>OX335674.1:17197500-19597500 GCA_946894065.1 Acleris literana
CAAACTGTTCTTCACTGCTAGTGATTCAATCGGCGTTTACTAGAAATTATCCTTTACTGCTAGGGATTCAATCAGCTTTTACTACAAACGGTCCTTCACTCCTAGGGATTCAATCGGCTTTTACTACGAACGTTTATATTTTTATGTGGCATACATTGCTTTTTACTACTATTCATAAAATAATATGCATTATGGCTGAAAAAATATGGTATTGTAAAATAATGTTTGTTTTGTAATGCAATTAGTTAACTGAAAAATATCCCTTAAAGTGATCTGAAAAACTCGCATTTATTATTTTTATTACTAAAACTGTTACGTTGAAAACTGTTACAAATGATTATAAAAAATATAAGAAATATTAGGGATGAACCTATATTTTTAAGTGATCTCTTGCAGTTGATCAAGGCATTAGAAAACAAACATTAATTACCATACATACATTATATTGTACGTACATACATAAACTCACGCCTTCGTTCCCAGAGTGGGGCCAAGCAGAGCTACAGCTACAACTCTAAAAGCTTGTTGATAGTTCTGTGACAGCATTTTGCACAATTAGGCTAAGATGTTTACCAGCGTATTGGTGACAGGTTGCAAGCCTATCGCCTAACAGTACTACAGGGCTTTTTTCCCTTAGTCGCGTCTTACGACATCCACGGGAAGACATGGAGTAGCACTATTCTAACCCGGCAACCACACGGGCCTTGTTTTCTTCGTAGAAGGAACGAGAATCAAACAAACAGTTCAATATTTTGCGCCAAATTATACATTTCCAATGATAAATAAAACAGAAAAAGTCATAATTTAAAGCATAGCATCTTGTATTTGTAATAATAAACTCAAAATTTATGTAGATAACTCGTAGGTGCCATTTTAAGTTTTGAAGGTTTAAAACGAAAACTTTTGAGAAGGCTACTAGACTTGGCATTTGTCCGTAACTTTAAATACCAAATTTTAATCTCCGTAATATTAGTTTTTAGAGCTCTGTACCAAATACTGTTAAACATTATAAGATGACTTTGTTGTTCGTCTCTCCGTCTGTTCGTCGGTATGCCAAGAACCATTTTTCTTTGAAATTTAGAATAGGTGTAATATTTCGACTTTTTAAATTATTTGCCTTTGTAGGTACTTGTTTGTTTTTATTATATTGCTTGTGTATACATTCATGCATATACGTACATATTTGCTTTATTCATTTGAATGCTGTTCAGTTTTAAAGGGTGGTCACATTTTTTAATTTCTGACATCGATGACTTTTACAAATTCTATGTAGATAATGAGCGTAAAATACTAATAATGATACGCAGCCCACTTCTTGTTTGTTTTAATTAATTATACAAATAAGACCGAGATAGGTGCTATAAACTTGATGCTCGGTTCTGACTTGCATTGCAAATGCCCATTTATATGAAAAGCGAATATTGTCGCCAGCTACCAATAAAATAGCCGTACTGTTCAGGACAGTAAGCAACCTTCTGACAAAGCTCTTCGATAAGTCGTTGGAGTTTACACGACAAGAAGTTATTGTCGTGTGGACGGCAGTTAAATCAAAGTTTTCACCGTCTTGCTTCGATATTGTATTCATAATGTTGAGATTATGACAGCTTTCATTCACGAATAGTTGTTTAATTACGATGTCGAAGCAAGTTGGGTTAATTCAATATCCTTCAATGGAAATCCTTGAGCATTATTGAAATAAATCTTAACGTTTCAATACTTGATTGCTGTTATGCCTTTTAATAGAGCCGTGTCAGATATTACTAGGGCCTGGCCACAACACCACGGCACGGCGTCGTTAACGTGAAATGTCGCGGCGCCGTAGAAAGGCACGTTGCCGTGTCGTGCAAATACACGGTGCCGTGTGACAACGGCTTCAACTATTTTAAACTCTACGCGCAGGATATTGGGCTTAGTATTGTACTTTATAATGAATGACGGCACCGTGTATCTGCACGTTGTGGCAACGTGCCTTTCTACGGCGCCGCGCCGTTTCACGTTAACGACGTCGTGCCATGGTGATGTGTCCAGGCCCTTATTGTTGCGCCCAATGTTGGTTAAGATTATTATTAAGTCGTTGCATGTAGGTACTGTACCTACATGCAACAGCTTCTCTTTTTTGTATTATGATACCTAGCTTTTTTGTACGCACTTATTTTTGGTTCGAAATCTCATTGAAGAGCTTTTTCTGAAGCTACCACAGGGAATCTAATTACAATCAATATGAAAGGCTCTCAACAATCGTTCATATATATATATTGAGTCAATGGCGTCAGAGTTAACAACAATACGATAGCATATCGAATGCAATACTTATTGTTGTACCGCGTAGAATAGAGACCCTGGCTCCAAATTCTACTCAGTGAAACAATATTGCCTTTGACATGTTTTCTTATTATCAACGTTATGACAACCCTTTATTTCTAGACAGTCATGGTGGCCGTGTTAAAAACAAAACAATAAAAAGCAGATTGCAAGCTTCTGACAAAGCTCTTCGATACGTTATTTAAATTTAAATTATGTAATTAAAATGATTAAAATGACTTTTAAATTTTAGTAGTATAACAAAAGTTTATATTAATGCTGATGTACCTTAACCGAAACCTAGATTATTCACAAAAATGTACCTAGATACTTAGTTCTCTCTATAAAGACCAATTACTTATAGATATATATTATAAGAGACGAAGCGTGTTTAAGTTTTTAGTTGAGTTCAATTTTATTGCATAACAAAAAATAATTATCTGCGCATCGTTTAGACGGTAAATCTTATTTTAATTTGACTTTATAATAATTAATTATCTGCGCATCGTTAAGAGTTGAAGTCTTATTTTAATTTGTCATTCTATTAAAAAAATGTTATAAAACAAGCATATTTCTTAAAATGGGTACTGCTTTTACTACTATTAATTACATATTGTTATGATTACATAATGTCTTTTAATACAATATTACCCCTAATAAAACCACGTAGATTCCTTTTACAACAAAGGTTACAGTTGTACACTATAAAAAAATTGTCTTAAAAGCCATTTTCAATTCTTGTTGTCCGTCTTAAAAGCCATTTACAATTATTATTTTTGTAGTAAAAGCCACGCTATCTCTGGATCTATTAAAGCTACGGGATTTTAAATTCATAATTATGAAACATCTCGAAAACTTAAGCATAATGAGCTCAAGTGGTTTATAATAGCTTGAGTATTTCAAAAAATATATGCAAAAATAAAGAAACCATTTTCGTTTTTTGCTCGCCCTGAAAAAGTGCATTTTGGCTTTTACGACATTTGATACTTTAAGGGTCGATATAGGTACTGCGCTCCATGGCTCGTTGGCAAACCTTCACTTTGGACTTTTGACTTTCAGTGAGTGACCATTTTTGGGCGCCGTAGGTTAGGACAGGCAGACAACACATGTTAAAAAATACCCACTACTTATAAATTAAAAGTACCTGGAAGACCGCGCGTCGCTCGGGTTGAAAACGAAATTTCCCGAAGATGACAACTTGACAGATCGATTTTTCAAATTTCATCGAAATCGTTGGAGCCGTTTCCGAGATTCAGATTATATATACATCGTTAAGTGTGTCCAGGCGATTATTCCGTAAATATAACAGATATCAGAAAACTTTAAACTGATATCGAAAGTACATTACCTAATGAGTAAAATAACATCACTTAGGTACTATTTTTTAAATCAGAAATATCCCAAATATTAACTTAAAACCCTCCCATACATTTAGTACGCTGTTCGTTGAGAGACTTGAGAGGCTTTAGTTTAAAAGGCCTAGTTATTTCACCATTATCATATGATTCATGATTTTTTTTATTTATCACAGTTAATTCGTGTAAATTATGTTACGGTAGGGAAATTACAGCCTCAAGGAACGTCGCATTATATGAGTATGGGAGCGTTTAAACTTAATATTTTTAATATTACTACTTTTAAATAAAAAAAGTTTTTAATGTGATTTCACTCATTGTGTAACGTACTTTCGATATCAGTTGAAAGTTTTCTGATATCTGTCATATTTACGGAATAATCGCCTGGACACACTTAACGATTACAACCTGTATATATATTATACAAGAATTGCTCGTTTAAAGGTATTACATAAGAATACTGGCAACAATAATATCGTGACCACATTTTTGAGGGGAGGACGTGATAATTGGGGTGTAAAGTATATGTATTTCTCGTAAAAAAATATTTTCAATCTAAAATCAATTTTGGTGTAGGTAGTGTCCCGTACTTGTCGCATACTACACTGATATACTTACCGTGCTACAATAGTAGTTTACGTGACGGTTGCGTAATGCTAATTACGCAGAGTCTCGTACAATACATTATCTACACACATATTATAATTTGTAAGTACCTACTCTAAGATGGGTTCAGACGCCGAAAGGCAAATGACCAGCATTACCTTACCTGTGGTAGTAGGTGACAGCGATAACAGCTCTAGTAATTTTGATATTACGTTATCGAATATTGTAAGGTAATGAGATCCAAATTTGGAACATCTTCCAAAATTAACAGCTGTCATCGCTGTCACCTACTACCACAGGTAATGCTGGTCATTGCCTACGGGTTTTGAACGCATAATAGAGGACTTATAGTTATGATATGAGTGTAAGAGGACTTATGGACTTATGAAATAGACTTTTTGGCTAAAATGCCCGTTTTTAGCTGAATAAAGCAACTAGAGACCACATTTTGCACACCATTTTCCTGATTTTACATCATGGATAGGTAGTGTTTTTTTACGACAAAATTGTTATTTAAGGCGATAATCGGGGAACATACATAAAAAAAAAATATATCCCGACGAATTGAGAACCTCCTCCTTTTTTTGAAGTCGGTTAAAAAGGGACAAGTAGTAAGACAAGTCTATTGGAATGGACCATAGATAAAGTTATTAAGCATCGACTAGATTTATATTTTAGTTATCTGTATTTCCTATTAGTTAAGGTATTTTAAAATATTACAATTATTTCATTCACAAATAGAAGTAAACTAGGAGCAGTGTAAATAAAACTGGTGGTAAAAATGTTGGTGGTTCATATTGAAATGATTTTATGATCGAACGGAACTTGATTAAAAAAATAAATGTGGAAGAAGCGAAAGAGATTTGTCAGGATCGTAGATAGCAGGAAGAAGAGGTCTTTCCCATTGGCTAGATTGATGGCCAGACTAGTCTGGCCAACGGGATTTTTTTTCCCTTTGGCCAGATCAGCCCTAGGTAGGTTTAGGTTGTTGGGTTTGCAGCAGGCCCGGAGGGCAAAACCACCCAGAAATAGGAGCTCCGTCGATACTGTCTAAGGTAAGAAAATGCTAAACTGTTTTTACTTTCATTATACTTTTTTCTATGAATCTGGCCAACGGGAAAAAATACCCGTTGCCCAGACTAGTCTGGCCATCAATGTAGCCAATGGGAAAACTGTCTCCACCTGGGTGAAGCACGAGATATATCCGGGTCCTCGCTTTTCCAACTACTAGTAAGTACAGTTGTGTGAAGTCGTCGATAAGAAAGGAAACGTTACATTTGAATATCAAATTTAACAGAGTCAACCGGAGCTCCTATGTCTGAGTGTTTTGGCCTTCGGGCATGATGAAGAACCTTACCTAAACCTACCTCATATTTATGATACTAATTGGAAATGGACAAGTGCACCTATCCCTACCGGTAGAAATAAATCTACAAAAACGTACACTTAGTAGGGTACCAGTATGGATCGGTATAGGGGGCTCGGTAGGGATAAGTGTACCAGGCTAAAATAATTTAATTGACTAGGTAAACTAAAAAAAGAAAACAATCTGATAGATAATAAACCATCCTGACTGTATATTATTATTAGTAGTTGGAGCACGAGGACCTGGTCGTAAACCGTGCTTCACCCAAGTGGAGATCCTAGGCCCATGCTTCACCTAGGACCTAGGTGAAGCATGGGCCTTGTATGGTGGGGTAGGTATCTGTTCCCTCATTACCAGAGGTCGGAATAGGTAGTGCTTATTAACCTAAACTTGACTCATGTTCATTCATGCGCGAGTGAGATGGGAATACGTTATTGAATGAAGATGCAACTAGTTTAGGTTAATAAGCACTACCTATTCCGACCTCTGCTCATTACTTCTAAATTACTTATCGTACTTTGACAAAATTAGGTATCGTTGGAAGCTTCTTGATTGTCCACTAAGGAGTGGTCCGGAAAAAGTAGCAGCACATAAAATAGGTATGGAATATTTTTTATTTTGGGGTAATTTTTAAGCAGTGCATTTGTTATAGTAATCTGTAGATACTATTCAATAAAATAAAAATAACAATCGTAAAAATGAACTGGCGATTTCAAGTTTTCGCCTTTTACCTAAAACTTTTTGAACAGCGTCTTCTGAAATAAATTATGAGGTGTTTGTCATAAACATAGTTTATTTTGTTGGGCTAATTAATACCTTATTAAATTATCTTTTGATCAATATTTAACTTTTTTGATTTGACTTCACTTTGAGTTAGTTACATGGATTTTCAACATTTATGTATTTGCCATTTTTACATAAAATTTGTCTCCCATAGAAAAACCTCTGTCAGAGGTTAGATTGGAGAGACTTCCTTACTACCCAAGGTAAAATCCAATTTATTGGTGTAACTTATCCGTAAGTTAATATCCCTAAAAGCATAAAACAAGTTGTGAAAATGGAATAGTAGATTGATAACCAAGTAAAAGTGACCTATTTCACCCGAGTTAGATACTCTACTTTTCATTTCGACTGCGAGGAAAGTAAAATACTACACCCACATTTTATAAAAGACATGGAATATATTCGTGACGTAATAAATTCCCATACATTTCAATATGATTGTATTTTTATTTGATGGTATGATATCTACAAATTACTAAAAAAAAACTGCTTTATAATAAGCAAAAAATAAACCAGATAATTTATTGCTACTTTTTTACTGAACCACTCCTTAGTTACTTACAGATGTAGTGCGTAATTGTTTTCCATCGTATTTTCACGGAAATGTACGAACGTATCTTGCTATTTCAGTCGGTCACAGTACAAAAAGTACTGAGTTTGACTGAAGTAGCATGACAAATACGAACGTTTCCGAGAAAATACGATGAAAACAATCATGCACTACACCTGTACCTTTTTACTGTTTAAAAAATGATCCACATGGACTCAGGAGATGGTTTTATTTGCTGAAGAATAATCGAGACTATGAAGGAGCGAAGACGCAGTTATGGAACCGATATATTTTTATTGAGTAAGTGTCTGAATTAAATAAGCATTTTTCCATTACACGGCACGCTACCGGCAAACAATATTTGCGTTCGTTCCACTCGACACCACCAGTGGTGTCTTTTGGAATCAATATTCCGTTTAATACCACTACCACCGACTATTAGTGATGTTAGCGAATTATCATCTTAATTTAGGTAGGAATTCAATACTTCAATACCCGTACGAGCTGTTGCCGGAAACTAACTTCCCTCTCATACCTACCTTCTTCGCCCGTGGTCCTACTGCGTAGTTCTACTGGTAGGTAGTGCCATGGGCAAAGAAGGGTCTCATGATTTCAATGAACTGACAAACACACTTTTTACAATCAAGACAATATGACTTCTACAGGTTTTGAACGAAACAAAAATATGTATGAGTAATTCTCATAAGGTTTATACATATCCCACATCACTAGGATAGTGTCGAACGGATTTAGTGATTCCAAATGACACCACCGGTGTTGTCGTTCTGGTAGTAACGAGTGGAACGAACGAATATTTGCCTCGGTACCAGCAATGCTCTTTACTCAAAAATAGAACAAGTAGAATGTTAAAAAAAATATTGAATAAAGTGGTAAAATATTGATGACCACATGTGCACAACCCTCAAGGCGCTAGTCCAACTCGCGCTTAGACGGTTTTTTAAATCAATTTAAACGATTCACAATGTGAAACTCGTAGACCGGTAGAGATGTAAGTACTAGGCGCGCATAAAACGGAGATGGTGCGAGCAACGTTCTCGTGAACAGAAATCGCGCGATGTCTGCTCTGAGGGCTCAGACAAGATGCATTACGCTAACTAGCGTTTCTATTCGTTTCGTTTTTAAACCAATCGCGTCACTGGTAGATCACGTGACTTTTCGTATCACGTCATCTACCAGTGACGCGATTAGTTTAAAAACGAAACGAATAGAAACGCTAGTTAGCGTAATGCATCTTGGCAGGGCCCTCTGAACGAGATAACGCTTTTGGTTTATGATGCCTTGGTACTTTTGCCTTTTGTGGGGACCTCTGTAGCCTTTTTGAAGGAATCATTAATGTCTCTATCAAATCATGTCAATAGTGATGACGTTTGGTTTGCTGCCAGCTCGTTGCTCTTTCAACAAAAATATACTCCAATATTTTAGTCTGCGTTCCACTAAACTCTCCTAAGTATTGTCCAAAAAATATAGTTCAGAGAAGTATTAATAAACTTAATATACGAGATTGCATTCGCGTTCCGTATTTTTCCACACGAGAAAAAGTAATTTTCTTAAACACAGCCGTAATTTACAAAATTGTCTCAAGTAAATAAATATTACAATGTTACCCTGGATCTCAATAGGATACCACATGACCCATGTTAAATTTTTACTCCTGTCATGCTTAGCATATTATACGTAGAATTTAATAATGACTTGGAAAATATCGCTGTTTCTAAATCCTATATTTGCACACCAGAAAGTAGCTCAGGGCTTCTTCATGATATTGGTGAATCACTTACAGTGTTGCATATGAATATTAGAAGCATTGGCTGTAATTTTAACGAGCTACAATTACTGTTGAAAAGGATAGATATCGTGTTTGATGTTCTGGTGTTGAGCGAATGCTGGCTCCGCAAATGCCCATATTTAACTAACTTACCAGGATATCCATCTTTTAAATCCAATTATATTAACCAGAACGATGGAGTAGTGGCTTTTGTCAAAACAGACTTGGCTTGTAAAGTTGTGAAGCGAACTTTTGGTGGCGCCAATTGTCTAATTCTGAAGTTCACCAATGAAATCGCTTAGTAGCTCTGTATCGTTTCCCTTCTACAAGAGACATTGGTAAATTCCTCGAAGACGGTGGCCCTGGTTGGAGACATTAATATTAATATAGCACAGTAGCGGTGATCCCAATGCTGTTCCGTACCTCACCCTTGCGGCCGCTAATGCTCTGCTACCGACACATGTCTTGGCACAAGGGGACACAGTTGCTTGGATCACTTGGGAGCGTTCTCGGGCCAACCCTATTTTTAATATATGTAAACGATCTGTGCAACCTGGCTATCAATATTCAAGCACCAACATGAGAGAAGGCTGGCCGCCTCGCAGAATCCACATTAAGGACAGTGATGCAATGGTTGACAAATAATTTATTGCCAATATTAATTTTAGCAAAACAACTTTTGTAACGTTTACCCCTAGTACACCTTCTTTACCCCCCTCTCCGCTGTCTGTCCATGCTCACAATTGCAGCTCCAATGGAGTCTCATGTACTTGCATTATGCTTATGCTTTCCAAGCCAATTCGATTCAGTACTTCCCAACTGTATAAAACAGCTAACGTCCTAAATTTTAGACAGTTATTTATCTTTACTCAAAAATGCTATGTAATCTTGCCATAACACCACTAAATAGGAGCCAGTAGGTTGATCCTTAATGTGGATTCTGCGAGGCGGCCAGCCTCCTCTCATGTTGGTGCTTGAATATTGAGAGCCAGGTTTAGGGTTTGCAATATCCGTTCGTTATTTAAATTCGTATAATATTGTACGATACCGTACACGCATGTTATATAATAAGCACATTAATAATGTGGGTAAGCTTTTAACGTACGAGTTAGTCGTACGTTATCCGCCATCATAAAAGCACACAATTTGTACCAGACTAGGAACGTTGGAAATTACAGTCTTTATTTAAATTTATGTATGGTGTTTTCCTAAACCCAAGACCTGCACCCTACATTGGTCCTTCGAACAAAAAACAATTAATAAAAAGCTTTTATGGTGCTTCGTCGGTTGTTAATGCAGTGCATTAAGTCGGATTAAGTTAACTTAATAAGTTAACGGCCGTCAAGTTGTCGGCCACCGGAGCGTACAACTCATAACATCCTATTCGGGATCGTGCAGTGCGCGAACAAGTTTTATCCCCGAGGAAGATTGGAGCGTTTGGATTTGGAACATCTCCAGTGCCCGAGCCACGTCGTGATACGGTCGGTGTGCAGTGCGCCCGACTTTCAACAAGGACTACAGGGAGTACCTACAGGCGAGCCAGGTTTTATCTGCAGTGCGGATTATTATTAAAAAGAACCCCTAAGGCCGGTGTGCAGTGCGCGCCACAACGCAAGTTGGTATTTTAAGTTCCGAGTCTTTTATAAATTCCGAAGTTCGGAAGTTCTCTGCCTATTCTGTACGGTGTGCATGGTATCAGACCGTAATTCTTGCTAAGGACGAACAATTAAAAGTGGTTCTATACGTCGTGCGTGCAGTGCTCGTGACTATTTTATAGAATCGACGAACGAACATTAGCCTTAAATTTTGCCGGAACGAACTTCGGCAAGGAAGCCATTGTGCATGCATGCAAGTGTATTTTTACGTATGCATATTTTTTAAGGACTGACAGAGATATTTAACATTTTGTCTATTTGATATCCACCAATATCCTATAAAAATTTATAAATTTATTACAAAAGAAGGTACCTACATGTTTCATGTTTGTATAATCTTGTACCGTTATACAAAATTCAATTGGAATCATTTAGTACCTACAGTGTAGGAGCAAAGTCGCCAGTCACAGCGCATGGAATTTCGGCACAGCCAATCAGGAAGCGGCACAGCGATTTCCGCGCCACGCGCACGTCTCCTATTGCTTCGTCGCATGAGCGCCATCTTATTCTCTAGCGCCCCTAGCGGCCAGACGCCAAGTTGACCAAGTTCGCCTGTTCGCCATATTTAGCTTTTTTTTTCGTCTGAGTTTGTTTGAGTTTGCTTTGCTTTCTAATAAATACTAATACTTCTGTGTTGAACGTAACAAAGTGAATATTATTGAAAAGTGTTACTCGTATACTCGCTTGTTTATATTAAGCGTATACCTGAGAAAGCACAAGCTTATTTTTGTTTGCTATGGCCGAGGACGCTAAGCGGCTCATCGCGGCCAGGGGGCAATGTAAAGCGTTTATGACGCGGCTTAAAGCAAATTTACGGGATATGGATCCAGGTAACTACAACATAAGCTTACTAAAAACGAAAAAGGAAAGGTTAGAAAAGACGTTTAATGAATATATGGACCTAAATTTGGAAATATCTTTGTTAGATAGGTACCGACGACGAAGAAACGGTCGGCGCCTTCGAGGACAGTTACTTTGAAATGGCGGCGTTTCTTAATGACATTATTTCGCCTCCAATTGTTGCGGAATCTAACGCGGTACAATCTCCAAAGCAAATGGGAGTTCAGCGTTTACCGCGCCGCGTATCTGCCTTTGGACAGTGAAAATTATGAAGCTGCTCTTAAGCTTCTTTCAGAACGGTTCGACAATAGGCAGGGTGAATATTTGAGAATGATTTATTTTGTTAGAAACATTTGTCTTTGTGATAAATGTCGTGTTAACGCAACTCAGGTAATCATATTATCTAGACTAGAGACTAAAATAACGAATTGTAAAAGAGGCACGTGTCGCTAAAGCTGATTTTGTCCAAAATCGAAAAAAATGTAAACAGAGGTGTTGAGTATAATGACAAAGTGTGAGGAGAATGACAATTGTTTAGATTTCTATGATGCTTTGATGAGAAGAATGACACAGTCAATTTTTTTGGCATAAATTAAAGGAACAGACGTAGCGAAATGATTTTGTTTATTGGTAACTGTAGTAACATTATTTAGAGGCTTAGTGTAAGACTATTTTTTACGTGTTCATTGAAGTCTGACTAAGTACATAGTGTACCTGAAAAAATATAATTATTTTGTAACATTATAATAATAAAATTTATTTATTTATTGAATTGCACTCATAATATAGAAAAGCGTTGCCCTTTCTCCACAATGTAGTCTGTAACAAATTAAATATGAACTAATTCTTCGCATAATAATATAGAAAATATACTCAAATTTCTTTTTTATTTAACTTAACTAAATCTCACTTTCAACTTTTACAAATTAAACTGTTTTAATAAATAGGTAGGTATAGCTTATTTATCAATGAACATTAAATATTTATTTTTCGTATTTTTTATTACAACAATCGGTTTGTAGCTATATCAAGAGCGACTTTTTTGATTTACGTAAACTAACTGGGTATATTATGAACAGAGGTCGGAATAGGTAGTGCTTATTAACCTAAACTTGTTGCATCTTCATTCAATAACGTATCCCCATCTCACTCACGCATGAATGAACGTGAGTCAAGTTTAGGTTAATAAGCACTACCTATTCCGACCTCTGATTATGAATATCCATAGTCTAATGATGAAATAGTCTTATATATAAAACTTCAGTGATAAATAGAAACACTTCCCTATTTCGGTATTTGTTTTGTAATTAAACTTGTTTAAACATTTCAACCTTACTAAATATTATTCTCTATCTACAATAGGTAAAATTATTTTTTATTTTATTTACATTAAACACAGGAAAGTTCCTCTTTCTCTGCGCCGTTATATTTAATAAATTAGATTAATATCTATTATATAAAATGCTAAGCTGATTGTTGATATATCAACGCACAGCCCAGACCGCTGGACCTAGAGACTTGAAATTTTGCACATAGATACCTTATATAGTGTAGAGATCCACTAAGGAAGGATTTATGGAAATTCCACCCCTAAGGGGGTAAAATAGGGGAAAAACATTTGTATGAAAGTCCGTCAGTTTTGAAGTTAGACGCTTCAAATTTTTCGTTTAGGTTGGCGATTGAATTTTAACTTATACGTGTCTCAGCGTTTATGATAATTTCAACCCCGAAGGGATGAAAAGGGGTAAAACGGATTGTTGATATATCAAAGCACAGCCCAAACCTTAGGACCTAGAGACTTGACATTTTGCACATTGATACCTCATATAGTGTAAAGATCCACTAAGGAAGGATTTTTGGAAATTCCACCCCTAAGGGGATTAAAATTTGTATGAAAGTCCGTCAGTTTTAATTTAAGTTAGACTATTCAAATTTTGTGTTTAGGTTGAAAATTGAAAATTAATTTATACGTGTTTCAGGGTTTTTGATAATTTCATCCCCGAAGGGATGGAAAGGGGTAAAACTGACTGACTGATCGATCAACGCACAGCCTAAACCGCTGGACCTAGGGACTTGAAATTTGAAGGGAATATTCCTTGGGTACCTTAAGGGTACTAAGAAAGGATTTTTGGAAATTCATCCCCTAAAGGGTTAAAATAGGGGGTAGAAATTTGTATAGGAGATTAGTTATTTTTAAAATAAGCAATTTGGAAATTGGTATTTAGGCTACTGTTTATAAATAAAAAATACTTCTTTCAGCGATTTAGAAAAAACTACCCCTAATGGGAGTAAAAGGGAGTTTTAGTTTATTCCTCCTTCACGCTGCAATGGCGCTGGATGGATTTGGATGAAATTTAGAATGGAGATAGCTTATACCCTGGATTAACAAATAGGAAAATCCCATATCGGAAAATTTAAAGGTGCCCGAGGGAATAACGACAATATCTTTGGTGTTTTTTGAAAAAGTCAACATGGGTGTCGTTTTCTTAGGTTGCGTTGACGCAGATTTCGAAAATGATATCAAATTTGGGATTCAAAATGGCCGCCATGATGTTTATTGAAAAAGTCGTCATTGGTATCATTTTCTTACATTTTGGGGACGCAGATTATGAAAATGATGTCAAATTTAGAATTCAAGCTGGCGGCAATGATGTTTTTTGAAAAAGTTGTCATGGGTAACATTTTCTAAGTTTTTGAGGACGCAAATAATTACTAATATAGAATAAGATTAGTAATTATTTGTCAAAATTGCGCAATTGAATAATTTATTTCTCCTACGGCTTTTGCCATCCAGTGTGACAACATGAGACAGGCTTTGTACCTACATTCAGTTTTGTTAGTCTATATCAAAAGGAGCGGTGTCAGATTGAAGTTGTCAGCGTTGACATATCCAGAATTTAACATTTTTTTCCGCTATTTTCAATACTATTCACTATTCACGGCGTATTAATTCTACGGCTGTTATTTAATATTAGGGCGGTTATTATGATCACTTGAAAATAATTACGGACAGGCATTTAATTTTTCGGCGAATTGGTCGGTTATTTAATTCTAAAATGTCATTTCAAACAATACTCAAGGGGATACTTTAAGAGCAACCAAACTATCATGGGAGGGATGGTGCTTTGAGACGGCGAATTTAGACAGATTCTCATCTACCGGTGATAACTAGGGGCACACCAGTGGATAAAATAAATGCATTTCGACAACTACGATATGGGTATATATAATATAAAAAATATACCTCACTACAAATATGCCAGGAACTAAGAGTACACCATGATACACAGTCGGGGCAATATATCCGGCAGCGGCAGTCATTTTTTAATCATATTTCTTATTACAATGGTACTACTTAGTCTAGCATTATATAAAGCTATAAATATTAAATTAAATATAGTATTAAATAACATGCGTAGTTCAGCAGGAAAACATGCCAATTAAGAATCTTACGGGAGAGATAGAGAAAAAAAAAACACATACTTATGTGTATATAAGATGGTGCGAGACGACCACATAAAAGTTTCGATATGTTTTCCTACATCAACGGTGTCCCCTAGACAAGATAAAGATTTTGCATTTGAATAAATTATTATTGACTAAGTTTCGGATTTAGGCCATGCATTTTTGTCTGTTAGATAGTCCTCGATCCTATAATACGCTTTAGACATTAACGACCTTTTCAAGTAACTTTTAAGTGCTGGAAAGGGTAACTTTAAAACTTCGTCAGGTAATTTATTATAGAAATGAATGCATTGACCAACAAATGATTTATATACTTTACGGACGCGGAATTTTCGGATAGCGATTTTATTTTTATTTCTGGTATTTAAATTATGTATATCAGAATTTTTGGTGAAAGAATCTAAATTTCTAATAACGTAAATAATATTCTCATAAATAAATTGAGACGCTACAGTCAAGATATTAATTTCTTTAAAAAGTTCTCTTAAAGAGTCACGGGAGTTTAAGTTGTAAATAGAACGAATGGCCCTTTTTTGTAACACAAATATAGTTTGTATGTCAGCTGCCTTACCCCAAACCAGAATACCGTACGACATGACACTATGGAAATAACTATAATAGACTAAGCGAGCTGTCTCAACATTGGTTAGTTGTCTAATTTTCCTAACGGCGTAAGCTGCCGAACTTAGTTTACCTGCCAGTACAGCTATATGGGGACTCCATTGCAAATATTTATCTAATGTTATGCCTAAGAAAATTGCCTTATCTACCATTTGCAAACACTCGTCATTTAGAAAAATACTAGAATGTACCGGTTTAACATTAGGCAAAGCGAACCTAACACATTTCGTTTTCTTAGCATTTAGTAGCAAATTGTTGCTAGTAAACCAATTAAGTACTTTAACTAGTGTGGTGTTAATCCTACTGTAGTCTACGGATTTTCTATCTACCTTGAAAATTAGTGAAGTATCATCAGCAAAAAGTACAATATCACAAAGTTTATCTACTGTTGGTGGCAAGTCATTTATGTAAACCAAAAATAAAAAAGGACCTAAAATAGAGCCTTGAGGCACACCTATTTTCAATGTAGCTCCAACAGATTGCGTTTTGTTTACAACAACTGTTGAAGATAACAAAGAAAACACTTCTGAATTGTTAATTGTAACTCTTTAAAAATCTCACTTTTAACAAAATAAACTTATTATTTATTAACTAATATAGGTAGGCAACAAACATTTTTGATTTTAGGTAGGCATCAAGCAGCGTTCTTGAGGAGAATGACGTTGAGGAGAATGACTTTTAGGACAAAACTCATCGTAACCTGCAAGTTTACGTTCAAATAAAATCTCGCCTCAGATATAAGTAAATCGTAACAAATTTGTCATAAAATGAAATAATTTTCTTACAATTGAAGTGTACACTTATGAAGTAAAGATAGAAAAGACCTATGACGAAAACTATGACAAGTTCGAGCAGCGAGGAACAAACGTTAAAATATTTCCAAACTAACGATGTAGTTTGGTTGAGCGTTCGCGGGCGTTAACAAAATATGCCAAATAAGCATCGCTGAGAAGAATGACGAATTATTAGTGACAATTTTTTAGCTTCATGTTTTGAATGAAACAGTGATTAAGTATTCTTTTTTTTTACTTGAATTTTAAAAACCAAGTATTAAACTATAAATATAAATAGAATTATCTTTTTTAAGTTCATAAATTAGCGTGTAATCCTTTTCATTTAAATTTATGTCGTGTTGTAACACGAGAAATATTGCAATTATGGGTAGTTTTTAATTTTTGTATTTTTTAAATATACGAAATGAAACTTTTAAGTAAGTGCACCCACAAGATTATTTAATGTAGAATCAAATCACATTCATTAATTGAGACTTTCTGTTATTATTGGATCACAAAGTAAATAGACACTCTTTTTCGCCGTTTCAAATATTCACCCGGCAACAGGTGGTAAATTATCACATAGCATCTATCCTTGACCTTCCTTGTGTGCAAAAGACTTCGCCGGCTGTTATACGCAATTTAGTTTCTAAAACGAAGCAGCACTTTAAGTGCGTTAAAAAATATGGATGTACCTGTGCAACACTGGGACTTGGTGCTTATAACTGTTTTACAGCGAAAGCTGGATCAGTACACGCTTAGGGCCTTTCATCTGGAAAATCAGAGCTTGCACTTGCCGCAATTGCATGATTTGTTTAAATTTCTAGAGCAAAGAGCTGCGGCTCTCGAGACACTCGCGCTGGGCCAATCTAGCCCGCGAAGGAGTAGCTTAGTCGCTGCCTCGTGTAGTACAAGGAAAACCCCTGTCAAGTCCCCAAAATGTAAGTATTGCAGTTCTCCATTACACAAGATGCATCAGTGCCCCGGCTTTAAATTGATTGATGTGGCACAGCGTCGAGAATTTGTCAATGCTAATACATTATGTAACATTTGCTTAAACGAGCACTATGGTAAAAAATGCCTATTTGGTTTTAAGTGTTCAGTTTGTAAGGAAAAACATAATTCTCTATTGCATGAGGATGCTATTCCCCTTAAAAGCTCGGGTCACGTTAGCCTATTATCAAATGTCAGTGACAATGTTCTGTTACCTACAGTCAAGGTAAAGCTAATAAATAAATTAGGAAACCCCATTTATGTGAGAGCCATCTTAGATACAGGTTCTCAAGTTTCTTTTGTTCGCTCAGACTTAGTCAATGAGCTAGCTAGGTTGTGCATTGCAGCAATCTAATACTATAATAAGCGGTGTGTGTGATGGTACTACTCAGACTGCTCAACAGGCCACATTTAAAATGTATTCAACTGCGAACAATTTTAACATGTCAGTGACATGTCATGTGTTAAGCACCATAACTTGTAAGATGCCACAGTTTGCCATAAATAGTAGGGAACTTGCTCTGCCCTCATATATAAAATTGGCAGATAAAGATTTTTATGTGTGTGTGTCCTTTTAGGGTGTGACATATTTTTTCAGGTGTTGCTTCGTGATCAGCTTCCGGTCGGGCCCTGAGGCCTGTATCTCCACATCACACTCTTCGGCTATATTGTAGCAGGAAGATTATGTAGCAGCACTCAGAATGCTACTACACATCTTACTTCAGCTGTCTGCTGTGCAACAACTCAACAACTGTTAGTAACAATTTAGATTTTATTAAATTAGAAAAGTCAATTTCACAGTTCTGGCAAACTGAAAGTGTCCCAGAAGTTTACACTGAAGCCACCTCTGAGCAAGAGTTAGCCGAAAGCATTTTTAAAGAGTCTGTAACCTTACAAGATTGCAAATTTCAAGTTGCCTTGCCTTTAAAACAAGATATTAAAATATTAAAATTAGGTGATTCGCTTACCTGTGCTTTAAAAAGATTTAAAAATTTGGAAGATCGCATCAATAAAGACCCAACACTATATAAAAAATAAAAGGACTTTATTTTTGCCCCATCATCCTGTTTTCAATGAAAATAGTGCTACAACAACTACAAGAATTGTTTTTGATGGAGGCATGCAAAGCTTAGCAAAGGTTTCTTTAAATGATGTGTTACTCAATGGGCCTGTTGTGCAAAATGAGCTGTTTAGCATTTTGATTTTATTTAGACTATTTAAATACATTGTCAATTGTGACATACAAAAAATGTTCAGGCAAATATTGGTTGCGCCATCACACCGCTGTTTGCAAAATATTCTTTGGCGAGAGTGCCCAAATGATGAAATTCAATGTCTGCAGCTGCAAACGGTGACCTATGGTCTTAAAAGTTCATCTTTCTTAGCCACTCGGTGTTTGCTCGAGCTAGTTAATAGGTATAAAGACGATTACCCCCTGGCTGCAGATGTGTTGCTTCATAACACTTATGTCGATGACGCTAACATAGCTTGTAATGATAGGAAACTTGTATTAGATACTCGAAATGAGTTAATTAAGTTGTTAGGATTGGGAGGTTTTAGCCTACACAAATGGTGTGCTAATGATAACTCGTTATTACGCGACATCCCATCTGAAGGTAAAAAGAAAGTAGAGGAGCTTAATTTCACAGATAAAAATGAATGTAACTTTGTTAGAACATTAGGTATCAAATGGTTGCATCCAAACAATGTGAGGATCTAGCATTGTTTACTACACACTCATTCTTTCACACATTCATGAAACAATTTGACACGATATTTACATCCAAATCGGTCATGGTTGGTGGCGCAAAGGTTTTCAGTGACTGGGCTACTGCGGACTTACATAAACGAAGAACAAAACTGTATAAACTATATGAGGAACGGCGGTTTAACGCAAGTGAAGAGTTTAAGGAATATGTCAAACAATATTCTAAGAATTTCAAGACAGACTGTCGTATAGCTAAGCAAAACTTTTTAAGTCATAAAATCTTGAATAGCTCTGACGTCATTAAAACGACCTGGAAAATAATTAATGAAGAAACAGGTCGCCGGAAAAAGGAAATTAATGACTATCGTTTAAAAGTAGATGGTAGAATCATAGATTCTAATTTAGATATTACAATTCAATTTGAAAATTATTTTACCGATATACCAGTGTCCACGACTAAGTGTCTGAACTCTTCGCCTGCGTCTGCCATTTTATTACTAGAAGATAACGTGCCTGAATGCAGTATACACTTTGAATTCAAGCACGTTACTGCCTGGGATGTAATGAAGGCATTCAAGTCAATTAATATTAAGAAAACCAATGACCTTTGGGGGTGTCGGTTCACGTTCTTAAATCCTTAATGGAAGTCATAGCAGCTGACTTAATGGTCATATTTAATCACTGTGTTGACTGTGGCGAGTTTCCTGATCTTATGAAACATAGCAAGATAATTCCATTATTCAAAACGGGTAGTACTTCTGACCCCACTAACTTTAGACCGATATCCATACTACCCACTTTCAGTAAAATCTTTGAGAAATTAATTTTATCACAGTTAATGGAACATTTTCAATATAATAATTTACTACACAATAAACAATTTGGTTTCACTCGGGGTCGCTCGACAACCGAAGCTGGTGTTGAGTTAATTAAACATATTTTTGATGCCTGGGAGGGGTCACATGATGCTTTAGGTATTTTCTGCGATCTGTCCAAGGCCTTCGATTGCGTTAACCATGACACTTTGGTCAGGAAACTACACCACTATGGAGTTAGAAGTACTGCGTTAAACTTAATAAAAACGTACTTATACGGGAGAATTCAAAGGGTAGACGTGAATGGAAAACGATCACCTGGGTCAGTGGTCTCAATGGGCGTACCACAGGGCTCAATTTTGGGTCCATTTCTATTCCTCATCTACATAAATGATTTACCATACCTTATAAAGGACAACCATGATATAGTATTGTTTGCTGATGATACCTCACTTGTATTTAAAGTTAAAAGACAACAGGAGTTCAATGTCGATGTAAACAATGCTATATCAAAAGTAGTAGATTGGTTCAGTGTTAATAATTTATTACTGAATGAGAAGAAGACTAAATGTATTAAATTTAAGACAACCAATGTGAAAAATAGACACACTACTATAACTATTAAAAATGACAAACTACACCTAGTTAATGATACAGTATTTCTTGGTTTAACGTTAGACTCCAAACTCCAATAGGGTCCTCATCTGGCTAAATTAGCAAATAGACTCAGTTCTGCAGCTTTTGCAGTTAATAAAATTCGGCAACTAATAGACTTGAAAACCGCTCGATTAGTTTATTTTAGTTACTTCCATAGTATTATGTCATATGGTATTTTACTATGGGGTAGTGGTGCTGACGTAAACAGCATCTTTGTTCTGCAGAAGAGGGCTATGCGTGCTGTTTACAAGATGGGTCATAGAGACTCTTTTAGAGATAAGTTTAAAGAAACCAATATATTAACAGTATACAGTCAATATATTTATGAAAACCTTATGCATGTTCATAAAAACATCGTTAATTTTAAAAAGAACTGTGACATACATAATGTTAATACTAGAAATAAACATAAGCTCGCAGTGACCTTTACACGGCTTCATAAAATAAAAAACTCTTTCACGGGTAATTGTATAAGGTTCTATAATAAGCTCCCAAGTAGTGTTACTCATCTATCAGTAAATAAATTTAAGAGTTACGTTAAACGTAAACTAATTTCTAAAGCGTATTATAGTATCAAAGATTATATGAATGATAACAATGCTTGGGACTGAATTGTTTGTATTACAATTATTATTGACCGTGGAGACTATATACATCTCCTTTGTATGCTACTTATTTTAATTTGACATCTGGAGACTCTTTACATCTCCATAATTGACCGTGGAGACTTTCTACATCTCCTATGGATGTTTATTTCTTAAATTTAATTTTAATTTGACATTTGGAGACTCTTTACATCTCCATAATTGTATTATTGACCGTGGAGACTTTCTACATCTCCTTACCTATGTCTATTTTTAATTTTTATTTGAAATTTGGAGACTTTACATTTCCAATTTAAATTGAATATACTTTGAGTCTCATAATTGCTCCTGGGACCTGTACATCCCTCTGACATTTAAATTAGTTAGCTTAAGTTTATCATAGTAATAAGTTACTCATATAAAAAAAAGACTTCCTGTTGAGTTTCTTGCGGCGTTTCTTCTCAACAGAGTCCCTTCGAAGCGCTGGTAGACTCAGACATGTAAAAGTGCCTACAGGGCCTACTTACAGAATAAATGAATTTGAATTTGAATTTTTGAATTTACTAATTGTTCTAGTATTATTAGGATGAAACGAACCATAGCATTGTGCTTAAGGTTTGTTTATAATTGTAAGAAATGTATATCAGCCAAAAGGGTTGATAAGAAATGTATATCAGCCGAAAGGGTTGATAAGAAAATTGGATGTTTGACTCCTCAGGAATTCAATTATTCACTATATGTCATTATTAGGCATGAACAAAAGTTGCACTTCAGTGAAGAAATAAAAGCATTAGTTTCAGGTAAGCCCATAAAATCAAGTCTAGAGGAGTTAAATCCATTTCTGTGTGGCTTGTCATTGCGAAGGGTAGGTGGACGACTTCAGAATGCAAGTGTTCCGTTCTCACAGAAGCACCCAATTATTTTACCTAAGGGTTCAAAGCTCACGCACTACATATTTGAAAATGAGCACAGAACATTGTTGCATTCTGGTCCGAAACTTGTCTTAAATAGTTTAAGTCTTAGGTATCGTATAATAAATGGTATCAGAGAAGTCACCCATGTCCTTCATAAATGTATAATTTGTTTTAAGTTAAAAGCTAAGCATGCAAAACAGTTAATGGACTCGCTCCCTAGTGATAGAGTTAAATCATGTCGTGCATTTGATAAAGTAGGCATTGACTATGGTGGCCCGTTTACCATTAAAATGTACCGTGTTAGAAAGCCTGTATTATATAAGGCTTACATTGCATTGTTCGTGTGTTTCACTACGAAAGCGGTGCATATCGAGCTAGTCTCGGACTTAACAACCGAATCTTTCTTAAATTCGTTTAAAAGGTTTGTGTCACGTAGAAATAAACCTTCTGTTGTGTACTGTGACAACGCTAGTACGTTCAAAGGAGCTCATAACCAACTAACTGAATTGTATAAACTGCAGTCTGCTGCAGGCCACCAGCAAACTGTTGTAAACCATGCAGCAGATTTGGGTATTAAATTTAAATTTATCCCAAGTTATAGTCCTGTGTTTGGAGGGCTTTGGGAAGCAGGAATAAAAAGTGTGAAATATCATATGAAGCGAGTTGTAGGCACTACTGTTTTGACGTACGAAGAGTTAAACACTGTTATTATACAAATCGAGGGAATTTTAAACTCTCGTCCTCTTACGGCATGGCCTACAACGGACTTCACCGAGATGTCATATTTAACACCAGGTCATTTTCTGACTGGGGCGCCATTGACCTCATATCCTGAGAACGATTGTACTAATGTACCAATTAGTCGTTTGAAGTTTTGCAACAGTGTACGCAAATGGTTCAAAGCTTCTGGAAGCAATGGCACAAACAGTATCTTGTGCAGCTCCAAAACTGACCTAAGTGGCGAACTGAATGCAAAAATATTAAAGTTGGTACCTTGGTTATAGTCAGGGACGACAATGTTAGTCCATTAATGTGGCCAATGGCTAGGGTTGTCGAAGTTTTTCCTGGGGCGGATGGAAAAGTAAGGACACAAGAACCAGTAAAGGCTCGATAATTAGATCTAGTATTTATAAGGTATGTGTACTGCCAATTGATACTCACTAGTAGGGCTCACTATCTGTATAACAAGAATTAATTTTTTAAAAAAACGCCACTTGGCTCAAACTTTAAGGAAGCTTGTACTTATAGGATAAGCTCAAGCTTTTATGTTTTTTTAGTTTTAAGTAATAACAACTTTTTGTCGTTCTGCGGAATATGTACGATACCGTACACGCATGTTATATAATAAGCACATTAATAATGTGGGTAAGCTTTTAACGTACGAGTTAGTCGTACGTTATCCGCCATCATAAAAGCACACAATTTGTACCAGACTAGGAACGTTGGAAATTACAGTCTTTATTTAAATGTATGTATGGTGTTTTCCTAAACCCAAGACCTGCACCCTACAAATATGAATAGTTCGATTTCCGATATTCGAATATTCGAATTTTTCGGATAATTTGAATATTTATTGAAATAAAACGAAATAATGATTTTATAATCAAATATTACAACGTTTAAAAATACAGATATTGCCTTAAATGTGAAAAAAACAGCATTCCGTGGTCAAATTAAACATTATTAGTTATTAATTTAGGTACTCATTACACGAGACTGCACAACCATAAACACAACAAACAACTAACCCTACAACTGATAACGGTTCCCGTGGTCGTCTCGATCCTCCTTATGGCGGAGGTTCAGGAGCTGGTACCGGGCTGTGGCTGTGGGCCCCGACCGGGGTGATCTGCGCTAACCGTGAAAACGGCCGGGGGCCTGTTTATCAAGAGCTTGTAACTTGTAATACAAGGGAAAGTCTCTTTTTAAAGAGATTTCCACTTGTATTACATACAAGTTACAAGCTTTTGATAAAAAGGCCCCAGGTCCTTGGGCTTGGGCTGCGGGTTGGAGAGTGGTAGGTCGTTCCGTGTCTTGGAGGAGGCGGTGAGGAGCGGGATCTTTGTCCTGATACCCGCGGCATTTCAGAGTGTAATCCTCAGAGAGTAGCTGCCATTGCTAGATGACTCTAGCAATCCCTCTGAGAATTATGGCGACTACATCCTCGCCGGTCTGCAGGGCTATCGGGACTTAATAATAGTCAGGGCTATCTTCACCGTCTCAGTTCTGTCATCTTGGATTGTGGCTGCTGGGGCCGAAGCTGGATTTGCCGGTTTGGCAGTGGATGCTGGAGCGGATGTGGCGACTTCAGCAGGGGGCTTAGGTCCTCTGTTTCACGCTCCGCGCTTTTCGCAGCGCGTGGGAGGCTGCTTGGGGTCGTTTCCGGGAGCCATTAGGGTAGCGCTGTCTTGCGCTGCCTCGACGGTCCGGTCGGTGGTAGACTCGCTGCCTGGGCTTCGGGGGATGTAGTGAATTCTTAGCCCTCCGGTTTACCTTCAACAGGACTGGGCAGGACGCGCTATTTGCGGCGTGTGCACCGCTGCAATTTGCGCATGCTGGTGGCTCCTCTCGGGGCCGTTGGCTATGGGGCGGTGGCAGTAGTGAGAGGGGTGGGCGAAGTTTTGGCAGCGGCGGCATTGCACAAGGCCTCACCTACCCCTCCAGGGTTCAACGATGAGCACCGGCCTGCGGAGTATCTCCGTCACCCTGAAAATCTTGGCGGCTGATGCATCTTTTTTGACCGGGGTGTAAAAGATGCACCCAGGTCGGTCCCGGCGGGCCTTTATGTGCCTGACGTACTCAACAAGGAAGCCCTGGGCCGTCTGGTCATTGAAGATGTCTTCCGGTAGTGTATCCACCGGTAGGCTCTTGATAGCCAGCTTTTGGCAGCGCTCAATGGGCAGGGAGAAGGAGTGCCACGCCAACCCGGAGTCCTCCTTCTTAAGGTCGGCGTGGTAACTCTGTACCGCTCTGTACTCCTCCTCTTCCAACGGGGAGAAACGCACCCCGTTTCCAAGCGGGAGGGGGCGCGTCCCAGGCGGTCCTTCAGGGCCCGGAAATGGCGACACCAATTGGAGATCCGCTGGACAACCAGCGGCGGGTATCTGGTCATCTTGGGAGCTTGCGCTGGCACCAGTCCTGGACCCCCTTGTCCCTTGATAACGCTTGACTGACACTGGTTTGACCTTTTTTTTATTATAATAGCAGGTAGCAGGAAGCGAGCGACCCAACTACTCACTGCTCGTCATTTTAATAAGTTTTAGTGAGCTAGAAAATGTGTTTTTTTTTGGTAATTAGTTTTGTAATTTCATATCATGTCATTCATGTCACGTTATAATTGCATTCCCGTTTTACTATTTGCTTGAATGTGTCAGTAGGTATGAAGAAAAGCTGATTCTAGGGTTCTGTTAAAAGTAGGTAACTATTGAAATCCTTTTTTGTACTATTCAAAATATCCGAAATATTCGAATAAGTAACATTGCCGTATTCGAATTTAGTTTGTGTCGGATATTCGAATAATATGAATATTCGAATATTCGAATTGCAAAGCCTAGCCAGGTTGCACATATCGTTTACATATATTAAAAATAGGGTTGGCCCGAGGACGCTCCCTTGGGGCACACCAAAAGAAAGAGTCCGGTCCTTACTGGTATACTCGCTTATACGAACTTGTTGAGTGCGATGACTGAGGTAACTTTTAAAAACGCTAAGTACTCGTAGAAGCCCTTTCACACCAATGCGTTCCAGTTTTTCTAGGAAAAGCGGGACAGAGACAGTGTCAAAAACTTTAGGTAAATCAAGAACCTTTTACTAAAGCAGGACTGAGCACTGTTAACCAAAACTCGGTCCGAGTAGGATGTGAAGCACAGATGCGGTTTATCTCTTTCTAATAGGGTGACCGTGACATCGTAGCAAAAAGTTATATTTATTTGTACGAGTATGAAGCAATTTTCACACCATGTAATGAACGCTCGATTATGTAGCTGTACTACACTTGGGAGCTAAGAAATCCAGCCACAAGTCACGATCGTACAATAAGTAAACTTGATAGGAATTATCTAATGCCTACTAGAGTCTGTCTAATGAAAGCTGAACCTGGGAAAAAGCGGCAAATTCAAAAAATCTTGATATGGTATTACCGATCAATGAAGGAATAAACGATATTGATACTTTTATTATTTTATTTATTTTGGTGGGCACAAAGGAAGAGGAAACGCGTACTATATTTTCATATATATTATTACGAGCGCTATATTTTGATGAAAAGCACTTTAGGTAAAATACGATGACAGTGACTGGAGCACATTTGGTTTTTCGAAATATATTTGACATGAAAATATAGTGATCTGCACGTGTAGCACAAGTTGTATTTTCTCGCTTGTCGCTCTGTGCGTCTCTATCGTAACAGACTAGATAGTAAGGGAGATCCGAGCGACAAACAAGTCACGAGCAACTTGTGCTAGTCGTGCTGTTGATAGATTTCATTGATACGAGAGGTTTTCGTCTGTGTCGCACACAGCATAATAAAACAATGATGATGAGGAATATTATATTCAACCTTTTTAATAAAGTAATTAGAGGTAACATTATTCTCATCACCCTTACACCTCTATCTAACGACAATTATATCTTGGAGAAAAAGCGCCGCAAGAAACTCCAGCAGATCATTTTTTTAGCTTGGATGTCAAAGCTATCCAAATTAGACACCGTGGCCTTGTGAGGTCGCTTTTTTCCGGGAGTACTAAAGACACCGTTGTTTAATTTTCCCTCATTACTTATTCTTTTTAAAGATGAAACACTGATATCTGTAAGAAGAAAGAAAGTGTTAAATAAACAGAACACCATTTAGAAATACATTGTGTGGTTGCGCAGTACAGCCCCATTGTACAGTCCGACAACCCTAAAAACATTTGGGTTTAGGTGAAATGAAATTGCATCGGTGAGGTTCTAATCGCAACGGTTTAAGAACAAGGAAGACTCATATAACCCGAACATCTTTTATATCTGGCCGATCAAAAATGACATTAAATAAATAGATAAGGTACTAAAGTGTACACATATTTATGAAATCGACTGTACAGTGTACATTTGGTTCATAAACAACAAAATGCTGTTTGCTCCGCACACAGAAAATACATATCAAATAATATGTTTATGATATCTTTTAACTAAACACCTCCTTATTGTTTTATTGAAACTATGAGTGTCAGTTACATTAATCATCTGTCTATTAAATTAATTTAATAAAATTGTGAATGCTAAGAGATTCAACATGATATAGGGACAGACAATAGGTACCTACACCTATTATATAGGGAAAGACAATGATAATTTTAGTAATTACCGGTCATTGAAGATACTTCTTCCAAATATTTCGTCTGAGTCTGGCAGGCTAACTCAGTTTCCTCAACCTCTTTCAGCTGCTTTACGTTTTCCAGCACACTTTTGTCAACGTGCACGTCCAGGTTTTCTGAAACGAATTTAATTTCGTTTAATTTCTTAATCTCATCGTATAATAGACAGAAAAAGGTAAATTAAACTTAGGATTGCACATAGAGAAATAAGAAGTATCAAAATGAACATGCCGTACTAAAGCCGTACTAACCTATAAATTTGGTCACCGTAACTAAACAATTAATTTTTTGCATCAATAATGCTTTTCTTTCTTCTTGTTTTTCTTTGTACTTCTGTATAATAGTATACAGAATCTCCCGGACACCGCCTCTTATCGTCGACGGCATGATTACTCCGTATTTTTATCAATTTAGATCTCGAATTGACAAGTTTCTAAAAACAACAAAGTCCAAACGACATATTAAATAGTGTTGCCAGACTCGTCAGCCAAGAAAAATCCAGGTTCAGCTTTCATTAGACAGACTTTACCTTTATATTGATAGACAAGACATGGACTTGTTATTAATCTCGCAAGGTCACCCTATTTGTAAAAATTTATCGGCTTACCTGTGAAACGATATCCCACAACCAGCATAGGATTCGCATTTAAAAAATTGTATGCAACACTTTTTCACCATTTTGTAATCTTGCAAAACTGAGAATCGTTAAATCAAAACTTGATGAAAACCGCGCCGCCATGATATGATTGATACACTCAATGGGTTGACAGCCTAATAAAAAATAATACTTCCAAGTAGGTTTAAATCGTCATATTTTAAAGTTTATGGGGTAATAAATACAAAGTACTATAAGAATTTAAATTATACGAATAATGTAAGCTTTAAGTTACGATTCAAATTTAATAAATTGTCTAAAACAATAATTTTAATTTTCTACTAAATGCCGAAATTTTAGCGTATGGCAAGTGTTAGAAAGGGACAAACGGCCTCCATTATATCTATGCCGCTCGGGCCGGCTTTGCTCCTGTAAATCTAACAGCCCAAACTATGTCTTAAGTTTATGACATAAGGTTTGTTTTAGAAAAACAATTTTTGGTTAGTCCTCAGTCCTGCTTTAGTAAAAGGCCCCTGAGGTAAATCAATGAATATGCCAATAGTTTTGAGTTTGGAGTTAAAATTACTTATAATTGTTTTTGTAAGCATCAACACAGCGTCCTCTGTCGATTTACCGCTTCGAAAACCAAATTGGTTATCAGAAAGTATTGCATAGGAGTCACGTTATTTTTTTAAACGTGAGTTTAGATTTTTTTCAAGGATTTTGGAGTGTCATTAATACTGAAATAGGCCTGTCATTGCTGACACTGTCCCTGTCTCCATTTTTATGAATAGGGTGTACAAGGGCCCTTTTAAATACCTGGGGAAATGTTCCTGACAACAGGCAGAGATTATAAATGTTTGTCATTATTAGCACAAGGACGGATCGCGCTGCTTTTAGTAGAGACGCCGCCGGTATGCCGTCCCAGCCAACTGCACAATTACGAAGTGCCATAGTTATTCGTTCAACTTCTTCGTTGTCAGGTTCCACTAGTGCCATAGAATTGGGAACAATTTTCCTGCCGTGGGTCCGAGTCTTGACTGGAGTGCCCAGTAAGTTTTGAAGCAAGCTTTTTCCCAATATTGCTAAAATATTCATTGACAATATTTACTGACACTTTCGGATTTCCATTCAAGGATAGAAGATTATCAGCAGCGGAAGTTTTATGGTCAAGATGGGTCATGTTTTTAATGAGTTTCCAAGTTGCTTTTGGGTTATTTTTAACTTTTTGCAACTCCATCCGCTCGTAAGCCTGTTCGATTTTTTTGACCCAGTTCGTGCAGAAGTTTGATACTATATCTTGTGTATGTTAGTCTCGCCAAATGGTTTTTGGGGTCTTTTTTACTTAAATTATATAAACGATCACGGTTTCTTACACAGCGTAATAGCCCAGGAGTCATCCAGGGTTTAATCATTCTCATTTTGCTACTTGTACTATCAGATCTAGAATGAGTCTTTATAATACTTATCAACAAACAAACAAATGAGCACCTTATCAGCATCAGAAATGGCCGGTATATAAGTGAAATCATATTTCTTAGTTTCTTTTACGCAAGCAGTTTCATCGAAAATAATTTTGCTTTGTGCTACTTCAGAGGGCCCTGCCAAGATGCATTGCGCTAACTAACGTTTCTATTCGATACGTTTCTAAACCAATCGCGTCACTGGTAGATCACGTGACTTTTCGTATCACGTCATCTACCAGTGACGCGATTGGTTTAAAAACGAATCGAATAGAAACGCTAGTTAGCGCAATGCATCTTGGCAGGGCTCTTTGTCAATTTTCTTTTCCGACAACAACAAAGTGTAATAGGTGCATGATCAGTGACGGCACCAATGATGGACACTTTTAGCTGACAGGCACCAGTAATGGACACTTCACTCTTAATTCAAATTGTATACGGACCAAAATTAATTGTTATTCATTCGTTGCAAAACAAATGATTAACCCTTATCTTCTGTAAAATAAGAATCAAGTGTTCATTATTGGTGCCTTGTCCATTACTGGTTCCATCACCCTATTATTTTGAAATTCTGATCGATGGGCGAACAAACAGCGAACAACAACAGTAATCCGACTAAATTAAGTGACACTTTTTCTTAATTCTTTATCCGACTAGCCGCTTATTCTATCCATTCGTCTTAATTTAGTAGGGTTCACATGTCGGGTATTGACCAATAAAAATTGTCTACAAAACTGTATCGTACGCATGGAATTAGTAAGTACTTACGTACATCTGGAAGGTGCACTACACCGATAACGCGAGCCGAAAGAAACGTAGTAAAACTTAGTGCGTCCCTTTCTAGTAAAGGTGACCATATTTTAATTGGTTCCCCTTGTTTACGCATAATCATAAACTGTCCGAATGTATGATTTAATAGTTCCCAACTTGATAACGAGGTACAAAATTACAATCCGGCATGCAGTCTTGAAGTAATATGCAAGATATTAATGATTCTTTGCACAAAAATTATTACAATATTCTGTCTATTTCATCATTTTCATATTTATCTTATCTTATCTTATCTTACAGATGGGCCCTTTCGGATACACTTCGACCCTTTAGGATCTTTTGTGCAATTACCCTCTTACAAACTCAGCTGTTCGAATGTGCAGGTTTCCTCACGATGTTTTTCCTTCACCGTAAGAGCATCGGGTAATGCACTTAAGTTAGAAAAACTCATTGGTACATGGTGACCGCGGGGGTTCGAACCTTACGATCACGAGTCGACCCTCTAAGCCACTAGGCCACCGACGCTCTCTTCATATTTATCTACACTGATAAACACAACGAGAAAAACTCGATCAAGGAACCCCAACGTCATCAGCAAAACACGTAAATTTATAAAAAATATTTGGACACCCTAAATATTTATTTAGATCTCCCATAATTCATTTCTCATGAGCCTTTGAAGATGTCTAAAGATACCTCACGACTTTTAATTTTAGTCATTAATATCCAAGACACACAACTGTCAATTACGCTTTCATAGTTTCATACAACATAAATAATATACCTAAGTAACGGTATTTTAACATATTCTCCCTTTTTTTTATGTAAAAATTTGGCATTGTCTGGCACGGCGGGCATGTAATAATATCCCGCATATTTGGCAATGTCCGGTGTGACGGAAATGGTTTCTCTCAAAATCCAAAAAGACTAGTTTTTTTTTAAATATTTTTTCTGTCCTCCTGAAGCTTTTATTAATCAACATATTTAATGAGTAATTTTACGGTATTACCTTAGGAAAAATAGATGGAACTACTCCAGAGGCCCGTTTCACGAAGCTACAAGTTACAAATTACAAGCGGAACTCTCTTTCTAGCAAAAGGAGTTAGAAAGACAATTCCGCTTGTAATTTGTAACTTTGTAGCTTCGTGAAACGGGCCTCAGATATCTTTTTTTTTCTAGCTTCCGTCAAATAATCTTCAGGTTTGAAACGTAAACTACATACAACAGAGTTGTTAGTTACCTACTTTCCCAGGAATCGCTTCAATCCATTTCTTTTTTACTTCAACATTCGCAGGCAGTCTGAAATCGAATCGTTTTTGAGGTAACTTCGCTACGCTAGCAATAATGATATTAATGATTGCTCGTGGTCACCCTACTAACAGAAATCTCACAAACTTGCCTGTGAAAGGATATCCCACAACCTGGATATGATTCTTTATTGCAGCCACTCACAGCACAACTAGTATTTACCATTGTTTTTAAGAAAATCTCATATTAACACATAAAAGCCGAAATAGGTCTCATTGCAACAGTGAGAGATTATTAAAGTGACCGCCTATCGCCATTTTGTTTTATTAGTGTTGCTAGTTTTATTTTATAAACTCCTACCATTACCATGATGAGCAATGATTGAAGCGGGTTAACTTTTTCCTAGTGCCTAATTTAAATATACACTGTGATAATCCTCACAATTTAAAAAAATAACATGTTCTACCTTGTTAACATTTCGTACTAAGAAAGTCGTAACTTTTTAACATGGCAATTGTGTAAGAGGGACAAACAAAGACAAAGTAAGTCTCATTAGGCTCGTGCACTTGATTACCACAAATTTAGCCTTCTGTCTTCAGATATTGAGTTCAATTTTACTTGTCGCGATTTTGGAAGTAAGCATTCCAGATGTACTTACTAATTCCATGGTCGTACGATGTCGTACACAGAAGAAAAAGGTGGTACGCTTGACAGTTGGCTACACGGGATCTATGTTTTACTTCATCTTTGCAAAAGGCGCTCACCACAGACAATACAGAATGTTGCCAGCGTTTAAATTACCTGTCAGACTGGCTGTGTCCCATCGCATGTCCCATCGAGTCATTTCGCGTCGTTTCGCGTTCGTCGCGACAACACCTTATAGTCGACTTGACAGAAACGCGTGGAGCTAATCCCATGTGCTTCTGTTTAGTCCATTAGAGAAAATACTCTTTTACTGAACAATTATCTTCGCGCGTGATATCTATGGACTTATTTCTCTAATAAGTCCATGGTAGTGTCTATAAATAACTTGACATTGGCGAAATACACCTTAACAGGAGTGAAAGCTATTAATTATAATTAGAATTAGAATTAGAACACCTTATATCTTATTATATAGTCCGGCTTCTGTGCTAAGTATATGTTCTTAACAATGATATAATATAAAAAGAAGTAGATATCTTACCTATACGGTATTCTGCGTGTAAAAATGGCCCGGCTTACGCTCACATAATCAGTAAATATTGCAATAACACACTAATTCATAAATGACAAGTGAAAGCAGGATGGTATGCTACTTTCCGGGAGTGAAACAGAGACGAGTAATGTTGCTCTGCAGACTAGTTCACGGTTCCGTTGACGGTGCAAGACTAAGTAAAGGTGTACCAATTGGCTTGGTTTTACGGTGCCACTATCGAAGTGCGTATAACATATCTAGCTCTTTTTACTTTATTATATCATTGGTTCTTAATATATGGGTGTTCTATAGGGTCTCTATAGGGTGAGTTGGTCTGTGGAGTAAAGGTCTTCAGTTTGCATAACATGGATGCCATTAAATGTTAAAGAACAAACGCGTCAACATTTCTAACCATAATATAAATATACTACGGGCTACAAAAGTATAAGCCGTCTATGGCCGTCTATGATTAAAACTGACTGACAGAAGTTTAAGTTGCATTTTATAGGTTCCGATTCCGATTTATTTAAGCGCTTAGTTTTGCACAAGTCTTTTGGCACATGTTTAATAGAATGAAACATATTTGTGGTTATATAATTTTCCTGGCGGCTATGACTTATATTGCAGAAGATTGTGGTGGATCTGAAACCAAGGTATTGCTGACCGCCGAAGAAATTATTAAGACAAGACCTAGGGCGAATGGTATGTTTATAATTCATAATTCTTTTAAGTCATGACGATGAATTAATTGTGGGACTTCGGAGCAGGCGGTCAGGCTCGGTATAAAATCTCTTCATACCATAAACTTTGATTATTTACTCTCTAGATAGAGTGTGGCCCTGTTATCGCTACGACAAAAACAGGCCAGTTTTTGAATGCTGTGGGCATACGTAGGGATTCTAGCTAAAGATATAATTCCCATTTTACTGGGAAAACTGATCATGTTAAGGTTTTGTTGTTGTGAAGTGTATGAAAAACTAAAAAGATATCAATTCGAACTGGAATGGTTGACTTCCATTGTCAAAATACACTCACCTGCAAATTTGGCGGAACAAAACAAAAGTAATAAATTTTGAAAAAAAAAAAAAACCCTAGGAAAATGTTTTAAGTTATTTGTTTTTCATACAGAAATTGGATAAAACGTCATTAATTAAGTGTTTTAAGAAATAAATATTGTTGTATTAGTGACACAAAAATATTGCGTTTAAAATTAAGACTTTTCATTATGTTCCGCTAAATATGCCGTGAATAAAGTGGGAAGATGAAAAGTTAATAGAAAAATACAATTTTGCATACAACTTAAATTTTATTTGAATAAATTACCGTTTCTTTCAATTTCTTTTTTGAATATTTTTATTATTTTTCCACCATTTTCGACTTAAACTTTGTTTTCTATAACTAATTTTATGTATTCATATTTACATAAAACATCCTTATGTAACTTTCATACTTCGAAACTCACACTCCTAGGGAATTTCGTATTTCAAAACTGGCAACACCACAAAAATGCCAAGATAGAATCGTAATAATTAGACATATTAAATTGAATGATTTTTGAAAAAAATATTACGAATTCTGAATTACTTAACGGTGGTAGGTGACTTTGCTGGTTGTTTTAATACGTCCTTTGTATTTTCGACCAACTTTAATAACTCAACTCGTCATTTTAGTGCCTTTTTAGCGAAATAAATTCTAACACATAACACGTGCGTATCCCTTGACAACACAATTGACACTAAGGAGCGGAAAGCTACTTATAGGCTAACAGTTAGCTGATAAAAATTTGGACGCATTCATGTCATCGAAGTTCTATCTAGAGAGTAAATAATAAAAGACCATAACGTAATACGTCATTGCACCGAAACGACCGTAAATTTAACGGGAATTAAGGCAAGTGGGAGCAAGATGAAAAACAGTGTACGATAAAAAAAACTACTCTGCGCCTTACTCCGAATTTTCAATTTATTTATGACATCGTCTTAAAGCTCGTTTGGTTGTGTCCGCCATTGAGAACTAGAGGGGCAGTCACCACACATAACCCGTTGCCACGTCATTGGTGACTGCAGTCACCAATCGGCTATTTATCAAGTTAGTTGTCAAACAGACGCCAACCGTAAAAGAAGATGCGAAGAATGGGGAAATGCGCGGTGAAAGAGTGCTTATCAAAGTCTGAAAGACACAATAAGGCACAAGGAATTACTTTTCACACTTAACTATAATTGTTTCCATATCTAAATTAATGTAATTAACACGAAAACTTTAATAAAATATCAGATATTATTTTTGTAGTCCCAGTGTTGCAAGTAAATCATTATTTCATTTCCCCGAGTTTTTGGGGAATTCAATATTTTCGGCCATCCGTTAAATAATCTAAGTTTATATTTAATAATTAATGTTTCTAAAATTTTACACTTGTGGGCGCTTAACTTTACTGCTTGAACATTAACAAGTTACGTACTTAATAGTGGTGCGGTGTATCTAGGTAGGTATTTGGAGTTCTTAACTTTAACGGAAAACAATCAAACTCAACAACTCAAAACCACAGTATAACGGGTTGGCTTAAAGTAATGAGAAGGTATTCAACTGACAATAGAAGGCAATAAAAAAAATACAAAAAGAATTTTGACAGCTATAATAAATAGAAAATATGTCAATATTGTTAAAAAGGAAAAAAAAGATTAGCTGGTTTAATAAAAAAAAACCGCGAGGAAGTTATTACGTAAACGTGTCTAGCGCCGGTTTGGACAGCGTGAAAAATCTGAAGTGGTCTCTCATTTCAAAGCTGAAAATGTACCTCAATTTGCAATTTAATGTCTGATCTAGCGGTGGAACTTAAAATCAGGAATAAAGATTTACCAAAAACGGGAAGACCATTGTGGGAGTAAACAGATTGATTGTTTGACATCAGTTAGAAGGAAACCAGATTGATCAAGACATCGAAGCTGATTGATTAAGACGTCGAAGCTGATTGATCAAGACATCGAAGTAGCCCTGATAAGAGCAGTTTGTTTATGTTCGGAGCGGACGCGCAGCGGAGCGACATTGATTTCACCGCGACGGCCAGGAGCAAAAGGGAACGATTTTTACCGCGCGCCTCTTTTATAGATGCGCTAAATGAGCTTCTGCGCAGGTCTCACGCGCATCACGCCACTTTCGCCCCATCTCGCTCTAGTCCTCTCGCTCCTACTATTATTGTTTTGTCTCACCTTTTATCTCCCGCTTTCATTTGTAAATAGTTTATACCTCATCTCTCTTTATTCTGTTTGTAGTATAGTGTTAGCTTTAAGTAATCGTTTTTTGTAAATAAATTTGTTCATTTTTTTCTACAACTTACGAGGTGTTTTACTTACGCATCAACTACTCCAACAAAGTACCTAGCACCTAGCACCTCTACATTGAGGTGTTTTACTTACGCATCAACTACTCCAACAAAGTACCTAGCACCTAGCACCTCTACATTGGTGACCCCGACGAACAACAAGCAACCATGATTACCGAAGAAAATTTACTGGCCGGCGCCGAAAAACCCAGCGAAGCCGCACAACCTAAGCAAGAAATCAGCGGCATCTCTCTTTCACTGCGCGTTCTGCCGTTTTGGCGCGACCAGCCGCGTCTCTGGTTCTGCAGCTTTGAAGCAGCCAACGCCGATCTCAAGCAGAGTCAAGCCCAGCTTGCGCAACTAGTCATCGCGCAGCTGGAAAAGCAAGATATTCAACAAATCTCCGATCTTATCTACTCGCCGCCAGAAGCAAATTACTACGCAGAAATTAAATCGCGACTGATTGTGATGTACGAGGAGTCTGACAGCGCGCAGGTGAAGAAATTACTCTCACAAGTAGAACTAGGGGACCAGAAGGCCAGCCAGCTACTAAGAAAAATTAAAAACCTAAACCGCGACAAGTTCCCCGAGAGTACCTTACAAATAATGTGTCTCGAACACCTCCCGCCCCACATCAGAGCTGTACTTGCGGTCAGTGATGTGTTTAAAACGAAGACCACCCTCGAAGATCTAGCTCTCCTCGCTGATAAGATGATGGAAGTTTCGCCGACACCGCAAATTGCCGCCATTTCAACACCTTTCGTGCCTACGCCATCGCCATCGCCACCGCCACCGCAGCAACCGTATCACCAACCTCAGCCAGCCATCGACACACAATACCTGTGAGCGACGCAATTATGTTGTATAGTTTTAAGGTCTTTATTTGCTTGTTAAAGCAAGAGGGCGCGCGGGGAGAGAAGGGAGTGCGGGGTGCTGAGACATTTAGTTTACCTCATTTGTAAAAATAAAGTCAGTCGTTGATAGCTTTTGCCCTCTCCGCACGCCGCCTTGCGCTTCGAAATGTGAATGTACCGCAATAAATAAAAAAATATAAGTTTGTCGTGAATTTGGCTATTTTTAATTGTGAATCGAGCCCAGAACCCAACAAAGTGGTCCATCGAACCGGATCCTGATGTTCCTCACGCCGCCGTCAAAAATGGTCAAGACACGCAACACAATAAGGAAGGAGCAGGAGGAAAAGAAAGCGCCCGAAGCTTTTCCAGCCGTGGCTTCTACTAGTGGAATTCAGGATGTTGAACCTAAAGGAAAGACAGACAAAACGATTTTGTTGCATACCGGAAGTGTAAAATCTGAGTTGCTTATTCCCGCACCTGTAACGGAAACCGGTATATTACCTACTTCTCAAAAAACCTTGTCGTCTAAGAAATCATCAGCATCATCAATTGAGGCGCGCAGGAAGAAGCTGGAATTGCAAGCGGCTGAGGCAAAAGCTCGAATAGAAATGCAGCTCATTGACAAACGCCTAGAGGCGGAACTAGCTGAGTTAAATGAAGAGTACAGTCCACCGTCGTCAGTCGACAACCAAAGTGAAGTTGCTAAGTGGGTTGAACACAGTCAAGTAGAATTGGAGTCACAGCACGCCGCCAACCAAGCACAATCATCTGGCTTGCTGTGCCCGCCGGTGAACGCTGGCACTGATGGTCCAATTCAGCAGTTAGCCTGTGTACTTAAGGATATGGTTACCAACTCAGTTTGCAACAACAACAACATGAATTTATTGAGCCGCATCAGCACACCCAGGGATTTGCCGCTGTTTGCAGGCGACGCAATGGAATTTTTACAATTTAAAATGGCCTACGAGGAATCAACCCGCTTGTGTAAATTTACTGATTCAGAAAATTTGTGGCGGCTACGAAAATGTCTTCGTGGCGCAGCTAAGGAGGCTGTCCAAGCGCTACTCATCACGGCCACCTCTCCAGAAATACTTATGTCTACGCTGGAACTACAATTTGGGAACCCAGACCGCATCTTGTCCCAAATAAAACAAGACATAAAGAAAATAAACGCCGTGTCTCCAGAGTATCATAGAGACATCGTCGTATTCTCAAATAAAATAAAAAATTATGTTGCTGCTGTGGTCGCGCTTGGCCGAGAGAATCTCCTTCAAGATACAAGTTTAATCACCGTTGTGCTAACAAAGCTACCTACTATCCTTTTATCTAAATGGGCAGACTTCAAGTACTTACGCAACACCGCCAGCACGACCGGACTCGATCAGTTATCGGAATTTCTCCATGAAGAAGCTCTCAAAACATCGCTGTGCAGTGTCACGTTGGTAAACGCGCCTAAAGACAATTATAGACGCAAGTATTCGGACAATAGTGCTAATTCACAAACAGTGTTACTACAAAGTGGACAAAGTTACACAAAGTGCCGTTATTGTCATGGACCAAATCATAACTTACCCGAGTGCAAAAAATTTAAAAGGTCATTAAGAAAAGATCGCTGGCATTATGTGAAACGGTTCGGACTTTGCTATAAATGCCTAGTGAGTCATCACGATAGACAGATGTGCCCGGCGCCCGCGTGCGATATTGATAACTGCGGCGGAGCGCATCACCGTTTGTTACATTTCGTGGCTACGGACAGACAGTGCAGAAACAATAATAGCACAGTGCAAGTAACCGAGGTTGAGTCTGAATCTAACTCTGAGGTAGTGGCGCATATGAACTCATCTTCAAAGGTTTTATTAAAAGTTGTGCCGATAAATATTCACGGCCCTAACGGTATAATTAATACAAGTGCTCTGCTTGACGACGGATCTACAGTAAGTCTGATAAGCGCGGGCCTCGCCGAGCGGGCGGGGGTGCGCGGGCGCCGGGAGTGTCTGCGTGTGCGTGGCGCGTGGGACAATACTGACCTAGTGTGCGAATCTTACCTGGTGGACTTAACGTTATCTAACAGAGATGGACATAATATGTTTACGATTAGCGCGCGCAGTGTCAGCGAACTTAACTTACCTAATCAAAACTTTAACTTGAAGAACTGTGATAAATTTACGCATTTACAAGGACTTAAAAATAACTTTTACTGCGAACAATTAAAACCGGAAGTGCTTATAGGGCAAGACAACTACCACCTGCTCTTACCCTTACAAGTTGTCGCTGGTAATCCGCAGGAGCCTTGCGCCACCCGCACGCCGCTGGGTTGGTGCCTGCATGGGAGGGCTCCCGCACAAGTGACGTCATCCGCTGCGTCTGCGCCTCAATCAACCCTGTTCGCCTTCAATAATGACGTCAGCGATGACGTAGCTGAAACTAAACGTTTACTGCAAAACTTACATGAAGAAGTACGTCGATCCTTTACGTTTGACTCATTGGGCGTTACTAGTAAGCCTCGCGAGAACCAAAATGATGTATGTGCCTTGATGAAACTGGAACAGACTACTACTCTTGTTAATGGCAGATGGTACGTCGGGCTACCCTGGAAAAACGAAGATAGCGTAATGCCTGACTCCTTTCCTCACGCATTGTCACGTCTGAAAGCTGTGGAGCGAAAGATGGAGAAATGTGATACTTACAAAGAAAGATACAATGACCGCATCCAGCATTTATTCGACAACGACTACGCGGAGGAGTGCCGTGCTGACGTCACAAACAAGACGTGGTACTTACCTCACTTTGGTGTAGACAATCCAAATAAAAAACGCTTGCGCCTCGTGTTTGATGCGGCTGCGAAAAGTAACGGACTTTCGCTGAATGACTACCTACTCAAAGGTCCCGACCTACTGAGGTCACTGTTTGGAATAATGCTGCGTTTTCGGGAGCACCGAATTGGTATAACTGGCGACATTAAAGACATGTTCTTGAGAGTCAAGATAAGAGAAGAAGACCGCAATGCCATGCGCTTCTTGTACAGAAGCGTACCTAATGGACTCGTGAAAACTTATGTCATGACTTCACTCATTTTTGGGGCTAATTGTTCCCCGTTCATAGCCCAATATATAAAAAATAAGAACGCACAGCGTTTCGAGTCGACGATGTTACCCGCATGTGAAGCTATATATAATCAACACTATGTTGACGATTACATAGACAGTGTACCAGACGAAGAAACCGCCATTAAACTTATAAAAGATATAAAAAATATTCATCAACAAGGTGGCTTCGAATTACGTAACTGGACTTCAAATAGTAAACAAGTTCTCGAGTCTATGCCAACATCAACTCTCGGCGAGGCGGCCGTAAGGTTTAATACCGGAGAGCAATACGAAAGCGAAAGAACGCTCGGTTTAATCTGGTTTCCACACGAAGATGTACTTGGATTTGATGTGTCATTTAAGAAAATCTCTGAGAATATAATTAACGGAACTCAACGTCCGACAAAACGAGACATGCTCCGAGTTGTCATGTCTATATTTGACGTTTATGGTTTTTTATCTCCATTCATTATTAATGGAAAAATTATGTTACAAGAATGTTGGCAGCAAAACATTGATTGGGACGACCAGATAACAGATGTATTGTATGAAAAATGGTGCACATGGATAAGCTGTTTAAAGTCATTACGCAATATAAGGCTCCCGAGATATTATTATCACGCAGCTAGCGTCGGAGCGAGCGCGCCGGATTCGAACCCGGCCGCCATCGCTTCTAGACAGGGAGATAATGCGCCCGCGCCGCTGCGCTCGATTACGTCACCGATACAACCATCGCCAGTCGCTTGCTATACAAACCTACAGTTACATGTTTTTTGCGACTCGTCAACTAAAGCAATGTGCGCTGTTGCATATTGGCGCTGGGAGGATAACGGGAATGTAAACATAGCATTTGTAGCAAGCAAATGCCGCGTCGCACCAAACAAAACAACTTCGATACCGCGGCTGGAATTAAATTCAGCAATCTTAGCTGCTAGATTGAGTGATTTTATAATTAAAGAACATAAGATAAAGGCGGATCGTAAAATATTTTGGAGCGACTCAAGCACAACATTACATTGGATCAGAAATAAGTCACGCACGTATAAACCGTATGTAGCTAATCGCCTAGGCGAAATTGATGAACTTACCTGCAGCGATGAGTGGAGATACGTCCCGACGCACCTTAATATTGCTGACGTGGGGACACGAGAGGTCTATGACGTGTCTGTTCTACAAAATCAATGGCTCCAGGGTCCAGATTTCTTATACGACGATGAGCGCACTTGGCCGAGGGATGTTATTCAACCTGAAATAAATCAAAAGGAATTAGAGTGCGTTTTTATCATACAACCGGTACTCAATAACTTACCTGTGCCTGAGCCTACTCGATTCTCATCATGGCTGCGTCTGCTTCGAAGTACTCACGTTGTTCTGAAATTTATAAAGATGTGCCGAAGACTTACCGATGATATTAATCCCGAAACGTTGGAGGAGGCAGAGTATCTGTTGTTAAGATATTCACAGACACAGGCCTTCAGTGAAGAAATTAATATCCTAAAAAAGGGAAAATACCTACCAAAATGTAGTAAACTACTTACCTTGACACCATACCTTGATGAGCACGGAGTTCTGCGCGTCGGAGGCCGAATCGATGCTGCCGATGTAAGTCCTGAAACAAAAAGACCAATTATCCTAGATGGGCGAGATTACATAACTAAGTTGATAGTAAAAGCTTACCACGTCAGCGCGGCTCATGAAAACCAAGAGAGTGTGGTGAATAATTTAAAACAAAAATATTGGATTATCAAACTACGTCCTACAGTGAAACATGTCGCAACTAGATGCATGATCTGTAAGATAAAAAAATGCAAACCTGAAATCCCAATAATGGGAAACTTACCAGAAGCCCGGTTGGCCCACCATCAGCGACCTTTTACCTTCTGCGGAGTCGATTTGTTCGGTCCACAAGATATCACAATCGGGAGAAGACGGGAAAAAAGGTACGGAGTGATATTCACGTGCCTTACGGTGAGAGCCATTCACTTGGAGACTGTCGCTGACCTGACGACTGACGCATTAATCATGGCCCTTCGACGAATGGCAGCGAGAAGAGGATGGCCTCAGCATATTTATTCGGACAACGGCACGAATCTCCGAGGCGCTGATGTCGAACTGAAAAGGGCCATTTCAGAGCTCAAAGATGATGAAGAGCTTCGCAATACGATATTAAATCGTGGACTTAAATGGACTTTCATTCCTGCCGCAAGCCCACACTGGGGTGGGGCGTGGGAAAGGCTCATTAGGAATGTAAAAAACTCGCTGAAAGTCATCCTGAAGGAACGCGCGCCCAGAGAAGTGACGTATAACACTCTACTCGCAGAAGTGGAAAACATTGTCAACAGCCGACCCTTAACCCACGTTTCTGTAGAAGCTGGTAGTAGAGAGGCATTGACGCCAAATCATTTTCTATTGGGTTCATCATCGAACTTACCTCAAATAGGATCATTTGATGACTCTGAGTTTTTCTTAAGAAAACAATGGCGGATCGCGCAGAGACTTGCCGATTTATATTGGAAACGTTGGGTGACAGAGGTGCTACCCGATATGCTACCACGACGAAAGTGGAATAAGGAGCAAAGGCCCTTACAAGTGGGAGACCTGGTTTTTGTCGCTGACCCGAGTGGCCCCCGAAACGTTTGGCCAAGGGGCGTTATTGTACGAACATTGCCCGGTAAAGACGGACGAACCAGAATGGTTGAAATTAAGACGAAAACTGGTGTCCTTACCCGATCTGCTGCACGCGTCGCTCGTTTACCAATCGATGATGAGAGCTGCTAGGGCAGCACTGTGGGTGGGGCATGTGAGCGACGCAATTATGTTGTATAGTTTTAAGGTCTTTATTTGCTTGTTAAAGCAAGAGGGCGCGCGGGGAGAGAAGGGAGTGCGGGGTGCTGAGACATTTAGTTTACCTCATTTGTAAAAATAAAGTCAGTCGTTGATAGCTTTTGCCCTCTCCGCACGCCGCCTTGCGCTTCGAAATGTGAATGTACCGCAATAAATAAAAAAATATAAGTTTGTCGTGAATTTGGCTATTTTTAATTGTGAATCGAGCCCAGAACCCAACAATACCTAATAAACGAAATACGAAAACTGTCCTTGGAAGTCGCAGAATTACGAGCAAGACCGCAACAATCGCACCACAATAGTCGCCCACGCCGCAGTTTCCAACCACGATCCCGAAACGCATCACAAGGCCGCAGCCGCAAGAGTTCGCCCATGCCGTACTGTAACTACCACCACCGTTTCGGCATGGACGCGAAGAAATGCTCGCCGCCATGCAGTTTCAAGCAGATTGACTCAGCGGAAAACTAAAATTGACGTTGGCTGCGGCGGATACCAACGTTAACGACACTTCACACCGCCTTTTTGTTACGAACAAGACAACAAAATTAACTTTCTTGGTCGACACCGGAGCTAACATTTCCGTGCTACCAAGGAAAAAAGGCTCCCGAGAACAACCGCTGCCATTCCAACTCTACGCCGCAAACAACACCGTAATACCTACTTACGGCGAGAAGACGCTAGAACTCGATTTCAACCTCCGACGTCCGTTCAAGTGGAAATTCATAATCGCTGCAGTATCGAAACCCATCATCGGAGCCGATTTATTGAATTACCACCATCTCATAGTCGACGTCAAAAACCGAAGACTAATCGACGGCAAGACCCAGCTCACGACAAGCGCACAGATAAGTACTGCGAACATACCAACAGTTCGCAGTATCGACATAAAGCAGTCTTATCACAACGTACTCGCAGATTTCCCCGGTACCACCAGACTCACATCGATGAAACTCAGCCCGAAGCACTCCGTCGAGCATTTCATCGAAACCACCGGTCCGCCAATCCACTGCAGAGCTCGACCAATCGCACCGCACCGTTACGAGAAAGTCACAAAGGAGTTTGAGAACATGATCGAACAGGGACTATGCAGACCGAGCAAAAGTCCGTGGTCATCTCCGCTTCATGTCGTACCTAAAAAGAATGGCGACATACGTGTGTGTGGGGATTACCGAAGGCTGAACGCCATTACAAAACCCGATAGGTACCCCATACCACGCATCAAAGACTTCACATACCAACTCGCCGGAAAAACGATATTTTCAACCTTGGACCTAAATCGCGCCTACCAACAGTTACCGGTCACAAATCAAGACATAGAAAAAACAGCCATCATTACGCCATTCGGCTTGTTCGAGTTTCCTCGCATGTGTCCCGGACTGAAGAATGCCGGACAAACATTTCAGCGATTCATACATGAAGTACTTAGAGGACTCGACTTTGTGTTCCTGTTCGTCGAAGATTTACTACTCGCCTCAGTCGACGAAGAAGAGCACAAGAAACATCTCCGCACAGTACTCGAACGACTCGACGAGTACGGTATCACAATCAACCCGTCGAAATGTTTATTTGGGCAGCCCAAGGTCAAGTTCCTCGGTTTCGACGTGTCAAGCGACGGTATTCAACCACCTCAAGAAAAAGTCGAAATCATAACTATATAAACTATAACTAACTAATATCATAATCATACCCAGGGCTTGAAATACCGGTATTTATGAGAACCGGTACTGTGACCTTGATGGGGAACCTGTACCAGTCTAGGTACCGGTACCGTGGGTACCGGTACCTCGCTTGGTACCGGTACTCGTTGTACCGGTATTTTGTAAGAAATACAGGTATTTTACCGGTACTATACCGGTACAAATAAGGCTCGAATACCGGTACAAATACCGGTATTCAGTAATAGTGGGTATAAGTGCGAGCAAGGGATAAAAAAGACAGAATAGTATAGGCATGGTACCTATGTTTCAAGCGGCAAATGGCCTGATGGTCGGTCAGTTAGATTTAGGTTACTTGTCGATAGTCGACGGCTTGAGGCACGCTAACATAATATTATTTCGATTAAAATTTTGACATTTGGTGGTGATGGTGGTGACGGTGGTGGTGGTGGTGGTGGTGGTGGTGGTGGTGGTGGTGGTGAAAATAGTTTGGAGCAGAGCACCGGTGATTGGTGGTGATGGTGGTGACGGTGGTGGTGGTGGTGGTGGTGGTGGTGGTGGTGGTGGTTGTGGTGGTGATGATGGTGATGATGGTGATGATGGTGATGGTGATGATGGTAATGATGGTGATGGTGATGATGGTGGTGGTGATGATGGTGATGATGGTGATGATGGTGATGATGGTGGTGATGGAGGTGTTGGTGGTGATGATGGTGATGATGATGGTGGTGGTTGGTGGTGATGGTGGTGATGGAGGTGTTGGTGGTGATGGTGGTGATGGTGGTGATGCATTTATTACAGCAAACATAATATTATTTCGATTAAAATTTTGACATTTGGTGGTGATGGTGGTGACGGTGGTGGTGGTGGTGTTGGTGGTGGTGGTGGTGGTGGTGGTGGTGGTGGTGAAAATAGTTTGGAGCAGAGCACCGGTGATTGGTGGTGATGGTGGTGACGGTGGTGGTGGTGGTGGTGGTGGTGGTGGTGGTGGTGGTGGTGGTGGTGGTGGTGGTGGTGGTTGTGGTGGTGGTGGTGGTGGTGGTGGTGGTGGTGGTGGTGGTGGTGGTGATGATGGTGATGATGGTGATGATGGTGATGGTGACGATGGCGATGATGGTGATGATGATGATGATCACCTCCTTCATCATTACCATCATCACCACCATCACCACCATCACCACCATCACCACCAATACCTCCATCACCACCATCACCACCATCATCACCATCATCACCATCATCACCATCATCATCACCATCATCACCTCCACCACCATCATCACCATCACCATCATCACCACCACCACCACCACCACCAACACCATCACCATCACCACCACCATCACCATCATCACCATCATCATCACCATCATCACCATCACCACCACCACCATCATCACCATCATCACCATCACCATCATCACCATCATCACCATTACCACCACCACCACCACCACCACCACCACCACCACCATCATCACCATCACCATCATCACCATCATCACCATCACCATCATCACCATCATCGCCATCGTCACCATCGTCACAATCATCACCACCATCATCACCATCATCACCATCACCACCACCATCACCATCACCACCACCATCACCATCATCACCATCATCACCATCATCATCACCATCATCACCACCACCACCATCATCACCATCATCACCATCATCACCATCACCATCATCACCACCACCAACACCACCACCACCACCACCACCAACACCACCACCACCACCACCACCAACACCACCACCACCACCACCACCACCACCACCGTCACCACCATCACCACCATCACCACCATCACCACCAACACCTCCATCACCACCATCACCACCATCATCACCATCATCACCATCATCACCATTATCATCACCATCATCACCATCATCACCACCACCACCACCACCACCACCATCATCACCATCACCATCATCACCATCATCACCATCACCATCATCACCATCATCACCACCACCACCACCACCACCAACACCACCACCACCACCACCACCAACACCACCACCACCACCACCACCACCACCACTTTGCACTTTTGGTTAGTCTTTTTTAGTGCTTTGGTACACCCGGACCTTCGGATTTAGATTCATTTTGACGCGGCGCTGCCAAGGTCGTAGGACTAATGACACGATTGAAATTTGAAATTGTTCAAAAGCTGCAAGCCAAAGGCGCGGCCCGGCAACAACGCCGCGTTCGGTGTAGGTACATGGTGACAAGTCGACAACCAAAGCAGCGGCGCGAGCATCGAGCCGCCGACGAGACTTGACCTTGTTGCACAAAACGGCAACGTAGCTGGAACCTTTATTAGGAACCGGTATTTTAAGGTACAAATACCGGTATTCGTATTTACCGGTTCTTTGGATTACCGGTATTTATATTTACCGGTTCTCTCGAACCTAAATGAAAAATACCTTTAAATACCGGTAAAGTACCGGTATTTTTGGAACCGGTTCCAAGCCCTGATCATACCTAGCACCTCTACACCATCCATTCTTAATGATCGAGGCCGGAGGAAAGTGGCAAAGTTTGCACAAAACAAAGTGGGTGAGTCCCAGATAAGTTAGCTGTAAAATATGATGTTTCCCTTGGCTGAGTAAGGAATATTTTAAAGAAATACAATGTTCAACACTTAAAGCGTCAAAAAGCACCCAAATATTCCGACAAACAGCTTGAAGAAATTCCAAAGAAGTGCAGGAAGTTGCGAAGAAAGTATCACTATGCAGGGAGCACCCAGAATTGACTAAAAGAGCGTGACGTTCACTTCATACCGAAGGATTCAAACCCTCCGAACGTCCCTATAGCTCATCCAATGGAGGATTTTTTGGTAATTCTCAGTAGACTAGTTTACAGTGTGGGGCGGGAAGCGAAATCACAGACTCGGTTGAAGCGCAGGGTATAAAAACAACTAATTAACTAAGGGCTGATTTTTCAATCTCCAGATAACACGATCTGTCAGGTAAATTGTAGCTCTGTCCTTATCTTTCTTATGACAAAGAAAAGGACAGAGCTACAATTTACCTGACAGATCGTGTTATCTGGAGATTGAAAAATCAGCCCTAAGAAGTGAAAAAATATATGTTGTCCAACGTATGATGAAAACGGTAAGAAGAAAGCTACGAAAAATTAAAGATGGGGGACCTTTCACTATATTTTAATGATTGATTATCATACTGAATTTAGTTTATTTTGATATACTTAATAAAAAGCTATATAACCCTAACAAGTGATTTAATAAAACAATAAAACAAAATTGTAATTCTCATTACTTTAAGCCGACCCGTTATATATATATATATATATAAGGCCAGGCCATAAAGCTAGGCTATAAAGCTAGGTCTACTTTTGAAGATAAATACCTACTCTCCAAATGAGCGTAGGGATGTCCTTTAAATTTTTGTAAAATTAAAAAAGTTGTTCTTTATTGTATCTCAGCTAGTTAGAGCAAAATCAATATCTGGTGTGGTCTGCGACAACGAATCCGTTAACAGATTGAGAAAAAGTAGCCGCCATCTTGAACTTTTTAGTTTTTCCTCGGATAACTTCCAAAATCGATATCTGGAGATTTGTGTAGTCTCCAACAAGGAATCCGTTGCCAGAATGTGAAAAAGTAGCTGCCATATTGAACTTTTTAGATATTCGACTGATGGCTTCCGAAATCGATATCTAGGGAACTTTGTGGTCTCCGACAACGAATCCGTTGACCGATTGAGAAAAAGTAGCCGCCATCTTGAACTTTTTAGTTATTGGACTGATTCGATATGTGGGGATCTGTGTGGTCTCCGACAGGGAATCCGTTGACAGAATGGAAAAAGTTGCCGCCATCTTGAACTTTCCAGTTATACTCTCGAAATTGACAATTGAATGACAACTTAATACAAGACTTTGGTTGAAAGCTTTTAATGCTTCTATTTTTTTCTACCTGCTCTTACTGAAATTACAATATATATACAATATATGTTATATTGGCATACGTTCGAAATGGCTACGCTTGTGTAAAACATTTTGACGCTATGGATATTTTACAAGGGAAGCATCGTAAAAAGCTTAAAACGAGTTCATTACCATCTCTCCATCTACGAGATATAAAAAAAGACATACAAATGACCACCGAAGCTGCGACGTGGAAAGAAATATGTACCTACACAGACAGAAGAAAATACAGGGTGTTAGGTCGCTAGGTGCAAAGCTTTAAGGAGGTGATAGACGAGGTATTTTTGAACATTTTTAGCTGTATATGTCTTAGACGAAATTTGGTAGTTTTTTTTTATTGAAAACTTAAGGATTTTACAGAAAATACCCAGAATTTGATAGTTACGTGTTAAGAATGCCCCAATAAGCGTTGCCTTGTAAACAAAATTATTTATTTTGGACAGTTTTATGTCTATTGGACCAAATTACACAAGTTTTAACCGTCAATATTGTAATGAAAACAAAATTGAGTTCAAACACTTTTAAAAATACGCCTGCTTATTGTTCTTTCTTTTAAGGTATCAGTCATTCACATCGCTTGCCAAATCTCTGAGATAAAGAGTAAAAACCGAACTTAGGGAGCACTCGTAAGAAAAGTTCGGTTTTTACTCCTTAACTCAGAAATTTGGCAAGCGATGTGAATGACTGTAATTTCGAGAGTTGGAATAATGTGGCATCCTAATGGTGAAAGAATTTTTGAAATCGGTCCAGTAGTTTTTGAGTTATTAGTTACAGCAGACCACACAGATCCCCAAATATCGAATTTGAAAGAATTCGTCCCAAAAACTGGAAATTTCAAGATGGCGGTAACTTTTCCCATTCTATCAACGGATTCCCTGTCGGAGACCACACAGATCCCCACATATCGATTTTGGAAGCAATCAGTCGAATAACTAAAAAGTTCAAGATGGCGGTTACTTTTTCTCAATCTGTCAACGGGTTCGTTGTTGGAGACCACAAAGTTCCCCAGATATCGATTTTGGAAGCCATCAGTCGAATATCTAAAAATTTCGAGATGGCAGCTAGTTTTTCACATTCTGTCAACGGATTCCTTATTGGAGACTACACAGATCCCCAGATATCGATTTTGGAAGCAATCAGTCGAATAACTAATAAGTTCAAGATGGCGGCTACTTTTTTTTATTCTGTCAGCGTATTCGTGGTCGGATATTATACAGATCCCCAGATATCAATTTTGGAAGTAATCCGAGAAAAAACTAAAAAGTTCAAGATGGCGGCTACTTTTTCTCAATCTGTTAAAGGATTCGTTGTCGCAGACCACACCAGAGGCCCTACTTTGAAATTGAAGTTCGAAGTTACGATAGGTCATCCCTTTCTCTCGATTTAGTCTCGAATGACGAGTGACAGGGATGGAGTTAACGTAACTTCGAACTTCGATTTTCAAAGTTGGGCCTCAGATATCGATTTTGCTCTAACTAGCTGAGATACAATAAAGAACAACTTTTTTTAATTTTACAAAAATTTAAAGGACATCCCTTAAGCTCATTTGGAGAGTAGTTATTTATCTTGAAAAGTAGGCCTAGCTTCTTTACTGCTTTAGCTATATAATATATATATATATATATATATATATATATATATATATATATACTGTGGTTTTGAGTTGCTGAGTTTGATTGTTTTCCGTTAAAGTTAAGAACTCCAAATACCTACCTAGATACACCGCACCACTATTAAGTACGTAACTTGTTAATGTTCAAGCAGTAAAGTTAAGCGCCCACAAATGTAAACGTTTAGAAACATTAATTATTAGATATAAACTTAGATTATTTAACGGATGGCCGAAAATATTGAATTCCCCCGAAAACTCGGGGAAATGAAACAATGATTTACTTGCAACAGTGGGCCTACAAAAATATTATCTGCTATTTTATTAAAGTTTTCGTGTTAATTTTCCTTGTGCCTTATTGTCTCTTTCAGACTTTGATAAGCAAACTTTTACCGCGCATTTCCCCATTCTTTGCAGCTTCTTTTACGGTTGGCGTTTGTTTGACAACTAACTTGACAAATGGCCGATTGGTGACTGCAGTCACCAATGACGTGGCAACGGGTTATGCGTGGTGACTGCCCCTCTAGTTAATATACCTACCTCAATGCATCTAGGTAGGTAAGAATAGTCATAATAGTACTAAGCAATTTCCGACAAGACTATTTTCTCAGGAAGGACCAAATAACGTTTTTTCATCTTACGAGGGCTGCCTTTTAAGTTCTGTCGTTTGCAAAACTCCCGTGATTATTAAAAAAAAACTAGTATCATCTTAAAATATTTGAATTTAGAATTCAAAAACAAAAGAATGTCTCGAGATCGGCCGATTCGTTTTAGTACAGAGTCGGTTCAAAGTTGACAAGTCGGTTGTGAAAATGGAAATTTGGAAGGAAAATTTCCGTGCGATAATATTTTACAACTTTAAAAGGGGTTTAACGCGTCTTCAGTGCTTTGAAGAGCTGACTACGGTTTTTAAAAATGAAGCACCATGCATCCGGACTGTGGAACGTTGGTATTTGGAATTTCAACGTGGTTGCTCTAGTCTTAGTGATAGGCATCGTGAAGGCCGACCAAAAACAGCTGTAACCCAGGAAAACATTGATGCTGTACGGCAACTGATCGTCGAAGATCGCCATGCGACATACCGCGAGATAGAAGCTTCATTAAGCATTTCAGGGACCTGTGTTCAAAATATATTGCATGATCACTTAGGTGTAAAAAATGGATACCACATTTGCTTAGTGAAGACCAAAAAACGGCTCGCGTTAGATGGTGCCGCAAAACTCTGCGGCAATTCAACCGAGGAGACTCTAAACACGTTTATGACATTATCAGTGGTGACGAATCTTGGATATATGCCTACGATCCGGATTCTAAACAGCAGTCGACTGTTTGGGTGTTTCAAGATGAGCCAAAACCGACCAAAGTAATACGCTCACGGAGCACTTCGAAAAAAATGGTCGCCACGTTTTAAGCGAAAAGTGGCCACGTTGCGACCATCGTGCTCGAAGATCGTAAAACAGTTAATGCTGACTGGTATACCACTGTTTGTTTACCAGAAGTTATCGGCGAGTTCCGAAAAAATAACCCAAGACGTCGTATAGTACTGCACCACGATAATGCTAGCTCGCACACCGCCCGGCAGACAATTGCGTTTTTAAAAGAACAAAACGTCGAAAATTTGGATCACCCGCCGTACAGTCCAGACTTAAGCCCTAATGACTTCTTCACTTTTCCACAAATCAAGCAACGACTTCGTGGTCAACGGTACCGGACGCCTGAAGAAGCGGTTGAGGCATACAAAACGGCAATTTTGGAGACCCCGACTTCGGAATGGAATAAGTGTTTCGAAAACTGGTTCGATCGAATGAAAAAGTGTATTACATATCACGGTGATTACTTTGAAAAACAATAAATACCATTTAACACTTAAATTGTCTTTAGTTTTTTCAAACGACAGAACTTAAAAGGCACCCCTCGTACCCCGTGCTCTGTAGGGCCAAGATATTATAATCTAAGGTCTGTTCATTCTTACTTGTCTTATATAGTAAACAACTTTCTAACCTCAAAATGAACCTTTTTTGGCTAAAACAGCTCTCGTTAATAAAGAAAACAGTAAACATTTTAGACATCACTTGGCTAATGTATTGTCTGTGATTGCATTATTTTGTTGAAAATAGTTGTTTTATCCAAAAAAGGTTCAATTTGAGGTTAGAAAGTTGTTTACTATATAAGACAAGTAAGAATGAACAGATCTTATTTGTATTGAGTATGATCGTTAGTAGTATATTGTTTATCAAATTAGGCCATAATTATATGAGATGTTTTGCCACCCAAGAAAAGCAAGGGTGGGTATAGATACCCGTAGTTAGTGTCATTATGGCATTTTAGTGTGGAGTAAACACTTTATTTTTTTGAAGTGAAAAAGCGACAAAATAAATCTAAAATGGAAAGAATAAAACTTATAGCGCTGTACTTTTTTCACTTTTGTCAATGAAATGCATAAAGAGACAACTACACAGTTATTTCAAATTCAAAAAAACATTTAACACATATAGAAATAATACGATTAATAAAGTATATTAATTAAAACAGTTTATTGAAAAAGTGCAAGTAATAACGTGACAGAGCTATACCGCGAAGAGAGGTAAGGTGGCGCCACACGCGGGCCAAAACGGAAACTTAATATTTTTTAAAAGGCATAGGCGTTGTTTACTTTCTTCCAACATCCTCTCTTAAACATAAGCCCATCTTCAACGAACAGTAAGCCAGTTTTGAGTGCGTCGTGGCTTTGGTTAGGGCATCTGCAACCATCATATCAGTCTGTACGTAGCGAACTTCAATAACCCCTCCAAGTACTTTGTCGCGGACAAAATGGTGCCTTATGTCGTGTGCTTTGTTCTAGAATGATAACCATCAGAACCTGAAAGTTTAATTGAACTTTGATTATCACTGTAAATAATCATAGCTTCATTCTTCAGGTACGGCCAAAAGCTTTCTTGAAACTGTTTAAGCCATAGAGCTTCTTGTACGCAGGACGACAGAGACATGTACTCTGCTTCAGTCGTCGACAGAGCAACTGTAGGCTGTCGCCTTGAATTCCAGCTGATGGGTCCTCCCTGAAACAAGAATGCGTAGCCAGTGCAGGAACTGCGATCATCCTCTGAGCTCACCCAGTCTGCGTCGCAATAACCATGAGTCATTGTTTCTTCAGGCGTTTGCTTATAGCTCAGTCCATAATCTTGAGTGCCATTCAAATAACGCATAACGCGCTTAAGTGCAAGCCAATGCTGCATTTCAGGCTTGCTATTGTATTTGCTTAACATATTAATAACAAAACTAATGTCTGGCCTTGTAACTTGTGAAATGTACAATAAACACCCAATTATCTCCTGATAAGGAATATCAGTTAATGTTTAAGTTTCCTCAGATTTGTTTTTATAAAATTTTGTATTCACATCCATCGGTGTTTTGACTGTCTTACAATCAGACATACCATATTTTTGTAATACTTCAAGGATGTACTTTCTTTGTTCTAAGTATATTATTCCTTTCTTTCTGACCCGTTCTACATGTATCCCAATGCAGTAACATAGATCTCCAAGATCTTTCATTTTAATTTTTTTATGTAGTTCTGCCTTTACATGGCTTTTTGCTTCTTGATTATTTGTAAATATTAACAAATCGTCGACGTAGATGGCCATAAAGGTAATATTATTTGTGTCTACAATCTTGTAATATATACAGGGATCTAATTTGGTTTGCAATAAACCCATTTGCTTTAGTGTAGAATCAAGCTTTCTGTTCCACTGTCTGCTAGCTTGTTTTAGTCCATACAATGATTTTTTGAGTTTACATACATTCTCACCACTCTCATACAAGGGTGGTTGCTTCATATAAATCTCCTCTTCTATGTCCCCTTGCAGAAATGCTGATACTGCATCCATTTGACATATATCTAGATCATATTTAACAGCCAGAGCAAACAAGTACCTCAGAGATGCAAGTCTCACAACCGGTGAAAAAACTTCAGTGTAATCGATTCCTGGCCTTTGTGAACATCCTTTAATTACAAGGCGTGCCTTGTATTTTACTATGCCTCCATTTTCATTACTCTTTGTCTTGAAAACCCATTTGCATGGTATGGGTAAGGTAAATATTCAGACCAAAGTAAGCAAAGATGAACATCAAATACAGGTGAGGAATGAGGTGTTGGGGCGTTTATTAGCAGGTAGAGTAGTCATTTCCCATGTATTGTTTTCCAATAAGGACTTGTACTCTTCATCCATTGCTTCTTTCCACTGTGTTGCATTAGAGCCTGACAATGCATCTTCAACCGTCAATGGATCTGGAATTGTCATAAAACACATGAAATTATTGCCTTGCATATTTTTTCTCTGGTGTGATCTAAGTGTGATTCTACTCTCTACATGTGCATCATCAGTATCATGATAATCATCAGTATCGGGATAATATGTCTCATCATCAGTTTTTCTATTCATCACACAACTGTTGAACGATGTTTTATTGCTTGATGATAAAGTGTCATCCTGGGAGCTATCGTTGACATCTATTATTTCTTCTGCTTCATCTGTCGGGTTCTGTGGGTCTAAATTATCAATCCCCGTACTACTAAGAGGCAAAGTAACAGGCTGTGGCAGTGATACAGTTTCCTGAGCGATGTTTTCCATATTCTGGGAATTTTCAATGAATATGACATCTCTACTAATCACAATCTTCTTATTGACTCGATCATAAAGCCTGTACCCCTTCGTGTTATCACAGTAGCCCACAAAAGTCAGTTCCCGCGATTTACGATCCCATTTCAGACGGTTTTGCTTAGGAACGTGTACCATGGCCTTAGAACCAAATATCTTTAAATGTGAAAGGTTTGGTTTCTTACCAGTCCATCTTTCAAAGGGTGTTACCTCAGCCAGAACACGTGATGGGGATCGGTTGATGACATATGCTGCAGTAGCAACTGCCTCAGCCCAGAAAGATTTTGATAGTTTTGCTTCAAACAACATGCACTTTGCACGCTCTACCAGCGTCCTATTCATCCTCTCCGCTACGCCGTTCTGTTCAGGCGTATATGGAGTACTGGTCTGATGTTTGATGCCGGAAGCTGCCAGAAAATCAGAAAATTCTTTATTACAAAATTCTTTTCCATTGTCGCTTCTCAGAATTTTTATTTTCTTTTCTAATGCATTCTCTACTTCTTTAAATTACTCAAACACCGATTTAATATTCAATTTGTTCTTTAGAAAATAAACAATTCAATTTTCTTTGGTTCTGGCGGTTTTCATTAGTATTTCGCCAATGTCCAGTGAACTCGTGATTGTTCCGTGTAGAGTTGGTACGGTTTACTAACGCTGGCAGTTTAACTCTACTTTGTAGGGAGATCTCGTGTTAACACAAGCGTATGTAGGTACTAGAAAGGAATCTCGGTTTGCGCAGCTGTTGATTAACCTAAAACAAAAGACAAACAAAACATATAACATATAGTTAGTACTTAAGTTAGTAGAACAGACAACTTATAAACGAATATTATTCTGGTTAATGTATTCACATAAAATATTTACAAATGGAGTACGCACAAGACCCAACAGGGATTTAAAGTTGGTGGGTCGAGGAATATCTTTAGGGAGGTAATTATATAAAGAATTTCTTCTTGGGCAGTCAAAAAATATGTGGTCCGCTGATCCCTCATCTAGGCCGCATTCACAGAGAGAGCTATCCCTAACCCGTATCTTAGCCAGGTGGACGGGGGTACTCGCATGGCCAAGCCGCAGTCTACAAACCGTCGAAGTGACGCGTATCTCTAAACTTAAAGAACCAGGGGCAAACTGGTACAAAACTTTGAACATCTGCATAATGCTTTCCTTTGGAATGCTTAGTTAGGTTCCATAATTCGCACCACTGACCTGTCATACGTTCCCTAGCCAGCGACATTAGGTCTTGAGAATATACGGAAAAATGTGTATCACAACCTGTAGAAATGGCATCCTTGGCCCAATTGTCAACTACCTCGTTACCTGTGATACCGCTATGACTCGGAACCCAGACTAATTTAACTTGAATGCCTTTCTTAAAGCACCGAAAAAGAATTTCTTTAATTTTTAACACATAGGGGAATTTAGACTTGCTATGTAGCTGATTAGAAAGGATAGCCTGTAAGCAACTTTTTGAATCCGAGAAGATGACGGACTTGTTCAGCTCTTGGGACTCTATGTACAGCACAGCTTCAAGAATGGCTATAGCCTCACCAGTGAAGACCGAGGCTTGAGGAGGGCATTTATATCTAAGAACTATGCTGTACCTAGGGATCCAAACTGCGGACCCGACACAACCTTGTTCATCCAACTTTGACGCATCCGTAAAAACAGTGAGCCAGTCTATCCATTCTTTCTGTACGATAGCGTTGAATGTAGAATTAGCACAGGGGTTATCTTTCTCAATATCGAGGTTTAACAAGATGTCAGGCTGGAAAATAATTGCCTCAAAAGGAGTTAGAAAGAGAGGGTTTAATCTGCACTGAAAGACGGGACATGGGAGGCTGATAAACTGGACGAAACTTTTAAAAGTTATATTATATTTAAATATACATGGGTACTCTTTACGGGACCAATATTTGCTATCTGCAGAGATGTACTCTGATAAAGTATGTAATTTTGCCACCAGGGGGTGGTCGGAAAGCTGAAAAATCCTGTATATAAACCGGTCCGATAAGTACTGCCGTCTAAGGGACAGCGGGGGCTTTGAGCACTCCACCTGAAGGGCGTTTATCGGGGAGGATTTCATAGCTCCAATTATGATACGCAGACACTTCGACTGGACTTTGTCCATAGATGTTAGAGCAGACTTGCTACATGGTTCAAGCAGATAGGACCCATAATCAAAGTGACTGCGTATCACGGCATGATACAAAAGCTTTTGAGAATAGGGGTGGGAGCCCCACCAGGCACCTGAAAGAGAGCGCAGAATGTTAACGTTTCTTTCACATTTTTTAATAATATAGTTAATGTGAGGCACCCCTGTCATTCGCGAATCCAGAACGACACCCAAGAACTGAAAGTGATCATTAATTGGGAAGATTTTATCACCATGTGCAATATGTAGGTCTGGAAGAGAGCGCCTTCGACTAAATACGACAACACTGCTCTTTTCAATAGAGAGGGAGAGGCCATGGTCGTCAAGCCAATCATGGAGGTAACTGATCGCAGAGTTAAGGCGGGAAGATGCTTCGGGAAAATTATTTGATGGGATGTACAAAGCCAGATCGTCTGCATACTGAAGGACATTACAGAAAGAATTAACTGAAAGTTCTAAATCAAAGGTGTAAATACTATATAACAGTGGGCTAAAAACTGAACCTTGGGGAAGGCCCTTCCAAAGAACTCTAGGAGGAAGAAGGGAATTTTGTGACGAAATGAGGATGGATCTAGAAGAGTAGAGATTGGAGACAAAGTTAACTATCTTCTCTGGGATGCTCAGCTGTAGCATTTTCTGCCTGAGCACAGGAAGAAGAACATTGTCGTATGCCGATGAAATGTCCAAAAACACACCAACCAATGATTCACCTTTAGAGAGAGCAATGCGTATATCGGTTACTAGAGAACCCAGGCTATCCATTGTACTCAGTCCCTTCCGGAAGCCGAATTGAGTTTTCGCAAGTATACCCTTGCTCTCAACAAACCAATCCAATCTGTTCTTAACAAGATGTTCCAGTATTTTACCCATCGTGCACGATAACGCGATTGGGCGGTAACTGCAAGGGTCATTGCTAGGCTTTGCTGGTTTTAGGATAGGGATGATAATCTGTAATTTCCACTCCTCAGGAGGGATGCCAAGAGCAAAAATATTGTTAAGAATATCAAGAAAGACTCCTTGAGAGGCCGGGCTACACTTTTTGATAAATGAGTACGGGATCCCATCTACTCCAGGAGACGAGTCTTTGAGAGACTCTAAAACTAAAGTACACTCCTCTCGAGAAAAGGGAGCGTCAAAAGCGGCAGAAGAGGCTACAAATGATGAGGTGTATTGTGCAGATTCAGATAATGAAGGAACAAAAGGAGGTGCCAAACGGTTTGAAAATCCTTCTATCCAGGCAGATGGGTCATTAGACGACGTGTTAAAGTCAGTCGAGATAGAACCGGAAAATCTTCTTATATTCCTCCAGACTAGAGATGGGTGAGTGCTGGGAGACATGGCTTCACAAAACTTATTCCAACCCAGCCTTTTCTGTTCCGATATACTTTCACTTCCTGTAAAAGCTTTGTTTTTATGAAATCAGATGAAATTGTGATGCCGGAACTTTCCAGACCCATGATCATCGATTTGTAGTTATCTGGTAAACCTGCCAGCATGAGTGTTCCTAACCATTCATCATTAACTTCAAAATCTATGTTCCGCAATTTATGCGCAGTACTCATGAATTTATTCACATATTCTATATACTAGGGCAGTTATCCAGTGAAGTATTGATCAAATCCTTTAGTAAGCCAACTTTTCTTGAAAGCCCAGAGTCTTCGAACGCATTTTGAAGGTTTTTCCAAACTTCTCTTCAAGTTTTTGCATTTTCGATATGCACGTAGTTCACTGGTTCTACCAACAAAATTATCTTTGACTTTGCTTTCACATCTTTTTTCTTATCGACATCGGTACCAGGATCAACACATTCCCACAATTCATCTAATTGTAAATAGGACATAACTGCAAACTTCCATGTCGAGTAATTTTCCCGGCCGGCTAATTTTTCAATTTGGAGGTTAGCCGTGGCCATTATTCACGAGACTGAAATGAATAATGTGACGCGAAATACTTTACTTTGACTTTTCCACGATAAATATTTAACTTTTACTCTAAAAATGGTATATGGGACGGCCCATAACCTGTAGAAATAATACGATTAATAAAGTATATTAATTAAAACAGTTTATTGAAAAAGTGCAAGTAATAACGTGACAGAGCTATACCGCGAAGAGAGGTAAGGTGGCGCCACACGCGGGCCAAAACGGAAACTTAATATTTTTTTAAAAGGCATAGGCGTTGTTTACTTTCTTCCAACAGCCACATTACATATCGTCGCTGGAAAGGCAAAACTACTAACATCCAAAAGGATCATTTCGAGAAAAAGCATTTTTAATGTTTTTTTTGACTTTTCAATGTCATAACTTTTTTTCTTTTGAATGAAAATGGAAGCTGTAAAGGGTGATATATAATGTTTTTTATCTGCACGATTCATTTATCGTATTGTACGTGTGTTCAGTATTTACGGAGTTACGTGTCGCTTTAGCATTAATGCTCTCAATCCTAAAAAAAAACTGGTAAGATAAAATTACTAACCTCCACATTAAAGTTTTAGGTAAGGAGTCAATAAATACTAAGGACTTGTCTCCTTTTACCTACTCTTGAGAAAAAAATACTTACATGTATCAAAAAATATGTTAATCATAAGCGGAAATGACTTATTGACAAAAATACTTTACAAAGCCATACGCAAATAGAAATTTAGCATTTAAGACAAGTTAAATTTCAAATGTATGTTACTTAAAGGGCAGAATTATCAATTGACCATCCTGATGATTTACCTTTTATAGGACATTTTTCTTGTTTCAGCCTTAGCAATATTACTTACGCATGCATGTCAGTTGAAATTAATAGACCAAGAAATAAATAAAACATGAATTACTTATTGTAAAATTAAGCGTTTATTTAAAAAATAACAGTTTTGGCATTTTCCTGTTATGCCCAAAATATAACCAAACTAATAATAATAATAATCATAACATTTATTGAACCAATGGGGGGCCTATTACCATCTGCCCCGAAGACGTCAGTTGTGCAATTCGAATGGCTCAGAACTGGAAAAGTCCTGGGCCGGACGGATTGCACAACTTCTGGATTAAATGGTTCAAAGCCTCACATGAGTGTTTAGCAACGCAATTCCAAAATGCCCTTGAAATCGGTTCCTTGCCACCTTTATTAACAACTGATGTCACCTTTCTGCTCCACAAGTCCGGTAGTACCGCGGATCCAAAGAACTACCTACCGACCCATTACATGCTTGCCTACCATCTACAAGCTTCTTACATCCATTTTGAGCACAAAATTAAATGCACATTTTATTGCAAATAATGTTTTGGCCTCTGCTCAAAATGGATGTAAGGTTGGGTCCCGGGGTACTAAGGAGCTCCCCCTCATAGACATGACCGTTTGTTAGCAAGTCAGGCGTAGCAAGGCGGCCCTTTTGGCTGCTTGGATTGACTACAATATGGCTTATGACTCGGTGCCTCACTCATGGCTTGAAAGGATCTTAGAGTTGTATAAAGTTGATACAACTTTGAGGTCCTTTTTAGGTGTGTGTATGAGGCAGTGGGTCACAGTCCTTCGTCAACCAGGTGGTCGAGAAGTCCCCTCTGATTCGCCTTACATGATAAGGATTGAAAGAGGCATCTTCCAGGATGACAGTAGTCCTTTGTGGTTTTGCCTAGCCTTGAATCCTCTCAGCTCTTTGCTGACGGATTCTGGGCTTGGCTATTGACTTCGTAGAGAAGCTGAAGTCATTTCTCACTGTTTGCATCGAAGCGCCAAGATCTTATCGCATTATTGAAAATCACACAAGAGTTCAGTAATGCGATCAAGATGGAATTCGGTGTAGATAAGTGTGCGGTCGAATTTGCAACTTTCTGAGACAATGACTCTCAGATCTCTCTCCGAAGTTGAAACCTACAAATATCTTGGTATGTCACAGTCTTTGGGTATTGTGGACGGCAATGTCAAGCAGTCAGTGAAAGAGCGCTACTTCTGCCGCTTGACAAAAGTCCTTAACAGTCTTTTGCCGGGTGGCAATAAGGTGTGCGCCTTCAATGGCTGGGTGATACCGCTGCTCACATATTCCTTTGGCATACTAAGGTGGACTCAGGCTGAGCTGGACGCCCTGGGTAGGAGGGTCCTTCTACTGTTTAAATCACATCACATGTTGCACCCACGCTCATCTGTTATGAGATTGTACATCCCGAGGAAATGTGGTGGTCGAGGCATTTTAAATGCTAAGAATCTCCACAACCGCGAGGTGTGCAATCTCAGGGATTATTTCCTTAGCAATGAGTGTGGGATGCATCGAGATGTGGTTGCAGTAGACAAGAGCCTCACGCCTCTCTCCTTGGCAAACAAGAACTGGCGCAGACCAACGGTGTTGAGCACTGAAGACCCCAAGAACGTGTGGAAGAGCAAGTAGCTACACGGACGCTTCTACAGGGCCCTAACAAGACCCAACGTAGACTTTTTAGCGTCCGTGAACTGGCTGCGATTTGGTGACCTCTTTGGGGAAACTGAAGGTTTTGTCTGTGCAATGGTGTGGTCATAATGACGAACAATTACCGGAAATATATTCTGAGGGATGGCACGGTCGACATTTGTCGAGCATGCCGTTGCCCCGGCGAGTCGATAATTTCCGGTTGTTCGCATTTAGCCAACGGCGAGTACTTGCACAGACATAACCTCGTGGCCAGGATCATCCACCAGCAACTTGCTCTTCAATATGGTCTTGTTGAGTCTGAAGTACCGTACACACCGGCGCCAGTTCTCGAAAATGGTCGTGATACGCTCTATTGGGATCGATCTGTCACCACGGACAGTACTATTGTTGCCAATAAGCCTGATATCGTGTTGACAGATCGATCTCAACGCCGGGCAGTGCTCGTCGACGTCGCATGACGAGAACCTCGTGAAGGCCGATAAGGACAAGCTCAGCAAGTACCTTGACTTGGCTCACGAGGTGACCGCCATGTAGGATATTGACTCGATGATCATTGTCCCGATAGTTGTTTCGGCAAACGGTCTTAAAGCGAAGAGTCTCGACTAACACCTGAAGAGACTCTCGCTAGATGGCTGGATCAAGGGCCAGATCAAGCAAACATTATCGTATGAGAAAAAAATAAGAAATTGTGTATTTAATTAATTTTAGAATGTTGTATGTTCTTAATAAATAAATATCAGGATTATCTACGGAACTTGGCACCCATTTAAATCTCAATTCTTTTGTCGGTGATTTCGATAACCATGCATCGCAAATTCTTAAAATATTGAACCTGGCCCCCATTTTCACATTTATGTTTTTGACGGGATATCATTATTTTTTATCAAATAAGTAGGTATTTCCTTACATAAATAAATAGTATTAATATTAAATAAATTGGAATTAAATAATATTCATTAAATCCCAACCCATGAAATACTAATAATTATTGAGTAGGTAGTTCCGGTGAATCTGTGATCTTCATTCATTATCATCAGTTCTACTTCACCAAATGATGCTTTTCAAGAGCAAATGCAAGAGTTAAGAGTTAGACCCCATCCTCAGATTCTAACCTGGTGACAGTGGTACTACTCCAGAAGTATGCCCGCCCTATAAAACCAAAAACGATTTTTCCAAATCGGTTAATAAATGACGGAGTTCTGAGGTATAAATAATAATTATAATATTAAAGTTAAAAGTCACTGTTTTCTGATTTTTTTATTTGTATATACACAATTACCCATATTGATGCCAAATTTTACCTTTTTAGGTCACCTGGAAGTGGGTTAGGTTTTTGATGATTAGTCAGTCAGTCAGTCAGTGATAAAAATGCCGATTTTGAGACGTTAATATCTCAATAACCATTTCACCTTTTTTCTTGAAATTTAGGGTTCTAGTTGATCTAAAGGGCTTTAATACATAAACCAAATTTCATGTTTTTATGATAAATATATTTGGAGTTATTAAGGCGTCGAAAGTGGCTCCAAACGGTTCGTGTAAATAACACACGGCTGCGCTTGCCAGTTCCTTTCGGCGTGAACTTGGCTGGACAAGCTGCCGCCGGCCGGCGGCCGTGTGTCTAGATTGGAAATATTGACTTCCTGGATTTATAACTTACCACGGTTTGTTATAAGTAGATACCTAGGTAGGTATTTTAATTATTAGTCCACGGTACTTTTGAGTAAACTGAATACAATCTCAATTTAATAAACGGAATAAACAATACAGTAGGTACGCGCGCGATCTGAGTGCAGTCGGGCCTGAGGTAAAGGGTGCCACGCTTCTCCTCTCTCGCCTGCAGTGTTGACTACACTGTATAGTGCCGTCCCGTACTAGGACATTTCTAACCTTGGCATTCAATTCGCGCGCGGACTGCACTACTAAATGTACATTTAAAATACTCATGCATAACACGTTGGTGTACTTTAATAAAGTAAAAAATACTTACGCAGTACAATAGTCGTGATAGCTTCTAAATGTTCATCACATGCAGCGCGTACCAACAGCGATTGACGAGTTGTGATGTGCCGTGCGCGACGCCTCGGTGGCTAAACGCCTAAACTGGTGCACATAATGTCAAAACTTAATTGTTTTGACATTGCTTGCGCGTCTAATACGCTAGATGTCACCCGAAACCAATTTGAGAAATAGACTAAAGGTCGAATTTGTTACAAATTCATTAATCTCATAACGCCTTACCTATACTTTTCTAATTTATTTTATAACTTAATATTTACTAATATCTCGTAATATTCTTTATGTATATAGTGCAAAGTTTCTTAACATATGTAAAAGATAGAAGTCCCGCATTGATATATACTAATATCCTTTTTACTTTGTTTATTGAGTAAGGTAAAAATACTAAAGCGCCACAATCGTCGATTCCTGCTATAAGATTATTTACAAACAAACATGACTTCACATGATTTCAAAACAGAAAAAATACTAAATTACTACAACTGATGGTTATTGCTTAAACGTTATTGACTAAAAGACATTTCATTTAGTATGTACTACAAGTGAAATTTACATAATCACCACCGAGTATCCTCAGTTATGTTATCTAAAATTACTAATAAAGCTTGAAACGGCTAGATACAGCAAGCACAATACTTAACCGCCAACTATTCAAAAATATGTCTAAATGAGTAGGATGTTAGTACAAAATCCTTAGAAATTATTGAAATTTTGACCCAATTTTCACTACTAAAGCGCCAAAAACATGCTCCGATCGCTACGAGACCCGGACCAATCGCCGCAGAAAAAAAAAGCAGTGGAACTGTGTATATATAACTCATTTTGACCATAATGGCGCTTTAGTAGGTTTGCCTTTCCAGCGACGATATAAACATTACAGGTAAGTACATACATTACATTAATTACTGGTGGAGTCGTTGTCTGCTGGCTATAACGGTGAATATCGGGTCAAACCCGACGCTGTAGGAAGTATCGCAACGACACTAGACGGCTTGGAGCGACATTACGGCTTCGACATTCACATGCCGAAAGCTGGCGTGCTGCCCAACAGGAAACAGGGGGTGGGGGGCGTTTGCTGGCAGAAAAAACCTCCTAATATAAAACGGAACAATGGGGGCACCTAACGATTGAGTTCAAAGAAAGATAGTCGAAAAATCCGGTGGCACCACCAATAAATTATCCGACAAAAGGCGGCACTAATAGGAATCGACTGGTACCGGGGAATTGTTCATCATTCCACAGTGAATTACGAAGAGATTCGATCCAAATCGGCGGAACCGATTAATAAGATACCGGAGACAGTAACCCGCACACTAAGCCAAATTAGCGGCTATCGACAACAGAAGAACTCTTGCATATTTTCTTTAGGCCAAAATATGCAAGAGAATGACCGGAATTTTCTCGAGCTCACGGAATGACACAATACTAATCAAAATTCAAAATAGACAGGCCAAATGTCTGACACTAACCAGTCAATTGGTAAGTCCGAAATACAAAAAAGGTTAGGATACGGATAAAAAGGCGGATTAGACAAGCGAAAATTGACGCGAACCCAGGCGATTTGTAGCGATAATGCTACACTAGAAAATTTCTGTTCTGCTGCTCCAATAGCGATTGCCACATTTCGTCATTTGCACGGGTAGAAAAATCACGTTTGGCGACACGGGGGATCGCACTTCTGATAACGGCGGGTCCAGAAGACGGGCCCTAGGCGGCGACTCATCCGCCATGTTATTGCAAATAAGAACCCTTGACTTTACACTATAACAAGGTTTATTGAACTCTCTATAATTACACAAACACTCTACTACAGTACAATCAAACAAAATGTATATCAACGGACTATTGGAACGTGGTGAAGTCGGAATAAGGTTGGTTACGAGCCTAGCGTCTCTCGAGTTTTTCCATAACAAAAGTGGCCATCTTGCCGCTGTCAACTCGCTTATCGCTCTCCCGCTCAAACCTTGACATTGACAGTTCGCCGGGACGCTAACCCCCGCTTCCGAATACACCCAAGTCTGTCAGACTTGACGTTCCTATTCACGCGCTGCGACATATACATATATTTGGATACTTTATTCAACTGAACAATAAATATATTTATTTAAAAAAATCGAATCCGCCTTGCAACAAAAAAAGCTAATAAAATACTAAATGAAAAAAAAAAAGCCTACTAAAATCCGAATCCGATCCGAACCATAATTATTTATATGGGGCCATTTGGAGGGATGCAAGCTTTCAAATAAAAAAATATTTTTCACAATCGGTTCATAAATGGCGTAGTTGTGAGGTAAAAGCATAAAGAAATATTTTTTATAAAGAACGAGTCGACTTGTGACCCTCCTCCTTCTTTTAAGTCATTTGATAACAGGATATTAAAATCACGTCAAATACATATACAAAAAACCCGCCTTCAAAAATGCAAAAAATAACTTCTATTAAAATGGTAGGTCAGTCCAACTGCATTCGGCTTTTGGTTTAAAATATTGTGGGACGCCGACTTCAGTTGGACTGACCTACCATTTTAAAAGAAGTTATTTTTTGCATTTTTGAAGGCGGGTTTTTGTTTTTTTAAACATTTATTTTATTTCATACTTTTTAGTGATCCTATTTATGCTGTTACGTAGCTCCACTTCTAAATATTAATGAGAAACTATAGAACATTCAAGCTCGCCGCAGACAACGCCGCGGGAATGTCATAGTCATATTTAAACCTAAATGTTCTTCGTCATAGTCGCTCAACTACCTTAATCGAAATATCTTGTCGCCACCCTTGAAATAGGTACCGTTAAGGAGTTCCGGTGGCCATCTGTGGTCTTCATCAACAGTTCCACTTCACCATATAGTACTTTTCAAACGCAAATGCACGAGTTACAGTGAAAAATACCAAAATCGCTATAGGTGTGCCTATAATATTTGAGGAGTTCTCTTGATTTCTCCAAGATTCCATCATCAGATCCTGACGTGTTGAAAATGGGACCAACTAGAAAGTATACCCATTCAAACAACGAAACAATTTTTCAAATCGGTTCAGTGGTCTTCGAGTAATCGGGGAACATACAGAAAAATAAAAAGTAAAAAAATATCCCGACGAATTGAGAACCTCCTCCTTTTTTGAAGTCGGTTAAAAACTATAAGACCCAGTTTTGAATCGTCGTAGGTATTTTTTGTAGTTTCCTACTGGAAAATACATTAATTGACATCACAGGACGTACGCGCTGCGTGCGAGAGTCGTTTGCGCGGGGAACGTTAATTGAACAAAGCTACTATATATGTATGAACGCGTGCGGATAGCCTGCTTTTAGTCGTTTCTGGGTGCTCCCTGCATAGTGATACTTTCTTTGCAACATCCTGCACTTCTTTGGAATTTCTTCAGGCTGTTTGTCGGAATATTTGGGTGCTTTTTGACGCTTTAAGTGTTGAACATTGTATTTCTTTAAAATATTCCTTACTCACCTACGGGAAACATAATATTTTACAGCTAACTTATCTGGGACTCATCCACTTCGTTTTGTGCAAACCGTGCCACTTTCCTCCGGTCTCGATCATTAAGAATTCCCGTTTTTGGTAAATCTTTAGTCCTAATATCAAGTTCCCACCCCTGGATCAAACATTAAACTGTAGATGGAGGTACATTTTCAGCTTTGAAGTGAGAGATACTTCCGATTTTTCACGCTGTCCAAATCGGCGATAGACACGTTTACGTAATAACTGCCTCGCGGACATTTTTTAATAAACCAGCTACTATTTTTTTGCCTTTTTAACAATATTGACATATTTTCTATTTATTATAGCTGTCAAAATCACTTGCCTTGTAATTATATAAATTCCCTTGTACTAATTTCATATTTGAGCATTTCTAAAAAAGTTTGTACATATCATTCACGACTTTAATTTGCAAAAAAAATTCAGATACCGATTTGGTGACAATGGGACCACCTCGGAAGTATACTTTAACAAACCAAAAAAGAATTTTTACAATCGGTTCACAATTGACGGAGTAATCGGTGAACATACATAGAAAAAAAAAAAAGATACATACAGTGGAACGTATAACCTCCTCCTTTTTTGAAGTCGGTTAAAAAGGAAAGTTTCATACAAATGTATGAGGACATTTTGGGAGACTATGTTATTTAGGCTCAGCTTCATTCACTCTACCAACCTGCAATTTTTTTTGCAAATTGAAGTCGTGAATGACATGTACAAACTTTTTTAGAAATGCTCATTTGTGTTTTTAGTAATGCAATGTAATAAATAAATCAAGGCACATATGTGTTATTCGGAACAAAAATACTCCGAAAGAGCCGAAGTGTTTATTTGTAAAGTGCGTTCTCTAATAGTTAAACTTCCTTACGCGGTCCCTACGTGTATGCAGATAGACATGATTTACGGATTGTTACATCGTCGTGTTAGGAAACGTTTACCTAGAGATACCATTAGTGATGTTGATACTTTTGTTGAGAAGGCGAGGGTCATTGAAGATGCGATTTCCGATGTAAAAGTAAGTACCTACTCCGCGAACCCGAGTGTTTCGACGACGGCGGCGATCGAGACTAGGGTTGCCACCTTTTTTTAACAGAATAAAGTAATTACTTACCAAAAGAGGAAGAAAAATAAAGTACGCAGCATAAATGTAAAGTATTTTTTGAATTATTTTTAAATACATATTTCTTATCAAGTTATCACTCATCAGACCTTGCTTTCTATCACCGTTTTTGGCAACGAATAAGGTATCAATCGCGTTCAAACAAGGCAAAACCAAGTTTATGTCGAGGGTTTTTGACGGTTGCGTTGAGGTACAATTTCGTTTAAATTTATTAATTATTAAAAAATAAATCTATTAAAAACCGAATGTCATAAATAAAGTACTTTGCCGTACTTTATGTGTTGCGTAAAATATAACGTACGGGAAGCTAAAATAGAGTACAATACTTTATAATAAAGTACGGGTGGCAACCCTAATCGAGACAAGTAACAACGCGACTCGCCCGCGCGCGCCGCGTGAGTTCGTCGACCCGGCCGAGCGAATCGTTACCATAGGTCCGAGCGGTACTAGTGGTCCGAAAGTCACTTCTCACTCGAACGAAAACTTGAAACGTGATAGGCGCGTTCGTTGTTCGTTTTGCAAGTTTTATGGTCATGTTATAGCCGATTGTCGCAATTTACAAAATAAAGATAATAAACCACAGGTCTCGAATACGGTTTCTAACGATACGAGCGCTACTACCGGGCCTAAACCGATACGTTGTTATGAATGCGGTCAACCCGGTGTAGTAAAGTCGAAATGTGAGAATTGTCGTGGGAAAAATGTACCAACGAAGTCATGCGATTTTTATTCCGTGATGGAACCGTCGCACCCCACAGTATCCATTGCTATTGCGAATAGGGTAGGCGTCGCGATACTCGACACGGGGTACTACTTGTAGTGTTGCTAGTTCCTTGTTATATTCGATATTACTATCGGATGGGGTACTATTTCGCGAAGCGGAACGCACCATAGGGCTTGCGGACGGGTCTCGCCAGCTAAAGACGGTACGGATAGCGACAGTACCGGTGTTGTTAGAAGGTAGGCAGGTAGCCACCGAGTTCGTGGTGTTTCCCGGTGAAAACACCCGAACCTTTTTAGGCCGTGACTTTATTGCCAAGGCAGGGGTCACATTGGACATAGCCCAGGAGTCATGGTATTTTTCCGATACGCCTGAACAGATATTCCCATTCGTGCAATCTGTCGTTCTAAACGATACGGAGCTGATACGAGCGGATATCTCCGACGTCTCCTTGCGCAGCGAGGAAGGAACGAAGTTGTTACCAGAGCAAAGGGACGCGCTCTACGCATTTTTGCGTAGCAGAGTGTCCCAGTTTGCTGCTGAAGGACCTCCAACGGACTTCGCCACTCATAAAATTAAGGTGAGTGATAACCAGGAGCCCCTCGCTTCGCCACCCTACAGGTTGTCGCCGTTGAAGAAAGAAGCTCTGGAGAAGCAACTGCAGAAGCTGCTCAGCGCCGATGTCATCGAGGAATGCGAGTCTCCGTGGGCCGCTAACGTCGTCCTGGTGAAGAAAAAGGACGGTAGCTTCAGGCTTTGCGTTGACTACCGCAAGCTCAACGAGGTCACGGAGCCTGACCGCTACCCGCTCCCCAGGATCGAAGATGTACTCCACGCCGCCAAGACCTTCAAGTACATGACCACGCTGGACCTGCGGTCTGGATACTTTCAGGTGAGCGTCCTTCCTTTACGACGCCGTTGGGCACCTTTAGGTTGAAGCGCATGCGCATGGGTCTTTGCAATTCAAGAGCTACCTTCCAGAGATTGATAGACCGGTTCAAGTCCAACCTTCCAGGTATAACGATAGTCGCGTATTTGGACGACTTGCTGGTGCTGTCCGAAGAGTCATTCGAAAAACACCTCGCAGATCTAGGGGCCGTGTTCGATCGCCTGGCAATGTTCAATTTGCGGGTGAATCGTGAGAAGAGCCACTTCGCGAGGGAATCCTTCAAGTTTCTTGGCCATGTCATCGTACCATGTGGTATTCAGGTCGACCCGGACAAGACGTCCGCCATAGCCAACATACCGCCTCCCCAGAACGTGAAGCACTTGAAGTGTTTTCTGCAAACCTCGAACTGGTTCAGGCGCTTCGTGCTAGGTTACGCTGAGATCAGTGACACGTTAACTTCCTTGATGAGGAAAGCGAGCAACTGGCATTGGGGTCCTGAACAACAGAGCGCCTTTGAGACCATCAAATCCCTCTTAGTTTCAGCGCCGATCTTCCGCCAGGCCGACGAGACGAAGCCGTTCGTCCTTAGGACCGATAGCAGCGGGTACGCCATCGGAGCAGTTCTGCTCCAGGGGGAGGGAGTTGATGAGCGACCAGTCGAGTACGCCAGCCGTCTCCTCACGGCCGCAGAGAAAAACTACAACACGACGGAACGAGAAGCCCTGGCCGTCGTGTGGGCGGTGTCCAAGTTTCGTGGGTACATCGATGGAGCAGAGGTAGTGGTGAAGTCCGATCACCAACCACTCAGATGGCTCATGAGTTTGAAGTCGCCGAGCGGTCGCCTGGCCAGGTGGGCACTCAGCCTCCAGGAGTACAACCTGAAGATAGAGTATACTCCAGGTAAGGCAAACGTGATTGCGGACACATTGTCGCGCCCCGCGTGCACTACCGACACTTTTTGCGACTTGTCTTGCCGTAGTAGATCTGCCCTCACGCAGCCCAAAAGATGTCCGAGTAAACCAGCTCAAGGACCCCGAGGTACGTAAAATCGTCGAGACGATAGAATCCGACGAACCGTTTAGGGGGAGGGCATGGGCTGACAAGGGGTATATTTTGGCCGACGGTGTGTTGTATCGTTATGGTCCCGAGAATGAGAATAATGACGACGCGAGCTTGGTTGTACCGGAGCACGAGCGCAAGGACGTGTTGGCCGAGTACCACGACGCCCCTACAGCTGGTCATTTCGGCGTAGAGTGGACGTTGCAGCGTCTCATTGGTAAGTACTATTGGCCTGGGATGAGAGCCTACGTCAGCCAATATGTAAAGGACTGCGCGGCGTGCCAGCGGTACAAGGCAGACACGCGAAAACCGGCCGGCTTGCTACAGGTGCCAGCCACGACGCGCAGATTTGAAGCCCTAGCAGTAGACCTGTTTGGGCCGCTGCCAGAGACACCCTCAGGTAACAAATGGATCCTGATAATGGAAGACACCTGCACCAGATGGGTAGAGTTGATCGCTCTTCCCACCGCCACAGCTGAAGAGTGTGCTAAGACCCTGGTGAATGAAGTATACCTGCGGTATGGAACACCCAGGAGGCTTATCAGCGACAACGGTGTGCAATTTGTGAGCGAAGTGATGCAGCAGACCTGCCATGTCATGGGCATCAAGCAATCCCTGACCTCATATTATCATCCGGAGTCAAATCCCGTCGAACGTAAGAACCGTGACCTTAAGCCACAGCTCGCCATTCTGGTAGGTAAGGAACACAACACCTGGGACCTTCCCGCGATCCGGTTCGCGATGAACTCTGCAGTTACTGCGAGTACAGGCTATTCGCCTGCCTTATAGAACTACGGACGCGAAATGCGCGCGCCCGCTGATGTGTTGTCTGACATGTGAACAATCTTTGAAAACGATAATATTGTCGCATCGATTACACCTTTTCTCAAGAAATTGTCTAGTGTGCTGCTTGATACGCGGGACGTGCACGAGAAAGCCCAAGCAGCACAGAAAAAGTACGCTGACGAAAATCGTCGTCCAGCGCCGGACTATAAGGTAGGAGATCTGGTTTTACTAAAGACCCAGGGCTCCAACGACACCAGCAAAGGGCAGACGCCGAAGTTCATTCCCCGCCTCGACGGTCCGTATCGAATTCTAGAGGTAGTCGGTACCACGACCTATGCCTTAGAGCGCATTAGTGACGGCATTTCGCTAGGGTGGTATCACGTTTCGTTGCTCACTCCATTTGTTGGGCCCGTCCAAGCTCCTGTCCAAGAAAAACGTAAGAGGGGGAGACCTCGTAAAGCTAACCCGGCTCCGGGGACGCAACGCCTGGGTTAGAGGGGGAGGATGTAATGTGACGCGCGGACCCACGTAACGTTTGTTAGGTAGTTTACATCTATCTCGCCGTTCGCGTGCGATAGAAAAGGCGTTCGGCCGCGCTCGCCCGTCTTCGGTCTCGCTCGGCTCACGGTCGGCTCGCGCTTCCCGCTCTCCCCGCCCGCGATGTACAGATAGCTTCCGTCCGCGGCACACGCCATTTTCGCTGCGCAACAATTATCTTCTATGATCCACGCCTTCGTTCAATTTGTGCCTAAACTTGTGTATTGTTACACCAATAAACGTTTTGTGAACAGTTAATGTGTTTTAAACCATTACACATGTCGTCATCAGAAGAAATGGATAATGCGACTCCGCCGGACATCGCCCACACGGCTAAGGACCGAGTTCACCAAAAATTAAACGGACGGTTAAGTCTTAATCAGCTGTTAATCAATACATTTGGTTGACGCCGACCGTAAAAGAAGCTGTGAAAAATGGGGAAATTCGCTGTGTAACAGTGCTTATCAAATTTTGAAAGACACACTAAGGCACAAATAATTACTATAAAAATATCAGATATTATTATTATAGGCCTAGTGTTGCAAGTAAAGCATTGTTTCATATCCCCGAGTTTTCGGGGGAATTCAATATTTTCGGCCATCCGTGAAACTAATAAAATTAGTTCTAATAATTAATGTGTTTAAACGTTTACACTTGTGGGCGCTTAACTTGACTGCTTGAACATTAACAAGTTACGTACTTAATAGTGGTGCGGTGTAGTCTTATATCTATATTTGGAGTTGTTAACTTTAACGGAAAACAATCAATCTCAACAACTCAAAACCACATTGTATATATATACATATGTAAAGCGAAAGCAGTAAAGAAGCTAGGCCTACTTTTCGAGATAAATACCTACTCTCCAAATGAGCGTAAGGAATGTCCTTAAAATTTTTGTAAAATTTAAAAAAGTTGTTCTTTGTTATATCTCAGCTAGTTAGAGCAAAATCGATATCTGAGGCTCGTTTCATGAAGCTACAAGTCACAAATTACAAGCGGAACTCTCTTTCTAACTCCTTTAGCTAGAAAGAGACTTCCGCTTGTAATTTGTAACTTGTAGCTTCGTGAAACGGGCCACTGGTGTGGTCTGCGACAACGAATCCGTTAACAGATTGAGAAAAAGTAGCCGCCATCTTGAACTTTTTAGATATTGGACTGATGGCTTCCAAAATTACTTCCGAAATTGATCTGTGTGACATCCGACGACGAATCTGCTGACAGAATAAAAAAAAGTACCCGCCATCCTCAACTTTTTAGTTATTCGTCTGATCGCTTCCAAAATCGATATCTGGGGATCTGTGTGGTCTCCGACAACGAATCCGTTGACAGAATCAGAAAAAGTAGCCGCCATCTTGAACTTTTAGGTTATACGACGGATTGCTTCCAAAATCGATATCTGGGGATCTGTGTAGTCTCCAACAAGGAATCCGTTGACAGAATGTGAAAAAATAGCCGCCATCTTGAACTTTTTAGATATTGGACTGATGGCTTCCAAAATCGATATCTAGGGCACTTTGTGGTCTCCGACAATACATCCATGGACAGAATGAGGAAAAGTAGCCGCCATCTTGAGCTTTTTAGTTATTAGACTGATTGCTTCCAAAATCGATATCTGGGGAACTTTGTGGTCTCCGTCAACAAATCCGTGGACAGAATGAGAAAAAGTAGTCGCCATCTTAAACTTTTTACGTATTCGACTGATTGCGTTCAAAATCGATATCTCGGGATTTGTGTGGTGCCCACGTTTTAGCAAGTACAGAGCACGTAAATGTGGTTAAAATATTACTCCACCTTAAGCGCTCGCGCTATGGGTGTTTCGGTTACGCGCCTAAATAGATAACTACTATGACTTTACTGGCCCGTTCCTTCCATTTGCAAATTTTGCCTGGAAAGAATCAGATTTGGCAAGCGATGTCAATGACTGAATGACCTTAAAAGAAAGAACAAAAGATATATTTAAATTTTTTTAGGAACAAAAATGACTGATCCAAAATCTGAAACATTTTGTTTTTAATACAATAAAGACGTTTAAAAATTTGTTTAATTTGGTTCAATAGACATGAAAATATCCAAAATAAATTATTTTGTTTACAAGGCAACGCTTATTCTTAACACGTAACTATCAAATTCTGGAATTTTCTGTAAAATCCTTAAATTTTCAATAAAAAAATCTACCAAATTTCGTCGTAAGACATACAACTAAAAATGTTCATAAATACCTCGTCTATCACCCCCTTAAAGCTATTAAGTTGTCATTCAAGTGTCAATTTCGGGAGTTATAGGAGACCACACAGACCCGAAATATCGACTTTGAAAGAATTCCGCTCAAAAACTGGAAAGTTCAAGATGGCGGCAACTTCCCATTTTGTCGGAGACCACACAGATCCGTGGATATCGATTTTGGAAACAATCAGTCGAATAACTAAAAAGTTCAAGATGGTGGCTACTTTTTCTCAATCTGTCAATGGATTCGTTGTCGGAGACCACACAGATCCCCAGATATCGATTTTGGAAGCAATCCGTCGATTAACCTAAATGTTCAAGATGGCAACTAATTTTTCTAATTCTGTCAACGGATTCGTTATCGGAGACCTCACAGGTCCCCAGATGTCGATTTTGGAAGCAATCAGTCGAATAACTAAAAAGTTCAAGATGACGGCATCTTTTCCCATTCTGACAACGGATTCTCTGTCAAAGACCACACAGATCCCCAGAGGCCCGTTTCACGAGGCTACAAGTTACAAATTACAAGTGGAAGTCTCTTTCTAACTCCTTTTGCTAGAAAGTGAGTTCCGCGTGTAATTTTTAAGTTGTAGCTTCGTAAAACGGGCCACTGATATCGATTTTGGAAACAATCAGTCGAATAACTAAAGAAAGAAGAAAAAATATAAAATGCAAAGGAAACCATTTGCAAACCAAGGATCGAACCCGGGACCGCTAGCTTCATAGGCAGGGTCACTACCGATAAGCTACGACGTCGTCAAATAAAATAATTGTAAATTTATTACTACCATTCTTGTAAGCGAGAAATGAAACAAAATGAAATATTAAAACAATGTATTAATTGTAACGATTCATATTATCAAAGAATTTACTCGATTTTTTGGGGGAAAATTTCATGTTCTAGGCAACACTGAACTTTTCATATCAGGATTATCAGGTGAGCTCGCCATCTTTGTCTATTCCATATGACTGCTTTCTACTAGTGTATTATTGTAAAAGAGATAGATATAGTTTTTTTGTTCAAATATTATTGGTTTCAAAGCTGCGTCGCGATTATTAGTAGTTGGCACGTTTTATGCATCGCTTTTGATTGACATTTGCTTCTCTAGTTAATATACCTCAATGGAACTCGGGCCTAAAATTATTAGTGAGAATCGTAAGTTAAAAATAATTAAGATCTTTTTTCTGATTTTAAGTTTTTCATTTCCTCGCAATTGTGATGAAAAACATTGTATGTTACACGGGTGGTAAAGGAAATACAAAGCTCGAGTCATTAAAGCCCTCAGCCTTCGGCTTCGGGCTTCAAACACTCTCGTTTGTAATTCTGTCTTTACCACCCTTAATACACAATGTACTATTTAGACTGTTGAGTTCACACTAAGTTATTAATGTTATTATGAACATGCAGCAATGTGTATCGTGTCATTTGCACTTCCGATCTCTCCCGATAAATGACGAGAATAGAGAATGTCAGCCAGTTTAGATTTTTGGCTTACCGTATTATTCATTAAAAACTAAAAATGGTTGTAAAAAAATCATTTCGATACGTCAAATAGTTTTCGAGATATTAAATTTTAAACTTCGTATGCGGCGCTCGAAACCCGGCGGCTAGCGCTCACGGATGATGACGTCATTGCTTAACAGCGGTACGCGCCCTTATATGAAAAGGTAAGTTTACAGGGCTATAACTTTTTAACCGTTATAAGTAGCCAGTTGAATTTTTCACAGAATACGTGTTATTATATAATCTATCGTTTAAAATTGTACAATGAACAATCAATCAAATCCCAAGAGGGGTCCCCATACAAGAAACATGAAAATAAATCATTTTTTTAGCATTTTTATACGGATTGTATTTTTATAATGGCTTATTATTTTGATGCTATTTTAAGCTTAAATTGTAGTCTAATTTTCATAGTTTCCGAATAAATAGCAATCTCAAGTAAAACTGCTACAAATATGTGACAAAACTGATTTTATCAACACGATGTTTTAGGCGGTCACCCATCCTGTTATAGACTACGCTTGTAGGTACTTACGTAACTTTGTAAGTCGTAATATATTTACGAATTCGTTTTGATGTTACTATGACAGCTATGTTTATCTATTATTTTGTATTACTTAACTAACTGTCTGTCACTGACCGGCTTTTCTAATTGTAATGTTTGTCGAATATGTTGGTTAAATAAAATTAGAATAATAACCAAGCACTTAAAATTTTGGGATAGTGGCAATAATGCCTCGACCTAGCAAAGCGAGAGCGTTGTAGGTATGTAGGTAGGTACTAGGGCATGCAGTATCGGAAGATTTCCAGTATCGGAATTGAAAATCGGTATTGAACCTCAATATCGGAATCTCGGAATTACGCAGGGCGTACAATATCGACTATTTCCAATACCGGAATTGAAATTCGGTATAGTGTCTCAACATCGGAATTCCGATACTAGTATCGGAATTAGGGATCTATTAGAAAAACACACTTTCTATTCAATATTCAATACCGATTTTCAATTTCGATACTAGAAATCGTCCGATACTGCATGTCCTATAATGCATAGAAGGCAACTCCACAGATAACTTTGAAATACTACGTTTTTTTCGATATTACAATATCGGAATTAAAAGGTAATGAATATCGGATTTACGATATTGATAGGCCCAATATCGGAATTCAATTTCGATATTAAAAGTGTTCCGGTATTGCTCCATCTAATCTCGGAATTATAATATCTGAAAAATTGGTCCGAGATTCCGAGATCTCGGAATTCATGCCCTAGTAGGTACGTCTATCGACTTGGTAGCGGCCGCGCGCGAAATTTGAAATCGATGAAATGAATACACGGAAGTATCAGAACTACTGCTAGGTCAATCAAAAATTCATGTTTTATAGTTCACTCTTTTATACGGTAGCGATATTAATTCTAAATTAACACGAAATTTGTAAAGAAAGGCCTACCACCAAAGTTAAGCAACCACCGCTTATAGTCCATTCGCTTAGATAGTGTCGCTACACTCGCAGGTGCTTGTGGTTATATTTCGATATAAACTGCCAATTTCACTAGCGGGTGTTACGGCGTAAGTAAATTTGGCAGTTTATGGCGCATTATATTCGTATTTTATTACAATAATCACAAGTACGTGCAAGTGTAGTGACACTATCTAAGCGAATGGACTCTACTTAAACATCGATCGTGTTGATTTAAACTAGGCACTTTTTAACATACTTGTAAGAGTTTTACTACAGTTTACTGTTTGGTCGTAAACTATATATGTTTGTATGGAGTTTTGATTATTATCTAAACTTAATGTGACACCAAAATAAAAAGCTAATATACAAATACAACCCGTACTTCGCCTTCCAAAGTTAAACAACTACACGCGTAGTCTAAAACAGGATGGGTGACCGCTTAAAATATCATGTCGATAAAATCAGTTTTACTATTTAGTCGTAAACTACAAAAATTAGACTACAATTTAAGCTCAAAATAGCATCAAAATAAGAATTATAAAAATACAATCCGTATAATAATGCTAAAAAAATTGATTTATTTTCATGTTTCTTGTATGGGGACCCCTCTTGGGATTTGATTTATTGTTAATTGTATAATTTTAAACGATAGATTTTTATAATAACACGTATTCTGTGAAAAATTCAACTGGCTATTTATAACGGTTAAAAAGTAATAGCCCTGTAAACTTACTTTTTCATATAAGGACGCGTACCGCTGTTGAGCGATGACGTCACCCCAGCAAGATGGCCCCCGCGCGCTTTAATATTATTGACCCAAATTTTAAACGTTCATAGAATCAAAACTACCGAGTCTTTTTGAATAAAATAAAAAGTAGTATGTTTGTTTATTTATAAACTTTACTGCTACAAAGTTTCAAGCGATTTGGCGTACCTACTGACATTCTTCATTGCTGTACAAGCCGATAGCTACAAGCCAACAGCGCACAAGACGATAAGGATACAAGCCGATAACACAACTCTGTTAATTAAGATTTCATGTTTTATAAGTTAGTTTAAGTTATGAAAATAAATAAATTACTATTGCCAGTAGGGACATAGGGACCGAGAGAGAGCCAACCCTTGATATAGCCCCTTTCACTTCACTTTCACTAGGTAGGTATACGTCTTAATCAATCGTAATAGGTATACGTCTAATATCAATCATAAAGTTAGGTAATTTATCCCCTCCACTAAAGACAAATAGGAGCTTGCATCCCCACTCCTCATTTTCACACCTCGGCACTCCTACAACTAATTCCGCCCCACTCTTTGCACGACCCTCCAACCTCCGGAGCCTGGTCACATCGGACCTCTCTTTCACATAGCGCCGTCCTTGTCTCGCACCCACCTCGGTGCTCCTTGGACTAATTCCGCCCCACTCTTAGCACGACCCTCCACGTCTCTGTATAGCTGTCTCCCTCTTACCTTTCGCGACATTCTCTGTCCCTCTCCTTTGCTCCAGGAATGTCACCACCTCGTCAGGCCTGGCCCTGTATCCGCCCTATAGATCCGCAATATTAGTAGCACCCCCGATCGCTAAAATTCGTAGCAAGCCGTAACAAGCAGCCATAGCAAGCAAGCACGCATACAAGAAGAGACCCCGAGTACGCCCATAGCAAGTACGCCCGTAGCAAGAATAGCAGCACGAAACAGTACGCCATAGAAGAGACCCCTCGTACGCCCATAGAAGAAGGGATCTCCCAGGGGAATCACATAGAAGCTTGTTACCACACCGTTCGCACGTCTCTCAAGACTCTCTCGGCCGCTCAACTACTGGCAATAGTAAAAGAAAAGAAATCAACGACTCTTTCTTCCGAAACCACCAGCAGAGTGGCGAAAAGAATAACCCCCACGGAAATACAGTCCACTATAGACTTTAGGATTGGCTGCAGTGACCCGAGGTGGACGTTGAAATTTTAATTAAAATCAATCAATTCAAATAGCCGCAACACCTGGCTACCACCTCTGACGTAGGGACGTGTTGTTTTGCGGAACGGAAAAACACAGGTGAGTCACCAACATCTGGCTCCCCTACGTCACACGCTCGGACCGATCAACAGAGGAAATTCCCCGCCGCCGGCCGTAAAACTTTCCAAGCTGAGTACCTAGTCCCTTGGGACGGGGGAAAGGGGAGGGGAGCGGACAAGGCCGCGGCGCGCTACGGTCGCGTGAGTCACTGCCCCCATATCGAAGCCGCTTCACAGTTTATTTTGTGAGGGTAGATTATTTTTTCCGCAAATACATCTACCCTCCAAAATCACTGTGTGCCTCTCCCACCTTGTTGCGAGCCCGCAAAGGTGGGGTCGAGCCCAAAAAGCCCTTTTTAGGGCTACCCACCCACGATGCCACCGAAACCTAGACCAGACCCATCGGCGCGGCGGCGAACGCGCCCGAGGGTCTTCAGGAGGACGGACCGGACCGATCTCTCCGCGAGTGACCGCGCCGGAGTCAAGCGCGCCTTCGCCCTTTTGCGAGCGGCCGAACAGGCAACACCGCCGTCGACCGCTCCGAACACCCCGCCGCCCGAGACCATCACCGACATCTTTGCCATCGGCACGCCGTTGGCGCCTCGTCGCCACGACCCCGGACAACCACGGGTCCCGCTCGCGGGTCCCTACCCTGCCCCGGAGTACGCCAACTCCCCGGGCACCCAGCTGGCGCTGAGCGGACTGCTCGCCCAGGACGCACCACCTGTCCTGCGCGCCGCGTTTGCGCGGCGCGCCACCGCCGCCGCCGCCGCCGTACCACCGGCCCCCTCTGCCTCCCAGCCAATGGAGCAGCGCCCACCAAAGGCGCGCGCCATCATCAAGACGCCACCAAACACCACGCAAGGTACCGCCGCGCCCTGCAAGGCGCCCGTGACTGCGACTGCCCGCGCGCCCGCGCGTGCAGCGAATGGGGCCATCCCCAAAAAACCTGCCGCGCCCGTGCGCGCGGCCCAAACCGCCTCCACGAGTGCGACCGCATCCGCGACCGCACCGCCCTCGCGCGCAAGGCCGACTATCGCGCCTGCGCGCCTAAACGTGCCGCAAAAGCCGACTCCACCACCACCTTTCGCTGCTGCGCCGCCTCGAGCCGCGCCGCGACTCCCATCACCGCCTGCCGCCGCTGCTGCGTCCTCCACCGCAGCGACGCCGAGCAACAAAAGGGTTGCGTTAACACCACCGCAACAACCTCGCTCTATGCCCCGGCTCGACCTGTCCCCCATGGACACAGCCGGGCCGCCACCACCACCGGCCCCACAGCTACCACAGCTGCACTCTCCCCCGCCGCCACGTTCCTTCGCCGCGGCAGCCGCCTCACCGCCATCTCCCTCCGCAACAAGCGGACAAGGATCGGCGACAGCGCAGGCGCCCGCGAGGAAGACCCGCTACCCGCCGCTGGTTGTCCAGCGGATTGCCACCTGGGGTAAGCATTTCCGGGCCCTCAAGGGACTCCTGGGACGCGCCCCAAATGCCCGCCCGTTCAAAACCGGGGTCCGTTTTTCACCGGCAGGTGAGGAGGAGTTCCGAGTGGTGCAAAGGTACCTCTTCGAACTGGAGAAGGAGGACTCCAGTTTGGAGTGGTACTCCTACTCCCTGCCCGCCGAACGCAGCCAAAAGGTGGCCATCAGGGGTCTCCCGGTGGACACCGAACCCGAGGAAATCCTAGACGACCTGACTTCCCAGGGCTTCGACGTGGAATACGTCAGGCCCATCAGAGCCCGCAGCGGCAGACCTGGGTGTATTTTTTACGCCCAGGCCAAGAAGAATGCCGCCATATTCCGCGTCACGGAGATCCTCTGCATGCCAGGGATCATCGTGGAGCCCTGGAGAGGTAAGCGAGGCATCGCGCAGTGTCACCGCTGCCAAAGTTTCGCCCACTCCTCTCACAATTGCCACCGCCCCATTGCCTGCGTGCGTTGTGGAGGCCCACACGCAGCCGGCGAGTGCCCAAGGCCCCGAGAGGAGCCACCCACCTGCGCGAACTGTAGCGGTGCACACACCGCCAACAGCGCGACATGCCCAGTCCTGCTCAGGGAAAACCGGAGGGCTAAAAAGTCACCCCACCCTCCGAAGCCCAGACAGGCACCCGAGCCGACCACCACCCGAAACGTCGAGGCGGCGCACGACAGCGCCACCCTGATGGCCCCCGGGAATGACCCCAAGCAGCCCCCCACCACCCGCCGCGGAAAGAGGCGCGGAGCACGAAACCGTGGCTCGCAGCCCTCCGCGCAGGGCGCAACACCCGACCCTGCACCAACAGAAACCCCGGTGAGTACAGTCCCGGTACCGACAGCCGCAAACACGTCACCTTGGGAACGTGCCCTCGCAGCGCTGCTGGAGGAGGCCTCAGCGGTCAAAATGGCCGGAGAGGACGTGACTCCAGACAGCCGCAGCCGCAGTCTCTTGCATTTCGCCAAAATGCACTCCCTCATCACCGCCGCACGGCGGTAACACCACCACCACCACCTGCCACCGCGCAGCCCGCGCCTTCGGCGCCGGCTGCGCTCCAAGGACCCGACCGTCTTCACGGTCGGCGCAGAGTACCCCGGTCGGGGGTCAACCGACCCGATACCGGCTCCTCATCCACCTTCTTGGTCTAAGAAGGTCGGATCGAGATGACCAGACGAGACCGTTCGCACGTCTCTCAAGACTCTCTCGGCCGCTCAACTACTGGCAATAGTAAAAGAAAAGAAATCAACGACTCTTTCTTCCGAAACCACCAGCAGAGTGGCGAAAAGAATAACCCCCACGGAAATACAGTCCACTATAGACTTTAGGATTGGCTGCAGTGACCCGAGGTGGACGTTGAAATTTTAATTAAAATCAATCAATTCAAATAGCCGCAACACCTGGCTACCACCTCTGACGTAGGGACGTGTTGTTTTGCGGAACGGAAAAACACAGGTGAGTCACCAACATCTGGCTCCCCTACGTCACACGCTCGGACCGATCAACAGAGGAAATTCCCCGCCGCCGGCCGTAAAACTTTCCAAGCTGAGTACCTAGTCCCTTGGGACGGGGGAAAGGGGAGGGGAGCGGACAAGGCCGCGGCGCGCTACGGTCGCGTGAGTCACTGCCCCCATATCGAAGCCGCTTCACAGTTTATTTTGTGAGGGTAGATTATTTTTTCCGCAAATACATCTACCCTCCAAAATCACTGTGTGCCTCTCCCACCTTGTTGCGAGCCCGCAAAGGTGGGGTCGAGCCCAAAAAGCCCTTTTTAGGGCTACCCACCCACGATGCCACCGAAACCTAGACCAGACCCATCGGCGCGGCGGCGAACGCGCCCGAGGGTCTTCAGGAGGACGGACCGGACCGATCTCTCCGCGAGTGACCGCGCCGGAGTCAAGCGCGCCTTCGCCCTTTTGCGAGCGGCCGAACAGGCAACACCGCCGTCGACCGCTCCGAACACCCCGCCGCCCGAGACCATCACCGACATCTTTGCCATCGGCACGCCGTTGGCGCCTCGTCGCCACGACCCCGGACAACCACGGGTCCCGCTCGCGGGTCCCTACCCTGCCCCGGAGTACGCCAACTCCCCGGGCACCCAGCTGGCGCTGAGCGGACTGCTCGCCCAGGACGCACCACCTGTCCTGCGCGCCGCGTTTGCGCGGCGCGCCACCGCCGCCGCCGCCGCCGTACCACCGGCCCCCTCTGCCTCCCAGCCAATGGAGCAGCGCCCACCAAAGGCGCGCGCCATCATCAAGACGCCACCAAACACCACGCAAGGTACCGCCGCGCCCTGCAAGGCGCCCGTGACTGCGACTGCCCGCGCGCCCGCGCGTGCAGCGAATGGGGCCATCCCCAAAAAACCTGCCGCGCCCGTGCGCGCGGCCCAAACCGCCTCCACGAGTGCGACCGCATCCGCGACCGCACCGCCCTCGCGCGCAAGGCCGACTATCGCGCCTGCGCGCCTAAACGTGCCGCAAAAGCCGACTCCACCACCACCTTTCGCTGCTGCGCCGCCTCGAGCCGCGCCGCGACTCCCATCACCGCCTGCCGCCGCTGCTGCGTCCTCCACCGCAGCGACGCCGAGCAACAAAAGGGTTGCGTTAACACCACCGCAACAACCTCGCTCTATGCCCCGGCTCGACCTGTCCCCCATGGACACAGCCGGGCCGCCACCACCACCGGCCCCACAGCTACCACAGCTGCACTCTCCCCCGCCGCCACGTTCCTTCGCCGCGGCAGCCGCCTCACCGCCATCTCCCTCCGCAACAAGCGGACAAGGATCGGCGACAGCGCAGGCGCCCGCGAGGAAGACCCGCTACCCGCCGCTGGTTGTCCAGCGGATTGCCACCTGGGGTAAGCATTTCCGGGCCCTCAAGGTCAACCGACCCGATACCGGCTCCTCATCCACCTTCTTGGTCTAAGAAGGTCGGATCGAGATGACCAGACGAGACCGTTCGCACGTCTCTCAAGACTCTCTCGGCCGCTCAACTACTGGCAATAGTAAAAGAAAAGAAATCAACGACTCTTTCTTCCGAAACCACCAGCAGAGTGGCGAAAAGAATAACCCCCACGGAAATACAGTCCACTATAGACTTTCCGCCGCTCATGTGCGGGGCAATAGCACTATCGACGTCCCGCACAATTGCCGAGTGTCAAAGTCGAATTAATTGTACTGTACATTGGTGACCTACTGTGGAAATATGTTGGCACACGTTACTGTATCAATAGACCCACGTGGGTGACGTGTATAGCGCATGCGTACGCAGCGTGCGCCGCACTGGGGTTCTGGATTTCACTTTATGCCGGCTACTCACACGCTCTTGATTGGGGCAATTTCCATACAATGTAAATTGCTCTGACCGCATCTAGTATGTCTCCATACTAGATGCGGTTGCCCCAATATTGCCCCTGCGGCAGGTGTGTGAGTAGCCGGCATTAGTCTGGGCATTTTCTTGGAAACAATAGAACTCAAAGCATTTGTTTAAATTTAGGGCTCTTAGTAGATGGGGACAAGTCATAATAGTACATTATTGCCTAGGCATGGAAGTAGGCAATTGCGGGCCGAGTATTGGATTAAACGGACGAGCTTGCGAGTCCGTTTAAAAATACGAAGCCCGCAATTGCTGTTCCTGCCGAGGCAAATATAGTGCTTTTCTCAAAAATCGCAAGAAAAAATTTGTGTTAGAGTCAAATCTTCATCGCTTGAATTCATTTTTTGAATTGCATACAAATAGAAACTTCATGTGAAAAAACCATCACTCCTTACCGCCTTTTTGTTTATGTTATGACAAGGAGAAACCCAATTCTTGTTTTTTAAAAAAACACAAGCTATTCCAGGCACAAATAAAAAAGTTATGTTTCGAGTAAAATTTGGATGTATAAGACTTGTGCCCTCATTTTAATACGGCCCTTTTCACTTTTTAAAAAGTTACAAGGTAGATAGTAATGGAATTTGTATGCAACATTGCGGGCTTGTGTAGCTAGCACGCAATGTTTTTTTTTTTAAATATGAGAACTGTCAGTAAACTATGTACTTCGCGTCTCAATATGTAGATAGGAATGTCAACATTTCCGGACATTTTTGAGAAAAATTCGTAACGATATCGATTTGTTCTTCCACCGCAAAGCATGCGGTAAACCACACATTCAATTTAGTGGTTTTCATCGAACGTCAATTTGGGCACTTTTCAGTACAGAGTTTCGAAGTTGGTTTATGGTATAAATCTGAAAATATAAATATTACATTGACTTTATATATCCATAATAACTAATAAAAAAAGTACTTATCTTGCAGCATTTTTATTTTAAGGAAAATTATATTAGTTTTCTGGAAATTTGAGTTTCAATAGCATACGTCGTGATAAAAAGAATTACATGTATCGAAACTGCCACCTTCGATTTTTTACGTCGGTATTATTTCGAAAGGTCTTATCGAAAATGGTAGTTTGGATTATTTACTTCGACAGTTAGTACTGCGGTAGCTAACGTAACTGGTAGTGTCGATGATTTACGCCGCAAAAAAATATCTCTATTATAGTTGTTTTACCAGTTTCGATATAAACGCACAGTTTTCAAGACTATGAAAAAAAAACCCTTTTGGTTCACTAACTTCAAACAAAATAGGAAATATAAGTATACTAGATGAAACCCCGGCTTCGCTCGGGTAAAATGTAGACTCATTCCTATGTACCCTTTTTTTATAAAATGTAGATGATACTTTTGTAGTTATCGGTTTATGGTCTTAGGTACTTACAGTCCGTAAGCACTAAAAAAGCATTCGGTTTGCACTTGTCTCTCACTCGCTATCATACTCTCTTATTGAGAGCGAGTGAGAGAGGAGTACAAACTGAATGGTATTCTAAGTGCTTACTGACTGGACTACTTTTGAAAATGAAAATAGAAAATCCCGTTCTCTAAACAAATTGGCCTGACCATGCCTGACTGACTAAAAGAAACGTTTATTTTATAAACGCAGATTTTTCTTGTAAGATTGTGATACTGCCCAGTTTCTAAAAAAAAAATTGCCTGTCTAAAGACTATCGTATGGAAAAATCTGACGTGCAGTCCCAGTCTTAATATTATCACAAACGTGTCACAAACACGTTCACAGCTAACCTATGTATCGATATTCTACCAGTAGATATAGTCTTATCTCTAAGGGCCCTGCAAAGGTGCACTACGCTAACTAACTTTTCTATTCGATTCGTTTTTAAACCAATCGCGTCACTGGTAGACCACGTGACTTTTCGTATCACGTCATCTCCCAGTGACGCGATTGGTTTAAAAACGAATCTAATAGAAACGTTAGTTAGCGTAGTGCATCTTTGCAGGGCCCTCTGATGTCTCTGTCTCACAATCAAAGCAATTAGACCTTAGAGGTCACAATGGAGAACGGAACACGAACCTGTGACACCTGTGACACAATCAATCAATCTTTCTTAGTTTATGGCACATGATGACGTGACAACTTTGCGTGACACCAACCACATTGATGACATTGACATGTTTACTTCGCAACGCCGTTTTTTATATATCAAATAAATCATTTTTATATGAAGAACATAAAACATTAACTAACTTATTGATGTGCATCTATAACTAAATATTTAGGACTATTAAAAATATATACAATAAAATATACCTAAAAAATAAATCCATACTATAATATTATAAATGCGAAAGTGTGTCTGTCTGTCTGTCTGTCTGTCTGTTACCTCTTCACGCTTAAACCGCTGAACCGATTTAGGTGAAATTTGGTGCAGAGATAGTTTGAATCCTGGGAAAGGACATAAGATAGTTTTCTTCCCGAAATTCATCCCCTAAGGGGGTGAAATGGGGGGTTAAAATTTGTATGGAGATACTTAAACCGCTGAACCGATTGAGATGAAATTTGGTGCAGAGATAGTTTGAATCCTGGGAAAGGACATAGGATAGTTTTTTTCCCGAAATTCATCCCCTAAGGGGGTGAGATGGGGGGTTAAAATTTGTATGGAGCTACTTAAACCGCTGAACCGATTTAGATGAAATTTGGTGCAAAGATAGTTTGAATCCCGGGAAAGGATAAAGGATAGTTTTTTTTTCCGATATTAATCCCCTAAGGGGTTGAAATGGAGGGTTAAAACTTGCATGGAGCTATTAAAACCGCCGAGACGATTTAAATGAAATTCGATATAGGGATATTTATATGTAGTTCCGAGGAGGGGCATACGATATTTTTTATCCCGAATATCATCCCCTTACTGGTGAGTGATGGGTGGAGGGGAGGGGGTTTTAATATTTTTTTTATGGTCTACTTTTTCCGATTTACTTTCATGAAATTTGGTATAGAGATAGTTTGTGGCCCATGGAAGATGATAGGGCAATCTTTATGCGGGAAATCATCATTCCCTATAAAATTCAAATAAAATTTGGTCTAGAGATATTTTGAATCCGTAATTCCGTTTTCATCACTTATAGGAAGTTTTTAAGATGGAATCAACATTTTAAAGATGTACCCCCTTATTCATAATTGTCCATCAAACCTACTACGGTAATATTTATTCAAGCTGGGTAGTGCCTTCCCATAAGTTGAGACTTAAAGTTGGCGTTCCAGTCCTGTTGATGCGAAATTTTGACGCACCGAGACTCTGTAATGGCACACGACTGCAACTTGACCTGGGCGGCAATATTGTAAAAGCAATCATAATGACAGGAACAGCAAAGGGAGAAGATGTACTAATTCCCTGTATTCCAATAATCCCGACCGATTTACCATTCCAGTTTAAAAGAATCCAGTTCCCCCTAAAAGCAGCATTCGCGATGACAATAAATAAGGCACAAGGACAAACACTGAAAGTTGCAGGTGTACATTTAGTTAAAAACTGTTTTTAACTAAATGTACACCTAAATGTATGTATATGTGGCGTGCTCACGAATCTCAAGTCCACAAAATCTTCACGTGTTAGCAAAGGACGGGAAAACAAAAAACGTACAGAAACGTGATAAACTAAATTATATGTCGCAGTTACTAATAATTTATTTATCTGTTCATTAAATTCTGGTTGTACGCATTATTGATGATTACAAATCAAAACCATCATTTTCTTTAATTATTTAAAAGTACATAAAAAACATACATAAAATCACGCCTTTATTCCCAGTTTGGGGTAGGCAGAGCTACAGAATGGCCAAGAACTCTAAAAGCTTGTTGATAATTCTGTAACCACATTTTGCATAATCAGGCTAAGATGTTTACCAGCGTATTAGTGACAGGTTGCAAGCCCATCGCCTAACAGTACTACAATTTTACCTTTACCTTTATTCCCTTAGTCGTCTCTTACGACATCCACGGGAAGACATGGAGTGGCACTATTCTAAGCCGGCAACCACACAGCTAAAAAAATATTTAAAAGTAAGCAATGATAAAAAATCAGCTTGGATAAAAAATAAGCTACCCAAATTACTAATTCTACGCAGACGAAGTCGCGGGCAAAAGCTAGTAAATTATAGATTCTCATTTAATTTGCGAATGCGAGAAATGAATTTTTATATTGAAAATACTTGATAATCTGAATTTTCTGCCTATAAGTTGTCGACTCGGATCGAATAATTCTTTACGCTCTTCAATTTGATGTGCATTTCTTACGAGTCTATAGACCGGTACGAAATTATTAATATAGATTCTAATCAGAACAGTCAATATCATCACCAATATTTGTACTGTAATAAATATAAAAAAGTATGATATTCTTTAGTTATCAACCCCGATTGAAATAAAGAAACAAGATCTTTATATTTTGCATCTGTAATAGTCAGCGGGTTACCAGTTATTATTATGCCATCTTCAGTTCAACGTTATCATTCATTATTTTCCCACGTCTTCTAGTAGTGATAACTGTGTTTAAGCAAAATTGCTCACCCTTTAAGTCGTACTTAAAGAAAGACAATTCGGTGCATCCTTTTCTACCCTGACTTTGACTTTGTTCCACGTTACATTAAAATTTGTCGTATCTCTAACAACAGGGGTTTATAATCAAAAACATCCTGTTGCGTTAATTCGATTATATTGTAAGGCTTTCCTGCGGTTTTAGCCTGCCTTACTAATGCATACCACTGGTCAGGAGTAAAAATCATTTTCCCTTTGGACTCTTTTTCAATGAGAGCATAGACATTGTCACCCTCATTTTGTGTATGACCACTCTCGAAAAACCTGTGCATTATGTCAACATTATATTTTTATGACAATAACATATACGTCGAGTACACAACTCGATTTCTATTTTGCCCTGAGCAACTATCAGACCAAAATAGAAACCGTTTTGCCCCTTTATCTATAAGAGGTTTTATGAAGAAGGACGGGCAACTGCTCACTTCATTTGCTTCCCCTTTAACTGTGCATTCGGTCCACATATAGCAGAAACCCTCTTTGTTTGCTAAGTCAAAAATTATAAACACATTATACACTTTTGACCATTTCAGCGGTTATTACGACAAGATGGTTAGGGTACTCTCCTCTTTCACTAGGTTCCTTCTTGGCTCGATTTGGCATGAGCAGTGCGTACCATTTAATCCCTTATACACAAAGTATTCAAAAAAGTTCTGAGGCAGACTTGTACAGGATCATAAGGCAAAATGATTGTCGATCAGAAATGTTACTAGGTAGTAATAGGGGTAAAAAATACCTTGTAGTATGTCGTCGCCGGGAAGGGCCCTCGGTAGTAACGCTTTTTTTTAGTTGCCTTTCGGTAAATTTGTTTAGGTACATATTCTCACTGCTGAGTATATCCCCCTAATTTCCAAAAATCGGTTTATATGCCGGGTGTCGGTATCAAATTTATCGTAACATTTTTAATTTGCACGTAGAACGACAAACCGACCGCAATTTTTTTTCTTCTCTAACTCTCCCTTTTCTTGTCATGTACTCTTGACCAAATTAAGTAATAGTTTTCTTTTGGTACCCCTCCATTTATCTTCACCTCTTTTTCTTTTTTTTTCCTGGGTTTGCTTTGAATGTAGACCTTCTCTTTTGGTTTAATGAAATGGTCAAGCTAGGCGAATCACACTCCGATACTCTTATAAGAGAGCTAACTAGCTAGCTAGCTAGTATGCGCCCTGGACTACCAGTAGTAGGTGTAGGTAAAATCTCGGGATCAATCGGCAGCGGTGTCAATGGAGAAAACGAACTTCTAATGTTGCTATGGTCCTCAGTTTGGCTTTGTATTGAGATGTCAACGTTTTGTAATGGAGTCAGGAGTATTTTCTGAGCTACTTAAAATAAATGACTCCTTATCACTTTATTGCAATTGGTGATTTTTCTACCGTCGCTTCCAGGAGAGAGAAATTTGACGTAGCTAAGTTTCTGTCTGAAGATAGTTCTTCGTCAACTATTCCCTCGAGGGCAGCCCATTATGCGTCTCCAAGGGTACAAGTTGCTGGTAGCGGAGAATCTGAAAAAATATTTTATTGACATTAAAAATAGTACCTAATGATAGTTTGATATACTGATCAACACTACTATTATAATTTCTATGTTAAGGCAACTAATATCAACATTTTAAGGAAAAATAATACAAGAATTTACCTGGCAATTTATCGAAACTCAGAATAAAATTACGATAATATCAGCGTAAAACATTGAAAGTGGTAGTTTCGATATAAACTCAATCTTAAATTTCGCGGTACAATATCGAATCTGCCAGTTTCGATACAATTTTTATGGTAATTTCCAACGTAGAATATTGGAACTGGCAGTCTCGATACCAAGTCAATAGTAAATTCCAACGTACAATATTGAAACTGGCAGTTTCGATTATTTACGTCAGTAATACTATTAATAATTCATAGTTAATAATTATTTGTCAATAAAAACCTTAACTGCACAGTATTCCTATTAACAACGTAAAATACACAATCTTTTTAAAATATAATCACTAAAAATGTTCAAACTTACCAGCTTTAGGTTTTTCATTATCGGTTTCTCGCTCGGCCGCACTGTCTTTTGTTACCAAACCAAGAATTCTTTTAGATCTCGACGCATTAAATCTGTTTACGTATTTTAAAAACAAAAATCATAATATAATGGTAACAGTTGTTAGCTCATTGGTCGCTTATTGCCAACTGACTGCCTCGCGGGCTTGTGCGACGTACACTATTGAAACTGTTAGTTTCGTCTCGCTTACACGACAATTATTCTCACGTAAACAATCAAATGTAGGCTACTACGGAAATGTTATATGTTTTCGATGTTTTACGACTCAAATATCTGTTTAAAAATAAGAATTTTCTATGTTTTCTTCTCGGGGGTGTAAAATATGGGTCAAAAGAAGTAGATTACACGAATAAAAAAAAACGTATATTTTGAGTTTCGATGATTTACCTTGACCGTCGAAATGTGTAAATTTAATTGGTAAAATAATTATTTCAGCACCTATAAAGTGTTACAATTGTTCGACGTGGGACGAACCCGGTTGTGGCAAGAAACTGAAAACCGGCAACAAAGGAGTGAAAACAGTAGATTGTGCGACAGTTTGCTACGTTGTCGTCATGTACGGTAAGTAAATAGAGAAAAGCTAAAAACTTAAGTAAAGCCCATTGAATGTAGTTATGTACAAAAGTAATATGCAATTTACGTCAAATTTCAAATATAGTGTCGAACGGTCTATACCTACAGATGTGTTACAAATGCAAGAGGGGCTTTACTTGATTTTTTTACTTATAATAAGGTTTTACGTCACCTTTGTAAGATAATTGCCGATCGTAATTGTCTATAATAAATAATTTCATTATATTTCTAACATCGCGTTTAGAATAGTACCTAATCCATATTTAATTGTACAGAGGGCCCTGCAAAGATTCACTACGCTAACTAACGTTTCTATTCGATTCGTTTTTAAACCAATCGCGTCACTGGGAGATGACGTGATACGAAAAGTCACGTGGTCTACCAGTGACGCGATTGGTTTAAAAACGAATCGAATAGAAACGTTAGGTAGCGTAGTGCATCTTCGCAGGGCCCTCTGACATAGTGAATAATCCTTTCCCATCGTGAAAACTCGGAACACAAGACTACTTACACATGATGCCGACGTGTCTATGAATTATTGTATAATTAAGTGACGTGTTTGTATTAAATAAATAGAGTACTTTCAAATAACCGTTTTAATATTGCTCGTAAACGGTTATGATTCTTGTAGAAATAATACAATTAATAAAGTATATTAATTAAAACAGTTTATTGAAAAAGTGCAAGTAATAACGTGACAGAGCTATACCGCGAAGAGAGGTAAGGTGGCGCCACAAGCGGGCCAAAACAGAAACTAACATTTTTAAAAGGCATAGGCGTTGTTTACTTTCTTGTACGCAGGACGACAGAGACATGTACTCTGCTTCAGTCGTCGACAGAGCAACTGTAGGCTGTCGCTTTGAATTCCAGCTGATGGGTCCTCCCTGAAACAAGAATGCGTAGCCAGTGCAGGAACTGCGATCATCCTCTGAGCTCACCCAGTCTGCGTCGCAATAACCATGAGTCATTGTTTCTTCAGGCGTTTGCTTATAGCTCAGTCCATAATCTTGAGTGCCATTCAAATAACGCATAACGCGCTTAAGTGCAAGCCAATGCTGCATTTCAGGCTTGCTATTGTATTTGCTTAACATATTAATAACAAAACTAATGTCTGGCCTTGTAACTTGTGAAATGTACAATAAACACCCAATTATCTCCTGATAAGGAATATCAGTTAATGTTTAAGTTTCCTCAGATTTGTTTTTATAAAACTTTGTATTCACATCCATCGAAGTTTTGACTGTCTTACAATCAGACATACCATATTTTTGTAATACTTCAAGGATGTACTTTATTTGATCTAAGTATATTATTCCTTTCTTTCTGTCCCGTTCTACATGTATCCCAATGCAGTAACATAGATCTCCAAGATCTTTCATTTTAATTTTTTTTATGTAGTTCTGCCTGTACATGGCTTTTTGCTTTTCGATTATTTGTACATACATACATAATCTCACGCCTTCATTCCCAGAGTGGGGTAGGCAGAGCTACAGAATTACAAACATCTCTAAAAACTTGTTGATAATTCTATAACCACAATTTGCACCATTAGGCTAAGATGTTTACCAGCGTATTAGTGACAGGTTGCAAGCCCATCGCCTAACAGTACTACAAGCCTTTATTCCCTTAGTCGTCTCTTACGACATCCACGGGAAGACATGGAGTGGCACTATTCTAACTCGGCAACCACACGAGGCCCGAGGCACGAGGCCCGAGGCACGAGGCCGGGGTTATTTGTAAATATTAACAAATCGTCTACATAATTGTCCATAAAGGTAATATTATTTGTATCTACAATCTTGTAATATATACAGGGATCTAATTTGGTTTGCAATAAACCCATTTCCTTTAGTGTGGAATCAAGCTTTCTGTTCCACTGTCTGCTAGCTTGTTTTAGTCCTTACAATGATTTTTTGAGTTTACATACATTCTCACCACTCTCATACAAGGGTGGTTGCTTCATATAAATCTCCTCTTCTATGTCCCCTTGCAGAAATGCTGATACTGCATCCATTTGACATATATCTAGATCATATTTAACAGCCAGAGCAAACAAGTACCTCAGAGATGCAAGTCTCACAACCGGTGAAAAAACTTCAGTGTAATCGATTCCTGGCCTTTGTGAACATCCTTTAATTACAAGGCGTGCCTTGTATTTTACTATGCCTCCATTTTCATTACTCTTTGTCTTGAAAACCCATTTGCATGGTATGGGGCGTTTATTAGCAGGTAGAGTAGTCATTTCCCATGTATTGTTTTCCAATAAGGACTTGTACTCTTCATCCATTGCTTCTTTCCACTGTGTTGCATTAGAGCCTGACAATGCATCTTCAACCGTCAATGGATCTGGAATTGTCATAAAACACATGAAATTATTGCCTTGCATGTTTTTTTTCTGATGTGATCTAAGTGTGATTCTACGCTCTACATGTGCATCATCAGTATCGTGATAATCATCTGTATCGAGATAATATGTCTCATCATCAGTTTTTTTATTCATGACACAACTGTTGAACGATGTTTCATTGCTTGATGATAAAGTGTCATCCTGGGAGCTATCGTTGACGTCTATTATTTCCTCTGCTTCATCTGTCGGGTTCTGTGGGTCTAAATTATTAATCCCCGTACTACTAAGAGGCAGAGTAACAGGCTGTGGCAGTGATACAGTTTCCTGAGCGATGTTTTCCATATTCTGGGAATTTTCAATGAATATCACATCTCTACTAATCACAATCTTCTTATTGACTCGATTATAGAGCCGTACTACCCCTTCGTGTTATCACAGTAGCCCACAAAAGTCAGTTCCCGCGATTTACGATCCCATTTCAGACGGTTTTGCTTAGGAACGTGTACCATGGCCTTAGAACCAAATATCTTTAAATGTGAAAGGTTTGGTTTCTTACCAGTCCATCTTTCAAAGTTAACTTACCTCAGCCAGAACACGTGATGGGGATCTGTTGATGACATATGCTGCAGTAGCAACTGCCTCAGCCCAGAATGATTTTGGTAGTTTTGCTTCAAACAACATGCACTTTGCACGCTTTACCAGCGTCCTATTCATCCTCTCCGCTACGCCGTTCTGTTCAGGCGTATATGGAGTGCTGGTCTGATGATTGATGCCGGAAGCTGCCAGAAAATCTGAAAATTCTTTATTACAAAATTCTTTTCCATTGTCGCTTCTCAGAATTTTTATTTTCTTTTCTAATGCATTCTCTACTTCTTCTTTAAATTTCTCAAACACCGATTTAATATTCAATTTGTTCTTTAGAAAATAAACATGTACTTTACGAGAATAATCATCTGTGAAGGTTATGAAGTACTTCCTCCACCTGCAGATGGAGTCTCCATCGGACCATACAGATCAGTATGTATTATTTCAAGTAATGAATTTGCTCTTGAAACAGAATTTGGAAACGGTAATCGTGTTTTTTTTTGCTTCACAACAAGGTATACAAACAGTATTAACTTCTTTATTACAAATAGTTACACCCTCAGCACATGACTGTAACCTCTATACATCAGCCAAATTTAAATGCCCCATTCTCTTATGCCATGTAGTTAAATTTGTCACAGTATATGCATTTCCCATAACAGCGTTGAGTTTATACATGCTGTCGGTTAGTCTTGCTGTCGCTACTAAAATCTTGTTGACATTGTAAATGTTACAACCGGAGTCAGTGAATTCAACTTTACAGCCACTCTTTAAATCAGGAATAAACAAAACATTTCTCACCTGTATTTGATGCTCATCTTTGCTTACTTTGGTCTGAATATTTACCTTACCCATACTTTGCACAGACACCGCTTCACTGTTCGCCACCGTTATTCTGTGAATCGGAGGTGGTTGCTCATCATACATCCAGTCTGAGCGTCTTGTCATGTGCATTGTTGCTCCAGAGTCAATATACCAGTCATCCTGATTCAGTGAACTGTAAGCTGAAAAAACAGCTGCGAAAGTGCTTTGATTACTTTTCTTCGCTGTACACCGTGTCTTTAAGTGTCCATATTTGTTACAATTATAGCAACGAGGGCCCTTTCCTTTTGGCTTTGTATTGTTTTTAGAGGTACTTTTGTGTTTTGTAAAAAATGCAGAAGTTTCGGATACTTTCTTGTAAAAGCTTTGTTTTTATGAAATCTGATGAAATTGTGATGCCGGAACTTTCCAGACCCATGATCATCGGTTTGTAGTTGTCTGGTAAACCTGCCGGCATGAGTGTTCCTAACCATTCATCATTAACTTCGAAATCTATGTTCCGCAATTTATGCGCAGTACTCATGATGTTATTCACATATTCTTCGATACTAGGGCAGTTATCCAGTGAAATATTGATCAAATCCTTTAGTAAGCCAACTTTTCTTGAAAGCCCGGAGTCTTCGAACGCATTTTGAAGGTTTTTCCAAACTTCTCTTGAAGTTTTTGCATTTTCGATATGCACGTAGTTCACTGGTTCCACCAACAAAATTATCTTTGACTTTGCTTTCACATCTTTTTTCTTATTAGGGTTGTGCGCGCTCGTTCACTGAGCGGATCGCTCGAAACTAGTACAATCACTCGAATGTACTAATTCGGTCTTTTAGTTCTTTTAGTAGACTAGTACACTGAAAGAAACTGGTCTGTTCATATACTCCTTTGACCGAATGATTGGCCGGCTTTGTTTTCAGTGTCACTCACTGCTCTGCCTGCTTTGTTCGGGTCTTGCTCCGTGTGTACTAAATGAACTAAGAGCAGAAATTTTACGGAATAGTTCGTTCTAGTACAGTGACGGGAATTAATTCTTTTTGGCTCTTAGTACATGTACTACACAACCCTATTTCTTATCGACATCGGTACCAGGATCAACACATTCCCACAATTCATCCAATTGTAAATAGGACATAACTGCAAACTTCCATGTCGAGTAATTTTCCCGGCCGGCAATTTTTTCAATTTGGAGGTTAGCCGTGGCCATTGTTCGAGACGGAAATGAATCATGTGACGCGAAATACTTTACTTTGACTTTTCCACGATAAAATTTAACTTTTGCTCTAAAAATGGTATATGGGACGGCCCATAACCTGTAGAAATAATACGATTAATAAAGTATATTAATTAAAACAGTTTATTGAAAAAGTGCAAGTAATAACGTGACAGAGCTATACCGCGAAGAGAGGTAAGGTGGCGCCACAAGCGGGCCAAAACGGAAACTAACATTTTTAAAAGGCATAGGCACAGTATAGAGAACAGTAGATCGTCTTCAAACAAAGGTACATCGCGCGGCTTGCGGCTGTGGGCGGGGCCTGTGGCGAGGCGAACCAATACGAAACGAGATCTCAAGAACTTTCAAGGGAACTTAGTCGGGGCCGCGGCGTCATTGCGTTCGGTTACGTTTTGTTTTAGCGCGCGTACTTAGCTATCGAGCGACAATGTCGCTGCCGAAAACGCTTAAATATTGTTCTGTATACGGATGTCTAAACCTAGCTTAGGTAGGTACAACTATATCCAGATTTAATAAAAGGTATTTCGTACCGGCCTGCCTATAGTATACCTAGGTGAAATAAATACGTATTAAGTAGGTAATTTAAGTTATTGAGTGTGACGTGATATGACAATAAAGTAGGTACTAAGAATCACAAAAGAGTATTTTTTTGATTTTAATAGTCCCACATTAAAGAAAAAAACATTTCGACGCTTAAATAGTTCTGAATTAACATTTTAAACTATTTATCTATTTATTTTTTCTCTGGCTACGCGACTACTTGGCCAATTTCTAAAAGGGAATGATATATTTTTCTCCTGAAGTCTGAGAACAAAAAAATATATAAGAAAGAAATACAAATAAGTAATTAGTCATAACAAAACGTGGCGTAAATTCGGTTTTCCTTTTTCGTTCCCATAATTTTAATTAACAACAATTTTATTCATTGGACTTGATACATAGACCTTATGACATTATTTGTATTATAGCGCGGCCGAGATAAACCAGTTCAATAAAGTTTTTCGGAACGTTTTAAATTTCGTTCTTCTTGAATACCGGTAAATGAAATGTTTTCGTTCTTTCATTAAACGTTAGGGACCTACCAGACAGAGAGCGGTCACGCGGTCAAGCTATCAGTTTTGCGTTCTTTGCGGTCTTTGTGTTATATTACGTTATAGCGTGACCGCTCTCTGTCTGATAGGTCCCTTACTGTGATAAACCGGCATATAAAAGAACAGAATTGTTGGAAGAAAGTAAACAACGCCAATGCCATAGTATAAATAGAAAAGTAGCTCGACTCCGGCCCTTTAGGAGATTCTGATAGGTTATTGCCGCTCGGGCGTCAGGGTCGTCCAAACATGTTTTTCAATTTTAGTCACCTACTTGGCCATACTGTGATTTATAATCATGTTGATTTTCATAAATTACACAAACCTAAAGTAAGTATAAATATTGTTAGGTACCTAAGTACCAGATTTAAAATATTTTACTTACATACTTTTTATCTGTTGACACTAAATAATAATTATGTTTATAGGTATGTGACGTGATATGTAAATTCCTTTTCGACCTTTTGATAATGCCGCTTTCGCGCAAGGCGGCTTCCTTTGACTACTTAGGTACCTATTAATGGCGGCACGCGCCGTCGCCGCGCGGCTTCCTTAGAGCAATGGCCGCTCGCTTTGGTTCTAGGCTTGTGCTTTGGGTACTAGGCAACGATAAGCATACTTATGTAGTGAAAAATACATACTTAATATGACTACATAGGTACATATAAAACGCCCAAGACTCAGAAACAAAAAATACCTACTCGCACTCATCACACGAATATTTGCCTTGACCGGGAATCGAACCCAGGACCGCTAGCTTCGTAAGCAAGGTCACTACTTACTTAGTCACTACCAACTACCTAGGCCATCCACGTCGTCACATGTACAATATGACAATAAAGTATCAATGAAAATGACATGCTAATCATTTAAGATATATTTTATTTTGTATTGTTCTATTGTACGTCCGAGATGGATAAGCTGTTGAGACTCATTTCTTTTGTTATCTATCACCCTTGTACACAGTTATTAGTATATCTGGAGGGACACGAGTGAAACGCACCGTAGCTAGTTGCACACTGATTTAATAGACTAAGGAACAGAGGGCGCGCGGGTGCAACCGCTGCCACAGATACACACTATCTCCTCCACCCTTAACTAACAAACATCTTAAAAGTATTTCTTAAAATCTAAATTAAGCACAGACCTTAATCTAACTAGATAACGCAAACACCACAATTTGTATGAAAACCAACCGTGTCACTTTTTTTCTACCTACTGTGACGTCACAAGAACGAATTAGTGATGTGAATTCCCCGTTGTCCGCGCGAAATCGATTCAAAGGCGCCGCCGCCCGCGCCGTGCGGTGCGGCTCGTATCAATCAGTCAGTACAAGGTCAGTCTTTGTAGTGAGAGGTCGCGCGCGTGTTGCGCCTTGTCGCCGTGTCTGCGTGGCTTGGAAGTTGATAATTTCACCGCTCTTCAGGTAAGTTATAATGTCATATATACGTAAAAAAATATGTTTATAGTTACTAGATCTTTTCGATTACAAGAAAGTGACCTTAAGTAGGTACGTAATTGTTTGACAACAAAGAGATAGATAGATATACACACTATTGCCATAGAAATATTTACTAGAACACTTACAAAATTGTCGCAAGCGATCGAAGCAATTACAAGCGCGAATTTATGTGTCCGTGAATTTCACATATCGATTTTTCAATCGATTTGCCAGAGGAATGATAAAAGCACAGAAAAATGATAAATCTTATCTTACTCTTAGGTAATGGCAGTCATTTTCAGTTGGATTTAATCATCGAAATATAATAAGTATGGAAGAGTAATTGTCATTCAAAAAGTGTTCCACATACTTAGTGCTAAAATGGGCGGAGCTAATACTTGGTGCTCAACTGGCTTGCAGTAGGCTTTGAGTTGTTATGTCAAATGGTTGTCATCATAGTTTTGTAAAATAATTATAAAAAACTGATAAGAAGAAGAAACTATAGCAACAACGATGCCGACGTGCACCGTAAATTGGTGTAGGAGTCGCACGGACCCTAAAAAGGATGTAATTTCATTCCATTAGTAAGTAATTACAATTAAATAATTTCCTTACAAAATGGACATGGCCGATGTTATGCAATATAAGTTCTGAAATAATTATAATATTAAAGATTAATGTTTTTTTTTAGTTTTCCTAGAAATGAAGAAAAACGTTTTGCTTGGATAGCTGCAGTTCGTTTAGAAAAACGCGATGAAACGTGGCTTCCCAGCAAACATTGTAGGATATGCAGTATCCATTTTGAAGAAACTGACTTTTTAGTTTCAAAAACTGGGAGACATTTTTTGAAATGCTCAGCGGTTCCAAATTGCACAGTACGTTAAAAATATATATTTACAATGGATACATTAGATTCATGCATCATCATTCATCATCATCATCATCATCATTTTAGCCGAAGGACATTCGTGCACTCTATTCTATTTATTCGATTCTATTTATAATAACCATTCAGTATGTCACAGCTTATTTCTCTGAGACTAAAATACCTATTCAGTCTAACTAGATTAAATGTGAAACCGCAACATATAGGTATCCTACGATACTTATATAATGTCAACAAGCTGAGTGAAGTAAGAAAAAACTAATTCAATACAAGCGTGGAGGTGGGGCATCTATATAGGGCTTATTAGATAAATGTAATGTAAAACCACAAAGGTCTTACGTATTCGCTTTTTTCTCTTCTAACTTTTGAAATACGGACTAAACAATACTTTTAGGGCCACTTAACCGGCTTTTAAATATTACAGATGGTTAATTCACGAAAAATTCACTCAAACGGAAATCGCGAACTTGGTGTTATCGCAGAAACCAAGAACAAGACACCACCTCACGTAAGGTCACGTAAGCATAAACTGGTGAGAATCAAAAAAAATGTTAAGCCGATGATTTTTTTTCCTATCTTAAATGACTAGATATAAATTAGTTTCTTCATTGCAGCCAAGCTCAACGATTCAATGCCCGCACTGTCAATGCAAGTTTAATGTGCAAGGTAACTTAGACGATGACAACGAAAGTCCTTCCAAAGTCATGAAAAGACAAGATAACCTCGATTCAATTTCATCTTCTGAAATAGAATCTACTTTAAATTCTCCAAAAACATTTCGAATCAAAGAACAACTCAGGCGTAAAACACATCTAGCAGAAAAGCGACTTACGAAAATTAAAAAATTACAACGGAGAAACCGAACCATCTTGAAAACAAACATAAGTTTAAAGGATGTTCTTACAGAATTAAAGAAAAAAGGCCACGGGCAGTCAAACATCCATACCGCATTAGGGGGATTTTCTGGCGATTTAGTTACTAACTTACAAAAAAAACAATCTCAAAAAAGTAGGGCTAGTTTTAAGTTCACAACCAGCCATAAAAAAATTTGCTTTGACATTAAATTATTACTCCCCAGCTGGTTACAAATATGTAAGAACGCAATTAAACTTATGTCTGCCGCATCCTTCCACATTAACAAAATGGTACCAATCTATCGAGGGCGGGCCAGGTTTTACAAAGGAAAGTTTCAGGGCACTTAAATCAAAATATAAGCAAAGTGACAAAAACCTTGCCTGCTTAATGGTAGATGAAATGGCTATACGACAGCAAAGGATTTTAAATGGCAATGATTTCGTGGGTAATGTCACTTTCAGTCCTAAAGGAGATATTGCCAGCCAAGCCTACGTGTTGATGATTGTATCCCTAAACGATTCATTTAAGTTGCCTTTGGGATATTTTTTTGTAAATGGGTTGGCTGCAGAACAGAGATCCAATATCATTAAAATGTGCTTAAAAACATGTCATGACGCTGGTGCCGAAGTCGTCAGTCTAACTTTCGATGGGTGTCCATCTAATATTGGAACCGCTAAGCTTCTAGGATGTAATTTTGACGATCCAAACAATTTAAAAACTCATTTCAATCATCCTTCGACTGGAAGGCCGGTTGTTCTTATATTAGACCCATGCCATATGTTCAAACTTGTAAGAAATACATTTGAAGCGAAAAAAACCATAATCGATCAAAACGGGGAAAAAGTTGAATGGAAATACTTGCAAAATTTGAAACTTCTACAAGATAATATTGGACTGCACTTTGGAAATAAATTGACGGAACGTCATTTACAGTTTCGAAACAACATAATGAATGTCAAATTAGCCACACAAACACTCAGTCATAGTGTTGCTTCCGCTCTTAAGTTGTGTGCTCATGAATTAAACATTCCCGATTTTAAGAATGCGGACGGAACAATTAATTTCAAAGAAATAATCAACGATTTATTTGATATTTTGAACACTAGATCACTAGATAGTCATGGTTTTAAACATCCTTTTTCCATTACAGAAAAAGATTATTATTTTAAATTTCTCGATAAAGCTAAAGCTTATATAAAAGGTCTTAAGATTGACGTTCAATCAAAATCAACGCGAATAATACAAGGTCAAAAAATAACGGTAAACAGTACAACCCAAAAATGTATAACAAAAACCCAATCTAAAACTGGCTTTTTAGGACTACTTGTATGCATTGAAAGTCTAAAAACGCTATTTACAGATCTCGTTGAAAACCGACAGAAACTGAAATTCATACTGCCATATAAATTCAGTCAAGATCACCTTGAGCTATTTTTTGGAGTCATTCGGAACCACGGCCGTTGCAATAACAACCCAAACGCAAAACAGTTTATGGTATTTATAAAAAAACACTCTTACATTTAGAACTACGATCCAAATTCACCGGTAATTGCATCCCTTTGCAAGATTTTCCAATCCTGAACTGCTCATCGACAATTAATAAGTCCACTCTTGGGTATCGACATAACGATCAAGAGTGTGAAGATGTTTTTGCAACTAGTACGGTCGACACGGAAATGCAAAATTGCTCAATATTTTCCAATATGCTGGATAGTGAACGACCACTGCCAGAAACTATTGAGCAAATTGTCGGATACATTGCAGGATTTGTAGCAAATAAAGTTCATTCAAAATTACATTGCCCAGATTGCGTCAAATTGCTATTTGCAAATGAGAAATTGTACTTTCATAAGCTCATATCTTTGAAAGATTTTGGCGGTTTGGTTTATTCGTCAGTAATAGTATTTAAAATATGTGCCCAATCAGAGCGAATACTAAGAGAAATGATAAAACGCAATAGTCACGAGAAGATTTTGTACAGAGCCAAAAACCTTCAAGTTATTGTGAATCAGTGTCAAAGGTTAATAATGGAAAACGGTGATATTTTAAGGGCATTGTCAAACAGCCATCCGTTCGACAGCAACCATACCATGCTGTTATTGAAAACGGTCATAGAAGAATTTTTAAGAGTGAGGCTTCATTACATCGCAAAATAAGATTCTTTATTAAATTCCAGTCGTCAAAAATTAAACAAATTAACCATATTTCGCGGTACATAGGTTTTCATATATTTTTTTCTAAATTTTCAGCTATATTTTGTATGTAAGTAGGTTAAATAAGTTTTGAGTTGTGATGGGGTCAAAAATAGATAGAAATGTTTCGTGTAACAACACACGGCTGCTACGTCGCCAGTTTCTTTTTCTTTGAACTTGGCTGGATACGCTGCATCGTATCGAGATTTTGATAGCTAATCTGTAATTTTGTATGTAACTTACCTGAATCTGCCGAGTTAAGGTTTGATCAAGGTTGTAGATGATGATTTCGTTTTTTCATTTACTGTGTGGAAAATAAGTCGGGCCCTGGAGGGAAACTACCTTAAATCCTTAAGTTGGCTCATTTTACTTTAAGGAGACATACTCTGATAGTATTTTGTATATATTTAGTGATGTTTTTTTAGCGTTTGGACAAGATGATATTAAGAATAAACGACTATATTAATATTATATTCCGAAAGTGCAGTTTTACTATGTTGAATAGCCTCACACACCTCATCATTCATTTTACGAAATTTTATAAAAAAAATAATTATATGTGTTTTAGTAGGTAATACTTAGGTACTGCAACTTGTTTTATTTAAATTAGGTACGATCAAATACCGCCACGCCTCATCATAACAAATCTTGATTTACCTATTAGGTATAATAATGTGAGTTTTGTCGATTTTCTATGTAGATAATTATATCCGTATAATATCGTTATTTATTGCCTACTAAATATTATATTTTTAAGAATAAATATTTACTAAAACATTATTGCTGTATAAATAAAGTATACACCTTAACTTATTTAAAGTACGGATCACTTCTGCATTAAACCATCCAAGTTCAGCAAAATGTCAGATGTGTCATTTTCTAACGTGTTTGATTAGCCATAACGAGAAAAATATAGACCAATCAAATCTCTTGTCATAGCAGTTTAACTAATCAAAGTTTTCTTATGGGTGAAAATATATACAACCTCTACAGTAATGGCGTCTACTCAAACGTTTCAAGCGTAGAGGAAATGGGACATATTTCAACGTCAAGTTTGTTCGGTGTTACTCTTCCATACTTATTATATTTCGATGGATTTAATCAAAATGTTTTCTTATGGTTTGTAATGTTTTCTGTTGAATTCTCGTTACTTTGTTGTAGGTAAATTATATCTAAACCAAATAAAAAACCCAGAGAAGAAATTTTATCTGCGAAAACAAAAGCTAGTAAATTACGTTATGATAAAATAAAATCAGATCCAGAACTCAGTCAACTTAGAAAAGAAAAAGATAAGGAAAATTACTTAAAGAAAAAGAAAAATAAGCAGGTGACGGATATAAGGATGAAAAGCGTTATAGAACAGCAAAAACAGCGAGAGAAGTGGCGTCAGAATTCCAAAGCATACTACCTACGTAAGAAGAAACAGAAAGAAATACAAAGTGTAAATATTAATGAAAATGAGGACGAGGACAAGCCTCTGGTCGAAGCTGAAACTTTTGAAACGGATCCATTAGAGCCATCATTCCAGTGACTAGAAACACCAGTGCTTCTTTAGCTTCAGGAACCTCATCAGAATCCAAACCACCACCGAAATCTACATATCCATGGATTTTTTTTCCGTCCCTTTCAATTTTTTTCTTTATAGCCATTTCGTCAATCATAAGGCAACAGTATAAGGGTCTTTTCGATTTATTCGCTATTAATTTCAAAGCATTCAAAGATTCGGTGGTAAAACCAGGTCTGCCATTTATACATTTAAACCACTTTTCAATAGTATGAGGATGTGGTAAGCACAAATTAAAAACCTTTCTCACATAGTTGTAAGCTTTGCTCGAATAATAGTGTAATGTTAGAGCAAAACTCCGAAGTGCCGGCGAATACTTTGATGTACTGACTACTTTGGCATTCTTCATCTGTCTAGAATAAAGTTCTTTGGTTGTGACATTGGACGAATTTAACAAATTCGCTTGCTCATCATTTATAAAAGACTGCTTTTTTAAACACTCTAACAAAGCCACTAGCGTGAATATTTTTAGGCCTTTACGACGATTCTGTTCCCTCAATCTTTTTATTTGCTTGTTTTGCTGTTGAATTTTTTGTTGAGCTTGATTTAATTTGTGTAATATATATTTTTTCTTTGGTATATTTAATGGTGTCTCCTCATTGGATTTAGACGGTTGCTTGATATCCTGTAACACATTAATAAAATAATCCTCATAATACATAATACATACTACCTAGATTCTTGCAGAACAATAATACAGGTACCTGTTCTAATTTTCTTTTTCTCGACGTATTGTTTATTGGAAAGTTGTCCGCTATTTCGTTTTTACTCTGCAAAAAAAAATATAATTCCTAGACAGGAAAATGGTATAAAAACATGGATTAAAGCTGTATGATTTTGATTTAGGTACGGGCCCCAATTTGCATTTTTTTTAAATATGGCATGACTTCTTTTAACATAATTGAATCTTCTGTTCTAATTATATCGGTTCTAACCACCGTTTATAACATCTAATGTTTACTGTCAGATATTGTAATTTTAGGTGTTAGAGAACAAGGCAAGTGAATCAAGACTATCGAGAACAATATTAATCTACTAACTGTTTCACATGTTGATGTTTTCAGTACATCAATGGTTGGTATTGCTTCTGGAATCAGGCGACGATATTTTTTTGTTTCCTTAAAGCTGCTATCATTAAAATGTATAGAGCAAATTCGACTATTTTTTGTTGGAAACCAATTTCTTTGCCCGGTCGCTTCCATCCATTCCTTTTTTAAGTTTGGATTACTTGGAAACCTGTAATTTATAATTACGTTATTCAGACACACATATTGTTGCAAAAAATATAATTTACCTACGTGTCACAAAATACCTAAGCGTATTATCATTCCTGTTTCAAGAATCGGTTAGAATCGTAAACAATCGGAAGGTGTACATCACTATTTGATTAATTTGACAGAAAAATGATAATAGTACTCGAACCAAGAAGCCAAGCGACACAAGCTAAAGATCGACCGTTTAATTTCCATTGCGCGTTAATATAGACAGGGGCCTACAACTTTGCAAGTAAAGCAGGCAATGTATCATGAACATGAAGTAATCCCACACAGTATTATTTTTCATAGTAAAACCACGACAAACCTAAAATAAATTATTCTTAAATAGATTAAACGTAATTTTAGAAGAAATTTACTTACTTATGGAAGGAAACATGTCCATTATTTGGGTCAGCTTTTCCTGTACAGTTTTTACAACTTAACACGGAACAACCAGTCATTTTTCTAGATATCGGTGACGTCTGGAGGCGGTAACGGTCGAACGCGTACTAAATGAAGCCGCGTAGAAAGCAGACATTTAAACTGCTTTTTGACACGCGAAGTACGTACACTCGCGGCATCTAGTTAGATTAAGGTCTGTGTTCTCCATAGAGAAAAAATATATCAGTTGCCAGAATTTGCCATGCATTTTCAGGAATTTCTTTATTTATTCTTCTTTCTTCTTTCCTGTTATTATTTTGAAAACTCTTACAAGCATCGCAATTTTGAACAAGATCTTCAATTTCTTTAGACATATTAGGCCAAAATACTGTTTTTCTAGCTAAAGCTTTACATTTGTCTATACCTAAATGTGCATAATGTATTTTTTCTAACATTTCAGGTCTTTTGTTTTTAGGTATTACTAACTGACTTCCTTTGCAAATCAGCCCTTTGTATTCATTCAGCTCATCCCTATAACTATAGTATATTTTTGCCTCAATATCAACATCATTTTTACTGTCAGGCCATCCATTCAATATATATTTTAAAACACACTGTAGCTCCCTATCATGCCTTGTTTCATCAGTCAATTCCTGTAGTTTCCTATCTGTTATCTGAATACTATTAATTACCATTGCTACATGAGCCTCAAGATCTATTTCATAAGTTTGTGATGTATCATTTAAGTATGAACGACTTAAATGATCCGCCACAAACAATTCTTTGCCAGGTTTATAAATTACCTCAAAACTATAGGGTTGTAAAGCCATTTTCATTTTTTGCAACCTAGCTGGACATTTATTAAGAGGTTTGGCAAAAATGGACACTAATGGTTTGTGATCTGATTCTACTACAAACTCCTGTCCATAAACATATTGATGAAATTTAGTACAAGCAAATAAAATTGCCAGACTTTCTTTTTCTATCTGACTGTACAATTTTTCTGTAGGTGTCAATGCCCTAGAACCATAAGCAACTGGTTTACTGTCCTGTAAAATAACACATCCTAGTCCATCTTTTGATGCATCTACACTCAATGTTATATGTTTATTTACTTCAAAATATGCCAATACTGGAGGTTTACATATTAATTCTTTTAATTTTTCATAAGCCTTTTGCTGTGAATCTGTCCAAATAAATGGTACATCTTTTTTATTTAACTGTCTTAATGGTGCTGTCACCTCAGATACATTCGGTATAAATCTAGATACATAGTTCACCATGCCCAAAAAACGCAATAATTCCTTATGACCATTTGGTTCCTTCATTTCAGTTATTGCTTTTATTCTTTCACAATCTACTTTAATACCTTCAGTGGTAAGAATATGTCCTAAATACTTGACTTCTGTTTTTTTAAATTGACATTTATTTTTATTAAATTTTATTCCATATTCTCTTGCTTTTTCTAACACTTGTTTTAAAATTTTATCATGATGACTCTCTGTTTTTGCATGAATTAATATATCATCAATATAAATTTCCACATTTGGGATGCTACCTAAAATACTACTGAACACTCTTTGAAATACCTCTGGACTGGAAGCTAAACCAAATGGCAGCCTATTATAAAAATATCTCCCATATGGAGTATTAAATGTGGTTAGCTCTCGGGTGTCTTTGGATAAGCAGATCTGAAAAAAACCTTTATTAGCATCTAATGTGGTAAAATATTTGCTACCTGTTAATTTTGCTGTAATTTCTTCCAAAGTTGGAATTTGTATATGTTCCCGTTGTACCTGTGTATTCAAATACTGTGGATCTAAACATATTCTTAATGATTTTTCTGGTTTCCTGGTCATTACCAAAGAATTGACAAATTCTGTAGGCGACTCTACTTTTGAAATTATTCCTTTTTTCTCTAAATTATTTAATTCACTTTTCAAATCATCCATTAACTTAAAAGGCACATGTCTACACGGCTCTATTTTTCCAGTTGCACCATCCTTCAATTTAATTTTGTATTCATAATCTTTAATTTTGCCTATCCCTTTAAACAAATCTTCATAATTTTTTAAACAAACATTTTCTGTCAATGTGTTTGTATGTATGCATCTCTGAATCAGTCCTAAACTCTCTAACACGGGCAATCCTAAAATTGGTACATAGTTATCTTTACTAATTTGAAAGTTAATTGTAGATTCTTTGTCTTTTATTTTACACATTAAATTTATTTGCCCTGCTGTGTCAATTTTACCTCCATTGTAATTAGTCAGTTGCAAATTGGATTTTTCAAATTTGAATATATTCATTTTGTTGCATATAGACCTTGGTAAAACATTACATTGAGCTCCTGTATCTAATTTAAATTTTATGTTTATATTTTGTTCAACAAAATGGACATATTCATACCAGCTATCATTTGTATTATTTTTACCAACCATAGATATGTTCATTTCTTGAAAGTCACTGTCACTTAAACTTGATTGCTCTGCTGGTTCACTTCTAGCTTCATCCTGCTGCACTCGTACTGCGCCTATCCTATTCCACCTGCATTTTTTTATGAAGTGTCCAATTTTACCACATTTTGTGCACTTTTTTCCATAAGCCGGACACTTGTTCTTCTCATGTCTGAAGCCACACCTATAACACTCTGCATGTTGTCTATACTCATAATTGCGAGTAGCTCCTCCCTGGTAACTCGTACTTCTTATACCACTGTTAGTTGATCCACCACGCTGACTCCACTCTAGTCCTTTGGAAGTCCCTGGACCCATTCTATATCGGCTCTCTACTTCTTTGTTAACATTTGATGACCTCTTATTTACAGTCTGCACATCTGTTTTAAAATGTTTTCTTCCTTCAATTTGTTTTATTTGTTCATTGGCCAATTCTGCTGCTTTACATATTGCTATAGCTTTTTGTAAGGTCAGATCTTGCTCCCTGAACAGTCTATCTGTCATTTTTTTGTTGTTTATTCCTGCTACTAACCTATCCCTGATTAATCTGTCTGTTAAGCTTCCGAAGTCACAGTCTTTTGCTAATTTTCTTAATTCAGTTACATAAGTATCAAAGGTTTCACCTTCATTTTGATTTCTAGTGAAAAATAAATGTGAGTTTACGCTCTCATTTTTCAACGGGATATAATATCTCTCAAAAGCTTGAATTACTTCATTGTATGTGGGCGATTCACTCAGATTCAGTGTATTGTAAATGTCAATGCAAGTTTCACCCATGCAGTGTAACAGCAACGCGACTTGCACATCTCCATCCTTCTTGTCAGCTCCGCTGGCTTTTCTATATATTTCAAACTTTTGTTTCCATTTTTTAAAGTCTTGATTTTGCAGCTTTTCTGGTGGTTTTAAGCCTATGATGCCATGTTCAGGTAATACATTTCGTTCCGTTTCGGCCATTTTACATGTGTACGTAAGTAATTAATTTTCTTGTTTACTCACGATTCTTCTGCTTATTCTTTTATTTCTTTATCCCGTTGTCCCACTGTCCGCAGCGCCATGTGATGTTCTTGGGTTTTAATCATGAACACTTATTTATTAGTAAATAAAACAAGAGAGCTTTAGCCAGTAATGTTATCTATTTCAAGGTTCTCCAAATAAGCACAGATAATCATAGAGTTAAGTCCTTTGTACACTCTAGTCTATAAAGGTAACTTTACACTTACAACATTTGGCCAACGTAAATTGACTTTCCAGTTGCGCGAACCATAACGCTGGCTTGTCAGGGTAAAACGGCGGGAGCCTCACGCCGACTCGGCTGATTTCTTTTTCGTCTTCTGGCATTGTGTTCTTTCTCGGGGGTCACCAATGTAGTTGTATGAACGGGATTTAAATCATAAGTCCGTAAATAACACAACACAGATTTAATTCACGATAATGTAAATAATAGAAGGAGAAATTCACCACAAAAGATCGAAGGAAAAAGTACATATAAAACGGAACTGACGAACACAATCACCAACTTATAATTAAGTTTTATTAAAAAGCGTACGCGTCCGAGTTAGGTAGGTATGTTAGGAATACGAGCGGCGTGTACATCAAAACAAAACAAACCTTGTACATGGACTACACGCAGCGCGGTGGCGCGCCTTCGGCTTCGGCTCGCTCGCGCTCGGAAAGGTTCGGTTGCACATCGGCGCTTCGAACGGCGATCGCGGTATGCGCGGTCGCTAATATGAATTCTTGGTTTGTTTGTCCGCGCAACGTACAAAATATTAAATATTATACTATCATATTTCTAAGTAATTAGTTATACATTGTTATTTGCTATGCATCTTGTAAATACATATTTTAGGATTAATTTATTTATGTTTATTATATTATAACAATAACTAAGATAATAAGTATTATTAAGGTAAGATTAAGTTTTTAATGTTAAGTTTAATTATACACAATATAAAATCATCGTCAATATCGGATAGGCAGGTTCGTAGGTACTAAGTACACTGCACGTAAACATCCATTGCATTTTCGCGGCCCTCATAGCACAACGGTAAATTAACTACGCCCGAACTTCTACTAACAATTCCCGTGTAACCGATTATTTTTTTCTTTGGGGGTAACAATGGCACGTCACTAAAATATTCCCGGTACATTTCCTCCGAGATCGCCGTTACTGACGATCCACTATCAATTTCGAACTTAATAGAAATGTTGTTTACTTTTTAACCGACTTCAAAAAAAGGAGGAGGTTCTCAATTCGTCGGGTTTTTTTTTTTTATGTATGTTCCCCGATTACTCGAAGACCACTGGACCGATTTGAAAAATTTTTTCGTTGTTCGAATGGGTATACTTTCTAGTTGGTCCCATTGTCACCACGTCAGGATCTGATGATGGGATCATGGAGAAATCAAGAGAACTCCTCAAATATTATAGGCACACCTATAGCGATTTTGGTATTTTTCACTGTAACTCATGCATTTGCTTTTGAAAAGTACTATATGGTGGAGTGGAACTGATGATGAAGACCACAGATGGCCACCGGAACTCCTAAACGATACCTATTTCAAGGGTGGCGATAAGATATTTCGATAAAGGAAGTTGAGCGACTATGACGAAGCACATTTAGGTTTAAATATGACTATGACATTCCCGCGGCGTTGTCTGCGGCGAGCTTGAAATGTTCTATAGTTTCTTATTAATATTTAGAAGTGGAGCTACGTAACAGCATAAATAGGATCACTAAAAAGTATAAAATAAAATAAATGTTTAAAAAAACAAAAAACCGCCTTCAAAAAGCAAAAAATAACTTCTTTAAAATGGTAGGTAAATAGGTCAGTCCAACTGAAGTCGGCGTCCAACAATATTTTAACCAAAAGCAGACTTCAGTTCGACTGACCTATTTACCTACCATTTTAAAGAAGTTATTTTTTGCTTTTTGAAGGCGATTTTTTGTTTTTTTAAACATTTATTTTATATAGTTTCTGATAAATATACGAGGGACGAGTAAAACCACTGCTTGCTATTAGCGCACTGACATGCGTTTATTCCATAGAATGGCGGTGGGCGCAGCCACACACACACATATGCAACACTTCCTCCGTCAAGTTACAAAACTTAAGAACCTAAAAATACTTTTTAAAATTAACGTTGGTACGCTTCCGCAACAACCTTTTAGGTACCGTTCCTTCTTGGGGGCCCTCTGGACCCTTATGTTCTAAGGCCTCGTGGGACTCCTCCTCATCGTCTGTTTTGGACAGACACGGCGATACCACTCTTCGAATTGGTGGTCCGAGTAAGTCTGCTTCGTCATTAGAGGGGAACCCGCTCGAACCCGTCTTCCTCTCTTCCCCGATAATAGTCGAAGAATTTGGAGATGTGTGCGGCTTTGGTTCCGAGCGAGCCGGCATTCGTTCCGAAGACATAGATGGCGAAGTAGACGGTTGCGCCGGAGTCAGCGGTAGCAGCTGTGGCAGCGGCGATGGCGGCGCTAAAGGCGGCACCGATGCAGGGGGCGACGGCCCTTCAGGTAAGTAGTCCCAGTGGGTCTGGTTGACGGAAGTAGTACCTTTGTATTTTGATAAATGATTTTTCTGTTTCTTAACACTCATTAGAGAAATATTATTTTTTATTAAGTACAAGACCTTACTAATCCTTTTTTCAACCACTCCCTTACACCAAGTGAATTTATTGTTATTTGTAAAAAAATTATACAACACATATTCGCCTGCCAAAAATTATTGTTTATTCTTCCGATTTAGTAAGATATTCTGCGAAAACTGTTTTTTTTTTATAGCATTGGATAAGGCAAGTGCCGATGGCGAGGGCGGTGACATGACGGGGTGAAGCAAATCCAGGCGCGATCTCAGTTTACGACCGTAGACCAACTGCGCCGGCGAAAAGCCCGTGGTAGAATCAGGGCTTGGAACCGGTTCCAAAAATACCGGTACTTTACCGGTATTTAAAGGTATTTTTCATTTAGGTTCGAGAGAACCGGTAAATATAAATACCGGTAATCCAAAGAACCGGTAAATACGAATACCGGTATTTGTACCTTAAAATACCGGTTCCTAATAAAGGTTCCAGCTACGTTGCCGTTTTGTGCAACAAGGTCAAGTCTCGTCGGCGGCTCGATGCTCGCGCCGCTGCTTTGGTTGTCGACTTGTCACCATGTACCTACACCGAACGCGGCGTTGTTGCCGGGCCGCGCCTTTGGCTTGCAGCTTTTGAACAATTTCAAATTTCAATCGTGTCATTAGTCCTACGACCTTGGCAGCGCCGCGTCAAAATGAATCTAAATCCGAAGGTCCGGGTGTACCAAAGCACTAAAAAAGACTAACCAAAAGTGCAAAGTGGTGGTGGTGGTGGTGGTGGTGGTGGTGTTGGTGGTGGTGGTGGTGGTGGTGTTGGTGGTGGTGGTGGTGGTGGTGATGATGGTGATGATGGTGATGGTGATGATGGTGATGATGGTGATGGTGATGATGGTGGTGGTGGTGGTGGTGGTGGTGATGATGGTGATGATGAAATAATACGGCGCGCGCTCGCGGCGATCGGACGTGTTCGAATTGTGTGCGGGGTGTTATTAAGTAAATAAAATGTCTCAGAAGTGTTACGCATGTGACCTTTGCATTTCTGGAATCTCGTTTATGGAGTGTTCTCAAGAACTGTGTAAAAAACTGTTTCACCCAAAGTGTTTGGCGCTGACTAATGAGGCGTTTGAAGAACTCAGCGATGAATACAAAAGGAGCTGGATTTGCCCAGAATGCACACGGCATATTCCAAAGAATGATAATACTGATACACCGGCTCGAAGCAACGTAATGAATCAAACGTTTACTCCGGTAAGCTTTGTAAACACTGTACGTGGAAGCCGTTGCCAAACCCTAGTGAACCCAATGGGGGGAAGCGATAGTGACAGCATATTACTAAACGAGTTACGTGAATTTCGCCTTGAAATGAAGACCCAGTTCGATACACAATATACTGCCTTTAAGTCACTTCAAGGTCTAGTGCAGAGCACAGTGTCGCAAATGAGGGTACTTAGCGAAAGCTTGAATGCAATCCAAAAAAAAGTCTCCAAAATAGAGGAGTTAGAAGTCCTCATTAAGTCGAGAGAAGTGCCGGTAAACAAAGAATCGCCTTCGGTAGCAACTGATAAGCCTATATCGACGACATCATCATTTGCTAATGCAGTAAAAAAACCGAGTAAGTTAGCGGTGGTCAGTAAACAAAGTGGGGCCACTAAACCAGCGAGCGATTTACTGTCGTTTAAGAAACATAGTCTGGCTGGTGGGGCTAAGTCTGGCGAGGAGGATGCAAGTGACCGCAATACGGAGAAGGATGAGTGGAATATAGTTTCTAAGAAAAATAGAACTGCCATTAATAAAGGTGGAAATACAGGCGGTCTTGGTATCCAAGGCACGGAGAGGAAAAAATACCTACATGTATGGAGGCTCAAAAAAGATACCACAGTAGAGAGTATGGAAAAATATGTAAGGAGTGTATGTGGGGGAGGAAACGAACAATATAAGGTTGATAAAATAAGGCATAAGACGGAAAGGGATTACGCTTCGTTCGTTATTGGGGTTCCGCAGAGTAGCTACGATAAGCTATGTGGGTCCGAAGTCTGGCCCGTGAATGTTGAGTACAGTGAGTGGGTGTGGTTTCGGAGAGCTACAAATACAGCGAGACCCCCGGAATAGCCGTACGGAGTTAAGCGATTTGCGCAGGAAGACGAGTAGAAGAAGTAGCCCAATAGGAATCCTATACCAAAATGTAAGGGGACTCAGAACAAAAACCAATAACTTACTTTTTCTTCTGCAAGCATCTACATTTGAACTATTTGCAATGACAGAGACTGGTCTTAATGATTCAATTCTGGACGCTGAAATTGTGCCATCTGGTTATCAAGTAATGCGGTGTGATCGTACGGATGGCCGCAAACACGGAGGCGCGCTTTTAGTGGCCACACCTCGGATTGAGCTGCGGCGAGTGAGTCATACGGTTAACTTAGATGATCGTGCATTTGAACTTGTGTGCGCAACGGTTAATTTAAATAAGAGATTCCTATTCGCACTTTGTGTTGTTTATATCCCTCCCCGATCAGACGAAAATGAATATATAACTATGTTTAACTTATTAGAAAGTTTTTGTATTAAGTATAAAGGCAACTTCATTGTGTTGGGTGATTTTAACTTGTTCTCTTGTCATACTAGCATAAGTAATTACTATGACTATTTTATGGCCTATTGCAATTTCGTTCAGGGGAATAAAATACCTAATTGTGACGGGAGGCAGCTCGACCTTGTATTGAGCGGGGAGCCCGTTCAGGATAAGGTGTCGGTGTGCGCGGCCTGTGATGACGATAGCCTGCATCCTGTAGATGTGTACCATCCCCCGTTAGCGGTGAGCGTGTCGGCTACTGGGCCTTCTCCAACCGCCGCCCGTGCAGTCGGCGACGGTGGGCCGCGCGATCTATGCTCGGTGAGTCATAACATCCAGCACTCGCTCGATGCGCGTGAATGGAATTTCTATAAAGCCGATTATTGCACGCTTTATGACAAATTAGGTTCAATAGATTGGAATGATATTTATAGTATAAACGAACTGGATCAGGTTTTAATGTTTTTCTATAGCAAAATTAATCAAATAATAGATGAATGCGTTCCTGCAAAAAATCGTAAGCCTAGGAACTCTCGATATTGTTACCCAGAATGGTATACAGCGCAAATAGTTCACGACATTAAATCAAAATATGCATTACACAAAAAGTATAAATCGAGTAAGTGTACGGAGATTTACGAAGCGTTTTCTAGGATCCGAGCCAAAGTTAAAATAGATATTGCCAACGCTCACGACCATTACCGAGACCGAGTGCAAAAACAATTGGCGTTAGATCCTAAGTCTTTTTGGCGGTTTTTGAAATCTAAAAAGTCAACCGGTTGTACTCAGAAGTTAGTGAAGGAGGGACGGATTCTATCGGAGCAGGAATGCGCCGACGAGTTCGCAAAGTTTTTCTACTCTGTTTTCAATCAGTTGCCGGCGGATTTAAACTGGGTCACTGCTGAAGCAGCGTCGGTAGCGAACAGCGCGCGAGTCCACATCCAACGTATGGATCTAAGCGAAGTGAGGCAGGCTTTGGCGCGACTCCCGTCCAAGCGATCAACTGGGCCAGATGGGATACCATCATTTCTCATGAAGGACTGTCGAGGCACACTAGCTGAACCATTGTGCTATATATTTAATGTTTGCCTTAGGTTACGGATATTTCCCGAGAGGTGGAAAGTTACAAGGGTGGTACCTGTCCCAAAGGGTGGGGGAGGGCCGAATACCAGTGACTACAGGCCAGTAGCGGTACTAAATGCACCAGCCAAGGTTTTCGAATCGGCTTTACATAAGACGCTGCAGTCGCAAGTAAGTGCTCAACTTACGGAGGCGCAATATGGATTCCGGGCAGCACGCAGCACGACTGGAAATCTGTTGCATCTTATGACGTTATTATTACCGGCCTTGGATGCCGGTAAACAGGTTGACATAGCGTACTTCGATTTTCGTAAGGCGTTCGACACGGTGGATAACGACATTCTACTAACGAAGTTTGCGACGTCCGGTTGCACGCCACATACGTTAGAATTTTTAGCCAGCTATATGCGAGACAGGCAGCAGTATGTAGATTGTGCGGGCAGGAAATCTCAGCCGTACTATGTTAGATCAGGAGTGAGTCAAGGTAGCAATTTAGGGCCATTAGGGTTCATAATCATGATCAACGATCTCCCGGATGTGGTGCTAGATTCTACATGCCTTTTATTCGCTGACGACTTGAAGCTAGTTCGAGTGATAAATGATATCTCGGACTGTCGTAGGCTGCAGGAGGACATCGACAGAGTGGTGCACTGGAGTGTGCACAATAAGCTTTACTTTAACGAATCCAAATGTAATATAATTTCGTTCAGCCGGGTGCGCAGCCCATTGCACCATCATTATGATGTCGGTGGAAAGCCAATGCAGCGAGTGACGGAGGTGCGTGATCTCGGAGTTCGCCTAACAGCCGATTTATCATTTCGTGACCACATCATTTCTATCTGCAAAAAAGCATTTCGTAACCTCGGTTTCTTGCTACGCCAAGCGAAGGATTTCACAAACATCTCGGCGATAAAAGCAGTGTATGAAGCTCTCATAAAGAGTCACCTCGAAAGGAGTGCTGAAATCTGGAGTCCACGTGAAGCTAAATACAAGCTCATGTTGGAGCGTATCCAAAACAAGTATGTTAGGTTTCTTTACTTCAAGCTGTATGGCGTGTATCCAGGATATCCGCTGTTGTATCCTACTCTCTTCGTGTTAGGAATGGTGGGGTACATTAAGTTAGAAATGAGGCGGGAACAGGCCCTCGCTTCGTATGTAGTTAGAGTACTACGAGGTGAGTTGTGCAACCCCGGGGTGGCGGGTGCCCTGGCGCTGAACGTGCCGGACCGGTTCGTGTGGCGCCGCCGCCGGCCGCCGCTGCTGGCCGAGCCCGCAGCTCGCACGAAGCTGCTGAAGGACGCACCGCTAACGCGGGCTATTCGAACAATTAATAAGGTAGCGCTCACATTAGACATATTTGTGTGCTCCCTGAACGATTTCGCAAAGGCCACTATGTGTGTTCTATGCTATACTCAATAACTGTATAAATATTGTGTTATGAATGTAGGTACTGTTAATATTGCTCACTTGTCTATTGCATTAGGTAACAACCTGTAATGATAGATTTAAGTTATTTAATAAATAAATAAATAAAAAAAAAAAAAAAAAAAAAAAAAAAAAAAAAAGATGGTGATGATAATGGTGATGATGGTGATGATGGTGATGATGGTGGTGATGGTGGTGATGGAGGTGTTGGTGGTGATGGTGGTGATGGTGGTGATGGTGGTGACGGTGGTGGTGGTGGTGGTGGTGGTGGTGGTGTTGGTGGTGGTGGTGGTGGTGGTGTTGGTGGTGGTGGTGGTGGTGGTGTTGGTGGTGGTGATGATGGTGATGGTGATGATGGTGATGATGGTGATGATGGTGGTGGTGGTGATGATGGTGATGATGATGGTGATGATGGTGATGATGGTGATGGTGGTGGTGATGGTGATGGTGGTGGTGATGGTGATGATGGTGATGATGGTGGTGATGATTGTGACGATGGTGACGATGGCGATGATGGTGATGATGGTGATGGTGATGATGGTGATGATGGTGATGGTGATGATGGTGGTGGTGGTGGTGGTGGTGGTGGTGGTGGTGGTAATGGTGATGATGGTGATGATGGTGATGGTGATGATGGTGATGATGGTGGTGGTGGTGATGGTGATGATGGTGATGATGATGGTGATGATGGTGATGGTGGTGGTGATGGTGATGGTGTTGGTGGTGGTGGTGGTGGTGGTGATGATGGTGATGGTGATGATGGTGGTGGAGGTGATGATGGTGATGATGATGGTGATGATGGTGATGATGGTGATGATGGTGGTGATGGTGGTGATGGAGGTATTGGTGGTGATGGTGGTGATGGTGGTGATGGTGGTGATGATGGTAATGATGAAGGAGGTGATCATCATCATCATCACCATCATCGCCATCGTCACCATCACCATCATCACCATCATCACCATCATCACCACCACCACCACCACCACCACCACCACCACCACCACCACCACCACCACCACCACCACCACCACCACCACCACCACCACCACCACCACCGTCACCACCATCACCACCAATCACCGGTGCTCTGCTCCAAACTATTTTCACCACCACCACCACCACCACCACCACCACCACCAACACCACCACCACCACCGTCACCACCATCACCACCAAATGTCAAAATTTTAATCGAAATAATATTATGTTTGCTGTAATAAATGCCATCACCACCATCACCACCAACACCTCCATCACCACCATCACCACCAACCACCACCATCATCATCACCATCATCACCACCAACACCTCCATCACCACCATCATCACCATCATCACCATCATCACCATCATCACCACCACCATCATCACCATCACCATCATTACCATCATCACCATCACCATCATCACCATCATCACCATCATCACCACCACAACCACCACCACCACCACCACCACCACCACCACCACCACCGTCACCACCATCACCACCAATCACCGGTGCTCTGCTCCAAACTATTTTCACCACCACCACCACCACCACCACCACCACCACCACCACCACCGTCACCACCATCACCACCAAATGTCAAAATTTTAATCGAAATAATATTATGTTAGCGTGCCTCAAGCCGTCGACTATCGACAAGTAACCTAAATCTAACTGACCGACCATCAGGCCATTTGCCGCTTGAAACATAGGTACCATGCCTATACTATTCTGTCTTTTTTATCCCTTGCTCGCACTTATACCCACTATTACTGAATACCGGTATTTGTACCGGTATTCGAGCCTTATTGGTACCGGTATAGTACCGGTAAAATACCTGTATTTCTTACAAAATACCGGTACAACGAGTACCGGTACCAAGCGAGGTACCGGTACCCACGGTACCGGTACCTAGACTGGTACAGGTTCCCCATCAAGGTCACAGTACCGGTTCTCATAAATACCGGTATTTCAAGCCCTGGGTAGAATTAACCGAATTACTATAATTAAAAATATACTGTAATAACTTATTTTTGGTGTCTCTGACATTAGGTATGACCTGCGATTAAACTTGACTTTATTCCTTTTTTAATAACTTTTACGAAACTTTCTGCTTGGCCGTTACTAGCCGGATGATACGGGGGTGAGGTCACGTGCGATATACCGTTAAGATCACAAAATGTATTAAATTCCTGCGAACAAAAAGCTGCGCCGTTATCGCTGACTATAGTCTGTGGCAACCCAAACCTAGAAATAAAATCGTACAATTTGTCTACTACTGCCGTGGAAGACGACGAGCTGCCCATGTCGTATACCTCTACCCACTTAGTATAGGCATCCACGACAACTAGATAAGTCTTACTATTCATTGGGCCGAGGAAGTCGACGTGCACTCTGTAGAACGCCCGTGGCGGTGGCTCCCAATGCGCTATGGGTACTCGCGCGGGGGACGGTCTTAGCTGAATACATACGTCGCAGGTACCTATCATTTTCTCTATAGATTCGTCTATCCCAGGGAACCAAATCCTCGAGCGTGCTTCTGCCTTTGTTTTGACTATACCTAGATGTGATGTATGTAGTTCGAAAAATATTTTTTTTAGTAATGTTTCGGGAATAACTACTTTATGCCCTCGCATTAAGCATCCATTTTCCACCGATAGCTGAGTTCGACACAAATGATACGGCTTGAGCCGTTCGTCACTTACTTTACGGGGCCAGCCACTCAGGGTATGAGATTTTACCTGATTGAGAACAACATCTTTATTTGTTTCGTCGCGTAGTTCATCAACAGAAATAGGTAAACTTCCATCTACAATGAAACATATGTACGCGGCTCGATCCCAATCAAAGTGCGGGTCGTTGCCTAGTATCGGCGGCGGGGACGTGTCCCCGCTCCGCCCCGCCCCCTCCGCGGCCGACCGGTGGCGGCGGCAGGCAAGCCCGCGACAGAAAATCGGCGCTGTTATCAGCGCTGCGTACGTACTCAATAGAGTAGTTATATCCGCTCAGAAACATCGCATACCTTTGTAACCTATTCGCAGATACTTCGGGAATGCCACGTTCAGGACGGAAAATTAATAACAGGGGTTTATGGTCTGTACGTAATATGAACGGGGTTGACCTTCCGTACAAATATTGGTGAAAACGGCGTATTCCAAACACAATTGCTGTGGCTTCCTTCTGTATCTGCGAATATTGTTTTTCAGCGGCATTAAGGCTACGCGAAGCGAACGACACGGGTCTTTCATAGTTGTCCGAATCGACTTGGGATAGAATCGCCGCCAACCCGGTCGGGGAAGCGTCCACGGTCAAAATGACCTTCGCCTTCGGGTTGAAGTGAGCCAACACCTGATCGGACGCTAAAAAATGCTTAATTTTATTAAAAGCATTATTGTGCGTTTCGGTCCAGACCCATTTCGTTCCTTTTTTTAATAAGCCATATAACGGGCTTAATATGGAAGATGCCGGAACGAAACTCCTGTAATAATTTACGAGGCCTAGGAAAGACTGTAGCTCGTTTACAGTTTTAGGCACAAGTGCGTCTGTCATCGCCTTTACTTTTTCAGACGATTTTCTTAACCCATTCCTATCGATAATGTAACCTAAATAGCTAACCTCGTCTTGAAAAAAAACGCATTTTTCTTTCTGTAGGGTCAACCCTGCACTTTGGAGTCGACTTAGAACCATGTGTAAACGTTGCATGTGCTCCTTCTCATCGCGGCCCGTGACTAGCACGTCGTCTAGCAGGCACAGCACGCCGTCCATACCAGCCAGCAGGCTTTCCATGGCACGCTGAAAGATGGCCGGCGCGCTAGCCAAGCCGAACACCAGTCGCGTGTACTTGTACAGGCCGCGGTGTGTGTTGATACATGTTAACATCTGTGACTCATCGCTTAACATAAACTGGTTATAGGCCATCGATAAGTCTAGCTTGGTAAATTTAATACCACCGTGTAGTTTGGAAAAAAGTTCAGTCGCTGTTGGCAGCGGGTATTGTTCTACGACCAGCTGTTTATTAACCGACTTCAAAAAAAAGGAGGAGGTTCTCAATTCGTCGGGATATTTTTTTTTTTTTTTTTTTGTATGTTCCCCGATTACTCGAAGACCACTGGACCGATTTGAAAAATTTTTTCGTTGTTCGAATGGGTATACTTTCTAGTTGGTTCCATTGTCACCATGTCAGGATCTGATGATGGGATCATGGAGAAATCAAGAGAACTCCTCAAATATTATAGGCACACCTATAGCGATTTTGGTATTTTTCACTGTAACTCATGCATTTGCTTTTGAAAAGTACTATATGGTGAAGTGGAACTGATGATGAAGACCACAGATGGCCACCGGAACTCCTTAACGGTACCTATTTCAAGGGTGGCGATAAGATATTTCGATAAAGGAAGTTGAGCGACTATGACGAAGCACATTTAGGTTTAAATATGACTATGACATTCCCGCGGCGTTGTCTGCGGCGAGCTTGAAATGTTCTATAGTTTCTTATTAATATTTAGAAGTGGAGCTACGTAACAGCATAAATAGGATCACTAAAAAGTATAAAATAAAATAAATGTTTAAAAAAACAAAAAACCGCCTTCAAAAAGCAAAAAATAACTTCTTTAAAATGGTAGGTAAATAGGTCAGTCCAACTGAAGTCGGCGTCCAACAATATTTTAACCAAAAGCAGACTTCAGTTCGACTGACCTATTTACCTACCATTTTAAAGAAGTTATTTTTTGCTTTTTGAAGGCGGTTTTTTGTTTTTTTATGCTCACCGAGTAGTCCGCGCATAACCTAATGCTCCCATTTTTTTTTAACACCGGGACGATCGGTGATGCGTACTCGGAATGTTCCATAGGAACCAGCACGCCTAAATCTACTAACCTGTCTATTTCTTTGTCGATTTTGTCCCTAAGTGCGAATGCTATCGGGCGAGCTTTGACAAAGTTAGGTTTCGAATTTTCTTTTAAGGTTAGATTAATTTTAGATTTGTTATAACAACCTAATTTGTCTGAAAATAAGTGCGGATATTCACATTGTAATTTTTCAATGACTTTTTCATTGCTACAATAATGCACTGGGGTTAGCTGTAAGTTAAACAACGAAATAAAATCTCTGCCAAGCAACGGCGGGCCGCCGTCGGTCACGACGTGCACGTCGAGCGTGTGGGTGCGCCCGCGAACGAGACGGGCAGCGTGACCATTCCAACACATTTAATGGCCGCTCCCGTATAGCTTTGTAGCTTTTTGTTCGCAGTTATTAATGGTACATCTGTAAAATGCCTATTGTACGTATTTTGTGATATAACAGTGACCGCAGACCCGCTATCGATTTTGAATTGAAATTTCGATCCACGGATCGTCACCGTTTCTACCAAGGGCTCTCCGCGGATAGAACGGATATTGTACAACTCACCGTCATCGCCACAGTCCTCGTCCTCGGCACATGCATCCACAAAGTTAACTTTCGTACACATTCTCCGTAGATGACCCCTAACCTTACACTTTTTACACATGTAATTTGCAAACCGACATTCCACCGACTTATGGTTACTATAACCACACACTGAACACTTCACTTTGGGCGCGTTTCCGTCTTTCTTAAAATCCTTAGTTATTTTGAACAGCTGTTCCGAGCTCGGGTCGGCGACGCCGCGGGTACTGGAAGCCGCGGCGCCCGCGCGGGCGCATCGTATGTTTTCCGCTAACTGTATCGCCTTAGCTAGCGTCAAGTCCTGCAGATTCTGTGCGTACAACTTCTCCTTCTCCAGCCCGGGCGTCAAACCCATTATGAACCGGTCGCGGAGTGCCTCCTCCACGTTCAGGAACTCGCAGTGCACGGTGAGGCCGCGCAGTCTCGCCGCCCACTGCGTGTGAGACTCGCCCGGCTGCTGAGTCGCCGCGTAGAATTTGTGTCGCTCGCCGAACCCGACGCGAGTCGGCGTGAAGTGCCCGTCCAAGAGAGTCAATATATCCTCGTATGGCACGCTATCTAGTTCCTTTGGCAATGGCAAGTCCGCTGCTAGTTTGTACGTGCCATCGCTGAGTGCGCTCAAGAAAATGGCTCGCCTTTTCGTTCCCGTAGCATCTTTCTCCGCATCAATGTCATTCGCAATGAAATATTGGTTAAGCCTACTCTTGTAGGTTTTCCAACTTTGGACACTATGATCAAAATTAGACAAAAAACCGAAATTAGTACCAGACATGGAAGTTTTTTTTTTTCAATTTTGCGGGTATATTGCGCACGCGGGTCGCCACTGATAAATACGAGGGACGAGTAAAACCACTGCTTGCTATTAGCGCACTGACATGCGTTTATTCCATAGAATGGAGGTGGGCGCAGCCACACACACACATATGCAACAGTTTCGACCATTGGTGCCCCATCTTTCGAACGAATATTAAAAAACTCACCGTCGTCATTTTCGCTCACTTCTCCCGTCTCGATAAACTTAACCTTTGCACATGTTACTTAAATGCCCTTTAGTGTGGCACTTTTTGTATTTATAATTTCTAAAACGACACTTTGCAACACTATGCTTGTATCTACCGCACACCGAACACTGTACACTAGACGAAGACGCGAACGAGCGTGTAGGTGCCTTTTCAATCTGGAACAATCCGCCGGCTTCCGAAACCGTAGGTGCTCCAGCGGGGCCGGCGGCGACGCCGCCTGCGCGGGCGACCTTGATGCTCTCCGCTCGATCTATGGCCTTCGACAACGTGAGCTCTCCGACACTTTGCGCAAACAGCTGTTCGCTAGGCTTGTGTCGGTCAGGAACTAAGAACTAAAAGGAATGAATTCCCGTCACGGACCGAAACGAACTAGTTCTTCGTAAACGATCTTAATCGGTCTTCGGTCCTTTAGGTCAGTAGCAATTGTTGTACGTATGAGCGAAACAGAGCGAACGAGTAAAGAGCGCTCGCCGCGGCACTCGATGTGAACGAGACCAATAGTACCTACTTCAAAGCGTGTCCTGCTCAGATCTCCAAATTTGCTCCGGAGCTAAAGGACCTAAACGAACTAAAAGAACGAACTAGTTCCTTTCACCGATTGACCGAGATCGGAGCGCTCCCTTTAAAGACCGAGCGGGCACAACTCTACTGTTCGCGCTCTGGACCGGGAAGCATACCCATCAGAAATTTGTCCAGAATAGTGTCCTCCATGTTTTTAAAATCACAGTGCGCAGCGAGGCCCTTTAGACGCGCAGCTCATTGGGTGTGGCCTTCGCCCGCTTGCTGGGTGGCCGAATAAAAATGGAATCGCTCCACGTAACCACAGCGTTTCGGTGTGAAATGGTCATCTAACATTTTCACCACGTCCGAGAATCCTTTTTCTTCTAACGTGTTAGGTAACGCTAAGTTACTTGCTAGCCGGTAGGTAGACTCGGCGAGTGCGCTTAGCAAGATAGCTCGACGTTTCACTCCAGCTTTGTCCGACGCGTCATCTATGTCATTGGCTATAAACCACTGTGTTATCCTATTTTTGAAGGTAATCCAGTCCTGGGTCTCATGGTTAAAAGATGATATTAAACCGAAGGTCCCCGCACTCCCAACCATCGCCGTCAAATAGTATATCTAGAGGGACACGAGTAAAACGCACCGTAGCTAGTTACACACTGATTTAATAGACTAAGGAACAGAGGGCGCGCGGGTGCAACCGCTGCCACAGATACACACTAGTTATACAATAAAGACTATTTCTATTTCTATTTATATTTCTATTTCATTACATTTAAACATTTCTATAGATAGGTAGGTAGGTTACTCAAATTGCGGTATTTGAGCCGCAATTTGAGTAACCTACCTATCTATAGAAATGTTGAAATGTAATGAAATAGAAATATAAATAGAATAGGTCAGCCATGGAGAGATTACAGGTACATTCATTAATTAACTAGTTAAACAAAACTAAACTTACTTATAAATATAACAACAACGACTAACCTTTCTTATAATTTGCATTTACCTATTTTTATTTTTTCAGGTAAAGGTGACAAAAAAAAATCCGAAATCCACGACGTCCATCGTTCTTGTATTGAAGATCATGAGCAGATACCGGAGATTCATAATGAAACTCTGTATTTAAAATATTGTTCTACTGATTTGTGTAATACAGATGTGTCCGAAGAAGGCTGGAAGCCATTATATAAGAATTATAAAGGGACGATAGTAGTCAATCAAGTGCCATTGGTCTTTGTACAATTTTTTATGGTGTCAAGATATTTGTTCTAAAAGAAAATTGAAATTGAATGAAACTGATAAGAACTTTTTCCAATAAAAAAAAGTCACGGAATGAAACGGTTTGTCACTTTTGAAAATTAACAGCATTTCAATCAGAGATGTAAAAAATAGTGGAGTCCGAGGGAGGGAGTTGAAATAAATTTGACGTGAATGAATTTGAGTTTCTTAGTCGATTGAGGTTTTTGGTACATTGTCACAAAGGAGCAAAATGACATATTTACAGCGAGGGCGTAGGTACGGTCGAGGCCATATTTGCATGGATAGCTGTCAAACAAAATCCTATGAAGTGAAACCGACGCCATTTTTGTGCTCGTGTTGTGTTATTACTTACCTATGAGGCTTCTTATTTCAATGAGATCATGGTAGATGGCGCTGTACCACCACCTAATGTGAAAAATACTTTTTCTCAAAAATGTCCGGAAATGTTGACATTCCTATCTACATATTGAGACGCGAAGTACATAGTTTACTGACAGTACTCAAATTTTAAAAAAAAACATTGCGTGCTCGCTACACAAGCCCGCAATGTTGCATACAAATTCCATTACTATCTAGCTTGTAACTTTTTAAAAAGTGAAAAGGGCCATAATAAAATGAGGGCACAAGTCTTATACATCCAAATTTTACTCGAAACATAACTTTTTTATTTGTGGCTGGAATAGCTTATGTTTTTTTAAAAACAAAAATTGCGTTTCTCCTTGTCATAAACAAAAAGGCGGTAAGGAGTGATGGTTTTTTCACATGAAGTTTCTGTTTGTATGCAATTCAAAAAATGAGTTCATGCGATGAAGATTTGACTCCAACACAAATTTTTTCTTGCGATTTTTGAGAAAAACACTATATTTGCCTCGGCAGGAACAGCAATTGCGGGCTTCGTATTTTTAAACGGACTCGCAAGCTCGTCCGTTTAATCCAATACTCGGCCCGCAATTGCCTACTTCCATGCCTAGGCCATAATGTACTATTTTCTACATCTTTACTTTTCTGTCCAAACAGCATGTTCCTTTATTATTGTCTTAACGTTATAAACTTATACAACTCTCAAAACATTTAAAATTTTAACTTACAAAAACACTGGAGTTGTGCATGGATTCGAACCCGTATCTTTACACATGGAAAACGCTCCTACGTGCCATTCGACCACAACGACATTTACTTAGTCCGGCGAAATTGTGTATCATGCTATTTTTACGTTTAGATTATCTTCCAATGAATACGGTTAGTATAAAAATTTGCGAGGGTAAGTTGTAAATGTCTGAACACCGGATCGGTTATATTATAATAAACATTTACTTACGCCCGTTCGTTCGTTGCTCCCTGTTAGATTGCCTTTGTTGTTAATTGATACTTATTGTTGATCATTTTTAATAATGAGTTCTCGTTCCAATATCGACTTGGTGAAAAGATCGCAAATAATTGCTTTGTATAATCAAGGCAAAAATTTGTCTGAAATTGCCGGTGAGAGAGAACGTAAGTAGTTTTTGTATATATAATTTAAATTACTAATTTAAATAAGTTATTATATTAAAATATATATTTTAAAGATAATTTAAATATCTGATATTTTGTTATAGAGAAAAACCGTTGTTTTATGGGTCCGACGATTTGAAGAGGAAGGTTCTTTGTTACATCGGCAAAGAACTGGCCGAGCTCAACTCATAACCACACAGCAGCGTCAAATCATGGTGAAGGATTATGAGGAAAATAGATTCATCCCGACAAGCCACTACGCCGGTTTATTCGATACCAGCATACGCACTGTGCGACGTGCTCTGCACAGCGAGGGCCTGCATCACCGCCGGCATGCCGTCAAACCCTTGCTTACTGAAGCTCACAAAGGAGCAAGGTTAGCATTCGCCATGGAAGATTTAGATTTCGACTGGAGTATTGTCGTCTTTACTGACGAAAAAACTTTTAAATCCAGCCAACACGGACGACTTATTTTATGGCGGCGGAATAATACCCGCTATGATAGTAATCACGTTGTGCCCATCATGGAGTCTGGTCGGATAAGTGTGAATATGTGGGGCTGGATGAGCGCAGCCGACCCGGGGGAACTAGTGCGAATGCCCAGCCGAGCGACCAGTGCTAATTATGTGGACGTGTTGAAGGACACCATGCTACCCACTGTTCGCAATGTGTATCCGGAAGATGAATTACCGGTTATATCATTCGTTCAAGATAATTGCCCTAAATAAATTGTTCGCGTGGTGTGCGGGAGTGGTTCGATCAGCACAATGATATAGCGGTAATTCCTTGGCCGGCTAGGTCATCAGACCTAAATCCCATCGAAAATTTATGGGATGTGATGGTTCAACGGTGGGATAACCAGAATGAGCGAACCCCAGAAGCATTAGAGGCTCATTGTTTGCAAGTCTGGGAAAGCATTCGTGGCTCAAGCTTGTGCAGGGATCTTATTGATTCAATGCGTTCTCGCATGCTGCCCGTTATCGAACATAATGGGGGCTACACTAGCTATTAAGGTATACCTATTAAGTAGGTAGATAGATAATATTATTTGGTTGAGACCGGGTTATATATTTAAATATATTTAAAAAGTGACTAGAAAGTGAACGCAAGCAAAGTTTTATTTCTAGTGCGCAAAACCAAATAAAAACTTAATTTAATTTCATAACTTAACTCACTAATTGTCTTATTGCCCTGTAATTTGTTTAAAGTAGGTAGTCAACCTTGCACTGTTTATAAACTAGCTCCCCCACGACTAAAAAGCTACAAACACACGTTTTTGTAATTAGGATAACCCGATCTTTAGAAGTTTATATTTGTTTTTTATTGTGGTCAAGCTTCAATCATCTTTCCGAATCTGGAAACGAAACTTAAGCTTCTGGCCTCGATAAAATGATAAATGGGTAAATAGGAGTTGTTTTACTTGTTTTATTGTTACTTGGATGCGTAATATTATCAAATGAATATAACTAATTTCAGTTCAATGAGGGAATAAATGCTTAAATTACAAAAATAATAGTTTTATTTCATTAATAAATGTTTTTAAAAGCATGCCTGCCTTTTGCTATTTTATTTATTTCATAGGGCCATCAACATTATTTATCGCAATAACATCGTTCTGAAAAAATACAAAAAGAAAAAAGACTAACCCGAAGAGATTCGAACATCGGTATAATCAGATCAAAGAAGTTTTAGTCAGACGTAAAACCACTGAGCCATTTCTTCGTCTAAGAGTCTGAGCGAAATATGGAGTTTAGTACTAATATCTTAGGAAATTTGTAATAATAGTCAAATGAACTGGTTTAGTCATCAGCGCCATCTAGTTTAATGTTTGAGAACGTGTACGCAAGTGTTCAGAGGATTATCGCCTTATAGGTGCCCATGCAATTATGACCGTGACCGCACATTGACGCCCAAGCTGCCCTGCTTTTCACATCACCTATGAGGAAAATAAAAGATGTTAGTGATGAAACAAATTTAATTATTTACACTCTCTAAAGGTGATGAAATTATCAAATTAAACAAGAAAATTTGTGGTACCTATTTTTCAAACCTTGTGACGGTGACAGATTTCACTAACATACAATTAATAACCCTAAAACACAGTATATATATAGCTAAAGCAGTAAAGAAGCTCCGAACAAACGCTCGAAACGACGCACTCACACAGACGCACGCCTCTACGAGACCGCTAAGCGGACATGGCGGTACTGTTAGACGCGAGTGTCGCGTCGAGACGTACGGTTTCCTTTGCATTTTATATTCTTTCTTCTTTCTTTAGTAATTCGACTTATTGTTTCCAAAGTCGTTATCTGGGGATCTGTGTGGTCTCTGACAACGAATCCGTTGAAAGATTGAGAAGAAGTAGCCGCCATCTTGAACTTTTTAGTTACTCTACTGATTGCTTCCAAAATCGATATCTGGGGAGATCCATCTTTAACTTTCCAGTTTTTGGGCCGAATTCTTTCAAAGTCGATATTCTTTGTCGGAGACCACACAGATCCCCAGATATTGATTTTGAAAGCAATCAGTCGAATAACTAAAAAGTTCAAGATGGCGGCTATTTTTTCATATTCCGTCCATGGATTTATTGTCGGAGACCACACCGATCCCCAGATATCGATTTTGGAAAGAATCAGCCGAATAACTAAAAAGTTCAAGATGGCGGCTACTTTTTCTCTATCTGTTAACGGATTCATTGTCGGAAACCACACAGATCCCCAGATATCGATTTCGGAAGCAATCCGTCCAAAAACTTAAAAGTTCAAGATAGCGGCTACTTTTTCTCAATCTGTCAACGGATTCGTTGTCGGAGACCACACCGATCACCAGATATCGATTTTGGACGCAATCAGTCGAGTAATGAAAAAGTTCAAGATGGCGGCTACTTTTTTTTATTCTGTCAGCGGATTCGTGGTCAGATATCACACAGATCCCCAGAAATCGATTTCGGAAGCAATCCGTCGAAAAACTTAAGTTCAAGATGGCCGCTACTTTTTATCAAGCTTTTAACGGATTCGCTGTCGCATACCACACGTATCGATTTTGCACTAACTAGCTGAGATACAATAAACAAAATCTTTTTCAAAGGGTATAGCCGTGTTAGGAAGGCAGTTTGGGCTTTGGCGAGAAAATCATTTTACTCAAAAATGTCTGGAAATGTTGACATTACTATCTACATATTGAGACGCGAAGGACGTAGTTTACTGACAGATCTCAAATCCCGCAAATCCCGCAATGTTGCATACAAATTCCATTAATATCTAGCTCGTAAATTTTTAAAAAGTGAAAAGCCCATAATAAAATGAGGGCACAAACAAGTCTTATACATCCAAATTTTATTCGAAACATAACTTTTTTATCTGTGTCAGGAATAGCGTATGTTTTTTTAAAAACAAAGCTTGCGATTCTCCTTGTCATAAACAAAAAGGCGTTAAAGAGTGATAGTTTTTTCACATGAAGTTTGGTTGTATGCAATTAAAAAAATGAGTTCAAGCAATGAAGATTTTACTCTAACATAAAAAAAATCTTGCGATTTTTGAGAAAAGCACTATATTTGCCTCGGCAGGAACAGCAATTGCGGGCTTCGTATTTTTAAACGGACGAGCAACAATACTCGGCCCTCAATTGCCTACTTCCATGCCTAGGCAATAATGTACTATTCCTTCTACTCGGATAATTTGCCTTTGTTTACTTTGTAATTTCACCAAATATTAGCCCCAAAATAGCCGTAGTTTTTTTTTAATTAAAAAAGGAAAATCGTTTTTAATATTTTTTTAATAAACTAGTGGACCGATTTTCTTGAAATTGGTATATATTATGTAAATAGTTAAGGATGTTTTTCAAAAAAAAAAAACTTTTTAATTTTACATTTAAGTGAAAAAAAATAGATTTAAAAAAAATCCAAAATATTTTTTTTACACTTGGAATGTGGGGACACCTTCCAATATTAGATATTTTGTGAACCATTTAATACTGTACCACACATATATTTTTTCCAAAAAATATCACGCGGATCCAAAGGTTAAAAAATACTAATTTGTAACCTCTCGTACATATCTTTTCCTACACTACATACGTAGGTTCCAATAGCCGTCATTAGTGTAGTTTATGTACTAATAAATGTCAGTGTCAGTGAATCTCACGCGTACCTTCAGCATTAGGTACAGGTAATGATAAATAGTCGTATGATTTCTTTGCATACTATAATTTCTAGAAATAAAATTGCTGAAATATAACAGCATTCACATTAATACTAATAAATAGGGAGTACATGAAAATATTTCAAATCAAATGACGGCCTCCTAGTTCAGTGGGTAGTGACGCTACTTAGGAAGAAGGTCCCAGGTTGGAATCCTGGTAAGGGGATTTACATATTTGTGTGTTTATCACAAATATTTGTTCTTGAGTATTCTATGTGTACATAATAAGTATTTATCTGTCATATGTATTTCTATTACATAGTATATCGTGGCCCTCCAGTACCTACCCATAACATAAGTTTTATTGAGCTTACTGTGTGAGACTAGGTCGATTAGTGTGAGATTCATCATCATCATCATTGCATCATTATCAGCCTTAGGACGCCCACTGCTGGATAGCCCTCCCTCTTGAATTTCCAAGTGTTACTGTGTATGAGCCTGGACACATGTCCACGGCACGGCGTCGTTAACGTGAAACGGCGCGGCGCCGTAGAAAGGCACGTTGCCGCGTCGTGCAAATACACGGTGCCGTGCGACAACGACTTCAACTATTTTAAACTCTACGCGCAGGACGTTGGGCTTAGTATTGTTACGTACCTGGGGGTAGGTAACTGATATGCACGAATACACCGATAATCAAAAGTAGACTTTAATAACGCACTCACTTAAACCTTGAATACTCAGATGATCGCTCGGGTCGCTCTTATTCGCACTGTTCGCTTTCCAAGTAAAAACTGAATCTCGGTTGCCGGTAGGTCCGCCTTTATACTTCCCGTGTCCGATCTTTCCAGAATGCCTTCCGGAATGTTAGATATACTTCGCCCCGCCAAGGACGATCGAGACTATTCGTTGCTGGAATGTTCTAAGTCTTGCTACCTTATTCTGTTTACAATCGCGATGTCCTTGACTCACGGGTCTGGATGAGTCTGGAATGTTCCGCGTATTGCCGTCTCATTTCTTGGTATCTCTTTCACACGCTTCTGGAAGGTTCTCAGTATCGCTGTCTCTTTCTAATCATGTTATCTCTTTCACACACTTCTCGAAGGTTCTCAGTATTGCTCTCTCTTTCTAATCACGCCATCTCTTTCACTCTTAGTGGAATAATTGCTAAAACGCCTGAAAATGAGTTTTCAGGTTATGACGTAATCTGATAGAGGGTGGTCTGAAACGGACTGAAAAAATGTTTCAGCCGCCTGAAAACAACGGCATATTGATCGAAATTTTGATAATCTGGTATGTGATAGAGCTACCTCTGCAACGGACTGAAACGATATTTCAGCCTGCTGAAAACGCTTTTTAAAGAACCAAAAATAATTATGCCATCGGCGTAACAATATTGCAATTTATAATGAATGACGGCACCGTGTATTTGCACGACGCGGCAACGTGCCTTTCTACGGCGCCGCGCCGTTTCACGTTAACGACACCGTGCCATGGACATGTGTCCAGGCCCTTACACAGTAACACTTGGAAATTCAAGAGGGAGGGCTATCCAGCAGTGGCGTCCTACGGCTGATATGATGATGATGATGATGAATCTCACACAAATCGACCTAGTCTCACACAGTAAGCTCAATAAAACTTATGTTATGGGTAGGTACTGGTGGGCCACGATATACTATGTAATAGGAATACATATGACAGATAAATACTTATTATGTACACATAGAATACTCATGAACAAATATTTGTGATAAACACACAAATATGTAAATCCCCTTACCAGGATTCCAACCTGGGACCTTCTTCCTAAGTAGCGTCACTACCCACTGAACTAGGAGGCCGTCATTTGATTTGAAATATTTTCATGTACTCCCTATTTATTAGTATTAATGTGAATGCTGTTATATTTCAGCAATTTTATTTCTAGAAATTATAGTATGCAAAGAAATCATACGACTATTTATCATTACCTGTACCTAATGCTGAAGGTACGCGTGAGATTCACTGACACTGACATTTATTAGTACATAAACTACACTAATGACGGCTATTGGAACCTACGTATGTAGTGTAGGAAAAGATATGTACGAGAGGTTACAAATTAGTATTTTTTAACCTTTGGATCCGCGTGATATTTTTTGGAAAAAATATATGTGTGGTACAGTATTAAATGGTTCATAAAATATCTAATATTGGAAGGTGTCGCCATCTTGCAAGTAAAAAAAAAAAATTAAAAAATTAAAAAATCGATTTTTTTTCACTTAAATGTAAAATTAAAAAGTTATTTTTTTTTGAAAAACATCCTTAACTATTTACATAATATATACCAATTTCAAGGAAATCGGTCCACTAGTTTAGTAAAAAAAAATTAAAAACGATTTTCCTTTTTTTTTAATTTAAAAAAAACTACGGCCGTTTTGGGGCTAATATTTGGTGAAATTACAAAGTAAACAAAGGCAAATTATCGGAGTAAAAGGAAAATCATTTTCTCGCCAAAGGCGAAACTGCCTTCCTAACACGGCTATACCCTTTACAAAATCTTAGAGGCCAACCCTGACGCTCAATTGGAGAGTAGGCATTTTTCTTGAAAATTAGGCCGAGCTTCTTTACTGCTTTAGCTACGCAGGGTGGAAAGTTCGAATGCCACATGGAAGGCAACTACCTTAAATATTGGAAATATCACATTCTGTGTAAAGAAGACTTTCCTTTATTTTTAAAAACTATAAACTCAACATTTATGGATTTTTGAAAAAATTTACTGTCTCAACCGGGACTCGAACCGGTCGGTGAAATGTGGTAAAATAACATGCAGTATTTTATGATGCAGATCGAAAGGGTTACCGATATGTATCATTTATCTCTAAATAACAAACACAATCAAAATAACGGAAGGCCATGAATACTAGCAATATCATTTAACTTTGTTTTCACCCGTCACGGGAAATGTACCGCAGCTAACTTAAATATTGGAACTAGCAAATTTTACGCAATGGAGACTGGTTTTTTCTTCTTTTTTCAGTATTCGTTAAATGTTTAGGTAATGACAATTCACAATACCAGTAATTCTTAATTTTCAAGGTCTTTATTTAATTCAAGGTATGTATTGTAAACTATCGCTATGAAAGACCTTTTCGGTTCCCGGTTAAGTCAGGCGATTTTTCAAAAATCCATAAATGTAGTATTTATTATTTTCTAAAATAAAAGTAAGTCTCCATTGCGTAAAATTTGCTATTTCTAGTATTTCCCGTGACGGGTGAAAACTGGCAAAACTGTATTAAGATCATATTGTGCAATTATTTTTTAGCCTATATATTACTGTCGCACTGCTTCATGCAATGCTGTTCATAATAAAGTGCAATATTAAGCCCAATGTCCTGCGCGTAGCGTTTAAAATAGTTGAAGCCGTTGTCACACGGCACCGTGTATTTGCATGACGCGGCGGCGTGCCTTTCTACGGCGCCGCGCCGTACACGGCACCGTGACGCCGTACCGTCTCAAGGTGGCGGCACCGCGCCGTTTCACGGCGTACGGCACCGTGCCGTGGGCATGTGTCCAGGCTCTAATCTACAGCGGGGTAGGTCTGAATGCCAAAATGCTCTGTTCCGCATTAATCTGAATGCCAAAATGCACCGGTCCGCACTATGTACAGTCGAGTTTATAAATATTTATACACTTTAGTACCTTGTCACTTTAATCGTTGTGATAATTTGCAATGGCAGTTTGAACATGTCATTAAGGCTGCGGCTCCACTGAGGCGGAGATGAGCGGAGTGGAGCGGAGCTGTGCCAATATTAACCAATAGAATCTAAACTAACGTTCGCAAGGCGCGCTCGACGTGACCGCTTGCGCTTTCTATTGGTTAATATTGGCACGCTCCGCTCTTCTCCGCTCGTCTCCGCATCAGTGGAGCCGCAGCCTAAATAGACAAGGTACTAAAGTGTATACATATTTTTGAACTCGACTGTACAATACTCAAAATACTTTTTTCTCAAAATGACTGATTTTCTTCATAGAACCTTTTGGAAATGACATTGACTTGCTAAATGCTAGACCCTCTGGTCCTTATTATATGTCATTTCCAAAAGGATCTATGAGAAGTGTGTCCTATTCCAATTTGAACCTTATTTTCAAGACGGTAAAGTTGTAATTATGAATTACAACTTTACCGTCTTTAGTTATTAGTTATTAATGCATTACATTTTGTACAGGTAATTAGCGGTTGGGTTTAACAAAAGATACCAATGCCATTCATTGCAGATAAGTTCTCAAGTGAAAATCGTGATTTTAAATAGTATTCTATTATATATAAAAAAAGTTTAAAAAAACAAAAACCCGCCTTCAAAAAGCAAAAAATAACTTCTTTAAAATGGTAGGTAAATAGGTCAGTCCAACTGAAGTCTGCTTCTTGGTTAAATATTGTTGGACGCCGACTTCAGTTGGACTGACCTATTTACCTACCATTTTAAAGAAGTTATTTTTTGCTTTTTGAAGGCGGGTTTTTGTTTTTTTAATTTTTTTTTTTTATTTTATACTTTTTAGTGATCATAAGATGCTGTTATTCTCCCACTTGTCAAGAAACAATAGAACATTTCAATCTCGCCGCAAGCAACGCCGTGGGAAAGTCATAGTCATATATTTAAACCTAAATATGCTTCGTCATAGTCGCTCAACTATCTTAATCGAAATATCTTGTCGCCACCCTCGAAATATATACCGTTTAGGAGTTCCAGTGGCCATCTGTGGTCTTCATCATCAGTTCCACTTCACCAAATAATGCTTTCCAAGACCAAATACACGAGTTACAATGAAAAATACCAAAATCACTATAGGTGTGCCTATAAATTTTGAAGAGTTCCGTCGATTCCTCATAGATTCCACCATCAGATCTCCATTTTGAAAAAAAATGGGACCAATCGGAAAGCACCAGCTTTCAAATAAAAAAATAATCTTCAAAATCGGTTCACCCAGTCAAAAGTTCTGAGGAAACAAACATTAAAAAAAAAATACAGACGAATTGAGAACCTCCTCCTTTTTTTGAAGTCGGTTAAAAATGCTATGCTGATTGTTGATATATCAACGCACAGCCCAGACCGCTGGACCTAAAGACTTGAAATTTTGCACATAGATACCTTATATAGTGTAAAGATCCACTAAGGAAGGATTTTTGGAAATTCCACCCCTAAGTGGGTAAAATAGGGGAAAAACGTTTGTATGAAAGTCCGTCAGTTTTGAAGTTAGACGCTTCAAATTTTGCGTTTAGGTTGGCGATTGAATTTTAACTTATATGTGTCTCAGCGTTTTTGATAATTTCAACTCCGAAGGGATGAAAAGGGGTACAACTGATTGTTGATACATCAATGCACAGCCCAAACCGCTGGACCTAGGGACTTGAAATTTTGCACATAGATACCTTATATAGTTTAAAGATCCATTAAGGAAGGATTTTTGGAAATTCCACCCCTAGGGGGATGAAAATTTGTAATCACCCCTAAGGGGGTGAAAGTCCGTCAGTTTTTGTTTAAGTTAGACTTTTAAAATTTTGTGTTTAGGTTGAAAATTGAAAATTAATGTATACGTGTCTCAGCGTTTTTGATAATTTCATCCCCGAAGGGATGGAAAGGGGTAAAACTGGCTGACTGACCGATCAACGCACAGCCTAAACCGCTGTACCTAGGGACGTGAATTTTGAAGGGAATATTCCTTGGGTACCTAGGGGTGCACTAAGAAAGGATTTTTGGAAATTCATCCCGTAAAGGGTTAAAATAGGGCCAATAGGGGGTACAAATTTGTATGGGAGATTAGTTTTTTTTTAAATAAGCAATTTAGAAATGGGTATTTAGGCTACTATTTTTAAATTAATAATACTACTTTCAGCGATTTAGAAAAACTACACCTAAAGGGGGTGAGTTTTAGTTTGTTCCTCCTTCACGCTGCAATGGCGCTGGATGGATTTGGATGGAATTTAGAATGGAGATAGCTTATACCCTCGATTAACACATAGGAAAATCCCATCCCGGAAAATTTAAAACCATGATCTTTTTTAAAAGTGGACATAATTGTCATTTACTTAGATTTTGAGGACGCAGATTTCAAAAATGATGTGAAATTATAGGTAGAAAATCAAAATGGCGGCCATGATGTTTTATAAAAAAGTTGGCATGAGTAAAATTTTCTTAGTTTTTGGGGACGCAGATTTTGAAAATGACATCATATTTAGATAAATAATTAGGGATCCCCTTGGATCGCATAATTTGTTTTAGACTATTATTGTTTCGCATAATTGATTTGGCAAAATTTGTATTGGCATAATAGTACTGTCGTATAATAATACTTTGGCCTAATACTGTTTTGGCATATAACGCTATTAGAATAATTTCAGTTGGACTAATTATTATTAGACTAATACACATTATGCATATTATTGTTTGGGCTAATAATTATTTGTTATATATGTCATTAAATATAATTTCAGTTTTCTAAATGAATAAAATACAGTTTCGTTGTTACATATTAGGTAAGGTTAAATTAGGTCACGTTAGATACATTAGGTTGGGTTAGGTTAGTATGATATTCAGGCGCGAAGCGCCCAAGCAACGCAGAATAGGAGGTCCGCGAAGCGGACCTCCGTCGACCTAGCCTTAGTTTTTAAATATATATGTATAACCACAAAACCAAAATTAACCTTTTCTCGTAGTACGTCTACGAATTTCGCTATAGCACTTGTATTGCTATGTGCCATTTGTATATGACTATTTTTTAGGATAATACTGTTATGCATTTTGTAATGATGCCAATTAATTATTATTATTATTACTTTTTTGTATTTATGCTATTTGACGTTAGTCTTCATGACGATTATGCTTTTTAATTTTATGCGTAAAAATATATGCGTAAAGAGATTATGCACATCGCTATTTCGGCTAAAAGCAATTATGCGTAACAATATTATTACAAACAATTTTATGCCATCCAATAGAGAACCAAATAATTACTAATATATATGTAGTAATAAGATTAGTAATTAATAGACAAAATTGTGAAATTGATTAATTTATTCCTTCTATGGCTTCTGCCACCCAGTGTGACGACGTGGGACGGGCTTTGTACATTCGGTTTTGTTACCTATATCAAAAGGAGCGGTGTCAGATTTTAACTTTTTTTTCCGCTGTTTACAATACTTATTCTTCGGCTATTATGATCTGATCACTTAAAGAAAATACGGACAGTCATTTTATTTTTTGGCGTAACTTGGTCGGTTATTTAATTCTAACATGTCAGTCCTCGTGTGGTTGCCGAGTTAGAATAGTGCCACTCCATGTCTTCCCGTGGATGTCGTAAGAGACGACTAACGGCCAAACCCTATATTCAAACCGCGGATAGATAAGCCTTACTACGGGTTAAAATTTGACATTTGCCCATACAAAATGTGTCAAATTTCAATCCGAAGTAAGCCTATCTATCCGCGGTTTGAATATTGGGTTCCGACATAAGGGAATAAAGGCTTGTAGTACTGTTAGGCGATGGGCTTGCAACCTGTCACTAATACGCTGGTAAACGTTTTAGCCTAATTGTGCAAATTGTGGTTATAGAATTATCAACAAGTTTTTAGAGATGTTTGTAATTCTGTAGCTCTGCCTACCCCACTCTGGGAACGAAGGCGTGAGATTAAGTATGTATGTATGTACATGTCAGTTCAAACAATACTCAATGACTTCAATGAGTAAAAAATCTATACATCGATAGGTACCTACATATTATATTGCTGTAGAAAGAAAATCCATACTATTATTATAAATGCGAAAGTAATTCTGTCTGTCATCTGTCTGTTTGTTACACTTTCACTGATTAACCGCGGAACCGAATTAGATTAAATTTATACTTATTATCTCGAAAATCACCCCTAATTACGTACGGGTTTGTATGAGAATTCGGTCATTTATGTTTGGGAGTTCGGCCATTTATAATGATAGATAGATTAAAATTAGTATTAAGACTCATGATATAATATATGTAATATTGAATGGATATTTTAAGAGCAACCAAACTATCATGGGTGGGATGGTACTTTGAGACGGCGAATTTAGACAGATTCTCATCTACCGGTGATAACTAGGGGCACACCAGCGGATAAAATAAATGCATTTCGGCATCCACGATATGGGTATATATATAAAAAAAACTCACTACAAATATGCCAGGAACTACGAGTACACAATGATACACAGTCGGGGCAATATATGCGGCAGCTCTACTAAAAATTGGCGAAGATCGTATGGCGAGAGATAGTAACGATTTTAATACATTAATGGCCTGTTGTTTGATCGGTAGTTAAACTAACTAATGGTCAAAAAACGTTACTAATGGTTAAAAATCTCAAGGAAATGTGTCAAATTTTCCGTTCCTTTTTCGAATTTTAACAATTAGTTAGTTTAACTACTGATCAAACAACAGGGCCTAAACCGCGAATTCTGTAATATTGTACAAAACACAGACGATCTAAGAAATAACGTGTACCCCGATCTAAAAAACGATATAAAGAATGGAGAATGTTTGTACGAGAGGGCAATATTAGCACCGACAAACGAAATTGTCGGGCGGATAAAAAAATATGTCTCACGTAGAAGGCGATGTTATGGAGTATATCTTGGTAGACAATGTCATAGACACAGAGCAAGTCACGTCCTACCCTTAGAGTTCCTGAACTATTTGGAGGTTTCGGGAGTGCCCTCCCGTAAGTTCATGGTTAAAGTTGGTGTCCCGGTAAATTTCGAGCTCAATATTACATGTGTTTGAAGAACATTCTGGCCAGGGAGGGCGTCAAACTATAGAATTACTTAAAGCTATTAATTTACTTAACTGCGATAAACGAGTTCTACGCGGACGAAGTCGCGGGCAAAAGGTAGTCTACTATAAAATAACAATACTGGGCAACAAAATGTCCTTGAACAGAAAAGTTCCACTTTGATCCCTCCTAGCAGTGAAGAAAAGTTCGCTTTCCGAATAGGCAATGTGAAAAATCTATTTTTCACCTCAGTAGCTCAAACAAGCGGGTTTCGCTGTTTAAAAACAATGAGCAAAATACGGTTTTGCTGCGAGCGAGAGACAAAGTAACTTTTTAATTATTTTTTTAAATGTCGAAGGCAGCGCTGGGGCTACTTACAACATTCGAAAGAATTGAACTTCACTTTGTTATACTCCAATAAAATTGGCGATTCAAAATTTCAAAGTACGGGTCGTATGCGTCAAATCCGGTAGTTCTGATTTTTTTCAGACTTGTTTATGATGTTGGCCCAATGAATAATCCAAGTTCCTGACCTCGAGCGCCGAACGCAACTTTGTCAAAATTTAAAAAAACCGCGAAGATTTCAGACTTTTTTCATATTTTGGCGATTATAACCCTAAACGACTAGTTTTTGAAAGTATCTTTTCAGAACTTTTTTAAAGCAGACTAAATTTGCTACCATATGAGACTAATTGTCTCTGTAGATCCAAAAGTTTTTGAGATCGATAAAGCTTTTCAAATTTCATAATTTTTTCGAACTTTGCATTTTTTTGCAATTAGGCGTTCTGTTTGGGGAACATAGTTCACTTTGTTATACCAGCACCAAATTTTAGTATATGTGTAGCAACTACACATGTTATGCTATTTTAAAAACCGTCGGGACCCAATCTGTAAAGTGCCTGGATCCGGAGATATGACGCCATCAAAATAACAGCCGCTGTATTTTAAAAATTGCGAATAATTTTAATTAATAAGGTTCTATGAACGCTATATATAATTAAATATGTATATATAATTAAGATGTTGATACTCAGCATAAATATTCTTCACTATAAGAGGTACTCACAAAAAAAACCCGAGCCCATTTGATGTAAGGGCCGACTTACTATGAAAACCCGACTGTGGCTTTTCGGGAATAATTTTTCCCTTCATATCTCATTAAATATTGATCCCAGCAAAAAAGTGTATGGAACCTTTTTTGTAGAAAATTTTATGTAGATTTTGTAGATGGAACATTTTTTGCTATGGATCACCGTTTACGAGTTATTTCCGAAAAACTAAAAAAAGGGACCTTTACACCCCCTCCACCCGTTAGCTCCACCGACACCCATCAGTACTTTTAGTATGTGGTTTAAAACACCATTCCCTACAACTATTAGTCCTGGCAATGAAAAATTGTGGATGGAAAAGTTGAAAGCAGAAATATTTAAATTTGCCGAAATTTTTAAATGTGGTATAACTTTTCAACGGTAGATGATACATTAATATATGTATACCTCGTGTGTACATAAGTTTTGCGACGAAATTTTACCTTAAAAAAAAAAACATAATAATGGTGGCAGTTGTCTAATTCTTTTTACAATTTTGAATTTGGAATGTTTGTGTTCTATTTGTATGTTTTTATTATTTATTTCAATTAGTCAGTCGCGCGCGCGCATTCGGACGTGACGGGTGTGCTTGTGTAATCGATCGCGCGAGCGATTTTAGCGTCTAAAGAAAATGACAGCTGTTATTAAGTGCAATACGTGCAATATTGTGATAGACGAACTATTATGCTTCGTGCAAAATAAAATATCGACTATTGATGATGACAGTTTAAAACGAATATGTGTAACAGCGTTTAAAAATGATGAAATTAAACGGTCGAAAACACTTTTATTTCAATCGTTACCAACGGATAAACGCATGACTACGCGTATGAGAGACGGAAAAGAAGGTCGCGATATGGAAGATATTTTAGCCCTTTTTAGGGGGTCCAACACAGAATTAATACCAGTGTTTGTTGCCCGTAACCTGGATAACCTTCCACCCGTCACTTTCGACCATCTGGATGTCACAAAACTACTCAAGGACTTAGTACTCCTGCAGACCGAATTAAAGGACATCAAGTCTCGATTTGTCTCGAAAGATGAGCTGGAGAATATGAAAGCAGAGATTTTAAAGTCGATACCAGCACCTGAAGAGTCAGTTCCAAACTGCTTTCGTAGTATAAACGTGAACATGAAGCGTGGGGGTGGTGGATCATATCTCGATAGTGGTCCAATGGGACTCTCGACTCTGGATATGACCATAGACAATAATAAGAGATACAATATAATAAATTCGTCGTCGCCTGAGCATATCGGAGATAAATTATTGCAAGAGTACCCACAAAGTTCGGGCGAAAAAAGTACAAGTTTGAAAAAAGCGGACGCGATAGCTGCGATCTCGGTGACGTCACCCGCGGGGCAGGGCGAGCGGGAAACCGGTCTTGTTTATCAGGCGGCCGGCGCTCAGCTGTTTACGGCGCCTACTTCTAGCGCTTGCATTGATAATAATGACGAGACCAATAGAAATAACAAGCAAACAGAACCGTCGTTTAAAACGGTACTTGAAAAGGATGTTCAATGGAAAGTGGTCCAGCGGAGAAAACCCAAATCGTCATCATCGTACCGTTATCTAGGCAAAACGGGCTGTGCAAATGTAAATAACGAAAAGTTCAAGGCTGCAGATACCAAAGTGCCGATTTTTATTACAAAGGTGCATAAGGAGACTACTATGGAGGACATATCGAGTTATATACAAGATAGAACAGCTCAGAGTATTTCACTGGAAAAAATCGTTTTTAAACAGGAAAAGGATTATAATGCTTATAAATTCTTTGTATCAATGGATAAGCTTGAAATGTTTTTAAACGACTCACTATGGCCACGGGGCATTATCTTTCGTCGTTTTATGCATTTTAAGCAACGTCAAACTGATAGCGCTCGTAAGACGGCACAGTTTAGTTAGCAAATGGGAATTGATTATCCATGCAGATTAGTATCGTTTAATTGTAAGAACGTGAAACGATCTATCGAAAATATTAAGCAATTATGCCAAAAATTTCAAATTATTGCTTTGCAAGGAACATGGCTGATGCCTAACGATATTTCTTTTCTTAGTAGCATAGATGATAAGTTTGAATATACTGGGACATCAGCGATGGATACAACGAAGGGAATGCTGCGAGGTCGACCGTTCGGCGGAGTCGCACTGCTGTGGAATAAAACTGTATTTCAAAGTGTGTCGGTTGTGGAGTGTGCGAATTCGCGAATCTGTGCCATAAAAGTTGTAACTGGTCAAAGGTCGCTACTAGTGTTTAGTGTTTATATGCCAACAGACAAAATGGATAATCTGGCGGATTTCACGGATTGCATGAGTGTGGTGAGTGCTACTATAGACACTAACAATACGGAGTCTGTGTACATACTTGGAGATTTTAACGCTCACCCAGGTGAACTCTTTTACAACGAACTCACAAATGTCTGTAATGAACAGGATTGGGTCTGTGCGGACGTTGCAAGGTTAGGTATACAGTCCGGTACCTACACATTTGTGAGTGAAGCGCACGCCTCGACCAGCTGGCTCGATCACTGTCTCGCGACTAAGTCAGCAGTTGATTCAATTTCAAGTATATACGTAATGTATGATGTTATGTGGTCAGATCATTTGCCTTTAGTTGTAGAATGTAATTTAAGTTTAATAAAACCTAAGATACTTTGCAATAAAAATATCACACCCAATAAAGCGATATGGGGACAACGAGGGCCGGAACAAATCCATTTGTATTGTACTGAGTGTCAAAATAAACTGGGTTTAATTGATTTTCCCGAGCGGCTCAGGGAATGTTGTGATTTTATGTGTAATGATCCCAGCCACAGACTTATTGTTGATCAAATGTATGATGATATAATTTGTATCTTAACGAACTCTGCCTCAGTGAGTCGTAGGTTTAATTACGTGAAAAGGAAGAAATCAGTGACTGGCTGGAACAAACATGTCAGCGAGGCTCACAGGGAGGCGAGGTGTAAATTTAAAGTATGGCAATGGTATGGCGAACCTAATTCTGGGCAAGTTTTTGAAGAAATGCGAGAAAGTAGAAGGATTTTTAAGTCTCGTTTAAAATGGTGTCAGAGAAACGAGGAGCAAATAAAATTTGACATTATTGCGGCACACCATTCTAAGGGAGATTTTAAGAACTTTTGGATGTCTACTAATAAGCTAAATAGCAAGCCGAGCCTCCCAGTGAGTATCGACGGCATTAGTAATCACAAAGATATAGCAGATATTTTTAAAAATAATTTTCTTGTGGTATCATTGCTGGGGTCATCATTATCATCAGGTGCGTGCGGTGAGGGGCCACGTGGTCAGGCGTTTACTAGATTTACAGCTAAAGAAGTTAGTAATGCTATTAAATCAATGTCAAGAGGTAAATCTCCTGGCCACGATGGTCTCAGTATCGAGCACCTTCAGCATGCGGGGCCACACCTTCCACGAGTGCTCGCGATGTTCTACACATTTTGTGTGGGACATTCGTACATGCCGGCTGATATGTTGAGGACTGTGGTGGTGCCCATAGTAAAAAACAAAACTGGTGATATTAGCGATAAGAATAACTATAGGCCGATTTCCCTGGCTACCATTATCGCTAAAGTGTTTGACAGTCTGCTGAACTGCCAATTAGACCAATATGTACAACTTCACGATAATCAATTTGGCTTCAGACCGGGCTTATCAACAGAAAGTGCTATCTTGGCCTTGAAGCAGACTGTTAAATACTATACAGATCGACACACACATGTATATGCATGCTATCTGGACCTATCTAAGGCATTTGATCTGGTTTGCTATGACATTTTGTGGCAGAAATTTGTAGACATGAATGTGCCAACAGCCCTACAGAATGTTTTCAAGTACTGGTATAAAAACCAAGTAAATGTAGTCAGATGGGCTGGGTCGTATTCTGATCCATACAGGTTGCAGGGCGGGGTGAGGCAGGGGGGGTTGACCTCACCCAATCTTTTCAACCTGTACGTGAACGCGCTGATTGAGGAGCTCAGCAGCATCCATGTCGGCTGCTTTATTGACGGAATATGTGTCAACAATATAAGCTATGCAGACGACATGGTGCTGCTGAGTGCCTCTCCATGCGGCCTTGTCAAGCTGCTAAGTATCTGCGAAAAGTACGCTGCGAGTCATGGCCTAAAATATAATGCCACTAAAAGTCAGTGTATGGTCTTTAAGGTTAGAAATAAAGGTTTACCGGATGTCCCTCCTATCAGATTAAATGGTATACAACTGGAGACAGTGACACAGTTTAAATATCTTGGACATGTGGTGACGTCTGATCTGAGGGACGATGCAGATATCGAGCGTGAACGCAGAGCATTGTCGGTAAGAGCCAACATGATCGCCCGCAGGTTCGCTAGATGTTCCATTGAGGTCAAGGTTACTCTGTTTAGAGCATACTGCACACAGCTCTACACAAGCAGCCTGTGGGCCGAATTCACTCAGAGGCAGTACAGTGCTCTGCGAGTGCAATTTAATAATGCATTCAGGTTGCTGATGGGGCTGCCCCGATACTGCAGCGCCTCAGGGATGTTCGCTGAAGCACGGGTGGACTGCTTCCACGCCACTATGCGCAAGCGCGGCACGTCCCTGGTGCGCAGGGTGCGGGGCAGCGCCAACAGCATCATGAACATGATAGCTGGTAGGATTGACTGTCTATATGTGAACCATTGTTCTATGGCTCACTTGAACAGAAAATGTGTATATTTATTTTAAACTTATTTATTGTGTTTTAATTTAAGTCAATATGTAGTTCTGATTTTAATTGTAAATTAATTTAGTGTTTAATGTGCCTACCTGACATTTATGTAATATTTTATGGACTTGAAGTGTCTGAAATAAAGAATTATTATTATTATTATTTATTATTAATTAATTTTGATGGGAGCAAAAGAATTACGTGCGACCGTCATTTCGCTACATATGGCGGGAAAAAAATCCATTGGTATTTTCCGTGTCCTAACATATTTTGGGATTAGCCGCAACTTTATATATTACACCATAAAACGTTACAAGGAGACCGATTCTCTAAAAGATCGCCAAAGTAGTGGTCGCCCACGGTCTGTAAAGACGATTGCGAACATCAAAATAATCAGAGAGCGACTTCGCCGAAATTCATCTTGCACCCAGAAAAAAGTGCTCTGCAGACTAACATTTCGCGTGTGCGGTAAACGAAATACTGAAATACAATCTCAAGGTAAAGGCCTACAATCGTAGAAAAGTTCACTTCCTTAATTATCGCCTTTGTAAATTACGACGTCAACGTTATCCGATGCTACTTCAGAGACACGCTACGAAAAATATACTCTTCACCGATGAAAACATCTTCACATTCGAAGAAAAGTTCAACCGCCAAAACAATAAAGTTTATGCCGAAAGCAGCCAAGATGTTCCAGCTCCAGCACGAAATGTATCGCGTTCCCATTTTTCAGCGAGTGTGATGGTATGGTGGGGTATTTCGTATGAAGGGTGTCATTCCACTCCATTTTTGCCAACAAGGCGTCACAGAGCTCGTATAAAGAATAGTGGCTGTCATTTTGAGTAATAATTGCTTGTATTTATTGGTTAATGTATACTTATTATTATCTTAAAATTTTAAAATTATGATTAACACAGAGAAATATAAATCTATGAACATTTTATTTCGTCTCAAAACTTATGAACACACGAAAAAAGAATTAAATTCTCTACAAGCTAAGTCTTCTTCTTCGTCGTTTTCACTCTTGACAGAGTGGGCGTGGTGATCATATCAGGCGCTGGTGGAAAGTTTCACAACTCGGCGCCACTACTCTCTGACAGCTGACTTCCTCGCGCAAGCTATGTAGGGGGCTGTTTTCTACAGACGATATATATGCAAGTTGGAGAGAAATGTAAGAAAAAATAGGTGAGGTCAAACATACATTTGTGAAAATCGACAACGTTTTGGAGCTCATATCTAAACAACGATTGAAAATAGGTGAAAATGTATAGAATCAAAGTTGTAGAGTTTTATCACCTTTAATAATGCCATACAACACCATTTCCTATCACTCATCGTTTTCAAGATGCAAATAAGGAAAGGAAAAAAACCGGTTTTAACCGATTTTAACCGGTTATTTTCATACAAAAACGAAGATGTAAACAAAACACAGTGGCGGGCGGGGAAAAGGGTAGGGAGACAAGACGACCTTGACCTAATTATCTGCGAAGTCGTTCGCTTTGAATCGCCGGCGCCGGTGCGCACCGTGTGTCTCGATTTCCGATAATGCGAGTAGATAGTTCACGATGGCGTATCAGTGTTCGAATTTACGTTAACTACTTATACGGAAATGGTGCGAATGCTTGCTAGGTGTAATGACAACATATCGGATGCCTGCTTGATGTAAGTACAACGAGCCTTAGGAAAATGTTAGCCGGCACACAGCGATTAAGACATCACGGGCAATTCCACCCTAGATCCAACGATCGTGGTCGTCCACCGCGGTGCAAAGTACGTGAACAGGAAAACATTACCTGGAGTTCGCAGTAAGTGGAGGTCTTTAACGCCAATCCAGCAGCGAGCACCAATGATGCAATGATGTAGTATGGTTCTTACACTCTTTTTCATCTAAGATGAGTCCAGTGACAGCTGTATTTCGTAATTTAAATCACTTACTATGCTCACATACGAGGTACTTAAAAATAGGCGATTAATTATTTAGGTTCCTGAACCACGTCGCTAGGTGTGTACCAGTGTCATTTTTATGTAAAGTTAAAGAAACAAGTGTAATACGTGTTTATGAACTGTCACAGGCTCATCTTAGGGGAAAAAGAGTGTAGTTTATTTTGAATTAAGCCAGCCCTAAGCCTGGTAAAGTATGAAGGGATTGTTTATTCAGTGTACGGTCGAAGTCATAACGTTTACATTCTAGTTTTAATGTCTCGTTTGAACTGCCAAACAAAATCAGAAACTGTCAGAGGAGTTAAAGCGACAAAGTACTAAAATGTAAGCAATGATTTTGTTTAACAAGTGGGTAATGGAAACAAATTACAATTGTCAATAACAAAAAATGTGGCCGTGGAATGAATGAATGAATGAAGCGAGCGCAAAGTATCTAAAAAATATATTACTTAGGTACTACAAATTACAGATCAATGTGGCAATGCTATGGGGCACCATTAAAATTACTTTTCGGTGACAAAATCATATCTTCATGCATGGGTTGCCAACAAGGAGACCCGCTCGGGCCTGTCATTTTTAACCGACTTCAAAAAAAGGAGGAGGTTCTCAATTCGTCTGTATTTTTTTTTTAAATGTTTGTTACCTCAGAACTTTCGACTGGGTGAACCGATTTTGAAGATTCTTTTTTTATTTGAAAGCTGGTGCTTCCCGATTGGTCCCATTTTTTAAATTTAAAATGTAGATCCGATCGTGGAATCCATGAGGAATCGACGGAACTCTTCAAAATTTATAGGCACACCTATAGCGATTTTGGTATTTTTCATTGTAACTCGTGTATTTGGTCTTGGAAAGCACTATTTGGTGAAGTGGAACTGATGATGAAGACCACAGATGGCCACCGGAACTCCTAAACGGTATATATTTCGAGGGTGGCGACAAGATATTTCGATTAAGATAGTTGAGCGACTATGACGAAGCATATTTAGGTTTAAATATATGACTATGACTTTCCCACGGCGTTGCTTGCGGCTAGATTGAAATGTTCTATTGTTTCTTATTAATTGAGAAGTGGGAGAATAACAGCATAATTATGATCACTAAAAAGTATAAAATAAAAAAAAGTTTAAAAAAACAAAAACCCGCCTTCAAAAAGCAAAAAAATACTTCTTTAAAATGGTAGGTAAATAGGTCAGTCCAACTGAAGTCGGCGTCCAACAATATTTTAACCAAAAGCAGACTTCAGTTGGACTGACCTATTTACCTACCATTTTAAAGAAGTTATTATTTGCTTTTTGAAGGCGGGTTTTTGTTTTTAGCTTAGTCATTCATCCAATTATTTCAGATCTAAATTCTAAATTTAATCTGTGGTACCTTGATGATGGTTCCCTTGGCGGGGACGCCTCAACTGTACTGCAAGATCTGGAAACGATCATCACAAATTTTTCTAATATTAGCCTCTCATTAAACTTTACTAAGTGCGAAATTTATATTCCTGATCACATTTCTATAGAATTTTTTTTTATATCGTCACTAATTTTAATGCAGCTTCACCCAACATTTCGGTCCATTCAAATTCATCTTTAACACTTTTAGGTTCACCGATTTTTGACGAATCAATCAATCCCATTATAAATTGGTAATTAAATCTGTTTAAAAATACTTCTAACCTTTTGTACGAAATAAACCCCCACATGGCCCTTTTTATTATTCGGTTTTGTCTTTTCACTCCAAAGTTCATGTATTTGCTACGGAGTTGTCAAATTTGGAAATTTCCTGACATTTGGCTTCTATAGATATTACCCTTCAATCAACTCTGTCTAAATTATTAAACATTAATTTTAGTTTAAGGCCTTGGACTCAAGCGGTTCTCCCAATTCGTTTCGGTAGACTTGGTATTCGATGCTCTTCTAGCGTGGCACTACCGGCTTTCCTGCCCTCCGCCTATGGTTCGTTGCCTCTCGTCAGTATTATCTTAAATCACCCACAGATACTTGACGTTGAGATTGCGAACCTGGTGGAGGCTAGGGATGCTTGGTGTGAGTCGTGTCTGGGAGTGGATATGCCAGTCAAGAGGCATATCCAGAGAGCATGGGATACACCTCGCCTCATATCAATTCATGCATCACTCATAGAAAATAGTCCGGACGATTCAGATCGCGCCCGTCTCCTCGCTGTCTCAGCAGGCGAATCGGGTCACCGGCTCCACGCTCTTCCTTCCCGCAATATAGGCACAGTCTTGGACCCAAGCAGCTTGCGCATAGCAATAAACTTGCGGCTTGGGGCTACTCTGTGAACCTCATACTTGCGCGTGCGGGAAGGAAGTGAGTGAGCTGGGACGACATGGCCTTTCATACTTCAGAAGTGCCGGCCGTTTGTACCGTCACGGCACAATTAATGATCTGATCCGTCGTTCGCTTGCCACTGCCTCTGTACCAGCTGTCCTGGAACCTGCAGGATTGCATAGAGACGAATCAGGAATTTTTAATTGTATTAATGTTGAATTCTGTACTTAGTTGGATGTAAATAAAGTTACCTACAAATTACAGATCTAAAAACTGTCAGATAGTACAACAAAAACTTAAAAGTATTTTTTGGGAAATCTATTACGTTTTGTAAAAAGTCTTCGAACAAAAGTTGTTGTTTATGATGTTAATGATTTAACCCTGAGAGTTTATTAGTATTTTACAAATAACCCTGTATATGTACGGCATTTGAGAAAGAATAGAGGTAAACAGATAGGTTAGTCTGAGAAAAATCATATTATGCCTAATGAATAACTACATCTCTGCGAATTGTATACACTCTATGATATAGTTTTATTTTATGTTGCTTCCATGGTATATTACAGCCCACAACAAATTTCACGAGTGCACTATTGAACTCATATATCATATCCGTATGTTCATTAGACGCAACATGTCGTGTCGCGTTACACTAAATTTCGATTGAGCGAAACTAATATTGCACATGGTGTATAAAAATACTGAATCTCGAACCTATTGGTTTCTATCCACGAATGCACCAACTCGTAACGAGCTTTTTGTCTTGGAGGCTTTTTTGAATTCATTATTATTTATAGTATTTTAAAAATGTAATCGCATATGAATAATTTGTCAACTAGACAAAACCATGGCATGACAATATGTTGGTAGGAGATCCGGATAGGAGACGATTTGTACCGGGCTGTTTATTCGATAAAAAGTATTTTATATCAAATTTAATATGGTAAGTAATATATGGTGAATAGGTTAACTAAAAAATTCAGTCCAGTATATTATTAATAAAAAAATTAAGAAGGGTTTTTTTTTGAAAATTGCACCGGCTTGTTTATTACATAAATTACATACCAATCTAAAGTATGAAGCCCATACAATATGCATTCGTTAAGTTGACTATTGTTTTCCCGTCATAACTATTGGGTAGGCAGGTATAAACAGGAAGTCAGTACTAATAATTCGGTCTGTTTATTGAATAAAATTTATACCAAAATGAAGATCATTTCATTGCGAACACGGTATTATAGGGTTGACTGCGAAAAATCAGTATCGATTCCGGTTGTCGAGTTTTAAAAATCGAAACATTGCTCCGAATGAATACGTGCGACAGAAAGGTCCCATCGAAAAATTCAGTGCGATAGAAGAGGACGCAGCATTGCAGCTGCTAATTGTTAAAATTAAATAATGTAAATGTGAAAAAAGTAACAATAATAATAAAACAAAATAATAAAAGTAAACAAAAAAAAAATTACTTTTAAATATGCTACAGTCATAAAATGTCTAGAATACAATAATATGACAGAATATCGTCGCTGCGCCTGCCAAATTCCATATTTGTTTTTTTTCCTTTTTTGTAGGTACCAATTAAATGTCAATTTAATCCTTTATGTGCTACTAAAATCCGATTTGTATAATTATCATTAGAAATGATATTGACAAATCCCATTTGTTTTTAAACCGTTTGTCAAAAATCAGTTTGTGCCAAAAAGCACATACAGGATTTGTGTTCCTTGCTCACTTACTCGTACGCGGTGACCGGCAAAACGATGTCAGTGTTGTGCTGTAAACAATTGATTTAATCAATTTCAAAGGATAAACATCGCTAAATTGGTAAAAACTTACGACGATATAGTGATTTCGCTAATAATAGACTTTTAAAGGTAAGCGTCCACGTGTCGGTATCGTAGTTACGCATCGAACGGATGAGTTTTTCACAATGCATCCATTGGTTCACTAATGTTTTACCGAAAATTGTTTCAAAAATGTTCATTTCACAACAAACGTTTCATATACTATTAATTTCATAAATATATTGTTTCACAAATGTATCAGATTAAAATACGCCGTTTAACAACTAATCATATAGCAAATAGTACACTTAAAAACTTATTGGTTAAAAACATGGCTTTTAAAAACTCACCGTTAAGCAAACGGTTTACTTTACATACTGTTATTACACAAAGTAACATACATTACATCTACCTATATTTTGCATTTGAATCGGCGGCTCCACGCTACGCGGGGCCCCTATTTCTGGGCGGTGCGCCTTTCGGGCGTATATAAAAACGGTTGCGGTTTTTACTGTTATGTAATGTTGGGATTAAATGACACTACATTAGTCGTTGGATGTCAGGTTTATTGTGTCTCAAATGTTATTTACAAGGAATATACTCGTATAAGCGGAACATATTGGTGAGAGTGTGAGTGTGGCATCGCACACTACACCTCCCCCCTTTTAAAAAGAAAAAATACATGTGTTTTTTTTTTACTAAATTAAGAATTTAAAAAAATATAAGTACATTTCATTTCAAATTTTCAAATATCGTAAAATATGATATAAAAAAAAAAGTCAAAGTCAATGCCTAACAAAGCTTCTACTTACCTAGGTTAATTTAAATGTGTAAAATAGGCTTAAGTGAATTGGTTTGTTTAATTTTGACACATAGAAAGTGATTGTTAAACACGGCTAGAGATGAACGGAGTTGGCTAGTTAGTGACTGAGTGCGTGTCACTTCGCCGGGTCCCGGCAGAATATCAGCGCTGCCGCAGCAATGCGCGCAGCACATGCTGAGTCGGCGCCCTTTCATTACTATGCTGTGACATCTGAATCACGCATCTTAATTTTAGTTGTAGTTCTAGTTATAGTTTAAGCTTTTAATGTTTTTCTTTTTTTTCTTTTTACTTTATCTTAATTATGTAAACGTGTTTCTATTTGTCATGGCGTAATATGTGAATATTTTTTTTTATCTATCTATCTATCTATCTATCTACCTATCTTCAATAAATAATTATTTCTTGCCATCTCTTTAAAAAAACATTCAGATCGCTATCAAATTTCTCATACTAAATGAAAACGTAGGCTTATAAGAATTCCAATAACTCATAGGTGATCAATCTAATCGCTCGTTGAAATACTTATTCACTTTAGCTTTCCAAACACTCTGCATAAAGCACAAAACTAACTCTACCAATGCCTTCTTTTTATAAAAAAAAACCTTTTCATCAGCCTACTGTCCTTCTCAAAAATTTTATCAAACATCCATTACTTTACAAAAATTTTGCCTAGTTACTCCATATCCCATCGATTTCTAAACCAGCATACCTACATTAATCCAATAAAATTTCTTTGGATTTTTATCCCAACGTAAACTCATAATCCTGCTACATACCTAACATACTTTTATTCCACCGTTCTTTATTATTTTTAACTCGTCAAAGCTACTGCTATTTGTCATGTCCGTGTAAACGTCTCCGTCTATGTTCACATATCTATATTTAACGTTCTATAAAAAAACATACTAATATAAAAAAATTGTATTGACTTACACTGAAATTTAACTAAAAAAAAAGATAATTATAATAAACCAAACCAAGTTATGAGATTATGCAAATAGTATCAATGATGTTTCAAAATACCAAAAATTATAATTTAAGTTCTAAATTTTAAAATAAAATACAATCGACTAATCACTGGTAAAAAAAGAATCTAATATTATTAACAACATTAACTGGCGCACGGCACTCCGCTTGCGCGCGAAATTTGATCCGTAATCACTAATCAAAGACGCGAGATGCCATTCCATCTATGTAGAAGATGCGCCGCTCTAATTATAGACACGACCAAATAACTAAACACGTGTATATTTAAAAATCCTAATTGTATAACTTATTGTAAGTACCTATATAAAAAAAATCTCGACTGCAAGTGGCATTTAATTATTCACTTCACTTCACTAATTCTCACAGAAGGTTTTGGGCGTCGCTGAGAATCCTTAGCCCTGCTCCATCATCACGACTCCAACAACTCCCGGCTCCGACCAAAAAACAACACTTTATCCACTTCCGGCTCCCCGGCAGCGACCAATTTTATAATTTATCTCACTTCCTCGGCCAATGTTTAATGTCGACCGTCGTAAATTTTTGCTTTCACTTTTTAACTAAAATAGGTATGTATATACGAGTAAATAAGGTCCACACTATGAACTATTCAGCACAGTAATAAAAAAACGTCTTCAAGAAGTCCTCTTTAAAATAATCGTCCAAATCCGTCACATCATACTGGCTGGCGCAGCGCGCCGCCAGTGCCGCACCGAGGCAGCACTGACAGGATCGCCATGTAATGTTGGGATTAAATGACACTACATTAGTCGTTGGATGTCAGGTTTATTGTGTCTCAAATGTTATTTACAAGGAATATATAAGCGGAACATATTGGTGAGAGTGTGAGTGTGGCATCGCACACTACAGTTAAACAAGTAGAAAAATTTAGAAGCTGCGTAAAAAAAAAAACTCGTTTCAGTGGTGTTTTTATCAAAAAGTTTCCTGCTACATGTTTTTTTTAAATAACTTCGCTTTTCTTTTTTAATTTTTGTAATCCTTTTGTTTATCTAGGCTGTATAAATAATTTGTATAAGTACTATCTGATCTACCTGCTAAATTGTGTTAAACTAGACTGAGTGCGGAAAGGGGCAGACTGAAAACCAGCGCTGCGAAGGCTCGAGCACTCGCCCGCGCTCGCAGCACATGCTGAGTCTGTGCCTTTTGTCACACCTTTTTTTTATAAAATTTTGTTTGTATTTTACTGGTTTTGGGTGACAATAAATACTTCTTATTCTTATTCTTATTCTTATAAAACTAACCTAACCTATTTGAGCCCCCATCGTATCTCAGACGATTTTGTTTTTTTTTGGTGCTCCACTTTGGGAAAATGTAAGTACCTTATTTTGACAAATGATGCGATATGAAATAAAAATTTGCTAATTTATATCTTTTATTAATAATATATTTGAGAATTGAAACGTTGTAAAATAAAAATATGTCAAATAAATCATTTAAATTATGAATCATTTGTTAAACCCGTAGTTGCATAACGTTGATATGCCATATTATAAATTTGCTGATCGTTGGTTGTTAAATGAAAATTTGCCAGATGATTGTCGATAAAATGATAGGATACCGCGTCCACTGTATCGGCAGCGACCGGATTTACCGATGCGACTACCAGCAATCAGATTGCCGATGCCAGTTCATTCGGATTTTCGTCGTATGACGTCATCGGCACGCATCGCAAAAGTTGCCTCTCGAAGCATCGGCGTCGGCATTGCCGATGAACAGATTCACGCGATCCGTGCGGTGCGGATCAGTGGACGCACTTGTGTCACTTTCTATACAAAGAATACTAAGATCCGTTTGATGCGATGCGTCCGATGCGTACGATACCGACATGTGGACGCTTACCTTAAGCCGGCGACCAAATTATTAAAATAGGTTAAAATTTATTAAAATAAAAAACGCCAGGGGAATGAGATGAACAATCCAATTCTCAAGAATGAACCCTATAATATTTTTTTGAATTTTTCATACTTTGCAAGATAACGATACTTTAAATTTCGAAAAAGTAAAATCTATTGCCACTTGCAATAATGCGCATCATTTACGAGTCTATCACTATCTGAGCTACACGCAGCTGCAATGCTGCGTCCTCTTCTATCGCACTGGATTTTTCGCTGGGTCCTTTCTGTCGCACGTATTCATTCGGAGCACTGTTTCGATTTTTAAAACTCGACAACCGGAATCGAGACTGATTTTTCGCAGTCATCCCTATATCACCGTGTTCGCAATGAAATGATCTTCATTTTGTTTTGGTATAAATTTTATTCAATAAACAGACCGGTGCACATTATTAGTACCTACTGACTGTTTATACCTGCCTACCCAATAGTTATGACGGGAAAACAATAGTCAACTTAACGAATGCATATTCTATAGGCTTCATACTTTCGATTGGTATGTAATTTATGTAATAAACAAGCCGGCGCAATTTTAAAAAAAAAACCTTCTTAAATTTTTAATTAATAATATACTGGACCCGATAGCGATATCTATGAACTATTTGCTACAAGTAGGGACTTAACTGAAGAGGTTGATAATGACTGACCATTATAGTATATGTATATGTATGATTTATTCAAGTATGTTTTTTAAATGAATTATTCATAAGGTAGAAACTAGATAGAGTACATTCTGTTTTTAAGTTAATACCTACTCTTTGGGTAATGTCAATCATTCCCGCACCGAAAATTCGGTGTACGAGAGTGACGGATGCTTTATCCACATGTTGTCACGCGATAAAGCAACTGGTGAAAAGATAAAGCATTACTGGTTTATTTGTTTGATCTGTTAACCAATACCTGCTCAAGTTTATTTGAAAGCAATAACAGAATAACCGAGAGTACCATCTACCCTACTGGCTTCAGAATAAATTATACTTCAAGCTTCAACCGAAGACGATTATATTTTACATGGCAGCACATGGAATGATGCTGTCTCAGTCACACCTTTAGTAGCCCTAGTCTTTAGAAACAAAAAAAAAATATCTTCTATCTCGCTCCCTCAGTACCGGCCAGTCGGTGCAGCAGTCTCCAGATCCTGGCGCCATTACGTGGTTATGTGTTGTCGAAGTCACACGCCTATTTAAATTTCCGTTAAATACCGTCAACTTATTTTCAACGTAACTTCAACAATCACAAAATATTATTTCGCTATGGGAAAAGAAAGCGTTCTCGATCAAAGGATAAAGAATACGAGAATATTCTCAAAAAGGTTAGGAAACTTGAAGAAAAACTAGCGAAATGCCAACGTCGCATTTCGACGTCATCTTCAGAACATAGTGTACATACGGAAGATGTCCAGGTCGATGTCGATGCTCATCAAAGTGAGTTCGTACAATCACCGCTACGAGACATGGACACGGGTAAGTATTTTTTTTTTTGTCGAAAATGTATTGGTCCACGTACATCGTTTGACGTAATACAAATGACTTCCTATATGGAGTGTCTTTATTGTACTTACTCTTAGGCTAAGGCCGCACAGATAGGAGGCTTGCTTAGCGCCTAGAGGCTAGCGTGTTACCTACTTTTGCTCGTAGTCGCCTAGCGGAACAGTGCGGCCGGTTGCAAAGATTCTAGTACATTTGTTTCACGCTAGGCTCTAGGCGCTAAGCAAGCCTCCTATCTGTGCGGCCTTAGCCTTATTGAGTGTGATTTTATGCTTTGGTTTCATTACGGCTTAATTTCGTTTTACCCTTTAACAATACTCCTAGATCTCAAAACGACCAAGTGTCAAAATACCTAAATCCCAGAATACCTAAATTTTTTCTCATAACACCGGATTCTCTATATGGCTGAATTTTAAAATTTCTTACACCTTTATCTCAAAACATCATATTTTCAAAACAACCAAATACCGGAATCCCTAAATGTTAAAAAGTCTAGTTAACCTTCATGTATGTATGATTGTTGATTGCTTTACTTACTATCTTCTTTAATGCTGGCCACTAAAATTGAAGTGCTGATATAAAGAGGTTTACCCCCTTTGCAACTTGGAGGATTTCATTATAACTTTATAAGAGTATGTGAAATCGAATTTAGCCATTTTGAGACTGTGACATTTTGCCATTCCAGTGTTTTTGGCTTAAGTTATTTTGAAATTTTGACGTATCTATGATTCGGTATTCGAAAGAAATGTACATTTCAATATTTAGGTATTTCGGGAATTAAAGTTTTTAGGTCATAGTCATTATCATTTTAAAAGAGAGGCAATTTGATATTAAGGTTTTACAGGGACCATGGCAATTCAAAATTTCATCAAATTAGAGAGTAAGGCATTATGCAATTTAGATTTATGGAAACCTAAGCGATTTTATCTCTTTGACATCCTAAAAGGATTGTAACGTCTACACGTTAATCGTGTTTATAAAATTAACAGCCTAAACGGCTTGTTATTTACTATGCATATCAGCCGCGAGCGATCCGCGCCTTGATAACTTGGCGCAGAAGGCTCATCTACCGTCACTGTACCTATTTAAAAAATTGGTTTATTTTCTTGTTTACAGACATTGATATTTCAAATGATATCGTACCCGTTGACGAGTCAAGCGTCGAGCCTGGGCTAGACCCAACTATCTTACATAATATGCTAAAAAAAAATACGTGTCTATTATTTTAGACTACTCTCTAACATATATCAAAATAAAGCAAATCGGAGCCGGACAGTTCGGTACCTTTCCTTGTTAGACATATTGGGGGTTGCTCCCGCAAACGAAAATACTTATCGTGAAAAATTGCATAAGGATATTGCACTTAGATGGCAGCGCATATTATTAAATGGCTTGCCTAAAGAAAATAAAACCGAATTAATGAAGAGCTACTTAATCCCCGAGAATAGCAGTAATATGAAAGCGCATAAATTAAATTTAGAAATAAAGGCGGCATTATCTGAAGATAATTTAAGGAAAGACAATTTTAGTGAGAACAAACAGAATCAATTATCAGGTGGTATTGCAGCTATAGGCAAAGCCTTAAATATAGCATTGAGTCCTTGCAATGCACCAGTTTCTCAAGAACTGATCAAATCCTTAAGCGATGCAGGACGCTTAATGTGTGATTACCATTACAGAGAATCACTCGCGGCGATACGCGATTATAAATACGCTGAATAAACAGACACGTGATACCGTCAAAGATTCAAAATTGGACGAATATCTCTTTGGGTCAGAGTTATCTGAGCACCTGAAGTCATCGAAAGCAATAGTGAGGTCGGGATTAGTATTGAGGCCGATATATACTACCCGGCCGCAATCCAAAGTGGTCGTAGCTACAACCGCTCAACCTCAGCGCGGGGCTTTAAACTACCGGGGGGCGTCGCGGCCTGCGGACTCCGAGACGCGCCCGCACCCCGCTTACCGGAGGCCGGCGCCAGCGCCGAGCGCCCCGACCGCGCGGGACCGCCGCCACTACGCGACCTCGCGCTTCACCTACCAACGCCCCCGGGGCAGGGGCCGCTGAACACTACATCATAGGTACATGCTTTTCCTATTGCAGGCAGGTTGAAATATTTTTATAGCAAGTGGTGTGATTTAACCGTCGATTCCACAATTTTGTCTTGGGTTAAAGGGTATTGCATACCATTCAAAGAAATACCCATTCAGTAATCTGTACCTGATGACTCGTGTCGTTCTAAACAACAATCTGAGAGTATTAATAAGTGTGTGTCAGAGATGATAGATAAGGGAGTAATTTCATCTTGTACGCCATGTAAAAATCAATTTATTTCGCCAATATTTACTGTTCCTAAGCCAGATGGTACTCATCGATTTATATTAAATCTAAAAAAAAAAACAAGTTTATATTTGTTGAGCATTTTAAAATGGAAGATCATCGTACTGCATTAAAGTTATTAAGTCTTAATGATTACATGGCAACTCTCGATCTTAAAGACGCGTATTTATTGATACCGATTAATGAGAAGACTATTTTTTTTAAAGATTCTATTGTAATACTCAATTGTTCCAGTTTAACGTGCTTCCTTTCGGCCTTTGTACGGCTCCGTTCGTATTTACAAAATTGTTAAAACCCGTAGTAAAGCACTTGCGGAATTTAGGTTTATCGTCAGTTCAATATTTGGACGATTTTCTTTGTTTAGGAAAATCATATAACGACTGTTTGAATAACATACAAACAACGAAACATCTTTTAGAATCTCTCAGTTTTGTTGTAAACATTACAAAGAGCAAATTGATACCAAACACTAAAAATTTTAGGTTTTATTTTTAACTCGGAAAATATGACAATCAATTTACCTTGTGATAAAAAGGAACGGATTAAGGAAAAGGCATCAAAATTAAATAACATAACAAAATATACCATTAGACAACTTGCTGAATTTTTAGGACTGTTAATATCAGCGTGCCCAGCCGTGAGATACGGATGGCTGTACACCAAGATGTTTGAGAGAGAAAAGTTTCTAGCGTTAAATTATTCTGATAACTATAACAAGGTAATGACACTATCACCAAAACTTAATTATGACTTCAGGTGGTGGGTGGATGGATAAATAGATGGCTCATTTTGTAATATTTACAATAACAATTACGACCTCGAGATTTTCACTGACTCCGGCCTTACGGGGTGGGGCGTAGCCTTTAGCGATCAGTCGTCAGAAGGCCAGTGGGATAAATCTAAAACTTCTTGGCACATTTATGCTTTAGAACTAAAAGCTGCTTTCTACGGGTTACAAATTTTTGCTAAAAATTACAATAACTGTCATATTTTGTTAAGAATAGATAACACCACTGCCATTTGTTACATCAATAGGATGGGTGGCATTAAACATACCCATTTAATTGCCATAGCACGAGACATCTGGCAGTGGTGCGAGACTCGTAATTTATATGTTTTTGCCTCTTATACTACTAAAACTGTCAGCTGTGTGTGTGTGTGTTATTAATACTGTCGCGAAATCGCGAATCGCGAAAAACGAATATAGATACGGAATGGGAGTTATCTCCTATGCATTTTCGCAAATTAAAGAGCAGTTTGGACTCCCTGAATTTGACCTCTTTGCAAGTGCACAAAATAATAAATGTAAGAAATACGCTTCTTGGAAACTTGACCCACACTCGGAAATAGTTGATGCCTTCACGTTTAATTGGAAGTCTTTCCATTTCTACGCATTTCCACCTTTCTGCCTTATCTTAAAGGTTTTACAAAAAAATATTGCAGATAACTCCGAAGGCATTCTAGTGGTACCAAATTGGAATTCACAACCATGGTACCCTTTATGGTCAAAATGAATTACATCACAAAAATTGATTTTCAAACCCAGTAAGAATCTTCTTGTGTCCCCTTTCAGGAATTGCCACCCCCTCCATGTCGACCTTACCCTGGTGGCTGCGAAGTTATCGGGAAATCATTTTTAAATCATGGCATACCACAAGAGAGCCTGAAAGTAATCTTGGCTTCTCTTGCAAAAAATACAATTTCTCAGTACAATTCCTCACTAAAGTTGTGGTGGGTATTTTGTCAAAATTATAAATTCGATTGTTACAAGGCTACCCCACCTCAAGTTATGTCCTTCTTAACAAAGATATTTCACGACGGAGGTAGCTTAAGCACTATAAATACCCACCGGTCCGCTTTGTCAATCATTCTAGGCAAAGCAGTCACCAATAATAATTGTATCAATCAATTTCTGAAGGGCGTTTTTGAACTTAATCCTCCTTAGCCCAAATACAATCATACGTATGATCCAAGTAAAGTAATAGATTATTTATCAAACTTGTATCCTCACGACAATATTTCTTTTAAAGAGCTAACGTTCGAAACTGTAACCTTGTTAGCTATTGCCTCGGCACAAAGAATGCAGACATTAAGTCTTGTAAAATTAAATAATGTATTGATTCAGAGTGACCAAATTATAATAAAGGTGCCAGATTTAATAAAAACATCACGACCTGGAGCTTTTCAACCTCTCATTAACTTACCCTTCATTAGGGAAAAACCAAATGTCTGTCCCGCACTAGCGTTATAAAATTATATTAATCGATCGAAGTCAATACGTGAGAACCAAACTAACCATATCTTTATAAGTATAAGAAAACCTTATAAAAAAGTGGGTTCGTTGACGCTTGGTCATTGGGTAAAAAAAGTATTAGGCGATAGCGTTATTGACGTGAGTGAGCACGTTCGGTGCCCACAGCACCCGCCACGCGGCCACGTCCGCCGCACACCGGGCTGGAGTAAGCCTTAGAGGTGGTTCGGAAAGCTGCATGTTGGAGTGATAAGTCGAATGTTTTTCTTAAATATTATAGGAGGGAAACTATCAATTCCTCAAATGATGATTTTGTTAATGCAATTTTTGATGTTTAATGTTTAATTTATAACATCATTAATTTAAACTAATAATTATCTGTTACTTAGGTATCTGTTAAAGCTAAAAAATAATGTTCAGCAACTATTACAATTATTGTATCATTAATGGTTAATATTACTATCAAGCGGAGAATAACTGGTAAATAAAATCAATTAGTTATTGATTATTTCTTGTTTCTTCTGCTGTAATTTATTTATTTATTATTTTGATTGCACTCTGCCATGTAAAATATAATCGTCTTCGGTTGAAGCTCTCGCATATTTGGAATTGAATTGAAGTACGTTTAATTCCTAATTATAAAAAAAACAATTATATGTACCACGATTTTCAAGTCATTATTTATAAGCGGTAGAATATTAAATTGGAAACTGTGATGGAGTTGTATTTGGTAATTTCCTTAAAAGTATGTGACTGGGGCCACATACTAGTGAGTAATATAACTCTGCCTATCAAATTGTACTACCTACATAACATAATGTTTAAAACGAAATGAAACCAGTAATTACTTATCCATTATTTTGTTGGAAGGGAAGACAAGGAGAAAACAACAAAACTTGAAGTTGTTTTGTGAAACGACGAGAAACAGTTATTGACGTTATTGTTAAACAAGTATTTTTTTAGAGTTACCTAAATGCAATACATAAGCAATGTTCACAAGCCAAACATAAAGAACTGTGTTCAATCGAACGATTAAAAAACTACCCACTTTGCAAAATTAATACGTTAAAATAAATGTAAAGATGTAAGGTAAATTGGAGTAAAGTCGAAAATGGGGTAAATTCGAATTTTACGAATTAGTACTAAACCAAAGCAACATTTACCAAGACGCCATGTTAATCCGCTCCCCCGCTCCAGTTCATCAGGCTAGCTGTGGGTGCGTGCGTGCTGTAATAAAATTTCCGACCCAAGAGCTTGTTGGTGCCTTTTTTGGAATATCGAAATTACCCCATATCGTATAACTAAAGAACTAGGTAAGTTGAATCATTATTTGATTGTTTTAACGAACGATTGTCATTTTTGAGAATTTCTCGAAATTTTTGCCGCTTTGAGTGACATATGCAAATAAAAAAAAATGGAACGTAGGGAGAGAACATCAAACTATGCAATAATTAAATAATATTCTAATGTGTCCCAAAATATTTGTATGGAAAGTTCATTTTGTGTTACCAAGAACCTATGAATATCGGTAACACAAAAGGAAAGTTTTTTTTTTGTCATTTTTTTTGAGAAATGCTCTTTTCGTTTTTAACGTATTATTAGGGTATAACGTTCTAATATAGATTTGAAAAATCATAGCCACGGCCCGGTACTTTTCATACCGTTGACGCAAAAATGACGTCACGCTACATAGAGTATCATTCCAAATGGTTTTATTGAATCATTTACCATTAGTCGTCAAACATTTAATCATGTAAAAATTAGTTAAGTATTCTATTGACGCGTTGAAAAATAAATATCTACTTCATACCTAAAACGTAAATGAAACTATTTGATTGAGAAGGACAGTGGCAAAAAACATCGAGTAACATTATCATTTAAAAAACACTGTTTTTATGTTGTAATAAAAATTAATATGATTAAATAGTCATAAATAAAATTATGGAATTGACATCATATTTTTTTTTCTCAATTGCCGTTTTTAGTAACGAGTGGTGAAAAAATATATGATGCTCGTGATCTGTATTTTGATTTCGATTAAGCTGTATTAAACTATTACCTTTTACCGCTTCTTATTTCACTTTTTTTTTATTTGCACCAGGTTATACATACCTAAACACCTGTCAAATGAAAGCAGAGCACCCGTGTGTATAATTTCGTCATTTTGACGTCATCGGCATCAAAAGTACGACCCCTAATCATAGCCTACGAGGAAAATTCAAATAAACGTGCTTTCGAAGTAATTCCAAAGTCTTTAATCGGGGTCGTCAACCTAAAAAAATTCATACTTCTGGTTTACCTACTTACAGGTAGATTCACTAAAGCTGGCACGAATGGAATGAACAAAAGTAATGTCACCTATCACTGTGTGAGTGCCGTCCTTTGAACCGATGTTCGAATTTCAAACCGAAAACCCGTTATTATTTTACACACTTGTATACTTTCGTTGACTCATTCAATCCATTCGTGCCAACTCTCGTGAATCGACCTGTACATTTAGGTACATTATGGGTCCGATTCGGATGCGTGGCGTCTAAATTTAAATTTAAGTTGAGAATCTGTAAATTTACAAAAGATAGACGCCATTCGGTATTCGGATGCACATCCCAAACGTCAAAATACAGATTTTATAGTAAATTTTCTGTAAATTTAGACGCCACCTAAACAGTGGCGCGTAAATTTATTGACAGATAAGATAAAATCCTAAAAAAAAAAATTGAACCTGGGCCCTAATATGGCTGCATTTATTGTGTGACAAAGTTTGGATAAGGCATCCGTCACTTTCTGACACGTAAATATAAGTACGAGAGTGGCGGACGCTTTATCCACATTTGACACGCGATATAGTCGCAACCATACTAGGCCCGCTGGTCTAACCTCCAGTACGTATACTTATTATGGTATACGTTATGGTTCCAGATTGAATTGCAAGTTTAATAGTTTCCTAAATCCTAAAAAGGATTCCTAGTAATTTAATAGTGTCATTCATCATCATTTCAGCCAATCGACGTCCACTGCAGGACATAGGCCTCCCCCAAGGATCGCCACAACCACCGATCACGTGCTACCTGCATCCACCGGGTTCCCGCGACTTTCACGAGGTCGTCGGACCATCTCGTGGGAGGTCTACCCACGCTGCGTCTTCCGACACGTGGTCGCCATTCGAGAAGCTTGTGGCCCCATCGGGCATCAGTTCTACGAGCAATGTGCCCCGCCCACTGCCACTTCAGTAGTTTAATAAGAAAAGCCCTGAATAATTATACAAATTGGTTTAGTCATAATTTTACAAAACTTGTTGAGACACACTGACTCCTTGTGGGGTAATTTCAAAAATAAAATGCCAAAAAATATATTTAATGATTTTCTTTGTCATGAATCAACAATATTTTTTTAAGGGGTAAATTAAAAAAAAAAATTGTTTCTTAAATTCGTATTCCATTAAAATTATTCGCTGTCGAAATTACTCGTGAATAAAAAAAGAGAGTGACAAACAGATTTATTTTCTAAACACGTGTATTTTAAAAATCCAGCATTTTAAACATTAAGTAATTTTATAAAGCATTGATCAGTTGTAAGTAAACATGCACAGATTGCGATTTTTCCTTTCAGCACGAACGCACTCTCCACTCACCTAAAAACGTGTCGAAATTACCCCAATGCACCTTAATTTTATTAAATAATAGATAATCGTAAAATCGTGACTAGTCTGTGTTTGAGCTAGAAGTATCCTTAGAAATTAGAAAATTCCCCTCACCAATTATTATTTTATATAAAAAGGGAAGCTTATTTTTTTATATTATTGGGGGTTCGTTACAAAAACTCTTGACAGCAGAATAAAGGGCACGATTTTCAATGTCGCTTTGTAGACACCTATCGCCCCGTTGCACAAATCAAAGTCACAATAAAAATGAAAATAATTGCTTCCATCTTTTCCATCTTGGTTTAAAACGCAACCACGAATGCTGTCCTTCACATTTCTGTAACCTAATAAAAAACTTTTTAAGCAATTATTATTTAACAAATAAATAACACACATTTTGATGTCAACGTACCTACTTCTACAGATGTTTTATCTCACTAAAGCGGGTGGGCCATACTTGTGTGTGTAGATGCACGTGCATGTTGTATCTGAGTGCGTAGCTGTCGTCGTTAAGCATCGCCGTAGTGTAGGTGTCTATATGTATTACAACTATATACAAGTGTGGCAAACCCGCTTCCGGGAGATAAAACAATTGTAACAATGATGAAAAACTCGCTTTAAAAAAATAAAAATGCAATACGGACACGTTACTGCATTACTAAATATTTGAATACTATAAGAGACAATCAAAATCTTGTCGCATGTCGCTTAATCAATGCGGCCGCCAACATAGCTTGTGTGCATCGTTTTACTAACGTCGCTTTCGCGTTGCCATCGCCTGACCAGTGCGTCCTCGGCCTAAGTAGTCAATATGGAAGTAGGTAGTCGTTTTAGGAAATGGCCCTTCTGGGAAGTGGTCAATCTGGGAACCAGTCTTTATGGAGGAATGGCCATTATGGGAAGTGATCTTTCAGACAAATTGTCATTTTGGGAAGTGGCCATTACTTGACGAAACCGATATAGCAATAGTGATTCAATGGTTACAGAATAACAATTTGCAGGTAAATCTAGGCAAAACGAATATATACATTTTTATTTACTCTAGTCAAATATGGAATATTAATCATAATAATGGACATAAATTGTAGCATTATTTATGTAAAGGGACCTTATGGCGGATGGCGCTTCCGCCATTATTAAAGATGCTCCGATATATATACAACGTCGCGTGACGCAGTGCGGAGTAAGCGCCACCCGCCATAAGGTCCCTTTACATAGATAACGTCAACATTTACAGAATTTATTTAGACTTAATTTCTGATACATAGAATACGTATATGTAATGGAATTAATCGATATAAATGTTTAAAAAACAAAAAAGCGCCTATTAGATACCTACAATTTTTTTGTTACCAGTTATTTTCTGCGTTTTTTTGTTTTTTAAAACATTTATTTTATTTTATACTTTTTAGTGATCACAACGTCTTCGTCGTCGTTGTCTTACGTAGTCCCACTTCTAAGTTGGTATGAAACTTTAAGTTATTTCAAGCGCACCGCAAGCAACGCCGCGGGAAAGTCATAGTCATATTTCAACAAGTAAATATTCTTCGTTGTAGTCGCTCAACTATCCTAATCGAGATATCTTATCGCCACCCTTGAAATCGGTACCGTTGAGAAGTTCCGGTGGCCATCTGTGGTCTTCATCATCAGTTCCACTTCGCCAAATGATATTTTCTGAATGCAAATGCTAGATTTGTTACTAAAAATACTAAAATCGCTATATGATTGCCTACAATATTTGAGCAGTTCCCTCAATTCCTCACTGATCCCCTCATCAGAAACAGATTTGCTGACATTGGTACCACCTCGAAAGTATACTCTATTAAACCAAAAAAATTTTTTTTTAAATCGGTCCGCAATTGACGGAGTAATCGGTGAACATGGGTGTCATTCGCGATCCATAATATCGTTTGTCCTAATGTATCATTTCGCATAACACCCTGTCATCCTTATCTTTTTTATTATAAGTTACATATTTGTCTATTGTGTAGATTAGGTTAGGTTACGTTAGGTTCGTTTTTTATAATAATTATAATAAAACCCTTTCTATTGTAAACACCGAATTAGGTCAAAAAAAATATGCAAAATGAGCATTATGCGAAAAAACCATTATAGACTAGGCTCAAAACTGAAAAACGCGTCTCTAAACCATTGCAAGCGGCAAATCATGTAACAGTTGGGGTGACAACGTTATCCGAGGGTTTTGACCCTGCAGAATACGGATCTGCCTGTCGCCATTCCGAAATTTGAACCGGAAGTATGCTATACCGGAAAAGGTGCAGCCTATACAAAAATTTTCGTTGTAAATTTTGTAAATCGTTGTTCCGGTACCCTAAAAAAGGTCCGATTGTTATGGTTTTTTAATATGTTGTAAAGGATAATATAGCCATGGTAACCCAAATTTTTCGTCCCTCCAACTCTATTTATTTTTCCGCCATCTTGCAAAAACTGTCACCTTTGTATACATTTGGTGAAGTGGAAGTAGTGGAACTGATGATTTTGGTATACATTTGGTGAAGTGGAAGTAGTGGAACTGATGATGAAAACCACAGATGGCCATCGGAACTTCTCAACGGTACCTATTTCAAGGGTGGCGATAAGACATCTCGATTATACTAGTAAGATTGTGGAGCGACTATATAACGAAGAACATTTAATTGTTCAAATATGACTACTATGACTTGTCTGCGGCGTTGCTTGCGGCGGGCTTGAAATGTCTTTAAGTTGCATATTATTATCAATTAGGAAGTGGGACTACATAACAGCTTTTTATGATCACATAAAAGTATAAAATAAAATAAATGTTTTAAAAGACAAAAAACCCGCAAAAAGCTTCTTTTACTTCGGCAGGGAGGTAATAGGTCAGTCCAACGAAGTCGGCTTTTGGGAAAAGGAGTCTAGAATGGGGGGTTGAAAAATGAAAGTGGTTTGATTGTAGTAAATGGGATATTATATGAAAGGGCTCAATCTGCACATTTGATTTTTTTTCTGTGCTGTACTTTTTGATGTATAGCCAAAAATGTACAAAATATTACCGTTACTCTCCCCCTCCCCTTATCTCCGAAGTTTATTTATCGAAAAATCTGAAATATTCCTGTCGTATGGATAATTACTTATAATTTATGGGGAAAAATAAAAAAAGTGTTAATTATTTACAGTTTTTGAGAAATAATAAAAAGGGCCATATTGCATAGAAAATAAAGTTCATATCAAAATGAGTATTTTCTTTTTTGGTTACCAAGCATGTTATCATAAATGGAACCCTCGGTGGGTGAGCCCGACTCGCACTGACCGGTTTTTTTTTCTTAAAGTTACTTCCGCTACCGTTCTTGTAAATATTTGAGATCGCCAAATTTGTTCGGCAAAATATGAAATTGTTTGAAATGACTCGCAAAGCCCCAGAAGTACAAGGAATTTGGACAAACTTTAAGGAAAGCAACAAAGGACTGCAATGTTTACAAAAAGTGTGTGTGTCAGTGTATCAGTGTGTCTGTGTATCAGTGTGTCTGTGTATCAGTGTGTCTGTGTATCAGTGTGTCTGTGTATCAGTGTGTCTGTGTATCAGTGTGTCTGTGTATCTGTGTGTCCGTGTATCAGTGTGTCTGTGTATCTGTGTGTCCGTGTATCAGTGTGTCTGTGTATCAATGTGTCTGTGTATCAGTGTTTCTGTGTATCAGTGTGTCTGTGTATCAGTGTGTCTGTGTATCAGTGTGTCAGTGTATCAGTGTGTATGTGTATCAGTGTGTCTGTGTATCAGTGTGTCTGTGTATCAGTGTATCAGTGTGTCTGTGTATCAGTGTGTCTGTGTATCAGTGTGTCTGTGTATCAGTGTGTCTGTGTATCACTGGGTCTGTGTATCTGTGTGTCTGTGTATCAGTGTGTCTGTGTATCTGTGTGTTTGTGTATCTGTGTGTCTGTGTATCTGTGTGTTTGTGTATCTGTGTGTCTGTGTATCTGTGGACGCGATATTTAACCTAGTTTAGTGGAGATGATTTCTTACGAGTTTGTCATTACAATAGGGATTATGCATGGATTTTTTAAATGGCATTTCTCAACAAAATATGAAAATACAGTAAAATACATCACCAAAAGTGAAATTAAAATTAAAATCGGTCTAAGGTCTGTTCATCATTACTTGTCTTATCATGTAAACAAACACTTCTCGAAGACACTGTCACACTTTTCTCTCGGATTACACAATAACCATCACTTAAAATGTTGTTGTATACTTAAAGAAACTCACGAAGTATTGAAATCAACCAAGTAACCACTGAAAAATATAATTTCTAATAAGATTATCTTCAATAATCGAAGGAACGAATGAATAACCTGAAAAGTATCTGACATTGCAATGTCTAGATTGTCTATGCATCGTATTGATGGGAAACGAAAACTTATCAATATGGATAAATGTGGCAATTAATACCTGTATGGTGTTCAACCTTTTCCTTTCCCCTAGAGGAAAGAATAATAAATAAATAAAAAATGAGTTTAATCTAGAAATGTCATTCGTTTCGCTACTTCGCTTGATGTCGTACGTTACGGGTGCTCTTTTTGTGATATTTCTGACGACTTGACTTGCTTACGGATTTGTGATACCTTTTGTGAATTGGACGGTGATATTCTCTTAACTAACAACTATTGGCTACTCTTCAAGGACTTCGATTTGCATACGATCGGATTTTTTTGCGTTTGTGTTGTTACTAGGTACATTTCCCTATACACCTTTTTATGTTTTATAATAAAACAGAAATAGTTAAGTTTTAGTGAAACCAATGACCTCCTATACACAAGGACTTCGCATCAGCGCGCAAAACGCGGGACAATGACTATTTAATCACACTTCTTACCTTAGGGTCTCCCCACACCTATCGACGCGGAATCGGCTTTCGCCGAGTGTTTTACACCACACTATTCGCATTTAGCCGATCGGCCGTCTAAGCGGTTGTAAACCTACGTTTAGCAGTCTCATCCTCGGTACGGCCGCAGAGACGCCCGATCGCCTGCGATTTGCTATCGCAGCAGCTGTAAGCCTACGGTCGGCTCTCGCGTGCCCGGTACTGCCGTCGAGACGTCAGATAGCCCTCTGCGTAAAAGTAATTGTCTCCCCACACCTATCGACGCTGAACGGCTATCGCCAGCTCTAATCGGCTCTGATCGTAGCTACTCGGCCGTGGTCGGAACTGTTCAACCCTCGCCGGCGCCGATCGAGATACATACATCGAAACAATACTGAGAACCTTCGAGAAGCATGTGAAAGAGATAACACGATTGGAAATGAGACAGCAGTATGCAGAACATTCCAGACCCGTGAGCCAAGGACGTCGCGATTGTAAACAAAACAAGCTAGCAAGGCGTAGAACATTCCAGCAACGAATAGTCTCGATCGTCCTCGGCGGGGCGAAGTACATCGAACATTCCAGAAGGCGTTCTGGAATATTCGAACACGGGAACTATAAAAGGTGGACCGCGATTGCGGGTGGATTCAGTCTTTACTTGGAAGCGAACAGTGCGAACAAGAGCGACCCGAGCGATCATCTGAGTAGTCGAAGTTTATTGTGCGATAATTGTATTGTAACGGTTTAAGTGAGTGCGTTATTAAAGTCTACTTTTGATTATCGGTGTATTCGTGCATTTCAACCTCGACAATCTCGACGTCTTATTAGAAACCATTTTTTTTTTATTAAAATTTAAAATTATCACTTCGACAGTCCAAAACTTGTAAATAAGATTAATTTACGTTGTCCGAATCGTGATTTCCGCAAAAAAAAGCTATTTCACATACCCCTTTATAAAACGAATTATGCAAAAAATACGTTTATTTCTCGAGCTTGTGATTGTTATAATCGTTATTTTAATAATATCGAAATATTCAATGTTTCTTTAGTTACTTTTAAATGTGCCTTGTATAAAACAAAAGTTTGTTAACATATGTTTCTACCTACCATGTATTTATATACTAAACGTCCAGATTAATGTCTTTCTCAGTCAAGATGGCGCATTTTGCATGTGTGCGCTATCTATCTATCTCTCTTCCTGTTCTTCGTTACGTGACTAGTTAAGAGGCCTGATTACTTTATATTTTTTATTCCACCTGTGAACACTGTTTGTCAATGAACCATTTTCCTTTTAATCTAATAAGATATATGTAAATGACTGTTTGTGTTCCAAATAAATAAATAAATAATAAATAAATAAATTTCTATCAGTTACCTACCCCCACGTACGTAACAGTACTAAAGTACTACTATAGGATTGGATAATGAAATAGCATTTACCACAGCATTTCAGTTAGAAATGTGAAGAAAACATTCAATTGTGTTGAAATTGTTGGTAAACTTTGTTTACAACAAAATCAATCAATATATTTTATCGACATTTCAAATCACTAGTCATTGTCAATTATCACCTATGACGTCACGTTTGTTTACACGATAAGACAAGTAAGGATGAACAGACCTTAGTAATACGGATGATACAAGCATTTTAAAATGCTAATTAGACAGAGATCCGAAGTGCACCGGTGACGTCATCGTGCAGCACGGCCATATAAAATGCTGTTTTGCTAGAAAGAGATAGGCACAAATCTTTGTTAGATTATATCTTGGTTATTTTTAAAGCTATTCAAAAAATGATTTTTCTCACCTGTTCGTTACATAAATCAGCTTATATTGAAGCTGTAAAAAAAAACATGCATATTCCCTATTAGCGGGTTAGTAAACCCATTGTTCCCAAAGAATTTTCCATAGATAGAGGTAACTGCTAATAACTGGTTTTTAGGGTTCCGTACCAAAATGGTAAATAGGAACTCTTAGTGAACTTCAGTGACTGTTTCCTCAGCAACTTCTGAACCTATCAAATTAAAATTTGGCATAAGTGTACAATCTGTTGTAAACTCACTGTCGTACTCAATTCCGTGGTAACATACTGTGTGATTTGGACATACTGCAACTGTAACATATTTATCGTTTCTGTCGAATGGATCGCCACAAGCTTTTGTTTGTTTGAGATTGCACGAGTAACATCTAAGATCTGAAATACATAAATATAGTTATATTTTCTAAAGACACCTCATACCTATGTTAAAATGCATCGAGACACAGAGCACAACGAAGAGCATCCAGCTGCGGAGCGTGCCTCGGAAATACTGACTTCCTAAATAACAGGACGCATGCGCAATTCGATAGTCAAAGTAAATATATATAACCTAAACTCTCGTGATTCCTTAAGATTACTATTTAAAGAAATTAGTATTTTGACAGTGGCGTCACAATTTATTTATGAGAATATTATTTATGTCATTAAAAATCAAGACTCTTTTGTTAAGAATTGTGATATACATAATTTGAAAACAAGAAATAAAAATAAAATTACTGTTAAAAAATTTCGTGTCCGTATCGACCTTATAGGTATAGTATTCGACATCAACGGCTTTTTCAAGTAATTTTTAAATGCTGGAAATGATAAATCATTTGTTGGTCAATGCATTCATTTCTATAATAAATTACCTGATGAAGTTTTGATTGAAGTTAGAATTTCCAGCACTTAAAAAATATTTGATAAAGTCGTTGATGTCGAAAGCTTACTATAGGGTCGAGGACTATCTAACAGATCAAAATGCTTGGCCTAAATTAAATACCTAAATAACTTAATAATAGCTTAGTCGGAAAAATATGTAAACATTGTATATTGTCTAGGGGACACTGTTTCTATAGGAGAATGTATCGAAACTTTTCGTGGTGGTTTTGCACCTTCATAGGTAAGCATATATATATTTTATTTATTTATTATTATTATCATTTTAGATATTTTTTTAATTTTCTGTAAATTAGGTTTTTTACACAAATAACAAATATAAGAGTAAAATAACAATACTAATACGAAAAATAAACATTATAAAAAACCTACGAGTGCCGCCGGCAGCGGGGCAGGGCTCAAGCTACCGGCGGTTTGGGCTGCAGAGAGAGGAACCTCCTCACAATGCGTGCCGTGTCGAGGAGTAGGTACTGCCTTCTGTATCTGGCCCTTGATCCAGCCGTCTAGCGGTCTCTTGAGGTGTTGTTCGAGACTCTTCGCTATAAGACCGTTTGCCGAAAGAACTATCGGGACCATGATGAGGCAACATCCCACATGGCGGTCACCTCGTGAGCCAAGTCAAGGACTTGCGGAGCTTGTCCTTCTCGGCCTTCACGAGGTTCTCATCATGCGGGATGTGACATCGACGAGCACTGCCCGGCGTTGAAATTATTATTATTATTACTATTTATGAGTTCTTCTGAACATACTGAGTTTTGACACATTTTCCTGCTCAACTAACTAAGCATGATATATATATTTTAATGTAAGAATCATTGTTTTATATAATGCTAGGTTAAGTTTCATAATTGTATAAGTAATATTTAAAAAACGACTGACTCTTGAGTTGCTTGCGTCGTTTTTTCTCAGCAGTGGTCTCTTGCGAAGCGCTGGTAGATTTTTGACGTGTAACGGCCTGGCCACGACATTGAGCGAATTGCGGCGCGGTGAGCGTTTTCTTAACACATTGCACGGTCGAGACGCGCAACGTTCTGCGGTTAGTTGGCATCACACGCTATGTATAAGAAAATCGCTTGCCGCGCCGCAATTCGCGCAATGTCGTGGCCAGGCCAAAAAAGTGCCCGTGCGGACTTACTGAATAAACATCTTTTATCTTTTTTTTAAATTTAACCCTTTTTTAAGAAATAAGGTCTCTAATACATACGCGGTTATATGACACAGCCCTTTTATCCAAGGAGGGTAGAATGGACACTTGAAAAACATAACCCTACTAATTTTATACAAAGCTAATGAGATCCAAAAAATCTGTGTCTATTGAATCTAGTCCCGTCTCCATGGTCGATATATTTTTTATAAATTAAATATAACGTCTTCGTGTTACCTTTCGTATCGCGCTCATAAATTTCTTGTCGAGCTTTTGGGGTAGCACACGGCGACTTTTTGTAGCAATGCAGTCGCGCGTTTCGTATCGCGGTCACTTTTGCCCTGATGTGTGAAAGTGACAGCGATACCGAACGCGCGACTTCATCGCTACAAAAGTCGCCGTGTAGTACGTCCCCTAGATAACATATTTTTTTTGTTAGCTAGTCGCTAGTCTTTGTATATTAAGTATGTGTATACATATATTTATTTTATACGTATGTAAGTACGTAAATATTTTTTCACCTGTTGTTTCACCTTAATGTTGCTTGTAGCATTAAGTCCACCTTTTGTACACTAGTTTAATTTTGTACAAAAGAAGTATTACAATAAATAAATTAATAGTACAACGTTTGCGAAAATTGTTTCTATTTTTGATGCACGGCAATTTTTACTTAATTAAAGAAACCACTGATATTTAAACGCGTCCTAAATATTGTACTTCTCAAAACCTGTTAATCATTGCACGAAAGACTCTTATGTAATCGCATTTAGCACAATAACTATTAAAGATCACGCGCGGCGCATTCATCAATATCATTATTATTTTAAGCGTTTTAAGCAAAAGAAGTCCACTCCACTGCATATTCACAATCCGTCCACAAAAAAATTGATAGCGTGAGGTGAGAAGTGAGTCCAGCTGTCGTATAAAGCGGCCTAATAGAGAGTGCATGTGTGTGAATTCTCAATTGAGCAGCTTTATACGACAGAGCTCGAGTTAAGATGTGTTTTTTACTCTCAGAAGGGACTAGTAAATTCGCCGTGTGATATTAGCTGCGTTGAGTTGAATAGTGATTACGCTTATGAGAATCACATCCCTGGACTTAGGCCTTCTCCATAGATCGTCTTCTGTCGGGACGCATTGCTTCGCAACGATAACCGCACGCTAGCACTGCAACAGTGCACTCAAGTGTAAAAATATGGGAGAACGTATCATCTCAAAAATATGCCCAATGTACAATAATCCAGTATATTCGTAAGAGACATATTTATATATATATATATGCTTTTAATACGTATTTCTGTACTTGACTGCAAGAGGTTATACTTCGTATTTTTTATATTAGAATCATAACGGTTAAATTCGCTTACGTTTCCTTTAATAGCGAAGATAATACTGAAAAATATTTTGTAAATCCGGCGTTTTAGAAAAGACAATTGTTTTTAATTTCTTATTTTGACTTCGTTACAGGTGAAAACGTGTGCAAAATAACGGTCACATTATAATCTATTGAAAAAACAAAGTATAAAAGCGAGTGGAGACAGTAGAAACCTGAAGGTCATATTGTGCTGCTGCATGGTACTTACACTTGTGGTCTTTGTCCTGTTCCTGCAAAGGAATCTGCAGTTCTATCATTTCTGAAACTCGGTCTTGCCGTATCATGCCTCCTGCAACGGCTGCTACGTAAATCATAGCCGCGATAAAAATAATATAAAGTTTGTTTGTCATCGTTTATACTTAAATATAAAAGTAAATAAAAGTATAGATATATCACAGAGATCTGTTTTGTAGCATATGTCATTTGTGTTGCCACTATGATTTCGCCAATGTCAGGTTTAAGGAGGCACACGTTCGTTTCGTTCGTTCGTTTTAACGGAGAAAATGAACAATTTTGAAAAGGGGAATAAAATACAACGAATGTTTCGGTTTCATATACTTACAAAATAAATATTAACATATAAATATATCACAACAAAACAATTACAAAAATAAAAATCACAAACAATTTGACGCAAAAGCGTCACAACGGAAACTTTTAAAGTATACCCAAGTACGCGCAGTTGAGTTATGATTAGATCCTCTTTAGATATGATAATACATAGTTATCATCACAGAATAAAGACCGTACTAAATAAGCAGAAAATACATTATGGTTCACTTCTTTTTACTTATGGTTTTCATAGTGAGTTGAAAAGAGATGAATCTATAGCTGTTCTTTAGTTATTTGGTACATCGTCACAAGTAAGGCGTGATTTGGACCTATAAGCACCTATAGTATTTGGACCTATAGATAAGGAAAGACAAATCCTTCCTATAGGAAGGACAAAGAAGTCCCTGTGTAAAACCTTGTGACAATGACAGTTAAAGAAGAAAAAACAGCCTACTTTTTGTTTAATTTTTTCTAATGTAATACGTAATCTAAAAAGTAGAGAAAGATAGCTGACGCAAAGTAAGTCTTACAGTCCGGCTTCTGCTATATGTTCTTATTCTGTGATAAAAACACGCCTCTGAAAACTAGTAGTCCAGTCTGTAGGGGTTCTTAGCTAGGTTCCATGAAAATCGGTTGGGCCGTTTAAGAGATATCGGCTCTGAAAGACCACCACCATGATATCGGGGGGTTTTATCTAGATATCTAATCTTTCCCGGCACTATATCTGTACCTACTTTTAACGGAAGTTCTGACTCTCCTGTTAGCTTTCCGCCCGCAGACGAAGTTGCGAGCGGAAAGCTAAGGTAAGTGGTTAAACATTAATTGCAATTGATTGTTTTTGGTCTCAGAATACAGGTATTATTATTTATTAGGTATTATTATTTAAGGCAAACCTGACTCACTGACTTATATATCAACGCACGGCCGAAACTACTGTACTTAGGAACCTGAAATTTGGTACAGGGGTTCCTTTCATGATGTAAGTGAGCACTAAGAAAGGGTTTTCCCAAAATCAACCCCCAACGGGAAGAAATAGGGGATGTAGCGGGAAACTAATTCTACGCGTACGAAGTCGCGGGCGTCCTCTAGTTATTAATAAGCCTAATAGTGTCCCACTTCTGGGTAAAGGCCTGTCTTGATTTACATACCTCTCTCATAAAAGTAGTAACGTTACCAATATTTTCACGGTATACAAATAGGAGCAAGTCCTGAATTATATAGATAACACAAAACAATGATGTATGTTGTTGCTAATTTATCTCAAAATATTAGTGGGGGGGTATCTTAAGAAAAATATTGGCAACAGAACAAAGGGCACGAATTCCAATGCACGAATCGTTCCGTTGCACAAATCAAAGTCACAATAAAAATGAAAATACTTCCATCTATCTTTTGGTCCATCTGCGTCATAAATGCAGCCACGAGAGCCTGCCAACACAGTTCTGGTAAACCCTGAAAATAAAAATAATAATTTATTAAGAACCAAATAGAATTCGATTTGAGGCGTCGAGTGGATCCTACAGTAGTTCTTTTACTACAGTGCCCGGCCGATAGGAAGTTAACGCTGCGGGCCTAGTATGGCTGCATCTATAGGTATCGCGTGTCAAATGTGGATAAAGCATCCGTCACTCTCGTACTTATTTACGTGTCAGAAGGGGGACAGACGCTTTATCTACACATTGTCACGCGACAAACGCAGACATATTAGGCCCCCTTAGACTAGGCCAAGAACTGAAAAACGCGTCTCTAAACCATTGCAAGCGACAAATCATGTAACAGGTGGGGTGACAAATTTATCAGAGGGTTTTGACCCTGCAGAATACGGATCTGTCTCGCCATTCCGAAATATGTACCGGAAGTATGCTATACCGGAAAAAGTGCAGCCCATACAAAATTTTTCGTCGTACAATTTTGTAAATCGTTGTTTGTCCGATTGTTATGGATTTTTAATATGTTGTAAAAGACAATATAGCCATGGTAACTCAAATTTTTTGTCCCTTCAAAAACTGACACTTTTTTTCTGTTTTTTGCTGATACTGTCGTTGAAGTTCATTCTAGGTGCTAATCATGGTTCGGAAATATTGTAGAGTATAAAATTTGCTAAAACTTTTGAATTCAAAGTTTTTTTCATCGACCCCTAGGAACGAAGATATGGAATTTGAGTTACCATGGCTACGAGTATATTGTCCTTTACAACATATTAAAAACAATGATATTTTATATTAAGATACGTCATCTGCGCGTAAAAGCGTTCCTCGAAAAGGAAGGTAATTTACCTTACTATCGTTCAGTCGCGCCGTGGCCGCTGACACACACGTGTCAAAAACAGTAAAGTTTTATTACCGAAATGCAACAAATATGAGTCATAAAAAATGCCGTCTTATGTTTTTCGAGGCTGCCGAAATTATACTGTAACTATAAAAGGAAGAAAGGATGTCTCATTTCATTCGTAAGTACCGGAAATATTATTTACATTTTGTTTTACATCGCCATACTTTGTTTAATTTGCACCGATGGCGTCACTGTCAATTGTGAAACATGAGATACACGATTAGTTATCGCATGAGTGCGATAAAGACGGGTAGTCATGAGCAGCCATGAGCGGGCTCGCCGCGTCATTCGGGTACGCAATTTGAAACAACTATTTATCTCTTTCTAACAATAGCGTTCGCTACGAATTGCCGTCTTTGTCTGTAGAAATATGGCAACGTAGCAACTGTCAGTAATTGGCGACGGTTTTCGAATGCGTTTAGTACGAGCATAACGTATCTAAATATAAAATATCATTGATTAAAAAACCATAACATTCGGGCCTTTTTTAGGGTACCGGAACAACCATTTAAAAAGTGTACGACGAAAAATTGTGTATGAGCTGCACCTTTTCCGCTATAGCATACTTCCGGTTCAAATTTCGAAATGGCGACAGGCAGATCCGTATTCTGCAGGGTCAAAACCCTCGGATAACATTGTCACCCCAACTGTTAATGATTTGCCGCTTGCCATGGTTTAGAGACGCGTTTTTCAGTTTTGGGCCTAGTCTAATACCAGAAGTGTACTTACAGTTAAATTGTATTCCAGCGTAGCACAATGTGTGATTCGGACATGTTGCTACACGGACATTTTTATCATTTCTGTCGAATGGGTCGCCGCAAGCTTCTGTAATATTCCAATTGCACGAGTAACATCTCAGATCTGAAAATAATTCAATTAACCATTTTACGGGCGCCGGTCCCACACAGAGTAGTCATCATCTGATGGGATATTATAAAAAGTTAATAATATAATTTTATTATTTTTAAAAATCAAATTTAACGAAAAAATTGTCTTAAGTATGATTTCCACCAAACGGCTCGCATCGCATCGGATCGGAACGGATTTTTCAATCTTTAAACGATGTTAAATCATGTATACAGTGTTTAAAGTCTATATTACCAAGCCCCGCAAAGCAGCTTAACCGCGGGCGTCTTCGTATCCGAAGGTATGCTGCGACGCGCGATTAGCTCCGTCATAAATAGACAATAATATTTTTAAATCGCTGTCGCCGCATCCGTTCGTATCCTTTCCGATCCGATGCCATGGGAGCCGTTTGTTGGAAATCATCCTTAAGTATGTATGTATTTTAATCACAGAAATAAAGGTGGTATCAAGGCGAACTTATCCCTTTAGAAGATCTCTTCTAGTTAACCTTGCGATGGGGAAAAAATAATCTAACAAAGTATCCTTTGTTCTACGCCTGCCTAAAACGTATTATGCTTATTTCGCGTTTTGCCTACACTTCATTATTTTGTGGCATTTAGGCTATATAGTTAGTTCGACTACTTCGGTTTTGATCTAGTCATATAATACATTACAATAAAACCATTTGGAATCATACTCTTTGTAGAATCACGTCATTTTGGCGTCAGCGGCATGAAAAGTACGGGCCCTGCTTATGAGTCCTTTATGCTTAAAGAAGTTGTACAGTATGTAGACAACTAAAGGCCGCTTGCACCAAAAATGTAATACTGGGAAAGTAAACGTCAGAAAACTGTTATTTTAACTGGAGTTAGTGTTTTAACTTACCTAGTATAAAATTTTTGGTGCAACTGGTACAAGTCCGCCTTAAAGAACGTTTCAGACAAAAACGAGAATGCAAATAAAGCATGAGATCGTCACCGTTCTATCAAAGTTTAAATTCAGTAGGTAAATTATTTTTGATTATTAACCTGTTTCATCCAGCTTTATCTGTGTAGCAAAATGTCCATATTAAGAGTTCTCTTTTTTTTACAACTATACAGATTTTTCTCATTTCTGATATTCTAATTGTAGTCTTCATATTTAATGATCTTCAAGCTAAAGAAAATTTTCCTACGAACTGTATGGGGAAACTTTTCTTTGATTTGTGGCTGTTCTGGTACTCTAACCTTAGGTCTATGAATGTCGATTGTCATCACTTAAAAAGTTAGTATAGGTCTCTTAAGAGCATTTTCGCGTAGCGGCAAGGGATCTAGTAGCTGCCCTTACTGCCCCATCTCAACTTTCCACTCTGTATAGATATAAGGCAATCTTTCGTTTGACTGACTGACTCATCATCGCCCAGCTCAAACCGTTAGAGGTAGGTAATGTTGGATGGTTGATTTTGTAATGTAAGCGTAGTTTATGAAGGGATTATTTTGAAAAACTCCTAAGTTGGTAACTCGTAAATGAGGGGTGGAAGTTAGTAAGGTAGGTAGTTTTCCATTTTAAACCGACTTCAAAAAAGGAGGAGGTTATACGTCCCACTGTATGTTTTTTTTTAATGTTTGTTCACCGATTACTCCGTCAATTGACGACCGATTTCAAATAATTTTTTTTGGTTTGGTAGAGTATACTTCCCAAGTGGTCCCATTGTCACCAAATCTGTATCTGATGAGAGGATCAGTGAGGAATTGAGGGAACTCCTCAAATATTGTAGGCAAACATATAGCGATTTTAGTATTTTTAGTAACAAGTCTAGCATTTGCATTCAGAAAGTATCATTTGGTGAAGTGGAACTGATGATGAAGACCACAGATGGCCACCGGAACTCCTCAATGGTACCGATTTCAAGGGTGGCGATAAGATATCTCGATTAAGATAGTTGAGCGACTACCTACAACGAATAATATTTACTTGTTGAAATATGACTATGACTTTCCCGCGGCGTTGCTTGCGGCGCGCTTGATATAAGTTAAAGTTTCATTTCAACTAAGAAGTGGGACTACGTAACAGCGTATTATGATCACTAAAAAGTATAAAATAAAATAAATGTAAAAAAAAAACAAAAAACCGCCTTCAAAAACGCAAAAAATAACTTCTTTAAAATTGTAGGCACCTAATAGGTTAGTCCAACTGAAGTCGGCGACCACAAAATTATCAACAAAAAGCCGACATCAGTTGGACTAACCTATTAGGTGTCTACAATTTTAAAGAAGTTATTTTTTGCGTTTTTGAAGGAGGTTTTTTGTTTTTTTAAACATTTATTTTTGAAGTTGTCGTCGAAACCGATGTTTAGGCTACTGCTTATGTATAAGGTTACGTTTATATAAATATACTTTGAGCGATAAAAAAACTACACATAAGGAGGTGAAATGTAAGGAGTTAGGTTAACCGAGAAATGGATGTTTGTATGGAAATTGGGTAATTAAGGTAAGGGCACCTATTACCGCTCCCCCCAAAATCGGCACCCATTACCGCGGTATTTTTAAAACTGCGTTTTATGAACAAGTCGATTTACTCACTAAGAAACTTATTTTACACGAGCAAAGCTCAGTTTGTAGAGTACCGGTATTTTGGCTCTAGTGTTTATGCATCAAATAAACAACTCGCAAACCGCCAAAATCCGCGACGCCGGCGCAGGAGCAGGTTGTGCCATAGAAACGCGAGACGCCACACGTAAGAAAACTCGCATTTTATTTAGTGATTTGCGTAATAGTTGTAATGACTAAATTAATGCTAAGATTGTTAAATTATTTATTATTGTTTTCTTTACGACTTCCAAATACTATTTTTGTGTGTTTTTGTCTGGAAATACGTTAAAATTAGAATATTAAATACCGCGGTAATCGGTTTCGTTTTTTGCTATGGCTCCTAAATCCGAGGTCCACGGTAATAGCTAAAATGGCACTTTAGGTTCAATGACCTTTATTTTTTATATCTGCTGTCGGTTATTTGCTTTTTTAGTGTTATAAAAAAACTTTATCTATCTAAGCAGTTAAAGACCAATTTCCGTTGTATGAAAAACACTAATAAAGGCCTTATTTTTTATTAAAAACTAGTGCACTATACTACTTGTTTCCATAGAAAGCCCTAAATGTTTGAGTCGTTTAAATATAAAGATATATTTAAAGATATTCTTATTAGTTTTATGAGTTTAGTTTTATTAGATGGTTAAAATGTTAAGTATTTATTTGTTTAACCAACGTCACGATAATTTTATTTTTTTATGGGTCGTAATTTGGTTTTATAGTACCGTGAATTTATCCTATTACCGAGGGTAAGAAAAGATAACCCTCGGTAATAGGATGTATGGGAACCTAGTTCCGAGGTATTTAGGTTTTTTATGGGTCGGAGTTAGGATCCCATACTATCTCCTATTACCGTGTGACATTAAATGAAATAACAATGTTAGGGTACCGTAGTCCGCATTCCTTAATAAAATTAAGATTTTTTTGATAGTAAAGCTTACCTGTTGGAAACTGTTGTACTAACTGATGGTACAACGCTAAATCTGGTAGACTGGGTTTTATGTTAGTCGGTCGAAAACTGGGATAATAATACTAGGCGTATGTTTATTTTGTATTTCAAAAATTTCGGTAAAACTTGCTCTTTTTATAGTTTTAATTTATGTTTTGAAGTCAGCGGCATCCATAATGTACTTACATTATGAACACAAGTACTAATTATTTTAAACTCACTATCAAACGTGGATATTCATAGCTACGCACGAGAGAGTATATCGTTACTACTTAAGAAAAAACTCGTATCTGATATTTCGAGATGTATAAGTTTGAACTTAATTCTTTACTAATTTTTTCTTGTTAAGAATCAAACAATAAAATAGTTACTTTTTACATGACAAGCCTGTTAGTTAGCCAGTTTAGGGTAAAACAATGTTGAATAATCCGCTTCCAGGTATCGCATTGATATGAAATTTTTATATACATCATTATGTAAATCTGATGACAATACAGTCATCTTGTACTTATCGAAATTGTTATATTGTATTTAGCAGAGATGGTCTTTATATTGTATTAAACAAATATGTTAAATATTAAGTGTACGGAACCAAAAATACTTTAATCCTCTACCCTCGGTAATAGGAACCTCATCCGCGGTAATAGGATCAAAGCCCGCCCAATACCTCGGTAATAGGAGAACCCGATAGAGTTTCTCTTCGAGAGTTCTCGAACCGAGAATTCCCGGGAAATTTTGCCTTATTCGAGACGAGAAAAAAGTGGTCGAGAAATCGAGAAATTCAGTCAAAAAATTTAAAAACATAATAAAGCGTTTGCGCTCGCGCGCGGCTCTGCCACGCGGCCACGCGGCGTGTGAGTGACCGACAGTGCCCCGCCCCCTCCCCGTTCCGTTCGTACACGCCAGTCTCCATTTTGAATTCGGCGGCGGAGCGCGTGTGCGTCGTTCTCGGAGCGAATTAGTGTATAAATTTAAGCGGGCGACTTCTCTAATGTAAGTAATTTACTTTCTCTTTATAGACTAGTATAATTATGTTGCTTTTTCCGTTTTATTTCAATTCTTATATGGGTATTTGTGGTATTGAACAAAATATATGATCGTTTGAGTTTCAGTTTAAATGAAACGAATCAATTTGTTATGAGTGTGTTTCTTGCCTTGCCTATATGATTTGATAATTTGTGAAGTCGTTATGTTTATTCATTTTTCCAATGAAATTTAGTTCCATTTCTATTTATGAACTAAATGCTCAAGTCGTTGTCATCATTTCGCTTTTCTCCCTTAAAAGTAAAGTAACTATTTATTATTTTTTGTTTAACAGTTTGAAGATGGAGAAATCTAAAGTGTGGAAATATTTCACTAAAATTAAAGATGACAAGTCGTCGTCCATACAAGCCGCACAATGCCTCAAATGTCCCAAAAAGATTTCAATGAAAGGTTCGAATACAAGCGGGCTAGTAAGGCATCTTGAACATATACATAAGATTTCGATAAAATCTCAAAGTGAAACAGAGCCAATGCCATCCACTTCAGCCAGCTGTGACACTGGAGCTACTGGTGCTGAAGACGCGCAGCCGTCGGCTCCTAAAAAACCTAAGACGTCAGTTCAACAGACTCTTACATTTCAACCGAAACCCAAACAGTCTCTCGGGGAAATAATTTCCGTATTAGCAGCAAAAGATGGCCTCACAATTCGCCAAATTACGAGGAGTGATTTCATAAGGGAATCTTTAGAGCAAAGAGGTTTCAGGTTACCCAAAAATGAGTCTGGAGTCATGAATTTAATACTTCAATTTTATGAAGAGAAAAAGAAAGAAACCATTACTTTTTTGCGCAAACTACGTAATGACCAATCAGCTCGATTCAGTCTGAGTATCGATGAGTGGACAAGTTTGAGGAATCGAAGGTATTTCAACCTTTGTCTCCATCATGCAGACGGCGTGGTTCATAATTTAGGACTTGTTTTCATACCGGGTCAATGTAGGGCAACGGAGACGAGGCAAATCGTAGAAGATCGCTTAAAAGAGTTTGGATTATGCTTTGAACAAGACGTCGTAGCTGTGACTAGTGATGGACCAAACGTCATGGTAAAGTTCGGACGCGAAAGCCCTGCTGAAATGGTCCTATGCTTAAATCACGCTATCCATTTATCTGTGTTGGCTACATTTTGCAACAAAAACAATACGATCGACGTTGATGTTACTGAACCAACAAATCAAGCTTTAGAACAAAACATTTCTGGACAAGACAGTGATGATGAAATTTTTTTATTCGACGACGGCGAGTTAGAATCTGATATAACAAATAATGTACAATATACCCAAAATATCAATAAAGTTTTGGAAGAGACACGAGCCTTGGTCAAATTATTTCGGAAGAGTCCTTTGAAAAACATCACGCTGCAAAAACACGTCAAAGAAGAAATCGGCCATGAGTTGAATTTATTATTAGATGTCCGTACAAGATGGAACTCGATGATGCAGATGGTGGAACGATTTCTTAAACTGAAAAATGCAATTAAAAAGGCATTGATCGATTTAAATATGTCCTCAATGTGGCGAGACGCCAACATTGATGTTTTAGAGTCATTGTTGGCAGTTTTACACCCGGTTAAGTTGTCTGTTGAAGCGTTATCGAGGAAAGATGCCACTATTTTGACATCGGAGGCAATAATAGACGTGCTGATAAATAAGTTAAAGTCTATGGAAAACAATTTAGCCACAACGTTCGTGGACCATCTGATGAGCAAAATTGAAAATAGGCGCAATATTAACTTGATTACATTAGTTAAATACCTTCACAACCCAACCATATTTCAGAACTATAATGAAATAAATGCCCTCGTATTTTTAAAGGCTTATTTCCTTAATAACAAGACATAGTGGGCTAGCTTTTGATTTTGAAGCAGTTTCCGCTTTAAATTGTGATTGTAATTAGTCTAAGATTATTAATTATTTATTAGGTTCTTATGTTTACGTACGTTACGTAGTAACGAAAAGACTGTCCATTTATAACAAATATTGAAAAGTTGATACAAAGACTAAACTAAGGTATCTTGCTTACTCGTGTCGTAATTATTAAGCTAGTCTGATTGTTATTTTTTATACCTAATTGAAAAACTGTCATTTTATGTTACATACTTGAAAAGTTTGTAGAACAGACAGAGACTAAAGTAAATTATTTAGTATGTAAGGTACTAAGTTTTATTGTGGTGACATGATGAAATTGTTTTTAGAAGATATTTTATTTGTTTATTCCAAAGAAAAAGACTATTTAGTTCTAATTGTTTGTAGAAATAATGATTAAAAGATCTCGCTAGAGTTTATTTCGCTTTATTAAAGTTTTCTATAGTTATAGTCACATGACATTAAAAATAAACGTTGTTGATTAATAAATGTTGTTGAATATTGCATAAAAAGCGAAGTTTTATTGTTAAATCACACATATTTTTTAAAATTTCCGTATTTCTCGACAACCCGGGAATTCCCGGGAAATAGTGGTCGAGAATTCTCGTGCTCCGGGAAATAAAAAAGGTCGAGAAATGAGAAACCGTAAACCCGACTTTTTGTGTTTAGTATTTATTTTATCCCATATAATCACCTAAAACAAGCCCAAAAAGGTGCAAATTACAAAGTTCAATCACCACACTCTTATAAAAAAACTCCTTTTGGTCGTTAGGGTGTCTTGATACCCTTAATTTCTGCCTCTTATTTGAAAACTACCTTAACTCCCACGGTAATAGGTGCCGTTAACTTAGATGACTAAATTATTGACGGTTTTTTTTTAAGTATTGTTGGTGAAATTTTGTATGGCAATTTTGTTGCTTTAACCTTTTCAACGCCACAGTCGGCTCTGGCCGTCAACTAAAAGTCGTGCCACTGACGCCACGTCGGCTACAGCCGACAAGAGTTCAAAATTAAAAGAGACTTTGTCTGGTAGCAATAAGGTGTAATTTGCACAGCAAAGCAAACATGTTTGGCGTGTGGGTGGCACATTTTGTATTCGACGTATGGCGTTCAAAAGGTTAAAGCAGCGGTCGGCAACCCGCGGCCCGCGGACGTCTTAAGCTGGGAACAAATTATCGGACGCGGCTGACGGACGCGGCTGAGACGGACGCGGCTGACGGCCGCGACTATTAAGTGTGCACAGTCGAACGGGTCGTGGTTTCGGCTGACAAAAACATCCAGCGCGCCGGATTTCTGTCGGATGTCCGAACGCTCAAGGTTACGTCCACGGCTTACCTCCGATAGTTTGCACAATTCAGTGTATATTCATTATCTAGATACCTATAAGTCACGGCTGTTCACGGATAATTTGTTCCTAGCTTTACTTGCGGCCCGTGAATGTTTTGTTAAATAATTGTATAATTATAGGGAGGTATATTGGGCTTCTAGGGTTAATATCACAACTTCACAAGTGCGGGCCGCCTTTCGTTTATTTTGCCACCTTGTGGCCCTTGCCTGCCAAAAGGTTGCCGACAGCTGCTTTAAAGGTTAGAACCGTGAAAAGAAAGTGTCCATTCGCCGTTTCCTTAAAAAAAACATGATCAAACTTTTGTACAGTCAAACTCATAAATATTTATTTATGTTCCCAAGTCGTCAAAAATATTGTATATATACACTCACATCACACACACTTAAGTTTATATAAACCGTAAGGAAAGATATTTGATCGTATTAACTCTACGATATCGTTCACAACTATGAAGCATTAGCATTAGCTTTCTTCTTGTACGTTTTTATCTGTTCTTGATTATCTTTGTCACGAATAAATGATTTTCTTCTTCTTCTTTCTTCATTACCATAAAAACTTACCCCTGTGTGGCTCTGGTTCTTCGTCGTCGTCGTCGTCGTCAGTTGCATTTCCAGTTGCATTTCCTGTTGATATTGTGCCAATCCCGGTCTGATTGGATTGTGCATTAATTGTAACATAAGCCAAAAGCACCAATAAAAATATGTGAAACCAATCGTTTCTCATTGTAATAAAATAATAGTTAATATAAAATGGTTTTAAATAAAACCGAAAATCTAAATTATAAATAACAAATGTCAAAAGTCAAAATCTTTGAACTTGCCATATTTTTGCCCAAAGACTAGCCTTTTTTCTTTTTCTTCTCCGTGGTATTAGGGTACGGCACTCTTTGGGATTTGCCATTGTCTTGTATTGTTATAGTCTGTGAGCATTTGAAAGGTGCCTCGGGTTTGTACTTCTCTCTCACTCGCTCTTAATAAGAGCGTATGAGAGCGAGTGAGAGATAAATACAAACCCCAAGCACCTCCTAAGAGCTATATCGTACTGTATAGTCACGTCTAATAATATGGACACAGTAAAACTCTCCAAAATATGTAAAATCAACTCTGCTGCTGTATATAGATTTCTGAAACCTTATTAATTTATGTACCTATATTTATAGACGTGACCGTACAATATCTTAGTAAGGACGGGTGACGAAGAACTGTTGTTATTATTAGCATTAAGAAAAAAACACAACCCTAATCGGCCTGGGGTTCAAGAGATTAATAAAAAAACCGGCCGAGTGAGAGTAGGACTCGCGCACGAAGGTTCCGTACCATTATCTATAACAACACTAGCTTTTGCCCGCGACTTCGTCCGCGTAGAACTCGTTTATCGCAGTTAAGTAAATTAATAGTTTTAAGTAATTCTATAGTTTGACGTCCTCCCTGGCAAGAATGATCTTTCAAACAATATTGAGATCGAAATTTACCGGGACACCAACTTCAACCATTCACTCTTACGGGAGGGCACTCCCGATACCTCGAAAGAGTTCAGTAACTCTAAGGGTAGGACGTGACTTGCTCTGTGTCTATGACATTGTCTACCAATAGATACTCCACAACATCGCCTTCTACATGAGACATATTTTTATATTTATCCGCCCGACAATTTCGTTTGTCGGTGCTAATATCGCCCTCTCGCACAAACATTCTTTATTCTTTATATTGTTTTTTAGATCGGGGTACACGTTATTTTTTAGATCATCTGTGTTTTGTACAATATTACAGAATTCGCGGTTTAATGTATTCAAATCGTTACTATCTCTCGCCATACGATCTTCGACCATTTTTTAGTAGAGCTGCCGGATATATTGCCCCGACTGTGTATCATGGTGTACTCGTAGTTCCTGGCATATTTGTAGTGAGGTTAATTTTTTATATATATACTCATATCGTAGATGCCGAAATGCATTTATTTTATCCGCTGGTGTGCCCCTAGTTATCACCGGTAGATGAGAGTCTGTCTAAATTCGCCGTCTCAAAGCACCATCCCTCCCATGATAGTTTGGTTGCTCTTAAAATATCCATCATAGTTCAATATTACATATATTATATTATGAGTCTTAATACTAATTATAATGTAGGTATCTATCATTATAAATGGCGGAACTCCCAAACATCATCAGTGAAAAAACAAAGACAATTATATTCTTCAAACAAATTTACCCAATGCCCATTAATCTCATTCGGTTCTGCGGTTAATCCGTGAAAGCGTAACAAACAGACAGACGACAGACATAATTGAATTGCCATTTTGAATTTCTACCTATACTTTCACATCATTTTCGAAATCTGCGTCCTCAAAATCTAAGAAAATGACAATTATGTCCACTTTTTAAAAAAGATTATGGCCTTCATCTTGAATACTAAATTTGACATAATTTTCATAATCTGCGTCCACAAAGTGTAAGAAAATGATACCAATGACGACTTTTTCAATAAACATCATGACGGCCATTTTGAATTCAAAATTTCATATCATTTTCGAAATCTGCGTCAACGCAACCTAAGAAAATGACACCCATGATGACTTTTTCAAAAAACACCAAACATTGTCGTTATTCCCTCGGGAACTTTTAAATTTTCCGGGATGGGATTTTTCTGTGTTAATCCAGGGTGCTACCTCCATTTTAAATTTCATCCTATTCCATCTAGCCGTTGCAGCGTTAAGGAGTAACTAACTAAAACCCCCTTTTACCCCCTTAGGGGTAGTTTTTTCTAAATCGCTGAAAGCAGGATATTTTATTTATAAACAGTAGCCTAAATATCAATTTCCTAATGTAGCCATTTCGATAGCTTCCATACAAATTTCTACTCCCCATTTATCGCCTGAGGGGGAGTTTTACGGAAATCAATGAAAGTTTTTTTTTAATGTTAAACAGTCTTAAACAGTAGCTTAAACACCAATTACCACGTTTCCAACTAAAAAAATTAACATAAATGACCAAATTGTCATACAAACTGCCATCCCAAATCTCGCCCCCTTAGGGGTGATTTTTGAGATACAAATTTAATCTAATTCAGTTCCGCGGTTTATCCTTGAATGCATAACAAACAGACAGACGACAGACATAATTACTTTCACGTTTATAATGTTAGTATGGATTTTCTTTGTACAGCAATATTATGTACACCTATCGATGTATAGTTTTTTTACCCCTTGAGTATTGTTTGAAATGACATTTTAGAATTAAATAACCGACCAATTCGCCGAAAAATGAAATGCCTGTCAGTAATTATTTTCAAGTGATCATAATAACCGCCCTAATATTAAATAACAGTCGTAGAATTAATACGCCGTGAATAGTATTGAAAATAGCGGAAAAAAATGTTAAAATCTGGATATGTCAACGCTGACAACTTCAATCTGACACCGCTCCTTTTGATATAGACTAACAAAACTGAGTGTAGGTACAAAGCCTGTCTCATGTTGTCACACGGGATGGCAAAAGCCATAGGAGAAATAAATTATTCAATTGCGCAATTTTGTCAAATAATTACTAATATTATTCTATATTAGTAATTATTTGCGTCCCCAAAAACTAAGAAAATGTTACCCGTGACAACTTTTTCAAAAAATATCATTGCCGCCAGCTTGAATTCTAAATTTGACATCATTTTCATAATCTGCGTCCCCAAAATGTAAGAAAATGATACCAATGACGACTTTTTCAATAAACATCATGGCGGCCATTTTGAATCCCAAATTTGATATCGTTTTCGAAATCTGCGTTAACGCAACCTAAGAAAACGACACCCATGATGACTTTTTCAAAAAACACAAAGATATTGTCGTTATTCCCTCGGGAAACTTTAAATTTTCCGGAATAGGATTTTTCTATGTGTTAATCCAGGGTATAAGCTATCTCCATTCTAAATTTCATCCAAATCCATCCAGCGCCATTGCAGCGTGAAGGAGGAACAAACTAAAACTCCCTTTTACCCCCCTTAGGGGTAGTTTTTTCTAAATCGCTGAAAGAAGTATTTTTTATTTATTATCAGTAGCCTAAATACCAATTTCCAAACTGCTTATTTTAAAAATAACTTATCTCCTATACAAATTTCTACCCCCTATTTGAACCCTTTAGGGGATGAATTTCCAAAAATCCTTTCTTAGTGTACCCTTAGGGTACCCAAGGAATATTCCCTTCAAATTTCAAGTCCCTAGGTCTAGCGGTTTAGGCTGTGCGTTGATCGATCAGTCAGTCAGTTTTACCCCTTTCCATCCCTTCGGGGATGAAATAATCAAAAACGCTGAAATACGTATAAATTAATTTTCAATTGTCAACCTAAACACAAAATTTGAATAGCCTAACTTAAACTAAAACTGACGGACTTTCATACAAATTTTCATCCCTTTAGGGGTGGAATTTCCAAAAATCCTTCCTTAGTGGATCTTTACACTATATAAGGTATCTATGTGCAAAATGTCAAGTCTCTAGGTCCTAAGGTTTGGGCTGTGCGTTGATATATTAACAATCCGTTTTACCCCTTTTTATCCCTTCGGGGTTGAAGTTATCATAAACGCTGAGACACGTATAAGTTGAAATTCAATCGCCAACCTAAACGCAAAATTTGAAGCGTCTAACTTCAAAACTGACGGACTTTCATACAAACGTTTTTCCCCTATTTTACCCCCTTAGGGGTGGAATTTCCAAAAATCCTTCCTTAGTGGATCTCTACACTATATAAGGTATCTATGTGCAAAATTTCAAGTCTCTAGGTCCAGCGGTCTGGGCTGTGCGTTGATATATCAACAATCAGCTTAGCATTTTATATAATAGATTAGCAAAAAACGTTCGTTGTATGGGAGCGCCCCACATTTTTTTTTATTTTAATTCTATTTAATTATTTATTTTTAAAGTGAATATATGTAGGAGGAAGCAATGAAAAACAAGGATTACAGAAAATAACAGCTAAATATATTCAATTGAAAATAAACCAACTCATACAAGCAATAAAGCCATTACTTCACCACAAATTAATAAAATTACAGTATTTAAGCAGTATAATTTGTTTATTTAAACAATTCACACATATTAGTTAACAATTACTTACGTATTTAAACACATCAGACTTTATAAGATAAGTAGGTACAATAATAACATCAAATCATAGGGTTACCTGGCAGCAAGACAGTTCAGAGCACTGATCGTACCGTGTCCAAGGCGGGACAACTTCTGCCCTGTCGATAGGCGAGGGCAGCCTTTTATAGGCTGGAGTAAACAAGTCTGGTGACGTCATGGAAGAACTGGGGTGGCGTGATGCGATACCGGCAAATAACAAGTTTTCTATCCCGATTTGTAGTTACCTTATTTTAAAAAAACTATTTAAAACTACCCTTTTCTCCCACATATACAACTAAATATTCTGTGAATATTTCAAGCGTCTTCCTGTTGCCGTTATTAATATCGAACAAAAAAAATCGCGTGAGCCCCCCTTAAATATTGATTTTATTCGGTTTTTAGTATTTGTTGTTATAGCGGCAACAGAAATTCATCACGGTTCATGAGATAAAGCCTGGCGACAGACAGACGGACAGACGGACAGACGGGCAGACGGACAGCAGAGTCTGTCACGGGAATACCGGAACAGAATCAGGAACAGGGAGTGGTTGGATTAATAACACCGGAAGTCCAGTGCAGGAATATTTAACTAAATTCTTCAATTACTTTATTATTAAATATAAATCTGGGAACAATACAGTACCTAAAGGAAACTTAATATATATGTATAAAAAATTAGGGTTAGATGAAGGGATGGTCTTGGACATAAAGGTATAACTTACAATTATACCATGAATTAAATTCTTACGAAGATCGTTTCTTCACCAATCTTCACATATTTCAATTCATATTAGCCAGGACAGCTTTGAAGAATTGCACGCTATGTTGTATTTAAAAATACTAAAGCAAGATGATACTAATTGCAGGCATGCCATTAGTAGGTACCAAGGAACGATTAACAATCGGGAATATCCATGGATTCTGTAAATCTAATTTCTCAACAAAATATGAAAATACCTTAATAGAGATCACCAAAAATAAAATTAAAATCGGCCAAGAAATTCGGATGATACAAGTATTTCAAAGTGAGAATTAGACAGCGATTGGTTAGACAGAGAGATCCGATATGCACTGTGACGTCATGTAACAGGTCAGCCATATAAACTCTGTTTTTTTTTAGTTTATAGGTTTTATATTTTAGTATTATAGAAGTAGCAAGTTATATATTGATTGAAACAACAAAAACGATTACGTATATTAAAAACAAAATTAATTTTGAGACTAATGTGTAGTTAAGTCAATATTATGATTAGAAAGATCATTAGTGAATTCCGGCTCCATCTTCGCATTCGAATGTTCTGATGTGTTTTCTTGTTCCTCTTACTCTGATGGAAACAGCTCTCTAAAATTGGCACCTTTACTTTAAGCCAATAGATTATTTGTGAATATGGTTTTTGCCATTTTTCTATTTAATTTCGAGACTGCTTTTTTTAAAAGCTGATATATTCTATGACTAGAGGAGTAAAGGAAGCTCTTAGGTGCCCAGCAGCTCGATCATGTTTTAAATGTTTCTCTCGGCTATGTTTCTGAGCTGTTTTTTGCCGGGTGAGGTTGTTGTATGAGGAAGCGTCTCGGCATTTACTCTATGTTAAATTGTTTTGCTAGAAAGAGATAGGAACCAATCTTTGTTGACTTATATCTAGGTTTTTTTTATAGCTATCCAAAAAACGATTTATCAACTGTTTGTCTCAAAAGTCATGATTATCGGATCGAAATGAAACTTTGTATGTACATTGTTCATAGTGATATATGTAATTCGGATGACAAAAATATTATTTGGTATTTCGGAACTGATCTTATAATGGGGAGCCTGGAGGTGGATAGTATGTCGATATGGATAGTGCATAAAAACCCCTCGAGATTGAGCGAACTGTTTTTTTTCAAGATTTTTTTAAACTACGTATTGTATTCATTTACCAATTGTTTTTGCTCCTGTTGAAAATAATTCAGTAACTAGTTTCATTTAAATAAATTTCTCAATCAAATACGACAGATTTTACTAAAACACCTTATTTTATTTAGATTTATTTTATACGATGCTATAAGTAAATTGAACAATACAAAAAGTCAGCTTCCGACTTCGCACCGCCTCCGGCTTAGTGTGAGGACAGCTTAGTGGCGGAAATGAGTTTTAATATTTAAAAAAATATATCGAATCGAATAGGTACTCAAATCATTAGTTTTTCGAAAATCTGCACGAATGAATTATTCGTGAATAATTTTATAACAAGTGATTGTTTATTCGAATAATGCTAATCTCTGGTTGGGGGTCTCCCCAACGTTGATATAATCGTGCTGATGATACCTACTGCAATCCTCTTCCACGGCGAACCTTGGAGAAAAATCTGCCGCAGAGCTGAAAAGTCTCCGTCAGATATATCTGACTGGCTGCATAGTAACCTACTTACCCTAACCATCGATAAGAACAAACTATATAGCGTTCTCTAAAATACTAGCTGCTTTCCCCCCAACTTCCTTAAAACTCCACATTCATCGCTGCAGTAATGGTTTACCATCGCTAAAGGTATTACACGTCATTGCGCTTGCGAAAGCATCAAGAGAAACGACTCGGTCAAGTATGTTGGACTCCACATAGCTTACAACCTGACATTTAAGGCCGGAGCCCCACTGCTGCGCACGGTCAAGCTACACACGTGGGTACAAAAATTATTTCTATGAAAATGTAGGCAGATACTTCCATAGTCCACGAGCACGCTGCGCACGAAATGACGTCACTGATACACGCGTGGTCTGTTCCGAAGTGCCTGCCACGCACACGCTAGGAAACCCCACCGCGACCCACGCTGCCCGTGTGTTGCAGTGGAAAGGTGGCTTCATGGGCGTCGCACCCCTCGCGCGCGCGCGGATGTGCGTGGCCCGCAATGGAGAATGTAGACACACGCAGCTGACCAACGTAGCCACGTGGCCCACACGTTTTACGTGTGCGTGCATTGGTTGCTGTGAAAATGTTGACACACGTATCCAGACCAATGGACCCACGTGGGCGACGTGTATAGCGTGTCCGTGCGTAGCGTGCGCAGCAGTGGGGCTCCGGCTTAAGAGACACAAAGACAACTCACAGGAACTAAACATGCTTATGCAACGCGATTTTTTGGAAAATTTGTCGTAATAACCGAAATTATACTATTGACGAGGATAAGGGGGGAAATAATAATTTCAATTAAATCGAAAATAATAACACAAATGAAACTTGAGAATTTTTTATCTTCCATAAATATTCTAAAAAATACAGTAATCCCTTTAATGTCGATTGTTATAACATAAAACCAGTTTTCGGACCTAGATTTGTTTTGATCTTTTTTAATTAGATGTTTCACCTGAGAATGGGTTAGAATTTAAATATCATTAAAAATGGCTTAGTAAAATAACAAAGGGCCATAACACCACAGTCGATTTGTCGACACGTCCCGACTTGTTGCAGTAATCAGTTGAACAGAAATAGCTCTTGAAATAGGGTGTGTCATTGGACTTTTTTTCGTGAACACAACCGCGTATGACTCTGTGCACAATCTTATTCTTTTCTGAAAGAAAAAGGGTGAGTTTTATTCTTTGATCACTGACGTACACTGACACGAATTAAAAGTTTGTGACATGGTCTTCTTATTCCAAAATACGATAGTCTACGTCGTTCTCTAAGATTATATTATATTACATCCCACCAAAAACATGAATGTAAAAAAAACTACCTTTAATAACGGTAGTTAGTTTTTGGGCGTTTTCACTAAAAAGTGTACCCGATACATTGCGGCCGTCAAAGTATAGCTAATTTTTGTCACAAAACTGACAAAGTTAAAGTTCCTTAATTTCAGTCCTTAATTGGGTACAGTTTTTAGTGAAAATGCCCTTTTGCGTCTTTGAAGGTGTTTTTTTTACTTATTTTTTAATTTTTTTAGTGATACTTGCGTTTCTACACGACGTAAAAAGGTCAAATACGGCTTTTTCTGAACCAAAGAGTTCCTTTGGCGGGAGTAATCTTTGGGTTCCTAAAATGATTTTAGAAGTGTGTCTGAGGTTAATAACTGTTTAAGTTTAAGTACTAAGACAAGTTTGGTATCATTTTTAACCAAATCAAAGATCGTATATTCAATTCTGGAATAAAAAACACAAAAAAAGGAGTTATAAACTTGTATTTTTTGTAACTACTGTAGCGCTCCATTTTGTAGCGCTCCATAAAAATAAAAGGATACGGAACACTACACGGGATGGTTGCGATAAAACCATCAGCACGTAAATTTGGACCTGTATAAGTAAAATAAAACCGAACGAAATTCAACAAGGTCATATAATAAGGAGAACACACAATGATAAAAATAAAACAAACTACATACAATGTAACTATAAAAACAAGATCACTAGACTGTTACGGAACTTAGCTTACGTATCAAAACAATTTAACACAAAACGGTCTGCGGATTGTCACATTAAAAAAAAAATCCTAGTTAAAAAAGCATTGCCTAAAAAAGGGTGAAAGACCACCTTAGAACACGGTCAGGCCAAAACTTGTATTCAATTTAAAGGTAATTCTGATTCGAACTAAAACAACAAGAATCTGTTAAAATGCAAGAAGCGCTTCATGATTAAATCTGATATGTTCGAAGTATTATGAAACAGGGATAACAAATTATGGTTTTGATCGGTAAAAAAAGGTCTAGGGATCTAATAACATTTATTGCCAAAATGAAACCGAAAGAATAACCTTAGGTAGGTTAGGTGTGAGCTCGCGGACTCGGATTAGAATTTAATAAAATAAAAAAAAACGAAATAGTAACTGTCCTGCGAATATCCGCCGTTGCTTGTCGCCGTGTGAAGATGTAACCACCCTGCGTTCGTCGCAACTGTCGCAGCGGGTAAAACCAGCGGGCGCTGCCGCAGACGACGACCCGTTGCCAGCGAACTTGACGGCGAACCACACGCTGAATCCAGTCGTCCAAATCTTCAGCCGGGGCGATGAGTCGGAAGATATGGGGTAAGCGGAGGTGCTGCAAAGGACACCTTTACTCACAAAATTGAACGAAAAGGACGGAAGAAAGGCTTCCTTAGATTGGAGGACTGTGAAAACTTGTTCGGCAACAAAAACCAACTCACCCGCTATCCGGACACACAGAAGACATCAGCACTAAAACGTTCAGCCCACCATTGAGACTACGGCGTAATAGCTAAGGTCTTCACGTAACTTAACGGCCGGACGCGGCACTCGAAGCTGGCTTCAGTTATAGAGACACTTGGGATGACTAGAGATTATCCAATTTTTCTGTTGTACGAGAATGAATGACATTCCCAAAACAAGGAACGGATCTAACAAAAACGAATTCAAAATTCAAAACTGTCAGTAGAAATTACAAACTCTAACCGGTCAATGAACAAGTCCGCAATACCAAAAAGGCTGAGAAACGAAAAAGGCGAAATAAATAAACAATAAATAACGCGAACCAACGCGATTTGTAGCGGTAATGCTACAATTCCCAAGATTAGGCTGAATTGGATCCAAAAGCATTCGGCGAAGTAAAGAAATACCTTTGCAAACAAGTTTTGGCGTAGTTAATTCATTTGATATTATTAAGTTAAATTTCCTATCATATTATGGCACGAATTGGCCTAAAACGGAATGCATCTTATCTTATCTTATCTTACAGATGGGCCCTTTCGGATACACTTCGACCCTATAGGATCTTTTGTGCAATTACCCTCTTACACACTCAGCTGTTCGAATGTGCAGGTTTCCTCACGATGTTTTTCCTTCACCGTAAGAGCATCGGGTAATGCACTTAAGTTAGAAAAACTCATTGGTACATGGTGACCGCGGGGGTTCGAACTCGGTACCTTACGATCACGAGTCGACCCCCTAAGCCACTAGGCCACCGACGCTCTAAACGGAATGCATAACCATAACTTGTATTATTTTACATCTTTATCATGTTTGCGAACCCATCCTATCATTCTAGGATCGCAAACCAACATTTTAATTAGTTTTGTTCCATTTCAATTTTTAGCACCGTCAACAGTTGTTTCGGACCACACCCATACGAGCCATTTCAATTTGACATTAAATATTTCTTTTTTCTACTCGCATACTATAAACCGCTATTGTTGATATCGTTAATGTTATTAGAATACCACCTATAGCGTAACCGAAGCGTGAAAACAATTCTATAATGAGCGTTGCCATGGTAATAACAGTTCTATAATAATTATTAGTGAACGAATAATAGGGCTCTCTAAAGCATCTTTTTTTTTCAACATTCGTAATTGTTTATAAGTTATGGAATTTTTCCTTGTGAAATAGAGAATTGAAAAAACAAGTTTTCTTTTATTTTATATATTATGTTTACTTCGGAACAGTGTCAATATGATACCATAAACGAATTCGGCATTATACAAAACCGATACCAAACTTGATCTAGTAGTGTAACCGATGTATGGTCCATTCGCTTAGATAGTGTCGCTACACTCGCACGTACTTGTGGTTATTGTAATAAAATAAGAATATAATTCTAATCAAACCACCATATTCACTTACGGCGTAACACCCGCAAGTGAATATGGGAGTTTACATCGAAATATATTTGTATTTTATAACAATAACCACAAGTACCTACGTGTGAGTGTAGCGACACTATCTAAGCGAATGGACTATAGATATAAAGATAAAGTTGAAACTCCCCCCCCTCAAAAATTTACATCAAATATCTTGGTGGCACCTCTTTTAAAATCCATCCTTGGGTCCTAAGGACTAATCCTGCCAAAGGAAATCTCTGGTTCACGAAAAGCCGTATTTCATCTGCTACAACTGCCACTAAGATCATAATATGCTGTTATGTAGTCCCACTTCTGAGTTGATATGAAACTTTAAGAAATTTCGAGCTCTCCGCGAGCATTTTTTTTTTAATGTAAGTACTTTAATATAATGTAAGACTAAGCATAAGTTTAAATTTTTTGTATGTCTTCATTGGCAATGAGAAGTATGCATGATAGTATGAGTAAGCAAACGCAAGTTTTTTTTGAAACATGTTCTCTAATTGTTAAATTATAAAACATGCAAATAATTGATAATGTAGTCATATAAATAGAAAAAAATATTGAAAAAATCATTTACCGAAGGTAAGTGAGAAGCGTCTTTCATCATTTACATTCTGACGGCAATTGACGAAAAAGTGCCTTTCGTACCGGCTTTATATATTTTTTATTTATAATTTTCATTAATACGAGTATATTATATTACCTAAAATACATCTACTTATTTTAGTAATAATAATAGTATCAAATTCGATTTTTGTTTTACAACGTCCAGTATACAGGACAAAATTAAATTTTATTAAGGGTTTAAGATGTTGACGTTTGACATTTTCATAGCACGTTAGAGCAGAGTAAACTTAGTGCGTGTTCACATAGAACATCCGTTTTACAGGATCCGTTTTAACGTACCTATCTTTTCACCTTGTAATCTTCTTTTTTACTGGATCCAGAATACTGTTATGGGTGTGAACTCGCTCATACAACTACATACGCCATCAAGATCCGTTAAAACGGATCCTGTAAAAACGGACGTTCTATGTGAACGCGCCCTTAATCTACACTAGTATTATAAAGACGAAAGAGCTGTATTTTTGTATGTTTGTAACGAATAAACTGAAAAATTACAGGACCAATTTCAAAAATGCTTTCACCATTAGAATACTACATTATCACTGAGTAACATGGGCTATATTTTATTTTAATGCGCGAGCGGAGTCGCAGGCAACTGCTATGATAATAATATAATTGTGGCTCAATACTACAATACATATTGGGGGTAAGGGGGAGAACGGCAACAACATCTAGCTGGCCCCAAAAGTCAACCTTACCTGCTCGCGCTGGTTATTCATTCAGAATTGTCAGCGGCGGCAGTCTCCTGACTGTCGCGGTATCCCCTGCTAGATAACAGACGAGGCTCTGGCGACCGAGCAATGGCGGTATAACCATACACCTGGCCATAAGCAACCTTTATGGTCGGAAGAGGTTTCAGTGACCTTGGGGACGAAACATCTCCTAGAAGTCTGGTGCAGAAGGCAACGGGAAACCACTGCACTAATATTCCCTAGTCGTCAGCGACACATAAAAACCATGGAAAAGTCCTATAAAGCCACGGCCCCGAGTGCTCGGCGTCCCTTAAGTGGGACAGGGGTGCGAAGAATCCCCGAGCGTAGTTTTAAGAATACTTTAACAATTGCGACCTGGAATGTACGAAGACTTTTACGTCCAGAAAAGAAATACAATGTAGTCATGGCGATGAAGCGCCTGAAGATTGACATACTGGGATTGAGTGATGTGAGGTGGAAAGGGAATGGCAAGCACCAGATAGATGTCGACCATGTTATGTATTACTCTGGCTCCTACAAATCGTCAAATTTGTATCCATGGGGTAGGGGTGATCGTTGAACACCAACATGGTAAAAGGCAATGTAAGCTTTGTGCCTAAATCCAATCGTGCCATGTTGATCCAAATAGAAGCAAAGGTAAGAAATATCAATATACCTACAACACTTCGCAAACATTGTAATTATTGCCAAAATGTTGGCGACTCCGGGCGTTTTCGGTGCCCGGCGCGTCGAAAAAAGTCGCGTGAGCGCGGACGCGCTGCCCCCATGTATGGTCATGCGCCATCGCGGCCCAGCTGGTGATTAACCATGCTAACTACAGATTGTCTACAGTCCGTGAAAGGGAAAGAAATACTCTATTTTTGCGTATAAATTTCAACTTTGTACTATAAATAAGTAATTAAGAAACTGTGACCTAAAAAAGTTACGTCCTTCCGGAAGGATCTAAAGTCCTTCTAGCAGGACTCCGGGCGATCTATCATTAAGTTTTCCCGTCAGAGCGAAGAAAACACATTTTAGCGCGTGCATTTTCAATTTGGCAGCATGGTTTCTGTCGATAAGATCGAACGTATAAGGCTGCCTAATTGAGAATGCACGCGCTAAAACGTGTTTTCTTCGCTCTGACGGGACTACTTAAACTCGCCGCTGCGACAGTCACTCATTCGTTCGTCCGACCGCGTTTTGAGAGAAAGACACCCCAGTTTACGAGTGTAAGGGACAGAGCTATAATAGTTATACGGCTCTGTCTCTATCTCACCGTAAAGTGAACTACATATTTATCACGGTAACCTCCTGTGGTCAGATCTGTCTCAAGCTCCAAGTGTACAGTCGAATACAAAGACATGTGTACATTTTAGGACCGCATTTCAATGGAATAAGGGAATAAAGTGTATACATCTCTTTTTTACTCGACTGTATAAGGCGTAGCCTCCAAATACGAGTAGGAAGGACTTGAGTGACTTCAATAATTTTTCGCGTCTTTTCTATCAGCTAATATCACTGGCCAGGCTTAGTCGACAGGGCGTCTATCTTGAAAATTTTAAATAAGACGGTACGTCAGCTCTACCCCTTTTTTTCGATTTTGTCATGTGATGGGGCGTGAATAACGGACGAAACAGTGTTTCTAAACCTAAAAAGCCAGTGTTGATAGCGACCATTTGCGGGATATACATTTTAAACTCGTGAAATGTTTAAAAGAAATGCAAGTCCTACCTGATTAAGCGTCGTTGGAGCTTGAGGCAGAACCTGACCGCCGGCGGCAGCTCTATGGAGCAGCGCACGCGCCCCCAGATGGAGGATCTGGTTCTCAAATTGCAGCACGCCCTAACTGTTCATCCAGAGGGGCGCACAGGGCTTGAGACTGTAAGACGTCAAAACCATTAATAATACTTACCTGCTTTTTAATCTAGCTAAATAACACGCTATTCCTGTAGAATCTACGTAACCTGCTCTTTTTTAGGGTTCCGTAGTCAAATTAGGAACCCTTATAAGTTCGCCATGAGTCCATGACTGTATGTCTAACTGTATATCACACTCCCTATTTTGGGTTCTGTAATGTATTATAGTAATGGCTTATTTTAGACCCTAGTTATACAATATACTATTGTCATTGTCTAAATGTCAAAGACTAAAAAGGTTTAATTTTCGAATAGCGTTTAAAGCGTATATAAAAGTTTAATTAATGTTTATAAATATTGTGTTCATAAAAAAACGGATTAAATCCAAGCGTAATAAACAATAAACCACATTTATTCAAATCAGATTTATTATATATTTAAATTTGCTTTCTATTTAATGGTATATTTCAGTTTCATACAAAGTGGTGCCTGATTTGAATGTAAATGGAATTATGATTTTTTTAGATGATGATGGGAGACAATGTCCTTTTCTCAAGACAATTTTGAGGCTGTGTTTAATATAATTAACAATTGTGTTATATTTTCTCGCATTGAGGGAGAAGAGGACTAGAGGTACGATTGGTTCGATCCCCGGCCAGAAAGGGCGATTGCTGGACTCGTATAATAGCTTACTTATACTCGTCCCGCACCGCAACGGCCTTTTCCCCGCTCTCTGCAGTACCTAATGTACTATTATTGCAATCTGATAAAAACAGTACAGTCGGCCTAACAAGTTGCTGCACACTTTTATACCTTGTCGCTTTAACGACTTTGCCAGATTGCTGCAGCAGTTCAATCATGACGTTAAAGTGACAAAACACTGAAGTGTGCATCTCATAAGGCCGATTGTATCTGTAGTACCTATAGGCCGTCAGTCGCTGAATATGATATTCTCGAAACATCATACTCTGAAAACATGATATTCGCAAAACATAATTTAAATTATCCGTGGCCCTATTGACCAAAGTTAGTATCATAACTAGACCCCGTTATCTAACGCACAGTTTGGAGGCACGCTAAATTAGTGATGTTGCTTCACATCATTGATCGATTCATATTTACTTATAGTGTTATTTGTCATTATAAAATTCTTCCAGGGAAGCTCAAATTGATTGATGCAGGGGTCGGAATAGGTAGTGCTTATTAACCTAAACTTGACTCTTGTTCATTCAGGCGTGAGTGAGATGGGAATACGTTATTGAATGAAGATGCATCAAGTTTAGGTTAATAAGCACTACCTATTCCGACCTCTGATGATATGATGATTGATTGTAAACAAAAACTGATAGAGCATTACAAAAAACTACAGATTTTGCCAGTTACATCTGTAGGGGTCGAAAAATCATTTTCATTTTTAAAATGGATTTTACAAGCAGGCGACGAAGTTTGTCTTCATATAATTTGGAAAACATAATTTTAATTTATTATGAAACATTTCTGATTCTATCACGCAGAGAAACCCCGAGCATAGCCCTCTCCATAGCCCTCTGAGACTTTGAGCTTCCTTATAAGGCCCATTGTTAGCGCCCACGTCTCATATCCATAAGTTATCACTGGCAACACACACTGGTCAAAGACCTTTGACTTCAAGCACTGCGGTAATTTGGACGAAAAGGTGCTGCGAAGCTTCCCGAACGCTGCCCAGCCGAGTTACCTCTTTCTCCAGTTAGGTAGGACTGGACCGTTTGTCCCAGGTAAATATAGTCGTCAACGATTTCGAACTTCTTGAGTGGCGTCCGCGGACCGAGAGACGAGCTGTAGGTAGGCCTCCAACAAGATGGAGTGACGACCTTGTAAAGATCGCGGGAACGCGGTGGATGCGAAAAGCACAAGACCGGTCTGAGTGGAGAGCCTTGGGGGAGGCCTATGTCCAGCAGTGGACGTCTTTCGGCTGACATGATGATGATGATGATGATGATGATTATGAAACATACAGTAGTATAGTATATTTCTATATCTATTTATGTAGATATTTGAATGTATTTATTTTTTATAGTTAGGTTTTATTGGTTAGTTTAATTTTTATGCTCTTTTCCTAAATTAAGTTGTACACTTGCCTACTTGATGCACAACCTTCACTTCTCTCAATCTCTCAAGGGTTAGCTGGAAGAGATCCCTTAAAGGGATAAGTTCGCCTTTGTACATTTTTTAAATCTTCATTGTATTGTTTTTGTTTTGTACAATAAAGTGTTTACATACATACATACAATCAAAAATAAATATATAAAAAAAATATTCTTTAATTTCATAATAATTTAGAGTTTAAGTTAGTGAGTCAGTAAATCAACTTAATTTTTTATCGATTCAGATTATCGAAATTGCCCCATCACTTGCCCCCAAACTGAGCATTAGATAGGTAACGGGGTTTAATCATAACATAAATATGAGGTAGGTTAGGTTAGGTTCGTTTGATGTCAGGCCCGAAGGGACAAAGCACTCAAAAATAGGATTAGCGGTAGCGGAGCTCCGTTGACTCTATTATATTATATTTTGCGTATACGATTTTTTGATAATATCACATTTTACATGTATGATTTTTGAAAATATCATGTTTTCAGAATATAATATTTTGAGAATATCATAATAATATTTTGCGAATATGATTTTTTGAGAATATAATTTTTTCCGAATATGGTATTCAGCGATGGAGGGCCTATAGCCAACAAAACTTACGGTCGACGGAGACTCTGCTCACGCACGCGACTGAGTCGTCGGCGCAGTGTCCTCTTGTGATTAACTGATCATTCACGTCGAACGGGTACCCACAACCAGTGACGAGGGGGTAGGAACACGCGTAACATTCTAGACCTAAAATATATCAAATGGGTAACGATGATGATTTAAAATTCCTAAAGATGTTTTATGGTAGGCCCTAGATTAAGAAACTCCTACATAATTTTAACTTACAGTAAAAATAAATTCACCCCAGACCCAAATAGCTTTTCTATGCGCCGTAGAGGTAGGCAGCGTCTTATTGTACAGTCGACGTCATAAATACGTTTACACGTCTTTAGTACCTTGTCTATTTAACGTCATGTTTTAACTGCCATATGAAATTGTCATAGCGGATAAAGTGACAAGGTACTAAAGTGTAAATATATCTTTGACGTCGACTGTACCACTGTAGAGTATCCATCTTTATTTTGATAGAGAGCGAATTTTTACCCACATACGTACGTACCTAGCTGGCTGGAAGGTGCTCCGCGGTAAAGTTCCGGCTTAAGCTGGGTCCACATTTGTATCATTTCGTCGTATCGTATCTCCATCGCGTTGCACCGACGCGTATCAAGATCGCTAGTGTGGACGCAAAAACGGCGCAATCATGCGGCGTGCCGTATCTGATCGCTCGGGATCGATGTTGATACGCGTTTGTTTTATACCCCGCACACTCGCGATCGGATACGCGTATCAAGATCGATAAGTATGGACGTATTTTGATACTGTATCATGATACGAAGTTATGATTTGATACGCGATACGCCTTGATCGCTCTCGAGGCGGTTTTTCCCCGATCATCAAAGGGGATACGGACATGCACTTGACAAGTTTGTGAGCGTCCACACTTAATGATACGGCGTTATGATACGATACGCTGCTACGCTACGGTTAGTATGGACGCATTTTTTCACGCGTCGATTGTAAGTAGTGATACGGTGTGCCCAAAGCGAGCTTCCATACTAAGGATACGGGAGCTCGATACGATACGCGTGATCGTAATCGGCAAAATGATACAAATGTGGACCCAGCTTTAAGTAGCTCAATTGTCGTTAACTTTATTCAAACGCCAGCTATGTTCACCTAAAACTAGTGGTACCTAGAGTTGTATTGGAATATAAACTAAATATATATTTTAACTACCTTTAAGAAAGTCTCATCCACTATTAGTGGTTCTATTACATAAATAAGTAAATAAATAAGATAATATAATAATGACTTACCTTCTGCTACGTAAGTTGTTGCTGCGACTAGAATAATATAGTAACAATTCTTTTTCATTGTGTAAAATGTGGCACAATACCTAAATTAAATTAAAATCCCAAATTTTGAGTCAGAATAAATAGGAAACATGAAACACAAACAATTAAACAAAAGGGTCACATACTCAATGAAATGCCGTTATGACAGTTTACTTTTTATTTTATGACTCGTGTGACATTCTGTTCGTTGTAACGTAGTGTTATATTCTCATTGGTTGTAAGGTCTTGTACGTTCCGTTCCTCCCGCTGCGCCCACTTACTTACTGTGGCTCGTTTCACGAAGCTACAAGTTACAAATTACAAGCGGAACTCTCTTTCTAGCAAATGCTTATCAGCTGCATAAAATAGCTTTCCAGCTGCAAGATGGCAGTTCGAGGGCAGTTCTGATGAAGTTCACGTTAAAACTGCGAACCATTGCGCAGTCCGCTTGTAGTTAGCGTGCAGTGTACCTAAGCAAGTTTGCAGTTCAAATGCAGTCCGTCTATACCAGCCCTTAGGTTTAGTGCAAATTATTAGTATAGGTCTACCAGAATCTCATGAAAAATTTAAAAGTAAAAGGAAATCGATTTTTATATGGCAATTTTGCCTTACGCCTGTCAATTCAAATTTCACCGCTTGTCAGGGTTTGTTATTGTTTGTTATTTTTACACAAATATAACGTTAGCGAAAAATATCATTAATCAAGTGTACTGTAAAATTTGCGAGGAAGATGTGAATCAAACACAATCCTTGATTTAGTGTCGTGTTTATAAAAGACTAGTAAATGAAGCCAAATAATATTGATACTTTAAGGTCCGTTGTACATTTGAAGGAACTTTACTTATCACCCCATTTGGCTTTTATATCTGACACTCAAAAGTCTATTTAGCACCCTTAATAATTAGGTGCCATTTAGTTCCAGGATTACCCATTGCCACCATATGGTGAATCGTGGCTGTGAGGCATGGTTTTCATGATATTTTTATGAGGAATAAATAAAAAGAACTACGCGGACTGAGTTCTCCACACCATGCTTTTAATGAACGCGGAAAATCAAGTATCAAGACCTTTAAATCCTATTACCCCGGAGTTGCAAGCCCTAAATTTAAATTTCCCTTTTTTTTTCATGAGATTCTGGTAGACCTATACCGACTTACCTGTTTATACCAACGTACCCAATAGTTATGATGGGAAAATAAATGACAATATTCTATAGGCGTCATAATTTCGATTGGTATTTTATTTGTCTATTAAACAAGCAATCCAAGGCATTTGATTGTGTTGATCATGACTACGTTAGTGCGGAAGTTAAGCTACTATGGCATCAAAAACGGTGCACTTGATCTTATTACCTTGCTCACAGATCTCAGTGGGTAGACATTAACAGAACACAATCCTCTGGATCATGTTGCTATGGAAGTGCCTCAAGGCTCTATTCTGAGCCCGTTCTTATTTTTAATATATATTAACAATCTCCCGTATGTAGTGCGCGATAAACATGAAATAGTCTTATTTGCTGACGATAAGTCACTTATATTTAAAGCGGATAGGAAACAGGATAATTTTAATGACATTAATGTTGCGTTGTTTACAATTGTTGACTGGTTTACAGTCAACAACTTACATTTAAATGCCAAAAAAACCAAGTGCATAAAATTTCCTCTGTCCAAGTGAAAAGTATGAATGCGCATAAAATAAGACTGAAGGATGAGACACTGGAATTAGAATAGAACAGTATTTTTAGGTCTCACTCTGGACTCGAAACTGCAATGGAGTGCGCATATATCCACACTTGCAGGTAAACTAAGTTCGGCGGCTTATGCGGCAAAGTGAATTCGACAACTTACTGACGTCGAGACGGCGAGACTTGTGAACTATAGTTATGTCCATAGTGTTATGAGCTACGGAATTTTGCTGTGGGGAAGAGCGGCCGACAGCCAAATCATCTTTGTACTACAGAAGCGGGCTGTACGTGCTATTTATCAATTTGGGTCTCGTGTTTCGCTTAGGGATACATTTAAAAAATGAATATTCTTACAGTCGCGTCTCAATATATCTTTGAGAATATCATGTATCTACGCAAACACATACATGAGTTTAGGTATAACCGCGACGTTCATAATTTAAATACTAGAAATAGGGATAAGCTCGCTCTTCCAGGCCACCGTCTCCGTTAGGTAAGTACTTCGTTTGCGGGGAACTGTATACGTTTTTACAACAAGATACCATCTGATATCGTCAATATGCCGTTCAATAAATTTAAGTCTTACATCAAGCGCTGCTTGTTGGGTAGGTCATATTACACTGTAAATGACTTCATTGGTGGCCAACATGTCTCTAAGTAGTGTCTAGGATATTTACAATATTTGTATCTTGATAAACATAGCCTTTATGCAAACTGTGTATTCAATCACTTTGTATTTTTATCTTTACTAGTTCTTGTGTGTACAAGACGCTTTTAAACGAGAACACACTGTGATGTTTCTCGCCGGACAGCTGTTTCATACAATAATCCTTTTATGTTGTCCGGCAGCATGAGCATGTCATGCTTGCTCAAAGGTCTTTGCTTACGGCGGCGTCGTTGATCGGGTCGCCACTTTCCCGAACACATGGTTATGAGAGGCGATGGCTGAGATACGCGTCATACTCGGGAACGAGTGCTGTTTGTGGGGTCCGGTCTGTTCACGTTTGCAAGGACTTGTTGTTCAATTAATTATTCTAGTTATAGCTTTTGACTTAGAGACCTCGTCGTGTTGTTCCCATATCCATTATGTTTACTTTAGGTTTATTGACCTTAAATTTGTAATAAGTTTATTTTTGGTAGTTCAAAGAATTTATTATTTATTACTTTATTACTTCATTATTAACTACTTAATGTAATTTACTTTTAAGTATTGTTGTTGTATGTTTTTATGATTGAAAAAAAAGACCTTCTGCTGGAGTTTCTTGCGGCGCTTCTTCTCCGCAATGATGGTCTTGTCCGAAGCGTTGGTAGATTCATTCTATATTACCGACGTGTAAAAGACCCCTCATGTGGCCTATTTGCTGAATAAATATTTAGAATTTAGAATTTCTTGAATTATTTTTTTGTTTTAAAGTTGATTTTGTTTTTTTTATTAATTATATATATACTGGACTAAACAAATTCAGCCTACCTATTCGCCACAATATATTACTTACCATATTAAATTTGATATAAAATACTTTTTATCGAATAAACAGCTGAGTGAAGGTCGTCTTCTATTCGGATCCCCTACTATAGTCTAGGACGGATAAGCCAAAAATAGTGAAATAAATATTATTCGAGCGCGTCAGATTTTCAGAGTTCAGTAAACCGGATAGAAGCTCCGATAGTCTTTTGAAAAAGACTAGCGATTCGCACGTGACACAAACTCTAAGTAGCGTAAGCAACGAAGACCAAAAACTGCCCTCAGGGGAAAAAACTCGTGTATAAGCGAATTTTGGCATAGTATTTTTTTTTTTATTATTTAAATAGACACACCAACGATATACATGGCTTACATTTTAAAAATAAGTAACAGATAATTTTAGACTAGCCTGTATACCAATAACAGGTGTGCAACAGGCTTCACCAAAAAACAGTAATTACTTTTTGAATAGGTAACCTAGTAAATTACCTAATAAACTAAAGTTATATCAGAAAACTATTTACAATTTTTAAAATTTACTAAACGTTTTAAAACTTAACATAAAACACACTAAAAACGCTTATTACAAGGTACAACTAAATCTACTCGACATTTTCTCGCGAACGACCTGGCTGCAGCACTCTGCGCCTCCATACTCCGGGCTTATTAAGTGCCCAGGAGTTGTCTTCTGCTGAGTTTCAAAAGTTTTTTGATCCAGCTCTGGTTAACTCCTTCTATGAAGAGCTTTGCATGCCCTAAGCTTACCGTAGTTTTCCACTCTTTTTGGTGGTTTTCTAGGGCGTTATTGTCAGGGCTTTATAAGGTGCCCGGTGAGGGTGCCACAAATGGTTCAGGTCCGACGTAAGCGCCCTTGGACCCTTCCCTTGCCAGCTCGTCCGCGGCTTCATTTCCGGGATAGCCTTCGTGTCCTGGAATCTACATCAGTTTCACTTTGTTGTGCCTATCAAGCTTGTTTAAGGCTTGGATTCCATTGTAGACTAGTCTCGAGTCTACTTTAGGCGCTGTCAGCGCCTTAAGTGCCGCTTGGCTGTCACTTAGAATATAGATAATAATGATGTAGATAGATGTGTGTAGATAGTAATGATGGTCTATCAATATTCTCTTGTGTGCAGGCAATTATCGCATACAACTCCGCCTGCAAGACTGTTGCGTAGTTGCCCATACTTATGCTACTGTTATAGTTTTTGGCGTGAATACCCGACCCCGTACCGGAGCTCATTTCTGAACTATCCGTGGTCCATATCGCGTTATCATCCTCTGATAGGTGCAACCCATCGTTTCATTCATCCCTTGTCGGAATGTGGACATTGAAGTTCCTCCGGAATACATACTTGGGCTGCATTTTATCGCGATCTTTTGAAAATAAGAGGTAATACTTAATGGAAAGTATGCTATTGACGAGGATAAGGGGGGAATAATAATTTCCATTAAATTGAAAATAATAACACAAATGGAACTTGAGAATTTTTTATGTTCCATATAAATTCTAAAAAATACAGTAATCCTTTTAATGTCGATTGTTATAACATAAAACTAGTTTTCGGACCTAGATTTATTTTTTACTGTTTTACTTTGATTTTTCACCTGAGAATGGGTTAGAATTTAAAACTCCTTAAAAATGGCTTAGTAAAATAACAAAGGGCCATAACACCACAGCCGCTTTGTCGACACGTCCCGACTTGTTGCAGTAATCAGTTGAACAGAAATAGCTCTTGTGAAAGTATGTGTTATTGTACTTTTTTTCGCAAACACAACTGCGTACGACTCTGACCGCAATCTTATTCTCTGAAAAAAAAATGGCAAGTTTTATTCTTTGATCTCTGTCAAGAAGTAGAAGTTTGTGACATGGTCTTCTTATTCCATAAAATAAATGTTTTAAAAAACAAAAAACCGCCTTCAAAAACGCAAAAAATAACTTCTCTTAAAATTGTAGGCTTTTGGATAAAAATATTGTGAGTCGCCGACTTCAATTGGACTGACCTATACCTACAATTTTAAGATAAGTTATTTTTTGCGTTTTTGAAGGCGGTTTTTTGTTTTTTCTAAACATTTATTTTATTTTATACTTTTTAGTGATAATAATAAGCTGTTATGTAGGTAGTCCCAGTAGTCCCACTTCTTAGTTGATATGAAACTTTAAGACAGTTCAAGTTCACCGCAAGTCATAGTCATATTTAAACGATTAAATGTTCTACGTTATAGCCGCTCAACTATATTTATCGAGATATCTTATCGGCACCCTTGAAATAGGTAGGTACCGTTGAGGAGTTCCGTTGGCCATCTGTAGTCATCATCAACTGATCCCACTTCACCAAACGATACTTTCTGAATGCAAATGCTGGCCTTGTTACTAAAAATACTGAAATTGCTCTATATATGCCTATAATATTTGAGGAGTTCCGTCAATTCCTCATGGATCCTCTCATCAGATTACAATTTGGTGACTATGGGACCACCTCGAAAGTATACCTACTCTATCAAACAAAAAAAAATTTTTTTAAATCGGACCTTAATTGACGGAGGTATTGATGATCAAACTCAGAATCTCCTTTTTTAAGTCGCTTAAAATACCAAAACCTTCTTCTAAGTGTAACAAATACTTTTCTGAAAACCGCATCAAAATCGGTTTAGCCAAACGCGAGAAAATCGCAGACAAACATACATACATATATATTGTAGGGCAAAAATACCTGCTGGCTGAGCTAGAGCCTATTATTAGTATATCTACATACATACATAATCTCACGCCTTCGTTCCCAGAGTGGGGTAGGCAGAGCTACAGAATTACAAACATCTCTAAAAACTTGTTGATAATTCTATAACCACAATTTGCACAATTAGGCTAAGATGTTTACCAGCGTATTAGTGACAGGTTGCAAGCCCATCGCCGAACTATATCTATCCTTCTTAAATAGTCTTACACTAACCGGTGGTTGTTTGTGGGAGCATACTTCTATAGTTTGAACTCAGGGATAATCGTCGGTTCGTGTCCCATCACTACTTAATTAAACTTGCCTAAAGGGCCTCTGCGTGTTGTCTTCGTCTCCATGTACGCCTTCCAAAGGTCCGAGACTCCCATAGACCCGTGATTGGTAAAGTAAAGACATACAAATAATAAAAGTCAACGATTGAACACGACTTAAGAGTGCACACGAATGCAATAAATAACTGCATCACAAAGTCCTGTGCGGTAATTGTTAGCTAAGCAACGATACGTCATCGAGTTTTTAAAGACATTTTCGATGAAATCTCTTCAACTCAATCTGTGGTAAACGATGTTTATTTGTACATATTTACCTACTAACCTATTATTGTTAAAAACTTTAGCATTCTTCTTTGATGTGATTGTTTTTTTTTCCTCAATAAACATATGAAAGAAAAAAGGTGACTAAAATCGGCCCTAAAACAGTATTATGTTACGCCTAAGTGAGATTCGAGTTATTTTTGTTCCCAGCAGATCAAGGATAAATTAAATAAAGAATATTTTCAATAATTCAACAATTTTTTTATTTACAATTTTGGAGATAACAACCAATAGCAAATTATAAAGAGGTCATTAATCGTTTTGGTGAAAGTTAAGTTGAAGTTGTCTGGTCCTCGGAGGCGTCCTTTCAGCAGCACTATTGAAAACCTAATCGTGGGTCCTAAAATAAAATAAAAAATAATAAAATTAGCGATAATCTACGAATTAGGCAGCACATCTGCCTAATGATAAATAACTTTTTCGTATCCATGCTTGCATATATACAATAAACATAGGTGCGGTGCGGCATCTGTTTTAACCTTTAATTTAGCAAGGAGAAAAAATATTGAAAGTTGGTGTTATTTTTTATTGGGTCTTTATGTAATTATATCTACGGGAAAAATCATAAAACATCTTTCGTTGTTAGTTTTCCAGAAAACGTTTGTCAAGTAAGTATACTGGTCATTGTCAACTTTGCGGAGAATGGGAAGTGGGCTTGAATGTCCAGCATGATGGTCATTGCCAAGGATATGAAAGATATGTTTACTGAATTATAAATCTGTTTTAGTCCAAATATTAAACAATAATCTATTTTTGAGAAATAATGCATTAATAAAATTCCTCTAACAAGTTGTCATTTATATAAAAACTGAAACAGATAGTATTTTATACTATATGGTTTACTGGTGACTTTCTCCACATGGAACTCGTTTATCGAGTTTTCCTGTAGAAAATGTTTTATTTACTATATAGATAAAAAAACATATTACATCCATTCCCGGAATCAAGCTATCTTCATTTCATATTTCATTGATTTCGGTTAAGCGGATGAGCCATGAAAAACAAACAAATAAGCAAACAACCTTCCTGATAGCAGTTTTGTTTTCCCAACGCCGGGTACAGAACTTAGGAACACCTAAACACAGTGAGGCTTGAGCTTGGACTACTAATAAACATGTCATGTCATGTTATTTCCAACTGCATCAAACAAAGCATAGAAGTCTTATCTCAAACTCTTAAACACAAGTTTACCTGCCGACGTTTATGATGGCGACGGAGGTAGCGGGATGAACAGCAAACCTTTGTAAAAGATTGATCAGTCATAGCTTTGTGAGGAGCAGTGTGGGAAGAAAAGGGGAAAGTGTCTACCCAACAATGGGGTCAGTACAGGCTAATAATAAATACAAATAAATAAATGGCGATTAGAGGGACATACTTAGTCCCTGAGAAACGCTGTAATATTTCTCCTTCTTCTGAATTAGAGCTTCTAAAGCTGGGCATTCAAGGACGCGCCGTTTATCTTGGCGACAGATGGAGTGTTTATAACACCACATTCACGGGAGCACCACGCCACGCCTCTACGCGATTTGTGCAATATCACGGAGCAGACTGATTAGAAAATGGCAGCCAGAGAACTCATTCCCGATAACGCCATTTGGCTTGGTGCGGAGGCGTGGCGTGTTCCAACGTTGAATTTTCGGATTGCGCGTTGGCGCGTCGCACTGGCTTTCCGCCCATTTGGAAATCCAACGGACGGCGCCAAGTACGTTTAAACACTACAGTTTTGACACTCACGGATCGATTTTGGCGCGGCGCTGCTCTATTCGGCTTGTTAGAGCGGTAGTGTATGCCCAGCTTTATGGTGCATGGAATTGTGGAATCATTTAAAAAAAAAATTGACTTCAAGATTTTTTTGGAAGACCTCGGCATAAATTAGTACGAGTACTTATTTCTGAAGACAGAGAAACTGTGATTTTAAGAAGTAAATAACCATATTGACACCCGAGAGGCATTGCTTGAATAAACCTTCCGCACCTACCTACTGCACTAATATTCGTGATTTATAAAATATTTCCAGGTTCTCATTCCAATCTTTCTGGGACCGTAGCGTTTTGCATTGAATCGTTTTGTTTAAACCTTATTTTGACGGTCAAGATAGGATAAAAAGTTACAAATTAAAGCAACATGGAAGCCATTAAAAACAATGTGGCTTAGGGTAGGGTGAACTGAGAAACCCCCTAAAACAGTAAAAGCACTCATTTCCTTGTCTAAATAAACTACTGTTTATTAAAAGCAGTAAAACTCAAGCGAGCAATTGTTATTTTTTATGTAATTACTTTATTATAAGAGTAAGCAGGAAGTATAAGTTTAATTTTTTTGTATGTATTCATTGGCAGTAGGTATGCTGCACATAGCAAACGCATTTTTTTTTCTGAAACAAGTTCTTTAATTTTTAAATTTTAAAACTTGCAAATAAGTTATAATGTTATCATATAGAAAAACACTGAAAAAAACATTTACCGAAGGTAAGTGAGAAGCGTCTTTCCTCATTTAGAGGTACATTCTGACGGCAGTTGACGAAAAAGTACCGTTCATACCGGCTTTATACATATATTATTATTTTTATTTAGAAATAGATTAATATGTGATTCCCATATAATTAACTAAAATACATTTAATTATTTTAGCTTTCCGTGTAGATTTTTGTTTTAACAACGTCCAGTATACTGGACAAAGTCAAATTTAAGGGCAATATTGTCCTTTTACATTTTCATAGCACGTTAGAGCAGAGTAAACTACACAAATATTATAAAGAGGAAAGATCTGTATTTTTATATATTTGTAACGAATAAACTCTAAAACAACTGGACCGATTTCAAAAATTATTTCACTTTTAGAATGCTACATTATCCCTGAGTAACATAGGCTATGTTTTATTTTTCTGCGCGGACGAAGTCGCGGGCAACTGCTATAATAATAATAAAATTGTGACTCAATACTACTACTAAAGATTAAATTTTATTTATCTTATCTTAAGCAATAATTTATAAATATGGAGCAAAGAGAAAAAAAATGCAAAATCATTTTCCTGACAAAATCACGAGCCTGCAAAACGTTTATGTTTTTTATTTCGTGCTGTCGGCAAAGTGAAAAGAATAGTCTTTAATTAGAGACTAAAAAGATATTCTTTATGTACTTAATGACACTGACGAAAAAACGTGATATGAAACAGTGCTGCGCACCTTAGTAGGTGCGCTTCTGGGGAGTTACCATGGCATAGCCATGGAGCTCAGGGGTGCGATTCTCTCAAAAACGAGGTCGGACGAACGAACGAGTGAATGTCGCAGCGGCGAGTTTAAGTAGTCCCGTCTCGGAGCGAACAAAACACATTTTAGCGCGTGCATTTTCAATTTGGCAGCATGGCTTCTTTGAGAATGCACGCGCTAAAACGTGTTTTGTTCGTTCTGACGGGACTACTTAAACTCGCCGCTGCGACATTCTCATTCGTTCGTCCGACCGCGTTTTGAGAGAATCACACCCCAGTTTACGAGTGTAAGGGACGTTACAGAGCTATAATAGTTATAAGGCTCTGTCTCTTTATCTCACCGTCAGATCTGTCTCAAGCTCCAAGTGTACAGTCGAATACAAAGACATGTGTACATTTTAGGACCCCATTTTAATGGAATAAAGGGGAAAAAGTGTATACATCTCTTTTTACTCGACTCCATAAGGCGTCTCTTCTCTATCAGCTATCATCATTGGCCAGGCAGTCGACAGGGCGTCTATCTTAAAAATTGATATAAGACGTTACGTTAGCTCTACCCCTTTCCGTTAGTTAGTCAAAGAGATGGGGCGTGAATCACGGACGAAACAGTGTTTCTAAACCTAAAAAGCCAGTGTTGATAGCGACCATTTGCGGGATATTAATTTTAAACTCGTGAAAGGTTTAAAAAAAATGCAAGTCCTACCTGATTAAGCGTCGTTGGAGCTTGAGGCAGAACCTGACCGCCGGCGGCAGCTCTATGGAGCAGCGCACGCGCCCCCAGATGGAGGATCTGGTTCTCAAATTGCAGCACGCCCTAACTGTTCATCCAGAGGGGCGCACAGGGCTTGAGACTGTAAGACGTCAAAATCATTAATAGTACTTCTTACCTACTTTTTAATCTAGCTAGATAAACAACATCCTACTTATCCCTGTAGAATCTACGTCACCTGCCATGGCCGTCTATCTGTCCGTCCGTCCGCGGTTTTACTAAGAGACTCTTTTCCAGTTGAAATTTGGCATGGCACTCGTATTAGGTAAGTGTACAATTGTTCAAGATTTTATCTAACTACTACGTCGAATTGTCCATAGAATATGATCATTTTTGTATGAGCCAGCTTTTGCTTGAACTTAATTAAAGATTTTTTTTTATTAAATGAAATATCTTATTAAATATTCCATTGAAATACAGTCACGAGATTAAATTTGGTACCCACCTTAAGCCCAAAGTCAATCTGTCATTCTACAACAATAAGGTTGAGTTTCCTAAAAGTTACAAATGACTTGACATCTCTAATGACATTGACGACTTCAGGCATATTTTTCTTGAAATGGGTCCCAAATTAACGCTCGTGACCGTACAATCTAGTCTTATGACTAATAAGTATTTTAAATTTGACCTAAACTTCTAATACAGACTAAGCTAAGAATGTGTCCATTAACACTTTTCCCATAGGCTCTGTTAAGGGGAAGACACTTTGTTAATGTGTTCTTTGTGTACAGTACTCACTGGACTAATTACACTATCACTACACTAAACTAACTCGAAATTGCATTGTTATTTATAAATACCGGGTGATACGAGGTTTTCTTGTTAGTAAAATCTATATGAGTTGACTTCGACTCATTGAGGTTTATTCGCCATTTCTTTTCCAATCATAGACAACGTTAATAGCGGATTTACCAATTTCCACTGGTTCTTAGTGGGTTATACCTACAGCCATAAAAGCCGTGTCATCTGCAGAAGTTGCAATGGTGTGGTTTTCTAACACTGGAATATCACATGTGTATAACGGGTACAGGACCGGACCTAATACACTTCCTAGAGGTACTCCTTATTTTATTTGCTTTTATTTGCTTGATTTCTGAGTATGAATCATCTTGTCTGATGCGAATCGTTATTGCTGATGGATAAGATTCTAAGATATCTGTGAACTGTTTTGGAAGCATTTTCTTCATCTTGTATATCTGGAGCACGTTTTATAATGCTACAAGTTACAATTTTACAGGTCTAAACTGGCAACACTGCTCAAATGGCTGGTCGTCGTTGGTCGAGGTTGTGTCAAATGGAAACTTGAAACCTGTAAATTGTAATTTGTAGCTTTATAAAACAGGCCCCAGGCCGTCTCATGCCATACTTTGTCGAATGCTTGGGCTACATCTAGAAAGACCATAGAGCAAACTTTTTTCTCTTCTAAAGCTTTTTCTATAATGTTGCTTATTCTGTGAACCTGGTCTATAGTAGAATGCTTTTCTCTAAAGCCAAATTGGTAATCAGGGATTAGCTTTTTGTCTTCTAAAATAGGTTTTACTCTTTTTATGAAGTGTTTTTCAAATAACTTGGACATTATTGGTAACAGGGATATAGGTATGGATAGGTGTATGATGTCACCTCATGTGGTGGGTTTCCTGATTTCGGAATCATAATGACGTCGGCGAATTACCACAAGCCGGGTAGGTACATGTTTTAGTCTTGATGTAGCGTTGATAAGTGTGGTGAGTTTCACTATTGCTTTTTGGGGCAGGTTACGTAGGACTTCCCCAGTGATGAGATCATAACCCGGAGATTTCTTTTGTCTTAGGCGATTAATAGTAGGTAGTACAGACTTCTTTTGGCGTAACCAATTTTATTTCAAGTTCATCTCTTCATTTAGGTTAATTTCAAACGTATTATCCTCGTGCGGTAGAAATATTTGATCAAGATGTTGTGCAAATCTCGTAGTTTTCTGAGCGCAATTTACAGCCCAATTACTGTTTTCTAATTTAATGGGTGGAACTTGGAAAAAAAAATACTTTCCACAACGAATAGTCTGTTGAACGATCACCTGTTAATTGACGAAGGTGAGTAGTGATGAACCCATCGTGGAAACTTTTAATTTCACTATGCAGTTGCTTTGAGATTATTTAATAAGGTCTTGTCTTGTGGAAATCTCGATTGTTGTCATTTTCTTATCTGCTTTCGTTTTTCAATAATCAAATTTCTGATTTCTAGAGGCTACTGGGTACTTAAGACCCTTAAGGTAGGTCGGCTTCCCTGTTAATACAACGTCACATTTGGTTTCCTTGATGGCGCATAGCAATTCTTTGCCTTTGGTAGTTGTAAGTCTGCATTCCCAGTAGGTATTTTTGGCATTGAAATCGCCTCCTAGGATAAACCTGTTTCCAAGTTGCTCCAGAAAGCTGGCGTTGTTTTCAGTGCATACTTTCTTTTTGACCCTTAAGGTCTGTAACCAAGGTTTCCAATAATTGTTCACGTTTGGCCTTTTCTTTGGAATAGTTTTTATATAACAACCGTTAATTTTTAGTGTTGATAATTAAGTTATGCGAACCCATTATAACTTATAAGCAATAACTTCGCCTTAACGAACTAACACAAATACTCATGATTTAAATTCAAATTCAAATTCATTTATTCTATAAGTAGGCCCTGTAGGCACTTTTACATGTCTGAGTCTACCAGCGCTTCCAAGGGACTCTGTTGAGAAGAAACGCCGCAAGAAACTCAACAGGAAGTCTTTTTTTTTATATGAGTAACTTATTACTATGATAAACTTAAGCTAACTAATTTAAATGTCACAGGGATGTACAGGTCCCAGGAGCAATTATGAGACTCAAAGTATATTCAATTTAAATTGGAAATGTAAAGTCTCCAAATTTCAAATAAAAATTAAAAATAGACATAGGTAAGGAGATGTAGAAAGTCTCCACGGTCAATAATACAATTATGGAGATGTAAAGAGTCTCCAAATGTCAAATTAAAATTAAATTTAAGAAATAAACATCCATAGGAGATGTAGAAAGTCTCCACGGTCAATTATGGAGATGTAAAGAGTCTCCAGATGTCAAATTAAAATAATAAGCATACAAAGGAGATGTATATAGTCTCCACGGTCAATAATAATTGTAATACAAACAATTCAGTCCCAAGCATTGTTATCATTTATATAATCTTTGATACTATAATACGCTTTAGAAATTAGTTTACGTTTAACGTAACTTTTAAATTTATTTACTGCTAGATGAGTAACACTACTTGGGAGCTTATTATAGAACCTTATACAATTACCCATGAAAGAGTTTTTTATTTTATGAAGCCGTGTAAAGGGGACTGCGAGCTTATGTTTATTTCTAGTATTAACATTATGTATGTCACAGTTCTTTTTAAAATTAACGATGTTTTTATGAACATGCATAAGGTGTTCATAAATATATTGACTGTATACTGTTAATATATTGGTTTCTTTAAACTTATCTCTAAGAGAGTCTCTATGACCCATCTTGTAAACAGCACGAATAGCCCTCTTTTGCAGAACAAAGATGCTGTTTACGTCAGCACCACTACCCCATAGTAAAATACCATATGACATAATACTATGGAAGTAACTAAAATAAACTAATCGAGCGGTTTTCAAGTCTATTAGTTGCCGAAATTTATTTTATTAGCCAGATGAGGACCCCATTGGAGTTTGGAGTCTAACGTTAAACCAAGAAATACTGTATCATTAACTAGGTCTAGTTTGTCATTTTTAATAGTTATAGTAGTTTGTCTATTTTTCACATTGCTTGTCATAAATTTAATACATTTAGTCTTCTTCTCATTCAGTAATAAATTATTAACACTGAACCAATCTACTACTTTTGATATAGCATTGTTTACAGCGATCGATCGATTTACTTAATCGGTGATACGGTTTCAGCTGTCAAGGACGACTTCTTGAAATGAGGACTTCTTAAAACGACGACATGTTTAGATTGACGACTTCTGAAAATAACGACTTCTTGAAATTGTCGACTTCTTTAAATGACGACATTTTAGATTGACGACTTCTGAAAATGTTTAAACAAGTTCTTAAAGGTATATTTAATTGTAAACCTCCAGTAAAAAGCTCTATTTCATGGAAGATCGAGGACCTCATGGAGTTCTTGAGACATTACCAATTTAATGAAGAAACCCTTTTGGCGGTGTCCAGGCATACGGCTCTTTTTGCTCCTGCTAGCTTCAGGTAGGAGAATTCACGACCTGACACTCTTGTCCATAAAAGGAGGAGCATTCGAGGACAATGACAATGAAATGATTTTCTGGCCTAAGTTTGGCTCCAAAACAGACTCGAGTTCCTACAGACAATCAGGTTGGCTTCTATCCAGGGGACTGGAAACTGAAGCTCGATTTGATTTAGTTTACTATATCCGAAAGCTTATTTATTGTTCTAAAAACCGTCGTGAGGCTGGATATTCGGACAACTTGTTCATCACAATAAGAGGCCCGGTGAAAAATGCGTCAAGAACAGTTATTGCAGGTTGGATAAAACATTGTTTAAGGAGGCAGGAATTTCAGCCTCGGCGGGGAGTTTCAGAGCGGCAGTTGCTTCTCACAACTAGACCAGCAATCAGTATGGTATCGATGAAATTCTTAAAAGAGGTAATTGGAGATCAAAAGACACTCTCTTTCGTTTTTATCTTAAAGAAGTTAAGGCTCGATCAGGGCCCAATGCAAACGCGCTAAGGCATAGTTTTTGTTCAATTTAAATTAAGAATCAAGATGAGAATCAAGACTGAGTCAATACAGACGCAATATACTTAATTACTTATTTAGTTCATTGCTTTAATTATTACTTTATATAATTGTAGACTTTATATTGTTTAGTATAATTTTGGCTTTCAAGAAGAGGGGGCAATAAATTATCGTGTTTGTTATGTTTATGATAGTCATGGCTGTGAATTATTATGGCTGATTTATTAAAGTTAACATTATGATCATCCCTGTTTTTTCCTTTCACTTGAGTATAAATCCCTAATTTGACCACTCAGTACGCTTACTAGCCCCACGCATCAGGATCTTTTTAAGATTTTTTTATTAATAAACTTCGGAGATAAGGTGGGTGGGGAACGTTCATTTTTTATACATTTTTCCCAATAAATCAAAAAGTACATCACAGAAAATAAAAATAAATGGTTTTTACATGTGCAGATTAAGCCCTTTCATATGACACCCCATTTGCTATAAGTAATTAAATCACTTATATTTTTCAACCCCCATTCTGGAGCCCTTGTCAATTATTTATAAAACTAATTTCATCCTTTTTTTACTAAAAACAGATGCGGGCAAGTACAACTATGCCAAATTTCAAGTTGATAGTATTTGTAGTAGCTGAGAAAACCTGCTGTGACATACAGACAGACAGATGGACAGACAACGAAGTCTCATTAAAAGGGTTCCTTTATTACCATTTTGGTACGGAACCCTAAAAAACGAATTACATCGAAGCGTAATAAACAATAGACTTTTATTTATTCAAATCAGATTTTTATTTAAAATTGTGATTCTATTTAATGGTAGGTATATTTCAGTTTCATACTAAGTGGTGCCTGTTTTGAATGTAAATGGAATTAAGATTTTTTTTGTTCGATGATGATGGGAGACAATGTTCTTTTTTTCAAGGTAATTTTGGGGCTGTGTTTAATATAATTAACAATTGTGTATTTGTGTTATATTTTCTCGCAATGAGGGAAAAAAAACACTAGAGGTACGATCCCCGGCCAGGAAGAGCGATTGCTGGACTCGTATAATAGCTTACTTATACTCGTCCCGCACCGCAACGGCCTTTTCCCCGCTCTCTGCATTACCTAATGTACTATTATTGCAATCTGATAAAACACAGTACAGTCGGCCTAACAAGTTGCTGCACACTTTTATACCTTGTCGCTTTAACGACTTTGACAGATTGCTGCAGCAGTTCAACATGACGTACGTACAAAACATGACGTTAAAGTGACAAAACCCTAAAGTGTGCATCTTATAAGGCCCACTGTACCTGTAAGCCGTCAGTCGCTGAATACCATATTCGCAAAATACGATATTTTCGAAACATCATATTCTCAAAACATTATATAATATTTTGCGAATATAGTATTCAGCGATGGAGGGCCTATATGCAACAAAACTTACGGTTGACAGTGACGTTGGTCACGCACGCGACTGCGTCGTCGGCGCAGTATTGTCTTGAGACTAACTCTTCATTCTCGTCGAACGGGATCCCACAACCAATTAATGGGGGGTAGGTACACGCGTAACATTCTAGACCTAAAATATATCAAATGGGAAACGATGATGATTTAAAATTCCTAAACATGTTTGTTTAGTGGTAGTCTCTAGATTAAGAAACTCCTACATCATTTTAACTTATACTCGTAGTAAAAATCTCTCTCTCTTCCTCTTCCGCGGTAGAGTAGGGGAGATGTGTGCATAATGATCCCCTTAATGGAGAAACGTTACTGTGGTCAAAGTTCAAGACAAAAAGACAATATTTAAATTGTTAAGAATGGTCAATTTACATAACTTGGTAACTGCATACCATACTTATTTCTTATCATGTGTATGTTTTTTATAAATAATATCATGTTTTCTAATAGTTTACTACAGGATCATACTCATGTATGTATAAAATAGGGCTCGCGGTCGTGTCCGTGTTTCGTGTACCGGTAGCCGTGCGCCCGTTTCCGTGTTACACGGCAACGGTTTTAAGGGCGCCATATACGGTACGATTCGTCGTTATGATCCGTCGGTTCAGACTGAAATCGAACGACGGATTGTACGTGTGTGGCAATATCGCGTCCAAAATTCAATAGAAATATGAATCGTCACGATATCGTTTCAGATCGATGGTAACGACCGATCGTTCCGTATATGGGGGCCCTTATGGCCCGTTCGGCACGTGTAATGGAGTCACGTGTACCTGTGTATCCGTGTACGCGGGATCACGTACCTGAAGTAGGTACATGCGGATCCGGTCCGCCATCGACGTTGAGTGAAAATAAGAGGCAGTGTCTCTAAAGGCGACGAATAAAAATTGTATTGTGAGTTTTTTATTAGTAGCTCTTTATTCCGTTTCATTCATTTATTTTTAAGAGCATGGACTTTTAAATATTTAGTGTGTACGAGTACGGGCTACGTATTTTGGCGTGTCACGTGAATGCGGACACGAACGCAGATACGGGCTACCGACCGTGTTCGTGAAATTCGTGATCTTAGTACCGCCGGGGTTAAGAACACGTAGCTACGGGTCGGCGTGTATCACGGATATCCATAGCCCTAGAATAAAACGGTCCCCCGGATACTATGATATTCCATATAACAAAAAATAAACATCCAGGCGTTTACTTTAATTATATGTTTTGCCTAAGATTACAAAATTATGTAAGAGTATGTGTATGACACATAACATTTTAAGTCGTGAGCGACTTGAAGATATTTTTTTTGATTAAATAATGCTGCGTATTCAATAAAATGTAACTTTAAATAATCGTAAAAAAACGTTTTAACGTGGTTTATCTTTTCTGAACTCGCGTTATCAACTTATCATCTGCAAAAAATTTTTTTTTTTTTTTATGATATGGAGAAGGCAAACGACCACACATGCCACCTGATGATAGTTGGATCTGTGACCAATAGAAATTTCCTAATGGGGTAATTTGATCCCAGGGATCATTTTATACACACGAAAAGGGATCATTTTACCTCAAACACCAAATTTCAAGGCATCGATTAAAATATAAGTTTCAAGTTCAACATGTGGTATTATAACATAGCTGATCGTCATAGGTGATCGTCAATGGAATCCGCCCATAAAATAAAATTTAAATAAAATTCAACATTCAGAAAGTAAAGAAACTTTAAAAATAGGCGTACCTACCATAGATTAGAAACCATTTTTTCCATTTTTATTAAATAAAACCACGCTCAATGCTTCCAGCTCAGGTCGCAAGGAATACGGTTATTGAGTATTTGGATAGAAATCGCTAACAGTCACTCGGATACGACGGGGAATCATTTCACCTCCAGGGATCATATTGTACACATCCCTCCTATCTATATTCATATTGATAGGAAGCGAAATTGTACCCACTTACGTAGCTGGACCGTGCTCAACGGTGGAGTTCCGGCTTATTAAGTAGCTTAATTGTCGTTAACTTTATTCAAACGCCAGCTATGTTCACCTAAAACTAGTGGCAGTAGTGGTACCTACAGTTATATTGGAATATAAACTAAATATATTTTTAAACTACCTTTAAGAAAGTCTCATCCACTATTAGTGGTTCTATTACATTAATAAGTAAATAAATAAGATACCTAATATAATAATGACTTACCTTCTGCTACGTAAGTTGTTGCTGCGACTAGAATAATATAGTAACAATTATTTTTCATTGTGTAAAATGTGGCACAATACCTATATTAAATTAAAATCCCAAATTTTGAGCCAGAATAAATAGTAAACATGAAACAAACAATGAAACATAAAAGGGTCACATCCTCAAAGAAATGCCGTTATGACAGTTTTTTTTTTTAATTTTATGACACGTGTGACTTAACGTTGTAGGGTCTTGTACGTTCCGTTCCTCCCGCTGCGCTCTCTTACTGGTAGCCTGGTTTTGGGTTGCTGGCTTATAAGAGACTCAGAGGCTCTATTTATTCTACTCGGTAAAATAATATTGCCTTTGAAATGAAATAAAATTTCGTTACGATAGCTTTTGCTTGACAGTAACGGTGGCCGCGTTCTTCACCAGGGCCGGACGGAGTTCCACCGTTTTTGATCAAGGACTCCATGTCGTTATTGGAACAGCCCTTGTTATATCAGTATAACCTTTGTCTCCAACGTGTCTCCAACTAAGTAAACGTTTATCCAGCCCAATGGAAGGTATCGAGAGTGACACCTATCCCGAAGTCTCCCTCGTTCGATGTCGTTAATTTCAGGCCTATAGCCGTGTTGTCTGTCTTCGGTAAAGTATTTGAGAGTATTATCAACCAACGTCTTCTGAACCAAACACAAAACCGGTTAAATCATACGCAACATGGATTTCGACAGGCTCGCTTGACCACCACCAGCCACATTATGCTTGACGGAGTATCTACATACCAAATGGATGTGTGCAAGCAAGTAGACGCTGCCTTTTTTGACTTTAGGAAAGCCTTCGACGCGGTGGACAACGATATTTTATTAGGCAAGCTCTCCTCGCTCGGTTGCACCCCTAAGTTGCTGTTTTTTTTTGTTGCCAGTTATCTTAAGGATCGGAAACAGAACGTGCAACAGGGTGAGTGGATAAGTCAAAGTAGCAATTTGGGGCCAACTTTATTTTTAATTATCATTGACGACCTTCCTTATATTGTCGCCGAGACTTACCGTCACATCTTTACAGATGACGTCAAGTTATTACAACCAATTACTAGCCCGAATGACTGTATTAAACCCCAGGGTGCCATCAACGCTGTTCAGGCATGGAGTGGAATCAACAGGTAGCTATCGAACGAATCCAAATGCAAGGTGACAATATTCTACCGTTCTAGGTCACCAATACTGATTTGGACGGTGTAGCATTGGAGCTTGTCAAACAGATTTGCGATTCAGGATTGATCGTGGACAGTACTCTGAGCTTCCGGAAATATCGAAACGGCGTTTAAAAACCTTGGGTTCATCAGCAGCGCAGTTTACATACTTAATTATTCTGTAAAACGCGTTTTGTTCGCAGCAGGCTCGTGTACAATTGTATTATATGGGAACATGCGATATTAAACACAGTTTAATGATCGAGAATTCGAGAGAGTCCAACGTAAGTTTACTCGGTATATGAACAGGAAGATGTACGGTTATTATATTACCCATTTCTGTACCCATCTAGCTTCGTGATTGGGCTTGAAACTCTGGAATTGAGGCGAAAGATACTTTCTGAGGCTTTACTATTGTCTGCTCTTGCGTGATAAAGTGGACATTCCCTCGGTGCTAGAGCGAATTCGTTTGTTTGTCCGCAGCGTACGGGCGCGCACGTGCTCGCGCGCATTGCGCCTACCGCCCGGGCCCTGGCGCTTCTAAACCACTTCCTTGACACAGTCCAAGATGCTAAAGTGTTTACTGATCCACTAGGACGATTGCAGTTTAAAATAATTGACTTTTCAAGTTCCTTTTTTTAGTCTAGTTTTTGCCTCTATTTTTAAGTACTTGTTTGTGTGTGATTCCGTGTCTTTCGCTTTGGCATTAAGAGGATGGTGCAGCGCCGCTAAAATCGTGTAGCTGTCAAAAAAAATCCATACAAAACTAGCTCCAGGCGAAAACGTTTCTCACTAAATCAAGTCCGATTTTCACTATTTTTGAATATGTTGTAGTTATTATAAAGACCTAGGTCTGTACGTTTCTGTTTTTTCGATTTTTAAATTTGTTTCGTTCTAAGAAATATTTTCTTGGAAAGGAAAACGTACAGACATAGTTTTTCATGATATCTACAACATATTCAAAAATCGTAAAAATCGGACGAGATTTAAGGGGAAAGAAAGGTTTTCGCATTTTGTATGGGGATTTTTAGCTTCACAATCCTCTTAAGCTGTTAGTCAAATATGTTCTTTTACAATAAATAAATAAGAATAAGAACATTCATCATTTGTTTTTATTATTTAGCCCTAAGTAAATCGTTTTGTTTTTACTTTTCAATTTGTTATGAAATGCCGCTAGTTATATGTACAGTTAGGTACAGCCATAAGATTAAAAAATAACTACACTACGGTCATTCTCCACTGAGTCCACTGTGTCCAATTGTGTTCTCTCAGTCTAATTAACACCGCGCTTTTTCCCACTTGCTTTTTGATAAAATTTATACTAAATGTAATAATATATCGAGCATTCAAACTTTAATATTTATTGGGCACTTAATTATTATTAGCAGTTAATAAAATAGAAGGGTTTTAATATTTACGTGACGCGCGAATTAGAAAAGCGACGCGTTAATTAGAATTACTTGCTTGCGAACAATGATGTTACATAAAAATATAAATAAGAAGGTGACAGCGGTGCTTATAATTAAACATCGGTATTAACGTTCAGTTTTCATGGCACCCGGTAAGGGTAGCAAAAAAAGAAATACTTTCGAATATTTAATGAATAACAACTTTTATTTTCTGTTATTTTTTTAAATATAATTATGCAGCAGCTAACTGTGTCTATTTTTTTTGCTGTACTTATGCTTAAAGAGGTTTATATTTTATATTATATAATGTCATAGAACCTTAATACTTATTTTGCATTCGAAAAAGAATATATGCCAAATAGGTAACGAATGTCAATTTAATTGTCACACCAAATAAATATTAGTCAGTGTGGAAAGGTAGGTAATTAAGTCATTTGTAATGGATATAGGTGAAATTATATATGGAATTTAAGTCAAATTTCAAATATAGAATGTCGAACGGTCTATACAGATGTGTTACTACTAATTTACTTACGTTTTTCACCTATATATTATAACAGATGTCAAAGGTTAACAGTTAACAGCAAAATCCATGGAACAGATTTTAGTAATTTATTAATCCTTTAACATTTTTAGCGTCTTTCTTTTTGTTTATCTATACTATTAATAAAGAGAGAACCGGAATGCGCGTCACTCATCAACGCCCAGCCGAAACTACTGAAGCTAGAAACATAAAACTTTAACAGTACGTATGTTTTTTGACGTAAGCAAGTAATAAGAAGGGATTTTTCGAAATTCAACCCCTAAAGGGGTGAAATAAGGGATGAACCATTGTATGGAAGTCCGTCATTTTTTAACCTACTAACATGAAACTTGGCATTAAGGCTTATAAATATGAGTCTGTAAATGTACCATATTCTTTTTTTTTTATTTCATCTCTAAAGAGGCGAAATAGTGAATTAAAGTTTGTATGGGAGATACGTCATTTTTGAAGTAAATTAAATCAAATTTAAAATATAGGCTCCTGGTAAGAATTAAAAAAATATAATTTTACCGTTTATGGAAATTCAAACCTTAAGGGAAGAAAAAAGGGGTTGAAAATTTGTACGGGATTCCCGTTGTTTCAAAGCTGCTGACAAGATAAATTTTGTTTTCAAAAATCAGATTTAAATCGGTTCAATTTATTTATCCGTTTTTACCCGACTGCAGCTAAAGAGAATCGAGTGTTATGTTCAAACATTTATTCCATAACAAAACATTCAAATTTGTATTCAAATCCGATCATCTCAGAAAGGAAAAACTAAAATCTACACTTCGTATTAGAAAGTTTTCAGTCTTCAGCGTAGGTACTTAAACAATAAGTTTTTGTTAAACATTTCACTTTCATGACCACCTTTTTTTTTAACTGTACTTTATTATTGCATTGTCAGTGTGTTGTGTTGTGGGATTACATTGTGTACCAAATTTCAGCCAAATCCTATAACGGGAACTGGTTAAAAATAAACTTCCAAAATTAGACTCCCACATTATAACGTACCTACATGCTACATACTAACAAAACAAGTTGAATAAAAGATTGTAAAAAGGCGAAAAGTAACGGCAGACAGACAGATACCCGTATTCACAAACGTCACTATGAGGTCTCACAGTGCTCACGAACGCACAGGGTGGTTCAAATCGTCTCATGAACAAGAGATCGGTGAAAAAGGATCAATCACAAAGCTGTATTGAACGCAGTGCGTTTACTCAGTGAAGGATCCCTTAAGTATTCTATTGCTTTTTCTATAAGGGCCTGTTGTATGATCCGTAGTTAACTCAACTAATTGTTAAAATTAAAAAAAGGAATCGAAAATTTGACACATTTCCTTGAGACTTAACCATTAGTTACGGTTTTTAACGATTAGTTAGTTTAACTACTGATCAAACAACAGGCCCTTAATAATGACGATGTTCCCTTTTTATTCGAATTTCAAATTTATTCATTTTTTACATTATAATTATTAATAAACAGTGAATGTTGAGTCATTAACGTGTTGTTATTATTAATGAAGAAAATCCATCTTTGCTTACCTAAACAATCTAGGTAAATAAACGATAGGTCTAGGGTGGTAGCCAAGATGACCAACGATTAGCTTTCGTTTAACTAAATCGGCAGAAAATGTATGGATTGACATTCGATGACGCCTGTTAGGTCCTGGATACATTATGTTTCTAATCCATTTCAAATTTATAATTATTAATGATGACAATATCATATTTTGGGTATCCTGCCTTTTGGCCAAAATACGTTTGGCCGAATGTATCGTCCCAACTGTTTCATTTGCCAACCCACTTTTATTTCTGTAACTGTAAATATTTCAGGATTCATTTCAGTACCTTCGTGTAGACCCTACAGATTAGGTTAGGTTAGTTTTTATAAAAATCCTGAAATATTTACAGTTACAGAAATAAAACTGGGTTGGCAAATGAAACGGTTGCGAAACGATTCATTCGAGCAAACATATTTCGGCCAAAAGGCAGAGAACCCATATTTTGATATGATGATAACTAGGACTAACTTTATATAGTATACTAAACATACTAAACCACACCCGAGCGAAGCCGGGCGGGCCGCTATTACACATAAAAACCTTCCTCTTGAATCACTCTACCTTTTGATGAAAAACCGCACTCAATTCCGTTGCGTTTAGAAGATCTACGGCGGAAGCGAGTTTGTTTTATACTGTGTAAAAGATAAAGATAAAGATACTTAAATCAAACCCGCTTATAAATACACCGGCGTCTGTCCCTCTGTATGCTCGCTTAGATCTTTCAAACTACGCAAAGGATTTTAATGCGGTTTTGATTAATAGTGATTTAAGAGGGAAGTTTTTATGTATAGTAATATCTTGATTTATGTACAGGGGTTAGAGAAAAACATAAACCGAAGCGAAGCGAGGGCGGGTCGCTAGTAAAAAATATAAGTTCAAAATACTAGATGTATTTGTTTGTATTTGTTTTTGTGCAAACCGTACTTTGCCATGAAAGTTGAACGTTGATACCGATGTTTACTTATAATTAATTACTTTGCGAGTAAAAAACAAGTTAGTTTGTTAGTTTCGCGAATTGTATATTGTGTACAGATAGTAAGACAATATGGAACAGGCTCGCCCACCGACAGAACTAGTGCTGGAAGGGGATCCAGCGAGTCGGGCTGACGCGTGGTAAAAATGGCACAAGCAGTTTAAGATATTCCTTAAAAAGCGTCAGGAGTTAATAAAGAGGACGATGAAGTGCAAGCAAGCTTGTTGATTAATTTAATTGGACTAGAAGGGTATGACATTTATTTGACGTTAAAGTTTATAAAGGATGAAGAACGCGAAAATATTGATAAAAAAACATGAAACATTGACAAAATATGAAACGATTTATTTTTTACGGAATCAAGAGAAAGGTGAAAACATAGACGATTACGTCACCGCATTAAGATTGTTATTCCAGCAATGTGAATTCAAAGAATTAGAAGACGGAATAAGGGACCGCGTAGTTTGTGGCGTTTTGGAAGGTTCCGTACGCGACAGGCTTCTTAGATCGGATGAATTAACATTGGAAAAAGCCGTAAAGATCTGTCAAGCCAGTGAGATGTCAAATAAGGACAACCGTCAGATCGAATGTAGAAAGATATCCAGTGGAGATGGTTCGGGATCATCTGCGGCGACGGTGGCCGTTGACGTGGTAAGCGGCCGCGGCGGAGCTACCAAATTTTTTATCTTCTCCTCTAGCGTTCAGACGCCACCAGCACACTAGCACACAAAACTTTACAAGTTTAAAAGTCGAAAAAATTTCATGGAACACATTACAATTAGGTAACTAGGTACTCCAAGCCTACTCCTAATGTTACATGGTTTTATAACTCCACCCTGTACCTACCGCCACGAGTAGTTGTAGACAGTTCTTAACGTAAATTTCGCTTGCCGAATGCAATAAGGGCACAACTCAAAATTTTCGAGATTTGAGATTATTGCGGAGTCGTGATCTAAAGTGCTCGTTTTACAGTATGCATTAAAAATACTTTAGTCAAAAGTGTACTGTAACAGACCAAAGAGGGCATTTATGCCTTTACTGCACTAAGAGAAATGATCTATCCCTTTCCTGCTATATGGGCCCATCACCAGTCGGCCGCTTGCACTCGTCGCAAACGCACGCGGTAATTTGTGCTACAAAGGCATTTCTTAGTTGTGCCCGTATTGCATATTTTTTTAAACTCATTTTCACGTTGTGCCCGCTATTTTTCACAATAAATCGAAGAAAATATAAAAGAACTAAACGTAATTTTATTATGCCACAACAGTAAGTACCTGCCTTAATATTTTATATAGGTATATATTGTAAATTATATCTGTTATGTCCGACCGCACTTGTAAATTACATACAACATAATAATAATATATTGAATTAAATGATTTTAAATTTAGAGTTAATTATAGAACGAAAGTATGCACCTATATAATATGATGTAATTATTCTTATACCAGCAAATAATTCTGCTGAAGTCTACTTAATTCGTTGAATAATTCGACTGAGCAGTGGCATATTTTTCAATGGAATTTAATGAATTCCTCTGTCATATATTGCCGTAAAGTCACATATTGGAACTTCAGGTACACCGACCCACACAAGAATGTGAGTCGGCGGCCCTGGTCCAGAAGGGCTTGCACCTCTGTCTCCGGGATGCTGACGATGGCGAAGGTTTCTGAGCCTTGCCTGTTAGCGCTGATGAGTAGCCGCCGGTCAATCCGGACCCAGGCGCTCTGCTAATGAAGGGAGTTTGCTACCACCCCGAAAACGTCCCAGACACCCGGGAGCAGAATAGCGCAGCGAACTCTGTTTGGCACCTCATTTTCACGCTGGACCACCAACTTGTCCCCTGATGAGAGGGTGATGGTGGCCACGCACCGCTTGCCCCAAGGCACCCAAGCCACCGCTGCCTGGTCTCCGCATCACATTCTCACGGTTCCGTTAGCGTATAGCGGTTTGCTTTGAAATTGTGGTCCGGCCCCACTCTGGGGGTTCTGCATCGCCACAGCCATGACGAAGCCCTGAATCAGGTTGAAGGCCTCTTCGGCGAGTTGTGAGGAGAGGTGAAACGTGCTTGCAGACGTTACCGCAACCATCAGGTCAGCTTTTGCTGCGTCCGCGTATGCTGCTCGCGGGGTCCCAGCGGTGAACTCGATCCTCTGCTTCTTAGATTCGCCTCTCGGAGACAGAGTCTCGTCAAGGCGTACCCTTTTCACAAAGACCCGAAACCACTGGGTTGTTGGTGCTGGCTTCTTTCCCTTTCAGGTGGGACACGGTTTGCTGTCCTTGGCTAAGGCCATTGGTAGATCCCTACATCTCCACCGTATTGGGAGCTCCTGACGGATGTGCAGGCAACGTTGGAACAGAGGCTGCTTGTTCCGCTAGCATTTTGCGGTACATGCACCTAGAGGTTTTTGGTTACTATGCCTCCTCTTCCCGAGGTCTATCGCGCTGGAACCAGGCGCATCCCATTTGGCGGGTTGCTCCCTTTTCCCCTACGTCTTTCCATCAACACGGGAAGAGTCTAGCTAGAGTCTAGCTGGGAGGATGTAATTGGTGTGGGCTACAAGTGCTACAACGCCGGTGTCTACCCCGTGGCTGTAGATTTCTCTGAAAACGGGACGATCTCTAGGTTGTTTGTTGTTGTCGGCTGTTCTATGTGTGTGTGTGTGTGTGTGTGTGTGTGTGTGTGTGTGTGTGTGTGTGTGTGTGAGTGTGAGGTCCACGCTTGGGCTTTCGGTCCTGTTGGTTTCCCTGCAGATCTTCCTCCCCTCGCAGACCTTTTGTTTGTGTGTGGGGGGGTCCTGCAGTACCGCCCCCGTGTGGGTGAGTGTTTGTAGACTTCGAGGTCGAAGGCGTTGCCTTGAAGCCACGTGTGAAGAAAGGAAGCGGCACTTTCTTGCCACTTACCTTCTGCTGTGTTGGGTTTGTTGGGGTAGCTGGCTGGGCTTTCGCCTTACCGCTACTTTTGTGTGGTGTTTGTTTGAGGTGGGGTCCTGCGTTACTAGTACCTGCACCTAGTGTGTTGGAAGAGGAAGACACATCCAGAGGAGACCTCTTGTTGAGCACCTTTGAGTTTCCCCTCCGACACTCTCGGGGTTTCGGATCGTACCTGTTCCATGTTTGTTCTGGGTTTTTTTTCATCTCTCGAGTTTCCCGCCCTCCACGGAGCCCGCACCTTTGGGGATGTCTTATTAAAAATATCACCAGGAGTACTCGAGAGATACAGACATGTTGGGTTGGGTATCATTGCGCGACATCGGGAGCTGCAGACGTGTGGCTGGTTTGATCGATCCGGATCTTCCCGGTGTTCCACACGCCCTTGCCCCATTAGCATGGCTGACACCCTGCCCTCCCAGCGGACCCCCTTTGGGAAGTTTACTTTAAACTGTAAACGAGAGGTTCGCAAAGGATAAGGATATTACAAGCAATTTTGTTTTTCTTAAAAAATTACGATTTACCATGAGACTTAAACTTGTGATAACTTGATGAGAGATATAAGTATATTTTTTTATATTTGACTTATTTGTGCAGTATTTTATAAATAAACGTTATATTAAAAGTGTTTTGTGAAGTTATTGAAATAAATACGTACTTACATGTCATAACATAATATAATAGTTTGGTTAATATACATTGTGCAATGGATGATTATAATATATTGTGAAACAATTACAGGTTTTCATATAATTATGTAAACTTCCCACTTAATTAACCTAAACATGTAAAGATATTAAGTTAACATTTTATTTTTTCATACATTTTTCTCACAGTTAACAAAAATGGCACAAATTCTTTGTGGTACAAGGGCTCAACTATAAGTACCCATATTTAAATGCATATAATATCAAAATTATTTAACATTTAAAACAAAAAAGAAAAGAATACAAAGGAATATATTCTACAGAAGAGATAATACCAAATATTATATGTATAACTGCAAATTAAGAGAAAATACATTTGTTTTGCAGACATACACCCATTTATTAAAACTTTGACAGCCAATTTCTCCAAATGTTGCTTTTTTGATTTGTGCCCTTACTGCATTCGGCAAGCGATTTATTCTAAAAAAATAATAAAAAAAATGCCGTCCTCAGAGACGTCAATTAAAAATGCTTGATTAAAGTTGCTGCTGTCACTTTCTTGGCTATAGCAATAGAATAAGACAACACGTCACTAAACAAGCATTAAATTTAATTGATGTCTCGGATCCGATTGCGAGTGCGAGTAAGTCTTTTACTGCTACCAAAAAGTTAGTTACCAAAAGATTAATTGATTTATAGTGATTATCTGTGATTGAAGGCAAGTGTATTTAAAACGTTAAAAGCCACAAATAAAAAAAAACTATTTAATTTTTTGTGTAATCATAAACAACCCGCTTTTTTCTCCTTGTAGAGTACGCTGCCCGTCGAAGATTTAAAAAGCGCCTACTGGTTTTGATGCCGCAACAATTTATCGATACATATTATAAAGGAGCATAGTGCGAAGTCATATTCTTGTTTAACCCATCATTTTATCGATGACACTTCATCGATTGTATCATTTTATCGAATTTCATTTCATCAAACGCTATTTTCTATTGAAACCGTGATGTTTTTAGGATATCATAAAAAAAGTACGTAGATCAGGTTAGGTTAGACTAGTGACTACCAAAAAAAATTAACTCATGCGGCGAGAAATGCCTTTTGATGGAATGAAAATTGCGTTCACAAACCCACAATACTTTTGAAAGTCCTATCCAACGACACCCCACACCATGGGGTAGACGAACCAAAAATCATCCCCACTTACCTACCCTAACAAAAAACCTTGAAAAAAAAGATGGTATTTGAACACTGTCGGTGACGTGACTAATATGTATATTCATGACAAATAGGTAACAGCTTTTTAGAACTTTGAACTTTGAACTTAGAAGAGTCTCTGTGGAAGGTTCCGTTTTTGCCATTTTGGAACGGAAATGGCAAAGGTAAGTAGGTACTAACTCTTGCCACATGACCATTTTTAGGTAAAAATGGTCATGTGGTAAATATATATGGTAAATAAAACCTTTGAAATACTAAACCAAGGTTCAAACGTTTACTTAGATTATTTCTGGACTTTAACAAAGTTTTGCCTATAGTTGCACAAACATTACATTTTTATCGATTTATATCGCGTGCTGTAAATTTCTGCCTTGGCGATAAGAAAGTGACAGAGGGTGTGCTAACTTAGCCTCTATTCTAGGTGGTAGAAACCACATCGTCTTTGACCTGTTATGGTATTGTTTTAACTCGGCCGCTATTATTGTCAAGTACTTAAATAAGAGCTATCAAAACGTTAACAATACGATAACAGGTCAAAGACGATATAGGCTTTTTACCGCCAGAATCTCGGTCCTATATGTGTTTGCCACTTTTGCTGAAAATCAGCGCTGTAGGTGTCTGACACCTACCAGCATAATGCTAAGCCAGTGTCCTATTCACTACCGCGAGGACACACACTCCGTGCTGAACCTTTTTTTTTAAATGTCTATTTGTGTATTTTCAGTGTAGTGAATAAAGTATTTTGTATTGTATTGTATTGTATTGTATTTCTTCTTCTTCTTCTTACTATTGTTCACCGCGTAGATCCACTCGTCCTACAGCTTTAGTGCTCCGGATATTTTCGTTAAGTATGTACCTAATTGTGTTGAGTAGGTATAGTCCATTCGCTTAGATAGTGTCGCTACACTCACACGTACTTGTGGTTATTGTAATAAAATACGAATATATTTCTATGTAAACTGCAAAATTTACTTTCGGGTGTTACGCCGTAAGTGAATATGGCAGTTTACTTCGAATTATATTCGTATTTTATTACAATAACCACAAGTACGTGCGAGTGTAGCGACACTATCTAGGCGAATGGACTATATTCCATTATCGATCTAATGAATAAAAGTAATAGGAGATTACACAAGATGTCTAACGCTAACGTTAAGGGTTTTCGAAAATTGACTTAATAATAATAATAATAACGATTTGGTGACCTCTTTGGGGAAACCGAAGGTTTTGTCTGTGCAATTGCTGACGAGGTCATAATGACGAACAATTACTGGAAATATATTCTGAGGGATGGCACGGTTGACATTTGTCGAGCATGCCGTTGCCCCGGCGAGTCCCTCAGACATATAATTTCCGGTTGTTCGCATTTGGCTAACGGCGAGTACTTGCACAGACATAACCTCCTAGCCAGGATCATCCATCAGCAACTTGCTCTTCAATATGGTCTTGTAGAGTCTGAAGTGCCGTACTATAAGTACGCACCGGCGCCAGTTCTCGACAATGGTCGTGCTACGCTCTATTGGGATCGATCTGTCATCACGGACAGGACTATTGTTGCCAATAAGCCTGATATCGTGTTGACAGATCGATCTCAACGCCGGGCAGTGCTCGTCGACATCACCATCCCGCATGACGAGAACCTTGTGAAGGCCGAGAAGGACAAATTCAGCAAGTACCTTGACTTGGCTCACGAGGTGACCGCCATGTGGGATGTTGACTCAACGATCATTGTCCCGATAGTTGTTTCGGCAAACGGTCTTATAGCGAAGAGTCTCGACCAACACCTCAAGAGACTCTCGCTAGATGGCTGGATCAAGGGCCAGATACAGAAGGCAGTACTCCTCGACACGACACGTATTGTGAGGAGGTTCCTCTCTCTGCAGCCCTAATACCGGTAGCTTGAGCCTTGCCCCGCTGCCGGCGTCACTCGTAGGTTAGGTTTTTTATAATGTCTATTTTTTTGTATTAGTATTGTTATTTTACTTTTATATTTGAATATTTGTTATAAAAAACCTAATGTACAGAAAATTAAATAAATATCTAGAATAATAATAATAATAATAATAATAATAAAGTTTTATTTTCAGGCAGTAAACCCATATTACAATCATATTAAAACTACAATTAATTAATTATACAAGCATTAGGTACACAATACCATTATTAACTATTTTTTATTCGAGTTCTGGTGCACAGATAGCCAATGACGTAAAATTGGATTACCCATGTCCCGATAAACGGTCGTCAGTATAACGTTACGAGAGTAACGCAATCTCTCCCAAAAAGAAGCAATGCGCGCCCGCATTATGGCAAAGAAGTCAGGAACTCCCGCCTCGGCGAACATGGTCGAAGCACTGCAGAACTTAGGCAGCTGCATCAGCGTACGGAATATGTTATTATACTGCACCCTGATGGAGCTGTACGATTTTCTGGAGTGGTTCACCCACAGCTGACTGGTGTAGAAGGAGAGGCAGTAGGCGTTGAATAACGTCAACTTTACACTCCTACTACACCCGGCAAATCTGCGGGCTATCATGTTGCCTCGAACCGCCAGAGCCCTTCTCTCCCTTTCCATGTCTTTGTCGTCCCTCCTGTCCCCTGTGAGTATGTGGCCTAGATACTTAAAATGGTCCACTAAACGGACTGCTGCTCCATTAAGTTTTAGTTCCGGCACATTGTCCGGACCCCTTCCCGCCTTAAATACCATTAACTAACATAGTTCTCGCAGACTGATAACATTTTACTTAGGCCCTTGATGGAGGGACTCAGGAGCATCAGAATCAGCATAGCTGAGACTGTTAACACAGACATCACCTATGTGACAGCCAATTTTGGTGCCCCTGAGTTCCACCAACAGATCGTTCACGTAAAGGTTAAGAGGTCCGGAGAAGTTAGCCCTCCTTGGCGTACACCGCATTCTAATGCATAATCATTAGATGTCGCGTCGCCCCATCTCACACTATTAGTTTGGTTCTCGTACCAGCGCTCGAACACCCGCACCAGTTCCTCGGGAACACCTGTGCCGCGCATTTTACTCGAGAGGATATCATAATTCACTAAGTCAAATGCGCGACTCAGATCGAGAAAACAAGCGTAAACTGACGTACCGTTACTGACGTAATGATTGACGGCGTGTTTTAGGGTAATAATAGCCGCGTCAGTAGAGAGACCTGGGCGAAAACCAAACTGCGAATCGTCTATGTCAATATACTTTAAAAGTTTCGGTTGCAACAGCCGTTCAAAAACCTTTCCCACCACCGTGCCTAGTGAAACAGGTCTATAGTTAGCCGAGGAAGACAGGTCACCGGTTCTATTCTTTACAATAGGAACGACTACTGTTTTGATCATATCAAGTGGGAGATATGAATATCGGAGACACAGGTTGAACAGGGAACAAAAATTTTCATAAATTTTGCTTCCTGCGCAGAGCAAGTGCTCAAGACTGAGATGGTCGTGTCCAGGCGATTTACCTCGCTTCATGCCCTTTACCACTTTTTCTACCTCTTCAGGCTTGAAACGAATGTAAATTGGTGGTTCATCATCATCATAACAGTGATTCCGTAGTGTTTGGGCTTTGAGAACATACTCTGGCACGGGCTGCGGACAGATTTTAAACTTATCCCTAAACACATTTATTAATGTATAGGAACGCTGACAATCTATCACGCCGGCCGCCCCAATCAATTTTGACAGATTTCAAAAATCGCTAACTTTAGCTCGATGCACCTTGTATAGACCCCTAGGGCTATTATTTGAAGGAGTACGTAAGTAAAGTATATCATGTATAATACAGGATGTGTTAAAGAGATAACTAGTGTTAAAGCGATAACTAGCTGACAAAGAGCCGTTCATCTCGGTTTATAATCGCACAAGTAGGTACCTACAGTTGGAGATATTCGACGGCACAATTTACGCAACTCGAAACCGACCGAATCTAACTATCAACGCCCTCTCTCAAATTTTCCGTGGTTTTCATTTAAACTGACGTTTGGATTTTGCAGCTCGCCGTGAACTCTACCTCTCCTCCCTCGCCACTATTCTACTGGGCAAAACCATATCGCTTTTGATCTCTTATCCTATTCTATTTAACTCGGCCGCCAGTACTGTGAAGTAGATAAAAGCTATCAAAACGTTGACAATACGGCATCACGTCAAAGGCAGGCCCAGATTTCATAATCGCCCACTCTATCACTATTTTTTGAACTGACGTTTTTGAATGAAATAACTGACCGATTTTCTTTTTATTACTATACTTTTTCGTACTCGTACAGTCACCAGCTATAATATATTATCCAACATTGGGCTCAAAAATATCTGACGAGATAATAAAAAGACGAGTCAGATATTTTTGCGCCCAATGTTGGATAATATATAATTGCTGGTGACTGTGTGCATAGGTGTTTGGGTTTACTTTAGACCATTGGATATTAAAGAAGAAAAACGGTTTCTGCTTAAACGAACGTACCTATAACATACCTACTAACCAAAGGTTTTTATATGAGGAAAAAGGATTATTTGAAACATCATAATTGAATAGTAAAATCTTTTTACTACAAATACTTTAATAGCTTACAGTAGGTAATAAATAACTTAAAAGTAAGGAATTATGGCGGAGATCGAAGGTTACGCGTGGACGACTTTTGGTCCGGGCTGCGCGGCGGCCTGTTCGGGACTGGCCCCGGGCCGGGGGGGACTGTCGGCCTCCACCGCACCGGCCTTCCACCGGCACATGAACGTGACGGGGTCGCGCTCGCGCTCCGGCCCGCACTGCTCCTGCGAGCCCACCACCTTGTACACCTCCTTGTCGCCGTCGGCCTTAGCCTCGGCCTGCGGCCCGGCCTCGGCCTGAGGCTCGGCCTCGGCCTGAGGCTCGGCCTCGGCCTGTGGCCCCGCCTCCAGCCGCCTGCGCCCCGAAATTACCACGGCGCCGTCGGCGTAGCCGTCCGACCCGATCTCGACCTGGTACGGCGTGCTCGGCTCCACGAACGCCTCTGTCAACCTCAGGTCAGCTCTCTCCTGAAACTCATTCTCTTTGTGAGCACTCTTGAAGCCGCCGAATATGTCGTTTATGGGGAGTTTCATCTTCTGCGGGTACGCAACGATGAGCACGACGTTTTGGACGTCGGCGCGGACGTTGAAGTCGCCGTCCTGCCGCTGGTCGTAGGTGGCGGGCGCGGCGGCGGCGGCGGCCAGCAGGCCTGCGAGGGCTAGTGCGTGCAACATATCGCGTGCGCTAGAGTGACCTCCCGGGAGCGGACTGCGCGACGCGTGCGCCCGCGCCGCTTTTACCGGGCACCCGCGAACCAGTCGCCGCGCGAATCGAGCACACAGTAACGGTTAACACGGCACCAGCACGGCCTTCCGCAGTCGCACGGAATCCCGCCTCTCATAAATATGTTTAAAACAATATATACTCGTACCTATTTATTTACCCGTTTAATAAGGCTTGCGCCTGTGCGAAGTGTTGAGAATGCTTGTAAGTTTGTAACAATGCCTAACTTGGCCAAAACAATCCACTCGCATACCGTTGTTGTGTGGGAATGAGCTCTAGGTTAGTTAGTACTGTTTACAATTGTAAATTGTCTCGTTATTTTATGTCTAAGTAATAAAGAACCATTTTTATTAACGCAGATTGTGACTTTGGGTTGTGCAAATTTATTTACACGAGCAACACCCACATAAATTAGTTAAATCGGCTGCATTTATTTTATTTTCAGTAGGTACCTGAATGGATGACATTCTCGCAGCACATGCAAGTTTTTCCTATAGCATGATTCCATTTTGTTTTTTACTGTGATTTATTAGTTATATTCAGGGGTCGCAATAGATAGGTATTGCTTATTAACTTAAACTTTACTCATGTTCATTGATACGTGAGTGAGTTGGAAATACGTTATTGAATGAAGATGCATCACGTTTAGGTTAACAGGCACCACCTATTCCGACCCCTGGTTATATTGGATGCACCTCTATGACACTATGACAGGCTATGTACGGTCGGCCAAGAAAGTGGTCTACCTACCAGTTTTGACAAAAGTTTCTGTGCGATCTAATTGTCGCTAAGGTTGACACTTGTCACCGTCATAATATTATTGCAAAGGAAAATCGAACTTGTTGTATCATGACGTGCAAGTGAACTTCAACCGTAGGGTGGCAGACCACATTTTTGTCCGACCCTACCACTATCTCTCAAGAATGAACGATGTCGTGCCGTGAGCAACCGTGGGAACACGCCGCGTGACAGTGACCGCAGGTCATCGATACGATAACCGAGTTTCTGCGCGCGAGCCACATCTGTATATTTGTGCTTTGCGAGCTTTTGCGGCAACTCGTTCGATTTATGCAGGATACTCAGCTCAAGATAATTATGCTTCTTGATAATTATCGGATAATTATCGGATTATTATTGGATAATTATCAGATAATTATCATGTATAAGAAATTTATTTCTTATATTGTTTCATAACAAACTCTAATAAAACATAAAGAAAAACATTTTTTTTATATATTAATCCAACACAAATCAACTTTAATTAAAGATAGATTGAGTAAAAATCAGAGCAATTGCGGAAATACACGTTCGAATACTTCGAATACAGTTCTCTTTTACAAGCGCATTTTTTTGTTATTATCAATTGATAATTTAATTATCCATCCGTTATTATCACGATAAATTATCATGATAATTATCACGATAATTATCGTTGATAATTATCCTTTCGAACCCTGCTCAGCTCCAAGCAGTGTCTGCCTGTGTCGCTCGCGCATCGTTAGCCGACTTGATTAGAATAAGCTAAATCAAATATTTATTAACATCTAGGTTTAGCTGCGTGATTTAATAAGAACAAATAGATTAGAAGGGCTCAGACAAGATGCACTACGCTAACTAACGTTTCTATTCGATTCGTTTTTAAACCAATCGCGTCACTGGAAGATGACGTGATACGAAAAGTCACGTGGTCTACCAGTGACGCGATTGGTTTAAAAACGAATCGAATAGAAACGTTAGTTAGCGTAGTGCATCTTGTCTGAGCCCTCTGCCCGGTAATTCACCGGTACATATATTTCATAGAGGACATTGGGCTGAAAACGGAAATTTCTTAAAAATGCTTTGGCAGGACGAGGATATATCGTAGTATTAACTTTACTAGGGACCTATAGACAAAATGCATAACGTTAGAGATTTTCGATAATAACTGACAACGTGTAAGGAATTGACAAAAGCGTAAGTGGCCGACGCGATACTATGTCTATAGGTAAAAAACCTAAGTAAAGCTCCTCTTGCATGTAGTTGTGTACAAAACTTATATGGAATGTACGTCAAATTTCAAATATAGAATGTCGACCGGTTTATACAGATGTGTTACTACAAGAGGAGCTTTACTTAAGTTTTTTATCTGTACGTCAATCCTATACAATTCGTGAGTTTTCGAAAACGTGTGGTTTAATTACCTATATTTCACCACGAAGAATTCGTTTCTATGTATTTTACCGAAACTAAAAGGTATCCTTTGTCAGACATAATATTAATATTAAAACCTTAACCAACGATCAAAAATAAAGTTCAAGAATCATAAATATCCCAACATTACTTTTATAGAGTGCAATGTACTGCGTTACGAAACATTGGAAAATCAAAATAGTATTGGGACGTAAACTAGGTAAAGTAATGGAACCAGTAATCGACAAGTACCCATGATCGACACTTGATTCTTATTTTACAGAAGACAAGGGTTATTCATTTGTTTTGTAACACTCAATTTATGACCGTATGATCTTTGAATTAAGAGTTAAGTGTCGATTATTGGTGCATGTCAGCTTTAAGTGTCGAACACTGGTGCAATTACGTACGGTCATAAATTGAGTGTTACAAAACAAATGAATAACCCTTAGCTGCTGTAAAATAAGAATCAAGTGTCGATCATGGGTCCTTATCGATTACTTGTTCCATTACGTTAACTAGGTATTAAGATAGCTATTTTTAGGAGTTCTTCTTTCTTGTTTTTAACCCATATTACCTACTTTCAAAACCATATTACTTTTTCACGATTCGGCCGCCTTTACTGTCCACTGAATAAGGCAATGTGGAATAGCATTATTTTATGGCATACTCGTAAATTCCAGTTTATTTAGCTTTCTCAGTTAGCATATTGATAGAGTTAAGTAAGGTTAACGGAGAAATCAAGATAATAAAATAAAATTAGAAATCATTATATGTGGACTGTCCTAACGTTCGGTTCCAGCCCTTAGTTTGTTGCTAATGGATATAAGTTTCTGTCGAAAACTTCATTTTTGGGACAAACTTTTGCTGTTGAATGTACTTTTTTCTTGCAGTCATTATAGGGTGATGGAACCAGTAATGGACAAGGCACCAATAATGGACACTTGATTCTTATTTTACAGAAGATAAGGGTTATTCATTTGTTTTGCAACAATCAATTTAGGACCGTATGAAATTTGAATTAAGAGTGAAGTGTCCATTACTGGTGCCTGTCAGTTAAAAGTGTAAATCATTGGTGATGTCACCCTATGCTTATTAATACCAAAATAATAATGAGTCCCAACACGGTAAGTCTACTTCAAGTATAGCGGAGATCCTGTCGCCTTCTTCCGACAAAAACCTCATTCCTCATCAAAGTCGTTGGTACTGTTTCCGAGAAACCAATGCAAGAATAGCTCATTCATACGTGTGGAGTTAGGTCGTAAGGATGTGTGGCGACCTAGCGACATCTAACGGCAACTTGTATCAAACCAACTAGCTACCTCGCTAGCGCCACCAGCGTCAGACAGCGCAACTAAAGTGTTCTACAACGCGCGAACGAAGTTTCTCCAGTCAGTTGACATATATACAACTTCCAATCCAACTTCATCCCAATGGACTCTTCCTACAAATGTAAAAACTCTCGCCATATTGCGGTAAAGTAGTGAACTACATAGTCGGGTCAGTCTAGGAAGATTCCTGTGACAACTCATATAACGGGCTATTCCTAGTTGTCCGCGCCCCTTTGTTCACACTGCGGACAACTGGGATTTTTTTCCCAGTTGTCAGCACTGTGGACTACTGGCAATATAAATTTCCAGTTGTCCGCACCTAGTACGATTTTTTTATTTCCAGTGGCACGTTTTATAAAGCTACAAGTTACAATTTTACAGGTATAAACTGGCAACACTGCTCAAATGGCTGCTAGTCATTGGTCGAGGTTGTGTCAAATGGAAACTTGTAACCTGTAAATTGTAATTTGTAGTTTTATAACACAGGCCCCAGTTGTCCACACCTAAATTCGTTTTTATTCCGACTTAGGACTTATTTCTTTATCTTTTCATAAAGACTATATGGATACCACAACCTTGCGACGACATTCATTAATTGCGTAAACTTATCTCTTTTATACCACACTTCCTTAGTAAGTGTGTATTACTCATGTATTACTACACTAATAAAATGCGTGAAAAAAGTTCAACCTTCTCAAAATCGGGGTTGTAATATCGTATGAAATACCAGGCTTGAAGTCGTCAATGTCATTAGAGATGTCAAGTCATTTGTAACTTTTAGGAAACTCAACCTTATTGTTGTACAATGTCAGATTGACTTTGGACCTAAGCACAGAATAGATACCTAAGGTGGGTATCAAAAATCTCGTGACTGTACCTACTGTGGTTAAGTTCGCTATGCAACAGTATTTTACCGTTTATAATATAAATTATCGAGTGTCTTGTTAGAATTTTGGACTAGTTTCAACAATGTTTAGATATTTTTGACTTTGTTAAGTACTTTAAATAGGAGGTTCAATATCTAACAAGAGATCTTCTAACCTGTTTTAAGACGATTGTGAAGCTAAAATTTTCCATACAAAATAACGTTAACGATAACGTTTCTCTCGCCTTAGGCGGCCTTTACACTGAAACTTACGACTTACGTAGGTAGGGACGCAGCTATTGGTTAGAAGTAGATAGAAATATTTTTTTCTCATTCTTACAGAGCTGCGTCCCTACTTACGTAAGTCGTAAGTTGCAGTGTAAAGCCGGCCTTAAACTTAGTCCGATTTTATTATGGAAAACTAGGTCTGTCTGTACAATAAAAAATAAAACGGACACGTACGGAACTAGTTTCTCATAATAACTACAACATAATTATTCAAAAATCGTGAAAATCTAACTTGGCTTAGGCTTAACTAATTGTTAAAATTCGATAAAGGAATTGACACATTTCCTTGAGATTTTAACCATTAGATTAGATTTAATCGTCGCGTCGGTTCACAATCCTAGGACAATATGGGTGTGTCCTGGCTCCTGGGTAAAAAAATAATAATTCTAATTAGTCCGTCAGTAAGAAGAATTAAAAATATTGAACACGTATTTTTTGCTTTATCAAATCAATCAAAAATGACAAGCATAACGCGCATCAAAGTTCGGGAGTGGGCGCTCGTGACGTTACAACGTGGTATAAAGTGTGCCACGGCGTGACGTCACACGAAACTTCAGTGCACTTTATCTTCGTAATTTTTTGTTCAATTGGCAAAAGTACGTGTTCAATATTTTTTGATAATGTAAATGACGGACTAATTAGATTTTTTTAGGACACTAGCCTACGGTACAGTTTGGAAATAATTTAATCTGTTGGATTACGGTAAAAAGTATATTTAGAGCCAATTTCACCAATGAAATTAAACGCGATCAATTTAAACTCGAGTTAGTAAACGTCCGATTCATACGAGAACTGTCATTTTAACACGAGTTAACACGAGAACTGAGTTTATCGTAAATTTATCGCGTTTAATTCATTGGTGAAATCGGCCCTTATTTGTACTACAAATTTCATATACTTACAAACCTATTCCGTTATCAGTTTTCATAGATCTTTTCATAGAACGTATCTAACAGAGCGAAACACTCACCAATTTCCATCATATTCAGAGTGAGGTAAGTAGGTAAAACCGTTTAAAATAAAGCAACTTCACATAAATAGTTTTTTAGGGATTTTTCAATAAGAATTTTCATTTATTTTCAACAAAACAATTTTACATTCTAACTTATGAATTAACTTAAGACTAAAATAAATAGTACCTAATAAATGCATTACGATATCAATATCACTCATGGCTAAATCTTACTTGTGGACAGTCAATGCACAAAATGTGCCAAACATTCATACTTTAGGCAATTAACGTTTCATTAAAAAAATGACCGGCGAAGCGAGTCTAAGTTGTGTTGTCATGGGATGGCTCAAATTGCTGTGGTGATTAGTGGTGTCGAGTTTTTCGCAGCAGTGGCAGCAGGAACTGGGCTAGACGGTTCTTCAACCTGCGAACAAGAAAGTTTTATGAGTTAAGTTATTCCGTGACGTGCCATTTACACCGTTCCGGTATAAAGGGTAACGACGCAACTTAAAAAGTTATCTTCGAGAGCAACGTCCTCCTGTCGAAAGAACTAACAAAACCGCAGAGTAAATTGTTTTATTTTTGAACAATTTACAACCGATCGAGACATTGTTGTCGAATTGAAATTAACTCTTATTGACGAAATTTTCTAGTCCTTTTAACCGTACAAGGGTTACATTTTTCCAGTTTGTATATTAATATTTTTGGAATGGTTATTAATGACGAACGGTTCGCTTTCAGTTATTATAGACACACGCAGGAATATTTACCTACCTTTGCGCCTTTTCCTGTTTGCGAGTGACCACTTCCTTCCTCTGCTCCTTGACGGTGTTCTGGCTGACGTCGAGCTCGGACAAGTCGGTGGGTTTGTCGCCAGGCTTATCGCTAGGCTTGTCGACAGGTTTTTCGCCAGGTTTGGAGCCGTCGGGTTTGGCTCCATCAGGTTTGGGTTCGAGCAGCGGCTTGTCGGGCGACCCAGAATGCTCCGGATAGTCGGCGAGGTCCAATAGGTCGCTGAGATCGATCTCGGAGGCAGCAGCAAGCAGCGAGTCGGCAGGCGCCACGGCGATGACGACGCCGTCTATGTTGAGCCGGTAGTTCTCGGTGCCGTTCTGCCGCTGGTCGTAGTGGCAGTCGGGAGTAGGCTGCGCGGGCGCGGCCGCGGCCAGCGCCGCCAGCGCGCTCAACAGCGCCACCTCGCACACGACGCGCTTGTAGTTGACCATCGCGGATGCTGGCTGGATGCGCACTGCCGGCTTCGCTCGCAGGGCCCGCTATGTACCCGGTCTCCGATGCATTTTTTATTTATTTGCGGAGATAGCGGTACTCTCCGGCGCGCGACCTACCGCGCCGGTACCACTATTCTGGAATGGCCGCAGTTTTAAGTACACGCGGTAAAATACTCGCATTAATTGTATAACTGATTGCATGCATGATTATCTAAGTTTTTTGAGGCTGGAGATCTCTTCGTGCATATCAAAGACAGTTAAGTTTGTAGTGTAGTGTGGTGGAGTGTTGTTATAACAGTGTAAATAAACGATAGCCGCGGGCGCAATGCCCCGCCAACCCAATGACCCGTTAACTTTTGGCTTCGTTCGAGGCCTATGTTCGGCACAATAATAAAGTACCTAAGTAGTTATATTTTGTATGTCTTTTAAGATTATGGTTGAGGTCTAATTCTAAGCCTAATTAACATGCTGTGAATTTGTGATCGACTACCTTTTGCCTACGACTCCTTCCGTGTAGAAGTCGTTATTCGCTATTCCCTCGGGAACTCCCCAATTTTCCAGAAACAAGTGCGAGTTCGACTCGCGTGGAGAGGGTTCCGTCTCCACACCATATGCCTGTCTGTTAGTCTGTCTGTCTATCTGTCCATCTGTCATCCACCACCAACCACCAAATTTCAATTCGATCGGTTCAGTAGTTTTGGAGCAAATCGGCTGTGACAGACGGACGCACGAGTGATCCTATAAGGGTTCCTTTTTTTTTTTGAGGTACGGAACCCTAAAAAAGTCCTTCCCCGCGGGGTTCAAGCTATACTTCTATCCATACCCAAATGGTATTTAAGTTGGTAAGGATAAGTACTTTTATTTATGTATCCTTCAAAAAATAACTCTTTCTGAAAGTTTACTTTGATTATACTTGATAGTAAAATAAAAACTGTCGCTGACTAAACTGAAATTTGGTATCGAGGATAGCTTAAACCCCGAGGAAGGACATAGGGCACTTTTAACTGCAACAAACGACTTCTACACGGACGGAGTCGCGGGCAACAGCTAGCAAAACTCTGTATATAAACTCTATAATACTCTGTATACTGTGGCCAAGCTTCCCATGATTTCAAGCCTTTTAAAACGCGTTCAGATTAAGTGCATTCCGAACGTAGCTTCTAGAAAATAACTTCTATCTAAAACTAAAAGCTCCGGTGCTCTCGAGTCGCAATCTCGGCCGGCTGCGCTGGCACAGTTCGCGCAACCTGTCGCGATGCGCAGCTTTCGCCTAACTGTACCGCCGATAAACGGGACTGCGCTAAGCGTTGCTGATCCGTTTATTTGCCCTTAGACTGCTGTCAACCACCTAATAGCCCTGTCCTACATCGCGCATGCGCATCCTGCTCATAGTAACTGTATGCAACTTTGTTTACTAGATGCTAGATTAAGTAACTGTTCTTGGAGATTGCTTGTTACTGTGCGGAATATTCGCTATTAATATTCAACAAGAGGATAAGAATAAATGGTCGCTCTTCCAAAATTACAGAATTTCAAAATACAAGATTACAGTTTATACCTACCAGATCTCCGAAACGATATTTTTTAAAAATAATTAACAGTACCTTATTTCCTACCTTACCTACTATAAATCTGGTAGGTATCTTGAATTTCTGGTATATATCAGGGTTAAAAAAAATGGTACAGTCAACATCATAAATAAGTGACCATTTATGTACCTTGTCACTTTAACGTCGTGTTTGAATGAGATGAATGAGAGTAGGACCTTAAAATCAGTCGGATATACTAAACTGATGATTCTAGTCATACTTAACGAGCTAAATCATATGAACTAGTTAAGTGCAATGCTGGTACAGTCGAGTTCAAAAATATGTGTACACTTTAGTACCTTTGTCTATTTAATGTCATGTTTAAACTGCCATATATGAATTTCACAGCGATTATGTGCACATATTTATGAACTCGACTGTACTACTGAACCGATTTTAGAAAATCCTTTACTTGCAGAAAGTTACACCTCTCACCAATATAGACTAGTTTTGTTTCAACCGAAGCGAAGCGAGACGCTAGTAATACCGGGTGAAATCTAACACCCGTATTTATAGGCAAGAAAAGTATTAATAAGGATGTAAGTCGTGAAACAAATGATCACCTCTGTGTTCTACCCACCAATATGAACAACTTTTACTATAGGACCAACTCTGAAATCAGGAAAAAAGAATCACCTGCTTCATACATTTTGGTCGAGTACGTATTAAACTTTTCTATGAAACAGCAGATTTTTTTCGCGATTTCAGAGTTGGTCCCATAGTGAAAGTTGTTCATATTCGTGGGTAGAACATAGAGGTGACCATTTGTTTCACGACTTAGATTTCACCCTGTATAATAGATGGGACTAACTAGTAGTTGCGACCACAAAATAGATAGGACAGAAGTCAATCTACATACAAACTGCGCTCGAGCAACGCACACATAGACACTGCTCACGGACACGATATCTCGGACCGGTTGGGACCAGCACGGCTAGCACAAGTTGCCCGCGAGTTGTTTGTCGCTCGGATCTCCCTTTCCATCTAGTCAGTAACGATAGCGACGCACTGAGCGACAAGCGAGAAAATACAACTTGTGCTACCCGTACAGTGCGAGCGCAAGTGACATCCGCTTGAGACACGCGTCTGTGAACTTTTTTGTGCAATTATGGAACAAAATTAGGTCTAAAACGGATGGGGCAATGGATATTGTGTAACTAGGGTAATCCTTTAGAAGTTATTAGGGAATTTCCATAGTGAACATTGACAAACTTAAAATTTTGTACGTTCTGCTCTGTAAACTTTTTGTATTGTAATAGTAGATAGGTTTATTGTTTCGTTACAACTAGATACGAGTGCCACTACTACAATAGTGTTTTGTGCATAAGCCATAGTTGACAACCCTAGAGCGACCGCCGAGCGTAGGTATGAAAAGTGAAGTACATACATGTGATTTACTTCTGTACCTATCTGTTTTGTGTTCCGACTGTGGCGTCTGGCGCTGTCAATAACGAGACAGTCTTATATGTGTACAGTCAACAGCATAAATACGTGATCATTTATTTACCTTCTCACTTTAACGTCGTGTTTGAAATGTCATACAAAATTGTGAAACGATTGAAAGCGACAAGGTACATAAATGATCACTTATTTATGCTGTTGACTGAACAGCATAAATTTAGACAACGTCGAGGCTTGGTATGGTTTTCTAACTGGTCCACAGAGTCTCGAGCTCTAAGCGGCGAGCGAGGCGAATCAAGTTGATCTCGCCGTACAGGAATCAAGCGGGCCAACGGGACCTAGGGCTACATTATAGGTTACAACAGGTCTATGATATCCGTAAAGTATTTCACTGTATTTAGGGTGTTACATTCCAATATTGTATTGTTTGCATAACCGAATGTAATAATAAAGCTTATGATTGTTTAACTTCATTGCATAGTACTAAAAGAAAAAATAAATGGTGAACTTAATGCCATTATGCATTCTACACCAGGCAAGCACTAGGCGAAACAGAAAATACATGAGGCGGTGCAAATATTTCAGCAGGAGCCTTTACTTTATTATTGAGGAAAATGTTAGATTTAAAATAAATATAGTTTTATTAAAACATCCATGTCTACATCCAACATAAAATTCTGTAATACATAGAAAATTGACAACCCTAACGGAACCTGCGCCTTTCTAATGCCGACCAGTTCGCAGCCCTAATTAGATGAAGCTCACGGCAAAGAAAAGCCAGCTATTCTCAAAGTGTGCTCCGCAGAGCCCTGTGGCTACGAAAGCCCTCTAAATGCATCAGCATCTTTTGTCATACTAAAAAACAAATAAAAAACCAGGTTTTGCCTATTTTGGGGCTGCGTAAAATATTTAGTGTGCCGCTGCTAAAAAAGTTTGAGAGCCGCTAATATACACTATCTATAATATGCACTACTAACAAGTCTCTCCCTATGGCCTGTTGTTTGATCGGTAGTTAAACTAACTAATTATTTTACTTTTACTTTTAACTAACTAAGTTAAAATCTCAAGGAAATGTGTCAAATTTTCCAATCCTTTTTCGAATTTTAACAATTAGTTAGTTTAACTACTGATCAAACAACAGGGCCTAAGTGACGTAACAAGGTTAGGGTTGTATAAATTTAGGCGAAAATGGCTTTAGGATAAACGGAAATTCGGATAAACTACGCATTAGGACAAATTACGATTAGAGATTCCAATATAGACCTGCGTCGCTATTGCCTAACGCACTCGCAATCGCAATCGCAATCGGCTTTAAAGTGGAACAATTGTTTTCACTTTGTATGCAGACTCCCTACGGACTGTCAAAATGAAAATGAATGCGATTGCGCGTGGGTTAGGCAATAAGCCCTCCGATATCTGTACTACGCCGAAGGCAAAATAAACACTTTTTCTCGAAAATGTTTAGTGTTGTTGATACATTAAAAAATCCATAAAAAAGTGGGTTCATTGAAAAAATATTAAATCATTAAAATAGTCAAAAGGTAAAATAAGATATTTTTAAAAGTAAAGTCTTTATTACAGTAAAATACAACAACGGAATCTCTTAATTACTATTCTTGTTTAAACAGTTTGTTTTAGAATTAACAATACACGTTTGGAAGACCTTTGCGTGCAAAAAGAACTTTGTAACTAAGCTTTATAAGTTTGACATTTTAACCAATTCAAATGCATGAATATTATTGCGACATGCCAATATCACACTTAACTTTATACAAACTTCTACACTTTACTATTGACACTCCATAAACAACTCAATGTGCGTGAGAATAAGGTGCAAAGAATTTATTAACAAAAAAATCACCAGCGAAACAAATTATAATCAGAAAATGACAATTTTAATAGTTTTATTTATTTATAAGTAAATAGTTTGACATAAGTAATAATTGTCAAATTATTTTGTACCATACTAAATGTTTTTCAATTGAAGATCTTTATGTTATAATATCGATTTAAGGCACCGAGGAAGACCTAATTCAACTTATTTTAAGGCACATCGTTAAAATTAATATCTTTCGTCTCACTAATTCAAACAACAATGATAACTGGAAGGGCACTTGGGAAGATACTTAAGAGTAATTTACGAACTAATACATATTACTATTCTTAGCAGTACCTACCACACATACTACAAAACAAACGTGATTGGGCAAACATAGGGCAACATTGCCAATACGTGTAGTCCAGTCAGTAGGGACTTAAAAACGCCTTTGCTTTACAAAAGAGGGAGTGATGAAGTTTCCGTCAATTTTTTTTTTCTTGCCCACTTTTTATTACACAATAAACATCTGCTTATCGAGACCAAACGAACGAACCGAAACTTCGTAGGTCTACGTTAAGTACAGCGTAGATCCTGTTGCCACTTCCGACTCCACCATGAAATCAGCTCTAAGACAACATAATATTTCATTGTTATCGGCTAGCTTATTGCCTAACGAACTCACAATAGACTGGAACAAATGTTTTCATTTTGAAAACATACTCGCTTTCGGACTGTCAAAATGAAAACGATTGCGATTCCGAGTTAGGCAATAAGCCCGCCGGTTTAAATATTAGCCCATTCCAATAACCGTAACTGGTTCAAAGTTGATTTGTGAGATGTGGCCCAAGCATACATACTAACACTAACATAAGGTCGGTTCATTCTTACTTGTCTTATATTATATTTTGGCTTAAACAGCTATTTTAAACAAAATTAAGCAATCACAGACGTACATTGGCCAAGTGATGTCCAAAATATTTACTCAGTTTACTTTATTTACGATAAAAGAGCTGTTTTAGCCAAAAAAAAAGGTTCATTTTGAGGTTAGAAAGTTGTTTACTATATAAGACAAGTAAGAATGAACAGACCTTACAAATGAAGAAAAATAAAGCTTGTTTAAACAAGACTGTAGACATCACAGCATAAAATTCATGATGCTGCTATTTTCTTTCCTGGCAGCGCCGGAAAATGAGGAATGAGTTGTAATTTTTTTGTAAATATATTTTCTTCCACCGTAACTTTTTATCTGGAAGACATACTAATTAAACATGTTTGCACAAACTGTGCGCAATTTTGTGCGGAATTATTTAAAAATGAACCAATTTTGGCACCTTCAGTTCAAGATGGCGGTTAACGCCTCCAAGGTCGAAAACTTGGATTTTTATTAGGGTTGATTTCGTCCTACGCTGACATCGGTCGCTGACGTCGGTCGAGCGTAGGAATATACACCATGTTCTTTGGGACACCGCACAGCGACGCTGACGTCCGCGGCAGATTTGCCATATTCGTACGCTCGACCGACGTCAGCGACCGATGTCAGCGTAGGAGGAAAGCAAGCCTTAGGACCCCATTACTTAAAAATACAGACCCTTACAGATCAGACTAGTAAGTTAACGTGCTGTTTATTTCCGGCCCGTAACGATGTGATACGTATATGTGCGTATAAGGGCGTCCATTATTTACGTGAACTCGAAAAGGGAGGAGGGGTGCGACAAAACATCCCCAAATCTCATATAAAGGTGACAACACATTCACGTAATTAGTGGAATCCCTCGTAGGTACAGTCGACCACACCCGTGGTCTTTCACCTAAACCATAAATTTTGTTAGCGCGTCACACAAAAATATAGACGATATAGGTAAAGTGTAAAACCATTCATAAGGCTCTAATAAGGTTAAGAAATATATTTAATAGAATGATACCTGTCAAACTAGAAGAACACTTCTTGGCCAAATGTATATCGGTATAAGTAATATTATACAAACCGATTCAAAAATGAATAAACGTCAGTAAAAACTATAAGCATAGGTTAAACTTAAGTAAAGCTCCTCTTGCATGTGTGGTTGTGTACAAAACTAATATGGAATTTACGTCAAATTTCAAATATAGAATGTCGAACGGTCTATACAGATGTTTTACTACTACATGCAAGAGGAGCTCTACTTAAGTTTTTTACCTATACACAGGTAGTTAATAAACATTTTCCTTTCTCAGTTCTCTCGATAAAAACACAGTTCACATCCGGTAGTCAACACCGAAAATAATTAACGACGATATGCTATTTCGCAAGCAACAGTAAAAATAAAACAACACTCCAAGAGATATCTCTTCGAATAACAGTAAAGTAACATTGGTAAAATCACACATAGTCAAGCTGTTTCATCAAAGTCGTGTACAGTGTAACCATTTTCTTTAAAAGCTATCGGCAATCATCGTTTTTCTATGAGACACGAGTGACGAATATACTGTCAGTTGCGAGTGCAAGCGTGATAGCGATAGCCAGCCGAAAGCTATTAAGAAGCTGGTAATACTGTACATACAACGAGCCACATACAGACCCATAGACAAACAGTCAACAGACTTGGCTTGACGACTATCACAAGTTTTCCGCGATTTGTTTGTCGCTTACCTCTAACTAATCAGTGGCCCTAGACAAGATGCTAACGTTAACGTAAACTATTTTCGACATCTCAAAATGTATGGAATTGGTATAAGCGCTTGACGCTACCGCGTTCGGTAGCTTACGTCAATTCTATACATTTTCGATAACGATAATGCAGAATTCATCTTGACTAGGCTTACTGTATTGATAGACGCATAAAGTGACAGGCGAGGAAATACACGCCGTTCAGACAGACATAAACGTGCCTTCGTAATACCAAAGAAAGTGGCAAACTGCATAGTAATAGTTTAAGCATTTTAAATTTAATGTGGTTACCAATAGAGTATAGAATGCTTCGACTACTACAATGAAGTTAACCGTCTTCTTGACATTACCGCGCCGTGGTAACCTTTCACGACTAATTGACATATTCCATACATATTTTAAAAGTTAGAATATCATTTTTATCCTACACTGACACATATGGAACCTTAAAGCTAGGTTAAAGTTTCTTTTTGGATTTTAGAAAAAATCTTGCATTACGAGCAACAGTTGGTAAACGTAAATTCGAATATTTAGCACATGGGCGTTAAACTCCCAACAAAATGTTGTTGCAAACGTGATGTTGGATGTCTACTCGGTGTCGGGGTGTGCGCTGGTATCCTGCGCGACGAGCCGCAGCGCGTGCGCGAGCAGGTCGTCGCGCGGCGCGCGGAACAGCGCCGCGTGCAGGTAGCGCTGCGCCGCGCGCGCGCAGCCCCAGCCCGCGCCGGCGCACAGCGCGCGCGCGCCGCGCCAGATGCGGTGCCGCACTACACCAAAAACACTCCATCAAGCGATCGCGTGCAAGGACCGTATTTCCTATACGCTCGTCGTTTGAACATATTTCCCGTATTCTTTTACAATTTATAATTCTTCTATATAAAAGCGACTCCCTTAAAAATTGGTTCTGTAGTTCGATAACTGCGATGGCATATAAATATATAAATAAAATAAATAAACGGCTCGCTGTAGACAGGCACAAAATAACGTAAAAATATTAATTGCCCTAAAATAAAAAAATAACAAATTTTCTTATGATGGCTATTCCGAAAACGTAGTGTCAACAAAATATTTGTAACAGGTGGAAATAGCCCAAGCGGATCGACGATCTGATAAGGAGCGCGAAATCGCTTAAATACGAAGAGCACAGGATTGATAGCGATGGAGATTTGTTGGAAAGGACTACTTCCGTTTGATTCAATACTCAGAGAAGTTGTCCGGCAGCACCACCTCCTGGTGGGCTCCTGGTGCTGTCAGTAACACGGTAGCAGCAGCTGGTCCAGCGTGACGGCGCCCGGGGGCGCGGGCACGCCGCTCGCCACCAGCAGCGAGCCGGGCAGCACCACCGTCCGCACCACCTCCTGCGCCGTGAGCTCCAGGTGCTGTTAGTGACACGGTGTATACTCACAGAAGTTGTGCATGTCGGCGTCACAGTGGTGGAGCAGCTGGTCCAGCGTGACGGCGCTCGGGGGCGCGGGCACGCCGCTCGCCACCAGCAGCGAGCCGGGCAGCACCACCGTCCGCACCACCTCCTCCACCGTGGTCTTCAGGAACTGCCAAGGACAAGTTTTCAGATGTTACAATAAAGCTGCAATCGCACAGAAAGCCGAGGCGGCGCGGCAAAACCGCCTCCGTCACGACACTTTAAATTTAAATTATAAGATTTGGACACTCCCACTGAAAGAGCCTATAGAGCACGCAAAGAGAAAAAACTCTGAAGCTTCAATATAATTAATTTATTGTTACGCATTTTATATTTAAACTACGGGCATCGTTTCGATAAGGATAGTTCAAAAAAAGTTTAGAAATTTTCATATACTGTTAAAAACAGGTCTATCCTAATTTTAACCAGCTATTGTGTATGGCGGTAGACTGGTAGTCCATTAGAGCCCTTTATCTACCAAAAATTAGGTTTTTTTAAAAATCAATGTGGTTACAATCTCTTTTTACTACATGGCTATAATCTTGTTTTGTGGTTACAATAACTTTGTTTCTAATGCTATAAAAAAGTTTTCTTTAAGTTTATACAGCCAAACTAAAAACTATCGACTAAGTTTTCTTATTGTAATCACCTCATAATCCAAAGAGCTGTTAGAATGAGTCTTCTTGCTGTCATCCTTGATCACGTGCAACCAGTAATGAGTAGGAATATGCTGTAGAATAAAAAAACAATTATTATCAAAAAAATATACACAAACCATATTTTTTTCTGGAAACGAGAAGTATTTTAATGGCATGAACGAGGCGCCGCCGCCGCCAGCTCGTCCAGCTTGTTGTACAAGCCGCGAGCTACCTGCAGCGAGCTAGCTGTCATGTTGCACTCACGTTGGTGTCGGCCAGCATGAGTATGGGGTGCGCGGGCGGCTGGTCGGAGGTGTCGGGCTCGCGGCGCGCGGCGCGGCTCAGCGCCAGCAGCACCACGCTGCGCTCGCCACCCAGCCGCGTGCGCGCATGCGCCGCCGCCGCCAGCTCGTCCAGCTTGTTGTATAAGCCGTGAGCTACCCGCAGTTTTACTCCTGAAATACGAGGGTTTTGAATATTTTAGAAATGTTTTTTGATTTCCTACTACTCTCGCTATTTCTTTTCTTAGGAGGTCGACTTTCAGAAGAATATTCCTTCCAAATTTCAAGTTTTTCAGCGGTTTAGCAGCGTTGTCAGTCAGTCACGGAAAATTGCAATTCATAGAAAAATAAATATTAAAAGACGCCAATAAAATTGCAACTGATATTCCATCTGTACACGCCATACTGAAAAGTAAGTGCAGTGTTGACTAATAGTGTGTTGACTAATACCACAGACAGTATGTAACCTCCCAAGCTACCTAACTAAACTTAAGCATCAAAAACCGACGTCATACCCTACTCTGCCGCGCTATTCCCTAAGAAAACTTTTAGAATTGATCTAGTTTGTAGCAAATACGGAATTGTAATGGCCAAGTGATCTGTCTAGGGATAAAAGAACTAGAAACCTACGTCATAACCCGAAATGTAACCCAAATACTTTTGAGAAGTGGCTACTGAGAACAATCCTACAAAAGCTAGAAAAAACATGTTACGATCTCTCCTGAACCAACCTAAGGAAAATATAACTCAAACAATTTGGAAATCTAATCTAATTAACACTGAGGAAAGGAAACTATCGTGCTGATTGTAGAATGAGATTATGGGAGTGAAAATTAACTAAAAACTGAGTACATGTTTGGAAAGCATTAAAGATTTGCGCTAACGGCAGAGCCCCACACCCGCTCTGGAGCTGGTAGTGCCCCCTGGCTATCGTCAGACCTATGAGACTCGTCACCAGACTGGGTATCCCTCTAGCGCGATCTAAGATGCTAAGATGATACTAAAGGAATTCCCTATTTATTGTATGTCTGTCGATCAGTAGTCTCTGTCAAGCTAGGGGTCAAGAGGAAACCCTCTATAGAGTGCGTAGTTTGTGATTTTGTTTCTTTTCTTAACTTTTATTTTAGAAGACAAGCACTCTGATAGGGCAATACTTTAAATAGCCAAAGAGAAAATATTATGAAGGACTTGATGTATGAATTAATGAAAGATGGAAAAGATAGCTTAAGTAGTATATCCTTGGAAAACAGTTACATCAAGCAATTAATTCAAGCTTTGGGCATTACTTTCGCCTCTCTTGTATTTCCGTAGGAATTTTAAATTACTGTATTGTCCGTAGACTTGAATGATCATTTTCTTATATCAGTTTCTCAGGGACAGCGTTCAGCGAGACCTTGATCTTCATCTGAACTTCGATTCATCAATCGATGTATGAGATCCTGAACACTAGAACGTTCATGTCAATGGGACTTTCCGCCAGATAAATATATCAGTTTGATTTTCTTTATTACATGAATTTCTTAATTGCAAGATGAACAGTTCCAGAAGTTGAAAGGATGTACTGTACTTTACGATAAAAGATGAGAATAAATGATTAAAAACATAAACCAGATTAGCGGTATCCGCACGAGAATAATTTATACTGGTTCTACAAAACTGATACAGATGGATACTTCCCTGAATTTCTGCCTCTACCGCATGCCTTACTGGCTAACATTATCCGATTTCGTAGCGCGAAAATAGATTCTTGTACATTTTATTTACTAATTCTTTTAAATAATCTTTTTCATGTTTTTCTGTTCCCCATTTTTCTTGTTTTTTTCCATCCTCTTTTTCTTCTCCCCGTCAAAAAAACCATCGCTAAACCTATAGCAAAGGTTTTGCTTGCTATCCAAGATAAAAAACTCCTTCATCCAAAACCTAATTTAAAACTTAGATATTATGGAGGCGTTACATTATCTATAACTGAAAGTCTACTTCTTTATGCTCTATCTCAATAAAATTATATATTTGTGAAAGGGACAGACGACTATGGCAAAGTCGTAGTGTCACAAGTATAATCTAACTAAAGAAATTTAAAAAATTTAATTACCTTCACCAAGTATTGAAAATAGCGAAACCATAATCGAAGAATGGTCCTAAATATTTATATGTAGTGTACTATGGCTACACCTTGCGATAGCTTAATTAGACGCTTTATTAGATTTAATTGGAACTTGAGCTCAAAAAAAATGAGATTATTATATACACTTTGGTAAGTTCTTCGGTGACACTAATCTTATTATATTAATCACAAATAAAATAGGACAAAATCTTATTCTAACATTTGTAAGAGTACTCACCAAACTGCCTTTAGATAGGCAATGTGAGCATGAAAAATAAGCATCATCAGAAATGGTTATTATCAAGTAAGGTTGTTGACAGAAGTACCTGTAGATTAATTTCTAACACATTAAAAAAAAGTTGAGTCACATTTAATTTTACATGAAAATGATTTATTCCATTGTTAGGCCACAAAATAAAAAATAAGAACATGAACAGTAGGAGTTCTTTCTTGCAGCATTTAGGTACGTTGAAAGTGCCTACTCTGCACTCAATCCAACGCACGCAACCCAACTAATGAAACGTATGTGTGAGGTTCTTAGGTGGTTACAGTTACTGGTCGAAGGACCTTGATCAAGGTTGTCCGGATTGCTACCACCATCTTATCCTTTAACCTAGCGCCAAGCAGCAGTGTTCACATGCCCACTTACCATCAGGTAGCCTGTGTAATTAATTGTTTACCTTCTCAATAAACAAAAAATATCACTGGTTGTCATATCCCCTGCTGTTTGGCAGTTGTTTAAAGGATAACATGGTGGTAGAGATCCGAACGGACCCTGCACACGTTATTACCACCACTCATGAGTCAAGTGTTACCGAAGTGCGTCGCCGCGAGCGCGCAGTCAGCGTCCTCGCTCCAGGCCAGCAGCAGCCCCAGCGCCTGCGCCAGCGAGCACTGCAGGCGGCGGAACAGCGACCCGGCTCGCACGCCGCGCCGCGCACCGCACACGCCGCACACCCACTGCACTCTGACAAATAAATAGATTGTACGCCATAAAATAAGCCATTTCATCCAAGATATATATATATTCACCCACACCAAAGTTTTTGAAATTAACTTTCAAGAAGTCTTGCTAAGGGTTTGTATTTGTACTGTTGTATTTGAGTGCGGTACTCGAGTGTTAGAGCAAATTTGTTTTGTGCCAAAAGCAGATGCATTTGATTCTAATTTTTAGATTCCCTTTTCCATTTCATTGCCATGGGGCATCAGGCAAAACTTAAAAGTAGAGTTTTTTGTTAATTTCTCTGTTGCAATCCTACCATCTGTAATCTCATTTTGTTTAACAATTAATGAATATGTGTGTGAACAGAACCCAGCTAATAATGCAAAAATTATTTTACAAAATTATAACTTGTAAATAGAGTTTCTGCCTAGCTTCATTGTGGACAAAATCTTCCAAGGGCAAACCCATTATCAATAATAAAAAAAACTGATGTACCTAATGTTATGCAAATGAAAGAAATGAAAAAAAAAAGAAGACCCTGTTCCTTAAACTAAACTTATCCAACTCTGAAAATTCAATGTTTATGTATTTTTTCTACATTCACCTGCACAAAGTAGTTCCACAAATATAATTTACCTGTCGATGACTCTAGCATTTTTACACACCATCTTGCACTCTGGTTTCCCGGTAGGACATTCCACAGCATTGGGCAAAAGACCCTGCTCCTGCAGTTTCTCTACAATTTGACGTTCCAATGTTTTGTCGCCACTACTGGAAATGAAGCTGCTGTAGATTTCGTAGTTCCTAAAAGAATATTTAAAATAATATGAGGGAATAGTATGACATAAATTGACTTAGTCCCAAACTATGGCTTGTACATAAAGATGAGATAAACCAGTCATTAATGGGACTTGCTTACAGTTTGTAATACATTTAATTTGTAACTATACAATGACTTACCCTGTGCTCACGGGGAAAGGGAAACTCGTCTCGCAATTCGCTTGTTTTGGACTGTTGTCGAAAGTCGTAGAATCAGCCTCCATTGTCCTTTTATTTATTGAATTTCACTTACTATTTGTTTACTTGGGTTTGTGAAATCGCTCTCATTTATAAAGATCGTTACATCATTGCCTCAACATTTCTAAATTTGTTAATTCTAATAATCCATTAGCCCCTATGCGTCTTGTTTATTATTTCTGTCACTGTCAGTGACATCTGTCCTGTCAGTCAAGGTATGCGATGTGCTGTCAATGTCAATTAAATGGGTGATAGACGGGCGATCTTTAAAACCGCGATCTTAAAGGTCGCGAACTTAATCGGCTCGTGTCGGTGACAGACGGACGAGCTTTAAAACCACGATATTAAAGGACGCGAACTTACTCGGCTCGCGTCGGCGACTCACGTTGAAGCTTGCTCACACTTCAAACGCAAAATGTAGAAGTTTTGAGTTTTTATATCATGTCATATCACATTTTAGAAATCACTTTAATTACAATTTACAGGTTACAAGTTTCCATTTGACACAATCTCGACCAATGACGACCAGCGATTTGAGCAGTGTTGCCGGTTTAGAACTATAAAATTGTCTGAATTTTGCTCGTAGCCCGTCTTGGCTCGTACATCTGTGATCTGTCATCACCGCGAGCCGCGAGCCACGATCTTTTGGCAGTCTGTGGGTGAGGTCTTTGACATAATTGTGTAGTGTTAATTGTTTATTTTGGTTCAGGAATTCCAGGTAAAACCTAAAATGAGTGTTTTTTAAAATGTGATATAATATAATTCCTTAATAACTCAAATCTTCGACATTTTGCGTTTGATGTGTGTGCAAGCTTCAAACAATGCGTGTCACCGACTCAAGCCGAGTAAGTTCGCAGTTTTCAAGCGCAATTCACACAGCGGGCGGGAGCGGGTCGTATGCCAGGCGGGTCTGGAGTTCAGCGGGTGTTTTAACATGGAGTTATATGGAAGCATTCACACACGCGGCGGGACGGATCGGGCGCGGGTCGGGACCACCGCGCCAGCCGCCCGCCACTACCAGCGCGAGGGTGCGGCGGGTCCATCGCGGGCCCGTCGCGCGTCAGTCGCGGGTGTCCTTGGTCGTAATAACACTATATATACTCGCCATTAACATCCGATCCCGAATGCCCGCCTGCGATCACTCGCGCACAACCGCGCGGGGCCCGCCGCGTTTCGGCGACGGGCCCGCGACGGACCCGCCGCACCCGCGCGCTGGTAGTGGCGGGCGGCCAGCGCGGCGGGCCCGTCGCGGGTCCCGCGATGAAAGTGACATGCCCGGCGCCCGACCCGCTCCCGCCCGCTGTGTGAATTGCGCTTTAAGCTCGTGCCGTGCATCTGTTGCCGGCACCACACTTCGCTATTCGCTAAATTCGTTATGCGGCTTATGCGCCTACATTCGACGAAGTGTGGAGAGTTTATTCGTCTATGTTTTCTTTATTCGCACGCATAACGCATAAGCGCGATAGCAAATATTTTAACAAATACGGCGCAGCCGCATAACGAATAGCGAATAACGAAGTGTGGTGCCGGCATGTCACTGACGCGAGCCGACTAAGTTCGCGACCTTGAAGTTTTAAAGCTCGCCCGTCTATCACCCATGATGCGCCATAGACAAATTCTATGTATAGTGATCTTTTATGTCAGGGGCACGTTTTATAAAACTACAAGTTACAATTTTACAGGTCTAAACTGGCAACACTGCTCAAATGGCCGGTCGTCATTGGTCGAAGTTGTGTCAAATGGAAACTTGTAATTTGTAGCCTTATAAAACAGGCCCCAGCTCCAGATCGGCTCGGTTATAGTCTGTGGTTATAGTATAGTATAGTATATGTTATAAATTGTCTTTGTCTTATCTTATCTGTGCTAGCGTTCGATGCGTCTTGTGGATGCGGTTGGGTTTATTTTCTCAATTTAGTTTTGTTCATGTTTTTTGTATTAAAATAGACTTAATTTCGTGAAAGAACATTACTATAGAAGAATACTAAGCAAACATTCTGGATACAATTTTTAATTTACTGTTTTAGTGATTGTTCAACTTAGTTCGAAACATTATCTTCAATACTTGCAAAGTGAATAGGTAAGTACGTGATGTTTTTCCTATAGTATTTATGGTTTAATTAAAATAAATGTTCATTAAACTTTATGAACGGTATTATTAAAGAGTTGTCGAGTTCCTTAATTTACCAAATTAAGTTAATCCTAACACTTAAGGTTATATTTTTTTTAATGTTTTTACTCTTTAACTTAGCAACACGCGAAGCATTTACTTAAATTGAGTTAACTTGCTTAGATCCGGCAAAAGTCATCCAATACTTGTTTGCCATAATAATTTTTAGTCATAATCTGTTTTAAGTTATAAGTAGTTATCACAAGTCATAACATAACGCATTTCTTTAAGAAACTTACCTTTTCAGGATTTTTATAAATCAAACTTAAACTAACCTAGCCTTATTTTCGTACTAGTCCAACGATGTAAACATTATGTTGATAAAGTAATTATGACCAAAAAAAAATGGGATAAATGGGCTCCCAGACATAATGCTTGAAACATAATATTTATAAAAGGAATAAAGTATTAAAAAATACCAAATAAGACATTAGAAGCTACACCTGAAACTTCATGGGTGCCATGATAGTTTCATATTACATACAATGAAATGAAGATGTGCTATGAAAGAGGCCTATGTCCAGCAGTGGACTGATGATGGCTGATTATGAAATGAAGACATCTTTAAATTAGAGCGGGCATGTGGATGCATGTTTCATAGGGTAATTAGTGGAGGGGTGTTCAGTTTTAAATTAGATTTAGATAATCTCTAATGGTCTTAATTAATAGGGAAGGTAGATTTATACACAGTGTTATAAGTAATTTTTAAATATAGGTAAAGAGCCGAAGCAAGTACAAACCACCGGATTAATTTAAGAGCTATTGCATGAAGTTATTAGATAGATAAGAAAGGACAGCACAAGTTACAGAATTTTAGCATAGGTAGGTATGTAGTTTAAGAAGTTTATATAGTTTCTCCTCAAATAATTTTACTGCAACCCTTGCTTTGCTGGGTTTCATTACAACTTTACCACCTTCATACTTAAGAGGATTGCAAAGTAGAAAATTTCCATACAAAATGTAATAACGTTTCTCACCCCCTAAATCAGGTCTGATTTTTACGATTTTTGAATATGAAATCAGTCTTGGTTTAGGAGATGAAAACGTTATTGCCCGGAGCTTAATTTGTATGGAAATATTTTGACAGCTATGCGATTTAAGCATTGCTTCACAATCCTCATAACTTGTGGAGTGCCTGGCTCGAGAGACTCGATGGGTTAAATGATCCCTTAATAATACTTTTTTTTTATGCCATACTTGAATTCACCTAGCTCCAATCTAAATTAGACTTGAAGGATCTAGACAGAAATAACATCCAAGATACAGGAACAAACGCTCATTCCAGTACAAAAATATTTGGCTTTTCTAGGGGCCAAACCCAGGAAAACTAGCTTTATAGGTAGGTAGTCAGGGTCACTACCAACTAGGCTTTGATTATTAACCCTGATATACATAATAACTAAACAAAAAGCTAGCTTTAAAAACCCGAGTTCGACTACGTTTTTCGATATTGTCATTTAAAACATTACAGACGCCATTTTTTTACAATCTTATTTACCCATTATCAAGACGAATCGAATGACGTATCGTATATCAGAATCGGTTGAGCCGTTTAGTAGTTACTAGGGGACATAGGAACGGACATACATACAGGTAAAACACTTAACCCTTTTGGGCTAAGCCACAGTCGGGTACTCTAGTTTTGAAATAGTAAATAGATAATAGGTATATACCTAGCCCATAGCACACCTCGAATCTCCCTCCACATACATAACATAACTAGGTAATAGTTATTGATCAGTTCTGAATTGCATGTAATCTCTCTAAATGGATGTTTGAGTTCCTACTGATTGGTTGTTATTTCATCAAACCTGATTTATTACTGTTTAATTGTCCAGTGAGCTGCTTTAGTTACAGTCCACTTAGGTTGTTTCGCACCAATTGCCACACGCAATTATTTATTTGACGTCTCAACTATGTAATTAGACAATTATGTAATAGTGTAGTACTTCTAGTACAATTATCATCCATTAACTGAGTCTTGTGAATAAATAATTGTGTCACATCATTGAAAACTCGTTTTTTGGAAATACAGTTCTGAATCTGAATATTGAGCTATCTCAAAAACCGAAAGAATTTCCTATTTAATTTAAATAGGTAGTCAAGCCAAGTACGTGTCACAGTAGAATACAAAAGCCATAACTTGTCACCTCGGGTTCTTAGCAAAACCGTCTTTACCATAAGGGCACACTGGGTCCGTGCCCAAAGCCCCCATCCCCAGGGGAACAAGAACCGACAATTTCCCTCACGAGATCATAGTAGAAAAATGTTAGTATAAAAGTAATTAGCTTTCTTTATTTTCCAAAAGGGCCCTAAATTCTTGGGTGCCCATGGGCCCCAGCATAGTTTAAGACGGCCTTGGTTCTTGGCAGGTAGCCTAGCAAACGCCAGGAGTCGGGTCATACACACACGAAGAAACGAAAGTTGTCTTTCCTGTGGTCAATAGTTGAAGGCTTGTGTACATGTAAATTATGTTTTTATCTGATAGGACTAAAGTATAGTAGACGCCGTTTATACGGATGTGGGTTCAGCTTGAAAATTAGGCCTTAGAAACGTTAACTTCGGGTATGTCCACAGGAAAGACGGTAACCTAAATCTGTGTATGACGATCCTAGATATCCACTTGGGTCGCCTCGTGCTCAAGCGTTAAGTATAAAATCATTTTCCAGCTTAAAAAAGATAGCTACCTGACTATCCAGATACCGTCACAAATGGCTTTAAGAGAGAGATCTCACTTGTCGGGTGTCGGATCCGACAAAATATTGGGTGTTCTGGTTGCAATACGTTTTATATGAGGCTGTTCACACCTATCCTACACCGATTGATGTGAACAGCCTCAGATGAAATGTATTGCCACTAGAACACCCGATATTTCGTCGGTTCCGACACCCGACAAGTGGGAACCCGCTCTAAGATGCTGACTATGAAAAGAGGTTATACAATGGTGAGTAACATTGCTGGTGCACCTTAAAGGCCATCGTATTTCTTACTGTCGGGCTAATTGGCCTGTGAGCCACTTAAAATCCAGAGGCTGCAAGAGTCGCCGTTCATCCCGTGATAATGCTGGCCTAGAATAAAAATGATTTACCTAATCGCCCTTAGCTCGGATGGGTAAGGCACAACATGAAACTGTCACAGAGCATTCTTAAAATAATAGACCTATATTTGTCTCGGTTATTAAATAGTGTTTCAGCTTGATTTCCGCGTCGCGTGCGCTATTAAGGGCAACACTAAAATGACGCAACGAGCTTATTTTCGGACGCATAAAGCGTATTTCGTCCATAACTGCCGTCCGCGCTGAAATGCGTACTGCCTTTTAATGGAGCGACGGTTAAATTTGATTTACGGTTCAGACTTATTAATTGGTTTCATTAATTGTCACGATATGACCGTTGAAAAATAATTACACAACGAAAATAGTGTGTTGATGATAGGAAGTAATAATGAAAATAAACGAGCGTAGATACCTATTCGTCACTTCTACTTCATCGATTCTTTAAAGCTGAGACCACTAAGACTGATGTTTCACACTACCACCGCTAGTACCGCTATCCTCTCTTTCGAAGTCATGCTGTGTATTGAGTGGATGCCACTTGAGAATAATGTAACTAGTCCCCTTGCACTACTTTGAACTCTATTGCCAAGCTATTAACAAACCTTTGTTAATTTAATTTGTCGATATCGATATCGTATCTTAATAGACTATGTTACTAGGTCAAAATTTTAGAATGTTTATTTTGGTTTCCCAACGCCGGCCTGCAAACATTATGCGTGACGATTCCAAATTGCGTTCGTTTCGTTAACACCAGTTTCAGCGCAGCCACCACTTAATAAAGCAAACAGCTCGTCAGTCGTTAAAATTAACTGTTTCCCTATAAAATGTACACAGTCTGTTGGATTGGGCAATTACAGACTATTAACGCGTTAAGAGGTTATGTAGTTCTACGAAATAACGTAGCCTAATTTCGGTAAAACATAGTTCCAAAGCTGTTGCAGTGTTTTATTTTTTCACAACGAGTATTTTGTGCTCTTGTTTCGACATTCATCAAACAATAACACGCTAACTTGGCTTCGTATCTCTGCTTGGACAACATGGCATTTTTCGATCTTAAGATAAGGTGATCCATATTAGAGTAGAGTTTGGGAGTAGGGTAGACTGCCCTTACATGCGTCATTGTTGTGGGCTACATGCCCCTTACAATTAGTGTTATTAATTAGCTACTAACAATTAGGATTATGGAACTACTAACAATATAATATGAGTGTAAATTTACTCGAAATAAATGATTCTATTCTATTCTATTCTATATTAATTCACTGAATGACTTATGAGGATTGTGAGGCGACTTATATCGCGAAGCTGACAAAAAAAAACAAAAATTTGGCTCCAGGCGGTAACGTTTCTCACCCCTAAATCAAGATTTTCACGATTTTTGAATATGTTGTACCTACTTATTATGAAAAACTAGGTTTGTATTTTTCCGTTTTTTATTACATTGTCTCTTTTCGAGAATTATTTTATGGGAAAGGAAAACGTACAGAATTAGTTTGTCATAATATCTACAACATAATAATATTCAGAAATCGTAAATATCGAAATAGGCTCAAATATAGAGTAATGTTACCGTATTATGTATTTGAATGTTTAGCTTCACAATCCCCTTAAGAGCCACAAAGTTATTCACAACAAGTGGTCTGTGTTTACAATACAATACGGACCAAGACTCTTTAACGCATTCACTGCCACCGACGCATATATGCGTCACCGTGAGTTCCACCCAGTGCCCTCAACGCATATGTGCGTTCTTACAGTAGGCAAGCTCCGTATAAAACAAAAGATGTGGCACCTGGCGAAAGTTCAAAAAACAGTACTGGCAGTGAATGCGTTAACACAAATATTTTTCAGTTTTAAAGTCGATCGGTTCGGTCAAATGTATTGCCCTTATTAATAAACGTGGAATACTTAACCGCGGAGTAGCTAAGCCATGCTTTGTCCTTGCCTTTCATTGTGACATTTGAATTCGACAGAAATGGAAAAAACACGGCTTATCTACTCCACGGTTACTCAACGTTTATTAATAAGGACATTTAGGTATAATATACTCGAACAACTCGTGTTTACTACCTAATTCATCTCTGTGCAGGAGCAGACAATTTTAAGTTCTGAACTCCTGGTGAAAGACCCTTTTCAGGATCTCGTCTCCTTCAATATTATACTGTTTTCAATCCGCAAACGTGCTTGTCTAAATTGATATTTAGCACGGTTGCGCCAATTAGCCCGCTTATTTATAAACGTACAATAACTAAAGTTAGGTTGAAGTATACTTTGTCTTTATCTGTTACGTGACATTTCCATTTGACAGAAAGGTACAACGCATACTTTAACTATAATAGGTTTATAATGCGTTTATGAAGAAGGCGGTAACCATATAGCAATATTTTCTACAGAATGTAGCGGCAATGATTGTAAAACTAAAATTCAAGTTCAATTGGTTTTTAAATTTTCACCGTAAATTTTACAGGAATAACAAAATGTTCTGAATATCGCGTGCTAACGAAGATTACATGCAGCATTAGACGCGGCTGCGACAATTTAGGTAGATAGGTACAAACTGACGTAATCCGCGATGATGCAAATGCAACTGCGGTAATTGCGATTTGAAACATGTAAACGATGATGCATTAAAGTTTAACCGCAAAGTTTTCAACCATGTCCGTTTGAACATTCATATCCGCGAATCCGCGATCAACAGATTGCTTAAATTGACGCCTTGTCAGATAAATATTTGTCTCTTTGCCAAAAGTTCTTACCAAGTTCTGTTTAAGTTATATTTGTGTTCTCGTTCAACTTAATGATAGCGAGGCTTGTCTTGGGAGACAGTTTTCTCTTGTCTGAACAAACTCTCAGTGTCTGCAATTGTTTCTCAGTTTGGTATAATTGCTCTTGGGTTGTCGTGTACGCACATTGTATTGCGATCGTCGTTTCTTAAGGCAAATGGCGCCATAGCGACAGATTTAGTTTTAACATGGCACATTTACTAAATCTTTTGTAATTTTCGCAAACGAACTCTTTTTATATTACGTTAGTTTGGTTTTTAATATCAAATTAAAGCGAAACCAGGCTTTTGTTAACGCGTAAATCTTAATAATGTTAATGACCAATGTTCTAACTCGGCGTTTTATCATGATTAAATTCTATGACGAAGCGTGATATCTTTTTATTATTTCACGGCATTTAGGTGCTGAACTCATAAAGCCGCTGGTTTTTCATTGTTCGTTCACCTTTACGGGCTATAAGGAAGTTAGCGTTAACCTTTAGCGACTCAACCTTTCCTGTTTGCATAGTTGCCTGTGTCGCGGGGTCGTTAAGCTAGGTTACCCTGGATTTACGTATTAAGGCCCTGCTACACTTCCCGACGTGGTTATACGTGACGTAGACGTGTTGGCCAACATGTGGGACACAGTCGCGTGATAGAGTGGATAAGAAGCCCTCTCTAAAATGTAGTTGCTTGCGCTTTACGTTAATGTAAGAATCTTCACGTACTCTGTTCTTTATAGGTCGCAATTGCCTTCCCAGTCTCTAGGTATCAACACTCTATAACTTATGTATTAACTCGCCCCAAAATCTCTTAAATTAAAAAGTTAACATACTTTTATAAATCTAAAACGGGACTTAATCGCGTAAACATACGTTACATACTTGTTGTTTGCATTTTAGGTGTGTTTCTTACTAGCTTGCGAAATCTAAAAAAATGGGTGTTTTCCTTTGTAATTGCTCCTGAATACCAGCACTCTCAACACTGACGAGATATTACCGCTACTACCAATCACTAAAGTTATTTTTAAAAAGCATAATTGTATAAACTGTATCCTCTTAAGTTTGAAAGAAAGCAATCGGTCCGAATAACTGGATTTCGAAGAAGGCCATAAACCGGCAATATAACCAAAGTAACGAGCCTGATCAGGTACGGACAGTGCAACGCAGACTTATATGATGGCAATAAAGTTTGTAACTACAGCAATAGCTTGACTCAGGTAGGTGCACGACATTCACGAAATAAGGTCATATCGTAACATAAAATTTCAGCATAAATTTTCTAATCTAATCAAAATTAGTGATATGTGATTGATGTTAGAGCCTCTAACAATAAATAATAACTAGTATTATTTCGTTATTATTACGTTAGTATCCCTTTGTAGTCTGTGATATTATTTATAATCTGCGAGTGACTTGTATTGTATTGTATTATGTAGGTAATGTAGGTATGCATATTATGTTATTCATAAATGTATGTTGGTGGTATTGGTGGTAAATATATATGTGGATGGCATGGCATTTGTAAACATACCTAATAATAACAGAATCGATCGATCGAAGTACTAATCGTGAAACAAGTTCTTTCTTTATTCAATTTTTGTTTTAATACAATCATTATGAACAACGTTCTCCGAGAGGTCGTATCGTAAAGCTAATATCACTTACTGAAACATCGTATGTGTTTTTAGCCCTCGGTGGAAACACGGGAGTTATACCAAAAGTGTGTGTTCCTATGGGATGCGCTTCAATTAGTCTAAAAACGTTTTCTATAATTTCATTTAACTAACCACGAAAAGCATAATGAACGTTTAGCATAAAATACAATTGTATAATTTCATCAGGCATACGATGGAATAACATAACACTTATTTATTATAACTATTATAAACCATGTTATTATGCATTTTTAGTCAATTTCTTCTAACTAGGTTAAGTTAAAACTGTGACGACATTAATAGTAGGTAATGAAAGCCGTTAGAAATTATTATTTTTTAATTTATGAACATTATAGTTTTTGAAATTATGCATTTCGTTTTATGCATCATGATGATTATATCGTTGGTTTATTATAGAGATCGAAATTATGCAATTCGTGTTATGTAAAATGAAAATTAGAGCATTTGATTTTATACTAAACATTACACACCCGTTTCTATGTGCCTGTCTTTGGCATTTTGTAACTCCCAAACGGATGGACCTTTTCGTTTTTTTTTTATAAACAGCTAGTTTAACTGAGTTGGTTCTTAGCTAGGTTTCATCCGAATCGGTTTGGCTGTTAAGGAGTTATTAGCTGTGAAAGTAGAGTCACAATAAATTCGAGCCTTTTCATTTAGCTTTTAGAAACGCATAATAAAACAATAGGTGAAAAGATTTACATTTTACTAGGTTCTGCCCGCGACTTCGTCCGCGTAGATTTCGATTATCGTTATTCACCCGGGAACTTTTAAATTTTCCGTAGTTAAAAGTAGCTTATGTGTTAATCCAGGTTAAAAGCTATCTCCACAGAACAGAAAAAACAGTAGAAGTGTCAAGTGGGCGTGTAACGTGTGGCATGGTTATGCGGAGTTCCGCGCAACCTACCATACTTTAGCCGCGAAAGGAAATAAATCTAGAATCGCGGTTCATGCCGTGACATAGTGCTGAGTGGCGTCAATTTCGACGTCACAGAATCACCCATGGCAACAATATGTTACAATTGTATTTTATTCCTTTTCTTCATTGTTTAATTTTGTTTTCTGTGTTGCCATTGTTTGTTTTATGTTCAATTTATTTTGTTTTTTTTTTCTTGTGATCGTCGAATAAATGTTTCTATTTCTATTTCTATTTCTAAGCATGCCTTATTGTGCTATTGTGCAATGTAAAAACGATAGCCACACCAAAAACATTTTCCATGGTGGCGTGATATTTTTATGATAGTTTGAGTATTGGCGACAACAGGTCTGATACTAAGCGAAGCTCATGCCACTTCCACTGTTTTTTCTATTCCGTGGCTATCTCCATCTCCATCCCAGCTTTCATCCAACTCCTTCAAGCCGTTGCAGCGTGAAAGAGTAACAAACAACACACGAACTTTCGCATTTATAATATTAGTAGGATTACTTTATTATGATTAAGAAACGCATAATAAGACAGCGGGTAAATAAAAAAGAAGGATTTTTTTTTTCTTAATGCTAAACAAGGATTTAAGCCGGACAAAGCAAGTTTTAATTCCAAACGTGTTCATAATTAAGATAACCTTGTGGCTGTTAGCATTTAAGTTTCGTTTCGCGAATTGGCCAAGAAACTGTTGTTTTCAATCACGCGGATTTTAATTATTCTACACAGACTAGTATCCGTGGAGTCGTTTATATAGGAAGTTTTAAAACAACTTTAGCCTTAAGGTAAGATAAAAATAATCCGTCAATACTTAAACTGTAGTAATGGTACGTAATGGCTCTCGATTCTTAAGTAATGGGCTGTTAGGCAATTAGCTGAAGCGTTCGTGCTCATTAAAGAGTATCTATTTGGAGAATATGCTATAAAAAGCTGTTGTTGAAAATGAAACCTTTTTTTCTGCTAAAAGACTACACGATCACTTTTATGGGTCATTCACAGATTTAGCTTAGCGTCATTCCTATGAACATACCAGAAGTTAACGTTTTGAAGGCCTAATTTTCCGGCTTAACCCACATTCGCATAATAGCGTCAGGTCTACTTTAGTCCTATCAGATAAAAACAACTTTTTCGCACACAATCCTTTAACTAATGACCACAGGAAAGACATCTTTTGTTTGTCCGATTGTGTATGATTTTTATGTCTCTCTATCTGCACTGCCTTAGAATAAACCGCTATAAAATCAACCCACTAAACAGACGAACCTATTAATTCCGCATTACCTTTTCATAAACTCACTATAAACTTAGCTAAAAACCATCCCGATTAAACAAGCTTACTAAAAAACGTAACTGCATCCGAATTGGTCCATTCGTTTAAGAGCTACGATGCCACAGCAGACACAAAGATAAACGGGTGAATCAACTTTTAAGGTGCTCCTTTTCTTTTGCGTTAATAAAACTCTCCTGGTGACGTATGATTAATAGTAATGTATTTATATTAAAATCAGACCACCATGTTTACAGACCTTACACGTTAAAAACCTCAAATATTTTTTATTCTTCGAAAAAACCTGGTAACTCGGTGTAAAATGCACATTTTCCATACAAAACCTAGGGAGAACGACGTCCCCTGCGTTACCAACTATATTATTTATTATTTAAAACTGTACTATTTTAAATCAAATTATTTCAATTGTTTGATAGTCTATTTGTCTGATTTAATAAGCGTGTAAGCCACGTCGCGACGTGGCAAAACTATATATTTGCTAACGACGCTTCGTTAGCAAATATATAGTTTTTCTATTAACATATAATTTGTGCAACATTGTCGACAAATGTGGAGTACCTTAAAAGTTTAATCACACAAACACGACTTAAAACGCCCCTCAGTTTACGTCGGAAACTCCACAGTCAGTCTTATTATTAACCAAATTTAGGTACTTTGTCACTTTAACGTTATGTTAGACTTCACTAATCTGTCAAATGTGCTAAAGTGACAAATTACTAAAGTGTTCAGCTACTTATAAGGTCGACTTCTCGTACTTACTCATAATTGATCTTGCAAATAAGAAAGAAAGTCACAACTCCTGGCTGTTGATGTCTCGCGACGCAACGTCTTGTCGTTGAAAGTTTAGTTATGCGCGGAACGCGGAGTCGACCGGCCAGGTTATAATTAGCAACTGTCCTTTGTGCACCCGGAGTGCTCCGACGCCGTTCCTGGAACACCTTTAAGGTTAGGCTGCCGACGATCATAGATCTGAAAGATCGCAGCTAAGAATGCCACTGAAATAATTCTACTTAATAGCAGAGACAAATTTCTGATTCGTCATATTCCTAACTGGTCATATTCCTGATTCGTTATATTCCTAACTGGTCATATTCCTGATTAGGAATATGACCAGTTAGGAATATGACGAATCAGGAACAAATCGAGAGATCAAGTAAAGTAGAGAATTATCTCAGCTCAACTTTGAACACTAGAAAATGGGACAGTTCTGCTTAGATCTGTCAAGCAAGAGCTACGTATACTGCTGGGAATGTAAAGTAGAGAGAAGTAGACAATTTTGGACACTTTAGAAAACAGAACGAATATAGATCTGATAGTGTAGAGCTTTGTATGTTACTGGGAATTTAAATAAAAGACGACTTTTGAAACCTCAAAAAGTAGGATAGCTTTTAGTTAAGGTAAGATAACTTCGCTTTTGGTGACGTACGAGGGCTGCTACTTATGTATCCGGAATCTGGGATTCCAACATTTATAAACGTTATATCTGACCTCCATGGTAAAATTTGAACTTTTTTTTAATACTGGCCGCTATAATTTTTTTTCTTATGTACGCTAGTCTTTTGTTTTTGGCGGGATCAAAATGTCATCTCGCTGCAAGAATGGAACTCACTCATGAAAATATTCGTGCTATGATTTATTATGATTTTCGGCGTGTTTTAACGCAACAACAGTGCATAGATCAATTAACTTCGACTTTTGGTGATGAAGCTCCATCGAAAAGCACTGTGTACCACTGGTTTAGTGATTTCAATCGTGGACGTAGTATGCTCACGGACGAAGTTAAGGAAGGTCGCCCGAAATCGGTCGTTGTACCACAAAATATTGAATCTGTGCGAAAACTTATAATGCATGACCGTCATGTTACATATCGCGAGATAGAGGCGACTCTGGGCATATGTATGACGAGCATTAATAAGATATTACATGATCGTTTAGCTGTAAAAAAAAATTGTTCCCGTTGGATCCCTCACAATTTAACTAAGGATCAAAAAGAGGCTCGCGTCGAATGGTGCAAGAAAATGTTAAAAAAATATATCCGTGGTGACTCAAAAGCTGTTTATAATATCTACACAGGTGACGAATCCTGGATCTATGCGTATGATCCGGAAACTAAACAACAATCAACAGTGTGGGTGTTTCAAAATGAGCCGAACCCTACGAAAGTAACTCGTGCAAAAAGCACCTTGAAGCAAATGGTCGCCTGCTTTTTCGGTATTAATGGCCATGTGCCACTAGAGAATCGTAAAACGGTTAATTCGGAATGGTACACGACCATTTGTTTGCCGGAGGTATTTGAAGAAATACGTAAAAACAACCAGCAACGCAGAATTGTTCTTCACCATGACAATGCCAGCTGTCATACATTACGCGAAACGACTCGATTTTTGGAAGGTCAAAATATAGAATTAACGGGTCCTCCGCCGTACAGCCCTAATTTGGCACCCAATGATTTCTATTTATTCCCAAATGTAAAGAATAAATTACGTGGTCAACGATTTTCGACCCGTGAAGATGCAGTCGACGCGTTCAAACAGCACGTTTTGGAGATACCTCAGTCAGAGTGGAAAAAATGTTTTAAAAATTGGTTTCAACGTATGCAAAAGTGCATCGATCATAAGGGAATATTTTTAAAAACAATAAAACCATACTTAGTCATATACGTTTGTTATTTTTTTTTATTTCGGTTATATTAGTAGCAGCCCTCGTATTTGGCATCAGGCGAAAGTTGCCAGAGTTCAAGTTTTTGAGTAAGGCAACAATAATAATTGAAAAACACTTTCGCTTGTATTTTCACGTAATCAGCGCTTATGTGGAGGCACGACGGGGCATGGCCAAAAGCCATGTAAATTCATTCGATTACACTTTCTATAAAGCTCGCATAAGTTTCCTGTTCCTATCAGATTAATCTTAAGATATGACCAGAGGAGTAACATGTTGGTAAACTGCCATTTAATAATGGCTTCGTACAGTCACCAGCAATAATATATGATCCAACATTCGACTCAAAAATCTCTTACACGTCCTTATTGCTGGAGGCAAAGACCGTGTCAGATATTTTTGAGTCCAAGGTCGGATCATATATTATTGCAGGTACTGTTCTAACAAATAACTATGTAAAAGATAAAACCTCCGAAATGGCGATCCTTCTTAGAGAGCTGATCTCAAAAATAACTACGTCCAAATCGGAGCATCCTAATGAGAGCTATGATGTCACAGACAGACACACACATACACATACACAGATACACACATTAAACTTAAATCACTCCTCCTTTTAGTCGGAATATAAAAAACTAAAATTCAATATTTATATGAAAAATATTTCTAAATTTATTGAGTGTCTAAACCAACTAGACAATACAAACAAGCGTGAGTCAGAAGTAAGTCGACGTTACTGTCTGAAATGCATTTCCTTAATGGAGGGAGGATGCGCACGCGCTGACGGGCAGCGTGTAAGTATATCCGCACTCGTTAATTGCACCACAATCCGCGAGCGGATTGCGCGTCGAATTCAATCGCTAGAGAAAGTATGGCAAAATCATTTAAATCCATGACCTGCTACACTCTGTTAAATGCTGCCGGGGCAATGGGTGATCCAAGCACAATTTTATTGTACGATTCTTGATTAAAAAAATGAACACCGAAGTTTATGGCTGCGGCTCCACTGAGGCGGAGACGAGCGGAGCGGTGCGGAGCTGTGCCAATATTAACCAATAGAATCTAAACTAACGTGCGCAAGACGAGCTCCACGTGACCGCATGCGCCTCCTATTGGTTAATATTGGCACAGCTCCGCTCGTCTCCGCCTCAGTGGAGCCGCACCCTAAATCTGCAAATTCTTAACAGACTATATACTTACGACCTTTATACGTTTGCTTGTTGGTAAGTAAAAACTGTCCATAAAACAACTAAGTTACGTGTTACATCACTGAACCATGCTTGTTATGCTTTATGCTCGAACTACCTTAAATTTTGCAAAAACCTGAGAACTCTCATTACACTGCAAAATTAAACTTTCACCTACACAATACAGTGTAGGTACTACACCATCGATAAATTTCCTTGTCGACGTGGGAACAATCAACTGTGCCATCTAACGAACTAACTATTACACGCGTAACGCATTTTTTTACACGGAATTAATATCGTATGGGAATCCAGTTATCGACAATCGACATTGCGCTATTCTAATTTTACTTTTCCATTGTCTTTGTTGGGAAGAAAGTTTTTCGTCCGAACTGGTTGCGTGTTGTCGCGACATTAACGGTAGGTTTTGATTTATTGAGCAGTTTCAATTTTTATATGTTGTAAATTGTTCGATTTGATGTCACGGCTGCATAGTGCGTGCAAAACAAGCTGACCTCTCGCCGCGGCGTACGCAGGCTCCGCCGCAGACCTCGGAACTGGGTCACGCCACCGGCCCGAAAGTGCCGCTCGGATGTTGATCCAGGGATATTTTAAAACGACACTCAAATCTGAACTTACTCGCAGTAATCCTAGTAATGCCACAGCAATTTCCTGTCTGGAAACACGCATGGGTTAGTCACTAAACTGCAAAACGATTGTTAATAATAGGTTCAGCTTGTTTCATTTATAAGTCGAATTTATACAAGCTTTTCGCTAATGTGGTATTTTGTTGAACTAAAGATTCGCTTCATATTCTGAAAGAGTAAAGGCTATTTGTAGAACGAGCAAAATAAATGGCTAACATTTACCCCCGTCCTAGATTCCCGACGTCCAATCTCGATATCGCTCGTCCAACGTCAAGTTAAAATTAGCAACTAGCTTTTCGCTCCAGGTCTTGATTTTTGAACATTTATATCTTGGCACGTAAGGGTTTTAATTGATTTTTTCGATATGCGAGACTGCATTGCTCGCGTTACTTTCGGTTCTGTAGATGCCGGATCCTTCAGTCTCGATCACCCCCGCGCGCCCGCTGGCCGTGTCGCCGTGTGACGTGCTTTACCTCTATGCTTGTTGTTTACTTTAGTGCTCTTGAAAAAACTTTTAACCACCGGATGTCTCTTGTGAATCGATCTTGACTTTCAATACGACTGTAATATAGAAAGTCTTTATTGGTTGTTACGAAATGTAAGTAAAGCTTTTTCTACTGTTTTCCATTTTTTGTATTAACTTGACATGTTAGTCTGTCAGTTTGTCTGGGTCGAATCTTAAAAGTCAATTTGAAACCACTTCTCGTTATCGCAATGGGCCGAAATTTGGGATACATATGTTAACCAAATGACAAAGCAAAATCACAACAGCTGATTTGATGATGAAGGCGGAAGGTGGCAACAGGATCTCCGGCGTACTTAACGTAGACCCACCGAATTGGGATTCATTAGTTTAGTCTAAATAAGCAGATGATGACTACAGAAAAAGTACAAACGGCACCAAAAGCTTGTTTTTAAAATGATTTCTTTGACAAAAACTTATTTATATAATGTTTTATTTCTCGTGCGTAGTTTCTTATGGTTTCTTTGCACCGATGGAGATCTTAGAATATCTTATAATCCAAGTCTAGACTGCTCGACCGGTTCGAAAGCGAGGGCTTTGTCTAATAAAACCAGATCTGTGATTTATGTTCTAGACTCTAATATTAAGATAATTAAAGCCTGGTGGTTATTTAAGTGTCAATGCTTTTCTGGCGTCGATAATAAAGAGTAAACAAGGTCCATGCAGAATTGGGTATCATGACGTCTTACCAACAAAAAGAAGAACTTTCCATCTCTCACGCTCATTGCAGATACTGCTTCCTTTTATGTGGATGATCTCAGCTGACAACACGAGCGTCTTTGTCACGTTTACGAGAAAATTGTTTTAATAGACCTCGACCGTCGACACCTCGTCAGACGGCCTGGGCGAGACCGCCTCCAATTATTTCATTGATGGTTCGCGATCTTGGCATTCGCTGGAAGCCTGGAACATCGCATTAAGAAACATATCTATAATATTATGAAGATATAAATAAAGTCAATCCTGATAAATTGCACAACCATGAAGTTGATTATTGATAATGTTGACAGCAGTAAAACAATGCTACCACAAGCAACAAGCAAGTTTAACATTGTTTTACTGCTGACACCATTACCAATATCCAGAAATTTCATGGTTGTGCAATGTGTCAGGATTAACTATATCTATTTATATCTTCCTTTATTTGCCTTGTAGTAAGCTTTAAACTTGGAAATACAATTAATAACTTAACTTATTACATAATAATAGGTATACACTGAAAAAAAAAATGGTCGCTTGTAACAAGATTGTGATTGTTGTGCATAAGCGTCTTGATCCCATACGAGCCTAACAAGACGATAGATACACCAACTAAGACGTTAGATACATCAACTAAGATGCTAGTTGATTCACTAAGGAAATTGCTGTAGTTAACTATCAGCTTTGGTTGATATAACTAATATCTTAACTATTTTAATCATTTTTTGTCAACTAAGTGAAAATCTCTCTTTGTTGGCTCTCATTTTTTTGAGTGTATGTTTTTTGGTTATATTATATTTGGTGTTGGTAGATTAAACGGTAAACCGATTTAACCGATATGGAAAAATAAGGGGAGAAACCATAATAGCCGTAATGATTATGAGTATGCAACATCCATGTAATGAAAATGTATTTTTATAAAAATAATAGGTTCTTATTAAGCAGACGACGGAGCTGCACAGCATCGGGCGTCGAACCCGTTAGATCGTTTTTAGAGCGACGACCTTGCAATGTGCGAGCCAAAGGTATCAAAACGAAAAGTCAATTTTACAGTCTGTAACTTATACCCCGACGAAGAAGAGGCGTGTTTTAATTTTAACGTGTATGTGTGTTTCTATTTCTGTGTTCCTCGGCTCTAAAAGCTCGATTAATGCCGTCTGTTAGGTTTCATACCTTTCTTGGGCAATATTCTCCATTTTGTCACCACGTACCACGTGTTACACCAGAATAATATTTTTTAAGTCATATAAGCACAAGGATGACGTAAGTGATATAAAGTTTTTTTGCTTATCGACTTTGTGTCCAGGCACCCACGCTTTGAGTGGTTATACCTAAATGGGAACTAACCGGATCTTTTATAAATATAATGAGCTCTCTCATGCAAAGCTTATGTCGTGTCTAAAAGATTTGTCGCCAACCTAACCTATTTTCCTTTCATCTCGCAATACTACGAATGTTTTTCCACACAATTTGCTCTGTGAGTGTATTCTCACGGTTCTCCACTCCGCGCCCTATTTCTCTTGCGAAGCGATGTCGCAGGCCTGTTAAAGCGATTGTCGTCTAAACGAAAAACCAACGCTCGTCCTCTTTTATTCCCCTAATTTCTCGGAGAGGATTGTTTGTAATCTTAAGCTATAACCATGATTGAGCATGGCATTGCGTCATGTCTTTCTTATTTAGTTAGGTACCGTTAAAGAATGCTGCTTTTCTATTTTGAATCATTTCTCAGCCTCCGCGCGAGTCGCGCGACCCATTGCCCTACGCTTGTTGTCAGCATGTATACTTTCGCGTTACCGTTATTTTTATGATAATTCATTAAGATATGCATAGGTGCAGGTGCTCTCGTTTCGTTATTCTTCGTATGTTTTGTTATACTGTCCAATTATTCAATATTCTCGTAAAAATTGTATACATTTCCGACTAATCATTTGTCATTACTCGTTAGCACACCTCTGAATTGAATGATTCGTAGAATACCTAATGATACAGCTAACATGTAATTGATGCGGTCTGTTTCACAAGTTTTATTGGATTCTTGCCAACTTAAAACGTATTGGACCCGCTTTTGCCTAGCGACCTCCCGCGCTGGAGCAAGCGATGCATTTTAATAACGAAAAGCCGCTGCTGTATTGGCACTAACGAGTTCAGTATGTAGCGCTGAAAGCCCGGTGCTTTTAATAGCATTAAGCCCTATTAGGAAGTTATCACGGCAGTAACAATCTTGCCTTTCCTGAGGTTTTTGTTTGTTTCTCGATGGGTATTTCTGTCCGGCTGGCATCATGTTTTACTGGTGCACGGACATGTTTATCGTCTAGCAATAGGGGCGCGCTCGTAAAATGATGCCAGTTACGGTTCAAACTTGCGGTGTGTTTAGTTTCACTGCCTCGACCGTTTACAGACACACGACTTAATTTTAGACCATACCATAAACAAAAATTGCAAACACATTCGCAGTTTAATGCTGTATGAAATCGACGAATTGATTGCTTCCTATTGTGTTTCCTCCGTTTAAAACCGGTAACAACGGGGTTGTAAATATTAGCTTTAGTTCTAGATTGACACAATCCATTAGTCGCTCATACTTCAACAGCTACTGTCACAGTATCTGTCTTCAACTACGGCGCCAGATTGTCGCGACTGTGGTCGCTTATTGCGAAAACTTGCCCCACCTCGATATAGGTTATTCTTGTAAGACCTTTAGTTCAATACTCGAACGATTATTTCGGATAGACCTTTATTTGTTCGGCAACAGTTACTTGAACAACAATCGTTTATCACAGAGATTTATGTTCGCATTGATTCTCGTTGTTACGTTGAAGACGTAACTAAGTATATATTTTTCCCGCATAGTGGGTTTGCGCGTCCATTTCTTGTACGTTATCATGATCTGCCGTATTGTTATTTTGGACTGTACGGTATAATATGATTGATAGTGACTGAACCGATTGAAATCACTTCCCCGCTACTTTCCCGGATGTTGTCGGCGATTTTGCGCCTTTAGCACGTCTATTGTATGCAGTCCTCGTAACCAGCAATCACCGTGATCGCTGATGACGTAACTTTTAACGACCCAAGGCGACTGGCGGCAAACAGAATTTTGACAATTTAGCACTCTGTAAAAAGAAAAGCTCGCGTTCGCTCGGAATTGCTTGTAAGTGACCAATTAGACGAATCAACTTGGAAAGACCAAGTGAATAAAAACAGTGAAAATAGAAGAGCATGTGATCAATATGCAGACGTCGTCGTCTGGGTACAATGCAAAACAATCACGGTGCAACGAACTTGGAAGGAAGGGTCCTTGCCTTAAAATGTCTATAGAGTCGTAAGTGTACGACTGGAGTACATAATGACGGAAAGTGAATCACGAATATTCCGTTTTGAGCATGGCTTCCGAACTGGAAAGGCCTGGACTAGCACACTAATGTGATGTAAATACACGTGGCGTTGTATAGAAAATAAGCCAGTCCTAATTTATTTACGTACAAATATAATGGTAGTGTGTGTAGTGACAAAAAAGGGGCCGGCGGCGTCATTTAGTGCATGCTGTATCTATCGCTTGAACACGTGTACAAAAACACGTGCTCTTGACACAGCTGACGAACCTTCAGTGACCCTGGAGGCTTGGAAAGAAATGTTTAACGTTCAAAATGTATACCATAACTAGCGACCCGCTCTCGCTTCAGTTTATGTGAGTTTTCTGTAACACCCGCACATAATCCAGAAATTATTATACATAAAAACCTTCGTCTTGAATTACTCTATCTATTGACCGCAATTAAAAAAAAACCGCATTAAAATCCGTTGCGAAGTTTGAAAGCTCTAAGCGTCCCCGCACATAACATACCGACTATACGGACTTTGTTTTATACTATGTAAAGATACTATTGAATACAGCTTGCATAATTCGACAACTGTGTAGTTAAAGATGCCATCATACCACAAATAACAATGATGCCATTGAAAAATTATGACTTAATTCGTTTCCCGTTTTCCTGCTGTTATGTACCTACGTGTGTTCGAATGTAAATAGTAAGTTTTATCCTTATACTACACCAAAGAACGACTTTATTTAAGTAACGATGATTTTCAAACGCTTAAAATAATTACAAGTCAATTCAATCGTATTTTAGATTTGTATGAATTTTACATAATAATTATCCTATTTGTTTCTATTACTTTAATTCGTCGTTTACAAAGTTTATAATTATTATTATCAATTTATTTTTTTAGTTACTTAATAAATCTGTTTCTAGTATACCTATAAGATTTAACGCTCAAAAAAACATTAATAGAGTAACAGCGTTAAACTCTAATTTAGTTTTAAATTTATTGAAAAAAAATGAAGTGCGGTTCTATTGCTGCCAATCCAAATTTAGTAGGTATCATATTAAATTACTTTTATTTGTCTTGGAGGAAATTTATTTTGTTCACGAATCTAAGTTTCAGAGAATTTAATTTGGACCCATTCGTATTTCCCTGAAGTATATTTCTATGGTTACTTACTTTTCAATTGTACCTTTACTGTGCGATATTTGCACTAAGTGTTCGCATAACAGCAATAATAGAGTTCGCGTGTGGTCGAATAATGGCAGCACCGGTGTCGCTGCGGAAGTCGGCTGTTTAGCGCGTCGAGCGGTTGTCGTGTGATCACGCCCTGGGAGACCGGCCTTCACCCTAACTGCCACCAATTCCAACCATCCTGCTCTATTGTGCTCTATTTCATGTGAACAAATAGGCATTCTAAATGTTACATCCTAAAAAGTTTGAATATTCACCTTGGTTTATATTTGTCGTTAGTTTCGATGTTGAAGATAGCGCAGCTCCCTAAAGCAGACATGTGTTTACTGTTCCTTAGGCAAGCGGAAATAACAACAGACACCGACCGTTCCCGTAATAAAAATCAAAGGATGCAGCTTCTTATAGTAAATAGTGGCAATGTTAACATAAACTGTAAATCATTATTAACCGCGACGCTGTTATTTTTTGATAGAGTTATGCGGAAATGCATTGGCTGTGAACACTCGCGTCTAGCTAGTCCAAACAAGCCGAAATGAAATATCGGTCGGAAACTTCCAACCTAATCCTCCGGGCTTTCGACAACTGACATAATTATTTTCATATTTTCCGCTCCCGTTTTCGTTTGACCGCTAAGCTTTTAATAAAGTAGACGTTAAATTTCGTCGTCCTAGACTCGAGATGTGACACCTGGTGACTACATTTTTTTTGTAAAGTACACCAACAACAAGACAACAAGAAAAGTTAACCAGAAATACCAAATTCAAAGTTTCTGCATTAAAATCTAATTTTACAAAAAAAAGTTACTCGTTCTCGTAAAAATGTCTTCATTTTACTATAGTAGCGCTCAAGAAGATGCAAACTTCGATGTGAAAATCGGTCTCCACGCACTTAAATGAATCACTGCATCTAATCTTCATATTTTACCTCAAACCTGTGTTTATCAAGCGGCATGTCTAAGTTTTCACGAAATCTTGCTGAAAGTGCGGCAGGTCCTCGCCAGGAACGCTAGGCACGCGACGGGGAGGAGCTATAATTAGACGGTCTGTCTTGTGTTGCCCAGCCCCTCTGTATAAATTTGCCTGAATATCACTAAATATGTACACATTAATGTTTTACCATTTAAATAGAATGCAACTTTTTTATTTTTTATTAAGATCGTGCCAAGTTTTAACTGCTCTACTTGTTATTCGTATTACATTCTTCCAAACGAAGCATATCGTTTGCATTGGCGCTTGTAGGTACTTGTGTTTTAATTCTTTAAAAGATTCGATATGGCCAACAACAATATTATTAAGTTTACTATAATTGTTATTACAAACATTAGTGCGACGCATACCGTCGGCTACTTTGCGCAACCCGCAGGTGCTTATAACATTTGTGTTGACCCGTGGATTTACATACGGGTACATTAAGTAACTGTTACAGTTTTAGTAGTCCTTTAATTGAAATTGTACTTGTAAAAATAGTGTAACTTTCGCATACTTTCAAAGTAAGCGAGTACTTTTGATGGACATGGGTCATTGGTTCTGGTTGATTCTCATGTAAAATCTTTGATAAGTTAGTTGTATTGACGGTAATCGAAATCGATACTCGTGGTGATCGTTCCGGCCCGGAGAACGGAGGATCTGATTGCAGTGCCAATGAACAGTCGACCGTGGCTCGGCCAGGGCGGGTCAGCCGACGCAATGATGCGGATGCAATCCAGCGGGGTTAGCGTGGCGACCAAGCTATTACTATTAAACCACTTTAAACTCTACTCGATATAAAACGCACATAGACCAACGCGGTAGTCACGGTTGCTTTAGCAATACGCAGCGGTGGTGATTCATTCGAGGTACACAACACGACTTAAAAGTGACCGTTATAAGCATTTTGAAGTTGAGAATGCTGCATGTGTTTACAATATGTCACGTCAAAATAACTCACTGTCCAAATTCAACATCGAAGTTTCTAGAAAAAATGCTCCATTGACACAGATGTTCAGCATGAATTATGTAAGGTTGAAGCAGATAATTAGTTTTGTAATATTAACAATTTTTTTGCGGACTACAACTTGCGTCAGAACTTCGTTCCTTGCCTTGCTGCCTGGCTCTTTCCTTGTTAGTTTTGATGTCACGCCATGTTAAAGTCGATATGTCGGCCATGTTTGCGGTTCATTCTCAGTGCTTTCGTGCAAGGCTGTATCGGATGGTCACGAGTGCTATGCCTTGTATGGCAGTGGTCTCGTCATTCCAGATTGGAGAATCAAAGCTCGGCACCATATGGCCGCTGCAGGGCCGGTCAAGGCCGAGCACCAGTCTTTCTGGGTCGACACTCGAGATATTCAAAGGAAAACTTATGCTTACAGACCTTGTCAACATTACTTGTATGCGTTGAATACCTTGTTTAAACTAAATGGCAACGTTTACAATTACCCTGGCCGTAAAGCAATGTTTTCAATTATGTAACATAAGAAAATACTGACCTTGCGAAGCTATATTTATAGGTGTTATTCTTATTACAACACGAGATGACGATGATGATGAGGAAGTACCATTATTAATCGTTGCACTACATTGTTTCTTATCGTTTCTATATCGCTATAGTCATTATATTTCTTTATTGTCAAAACAAGAGTAAGGCAAACTTTATGAAAAACTTTGTATGGAAAACTTTGGAACATAGACCCAGAAATAGTTATAATTATAATAATCATAATCCTTAAAGTAATTTGAATCTAATAACTAATAACTATTGTGTTTGCTCATCCGATAAGTAATTTGCCAGAATTGTCAAGCTCGAGCGAAGACAATTGGAAAGTCATTGATTTCAACCTGTTCTCGACCCTGTTATCTGATTTTCCGCTCATTAAGTGGATTATTAAAGTCTTTACTTTCGCCATGGAGATTGGGCCTATAACTAGATATATACCGATATAACTAGATATATCTAGTTATAGTCTATATCTAGTCATGTCGGGAAAAGGGCAACCTAGCATGATGTGATAGGTACCTAAAGAAAATTGAAATTTCCAGTCTGATCGATGTTGACTAGACAGGATATTACGATACGATAATTCGATCATGTCCCGGCAAATCGTACTGGCAATCTAAACCCGTTTTCATTTTCCAACAAAAAAAGCACTAAGTACCTATCATTTTTAATTACTTACCTTTGTTTTTCACTTTCATTGTGGATTAGATAAGAGGTGGATTTCACACAATAATAGGGTTATCAAGCTTCCTAACCAGCACTGCTCATTCTCTGCCATAAATATCCAAACAATTGGGCTTAACGTCTTTTAGTAAGCACTTTGCATTCAAGCCAAAATTAAATTCCTAGCCATAATTCCCACGCACATGACTTTATTTTCTAGCCAAAGTGCATATTGTAGTGTGCCAGTCATTAACATGAATCTTTACTAATTCACATTGTTATACATGCCACAACTATTTCATTAGATAATCCGACATAAATCAAGACAGTTGTACAACGTGTAAGAAAATGGTTCTAGGCAGGCAACTAGGATTTCCTGTATGATGAAAATAACTTCACATTGTTGACTTCGAACGTTAATTTGGCGGTTATTAGCCTGCAAAAAATATCGGTGTTTTTGCACATGCGCGAATGTTGACAGTAAACTGAAGTGCTAAAATATGAGTGTATGCTTATACTTAGAATATTATTGAGCTTAACGAACCAGAAAATGTGATAACAAGCATCATCTTATATGCAAATAGAATGTCTAGCGGCAAATCTGTTATTGCGAATACGGCTATCATGAACGAAGATGAAACCCGGAGCCTGCGCATCCGATCAGCCTTCGGTTATTGCACGCGATATTGAACCTCCGGAGCGGAACGTATTGCCAATTTGCAGGTCATTACATATTGAATTATAGATCCAATCTTATTGTCTAGAACTAGCCCTGCATAAGAGTTAAAACCGCTTATCTTGTACTCTTTGTTATAGAAAAGTTTTTATGATACAAACTTATAATCAAGAGCTCAGCTTGTGTGAGCGTTCTGATCAAGATAGCATTCCGAGTTGCGGCTAGTTTTTTTGTCTGGAACATCTGCCGCGGGGTTGATTAGCCAGCGAGACTTGTAACCTTGCCGCTGTAAGCTCGGTGTGTGTATTTAATTGTTATTAGGGACAGAACATGTGAGTTGTGCCGTGGCTACATCGCGCGCCCCTCTCGGCACCGCCATCGCCGCTTATTTAGTACAATCTGACAGTCCCAACCGCGCCGGTCGTGAACATTGACGCGCCGACTAATAATCGCCAGCTGATCAGATTATTTGCGGTTAAAAATATACTACCGAACTGTGAAAGTGTCCTTATTGGAAAGTTTTATTGGATTACGTATATTGATCATTTTGTGTATTGATCAACCCTGTTCATGTTTTTCGTGCCTAGAAGGTAATTATTAAGCCGCGTGAACTGAAGCGGTCTTCGAATTAATTTATTTAATACAAAGGGAAAATAACTTTTGTATTTACTCATTTGAACAGTTACAAAGTTAATGTAAATTGTAAAGTAAAAATTCCAGTAAATGTAGCGTCTATAAATTAAGTAATTTGTAACATTGACTTATTTATTGGATCCATGTTTAAATTTAGGTACTTATTATAATAATCAACATCGGCATTAGGTACCCTGCTTGTTTCAAGCGTTTAGTAGCGTGCTTTGTTTATCAATAATCGAATAATTATACTATCACGCCACTAAATCTTACTTTTATCTTATCTTGCATAAGCTTATTGTATCCAATTGACGTCTGAGACATATTGTTGGACAGTGTTATATATTATCGTAATGTTACGATACATCTCTACATGAAAAACTATAAATTAAACCTATAATAAGTACATATTATGAAGATAATAGAATGTAGAAGTACCTCTCCCGTCGGTATCATACTTTTAAGATGTTATAAAACGTTTCAATGCAGCAATCTTATCTTCTACCTTTATAATCTGTTGCCGATGTCCTTCGCTGGGTATTGATATATCAATACTTTGTTCCCCAAAAATCAATGGTTGTAATTTAACGTTCCCATCTCGCAGTAAATGAATAGCGAGGGTGTTTATTGTGGGGGAACCGGTGTTTGTCAGAATAATAAAACTGTTGGCACTGACAACTCGCTCGTTCAATAAGCAAACACGCGAGCTTGAAGCTCAATCATTTATCTAATCTTTTACCTCGCCCAACTTCGGTGAAAAATCGATGGCACATTTGCATAGTCTACGAAATCATTAATAATCTTGACACCGTTGCGAAATGCGATTTGTGTCGGTAAATGACGTTGGGGTCGTTAGGTGTGGGATAGCCCCCATTACGAGGGAGGTTGGCAAATAATGTAGGGCATGCGTGTACTTCCAATTTCTCAAATGAATGTTGCGTGTTACGGGAAGTGAATTACCTATGAGACGTACGGATTATACGTGCGTTGGTGGCTCGTACTACGATTATTATTTATATTGTAACGAGAGAATAAGTAGGAACAATAATAGACCCTTTCCGGTTGAGTGCTTTCATACAGTAGCAGGTCTTCAAATGGCTTGACTACTCATTGACTACTACTACTACGTATTACTACCAGTATTTGCTTTGATGGTAGAATATTAGAAGATACTGCACCGTAACTTTAACTTTCTCGTAACTCTAATTTAAAGTATAATCTTCCCATAATGATAAATATTTAATGAAGCTCTTAATCGCCTACTAAATTCGATTTATTCATTAGGGAATGTAATAAAATTAACGAATATAATTTTACGGCGAGCACAACAGGTTACAGGCACATGCCATATTAATAGCTGAGCCGTAATGCTGCACATTGCATTTAACCTTTAACGGAAAGTTGTAAATAGGTCCCTACTTACACGTTTGTTGGAAAGAATAGGGGAGCCAATTTCTTGTTTATCGCGAATTCAATTTCTGAAACAAACACTCGCGCCTTGGACGAGGAGAATAGATACGTAATCATCATATAATTGCAGCTTTGCGCAAGGTAGTTTTACGACAGAATTGAGAACCCTGAATTTAAGCATACATGAAACATAACCTTGGCTTTACTTGGCGCATACTGATATACAACGTTCTTACAATGTGATTAATAACTTCGAGAAAACAAGCGTGAATGTATTTTCAGAGGATTTTCATGTTCTCTGTACTAGTCATAATAATTTTTGTCGTGTTCAACTCATTCGCACACGTAGCCAGCTCCCTGTTGACACGCTAGTCTTTATTGCACCGAGCCCTTCGCATCCGGTCCCGCCCTGTCTGTCGGCTAATGGCAAAAGCAAGGGGTATTCACGCGACGTACTCACACCACAACAGCACAATACTCTGTAATAGCACTTGTTCCTTGACAGCTTTATGGAGGGCACAGGTTCAATTCAATAGATTACAGCAGCGTGTTGTTATCCTTTAAAATACTGTTGGTTTATCGCAACGCATCGATAACGGTGGGTCTGCCGCCTCGTTCGAAATTCGTGCCGCCTCCTCGGGGATTGTCTCAATGAGCTCTGTGTTCTGTTACACGACCTAATAACTTTTTATGGTCAACGGTTTTGTATGATACTAGCGACCCATCCTCGCTTCGCTTCGGTTTATGTGAATTTTCTGTATCACACGTACATAAAGCAGAACTTGTTATACATAACCCTCCATAAAAAATATTTAACGGATGTTGAAAATCGCATCAAAATCCGTTGCGTGGTTTAGGAGCAGTTAGCAGATATGCAGACGGACATAGACGCAGGCGATTTTGTGTTACACTATGTACGAAAGATTAGACGCAATTATTTAGAACACTAATTGTTATAGAAAGGAAGTATTATCGTTCCCCATAACATAACATAAATCGATCAATAATAACATTAATAACAATAAGCACGTAACCTATGCTTTATAAAACTCTCTGGAATAATTAATGGGTATGTCTGTAAATATTTTGGTTTGTTAATCGCATTAGACTAACTCTGTTGGCCAGTGGAAATTTATGGGAGCTAAATCCAACGGAATGATAAACAAGACTTTTGCCAAAAAATATGTCCGTCGGCTGTCGAACTGTTCAAAGGCGTGGTGCAACGACCTTGCGCGGTTTAAACATGTGCTAAAATTCTTAGAGCACGGGAAATACTTACCGAACGTACTCTTGCGGTTTTGCCAGTTATTCAAGTTATTGTCTCTTTTATAAAAGCCCAGCTCACTTAAAGTTCACGTTTTAACAATAAAGTTTATGAGATCAGCCTCCAAAAAAACTTAAGCACTAAAGTTTTTACTATCCGATAAAAGTGTTGTGACTCCGACAATAAATCTTCATACCTAGTAAGTTATTGTTGGTAGTTTTTTACAGACATCAATCAGGCAACCTCTTGCAACCAAGGTTCGTTGATGTCTATCAGTGTTTCTTCTATATTGTTGAGTGATTATAATTCCGATTTCGTGATCGTGTTCTCAATGCGCGGTATCAAGTTTTTGTACAGACATTCCCACTAAATTATAGAGGTCAGCAAGCCAGAACATTTTAATTGTTGTTTATTAAATGAGTGTGAATTGTTACAAACTTATTTTTATTTTGCCATCGCTTGAACTTAGCCATATAGGTTATAGGTATGAACTTGATGGATCATCTTATTAGTTTCTTCTTAAGTGACCTCGGAGTTCTCTAACTATGTGTCATCTCCTCGGCTAGCATTATCCTTCATAGACTTGATGTTTATTTCCCCAACAAAAAGAGACTGCTATCTACCAACCATTTATATCATCTGAATAAACAGGATCCTCTTCAAATGAAGCTGTCACGTCTTGTCTGGCTTACGACGATGTCGGTGTCACCAAAAGCTATTAGGACTGTTTGTTTAGTCTTGGAAATAAGTCGTAATATGTTTTGACTTAATTCATCATTATTATAAAGTAGTACACAGCTTTAATTATTATGTTTTTGAAGTACTAGATTGGAACCTTGACTTATCTGATTTTCGTCAAAGTATAATTGAGTTATGAGGGACCTAACCCAATTAAAAGTTATAATATCTACTACCTAGTCCTTCTATTACTCACAGATATGTAATTCCCCTTTATACAACTCAATATTAGTAATACTTTACACAACATTGAACAGTTCTTATGGACAATGCCTTGACTCAGACCGATATAAACAAACAAGGCGAAACCTTTTGACTATAGAAATTCAAGAAGCATTTTTAAGGTTTCAAAGATGTCACTCCGGTGTCTTGTGCGTGCAATAAGAAATTATATTTGACTTGCAAAAGAGTGGATATAATAAGAAGTCTGAAACTCTACATATAGCCTTGCCTCCCTGTTTAAGACCTTTAGTATCTACTTGTATTTGAATTTGAAGATGTGACAAAAGTACTAACGAGTAAAATATGTATAGATCCAATAGGCTGTTTACTTACGTGTGGATGTAAGTAAATAAACATTAACCTACATGTGTATTGCGATACCTACTTGCAGTCGTTAAGTACTAGAAAACCGATGGCGAGAGATGGAAACTCGCCAAATGCAAGGCATGTTCAATATAGGCGACAACATCTTTTGTTTATAAAATATGTTTTGAATTTACCTGATGATTACATTAATGTCTGCGACATAATATTATATCGATTTTATCAATAGCCGAGAGGGTAGGTTGCCAACCTAAGGTTGGAATTTCGTTTGTAGGTATGTTTCATCAAATTATAAAGCCTGGATACTTATCATGTGATAGAGTTGTGTAAAAATAAAAGATAAGTTGAGCGACTGGCATCCGACTGTTTTATTTAACAATAAGGACAATTTCCAAGAGAATCAGACTTGAAAGTAAGACGTGTGTTGATTATTTTAGCTAGTAAATGCAACAATCTTTATTCGGAATAATAAGCAGAAACAAGAGACTTGTTTAAAATCCGATGTGGTTACTTACGAAAGTTATGTTCGAGTAGAAATCGCCGCGCATTCCGCATATTAGTTATCGGATCGGATGAAAGCTCCCGCACAGTAGTAAAATACTCGTAGAATATCGTTCCTGGAAACCACAATGGTTAACCACGAGAATGCACATATCTATTTTACTGCGGCTCTATTTTAATTTGTGCGAAAGTAAGCAATATGCTTAGCTTAAGATGTTACCCTTTGGGAGCACTTCATTAAATAACAATTGTCATCCACATCAGTCAAGCCTCTCATTCTAGAACGTACTGGAACTATTATTTGTATCCTAAGTTCTGATGAGTTTTTACCTGAAGCGTGACCAGTAGTAACGACTTAAGACCTTCGCCGTGGCCTTTCTAGCTCGCTTAATTAATGACCGCCACAATACAAGCGCGCTTTAACGCTGGTAAAAATAACCCTATGATTAATACAGAGTGGGTGCGCAGACGGCTCGTCGGCGATCGCAACCATGACGAATTGAATAGTAGACCTCCTAGTGGGTGCTGTTAGTTCCAAGCTTCATATTTGAATAGGCTGGTTATTACCGTGGACGGATTGCGGTGCGTTGACCTGACCTCCCAGGCCCTATCCTGCTTACAATGCTTTATCTCAATTCGATGCGAGTATTTGAACATATTCATCTATCTTAGCATCCTACACAGCATTGTGAAAGCATCGGCGCTTATCGCCAATACTCGGATAACTTGGCGCAATCATAATTCAAACAGGAGTGCTCTTTTGTGGAAATCTTTATCTGTTTGTTTTCTAAAGATTACTTACTGATTAAACTGCAGGTTAATAGCCTGAAGTGATCAATAATTAAGAACAATTATTGCAATTTTACTAGAATATGATTTTCAACGATGGCAGTACGAATTATGCTAAATAAGCGAAACATTGTGACAAAATGACACTATGAATAGCCAGCGAGGCCGCCGCGGGCAGCCTCCAGCCATGGGAACGGTGTATTGTATAGCTTCCTCGGCGGAGAAACGCGCTGCAATACGTCGATAGGTTTTGCGCATTGTTACTAGTTTCCCTACTTGACATTCTATGAAATGCCTATTGCCTAGGTTTTTAATGGCGTACGAACAATCAAGCTATTTTAATAGCTGTTTTTATGGTTCGATTGCCAAGAAACCGAGTGATTGGTTCGACAGCACTGGCGTACTAAGACTTCGTGGGAAAATATTCATTCGGGATTCACGAGTACATAAGTGAACATAAAACAAACGTTCATATTACGTGTATTACAAAGTAATAGTAAGGCGATGAGTTCAGTTACGTATAAGACTATGTAGAGTATTACATGTAGTCCGACAAGTATCTCACTGCTGATGATATTACAAAAAGAAGCCATAGAACGTGCTTTGTTTACACGAGCGTCATTGGCTAGAAATAACTAAATGCAATGAACAATTTCTTATTTATGTAAGACTGTTGGTACGCGAAATTAATTATTAGGAAATGACTTGTAGATATTGTTAAACGGATATAGTTTTAATTACTGTTAGATTGGATCGCAAGTGAGTGGCGAGACAATAGGATTCAGTGGAGTCCCCTTGAGATTGACTCAGCATCGCGTTAACCCAGCGCCCCAGGGGGCGCGCTCAAACAAGGCGCTAGCCACTACTATTTAAGGATTGCTTGCATACTCTTTCGTTAAAAATATTTCATTTTGTTCCAGATCATGTGAATTTGCGGTAGTCATGGAAGAAGGAACAACATGCGCTAGTGAGGACCGCGACCCGCCCTTGGTCGAAGTCCAGCCGGCCGGAGACGGGCCAGATCACTGCGACGTATCCACCGACAGCGACGGGCTCGCAACTAGCGGCAGCACCATCGTTACCAATGACGAAAGCGGTGTAGTGTTAGAGTCTCTAGACGACTGTAATAAAAATGTTACGGTGGATTCCATAGTGGAGCAAGAGGTGAACGATGACGCGCGGTCGCTGGGCGATTTAGACAGCCTGCCCGCCGCGGATGAGCTCGTCCTCGGTGCGGCGGGCAGCGACAGCGGAGTGGAGGGCTGCGGGCGCGCGCTCAGCAGCGGCGGCGGGTCGCGCTCGTGCGCCTCCAGCGTGGTCTCGTGCGGCTCGGGCTGCGGCTCGGAGAGCTCGTCCGTGGCCGGCGCGCCGCCGCGCCCGCGCCGCCGCGTCAACGTCACCGTCGCCGAGCCCAAGCGCGGCGCCCCGCTCGGCTCCTCCACGCCCCGCCCCGTCACGGCGCCCCGCGGACCCAACCTGGCTACCCGAGAACGCGCTAGAAGTAGAGAGAAACCGACTCCGCCCGAGAAACCGCGGCCGCTCACGCCGAAGCCGCGGATCCGTCCTACCGGCGACCTGCCGAACCTCGTCCGCGAGAGCCCCGCTCTCCGCGCGAAACCCACTAAAACGTCGACGGCTCGATGTCGGACGCCGAACTCGCCGAGCGAAGAGAAGAGGTGGCCGTCGAACGGGCCCCGGCTGACGACGCCCTCTGACGCCAGCGCGACCCGCGTGGCCGCGGATAAATACGGCACCCTGCCACGACGGAGACGAGAGAACGGTGAAACCGAGAGTTCTCCTAAACATGAGGTCACGCCGCCAACGTCCAGACGGCCCACCATCACACGCTCGGTCTCCACGCGCTCTACGACAAAAACACGTGTGCGGATCTACGCGGAAAAGATATCTCAGACGGTGCTATTAGGAACAGATGTGGAATCAGCTTTAGCTGGTATCACGCCTAATATTGAATGGTAAGCATTTCTAATTTTAAGGATTTAAAGTAGGTAATTACATATAAAGCAGTTTTCCTGAGAGGAGATCGGTTAATCGGAGGCCAACTTATCTAGAGGTCTTTTAGTTTTGAAAAGCCAAATTGATGTTGACGAAATTTCTTCAAATAATTAATTTGGGAAATTTTTAACATTTGTGAGGATCTGAGGATGTAAAACTTTTTAACATAACATACATTCCGACGAATTTTATCAGTTTGTGCTAAGCCTTTAATTAAGTATAGTAACTTAAGTAAATCAATACAGAATCGATACGGTTTAATGGAAGATCGATTCGCTTCCATAACATTATCTGATCTTTAGGTAATGAGCCTTCACAGATCAATTGGTTTACCTAAAAGCCCCTATTCTGTTTTTTTACCAAAAAGCCATTTCTGTTAAACCAATGTATTAATATGTATGCAAGAAATATCCAAATAGTAGATTGTACAACAAGTGCATAAAACGCACCATTTTACACGAGACGTTTATCCATCCAAGCGAGCTTGCGAGCGAGGATGGATACAAAGTCGAGTATTAAATGGGTTTTATGGACGAGTTGTACACTCTAATTTTTACTTCGATTGCGAGGAAATGAAACAGGAACATGTAAATTATTGTAACACAATTATTGACAATGACAAAATAAGTATGGTTCCCGCCAATTAACTTTTTTTTTTTTTTTTTCATTGGGTACGTGACATTTGACTTAGGTCGTTGCATAACGCTCAGTTATAAAAACATTTTGTTTTTTATATCTATGATAACTTATTGTCATGCTTTAAATATATTGATTTACTAAAATATAATAATAATAATAAATGCGACAAAATAAAAATTATAAGTTTATTTCATCAAGTTTTATTGTGTAGTTTGGCTGTTGGTATCCTTGCCTTGGTCTTAGAATACTAACGAAACGAAATAAAATAAAGAGGTTATTCTATGAAGTTAAAGTTGTTCGTGTGGCTGTTAGACCGATTCCCTTGGCCTTCGACGAAGATTTTACTTTATGCACTAGAGCATAAAAAGCGACTTTATGTCGTCTACGCACGACATAAAGACGGACTTTTAGAGCATGAGAAGTGAAAAGTAAAGGATACACTCCCGATTATCCGATCTGCAGTAATGAACGTGTTTGTAGCGCGCGCGAGGTGACGCGCTGCCACCGCGGCGTGCAGGCCAGCTCGCGCGACGCGGAGGCGGCGCGGCTGGCGGCGGCGGCGGCGGCGGGCGAGGCGGCGGCGCACGAGGAGCGCGCGCGACGCGAGCGCGCCGAGGCGCAGCTGGCCGCCGAGCGCGCCGCGCGCCTCGCCGCCATCGCCGAGCTCGAGCGGAACTCGCAGCGCCTGCTGGAGCTCGCCGGCGCCGGTAACACACCCATAATACCCACCCCACATAACTCTAACCTAACTTTGAGCGTTGGTGGGAGCAGCGAACGCCCCAAACAAATACGTACAGAAGGATGAAGTATGCCACGGACATAGTATAAAAAATTTCGGCCCTATGTATAGGAGTTTCTGTTACCTATTGCCGCTCGAGTAGCTCGATACTTGATACGCCCGCAATCAAACGCAGCCACGGCGTGGCCCCGACTAAACCTGCTCGGTGCACCCTCTTGAGTTTGCTTGTGCTTGCTTACTGAGATTGTGGCCGACTCTTTAGAAAGAAAGGAAGAAAGAAAATCATTTATTCGTGACAAACAACAACAACAGGACAGATAAATGTGCACAAAAAATGAAGTCACGAAACGGTCCAAACTCAGCATGATTCTGGCATTAAAGTCAGCGCTGGTCTTCCGTTAGACCCATCAGGTGAAACAACGGAAGATTGCACACAGCTTATTACGTAGGCTCAACAAAAAATAAAGGTAGTAAAGGCTTGCTTCAGTTAGACTTACCATGCCTGTATAACGAATTATCAACCGCTCTGCAAAATGCATGATAATTGTTATTTAAGATTAAATAACTAAGCTTTATAACATGTTTTTACGTTCATTGTGAGGTCACAAAGTCAATTTGCATGCACTTACCTTATGTGTGTTGTTTTTGTTTTTATAACCTCAATTATTAAAGTGATACGACAATATCCTGCTCAACGGTACCCGCAGCTAACTAATATTATATATTTGGTATTGTGTGTTCAAGCAGAATCAACTAAATTATCAATGCTCCACACTTTATTTATAGATAGAGGCAAGTTTACTAGCAAGTGTCGTTTATCTTAAATCGTGACACGATTCGTTTCCAAAGAGTTGGCGTCGATTCAGTGAAAGGAGTCCACATGCGCTTACAATAGCCGAGCGGCATCTTGCAATTGTTACAAGGTTTACGAGGAACGTGGATCGTGCTGTCAACACGAGCGAGTGATTTGTCTCATTGGTATATCATAAAAAAAGAATAACTACTTTAAAGTCAGGCGAATGAGACTAGATACACGCTGTACTTTACAGTTGCGCTGCGTACCCTCTGTTCTCACATGTAAGTAAGCGACATCGTACGTAAACCCGACAAAGTCAAGTATTACAGACGTAAAGCAGTAGATCGAAATCGAATCAGTAGAAAGAAGGAGTATCTCTATACCAGCGCTGATCGGTATTGTATTTTATGGCGTTTTAAAAATTAAAGTGTGGCTAGACGCAGCGGCGTACCGCCTGGCGGTTGACCGCTAGTGTTTATAGGATCTTACCGCCGTACTCAGACATTTTAGCTCCGGGCCTTACGTTTCTCACCCCCTAAATCAAGTCCGATTTTCACGATTTTTGAATTTTGTTGTAGCTATTGTGAAAAACTAGGTCTGTACGTTACCGCATACGTTATCGCATTTTGTATGGAATTTTTTACCTTCACAATCCTTCAAACTCCTGAAATCCAAATGTTGGTTGTTTAGGAGCCGGCGCGGGCGCTGACGGCTGCCTGCGCGCGCTGGATGAACAACTACGCGCGGCGCGTGAGCTGGCCGCCAAGCAGCGCGGCGACATGGACGCGCTGCGGGACCACTGCGACCGGCTACACCACGTAAGTTCTTCGCCATACCAGTACGTTCGCCACGAGAGCGTCGACGGCCTAGTGGCTTAGGGGGTCGACTCGAGATCGTAAGGTACCAAGTTTGAACCCCCGCGCTCACCATGTACAGTCACGAGATTTAATTTGGTACCCACCTTAGGTCCAAAGTCAATCTGACATTCTACAACAATAAGGCTGAGTTTCCTAAAAGTTACAAATGACTTGACATCCCTAATGACATTGACGACTTCAAGCATATTTTTCTTGAAATGGGTCCCAAATTAACGGTCTTGACCGTACCAATGAGTTTTTCTAACTTAAGCACATTCGAACAGCTGAGTGTGTAAGAGTAATTGCACAAAACATCCTGAAGGCGTCGAAATATATCCGAAAAGTCGAAATGTATCTGTAAGATACAATAAGATAAGATAATACCTATACTCCATTTTTTTAGGCACTTTGCTAAATATGAACAAGAATAACGAAAGGCAAACTTTAAGAACCCGACTGCGTGTTTTGATGTTGCCGTCTGTATATGGAATAACCATGTTATATACTTTTAAATCAGCCTTTTTTAAAAGAACCTATACTCGAAAATATAATTAAAGATAGAAATCTGACAGTTCCCATCTTGATTATTTCGTTATTTTAACATTATTTCTTAAAAATATGAATGAGAACTTGTGTAACCAGTAATATTAGGGTAAGTTTTAGTGATAAAAATACCTACACTTAAACCAAAATGCAATAATCACAGCGAATATGCGCCGGTTGAGGTTAGGATTTTCGAGTATAGTGACAGTCGCGACACGCTAAGACGAATCTAACGACACTCTCACTCGAACGCAGCTGCAATACCTCTCGTGGTGTTGCTCTCCAAGTGACACAACAGCTCTTTTTCCCCTGTAGCATTAAAAAAAATCGTTTGACAAAATCGGGCCATTTGTTCAGCCTCTAAGAGGGAACATATACAGGAGAAAAATATAATCTTCGTTGTTCGACAGTCTGGTAACAAACCGAACAACGTGGTTCTGTTAGCAGCCAATCAAAACAGTTCTCTCGAGCTCTGACGTGTCAGTGATCTGCAGCTATTTGCTGAAGAATTATATAACGCAGTTTTTATGTTTATATTTAGTTAGTACCTAAACAAATGAAGTATAATTGGTAGTGAACTGCCAACGAAGCTACCGGTCCCGGGTTTGATTCCTGGTAAGGGTAAATAGTTATTTGTGCGATGAGAGCTAGTATTTGGCCCTGAACTTGTATATTTGCTACGTATACGGGTGTCCCAGAAACCGACGTCAACCCGCGTAGGGCTGATAGGAGCAGCTAAAAAGCTATCGATTTAACCCCTGTGTATGTTCAGCGATTTTTACTAGTTTCGGAGATATTCATAATTTTAATCTGAATTTTTGTAATTTTTCCTTATGTCCATGTCACGAAAAATCATGAATTTCAGGTTTTGTTTCATAAAACATTCATAAATGATTTTTCGTGACATGGACATAAGGGTAAGTAAAAAAAATGAGATTAAATTTAGCTATATCTCCATAACTAGTAAAAATCGCTGGACATACATAGGGGTTAAATCGATAGCTTTTTAGCTGCTCTATCAGCCCTAGGCGGGTTAACCCTGTATAAGTATTTATTCTTCTCTCTTTTTTATTGCGTAAGACGTGGGTTTACCATCACTTTCGCCTAAAGTAAAGCGAAGCTGCTGTCAAAAAGAATCTTCTTACATGATTGTGATTAATGTGAATCAGAATGTGGATTCCATACGAACCCCACAAGATCATCTACAAAGATGTATGATAAGCCAGGGATCGGATATTCGGATAGATATTTACCTAAACTTTGGCGGCGGCGTTGTTGTTCAGTTGTATGGAAGAGGACTCAAGTTTAGTTTATTAATAAAATTTCCGGGATTTACTTATTAATAAACAACTTACCCCAACAGAAATTCATATTTAAGTATTTCCATTAACAATTTGAAGTTATTTTCCATATATAAATATACTAATGTTATTTAATTTACTTGTACCTCATTAAACTAACGAAGTTTCAAGAGCTAATTGACGTAAAGTTTAATCCTAAGTGTAAAGTAATAAATTAAACGTTTTATACAACTCACGAATCCCGGAACTTATATTATTAAAATAATATTTTTAAGAAGCCGACGCCATATTTGCTTAACTTTTTCCGGGATTGTGCCAACTTTAGGTAAATATCTATCCGAATATCCGATCCCTGATTGATAACACATCACAAATGATTTTGCAGTTGTTACTATCTCCTTTCATTAACATACATTTCATCAAGAGGAAACTTCTCTTATTTTAGAATTCATTTTATAAAGAGAGGATATTTAAATAATAAGGTGCAGCGAAGCTAGAAAATATACCGTAATGCCAATTTCAACGATTGTGGTAAAACGTATTTGCGTGTTTCTTACGATTAATAGCTAACGACCCATTCAGTAGATTTATTCTTATCAAGAAAGTTGAGATAGATAGCTACCGGTAGACTGGGCTGGTGTCAGTTACAGGATATGGCTTTTACATAAATGGGATTTAAATAATACTTAAAGTGATAACTGTGATAAGGTTGTGTTACTGGATTAGATGAGATAAGTGTAATAAATACTTTTGGGGTATTTATATGATAAAATAGAACAAAAATAAATAAGGTTTTTTGATATATCCTTTCGGTACTGTAGGTGGTGTTTAATAAAGAGTTTTAATATTGTATTGTTGTAAATAATGCCTTCGCATTGACGACTGTTCGATACGTTCTTTCCTTAGGAAAATATGTTCAAAAGAGCGATAAAAATATTAGCATTTTTGCTATATCTATTTTCACTTCTCCACCTTTGCGTTCGAGGGCAAACTTTTGAAGCAAACTTTGTTATACAATGTACGAGCTCTTAAGCTCTTGGCAGCACAGACACGGCTGTATTGTTAAAGGATTAAGAGCCCAATTTTATTTACCCTTGACTTTACTAGTTTCATTGACTGGTACGATTAAATAACTATTAAAATTATAAAGACTGGCTGATATTTAATACGGTTGGCATAATCCTTTACGCTGCTTAGGAATTTAAAGAAATTATCATTGGTATGGCTTAACTTCTTATTAATAAAATAATATTATAAGATGTGTAATAGTGAGAAATATTATTAATAAAGACTTAATTAATCAAATTCATCTCAAAACATAATGATAAAATAATACGTACGTATACGTAGATGATATCACAAGTAATAAATGTTGTAGTGAAACATTCAAGGCAAGGTAATAAATGAGTTATTGAAATTTAATATAACGCTGTAAAATCATTGTGATTTGCCCCAGGAAAAGACTTTACATAGGAATAAAGTCCGCGGGAATGGTTCGAAAACGTGTTTCCATTTCCGCAACTTTCTAGCAACGCAAATGTCGTTTGAAGTTCGTCAAGATACCTGCCCCAGACGGGATATATGGCTAATGAACCCGCGGAGTTTAATATTGTTTAATTCTTTATTTTATTAAATAAAATATATTTTAATATAAGAACACTATAACATTAATATTTTCTCGTTCCTAGATGCTAAGAAATGTTGGGCTTAGCTAAAAAGAGTTTAAAGTGAGACTACATATTCTCAAGTGGAAATCACCACTTTAAGCAACGTTTTCAGGGTATAAAAATGTATCATGTTGCCAGTTTAACTTCGAACAGCGTCCTCATTTTCACCAAACTCCGTTTTTCCAAGAGATAGATGGATATAAGGTAGATTTTCAACTTAGTAACAATCAGAAATTAGGTAGATTTTGAATTGTTAAGCTGGCAGCTCTTTTACTGTTGTAACTAATCCGCTTGACATCCTAAGCATATGAAATGTATAATGCTTTAAAAATTACCATAGTAAGGAGGAACATAAAAGTTGATCGATGGTAGTAACGCAAATTATATACCGATATTTTATACTGCAATACAGATAGCCACTTCGTGAACCAAGACCACAAGCAAGTCAGAAACGCAATGTACGAGTTCGCGACATATAAATGTTGACTCTTGAACATCTTGTTTACCTTTATACCTTGTTGACTTGCATGTGCTTTAAATATAAAACAGGTTGTTGCGGTCAAACTAAAGGTCGTAGCCAAAGTCACGTTGGATACAAAAAAATGGGTCGTGATTTACATCTTGCCATCTTGTTCTTCGGTGTCATTACTCTTTTTTTAAAGAGGTCGCTTTATTAAAAATAGTGTTGTTCACATTATCTATCCATCTATAGCACATAACAAAACAGTGTAAGAATATTTTGCGTTAAAAACTACTAAAATCTAAGATTAGACGTAAGCAACATGGGATTACTTGTTCGAAAACGCATGAATTAGCTGACTGAATTTGAATAATTCAAGAGTTCTTCCCATTTTGTTATTCAATTAAAGGTGATGTTTGAAATATCATAAGATATCGAGAGTGAGTCTATCTTGTCGGTTGTGTTTTGGGTCAATTCTTGCGGTTGTTGTCGTAGATATAAAAACTTGAAACCGAATTAGCTCAAAGTGAGCTTTGATTTCTGTTAGTACGATACAGTTTTCAGTAGACGACGTAAGGTCCGCGCTCGGCTATTTTTATAATTTTAAATTTTAAAAATGTATTGTACTAACACAGATTAAAGTTTACTTTTCAATGTTTTGCTTTGAGCTGAGGCGGTGCCGATCCGGTGTCGAGTGGTTATGTCTGCGACAACTTTTACACACTTCTAGTAAGTTTCACCAATTTTGCTTATTCATTGGGCTGTTTTTTATTGAAGTCTTGTTACTTACTTATGTATGTTATTATGTTGCAGGAAGCGTGCAGCGCACGCGAGTCGGCGCGCGTTCTGGAGGCGCGGCTGGCCGAGGCCGAGCGCGACGCGGCCGAGATGCAGGACTTCCTCGCCGCCGAGACCGGCGCGCTCAGCGACTCGCTGCGGGATGCCGAGGCCGAGCTCGCGCGCGCGCACCGCGACCTGGAACGCCGGTCAGTATAGATGCGAGATAAAGAGCGATTGGCGTGGTTAATTAGACGCTGTCGACGGAGGCCTGGTAACTACGGGACGTGCAGTTACACGTTTCCCTTCTCCACTGTGCAGTTAAGAAAATTGTAAAGGTGAAAATTGCAATTCAAAATGTGATATAGCTTTTCTATCTAAGGGTGGCTTAAGAGGATTGTGAAGCTAAAAATCTCCATATAAAATGGGAAAACGTTTCTCTCGCCTTAAACCTCGTCAGATTTTTACGATTATTGAATATGTTGTAGATATCATAAAAAACTATGTCTGTAAGTTTTTTTTCCAAGAAAATATGTCTTAGAACAAAATAAATTTAAATAACAAAAAACAGAAACGTACAGACCTAGGTCTTTATAATAACTCCATCATAATCAAAAATCGTGAAAATCGGATTTGATTTAGGGGGTGAGAAACGTTTTCGCCCGGAGCTAGTTTTGTACGGATTTTTTTTGACAACTACACGATTTTATCGGCTCTTCACAGTCCTCCTAAGAGCTTAGTATGATTTTTACGAGTTTTAAATATGATGTAAATATTGTGAAAAACTAGGTTTACACGTTTTCCTTATCGAAAATATTGATAGGCAAGAAAGGTAACGTTCATAAAAAGTTTCTTTTAATTTTGAATCGGGGTCGGTCGCGGCCGACGTCGACGTCGGGGGCGCGACTCTCAGTCGGGGCGTCCGAGAGGTCGACCGGGCAGTAATAATGGATGGTCCGCAGGCGCGCGGAGTGCCGGCAGCTGGTGCGCATGTGCGAGCAGCGGCGGCAGGAGGCGCTGGGCGCGGCGGCGCGCGCGCGCTCGGGCGGCGGCGCGGGCGGCGCGGGCGCGGCGCTGGACGCGCTGGCGCGGCGCCTGCGCGCGCTCACCGACGCCGTCGCGCGCGCCTACCAGCTGCCGCGCCACGCGCCCAGCGTCTACCACAACGACGCCTACAGGTGAGGGCCTTCCGCATACGTAACGAGCGACTCTCCAAACCTGCCCGAGTTTATAAAAAAATATCTTATCTGTTTCTTACGCAAAAATCAAATACATTATTAATTTATCTTAACTTGTAATCTTAAATTAATCAAAGATTTTATCGGTCACGAGTATACATGAGTTCTACGTTTTGTTATGAATACTATATTTATTTACATCGATGCATGTCGCTCGATACTTAATTTAATACGCCGGCAACCGAACGCGGCACCGGCCCGGCCCCGACTAACCCGCCTCGGTGCATCCTGTCGAGTTTGCTTGTGGGGACTCGCAGCACGTACGTTCGAAGCACGCAGACATGCAAACCACACGATACGACTGGTTGGAAAACGAACTACTATTTATACTGTGGAACAACGACATCACCACAAAAATTGTCAACGCTATAATCGCTTTTTTCTACTCGCGTACTATAAACCGCTAGTATTGATGTCGATAACGGTATCAGAATACAACCTATAGCGTAACCGAAGCGTGAAAACCATTCTATAAGGAGCAGTGATAGGAATAGGTAGAGTATATTTACCTAAAGTTCGCAAAAGAACATAATGTAGAGTGGTTACAACCGAGTGAAATATTAATTTATTTTTATGAAATTTTGGATTTCCGGTATTTTTCTGGTACTAGTAAATGTAGTTGCAAAGAAGTCTCCAGTTTATGTCTCTGTTCTACGAAGTTTAGGTAAATATACTCCACCTATTAATTTAGATACGTAATAGAAATGAGTTACAGGCCCCTTTTATCACAAACTAACAAAATATCCCATACTGTAAGTAAATATTATGTATATTTAACATTAAAAACACAGGAAATCCGGATTTCAATATAAATAAATTAATATTTCACCCGGTTATAACCACTCTATATTATGTCCTTTTGCGAAATTTAGGTAAATATACTCTACCTATTCCGATCACTGATAATGAGCGTTTCCATGGTAACAACAGGTCTATAATAATATATATATTTTTTAAACCATGGTTACGCGCATGAACAATGTCAGTAACGGTGTTTGGTAATCAACTGACATCTCAATTCCTTAATTTACTTGTCAAGAACTTTATGTATGCAACATTACAAAATTAGCTCTTAAGGTACTCGTGCCTATCAATAGAGCGCTAAGTAGCTCGCGCTAACCTTGGCACTCATACACTAATTTTGCACCAGTTACATAAATCAATATTGTAATTTTTGACGATTTAACCATCCATGCATGATGGATTTTTAAAACGTTACTGTGGACGGTAATTTACGTTCTGTTTAAAGATATTAATGTAATATAAAATGTTTTCAGTCGCAGTGACAGCGGCGAAGCCTTATCACCAGACGAAGAACGCGGCGGTTTGCTAACGGCTGTGGCACGCGCGCTGCGTTCCACGCCCGCTTCCGTTCCTGTTCCCGCTCCCGCTGCCGCCCCCGCCCCCGCGGTGGCCACGCCCGGCGCGCCCGAGGACGACCGCTCGCGCATGTCAGACGACAACGACAACTCCGCGGACCTACTGGACTCGGAGACCGAGCCATGTCTTGTCACTGATCCTGGTTAGTAGCTTGGCTTGCTTGGATTCACAATTAGACTGATTATTTCGGTATATTTATAATTTGTGGCTTATTTAGGAATCGTCATTTCATAAAAACAAATTTTGCTAGAAATCGTGATTTCATAAATACAATATTAAATAAATCTTGCTAGAGATCGTCACTTCATAAAACAACATTAAAACAAATTTTGCTTGAAATCGTCATTTCATAAATACAGTATAAATAATTCTTGCTAGAGATCGTCATTTCATAAATACAACTTGCAAAATTCTTGCTAAAGATTATCATTTCATAAATTCAACATTTAAATAAATCTTGCTAGAAATCTGAATTTCATAAATGGAACATTGAAACAAATCTTTTAGAAATTGTTATTTCCTAAATACAGCACTAAAAGAAATCTTGCTAGAAAACGTCATTTCATAAATACAATTTCTTATCTGAACTCGTTGTTTGAACTTCTTGCTATCAAGTAAATAAAAGCTGTCATAATATCAGCAATATAATTACGATTTAGAAGTAATATGGGTTTAAACAAAGTGGATTAGGAGCTTTGTAATACGTAGGATTTAGTTATTCTAGGTTTCCGGGAATGTGAAACAGATATCTGCTCGTGTACCTAAATAACGTGAAATTCCTTACGACATAAATTAACTCTCGTTTAATCGAGAAAATTACGTTAGTCGCTCTAACGGTCTCACTCAGAGTCGGTTAATGATGATTAGGTCGTTTCTTAGTAACGATTTTATACACCATTTCAAAATAGGAACGAGTTGTGAGATAGTTTTTAAGGCAATAGATAGAGTATAGATGTTGTTGTGCAGAGTGCGCGGAGGAGTGGTGGTCGGGCGCGGAGGCGGGCGGCGCGTGGAGCGGCGACGAGCTGTCCCCGTCGCGCGAGTCGTGCTCGTCGGTGTCGGAGCGGGACTCGCTGCGCAACCTGTCGGCCGCCATCGCGCAGCGGCAGCGCTCCGAGGCCGAGGACGCCGAGCGCGGCTCGCTGCTGGACCGCGCCGTGGCGCTCGACAACCGCCTGTCCGAGCTGCTGCGCGTGCTGCGCCTCGCCGCCGCGCAGGCCGCCGTCGCCGGCGACGCCGACTCGCTGCGGCTCGCTGCGGCGCTCAAGTCAGTACTCCATACCGTACTGACACTACCTCGAATTACGGTGATCCGTGAGACACCTCCCTGACACTACATGAATCTAATTCTGCTAGAGATCTTCTTTTCATAAATAAAACATCAAATAACTATTAGTGGTGATATCGTCATCTAATAAACACAACATTAAATTAAATCTTGCTAGATATCGTCAAGTCATAAATACAAAATTATAACTAATATTGCTACAAATTGTCATTTCATAAACACAACATTAAATAATTCTCGCTAGAGATCGTCAGTTCTTAAATATAAAATTAAAACAAATCTTGCCAGAGATCGTTATTTCATAAGTACAATGTTAAAACTAATCTTGCTAGAAATCGTCTGTTTTGAATAACAACATTAAAAAATTATTGCTATAGATCGTCATTTCATAAAAACAACATTAAAACTAATCTTGCTACGAATAGTCATTTCATAATTACAACATTAAACTAATCTTAAAAGAAATCGTAATTCCATAAATAAAGAATTCTTATAATAAATAATTATAATAAAGAACAACAAACAACTTATCTTGCTACAAATCGTCATTTCATAAAAACAACATTAAAATTAAAAGAATCTTTCTTAAAATCGTCATTTCATAAAATCAACATAAAAGGATTCTTGCTAGAGATCGTCACTTCACAAATATTGAAACAAATCTTTATTTCTATCCTATGTTATTTTTTCATTTATTTGTTGGAGGCTCACATTACGCAAGCAAACCCACATCGGGCACAGAACTACATTCGCGAGCCTCTACAATTTCAGCCAGCAAACGTCGCAATAATATAGGTACTTCTCTCGCATCTAGTAAGCTACGCCACTAAAAATACAGTAGCATTTTACCTGGTATCTTGTATCTTCTGGTCCGTTAAAACTCCCGGCTCGCTACCCGCTAGTGTTTGAATCCCTGCGTGATGTTTCCAGAGACAAGATAGACCTGACGGAGAAGAACGTGGCCGACGTGGTCGTGAAGAAACTGGCCGAGTTGGACGCCAGTCGCAACATGATGGAGCAGTACCGCCACTCCGTGCAAGTGAGTACCGACTTTACGAATAATCGAAGGGTTAGGATTTCGGCTCCATTTTAAGGTTTAGGCTGCATTGGAGTTGTTTAATATTTTTCTTTATTTTATCAATGATGTTTCTTACATTTGGAAGTCAAAGCTTTTATTCAATACAATATTATGATATCTTAGTTGATCTGATTATGGAGTAAGAAGGTGCCAATGCCAATAGAACCTCTGCTATATTTAACGTAGAGCCGCCTAGGTGGGGCCTCGTTTGTTTGGTCTTGATAAGCAGCTGATGACTCCAAAAAAAGTACAGTCTGCAACAAACTATTGTCCCAAAATTTGTCGGAAACCAATTTTTTGTGTGACGTGTTCTGTTTGCGGATTCAATGGGAGAACTAGAGTAGTCTTTTGAATGTGTTATTATTGTTGTGGTATTTATGTTAGAACATCCAGAAGCTTTGTAACAATTGTAAACTATCTTTATTAGAAACATTTTGTTCCCTTTGTGATAGCTATTTCGTAGTATTTCATGTTTGTCCACTGAATATGCTTGTGCAACATATAAATTGAGCTAGCCTTGTTTGACAGTAGGAATACTTTATCCAATATCCTGCGGTTGGTAAAATGACAACTGTTCAAGTTTTAAGAATTTCTAATTCCTGCACTCTTTTCCGAGCTGGACTGTCAAGTGGTTGACCACACCTAATTTGGAAGTCCTAATAACTGTAAAACTAACATACTTACTCCACGCCGTCCACCATATTTACCATTAGTTCGTAACAGTTATGTTAGTGCCGTTAACAGGTTTAATGTGAAACAGGTATTTACACCATTCAGGCCCTGCTTGGCGGTCTCGAGTCAAGAATAAGACGCGCAGGTTATTATTACTCATTCGCTGGCCCGTCCTCACCGCTTATAGAATCACCGCTAGACGCGGCTCTGTGTTCTATCCTTTGTATTTGGACGCTTGTATAACAAAATACTGATATGTTTATGTACTTTCGGGTTGTATTTGAAGGTTATTTTTAGTTTTGAAACGCTATCGACTTTAAAGATAAGTTATGTTGTTTTTTTATGTTAATTATAATTAATCAAACTCGATAGCGTATCTAATCAACGTTAATTTTAGCTCATGATATTGTTAAATAAATAATGTTTATTTTCCGAATATTTGTACAAGCGATCATCTCAATCTTGTTCAAATTTGAACGACTTGAAAATGTTTTTTAAATATGCATGTATTCATACGATTAAATTAAGCAAATAAATAAGTTTATATATTTATTTCTTTTTTTTAATACATTATTTACATTTTAAAAATGTCACAAACATGCAATGATAGTTATTTTGTATCTTCATTAAAAGTACACAGGTAAGTTATTCCAGAGTGGCGAAATACCTGTTAATTTTAAAAAGTGTTGCTCTCAAAATACTTATTCACATACATCTATACCGTTACGTCCTACATTAAACCAAAAGTTGTCGTGAACGTTTTAGCATTTACAAATAAATTATAACTTGGAATAATTACTTTATAGTCAGAGTTTAAAGGAGGACATATTGATACTATAATTGTTCACAACCACTTTAAACCGGTTCAGGATAGGACACAGTGGCCTCACTCGAGCATAGCTTCAACCGCTTCGCCGCGTTGACTCGACGCACACAATGTAAATAAACACTTAATAAATGTGTACATAAACAAATTACTGGTGGGGTTCTTATTGTTAAATAACCTGCTCTAAAACGTTATGTAAATAACAATATTATTAGCTGTAGCTCTGCAAATGTATCAGCAGCATTTAATGATTTGCTGCGTCATCATTCGTTTTCTTCAGCAAAGCAAGTGACAGGTTGGCACGGATTTCTAGCAGCACCAAAAATGCCGGAATCATTTTGCCACATTAAAACAAGTGTGAAAATAGCGTCAAAATTTATTCAATTCATTTGATTACCATTTCTGTGTTCTACGGAACCGAATTTCTTTGTAAACTTCGCTGGCGATGGTCTTCGATCTTCGATGGTGATATTTTTGATGCTGCCATACGGTGCCAACTTGTTCCTTGGCTTGTGTGTTGTACTCATATTTTAGGACGTTTCAGATGCTCAAAAAACAGTTGGCACAGAACGGTGAAGAGGATGACTTGGAATTCGTCGAGGAGGTGAGTGTTTGTTCAATATGTGTAAAAAAGTTGTTTGTTTTTTTGTTCAAACAATTTTGATATGGATTAAGGGAAAAATTACTAACAATAGTATGTTTAATTATGTTCTTATTTTCTATTAATATTGTGTACGAATTTAACTCTTTAAATGAACAAAAAAAAATACAAATATATATATTTTTTTATTATAGAAGAAAAGACCGAAGTTTATCAATAAACGTTCATCGTGTTTTTTATTATTTCTAAGGTTCGGAAAAACGCTCGTCATTTTGAAAATATGATCCTTGTTCGTACAGCAGAAACTTCTTTAGGATGTTACGGTATTATGTTATTTATTTATCAACACGTTTATATAAAATATCTAGTACATTTAGATTAACTTATTTATTGATAAATTACTTATTCCTATATTAAATGTTATCACATCAGACAAATACATACTTATTCATACTTGATTTCAATGACTTTGTTTACTACTGGGCAGTAAGATAAAATATGTAATATTTAATCACTTGTGTGGCTTTGATGTTGTCACGTTAGAAACGTGTTTTCATAAAGTAATGTGATTTTCGTAAATTAATTATAGATTATGGTTCCAAGACGTTCGGTAAGTGAAAAATGTATATGTTAATGATTAAAAATGCCCCAATAATATTTGTAGATTGTAAATGATTTTTTCGACTCATAAATGGGACCTAAATTCACGTCGTTATGGACTTGCAAGTTGGAGATTTGAATTAAAGATTGGTTATTTTTTTTGATTGGTGAGTTTTTTTTTTCCATAATTATTTCGGTATCGTTTATTAATGAAATTGTTGCTGAATAAATATGATTTATGGTATAATAAATCTATTAACCTTTTCAACGTCACAGTCGGCTCTGGCCGTCAACGTAAAGTCGTGCCACTGCCGCCACTTCGGCTACAGCCGACAAGAGTTCAAGATTAAAAGAGACTTTGTTCGGAAGCAATAAGGTGTAATTTACATAGCATAGCGAACATGTTTGACGTGCGGGGGGCATATTTTGTATTCGACGTGTGGCGTTCAAAAGGTTAAACATTTAATAATATTATTTATTAACATCATAAGAATGTCTCCGCCGGACGGAATAGGGTTATATTTCAAAAGACGGGCGTTTTTCCGAGCCTCGAATTTATTTCAATAGAGCGAATTATTTAATTCGAAGTTCGCCGACGGTCGAGTCGATAACGCGCGGAGCGTATCGGCAGCTAGGGCGAAACGGAAGCGAACCGACCCCGAAAACTTAATCAAAATTGAAGTTTATCGCGCGGCACTATTTCGGGTTCGCTTCCGTTTCTGCCGGCGCTCGGGCGGACAGGCGCAGACGCGAGGTGAATCTGATGTCGACACGCGCCCCCTCAGGAGCTGGCGGCGTGCTCGGAGGCGGAGCGGCGCGCGCGGTACGAGGCGCTGGACGCGGCGTCGGGCGCGCTGTGGGCCCGGCCGGCGGCGCGCGCCTGGCCGCGCCTGGCCGCGCTGCACGCGCGCCTCGAGCGCCTCGCCTTCGCCGCCGCCGCCCCGCCCGCGCCGCGCGCCGCGCCCCCGCCCCCGCCCGCGCCCGCGCCGCTGCACACGCCCGCCTAGCCCACGGGCGCCGAGGCCGCTCCCGGCAGCGCCCGACCCCGGGAGCCGGAGGGGTCGGGCCGGCTCGGCCGCCCCCGGGGGCTCGACTTGCCGGTAAAAAATAACTCGTCGGTAATACTGCGATACCGCGAACCTCACGAATTTAATACACGCGATATTGCAGCGTCCCCGACGAAATGACGATGGCGATTTTATAAAAATACAACTATTGAAACGGTGTTACGTGACGGTTCCCCGTTTTATTGATTTAATCACTTTGGTTTTCCAAAGTTCTTAATAAATTGAAATTTATAATTGAATATCGGTCAGTTTCGACTCGAAGTGATCGCGTAGTTTTACGTAACTCAGAACAATTTATAACTTAAAAAAAACAAAACCTCCCCCAAGTATAAAAGAAAACTATTTTTTTCTCTGAAAATTTATCTAAAATCGAATACCGGATTTGGATAATAGCCATTACAATGTAACGACGTTACTATTTTTTTTATTATTAACCTAATATCGAATAAAACGAACGTTTCCTGAACCAAAGTGACATTTTCGGTGCCAAAAGTGCCAAATAAATTTGTGCATAAAACTAAGCATACTCGCCTAGTTCTAAATCAATCGTAAGAACGAAATTTTCGTCAATTTTATAAGCAATAAATACATGACAGTATCCCACTATATCAGAGTTTCCCAACCAATAGGGCACGCCTTTCAAGGGGGCGTAGAAAGATGGCAAGAAGAACACCGAATGCTTACATTTTTCGAAAAAAAACGTCAGTGAGTAAATATAATTGCCTTTATGATACATTCAATCCCTGTATCTCAGCGCAACGTTGTCAGTGGACGTTCTTAAAATAATGATGTCACGACAAAAATTAAAGGGGGCATGAAAAATTATTTACTATACTGGAAGGCCCGACGCAAAAAAGGTTGGGAAACCCTGCACTATATCATCCTATGATAAGGACGTTGAAATGCGTTTATGCTGGCCATAAACGCAGATTTATCCTAGTTATTTTATACATTAATAAAATATATCGGTATACGATACGACCTACGAATCTTTGTCGATTGTTGTAATAAAAAGCACAAGTAACAACTAAGTAATTTAAAAAATAACAAAAGTAATTTAATATCGCGAATATGATAGCATAGAATCGAGATACCTAGTTAGAATCAGGTCGAGCTTAGAAAGAGGTTTGTGAAGCTAGACTCAAATCAATCGTTTCTTTGGGACTGCGCTGCCTTTCGCTCGTTTATCAAAACAGTTACAGATATAATGTGCAAAGATTACAGGGATGGTTTACAACGGGTGCTTGCTGAAAAACACCGCAGTCCCCAGCTAAAAGCGATTTCAGACTAGCGTTTATTCTTATACACGCGTTACATTCGCGCATATACGCGTTCATTCCAGCGTGTTCGCTTGAATAAGTGTGTCAGATTTTCGTGGCTCCAGCGTCAATGGCCTTACAAGCGTGCCTACGCTCGTACAAAAACGAGCCTACGCGCGCTAAAAAAACGCTAGTCTGAAACCGATCTAATAGTGCAGAAACTTAACCGACGTAGTTATTAAGTCAAGGTATACAGGGCGTCCCAAGACTATGGGACATGAAGGGAAAGTACCTTAAATATCGTAAATAGAATATTTTACTGAAAGAAGTCTTTATGTTATTTTTAAAAGTGAGTAATACTGTATTCAAAGATATTCTAAAAAATATTTGCTTCGTCTGGGAATCGAACCGAGTTAAATGTGAAAAAAAACACCCGTGTTTTTATGATGCCAATGAATGAACAAAAAATAATAATTCTTCTTAAGTATAGTACCTATCCTAAAAGAAAGGAACAACGTGAAATTAATCATTTTAATCAAATTAAAAACATACATGAAACTACCGAAGTCAGTTGAGTATTTTTTATTGGCCATTTGCATAAGATAAGAAGGATCACATTTCGAGCATTTAATTAATTAATTTACAAAAAAATATTTGATTTACAAAAAATACTCAACTGACTTCGGCAGTTTCATGTATGTTTTTAATTTGATTAAAATGATTAATTTCACGTTGTTCCTTTCTTTTAAGATACTATGTTACTTAAGAAGAATTATTATTTTTTGTTCATTCTTTCGATTGGCATCATAAAAACGGGTGATTTTTTTTCACATTTAAGTCGGTTCGATTCCCAGACGAAGCAAATAATTTTTAGAATATCTTTGAATGCAGTATTACTCACTTTTAAAAATAACATAAAGTCTTCTTTCAGTAAAATATCCTATCTACGATATTTAAGGTACTTTCCCTTCATGTCCCATAGTCTTGGGACGCCCTGTATAAGTATTGATCCCTAGCTAATGCATAACTACGTCCTTTACACTGGCACTTATTAACACGAAACGGGTTGATTTGAGTTTACCTGTAGGCGTCCGTCCTACCCCGTGACAGATTATTCTCTGTACTTGTATTATAGGTACTTAAGCCGCACACTGAGAGCGTTGCGTGCCTAAAGCGTGGCGTAGGCGATTTTAGGCTGCCTGTCCACTGGAGCGGAGCGAGGTAGCGGAGCGCTAAGCAAGGAAAACATCCACCAATGGAAGGGCTGCGCTGAGCGAGACTAGGAAAACGAAGTATTGGTGGATTTTTCTCTCGCTCACTGTTCCGCTCCAGTGGACAGGCAGTTCTCAGTGCGTTTGCGGACTTAGGGAGCATCCAATAATGACTCCTCAAAGTCAAATATTTATTGATATTATGTGTGCTCTCTTAATTCACGGGAGACAATCTAGGAATTGAACAAATTAGATAGATAAAAAATGATAAAAGCTCTAAAAATTATGTATGGTATTATAATAAAAAAATGCATGGTTATAGTTAATAAGGAAATAATGCTTGTCAGATTGAATTCGATAAATGTTTGTTAAAAAAAATCGTAAGGAATGATTTGTTAAAAAGAAACTAATGATCACACTCGATTGATCTCAATGATGCGTGTGGACGTGTTACTGTACATTACTGTAGTATTTTGTACCTATATTATAATAATATAATGGTTTAAATAATAGGTATAAAATAATATTATTTCGCTAAGTTTCTTACAACTTGTATTAAGTTCCAACTTGTCTTTCATTCCTATACGCATTTAAAAATTGAACATTTCGGTTCATAATTTACTATCTTTGAAATAATAATAATTGGAATTTATTGCTATTTACTATTTCTTAAATAATTATAAGTGCCATTAGTGCTAGGCCATGTGAATCACCGCGCTGGTATTTAGTGTTGTAAGAGTGCAAGTTCCCTCGCGCGGGACTTGCGGTTATGATAAGTAATCCATTGGTAATGTGCTAGAAAGTTTATATAAAAATTCAACTATGGTACGCTCTAATAATATATTACTGCGTCTAGCTAGTCAGTGTTGTGTTATTCAATTCGCATTCACATACATTGTGACTTCTAAATAATATTTTGTAGTTAAAAAGCTAAAACTACGAATATTAGTACACATGAAATATTTTTTTAGAATCAGTTCAAATCTATAGTTTATACACTTGAATATTGTTTAGAATTAATTTATTTTGCAATGATTTAACGGGCCTCTCGAGCTGGTAATTAATGGTTTCTTTTCAGAAAACTTTACTAAATTAGAATAAAATATTGCAATGTAACAACAACGCAACACGTGAGACTGATATTGTATTTATGTTGTTGTTCAAGTTTGGAATATTAAGTGTTAAGTCGTCGTTTGTGAATCAATTTAACGACGAATAAAAGAAAAAAAAAATAGTCGCTCATCTGACGTCTCAGCACCGCTTCTTCTAACCTTTAAGGCATTTTGATTTGGACTTAAGGTTTTTAGTGCATATTTGTAAGCAAAGCCACTTAAGTAAGAGCTCAAGTTGACTTCACACCATACGCTATTGCTAACAAATAGATAGCAACGTTGCGGTGTAGTACTTTAAGTCCACATTTAAACGCTTTTGCTTTAGGCGAGGCGATGCTGACAATATAAAGATGCGGCGACTATTCAGCAAATATAACTTTCAGTTTTATCTATTTGCTTTGCAGCACAGAAATGGTATAAAGGCCTTGGTACAGAAAATTGCTTCAGCCATCGATGTCGCTTGTTTTAAGATATAGTATTCAAATGATGACTATAACATTAACTCTAAGGAGTTTCACAATGCCCAGTTTTGTCCACAGCTACTTACATTTGTATTAAGTATCAAATCGTCAAATCATGTGATGTAAATAATGTGTAAATAAAATATTGAAAAATCTAATTCTTTGTTTTCGTTTCTCCTGCTCCATTATTAATGTTAAATAGAAATAAAAAACGTGAGGTTGATTTTGTTTGAGACATTTATTCGACATATCCATAACATAATATTAAAAGTTTATTTTACAAAATTTCCACTAGTGTGTATTTTATGATTTTTCAGCCTTCCTAAATAAAAGTTACATAGATAGAGACCTATATTAATTGCACGAAATGTAAAAATACGTGTTTTGCGTTGTTGCTCGTAAATATGGGTCATGTCACATAAAAGTTCATGCTTGAGAAAGAGTGCCAGTCTAGATCGCACCGTTTTCTTGTCTAATGACAACTACATACATGGAATAAGCTATATCTTGCTTTCTATAAATATATTTTTGTGTATACAAATCAGTTTATTGCTTCAATAAATCAGCTTTATGCAAGAAAACGGCATCATATAAACGGCCCTTAACAATGTGGGCGGAATCGAAAAAGCAGTGCGGTCAGTTTAACTAATAACTCATTTTAAATTAAATCAGATGTTAATTAAACCATTAAATCTATTTGTAATGAAAAGGGCTCTAGTTAAGATTTCTAACCGCTTAAACGCCCAAGTCGGCAGGAAACTAGGTGATTTTAGTACCGCAAACGCCCAACTGATAGTGATTTGGCCTACGCTTTATATTATTTTAAATCGGCATGAAACGCCGTGCCTGTGTAGGCCAAATGTATCATGTATTTTACCATAGCGCAGCTGAAGGCCAGGGCGGTCAAGGGGTTAAACTTCATATTTTTCTTTTTAAAGGTCAATTATATTCAAAGCAAACGCCAATTGCCGAAACTGATATGTGCTATACTCGAATCTATTTAGGATGATTCCAGTGACAGCTCAAATTACCATGACATTGCATTTTATCTTTTCATAAATACTACGTTGATACAAACTTTACTTAAGAGTAAATTAAGTACGTGCTTAAAATTATCATCCCAAATCGACCCAGGTATAACACAGCGCTAGCGAAGATAATTTCATGCGATTTTAATCACAAACAATATTATAAAGTTTATATAAGAATTCGTTACTATAAAACTTAGGTTAGGTTTACAAAAATATATTTCCCAGTAACTTTCATCGAGCTTGCGCCTGGTAAGTAATAAACAGTTTTCTATTAAATTATTGTTATTTCAACAAGTGATTCCAGAACCTTGGTACGGGATGATGGAAGTAAAGCAGTTAGCCCAACAAAATAGGTTATTATAGATATATCAGTCAGTGGGCAGCAGAACACAGAGCTGTATGATTACACATTTTAAGTATCCTCCTATCTAAATTATACGCAACATACGCGTTCACATCATTTCACGCACACCTTCACATCATTAACTATACAATATAATTATTAAATACATCTTCAAAACAGCAAAATCCAATTTACTTGTTCGATTTCATGATACGTCTAATATACAACATCAATAAATACCTCTTGTGTGCCAGCCATGTACATACGCGGTTGCGAAATGCAGCTTAAATTATTACAACGCCCTTGCATCGTGCAATTCATATATAAATGGAAAGTTAATTATTACAAAAGGAATGAAATATTAAAACAGCATGACAATCAACGAAATTGTTACTACACTTAAGTTATGTTAAAGGCGGTTGCCACAATTTCTAACGCCTCCTGTACAACCGTCGCTACGGACGCTACAAGTTGAATACTCGACGACATGCAGGAGTGCCTCCTTACACCCCCTGCGTCACGTAATGCCCTAATACTCGTTTACGGCAATAATCCTCATCACAGGTCTTAAAATACTAAGTCTTCATTTCAAATCACGCCTGATCTTTCCCAAACTCTTATAAATAATACATTTATCTCACACCTTACCGCCAAAGAAAATTCGGTACACCATTCGGTTCTAAGCGCCATCACGACCCCCTAAGCACCGAATGTTTGATTGCTATTTAAATTACTTGTTTCCCGCAAATAAACTTAAATCAATCAGTCCTGGGAACGGGAGAGAGGAACAAGGACCGGCCAGTAACATACGATTTAACATTTTTAACATAGAGAGAAGTATCGCAGTCTGATCTTCATTTACACGTTAATACAATCTTAACAAGGAGGACTTTATAACAGGGTTAACCTTTTGAACGCCATACGTCGAATACAAAATGTGCCACCCACACGGCAAACATGTTTGCTATGCTATGCAAATTACACCTTATTGCTACCAAACAAAGTCTCTTTTAATGTTGAACTCTTGTCGGCTGTAGCCGACGTGGCGTCAGTGGCACGACTTTTAGTTGACGGCCAGAGCCGACTGTGGCGTTGAAAAGGTTAAGGTTCTGTAGTCCCCCGACCATTAGTCAGAGGTTAGTTATATTTCCAACTCTATTGAATTTTACTTTAGACGCTATATTGTATGATTTTTCTGTGCAGTGGGCAAAATAAAACCCTGACCCACCATACAACAGTGTCAGTGACATTTTGTTAAACAATTATTTATTCTAAGGTCAAACGGGGCTATTGTGACAGAGGGGTTAATGCGTCACTTAATTTTACCTAACTACCTACACACTTACCTAACTATTTATGCTTCCTTTTATAGAAATTAAGGTACTTAAACTACTATAAAAGGACGCATAAATAGTTTTAAAACCTTGAATTCCCTTGATAAAAAAGTAAGAGATGCATTTACCCCTCTCTGACAATAGCCCCGCTTGACCTTATTTGTTTTAACGTCACTGTGACGCAGTTCTATGGAGAGCGGGGCAGGGTTAAATTTTGCCGATTGCTCTATGGAAAATGCACTGGTTGTCAGAGGGATAATGTATATACATAAAAAAATTATAACAAATAGGTACGGACAGACCTATTTTTTGTATCGCAGACGACGCGTTCTAACTTTAACTTACAATTCTATTCATTGCAAACATCACGGGCCAGTGTCACACAATTACCAAGTAACATCAAGACATTCACGACCAAGTCAAATCGGTACTAAGAACGGCTCTTAACACTATGTACAATAACAAACTGACCACCATCTGAAATCAGACTAATGCCGTGATACTTGGTATTAAAATTACACCCGGTTTTTTTATAAACACGTAAGTAGTAATAAAAAATATTGCTTATTGAAGACCGTAGTAGATTTCCGATCTAAATTCGGTTAACATTGAATACGTAACAATCTATTTGGAATATTTAGGGCCAATATGGGAGGCTACAAGTCTTTAAACTCGCTTCAGTGGTCATATAGACATATTATCAAGATCCTGTGGACTCCCAATTTTTTTTTCTAGTTTTTATGAAACGGAGGCAGGGCCGGTGAATCTTACACAACTACAGCGAAGGATTAATAGAAAATATCAAGTTGTTTTCAGCCACTGTAGCGGGTGGTTCGTGTCTTGTCACAGATTTAATCAAATAAGTTTAATGCGTCCCAGCGGCGCACACGTCATTGAGATGGGGAAAGGTAATTTCATTCCACCATTCCATGGTAAAAACCTGATCGAGAATCGAAGTAATCCTTACATAAATAGAATAAATTAAAGTACTGATGTTTGACATATTCATGGTCCACACATAATGTCAAAACAAATACTAACTATTATACAAATGTAGTGAATAAATAGACGACATCGTAATTTTAAGATAAGTTCGTCTTTATTTTGTTTTTTGTATTAATAGGATACGAACTTAGCCGACAAATACGGCATCGTTTTTATTATTGACTGCACCTGTACGTGTGTACCTACGTACTATTAAAATGTTAGTTACATTTAGAACAGCGAAACAATAATATCATTTAATATTAATTAATTTACATACAGTTAAAAGGGTTGATATTATTATATTTAGTCTACACCTCGATAGAAGCAAAAGGAATATTGCAATAACATCGATTTGATTTATCTATATATACCTTGTGATTGTGATACGTTCTTAGCATACCTTGATCAACCACGGATCAATATTTAGTAGTCGTTTTTTTTTATTGACGTATCAACGTTTTTTTCATTTTCTACGTAAATAGATAGTCTCCGCCAGGATACCATCGGCCGCAGTCGAGCAAAGTACTTGAACTGAATTATAAAAAAAAACATCCAGTCCGACCTAATCTTCCGGCACTAAGACTCGCTTTACAGTTCAAAATGCGTCGAAAGAGAACGCATTCCGAACACCTACACGCCCAACGTACCATATCTACGCTAATTTAGGTCGTAAATCAAACAACGGCATAGTTTAGGTACTTATGGAAGCGAGACGGCCGATGCTAGCCAGCCGGTGCCGCGCCCGTGGAGAAGCTCGTGTCGGTCAGCCACAGCACTCGCGGGCCGCTCTACGTGGACAGGTAGAGCCGGTGGTAGTCGTTGGCGCCGAACGCGGCGTTGCACTTGGGGCACTTGCGCTGGCGCGTCTCGTAGCGCGTGCGCAGGCAGTCCCAGCAGAACACGTGGAAGCACTTCGTCAGCACCGCGTCCTTGCGCTTCACCTACCCGCCACAAACGGTACGGTTAATGACTATAGTCAATATAAAATCACTCTGTACCGAGCTACGTAAAAAGTTCTCACCACTAAAAACTCTGAGCCCGACACATAGCAATTGTAAAGATTTAAAAAGAAACTATCAAGCCAAGTAGATTTTACTATACATGCGATATAGCGTGATGTCACAGTTGGGTCATTATTCGAGCGTTTCAACCGCCTCACTTTTGTGGACATATTTTTGAAGAATTGGGCGTATATTTTGATGCCGTTTTTGGATATTTGTTAGATGTCCGGTAAACTTAAATACCTAACCAGAAACGAAATCGAAATCTGCAGCCACTTCCACAAAAATGTGACCACGAAAGTGATTCAGAACAAACGCCAAAATAATGACCCAGTTGAGCTTTTCATACAAAACTCCATACTATCGTTTTGACACTTCGGAAAAAGAAACTCATTTGACCTGTCCTGTCAAGTCATCTAGCCAATAAGGGTGGAATCACATCATCGAATAGTATTTCATCTATGGAAAATCGCTATTTTGTACGAGTCTGATTCTTTGCGGAAAGGTGAATTGATGCGTACGTATCTTCATATTATTAAATAGCGATTTTCCATTGATAAAATGCGATTCGATACAGATACATGTGATTCCACCGCACCCCTAGGTAACGTACAGTGCAACCATTTTCTTAATAGCGATCGGCAATCATCGTTTTTCTATGTCACACGAGTGACAAATATACTGTCATTTGCGAGTGCAAGCGTGATAGCGATAGCCAGCCGAAAGCTATTAAGAATCTGGAAATACTATACAGTGTAAAAGAAACGAGTGTATAACAGTTTTCGTGTCGAACTCAAAGCATCGTTTACACCGACTAAGTCGAAATGTGACGTGAACCATTGAAAGTTATAACAGCAGCAACAGTTCCTGTCGGTTACCTTGCAGGAGGGGCACGTGAGCGTCTCTTTGTACTCCCGGATCTCCTCGAGCAGCACCTCGTCCATGCTGCTGCCGGCCTGTTCCATCTTCTTCATGCGCTCCGCCTTGCGCCGCAGGATCGCCAGCTCCTCCTGCGAACCATTCACTATCAACGCGGACAAAACTCGGGGAGATAAGGGGACATTAGTGAGCCCTGAAACACACATCATATCAGCGGAAAACTGTAAACAACTTGATTTTCTCGTTGTTTTTTTTGCTGTAGACAAGATTAGGAAGGACGTGCAGTGCACACTGTCCTCAGTTTCTTTGCTCGACACATCCGAATAAAATAAATAATAGACTGGCCAGGGAACCGTGGCAGTATCTATTTATTTATAATACTTAACATGGCAACAATTTCATCTGACAAACCAACTGTCACATTATGAATACCTGTCCAGTCGCTATAATAATAATAATAAATGTTTATTTTCAGACTTTACATCCATAGGGTTAGTACATACAGCATCTTAGTAATAAAATTTTAATATTAGGGTTAGTAATACATGAGATAACATCACAATTCACAATCAAAGCCTGCGCGCTGGAGCAGCGGGCGGCGCGTGCAGGCGCACGTGTCGCTGCAGCAGCGGGGCGTCCAGGCGCCGCGCCAGCGTGCTCAGGATGCGGTTCGTGCTGTCGCAGCTACGGCGGAGCAGCGATGCGCATCGCTTCCTCATTATGGCGTGGAAGCAGTCCGACCGTGCTTCGGCAAACATCATTGAGGCACTGCAATATCGCGGCAGCCCGAACAGCATCCTGAACGCGTCATTGTACTGGACGCGCAGCGCGCCATATGCCCGCTGCGTAAAGTTAGTCCACAGACCACACGTGTAGAAAGTTTGACAGAAGGCTTTAAATAGAGTTAACTTAACTTCTTTACTACAACGTGCGAATCTGCGGACCAACATGTTACAGCGAACACAAAGCGCTCGACGCTCCCGCTCGATGTCTGCGACATCAGACAATCCTTCAGTGACCCAGTGACCCAGGTACTTAAATTTGTCTACTCTCTTCAAACGAGTCCCACAAAGCTTAACCGGTTGCATACTGTAGCTTTTGCTACCAGCTTTAAATTGTAAAACCTCGCTTTTAGAAGCGTTGTACCTGAGCCCATGGGTCTCAGCGTATGTTTCACAAATTCCTACCAGTTTTATTAGACCCCCCATCGAGGGGCTCAGCAACACCATATCATCAGCATAGCTTAAATTGTTCACGCACACGTCTTCTATGTGACATCCGACATGGCTGCTGCTGAGCTCCTCAATAAGGCCATTTATATACAAATTAAATAATTTAGGCGAGCTCATACCTCCCTGTCTAACCCCGCATGGCATAACGTAATCATTGGAGAAAGCACCTGCCCACTTGACACTATTCCTTTGATTGCCATACCAATGCCTGAACAATGAGGTGATTTCGTGCGGTACGTTTGTATCACTGCAGAGCTTTCTCCATAGCAGATCATACGAGACCGTGTCGAAAGCCTTCGACAAATCCAAAAAACAGGCGAACACAGGCGTCTCACGTGATGTGTAGTAATGGACAGTCTGCTTGAGACAAAGGATAGCGCTTTCAGTAGATAAACCCGGCCTAAATCCGAATTGAGCATCATTAACATCGATCTTTTGCCCCAAAATATCATCAAGCAGACTATCCAGCACCTTCGCTACAACAGTAGCAAGCGATATTGGCCTGTAATTAGAAATGTCAGAGGCATCTCCCGTTTTATTTTTCACAATAGGAACAACTAATGTATACATAAGCTCATCGGGCAAATAACTGTGACTAATACATAAATTGAAGAACATCGATAAAACCCTTGGAAGATGCACACCCGCATATTTGAGATGCTCAATGCTGAGACCGTCATGTCCGGGAGACTTTCCTCTCTGCATTTTACTAATTTTACTAGCAATTTGCTTTGCCGTAAACCTTACGGACGGACTTTTGCCTTCAACCTCAGCATCGAGCACCCCAGCCGTCGATAGTGGAGACTCTACTTTAAAATACCGCTGGAAAGCATTCGCGATATCAGTCGGCTCATGATTGCCGGCGACGCTCACCGGGAGACCCGACCTAGGATTCAACTTGCCGGTATTTTTCCAAAACCTACCAAAATCCTTTACAGAATGGTTTTTCGCAAGGATGTCCATTTTTATACTTTGCTCATGAGTTTGACAGAATTTCAACTTGGATTTAAAAATCTTTTTAGTCTCAAACATCTTATCATAAACAGAGCCTGTCATAGGTTTACCGAGCGACACCCACCACTGAAACCAGAGCCGAGCCTCCCGGTGAGCCTCCCCGACGTACAAATTCCAGCCCACTACACGTCTGTGGTTCCCACCACCGCGCTTATGCGATTCAACAGCGGCAGACTTAAGAACCGTTATTAAATTACGGAAAAAATCTCCTAACAGCTGTTTATGAATAGCATCAGAACACATGTGGTCTGCACAGACAGAAAACTCCGTAGGGAAATGTATGTCCCTCAACTTGTACGAACAATAATTCAAATATTTATCTATTTGTTTTGAATCTCGCTCACCCCAAATCACCTTATTACAAAAATAATTAACAGGATTTACAATTTTTGATTTAATCAAATTAAAGTCGCATTCCAACAATAAAGGATAGTGGTCAGACCAATAAACGTTATATAACACCGAGGCACTAATGACCGTGGCGCGAGCAGCGCTCGTTACCACGCAGTGGTCGAGCCAGCGTCTACACGCGTGAGCGTCGCTAACGTATGTGTGCGTTTCACTAGGCAATAATTCCATATCTACGCAAAACAAGGATTGTTCAGAGCAAAAGTTCATTAATTCATACGAGAACAACTCACCCGGGTGTGCGTTGAAGTCCCCAAGGACATAGACAGATTCAACGTCATTACTTTCCACAATTGATTGCATTTCACTCAAACATTCCGTGAATTCACTAAAATTGTCAACAGAATCAGTGGGCATGTAAACAGACATTACAACCACTGACCGGTCATCGAGCACTATCTTGATAGCCACTATACGCGCACTTTTACACTGAATAACCGATACACACGGGAACGATGCCTTCCTCCACAGCAGTGCAACACCGCCGTGTGGTCTTCCTCGAAGTAAACGCGCTGACGAATCTATAGCTGATTTGCCCGTAAAAGCGAAATCATCATCTATGGTGCCCAGAAAGGGGACATCATGTTCCATTAGCCATGTTTCCTGCAACGCGATGATTCCAGCCGACCGACACAAACTACGCACACATTCTACAGATCTAATCACACTTCGACAATTGAAACTTATCAACTTAGTAGTGTCATCCATAATTCGTATTTAAATACTACCATTAATTTCATTCTTCCCTCTAAAGTTCACAAAACGCCGAAATGCAATACCATCGGGCCAAAAGTCATCTTTTAAAAAAATATCCAATTTATGTTTCGGAACATAAACTTTGTATGCATCGTAGTCTTTTTTCATTTTCATTGTCATTTTATCCAATGTAACGGCAACATTAGTTTTGCTCCTTATATAATTGGAGATGTCACACACGGACACCTCCTTCGCAACATTGTAAATGTAAACTGGGACTTTTATGTCCGCTGCCTTAAACTTATTATCCGAAGTTAATATAGCTTTTCCGTGGTGTCCAATAAATAGGTTTTTAAGCCTTCTTCTTTGAACCTGGGTCCATTCTTTATCTGGGGTCTGCCCTCTAAATGCCCCACCCTGTGCAATTTCAGAGTAAAGTGCATTTTTTTGCAAGTTGCCTGATTCATCCGTGTGTCTCGGCGTAGTCTTGCGCTTCGCTTCTCGCTCGGGCGCTGGGTGAGTCATCACGACGGCCGGCGCAGTCCCGTTATCAGCGGGCGCGCTCGCGGCCGGTGTGGGTACGCGGGCGGCCGTTGCGGGCCGCGATGTATGGTTACCCTCCATTGGTATCAGTTTATATTTTTGATATTCATCATCTAAATGCTCACTACTCGGCTCACATTCCTTCTCCAGTGACTCCTCAGTTTCTAGATCGACATGCTGGAGGCCCATTGGCCCACTGTGACACTCAAAACTGTTAGCTAAGAAAGCACCTCGTTTGCAGTTGACGTTATCATTGAAGTTGTTTATTAACGAAGCGCTTTTAAGGTTCTCGAGCTCAATCTTCACTAGATTTAATTCCTTCTTGGTGGCAGTTTCATTAATAATCATTTCAGTTCGACTTTGTAATTCAACGAGATCTTTCAGAATTTTTGTTGCGTCCAGATGATTGAATAACACCGGGGGTAATTTATGCAGGTCTCTGGCGACGAAAACTGGAATTTCATCCACATGACAGTTTTTCATAACACCAATTATATCTTCTAAATCACGGTCCAATTTCCCTTCCCTTTTTCGCTTCTTTAATTCCTTTGTCTTGGACAAGGATTCAAATAGTAACTGTTTTGCAGTTACGATGTCATCTTCTGAAAACGAAGTAACGCAGATGCGTCTCAGGCTCGGCTCATCCAAGAGATGCATTTTATTGCTAATAAAAGCTAGTAACTCGTTTATTACTACATTGCACGATCCACATTTTACCGTATTGGACATTTTTAATAACAACCCCGTAACTCACGCGCAGTACCGTTCGCATGCGTGTGCGACGCGAGACTGACTATACTATGCATATGCTATGCATTTTGACTTACCACCTGGTGATATTTAAAATTTGCCTTTTTTATTACCGCCACGATTCATTGGGCGATTCTAAGCGCGCGATGACCCCCGAGTATTAGCCTTGTTCCTCTTGGGAAGGATTGTTACAATGTCAAAGTCGGTCGTATAAGATTCTGGTGGTCTTTTTGACATTCTGTCAACAGTATCTTTACTGTGCCTGTACAAAATGACCGTAAAACATAATATGGCATTGTTTTAATACCAAAATTGTAACTATCAATTAATTAAAATTGTAAAAGAATCCTCAGAAGCTAGAAATGGAACTCTTAATGTTGCATGATATGCAGGACGACATAAAAGCTTTTAATTAAGATTCGTGCAGTAAGATATGCATTCAATCTTACATCGTAATGCAAAGACTCACATGTAACCTCTTGGTTTTGTACGCCTCCGCCTCCAGAGCGCTCGTTTTCTCTGCGACCACTTGCTGCGCTTCTTTCATTTGCGCGTGGTACTTTTCTGTAAAAAATAAACACGATTATGTTACAAATCACATAAAATTCCCAAGAGCCAGGAAAAGGTGTGTGACAATTACTTTTCGATGATGCATCTCTAAATGGTAAAAACCAAAGTCACTATTACTTTTGTTAATCTGTTTGTGCGCTTAAAGCTTAATTTTTTACGTTTTTTCGATGACAACTTCAGTATTGACGATCGGAATTTCAGAATTTGGTAACGGAATTAAGAAATAGTTCAAGCAGATATAATTTTAAGTATCACCATACTATAGGATCAGTCAAGGACTTCAGAGCTAGGTCCTGGAATATCGCGAGGTCTTTATTTGGGCGGGAATCAGGTGGGAGCTCGCCTATTTCGCCTCAGGCCGAAACGTAGCGAACCGTTCTCGACTAATGGTGTAAAGATGTACTGCATAATCATACGACATGGCATTTAGACAAATAATAAGCTCAATAAGCTTATCAATGGATACTAAAGCTGACTGAGAAATCAAAATAAATTTCAAACTTATCCAAACTTGACCAAAACGACGTCATATTTTTTTTAATACATCTGTAGGGCGTTTTTTTTCCATGCAATCTAGTTATCGTAGCTCCCAAAAGGATAGACCTCGGACACGGTTTTTTTTAAATTGAAAGCTAGTTTAAGTTGGGTGGTTCTTAGCTAGGTTTAATGAAAATCGATTACCCCGTTTAAGAGCTAACAGTGTTATTAACTCCGAAAGTAAGGGTCGCTATTTATTGAACCTTTATTGCACAGAAAAAAGTAAAAATGGCGGATCTAATGCCTAATGGCATACTCTACCAGTTGACCAAATAATCAAACAGAAATTTACATAGGGGGTGGTTTTTATCTAGTCGATATAATAAGTGCAGGTCGTACCGAGATGCAGCTTGAGGTCAGCGGCGGACTGCGCGGACTCGATGGCCTTGCGCTTGTGCATCTCCATGGCCTGCTGGCGGAGCAGCAGCTCCTTCTCGACGGCGGACAGCGTGGCCTGCAGCAGCCGCTCCTTCTCCTCCAGCCGGCGCGCCACCAGCCCCATGGACTCGATCTGCTGGTCGCGCGTCAACACCTGTCACCAGCACTAGTTAACAGGGCAGTGTACTACTGATATGCCTAAAGCCTGCGTCACCGCAAGAAGTCGCTAACGATGCGTTCTCGCGTGAATGTCGCGCAATCATATTCTGTAAGACTTTGTACAAAGAGACTAAGCTAATGTCGGTCAGACAAGTGTTCGTGCTGAAAGCATTTATGCGCACCCATAGCTCTATCGTTACCTCTCCCAAGCACAAGCAGCTGCTGAAGAGGAGACGTTACAAGGTTCCTTCCAGACTCTTCATTCCTCATTTGTATGACGCTCCCCATTATACAGGGTAAGTAATTACATAAAGTTTGTTTCTCCATACTAGGTGTTCCTGTGTTTGTTTCTCACTTAGTATCGAGAAATAAACTTTATGTGATTACATAAAATCTAGATCATAAAAAAACTGGCAAATGCGTTTAAAAACTTCACTGATTTGTAATGATTCTTATAATGTAAAATACCACTAAAAAACTTATGAAATAAAACATGAAATTAAGGATTTTTGTTGACATGAACATAAGAAAAAAATTAAAACTATGAATATCTCAGAAACTAATAATTTTCGGCCTGGGTACTACATGACCTAATTTGCTCCAAATGAGCTCTACTATGCCTCCTTAAAAATTTGCCTAATTTTTTATTAGTATTTAAATTAAAGCTTTTTTACCTTCCGAATAGCCTAGTATAAATAGTTTTTTAATATATTTAAAAATAAGAAAGATATAAATGTTTAAAGCTTGCTTTTAGACAGAGAGGAAACTACAGTAATTATGACGTCATATTACTCAACCACCATATGAATAGAGAATGTCAGCCAGTTTAGATTTTTGGCTTACCGTATTATTCATTAAAAACTAAAAATAGCTGAAAAAAAATCATTTCGATACGTCAAATAGTTTTCGAGATATTAAATTTTAAACTTCGTATGCGGCGCTCGAAACCCGGCGGCTAGCGCTCACGGATGATGACGTCATCGCTTAACAGCGGTACGCGCCCTTATATGAAAAAGTAAGTTTACAGGGCTATAACTTTTTAACCGTTATAAGTAGCCAGTTGAATTTTTCACAGAATACGTGTTATTATAAAATCTATCGTTTAAAATTGTGCAATGAACAATAAATCAAATCCCAAGAGGGGTCCCCATACAAGAAACATGAAAGTAAATAATTTTTTTTAGCATTTTTATACGGATTGTATTTTTATAATGGCTTCTTATTTTGATGCTATTTTAAGCTTAAATTGTAGTCTAATTTTCATAGTTTCCGACTAAATAGCAATCTCAAGTAAAACTGCTACAAATATGTGACAAAACTGATTTTATCAACACGATATTTTAGGCGGTCACCCATCCTGTTATAGACTACGCTTGTACTTGCTTAACTTTGTAAGTCGTAATATTTTTACGAATTCGTTTTGATGTTACTATGGCAGCTATGTTTATCTATTATTTTGTATTACATAACTAACTGTCTGTCACTGACTGGCTTTTCTATTTGTAATGTTTGTCGAATAAGTTGGTTAAATAAAATTAGAATAATAATCAAGCACTTTAAATTTTGGGATAGTGGCAATAATGCCTAGACCTAGCAAAGCGAGACTGTTGTAGGTATGTAGGTAGGTACGTCTATCGACTTGGTAGTGCCCGCGCGCGAAATTTGAAATCGATGAAATGAATACACGAAGTATCAGAACTACTGCTAGGTCAATCAAAAAATCATGTTTTATAGTTCACTCTTTTATACAGTAGCGATATTAATTCTAAATTAACACGAAATTTGTAAAGAAAGGCCTATCACCAAAGTTAAGCAACCACCGCTTACCTAAACATCGATCGTGCTGATTTAAACTAACTAGGCACTTTTTACCCGACTGCGTCAGAAGGAGGGTTATGTTTTTCGAGCGTATGTATGTATGTATGTATGTATGTATATATGTATGTATGTATATATGTATGTATGTATGTATGTATGTATGTATGTCTATTTCTGGGCACGCTCTGCAGCCTAAATAAAAGGCCTGTCGGATTTTAACATACGAGGTGTCATTCGATTCGTCTTGATTGCCGCAGTGACATAGGGTACATAATATTTCAAAATGGTGCCCGCGAAAAAAAATTGAGGGGGAATATTTTTTTATTTTTTTATTATAACAATATGGGTATCAAATGAAAGCTATTAAATACCCCATTCCAAATACATATACATTATAATACTTTATTGCTACCATTTTGACAAGTGACAAGTCAAAACAATACGTAAATGGTAAGTAATAAACTACTTTTGCTAGAAAGAGAGTTTCGCGACATTAAAAATTTGGGCTCCAGAGGTATTGCAGGCGGGGACAAGCAATGAATTTCAAAACATTATTCAAATATATTTCTTGAAAAAAATTAACATATGGACTAGCTTGTCCCCGCCTGGAACACCTTTTCCAATATTTAAGTTAAATTTATATAAAATATAAATAAATAAATAAATATCAAGGGACGATCTCACACAAATTGACCTAGTCCCAAACTAAGCTCTAGGTACTAGACAACGATATAAATACTTATATAGAGAAATATATACTTAAATACATAGAAAACATCCACGACTCGGGAACAAATACTCGTGCTCATCACACAAATATCTGCCCTTACCGGGATTTGAACCCAGGACCGCTAGCTTCGTAGGCAGGGTCACTACCAACTAGGCTAGCACGTCGTCGCCAATATTGTTATAAATATCAATAAGTACATTTCTCATACAATTTTCTATACATTATATAGCTTGTTTTTCGATTTTCTGTTGTTTTTTTTATTGCAGTCGGGTTTTTTGTTTATTTTTTAACATATTTGTAAGAGTTTTACTACAGTTTACTGTTTGGTCGTAAACTATATATGTTTGTATGGAGTTTTGATTATTATCTAAACTTAATGTGACACCGAAATAAAAAGCTATTATACAAATACAACCCGTACTTCGCCTTCCAAAGTTAAGCAACTACACGCGTAGTCTAAAACAGGATGGGTGACCGCTTAAAATATCGTGTTGATAAAATCAGTTTTGTCACATATTTGTAGCAGTTTTACTTGACTTTGCTATTTAGTCGTAAACTACAACAATTAGACTACAATTTAAGCTCAAATTAGCATAAAAGTAAGAAGCCATTATAAAAATACAATCCGTATAAAAATGCTAAAAAAATTGATTTATTTTCATATTTCTTGTATGGGGACCCCTCTTGGGATTTGATTTATTGTTCATTGTACAATTTTAAACGATAGATTATATAAAAACACGTATTCTGTGAAAAATTCAACTGGCTACTTATAACGGTTAAAAAGTTATAGCCCTGTAAACTTACTTTTTCATATAAGGGCGCGTACCGCTGTTAAGCGATGACGTCACCCCAGCAAGATGGCCCCCGCGCGCTTTAATATTATTGACCCAAATTTTAAACGTTCATAGAATCAAAACTACTGAGTCTTTATGAATAAAATAAAAAGTAGTATGTTTTTTTATTTATAAACTTTACTGCTGTAAAGTTTCAAGCGATTTGGCGTACCTACTGACATTCTTCATTACACGCAAAACATCGTTTCGTGAGAAAGAGATAGACAAAAAACTTTAAAAGACTATAACTTTTTTTTTAAATTACCAATTTCAAATTTGATTTTAAATTATTTTATCATACTACGTATATTGATATATTATCCAAATGAATATATGAAATTTAATTTCAGGCAAATACCCTATTGTAGCGGCACATCCAAGGCATGCAAACTATGAACGAACGAACTATAATCATACTGTGAGTGAACCCTCTCACCGTGGCCCAAGATACACGCTCTGCCTAGTTTGGGTTCCACCAGAAACTCGTAAGTTTTAATTTTCTTCAGACAAATAAACATTTTTTTTAAGTTCTACAATATTGTGCTATACAAGTAAAATGGTAAATGAACAGCTTGAATTGGGTGAGTGAGGTGAGAACATTGATCACGGTTAACTAAAAATACTTTCCGCACTTACAGACATAAGATACAAAACTTATACACATGCCTTCTCCTGGAGCAACTGTTTCTCCTCCCGCAACAGCTTGTGCAGCGAATTAGCTTTGATCCGCTCGGACATCAGCTTGAAGTTGGCATCGTCCTTCTCCCGCAGTTGCTGGATGAGCCTCGAGTTCTGCTCCTGCATATCTTCGAAGGCCTGCCCTGTCACTTCCATTTCGTTCAGCAACGCTTCCTCTTCCTAAAGTATTCACAATAGATCAATACCTGTTTGTATCACTACATGGTATACAACAAAGTCTTCCGTAAAGTCTGAGATAGGTTCACTCGAGGGTAAGAATAAGGAAGAGCATATAGAAGTGACACTTCTTTGTGAGAGCTTGAAACGCCGCGTCGAGAATACCTACTTCCCCGTTTAACCTACTCGCCCCTCTGCCGCCCTACGGATATCTCAAGGGCTGTCACCTAGTTTTATATACATACATACATACATAATCTCACGCCTTCGTTCCCAGAGGGGTAGGCAGAGCTACAGAATTACAAACATCTCTAAAAACTTGTTGATAATTCTATAACCACAATTTGCACAATTAGGCTAAGATGTTTACCAGCGTATTAGTGACAGGTTGCAAGCCCATCGCCTAACAGTACTACAAGCCTTTATTCCCTTAGTCGTCTCTTACGACATCCACGGGAAGACACGGAGTGGCACTATTCTAACTCGGCAACCACACGAGTTTTATATTACACTTGTTAATAAATCAAAATAATGATTGACGGCGAGGTTTTTTATTGATCGGAGGAAGTCAACTCAGTAGGCATTCGTATGTCTGTCTGTTTATTCGACAATAACCTGAGCAATTGAGCATTGTTGATCCGATCTTTATGAAATTTAATAGAAGAGTAGTTGTGGCAAAAAAAAATATGTTTGGGAAAAACTACTAGTGTTACATTTTTTATTGAAGTAGATTCATACAAAGACGTCAACGTTAGTTTTGCATGGTGCATACTCATCAACGGCATTATATTATCTACCAGGCATATAGAAACAGCTAAAAGCGCGATGCGACGCAAGCCCTAACTGTATTTTCTAATACACCGATTTTTTTACTAGAGTGGTTGGTTTTATTCGGGTCTGGCGCGTGAGTTACACTTGTATATACTCCTCCTTATTCTCAGGGTTGCCGGCTCTAGGGACAGCGGTGAAGCCAAAAGTGAATCGGAACAAAATTAATGCACACGAGTCTCACAAAAATCCTGCTTTTTTTGATGCAAATTATTGTTTAAATAAATATTTTGAATGCATTGCAGTTGTAAAGAGTTCTACGGAGCGCGTAGACAGACCAATACGATGGACTTTATTTTATACAATGCAGCTTTATTGGTTTAGTTAGAATAGAAAGAGAGCACGCACGTCTATTTGCAAAGTTCCCGCTTGCTTGCCCGTAGAAAACTGCAATCATTATAAGGCATCATTACAAAGGAATCGAGCGAGAGTATATAATAGAATTACTGAACTACAACAATGTAAGAACAACAATAAGAAAAAAGTGACCTTAGTGATGAACTGAACGATTAATGTGTACTGCTCTGTTCTAAAATATCTGCAGTCATTTCGTGATAAATCAATTATGAAAATCTATATTATATAAGAAACAAACGCTGTTTTTAAAGCAGAAAGAAGCACAGTGCAGTGTTACGAACTAACTTAAGTAACGTATTAAAACATCATACAAATATTTTTTCACAGCTGATTACAGATTCTTAGTCCAGAATAAGTATAAATAAGGAGTAGAGAAAATGTCAACAGTCCTGCAGCTAGCACTGCTCCTCCAGCTGTTGACCTTGTGCCCCTGCCTTAAGGGTACAGCCGGGACGCACCTGCGAGCCGGCGAAGGGCCGGGAGAAGGCGTGCAGCGGGTCGGCGCTGGGCCGCGCGCACGACAGCTGCTTCTGCAGCTAGCACTGCTCCTCCAGGTGTTGACCTTGTGCCCCTGCCTTAAGGGTACAGCCGGGACGCACCTGCGAGCCGGCGAAGGGCCGGGAGAAGGCGTGCAGCGGGTCGGCGCTGGGCCGCGCGCACGACAGCTGCTTCTGCAGCTAGCACTGCTCCTCCAGGTGTTGACCTTGTGCCCCTGCCTTAAGGGTACAGCCGGGACGCACCTGCGAGCCGGCGAAGGGCCGGGAGAAGGCGTGCAGCGGGTCGGCGCTGGGCCGCGCGCACGACAGCTGCTTCTGCAGCTAGCACTGCTCCTCCAGGTGTTGACCTTGTGCCCCTGCCTTAAGGGTACAGCCGGGACGCACCTGCGAGCCGGCGAAGGGCCGGGAGAAGGCGTGCAGCGGGTCGGCGCTGGGCCGCGCGCACGACAGCTGCTTCTGCAGCTAGCACTGCTCCTCCAGGTGTTGACCTTGTGCCCCTGCCTTAAGGGTACAGCCGGGACGCACCTGCGAGCCGGCGAAGGGCCGGGAGAAGGCGTGCAGCGGGTCGGCGCTGGGCCGCGCGCACGACAGCTGCTTCTGCAGCTAGCACTGCTCCTCCAGGTGTTGACCTTGTGCCCCTGCCTTAAGGGTACAGCCGGGACGCACCTGCGAGCCGGCGAAGGGCCGGGAGAAGGCGTGCAGCGGGTCGGCGCTGGGCCGCGCGCACGACAGCTGCTTCTGCAGCTAGCACTGCTCCTCCAGGTGTTGACCTTGTGCCCCTGCCTTAAGGGTACAGCCGGGACGCACCTGCGAGCCGGCGAAGGGCCGGGAGAAGGCGTGCAGCGGGTCGGCGCTGGGCCGCGCGCACGACAGCTGCTTCTGCAGCTAGCACTGCTCCTCCAGCTGTTGACCTTGTGCCCCTGCCTTAAGGGTACAGCCGGGACGCACCTGCGAGCCGGCGAAGGGCCGGGAGAAGGCGTGCAGCGGGTCGGCGCTGGGCCGCGCGCACGACAGCTGCTTCTGCAGCTAGCACTGCTCCTCCAGCTGTTGACCTTGTGCCCCTGCCTTAAGGGTACAGCCGGGACGCACCTGCGAGCCGGCGAAGGGCCGGGAGAAGGCGTGCAGCGGGTCGGCGCTGGGCCGCGCGCACGACAGCTGCTTCTGCAGCTAGCACTGCTCCTCCAGCTGTTGACCTTGTGCCCCTGCCTTAAGGGTACAGCCGGGACGCACCTGCGAGCCGGCGAAGGGCCGGGAGAAGGCGTGCAGCGGGTCGGCGCTGGGCCGCGCGCACGACAGCTGCTTCTGCAGCTAGCACTGCTCCTCCAGGTGTTGACCTTGTGCCCCTGCCTTAAGGGTACAGCCGGGACGCACCTGCGAGCCGGCGAAGGGCCGGGAGAAGGCGTGCAGCGGGTCGGCGCTGGGCCGCGCGCACGACAGCTGCTTCTGCAGCTAGCACTGCTCCTCCAGGTGTTGACCTTGTGCCCCTGCCTTAAGGGTACAGCCGGGACGCACCTGCGAGCCGGCGAAGGGCCGGGAGAAGGCGTGCAGCGGGTCGGCGCTGGGCCGCGCGCACGACAGCTGCTTCTGCAGCTAGCACTGCTCCTCCAGCTGTTGACCTTGTGCCCCTGCCTTAAGGGTACAGCCGGGACGCACCTGCGAGCCGGCGAAGGGCCGGGAGAAGGCGTGCAGCGGGTCGGCGCTGGGCCGCGCGCACGACAGCTGCTTCTGCAGCTCGTATTTCTGCTCCTCCAGCTGTTTGATTTTACGCAGCGCATCTTCGTCCGCCACTCGCCGCTCACGCTTGCTTTCCTGCGTATGAAGTAGAAACATAAAAATATACAGAGAATATATTAATTAGCTGCGGTCACGGAACGGAGCTCAAAGAATAACGTAACGTGACTCCTACATTACCCTGTCGCTCGCACTCAAATTATATTTTCTTTGCGCTCGAACTGACCAGGTACGATATTTTAGTACGGTGTAATGCAATGCGTAATTAACAAATTCAAAGGTACTGCGCTGAGTCGTTTCTGACATCACACTACTATTATTCTTACTGTTATTCTTTTACCTTTTAGTTTTTCTTTTAAAATGTTTGATTGTTTGTTGTATTGCATGTTTATGTCAAATAAATGTTGTTAGTTTGAGTTTGAGTGTAATCCGCGCACGCACCTGCATCATCTTGGCCTTCTGCCGGTGGTCCTCGAGCTCCTGGCGCGCCTTGCGCTCGGCCGCCATCAGCTGCACCTTGTCGCGCTGCTCCTTGCTGACGCCCTTGTACATGTCCAGCAGGAGTTTTAGCTCCTTTTGCTCGTTCACCGCTTTCCTGGAGATATACGGGTTATTTACTGCTAGCTTTTTCCTGAGCGGTATGTATTTTTGACTTAGACGTTAACGGAGGGTTGATATAGGTTTAACGTTTGTATGTTCTAAGCGAATAGACCAATTTGGATGCGGTTTTTTAATAGAAAGCTAATTTAATTGACCACCAGAACTCTATTAAAAGGTGTTCTGAAAAAAATGATGCTTTATTTTTTTGTTCATTATTTACTGACAAAATAAATAAACAAATTTCTGCTAATGGCTAAAGAGCTTAAACGCCACATGGTCATTTTTACGTCATGGCTAGTGCTACGTAACCTGGTTACAAGCAAAATGACGTCATTCCGCCCTCTGGTCCAAAGCGTATGTAGCAAACACTGAACAGATAATATTCATTTTTTTTTCTTAGTAAATAATCTTTAAAAAAGTATGCTTTTGAGACAAACCTCTATTTTTAGAGCACCTTTAAAAAAAGTTAATGTTGTCAATTGGCGTGGTTCTTAGCGTGGTTTGATAAAAATCTATCACTGAGAGTAGAGTCGCAATTATTTTGAGGGGTTATCTTTTTATTAGTTATGTAATATGTTTCAAAATTAAACGGGATACTATAGACCTTGTAATGTGTGGGGTGGCGGGGACTCACTTGAGCTGCTGCTTGAGGTCCTTGATGAGCAGGTCCTGCTCCTGCAGCTTGGCGCGCGAGTGGTCCTTGGCGGCCTGGCTCTTGGCGTCGGCGCCCGCGCCGCTGCCGCCCTCCTCGCCCTGACGTACAGACTAGTTGAGTACTAACAACGTTGGGAGGGTGTTCCATTGTTGGAACGCATTGTTTGAGCTATTTTCTTGTTTATGAGTCCAAAAAAACCTTCCATTAATGACCTAAATATGAATATGCGCGTTTCGAGCAAAGATTGCTCCGAATTGGAAAAATAATGTCGGTATTTCTGTCTATCTGTCTGTTTGTCTTCTTAGATCTTTTGGACTATGCAACAAATGTTTATTTTGACGATTTAAAGAATGACTTCCAGAGTTTATATCCATAACACATGTAGATAACATAGTTGTTAATTAAAATATGTTAACAAGATTATTCTTGATTAATTGATGATTATGCGACAAAGTTCTGGAACCCGCTCAATAAAACCAGGGAAGGCGTGTTTTTACTGACCAATAGTAGAATCCTTAGGCGTTGGAACGTGGTCAGATATTATTGAGCTTTTCAAACTTTTTTTATATTATTGTCATTTTTCCATCCTGAATGCTCCAATATAATATTTGATGGCGTCTATTTAACAGTAGTGTGTACAGTCAAGGTAAAAATATGGGAGAACGAAATCTCTTAAAAATATGTCCCAATGTACCTTATTCCAATGTAATAAGAACTTCGTAACCTATTTATGAGAGGATTATTTCGATACATATTTTTGCACTTGACTGTACAATTGTGTGCAGACGTCATTGTATTTGTGTATGTGGTTACCTCCGGCTCGGGCTCCTCCTTTTTGACGGCGAGCGGTTTTTCATCAGTCGCGTCGCCGGTCGCGCCGCGGGTCCCCGCCTCTTCCAGCTCTTTGCGGACCTATACAAATAGACACGCAGTTCGAGCATTATAGTCCTCCTGAGTAAGGTTATACCGCAGTACTGAAAGACAGTTAACTCGTTCCTTTTTCAAACTTGTCACTAAGGAACGATCTTAACCCTTGTCGTTGTCTGCTTAATCACAATAATCACTGAACAGTGTAAGTTCACATGATAGATCATGTGAACTTACACTTCCATTTTGAACTTAAAACCAAGTTTGTTTGAGTGTAAAATGTTTTAAATTTTCCAAACCAATAAACCATAGACATTTATCATTTGTTGAATGAAATGTATAAAACAGTTCTAGATTTACGTATGAAGGGTTGAGTCAGGGCGCGTACACATAGCGATCCGTTTTACAGGTCCGTTATTTGATGGCGTATGTAATTGTATGAGCGAGTTCACACCCAAAACAGTATTCTGGATCCAGTAAAAAAGAAGATTACAAGGTGAAAAGATCTGTTAAAACGGATCCTGTAAAACGGACGTTCTATGTGTACGCGCCCTTAGGGGCATAATCGGTAATCGGGCGGCCTGGTCCTGACTATGGTCAAGAGCAATCCCATTAATAAGTTTAAAAAAAGGTGGACCAGATAACTGAGAGAGGTGTAAGTTTACTTCGACTAATCCCACGATTTTTATAAAAGTTGTAACTTTAAATTAAATTAAATAAACTTGATTTTTCTGTCTGTCTGTCTGTTTAAGTATTTTAAACTAAACAACATATTTTGAAGCGGTTTTTATCAACATTTATAGAAAGTACCTATGTCCTAAACTTCCAAACCGTAAGTGCCGGCGGCTTGATTATGCTGACGGCATACCCGCCCGGCAAAAACCCGACGGGTGTGCCGTCGGTATAGTGTGTAGGAGCCTTCAGACGTGGGTACCTAGGTATTAGCTAAACCTACCACTAAGGTCTGATTTTTATTCCCACAGAAAAAATGTAAACAAAGGTGTTGCTGTTAACGAAAAACATTTGCAATTTTCAAAATATTTAAACTTTCCACATTTATAAGAAATCGACTTTCTATAAAAAAACTATATATTGTAATCAAGATTGAAGAATTTAATTTGTTGATGGCAAACTTAATTTTGATATAATTTCTTTGTTGTATTAATTTAAAACGAGAAAACTGTTTTTGTATGCATAATTTATTTATTGCACTGATATCATTGACTCGATACACCTGTGTCAACAAGTTGAGGGCCGCTTGATTGACGTGAGACGCAACTTCACTCGCTTCTCTTCACAATTCGTGCTCCCTTCGTAATCGCTTTTCAGTGACTCATTAGTGCGATTTTAATTTCAATTATTTCTTAAAATTATTTTTATATCACGATACAAGCGAAATGATAACTTAATATTATATTTCTTGCTAGCCCAGACTTTGAGATTCCCTGAAATGTCACTTTGACAGTGACGTAACTTTGTTTACATTTTTTCTGTGGGAATAAAAATCCGACCTTAGCGCTGGGAACTTGAATTTTGTAGTATAAAGAAATCGACCCTAACGGTAAGAAATACGGAAGGAACGGGAAACTAATTGTACCAAACGAAACTGATATCGGTACCTTATTTAGCTCCTGGCTGGTATCCTTGTACTTGCGCTTGTAGCGGTGCACCTCCCCCTTGAGCTGCAGGTTGTGGTTCTGCAGCGACGTGATGAGATGCCGCATCTCGCGGTTGATGGGCCCGGTCTGCTCGTTGGCGGCCAGGTTCTGTTCGAACTCTATCCGCAGCATCTCGTACTCCTTCCGCAGCTGGCCGAGAACGTCTTCTAGCTGGATCATCTCGGCCCTTAGGGCCTTTTGTCGGGCTAACTCTTCACTCTGAAGTTTGAAGACGGGATAAAGTTGTTAAGTTTGATGGTTCAGTATAGCTTCAAGAGCTGGATGAAATAAACAAGGCTACAATATTAAGATACAATCTCACACAAACTGACAGCCCCGGACAAGGCGGGCTCTAGACCACGGTAAACATACAGCCTCGGCCAAAAGTATTGAGCACCCCTCTTTTTCCTTTGTAACTTATAAATAAAGTATTATTTTCTAATTTCAAAAATACACAATGATGTAAAATATAAAATGTGTTTGTACATGTGCAAATTATTAGTAGATTATCATTTCGAAGTAACTATTTTCGTGTGAAATCTGAAGCTCAAAAAAATCGGGTTTTACAACAAAATTATTAATTGTATTTTTTTACACGGAATTACGCTTAACGTCAATAAATATGACTATTTTTCCGATAGATATACAACTTTCTATAATATAAGATATAAATGCACCTTTTAAAGTTTGACTATTATATGAAAAACGCATGTGTGCTCAAGACTTTTGGCCAAGGCTGTACTTATACAAAACCGTCAGCGATTAAGACATTGCGATCGAATGTAATTAAAACTATTTAGTTTAGAATTTTTCGGTAAGGTCAGGTGTGGCTCTTACGACTGAGGGGTAAATGTGTCATTTAATTATTTTGCAGGGAATACAACGTTTTCAAACTATTTTTGCGCCCGTAGTAGTTTAAGTATCTAAATATCTATAAAACGAACCATGAATAGTGTTAGAAAGTTTCATTCCTTTAAAATGTTAATGACGCATTTACCCTTCTATCGGATTAACCCCACCTGACCTTACCAAATCATTGAGATCGTACAATTATTATTTTTTTACCTAAAACTATACTTTGTAACTTATTTAAAAATATGTCACCTCCATCATCTCGATCTGTCGCATGTGCAGGTTCTTGGCATTCTGCAGCTGCAGCCGTGTGTCGTCGAGCGCCGTCTTCATCTGCATGGACTCGTTGTAGAGCACCGAGAACTGGCTCTGCAGGCACTTGTACTCCGTCGTCTCCACTATCACAGATTCAGGGAGCTGGCGGATCTGGGGACACATGGGATTGGTGAAGAAACATCATGGCTTTCTTAAACCTAGTGGTTAAAAAAAACAGTTTCAAATAGACTCACAGCCTAAACTTCGGCCCCAGGAACCTAACCTAACCTGGAAAGTATGCAATAATCACGGGCGTCCTCTGGGAACTCATATTATTATTTATTTATTTATTCAAACAATAATTTCACAGCATTACAGTAAAACCAATACACTGAGAAACTTAATATTATAACACACACACAAACTGATTGTGTGTGTGTCTCTAAAGATACAGCCTGGCCCCAGTGAACAGCAGGTTTCTGAGTAACAAGAATTCGTACCATTGCTGTTCCGGCGTTCCTAGTAATATTATTGTTATTATACAGAGCAATAACGACGAGTGATAACTTCTACATAGCTACAGCTGCAAATGGAAAGATAGTTTATGCTCACAATAGTCACGTCTGTTATCCATGATGATACGACAGAGATGAGACATAGCGCCTACTGGAGTTCGAACAGGTTAGCTTGCGATCTCTTATCACCGGGTTTCTCAAACTTTTTAACAGCGGAACCATCTTGAAACACTCAATATTATACGGAACCCCAATATAAGCAAAACCTTGAGGAATAACGGCAATAAAAAAATAGTTGCCTTACATTATACATTGATTTTTAGGCTGAGCTTTTGCAAAAGCCATACGGAGCCCCAGACCTTCCTGGAGCACCGTTTAAGAATAGCTATGTTAGAGTGACTGTTATTTTATCACTGGAGGCTCCATTGAATGATCCTATTTGTTTGGTCTCCAACCAGTACAATTGTACAACACAAGGACGGCCTGTTTTGTCAAACAGATCGCCACGTTGCAGAAAAATAACAAAAAAAAAAAGAGTGACTCACGTCCATCTTGAGCTTCTCGACGTCCTTGAGCGCATCGCGATGCTGCCGGTGCAAGCGGTCGAGCTCGGCGAGGCGGTTGTTGGCGAGCTCGCGCTGCTCCTCCAGCTCGGCGGCCACGTCCTCCAGCTTGGCCGCCGCCACGGCCGAGTGCGCCGGCGCCGCCGCCGCCACCGACGTGCTGGCGCCCGACTGGTGGTAGCTCTTCAGCTTCTCGATCGCCTCCGCCAGGTGGTTCTCTAGCTTGTCGTTGCGCGAACGAACCTGGAACATATTCAGATAAATTTACATGTATCTTGGTAGAGAAAGTCCTACACGATCATTAGAAAAGGTGACCATGCCATCATAATCTGTAAACTCCATCTCCAAATGTAAACGCAACGGGAAAGTTTGCTTTTGTGTTTCTGTTTATTTTTTAGTTTTTTATTTTCTGTTTGTGCAAGAAAGACTTCACATACATACAATCATAAAAATTATCAAACAAGGAAAATTTACGCTTTAAAATTAGGGTGTGGTCATAATAACATTTGAAAATGGATAATATTTATTTTATAACTTAAGTGTGTTGATATCATCGATATAAAGAGTAAGGTTAACACTCTCTTACACATCCCTGACTGCGAATGGATCAAATCACGCTTCAAAAACAAAATTTCCTCTGCTTCCTAAATAAGTCCAGCCGTCTACTTCAACTTTAACTTAAAATCACCCGCACCAACCTTCAACAGCTCATACTGTAGATCATCAATCTGGTTCTTGAGCTCAGCATTCTCTGTATCTCGGCTGTTGACGGCGTCTGTCAGCTGCGCCCCTCGGAGCGTCATGGCGTGGTGCGCTTCGTGCAGGGCTGTGCACAACCCCTGCAGGCGGCGGTTCTCCACCGTCAACTCGCTGTTGGTAGCCCGGACCACCTCGTCTAAAGCCGGAGCTGGGGCAGTCTCTGCACAAGGGTAAACAGGCTACTGAGCTCTTTGGAAATGACCAAAATACTATGAAAAGGAAAATTTAAAATTAAACAGGAATGTAGAATATAATAAACATATACTTATGGGCGGTTTTCAAAAACATTGTACATAGTTAACTTTATTACTACGTTATAGGCAATTGAAATCCTTGTTTTTTTCCATTTCGTAACGAAAATTACTATACTTAGGTGTAAATCTTTCGATGGTTAAAATTGCAATTCGCGTATAGGACAATTTTACAGTACAATTTAGTTTACGCCAATTGTTACGAAATGGAAAAAAGTTAAGGATTTTAATCGAGGCTGTAACTGTTCTTAACTATATACAATTTTTCTGAAAATGGCCCATAAATCAGTTCTATGAAATTTTTGAATCGGAAACAATAAAATAGTTTATCAGCCTCATCTTGGGCCAGCGTATCTCAAAGTGTGCGCCAGAGAGCCCTGGGGTTCTGTATAACTTTTGCAATGGACTTCGTCAAAACATCAAGAAAAACTAAATGGGTTTTCTTTAAAATATTGTGTTTTTATTACACAAATAAACAGGGAATTCTATGACCTGTTAGATATACTTATAACATTTCTTCTTTCACTGGTAACTTACTAGACCATGTTGTCCCCAGTTTTGAATGAAAATAGTGGTTTGTATACTCGAAAATCTAATTTAAGACCAAAATCCTAACCTCAACCGACGCACTTTCGCTGTGATTACTGCATTTTGGTTTAAGTGTAGGTATTTTTATCAATAAAACTTACCCTAATATTGCTGGTTACACGAGTTCTCATTCATATTTTTATGAAATAATGTTAAAATAACGAAATAATCAAGATGGGAACTGTCAGTCTTTAATTACATTTTCGAGTATAAGTTACCAGTATTTTTGTCAAAAATGTTATCCTGATTTGGATTGCTTATTTTCACTTGTACTGACAATGAATCTATTGATTAAAAATATAGTTTATACCGGGGTTTGATTTAACAGTGTTTTATAATTAAGACATACTTAAATGTTCAAAGAATAGTTGATTGACCCATATTTATTTATTTATTTATTTATTGTTAACATTTTGAATGCGTAAATTCATAGGCTTAGGCTTGCAGTAGTTCCTTTAGCAGTTCCATTTTGTATGAAAATAGGAGTAATATTTCCTCTAAAAGGTACTGCCAAAGGAACAAATGTGAATAATCCAAGTCATGATGAGCTACAATACCTCTGCCTCTTATAATTGTAGTCTATGTTTATTTTTTAGTTGAATTTTGCATACTTTTTGAAACATGCTGCATTGTAAGGATAACATATCTGTATTTGACTTTGGGCTATGAAAAGGTTAAGGAACTAAAATAAAACCAAATTTTCCTTATTTTGGGGCCTAATAAAACTTTTAGCGATTCAAAAGGGTTCTGTCACTAAAAAGTTCAAGACCTACTGGCTAGGATCTCTGTATTTGAACATAACCACTAATTTAGTATGCCTATAACTCTTCAGAAGGTTTTGTTTAATATCATTACCAAGGTACAGCTAGAAACTGTAGTATATCATAATTTTATAATCAACCACTTTTCTCAAAGCTAGCATAATTTATCACAATTTATTCATTAATACAGTAATTTAAACTCACCTTCCCCATCTCCCTTGATCGCCCTCCATATCTTATCATTTCTCTGCTGCAGGCGATCGAATGCTTGAAGCACCTTGGCCACTGCGCGTTTACTGACTTGCACTCTATTAGCCAGCTGGGCATCTAATTCCTCTTTATCCCATGTAGATAACTGCATGAGGAATGATGTTGTTGCTTCATTCTCATCTGTAAATAACAGTTTGAATGTAACTAATGGCTTGAATATGATGGACAAGTTTTCCAGTAACAATAGTTATGTTTACATGAACACACAGCAAACCTCTTCTTAGCTCTTTCCCTGGTAAGAAGGCTGCAAGTACAGACCAAGTTTAGACTTGACAATGGACATGAAAATCATACTTGTTTTTTGACATAAGCCAAAACCTAAGATTAAGAAGCTTAATTATTACATTAAAAAAAGGAACACTTCTGCATTTAGTGAAATGTTGTTAATGGGTCAATTAATTACAATAAGAGGACTATCTTTGGAAATTGAGTATTTACATATTACTAGACAAATAATTTAACTTGATTTACTTTTGTTTTCAGACTCATCTGCAGTTTCAGCATCAAATCTCTGCAGCAACACCCTGATGTCCTCATTGAGTAAGTTCCAGTACTGGTTGACGACACACAGCACAGCATCATCCTGTGTCTGACGCTTCTCCAACTGCTCTATTCGGGCCCTTAGCTCTGCCTCACACCTGTGGCGCTGCTCTATTCTCTATGGATATTAGACTTATGATAATTTTCTTGTTTATTTAGTTTAAAACAGATGGTTTTCATTATGCAGACACAATAAAGTGAAACTTTCATTTGTAGCAGGTATATTTAACAACTTCAAATTTCCAATAAACTTTGAAACATCATTATATTTCAATAGCAAACTAGCTTCATGTTTCTGAACTGTTTGATCTCTGCACAGTCACACAGCTGTTTACGACATACTTATGGATAGTTTTTAAAGAATTTTGGCTAACAGATACCTGTAATTAACAGCAAATAATCAAATGATTACCTGAGCTAACTTTTTGTTCTGGAATTGAAGGACTTTTATGTCCATTTCCTCCAGAGTGGACACGGGCCCAATGAGGTGAGGTTCAAAATGAACCTTTTTGATCGGAGGCTGGCTGCTGCCGCTGCCCCCATCGTCCGCGCTGCGCTTAGACATCCTGAACTAAAAACATACATGAAATTATACCATCTAAGATGTTTAATTACGAAAGTTTAGCATCTAACTATTGATCTATAGTATACCACCAAATTAAGTTTACAGTAGTATCTTATACAACGTAAGACAACTACGTGTAACCGCAATTTGATCGGGTAATGCATACCTGCTTGTCAATATTGACAGTCTGCAATTTGTAGATTTAAATGGATAGTTTTATGTTAGGGGATACTAAATGCGGGATAACTACTGAAAACCCTATCATCGTGATGAATATGATACTAATATGGTTTATATGCGTACAAAAACTAGTCGTCCGTCCGCTACAACCACTTCGCCCAAACGAAGACGTTTTTAAAATGTTGCTAGCAGAAAAAATAAAACCAGAACTAATTTTAACACAGATTATACAGACTACCTATCAATCTTGTTTAATATTTATAAATTATAATTATTTATTTATTTAGGATGGTTAAAAATAATGCTCAAACTGTGTAAGGGTCTGGGCCCTAAAATTTCATACATCATCATCATTCTCCTGCCCTTAATGCCCTTATTCCAACTTATTTGAGGTCGGCGCACCATTTATTTTGTGGTTTCATACATAATTGTAGAATTAATAGTTTCCCTTTGAGGACATTTACTAAACCTGAGCATGTTGACCAAATTAATTAAATAAAAATATCAAGACAGCAGTGTCAGTTAACTTTATTTATTTAAAAACATGTGTACATAATAAAATGTAAAATATTGTCTAATATAAAAATATCACCATAAAAAAAATATCTTAGATATCTATACCTAGGTAGGTACTGAAGCTTTCACTATATCATATCATAAGCGACCTATACACTAATTGATCTTGGAACATCTTGAGAAACACATTGTATTTTTTATCATGGAATGATTTGATCGTTACATTGGGCCTTATTACGTCAGCAGTACCGCCCATGTTTTGAATAGCTTCATCCATGTTTTTGAAGTGCTGGGAGGCACAAGCCCCTAGGATGGCTGAACCAACTAAAACAGAGTCCTTCTCATGTGGTTTCATAATGGGCAAGCCAACTGCATCAGCCTGTATTTGGACAAACAGAGGATCTTTTGTGATGCCTCCACAAATCAGCAAAGATTTAAATGCATTATACCCAGCCAGTACTAAAGCATCAATTATGTGCCTTGTGCCATACTGAAAAGAGAAAAATAATTATATAAGTAGAAGACAAAAAGAGAAACTTAGAGCCCCTTGCATCCCGCAAAAAACAATACAATACGAATACGCTGAACAATGAAGGACAGAAACATGAAATTCTTGTACGGTAGACGATATGCGGGCGGCCTTATCGCTAAAAGCGATTGCTTCCAGGCAACTTTTTTAAAATGTAATAAACGGTTCTCTATCGTTTGACCGAATTTCCTGTGCAATAATTTCATTTGCCCGAATTTCATATGAAATAATTTTATACAATAACGATCATGTGCCATAATATTCATTTGCCATAAAGGCATTTTTTCTGAAACCGTGAACTATTCAGAATTGCAATAAAACAAACATTATTTTTATCAATAAAACTTACCCTAATATTACTGGTTACACGAGTTCTCATTCATGTTTTCATGAAATAATAATAAAATAACTAAATAATCAAGATGGGAACTGTCAGATTTAGGTCTTGAATTAGATTTTCGAGTATAGTCTTCAATCCGGATTTAGGGTCACAGTTCATTAGAGCCGCCCGGCACCCGACCCACACCGCCTCGCCTCGAGGCGGTTCGTATTTTTTATATGAATTTGTATAGGCATGCGCTCACTACCTACATCTCAACTACGCTACGTAACGTTTTTAATATGTACTAACCGCGAGACGAGGTGGTGCGGCTCGGGTGGTTCTAATGAGCTGTGACCTTTAAGGCTGACAAAACATTTTGTCACAGCTTAGCAGAACTTATGCTTAAATTTAGATTTATCTTGTTACTGCAAGTGACCCTAAGGGCCTAGTACATAACTAGAAAGTGGCCCTGAGTTTTAAGCACTCATGTGTCATTTGTCGGGTAAACTTAAGCTAAAATATTTTTTTTGCTGCAAGTGGACCTTAGTAAGAGAATCACCTTAACTCATAGGTACTTACTGATAAACCTTGCAGTGTGGCAAGATACAAGACTGCCAGGTTTTCTTCACTATTATTAATAGCAAGACCACTTATCATTCCTTTCATCATGGAGTCTGCTAAAGGAGACCTGTTTCCATGATAGTCTGGCCACACATGAAAGTCTTTAGTCAATAGATTGATATCAGAAAGACCTTGGGACTCTGCCAGTTTAATCAATAAGTCCCTTAAATGATTTCGTACCCTGAAAAAAAGTACCATTCAAACTTAGTTTAAAATAAAATTGAATTAAAATTCCACTAGCTAAACCATTCCATCCAAACAGTTTTGGTAATCCTATTAGAAAGAATTAATTAAAAGTAATACTTTGCTAGTTGGTAATATTTTCAATTCAATCAAAAGGATACTTTATTAGTTGAATATTCATTTATAAATTTTGTCATACATACTCTCCAGTAGTGTGCTGTTTCAAAAGCTTAATGCCTGCAGGATGGCTCGAGATGACATGTTCCAGGAGCATGCCTGAGGCACTCTGCCCCGCCTCATTCAACCACATGCTAGGCACCATTGCACTGAAGTACGGGCCCCACACACCCTTCACCATCACTGGTATTTTATTGACAGCCATATGACAAGTGGAAGTCCCACAAATAAGTCCAAGACGGGTAGACATATCATGATCAATACCTCCACCATCTGTCCCAATCATACCCAGGCCTCCCGCATGAGCATCAATAATAGATGCAGCTACTGGTGTGTTTGGTAGCAATCCTAATCTCTTAGCAACATCAATTGAAAGACCTCCACAATGTTCCCCGGGCATTAGGACCTCGCTGCCAATTTTCTTAAAGTTTTCCTCACTCAAATCAGCCAAACCAATTTTATTTAGATAATCCACATTCCAACCCTGCTTGCCATCCACTGAGCACTCATAGTTCCATTTACAAACTAAGGAGCAAAGAGATCTGCTCAAGGATCCAGTAGCTTTCCATGTAAGAAAGTCTGGGAGGTCAAAAAAGTATCCATACTCACACCACTTGGTGGGAAGACGTCTTTTCAACCAAAGCAGTTTTGGCATCTCCATTTCCAGACTGACCTTACCCCCCACATACTTTAACATGTCATGGTTTGTGCTGTTGATGAAGTCTGCTTCGGCCTGGGCTCTGTGGTCCATCCACATTATTATATTTTGTTCATTGTTGTTAGAATCACTTACAGCCAATGGTTTCAGATGTTTGTCTAATGCCACTAAGGAACAGGTTGCATCAAAACCAATACCTTTAATGCTTGCTGGGTTAACACCTTTAATGACATTCTGTAACATTAAGAAGGTCAACACTTTAGTCAACCGCCTACGTTTCAAAAGTCCTCTGTTTAGTGTGAAAATGTTCTAAGTATAACATTTTTTCATTACTTTTACTGGATTGGACAAGGGGTCAAATCAAACACTTATTGTATGATTTATCTCCGTGATAGTTGTTTTAATTGTTTAACATATAACATATTACGTTGACTTGAGTAACTATAAGAAATGTATTGAAACAGGGTTACATTTTCTGCTAACATTAACCTAACTAAACAAAGGCAGTTTACTTTGTCTTGTAAAAAATATTATTAAATGTTTAGCAGGAAACATACAACTGATCAAACTATAATACCTTGATGACATATTCGCAGCTGGTCCATATGTCGTCAGAAGACTGTTCATAGAAGTCGGTCTTTGGTTTCCAGACCTGGCTATCCTTCACAGAAGTGGCGCAAACATGACCTTTCTGGTCTACAAGGGCTGCCCGCACGCTCCCTGAACCCACATCAACTCCAATAAAATGAACTTCTTTCTCCATTTTATACTGCACTTATTCAACACTTTGATACAATAATTTTTAAAGATAAATTTTAATCACGCTGGGACTAGGCAGAGTAATTGGAGTGAATAACAGATTATTTAATTGAGTTTAGATACTACATTATACGTAACAAGCTGGGTTATAAACAGTTAAGATAACAATTATATTATTCTTGGCCTTGGCTTTACAGATAGCACGTTCACAAGTTATATCAACTTGATTCGTCGATAACCTTGTTTGAAATCGGGTCACAGTTGATCAACATTTTATAATATACAAATACAGAATATATTTCTTACAAGCTATTATTTAGCATGCCGTGTTTGTTTGTTTTAACATGGATATCGTGGAATATAGCTATTTTTCATAAATACAACTATGAAAAATAATAAATTGGAATATAATATTTAAAAACTTGGCGCTGAGGACGTGAGAACTGTCATCGAAGTCAAACCACAGATTATTAGGGTACCTAAATAAGAGTTGGGCTCATGTTGGCTTTTACACCCACACACTCGGCCGCGTACCGCGCGCGCGCGAAAGTAAAGCGACGCGATGAAAACAAAGCTGCGCGGCTCAGAAATGCCCCTTGTGAAACCGCGGATGCGCGCGACGCGATGCGACACGAACACGAAGCTTGATATTATCGCGCCAACCGGTTATTGATCGGCTATTGACTTTTTTATTAGTAATTACAGTGAAACGGTCGTTATTGTAGGAAAAATAAAATGAGAACTACGCCAACGCCTTGCGAAAGAGTCTTTAACCAATGATCGAATTGGGTGGCGCGATGCGATCTCACTCAAGCGGTACAACAGTTGCGAAGTTTGGCTTTGAGCTGTCAAAAATCGCTTCGCTTCGCATTGTCGCTAACGTAGGTAAGTGATAAGTGATAATGTCGAAGATAACTCTAATTCTTCTAAAGGTAGAAACACCCTACCATGTAGTGGCGGGACGTGGCGCATCAGAAGCATATCGGTTTCACACATGCTCGACCCCGATCGGGCTAGAGCGATCGTGGGGGTTCTGAAACTTCTGACGTGACGCTTCACAACACAACACAAAAATGTGTTTCTGGCATTGTTGATAAAAATCGAAGGTCCTCGTCTAAATAACTCTCAGAATCAGAATAAAACATTATGAACGTGCAAGCGCTGCAAAGATGCGATTGGCACTGTTCAGAAATAACGTAAAAGCGCACCCCGAGACAACACATTAATGTTCACACCCGTCGCTCGTCACGACACGCCACAAGAGAGGAAAGTCGAAATTCGAAGTTACGTAAGCTCCATCCCTGTCACACGTCATTCCAGGCTAAATCGAGAGAAAGGGATGGAGCTAACGTAACTTCGAACTTCGATTTTCAAAGTAGGGCCTCAGTCTTTAGACATACCCTTATAATGTACACGGGTAGCACAAGTTGTATTTTCTCGCTTGTCGTTCAGTGCGTCTCTGTCGTTACTGACTAAATAGAAAGGGAGATTCGAGCGACAAACAATTAGTCGCGGGCAACTTGTGCTAGCTGTGCTGCGTAACACGTTTCTGTTTCTACCTAACTGGGTTATCTTTGACATCATTGGTATCCGTTGGACAGACCAGTAATACACTCTTATCTATGGGACAGACGATCCATTAAGGTTTGTTATAAAAAAAGGAAAAACAACTTTTTGGTTTTGGGTACACATAACCTAAAAATAATAATAAATTGTTTATGTGTTGTGTTGACAATTATGGTACGATTTAAAAATAGGTACGTATTAATAATTCCTCTTAAACATTTATAAGTTACTACTCAGATCATTAATGTAACTGCTTGGGTAAGTAAGTAATGAAGATACTTTAATTTTTGTATTTTTTTAAATCAAAGTCTCTCTTAGGTATATGCAACGGAGAATTCGTGTCTTAATTCTCCGTTGCATATACCTAAGAGAGATTTTGATTAAAGAAAAATATTTACGAATCTCAATTCAATTAATTTTTTCTCGGAAAGGCTTCTGTATGGACAACTTTGCCAGTGTCAGATTTTGAGGTTCTGTAATCAACCAGTTATAATTGTGAATTATGTGGTTATAATTTATAACTATTTTCAGGTATGTTACTGTAGAAATATCGAGTCCTATGGTTCCTGAGAACAAGCCATTAAGCCTTAAATCAAAAATATTTCATGAAACAGTGTTCAACAAGATTCAACAACTATATGGCGATTTTGGTGTAGCTGCAGTAAGAACAGGATTTTTAACGAAATACTGCAACGAAAATACGCGAATAGCAATAATTAGGGCTAGGCATGGACCACATAAGTTTGTTACTAGTTGCTTACCATTTATAACTAAAATAGGTAATCTAGATGTAAGTATAAGAACACTTCACGTGGGAGCAACCCTTAAACATTGTTTCAAATTCATTTCGAAGCACCAGAGAGCATACTTAGACTCAGTGTGGATGAGTTTGAAGTCAGATGAGGAGAGGAAACGACTGGAAGCAGCAGTAATGGATTTCACAAAGACGGATGTTGCAATAAATATAGACAAAATTACTTAAACAAGTATTTTATTTTGATAAGCATAAGTTTTTGCACACCTTTTCATTATTTATTTATCTTAATAATCATGCATGTTCTTTGAGCACAATTACATCAATCATTGTAAGAATAAAACATTATTTGGGCGTTTGTTCCGAATCACTTTCGTGGTCACATTTTTGTAGAAGTGGCTGCAGATTTCGATTTCGTTTCTGGTTAGGTATTTAAGTTTACCAAACATCTAACAAATATCCAAAAACGGCATCGAAATATACGCCCAATTCTTCAAAAGTATGTCAACCAATGTGTTAATGAAAATAATAATGTCAACCAATTTAACCCTCATTAGGGGTTTTTTATAGACGACATGTTTAGATATTATTTTTACATCAGTACCACATACACACAAATACACATTCAAATAAATGTTTTGTTTTTTTTACCTATATTCAAGGTTCATATGCAATTTACTTAAAAAAATATTTGTTTCAAAATTAACAGCAAATCTGTAGATAACACAATTATGTATATTACCTTCCTTAAAAACAGGTACAGTCAACTACAAAGAGATGTGACCACTTTTTCACCTTATTGCATTGTAATAAGGTCCAAAAAGTGGATAAATCTCTTTGTAGTTGACTGTACATTGTTATTATGGCCTCCTTAAGAGTTAGGCAGTCCTCTTGCCATACTTAAATCAAATATATTTTAGTTGGCCATGCAGCCTATTTATTTTATTCTTTTAACAAGGGTTTAAATGCTAGGGAGTTGTAAAAATAATTTCTTTCTTAAAGTAGATTTGAAAATAGGCACTTGCTCACACTCAGGCCTAAGCCGGCATAGTGAGGTGACTTGATTTGTTACTTTAGTAAATAAATCAAATAAATGTTCTCTATTAGCATATTTTTCCAATACTCTACATAATATCTGAATAAAGAATGATCCTAATTCTGGAGTCCTAAATGCCTCCAATTCAGGTGAAGTGGCCCAATAGACTAAAAAGTCTGTCTTACGTAGAGTATATTGTGGCCCATCTGCAGCTAGCCCGGGTACCATGTCCTCGCTCTCAACCTGACATGCTTGTAGTATCAATACCTTGGGCTTGCCACGTAACAGTGGAGCATCATCCAGCAAGTTTTGTATATAATCTACTTTGATTGCCACAGAATCTGCGGCATACACATGACCCCTGATCCCATGAGACAGGATACAGAGCATAAACATGCTATCATTCTCTGAAACACGTTTGTGTATGACATCTTGAATTAAAGCTATCATTTCTTTTCGGTCCATGTTGTCCTTGGACATAATATCAAAATTTAATGAGCGCATTGTTTTTTCCAGCATAATTTTGTCTCGAGTAGTTCCATCTCTTTTTTCCAAAGGCTTGGTGTTGCCGCGTTCAATGCTATCCCTGGATGAATGGAATAATTCTTGGTTGATTATACAACAAATACCCACCCTTTCCTTAATTTTGATTGGATATCTGTCCCCTTCCTGTCTTTCCATAACCATACTTCTTAAGGTTTCTCTGTCGGATTTAAATTCAATTGGCAAGTCCTCCATATTTAGTTCTGCGAATATGTTGAATACGTCATTCAATTGATCACTAATGTTTGTTGTGTTGGCACTGTGTTCTTTCTTGTTAAGAATACTTCTCGTGTCAGGTGAATGAGCACTTGTAGATGGTGCATCTACTTTGCTATTCATTGATTTCTCTATATCCCTCAATGTAGTTGTGTATAGCTTCAGTTCTACATCTCTGTCCATTATCTTCAGAAGATCTCCCAGGGTACATCCACCCACAACATCCTGTTTTTCAGGATCATACTGATTTACAGTAATGAATTTTTGGCACATAAGTTCTAGAAGGACCAATTCACAGGTATCATATTGCATGACTTCCATTTCAAATGAATACAAAGCCTTCTTAAAGTTTTCAAAGGTACAGGAAGACATGTTTTCACAGAGTTGGTATAAAGCTTTCTTCATGGGATTGATATAGGAATTGGAGCCACTTGGTGAAAAATGTTCTTTTACAGCGGGGACATGGAAACCCAGCTTCCTAATTATGCTATGCAATTGGCAAATGGTTAGCGCTTCCAACAACTGTTGCCGCCAAGTTGGCGTTGCTTGTTGAGCATTCAAGGCCCAGTCCCGCAATAAATTTAGATAATTTCCCTCGACACGTTGCAACACAACTAGACGTTGCAACGCTGTAGCAGGTACATCATAGAGTAAGAACACAAGGGATATCAAATCGTAATTGTCCAATTCTTTTTCTATTTCAGATATTACCTGCAGGTTAATGGCATTAATGCGTATATGTATTCCGTTGATACTATTGCTACCTTCAGCCGGTGTAGCGGAGTCGGCACACAACATTTTCAGAGTTTAATTAAATAGTTAACTGCTGTGCTGATTTATTGCTTCCTTACTTAATTCCTTATCTTATTCCTTTTTTTTACGGCACCAAGTCGAAATGAAGATTCGGGAATTCCCTAGCTCCCATACAGCAATTTCTATAAAAAGTAATACTGTCAAAGCATATTGTCTATGGTTGATGTTGGAAATATTTGAGCAACCTTTATAACGGCATAATTTTGTATTACGCTAAAAAAGAATAGAATCCAAATCAACATTTTAAAACAAAAAGATGTGTCAGGACAACGTCAAATAAAAATTCTCTGTCTTACGCTGTATGGATCAATGACCTTTGCCTTTCCCTCTGGGATAAAACTCAAGAAAAAATAAATCTCTGTCTTACTCATATGACATAAAATTGCAAACAAACCCGCCTGCGCAAAGTAAACTATTTGTTATCCCCGCCAGTGCTATTTTATTGAGTTGCATAATAAGCAAATTATGTTTTGGTTCGAATTCCAATTCCAATAACATAGTTTAAAAAAAACAGCAGGAACTAAATTACTGTACCTGTAACTATGCCTGTAACTCGTTTGGAGGTTCTGAAGCTCTATAAAAAATTAGTGTTGTATTCAAAGTCTTTAACATTAACGGACCCTGTTTACTTTAAAAGCAAAGTATCTGCTGAATTTAAACGCAACAAAGATCTCATTCACCCTAAGGATATCAGATTTGCATATGAGGTAAATATTAATTTAAGGTTAGGTTCTGTTCTTGACTGCTTTTTATCCAAAGGTTGCAAACGGAACCCTGTCAGTTAGGCTCTGCTGTCCGTCCGTATGTCATCTTTTGAACCATAAATACAAGACTCATGAAATTTTCACAGTGACAAATAATGAAAGTAAAAGAAAGTTTATAGAACAAAAGGGGGTCCCCATACAAGAAACATTTTTTTTTCGTTTTGCAGGATCTTAACATTGTATGGTGAAACCCTTTGTGTGTTAGTCGAACTTGCAGATGGCTGGTATTTTTCTATTTGATTCAGTTGACTCTATTAAATATTTTACTAAAGTTCAACCACTACATAACTACATCACCTGATACTGGATACTTTGTACACTTTCAGAAAGGTGAGGCATTGCTGCGCCGTGGATCAGTTGTCTAACATGTTAAGGACAGTTTTATTTTTCCGACCACAACTCATTACCACCCAAGTAGCTCTAAAGCACACCATAGACTATTCCAAAGTGCCTAAAATAAATGAAATAGACTTGTTGGAAAAATTCGTCAGAGGTAGCGGGCCTGGAGGCTCGGCAGTCAACAAAAACGCAAACTGCGTAGTCCTCACACATATTCCTACAGGTATTTGATTCATGACTATCTTTAGTAATACTATGAATTGAAATGGTTTATCCTCATGCTGTATTTTGTCAATAGCAAGTAAGAATAATGCTTCAGACTGAGATGGAAAGTTTTCTGTTTTGTAACTTTTGAAGTTAGGTTTCTGTTTCATGTTTCTCTTATGAAGTGACTTTTCTGCTTGAAAGCTGCAGATATACTTTTGCACAAAAATCTAATGGGATCTTTTAAACAAATCACATGGTTACAGATACACAAGCATTGTCTATTATGATGTAACTAATAGTACAGAGATTTTTACTGTTATATGCAAGGAATGTCATTACTCATATAGACAAGAAGTAAACCTGACACAGAAAAGCAAAAGTGTTGCTTTCATGTATATTAATATGTGCAAATGAAACTTATACATAGAGACCTTTTTTAATGTTCTGAAATAAATAAAAAAAAGTGTAGTTTCTGACACAGCCTTTTTTAAAAAACTTCTTCACAATTTTGTATCTCAGATGGATGTGATTTACAATTTCAGGTATAGTAGTGAAATGCCATAGCAGCCGATGCCAGGATGATAATAGGAAAACAGCAAGGGATATGATAATAACAAAACTAGATGCAGAGTTAAATGGAGAAGAGAGTGTCGCTGCCCAAAAGAAAAGAGTAGAAGAGAAAAAGTCAAAACGGTCCGAATACAAAAGAAAAAAAATGGCACAACTAAAAAGTGAATGGAGGAAACGAGAAGGATTATAGATAGCCAATCTTATTAGTTATGACCAGAGCTTGGGTTTCGAAAGATTAACAGCATCTATACATATAAAACTTGACTTGCTATCTAACAGACAGCCTCACAGCGCATCGTCTATCCCACTAACCCTAAGGACTTGAAAATTGGGGGCCATGCTCCCTGACTAGCCTAGGACCGCACTATAAAAGGATTTTTCAAAAATCGGCTTCTGACGGGAAGAAAATGGGAAAATGATGGGACACAAACTCTCCGAGTATAATCACGGGCGCATAATGCTTAAGGATTTTTTTATTAATATATTCATTTTACCAATATTTCTGGTACTTGCGTCTTTATGGCTCTAAGCTCTGGCCATGCTATAAAAATTAGTCAACAAATAAAGTTAATGTAAAAATAGAAGACTATTGTATAATTAAGTGCCTGTTACCTATTAGAAGAGAATAAACATTTTAAAATAAATAAATATGGATATGGTTCATTTTTCAGAGGACAGATTATACCAGACAGGTTAGCACTAGTTTTAAATAGGCACAAAATCAATCCCTTGTAGGTACGCCTGCGTTCTTATCATATAACAAGAAAGAAAAGAAAAAACTTTATTCATGACAAAAAGGAACAAAATACTGACATACACAAAAGGCCTGTTGTCACGAAATGGTGTCAACTCCTCGATATGTGCGTTATACGTGAGTGACAAATAGACTCGATATAATGTGTCGCAAAACTCACAAAGAAACAGATGTACAGTCACGAACTTTAATTTAGTTAAGTCATTCTGACATTCTACAACAATAAGGTTGAGTCTCCTATAAGTTACAAATGATTTGGCATCTCTAATGACATTGACGACTTCAAGCCCATTTTTCTTGAAATGGGTCACAAATTAACGATCGCGATAGTACCTACATGGGTGCGCCGATTGCATCTATGACCTGTGGAATAAAATGCGGTATATGAATCGTTGTATTTTTTTACAACTTAATAGGACTACCTACAGTGTTTATTCGGTCAAAGCGGGTACACGTCGACACGTAAAAAGAGCCCTGAGCGACCTACCTGCGCAGTGAGCAAATTATGGACCAAATTGGTGGGCGCGGAGGGGGGAGCGTAAACCGCATCGCTTTGCTGCCACGCTATTGGTTCCCAGTAATACACTCTTATCTATAATTGGTTTGTTAGTAGACAACATTAGCAAACATCCCCTCTACTAGCCGCTCGGAGCTCTTTTTACGTGTGTCGACCTATACCGGAGCGGCCCTCCCGTACCCACTGTCCTTTTACATTTCCAACAAATTCTTTTTGACTGGCAACGCGTCGGCGTTGTGAACATTATCAGATGGAAAACGGAATATCCTTGATAAGGAACGTACCTATTATAGTTTACAAATTTGACTAAATGTATACTGCCCTAGGAGCCAATAAACAGTATATCAGATTCGATTGCCATATTAGATTCAATCCTCTCTTAGTAATGAGGTTGTGATTGCTACAGGAGTTTTATTTGAGATGCTGCTATTTTGGCGAAGTACTAATTTCACCAAACGATGTTAAATTTAATCAATGTTAATAGACTGTTGGTTCATACATTTTGACAGCGGTTAACGCTCTAATTGTCTGTTAAGTTATTAAACATCGTTTGGTGAATTTGGTACTTAGCAGGGCAATAAAACTAAATACGATTTTTAACTTTTGACTAATCGTCTTCTTTCAACTCTCAGAACGGTGGAACGAATAGTATACGAGAGAAGTAAGTACCTACCTACGTACAGTTATGCCTATACAGAGAGTGTAATCGTTAAGTGTGTCCAGGCGATTATTCCGTAAATATAACAGATATCAGAAAACATTAAACTGATATCGAAAGTACGTTACCCAATGAGTAAAATTACATCACTAACTTTCGTTTAATAAAACCAGAAATATCCCAAATATTAACTTCAAAACCTACCATACATTTAGTACGCCGTTCGTTGAGGCTTTAGTTTAAAAGGTTAGTTATTCGCGAATAATTTGGTTATTATTCGTTTTCGTCATTCGTACGTCAAAATCATGAATCATATGATACTTAATGGTGAAATAACTAGGCCTTTTAAAGTAAAGCCTCAACGAACGGCGTACTAAATGTATGGGAGGGTTTTAAGTTCATATTTGGGATATTTCCGGTTTTATAAAAAAAAGTTAGAGATGTGATTTTACTCATTGGGTAACGTACTTTCGATATCAGTTTAAAGTTTTCTGATATCTGTTATATTTACGGAATAATCGCCTGGCTACACTTAATGCCGGCACCACACTTCGCTGTTCGCTATTCGTTATTCGGCTTATGCGCCTACATTCGACGAAGTGTGGAGGGTTTATTCGTCTATGTTTTCTTTATTCGCACGCATAACGCATAAGCGCGATAGCAAATATTTTGACAAATACGGCGCAGCCACATAACGAATAGTAGCGAATAGCGAAGTGTGGTGCCGGCATAATGATTGCATCATGTATACGAGGAGTGCATAATTCGTTTTAAACCCCCGACGTCTCGCCTTAGCTACTTTAAATTTCATTTGCCACTATACGCAACTGTGCGACGTCCACTTGACTGGCGGCATGCCCAACTCAACTTGACTGAAAGCTCTAAGCTCTCTTCTGATTTGATTGATGTCTGTTGGTCGGAACAATAAAATGGGGGCCTGAAAAGTAAGATAATTTATGATAAGAGACTTCGACAATCGGTTGATTGGTTGCTTCGTCAATCGTCAAATTAGGTACTTAGGGTAGGTAATTAGGTAATTAGGTAGTCTTCCTCGGAGATTAGTACACTAGCAATCGAAAAACAACACCATTTTGTAAGAACTTCAGTACAAAAGACGACATACAGAGATTAGGTATTAGTTCGCCTTGTTTTGCGTACCTATGTATATTTTTAAGAGATATCAACTCTGAAAGATTATATGGGTGGTTTTTAACTATCTAATATAATTATGTTAGGTACCTGTTTAAGTAATGTATTTCACTAAGTATGTTCATCGTTATTTTTTATTATATTTATTATTATTAGGGGTTTGCGCTTGACTAACTCTGGCCTCTGGAAAACTAAGACTATATCACAGATGAAGCGAGCTCACTCAAAAGATGCCTATTCGGTTCACCTTAGCTTTAAATAGGTTCAGATTGTGTGCACTTGGGAATACAGACGTCGGAAGCGCATTCCGAGCATTTGCAGTAGTCGCATTATGAAGGATGATGCAAAGTGCTCTAGCAATGTCTAATGTCTATCATGTATCGACTACAAAGAGATGTATCCACTTTGTCACCTTATTGCATGGTAATAAGGGCCAAAAGTGGATACATCTCTTTGTAGTCGATTGTACAAGCCTAGAGCTTACTTTGGGAGTTTTGGGACTAGGGTAGACCGGAGACAGTAGTACCATTTTAGAAATAATGACCTGTAACTCAGAATCTAAAGCTACAACGTAAAAATCGCTTAGGATATAACATTCTAGTTTAATTGGCTATCCGAATCTAGAAAATAATTTTCATTTGATCGCATCAGAATGGTGCAAATTGAGTTTTTGTTCATGAAGTCCTTGTGTTACAATTGACCCCCAGTACAGGTCAATTGTACCAGAAAAACACAGGTAAATGAAGCCCAAAATAATGGACTAATTAATCAGTATTTATTGTTAACTTCTTAAGACGAATCAATCTGTTACGTTACATCAGTCTTGAACATAGAGACTCGTATTTATACTAGACAAAGCGAACATGAAATGAACTATACCAAAAATAATATTCTCCAAGTTTTTGAAACATATTGTGACGAGTTATTATAAAAATCACTTAAGGGTGCTCAAAGCACACCTCTCAAGTAATAACAACACCTCAACACAACAAAAATATCGAATAATTTAACAATTACGAATCCCATACAATTACAATTGACCCCTGGTACAATCAACCCCATCTTTCACAGAAAATTATTTTTAAATAATACTACTGAAACGGATGACATTGCGGGTATTATAATTTATATACATCCCGAAGTATCGAAATGAATCGTCGGGATAAATCATAGGTACAAATTTAAATACCCGAGATGTAACTAGGTACAAAAATAATTTGCGTCAGTTGTCTTATTTTTAAAAACTCTGGGTCAATTGTAGCACGGGGTCAATTGTAACGTTATAATTGACCCCGAATGTGGTGGTACAATTGTCCTTTTTTACTCGCACTCACTAAACTTCACAAATCTCGATTGCTATATCGAACTGACCCGCACACTGTGTCACATTACAATCTTTAATAACTAGAGAATCACAATTCTGTAAAACTTTAACACTACGACTATTTAATTGTAAACAGTAGCACAAAACGTAAATCGTAAATACCTACATTGGTCAGTCAAAAATACAAATCGTCGTTTAGCTCGTGCGTTTCGCGCGGCAGCGAGTGGCCGGCTACTGAGCAGTTCGAGACACGCTCAAGGCACACTCGTGTATTCAAAGACATGCATATTTCGAATTAGTTGCAGAGATATAGGCGATGATACTATTGCCCCGTGCTACTATTGTCCCCGGTCTACCCTACTTAGATCAATTTGTGTGACATTGTCCCCTTTATATTTACCTACTTATTTATTTAAAAACATATTAAATTACTAGTAGCAAGATTAATACTATAATCTAGGCATTATTTGTGGAAGAAGCGAAAGAGATTTGTCAGGATCGTAGCAGGTGGAAAGAAGTGGTCTCTGCCTACCCCTCTGGGAAATAGGCGTGATTTAATGTATGTATGTATTTCTTTATATTGTCTTTATATTTAAGTACAACGCAGTTGTCTTCACTAACACTAAAAATGTAAGGGTTAACAATCTCTTTGATTCATTGTCGAATTCCTACTCGTACATTTGGCTATTCCCAGTTGTCCGCACCCCTTTGTCCGCACTGCGGACAACTGGGAATTTTTATTCCCAAATAGCCGGTAGATTTTACAGCGTTGTTTTGTTTCAAATTGCATCATAATGGCGCCGGCGGCGTAGAGCCGAGAAGTTGAGATAACTCCGGAAATGAACATGTCTATGGTCCCCGGCGTCCGGCCGGACGACCGGTTTGTGCGCGAACTATTTTGCCCTTCTAAATAAAAAGCGTGCGCAATTTGATGCTCAAAGCAAATTTAACCCCTATCTTAAGAAATAAGGTTACTTATACATTCGCGGTTTTATGAGACATGCGCTCTTTTTACTACGGTGGCCGTTAACAATCGAAGTTAGAAGTTACCTTACCTCCATCTCTTCCTTGAATGGAGATTTTTGGAGAACGACTAGAACTGGCTTGGGTGTTTCCCGTTCTCATGAATTTGCATGTGGTGGCTAGTGGTGCGTACGTCGAGGCCCGCACACATACAAGCCGCACGATGTAGATTCCTTTGGTTGCTCGATGAACTATTTCTATTTTTTTTTGGTTGCCTGTATTCTATTCATACTATGACTCTGCGGAGCAGGTAAAATGTAATTAGATTAAAATCTTGATAAACTTTTCCTTTCTTCTCGGTACTATGCTTGTAGGTAAACTGTTTCTATGAGGCTTACCATACAACAACTGAAAACCAGATTAATTTCATAAAAGTCGACAAAGAAACTCGACTTAGTAATTAAAAAGGTTGGGTCTTCTTTCATTTGTGTTTGAGGCTACCTGTCTTTTAATCAAGCCAGTTTATTGTTGTAGGTATGAACACTCAGCTGAAATATGTTAGGTACAACTAGGGACCCGCTGCCCTTGCCCTACGCATAGGTAGTTAATTAAGATTAGCAGTCGTAGATAAGTGTAAGTACTTCTTTATTAATAATTTATAATTATTGAAATGAGCACATAATTTTTGGCCAAACTCAAGCGTTTGAGAAAAATAATAGAAACAATCCTACTAGACCTCTTCTTAATAATAAAGTGAGTTGCTTACTTGCTTGTTTTTAGGGTTTCGTTTCTAACTCGTAGACGCTCCGTCCGTCCGTCCGTCAAATCTTTAAAGAGCTGTATTTTGTGAACCGTAAATAGATGCGGGTTGATTTCTTTTTTCAGAATATGTGTCATTGCAGCTGATTTTTACTTTAATTAAGCAATTACTTTTCTTATAAATATTACGTAGCAAATAATAATTGCAGGGTGTGAAAAATGAAACTCCTTAGTGACGGTACCTACTTGCATTATGACACAAACACAGTTTCTTAAAGATAAATGTATAAGTACCTACGTACTTAAATTATTCTTTTTATCTACACTCATATACGTAATCACTATATTCTGTTAAAGAATATAGTGACGATTAGATATAGCTAGCTATATTGAGTTATTTTTTATTTTATTACTTTTAGACATTTTCAAATATTATTGTACTCTTTTCTTGACATTTTATGACTGTAGCATTTGGGCTATATTTATTTTGTTTTTCTGCTATTTTTTTATTTTGTTTTATTATTATTATTACTTTTGTACACATTGACATTATTTGATTTTTACTTTTTATTTTATTTTTTTACACTGACGATCTTATTGTGAATTCATTATAACTATGCGACATATAATAATGTAATTTCCAATATGAAATAAATGACTACTACTACTACTACTACTACTACTATAGCTAATAATTCCGCTATGATGCGTTCAAAACCCGTAGGCAATGACCAGCATACCTGTGGTAGTAGGTACCTACGAGACTCTGCGTAATTGGCATTACGCAACCGTCACGTAAACTACTATTGTTCTAAATCTTGTGCAAATGATAATCTCTTCGTTAAATCGCTACCCACGTGGGTACAACTTTCCTAGAGTTACCAAGTACTTAATTTCAAATTCAAGGTGGTATTGTCACCATGAATATCCCAAACCTACGCTGTAATGGATCTGGCTTGTTTCCAAATCGCGTAGGTTTCCCAGAATTGAACGCAGTAAGCTCACATATAGGTATTGTATAATTCCCCTTCAGTGCACATTTCATAAATTTATCGTTAGTGAAGCCTTAGAAAGTTTATCAGGTGGAAAGTGCTTTGAAACTACACCATTCCTTTCACAAGTCCACTTAGATCATGCCACAGTTAATAAGTGCCAGTCTTTTAAACCAGACTGTCCAATATTTTACACGCAAATCAGGAATGTTCTTTGTTAATTTAAAATATTTTTATTAGGTTTCTTGCTAATTAATTTATAACGTGGTAAGTAGCAAGTCCTGGGATTTTTGTGGACTCTTTTTGTATAGGGCAGTCCCGAAAATCCCGGTTTTGACCTTAGACATATGGTACCAGGACTGCATACCCGTGGCAAGTTTTAATTCACAGCTAGTAACGCTCTAGCGGTTACGAATACATTTGAATGTACAAATGTTTTCGTGAACTTCAATTTGTTTTCCGTACTTGTCTTGACCTGTTTTTTTGGGCATATAGAGAAGGCAAATGAACAAACAATTCACCAGGGGCCTGTTTTATAAAGCTACAAATTACAATTTATAGGTTACAAGTTTGCATTTGACACATAATCGACCAATGACGACCAGCCATTTGAGCAGTGCTGCCAGTTTAGACCTGTATATTTGTTACTTGTAGTATTATAAAACGTGCCCCTGATGGTAAGTGGTATCTGAGACCCAGTACGCATTTGCGTACCTACTCAATACTAAAATCTTAAGACTGCAATCCTAAGACTGCCAATGCGTAGCCAACCGAAAGGATGAAATACCCGTAATTATGCTAATAAGTAATTTCAATTTTGGAATTCTCATTTAAAGCCGTTTACCTCTATAGCACAGTCTATAGTTCAAACGAGGCCGCGAGGATGGCAGAAGTATTTACACACACATTATTAAATGACTATTTTGAAGTGAAATGAAATGAAAAAAAGGACTATTTTCGCATTTTTTTAAATTAAAGTTAGCATTAACACTCGTTTGTTGCAATTTATTCAGTCTCCAAAAGGGAATGAAGACCCATTCATACATAAAGGCGGACAACATGTTGCAAAATCGTGTGTAAATTAAAGCTTGTTCATATAGGTACAGTCGAGTTCATAAATATGTATACACTTTAGTCCCTGTCTATTCAATGTCATGTTTAAACTGCCATATATGAATTGTCACAACGATTAAAGTGACAAGGTACTAAAGTGTATACATATTTATGAACTCGACTGTACCTCAATAGTGTTATTAATTAGATGTAAGTGTTTAAGTACCAATCTGAATATGCATTTTAATTTAAAACAATGCATAACAAAAGTATTCACTTTCATTGAACTAGATACTCAAAGATTTATTGTGTTAATATTTATGTTGTTGGTATTGTCTGATCGTTTATACGAATAAAAAGATGTTTTCTCATTAGTGTCTCACAATGTAATAAACTACAGATTGGATATTATGGGCTAGCAAAACAGATCAATTAAAAGTTATATTGCGATCTTGTTGACGGCGGCGTCGCGCTGGTATTTATTGCTTATTGATCCAGGAGCGGGCCTGTTTTATAAAGCTAAAAATTACAATTTACAGGTTACAAGTTTCCATTTGACACAATCTCGACCAATGTTAACCAGCCATTCGAGCAGTGTTGCCAGTTTAAACCCGTGAAATTGTTACTTGTAGCTTTATAAAATGTGCTCCTGGAAGCAATTTAGGAGATAAAATAATTCTATCCACAAATAGTTAATGACACCTTACCTATTTTCAAATTACGTGAAAATAATTTTAGGGGTCTTATTAGTAAAACAACAAATGGAATGATTAATTCTTGGGAAAACACCAAAGAATCTTAACGTACTACTTGATGAGCACAAAAGAAAACGACATGTAATTCTGTACGTTTTAACCGATTATACCGGTTTTCGTTGCAAGACCATTTTAAAGTATGCTTTCGTAAAGTTTTATTTTTATTTGAAGTGTATATTTCAGCAAGCAGTTTACCATCAGGGGCCCTAATATGGCTGCGATTATCGCGTGACAAAGTGTGGGTAAGGCATCCGTCACCTTCTGACACGTAGATAAGTACGAGAGTGACGGATGCTTTATCCACATTTGACACGCGATATAGACGCGGCCATACTAGGCCCACGGAGGGCCTAATATTACTGCGTTCATCGCGTGAAAAAATGTGGATAAAACATCGTCTATTTTTTAAAACGCATGTACGAGAGTGACGGATGCTTTATCCACATTTTGTCACGCGATAAACGCAACCATACTAATAGGCCCGCAGACTAAAATAAAACGACATATTTTATCGATTTAACATAACCCTTAGGCTGGAAAACCTCAATTAGTACCAAACCCTGAAAGTGTCACGAATCGCACAACACCTATAGTGGACGGCTTATAAGAAGTCGAATCGCAGTACAATTTATAACCAATTCTTGGGTTTGAGGTTAGAAATTGTACTGGAATGACAGCCGTCAGGCAGGATTGATCTCTTATCGGCCGGGCACTAGTTACCGATGTTTGTAATAGTAGGTAGACTTCACTAAACCTAGTGAGAATGTCACGGAGATTAATTATCCTCAGTGCGTTTTGTTATTACTTAGCTATCGAAGAAGGGAAGCGCACAAGTCTATCAATAATCTTCGTGTCATTCTCACTGGTTCTAGTTTAGTGAAGTCCAAGTGGAAACAAATCTATATTGAAGCTATGAAAGCGCCCTCGGGTTCTTTTCCCGGTATTGGCAAATATTTGAGTGGTGAACGTTACCATTTGTTATAGAGTCGAGTGTTATCTATGTTAATTTATTTCTCTGTATACTCATAATCATAAGAATACTTATCGTTGCCTAGTACGGTCGGTTATAAGTTGTTACACACTTTAGTGTTTTGTCACTTTAACCTTATATTTGGTCTTTTGCAATAGTCCGTCAGTGGCGTTAAAGCGACAAGGTACTAAAGTGGGCAACTACCTACTTATGAAGCCAACTGTATAAGCCTGGAGCTTAGTTTGGGACTAGGTTAATTTGTTTGAGATTGTCCCAGTTTTTTTAAAATATTTATTGCGGCAATATTGGGACTTGTACGGTTCATTGACCTTTGATTACTTCTTTGTAGAGAATCCACCGTCTTGGTTAAGGATCACTTTCTAAAGACGAGCTCCCGTTCTATCCGCGTTGTAGGTATTGTGACAATTGAAAGCGGAAACCAAAACACACTTTACAGAGTAAGTTTTAATTGGGTATTTATTCGATTTAATTGCTACAAAATATCCATTAAAGGGAAGACGGACGTACGCTGGAGAGCTCGTCATGACGACGTATAATTCAATTGTTGGTGTTATTGTATTGTAATAAGGGGCGTTTTGTGTGTTTACCTCTCTTACATACCTACAGGTATGTATAGTCGAAAATTCATTTATTTACGTTACGCGTCCATCTTTGGGTCACTGACTTACATATGTGTACCAAATTTCAACTCGATCGGTCCAGTAGTTTTGGAGCAAATCGGCTGTGACAGACGGACAGACAGACAGACGCACGAGTGATCCTATAAGGGTTCCTTTCTTCCTTTTGAGGTACGGAACCCTAAAAAGGTACAAATTGAGATAAGCTGTATCTCCTGAAGAACGTCTTATAGCTACACTTGAGGCCATGCGCACTCTCTGCCTGCAGAGACACAATTACGCTCGCGTGATTGGCAACAAGCGTCTACACGGTGTACAACGCAATGATATTTTATATTAAGATACGTCTCATCTGCGCGCAAAAGCGTTCCTCGAAAAGGAAGGTAATAACCTTACTATCATTCAGTCGCGCCGTGGCCGCTGACACGCACGCGTCAAAAACAGTAAAGTTTTATTACCGAAATGCAACAAATATAAGTCATAAAAATTGCCGTCTTATGTTTTTCGAGGCTGCTGAAATTATACTGTAACTAAAAAAGAAAGAAAGGATGTCTCATTTCATTCGTAAAGACTGTAAATATTTTTTACAATTTGTTTTACATCGCCATACTTTGTTTAATTTGCACCGGTGGCTTCACTGTCACCTATGAAACATGAGATACACAATTAGATATCGCATGAGTGCGATAAAGACGGGTAGCTATATGGCAGCCATGAGCGGGCACGCCGCGTCATTCGGGTACGCAATTTGAAACAACTATTTATCCCTTTCTAACAAAAGCGTTCGCTACGAATTGCCGTCTTTGTCTGTAGAAATATGGCAACGTAGCAACTGTCAGTAATTAGCGACGGTTTTCGAATGCGTTTAGTATGAGCATAACGTATCTAAATATAAAATATCATTGGTACAACGGCGGTATCCGACCGGTGTTGCCAGCGCACGCCCGTCAACCAAGGGCAATGAAAGGTCAAACGAAATTTGGTTGCAAACCATCTTCCACACGGTCGCAAACCAGCAAGGTCACCTCGGTGGAGAGCTTGGTTGCTCACCGTGTAGCAGCCGTTGTAGGGCAGTGGAAAATAATGGTTTTTCTTAGACTTTTCATACATTACTTCTTAGCCATAAACAAGAAAATTCATGTCTTCATTTCGTGATATTAACGCATACATTTCCGAGCATGTTTGCGAAAAATATATTTTAGAACAACTTTGTCTAAACTTGACGGATCTTCTACTTAACATTCATACAACTAACATAATGGGTATCAAGAGAAAATGGCCACCTTTCATCTCCAATATATACGTATGTAGGTAGGAAATTCAAATACAATATTCACCGAATAGGAGTGTACAAAGGCGACCTTAACTGTGTGTGTCATCATCATATTTGCTCGATGCTAATATACCTATTGTATTGACATCTAAATAGCATTATGTACCTATGTTAAATTTCAAGTTAACCGGTGACTAGAATCAGTAGGTAAGTTGAAATTGACTTCATAGATTTATTAAGTGAAGCTGATAAAAGTGTTAAATAAAAAACAAGCTTTAAAAACCTGACTAGAAACCCTTTCATTACTTGATTAAAATATAGCCTATGTCACTCCCACAACCAAGGGCCCTAATACGGCTGCGTTTATCGCGTGACAAAGTTTGGATAGGGCATCCGTCACCTTCTGACACGTGGATAAGTACGAGAGTGACGGATGCTTTATCCACATTTGACGCGCGATATAGACGCGGCCATACTAGGCCCGCAAGACGAATTTAACGGCACCTCATATGTTAAAATCCAGCAATCTTTAAGGCTGCAGAGTATGCCAAAGAATACATACATACACTCGAAAAACAACCCTCTTCTTAACCTTTTGAACGCCATACGTCGAATACAAAATGTGCCACCCAGACGCCAAACATGTTTGCTATGCTAAGCAAATTACACCTTATTGCTACCAAACAAAGTCTCTTAATCTTGAACTCTTGTCGGCTGTAGCCGTCAGTGGCGTTGAAAAGGTTAACGCAGTTGGGTAAAAAGAATTCCGAATCCACTAGAACTAGATTATGGATTAGAGTAGCACTCGAATCTATAGTTGTGTTTGGACCAAACCATTCATACAGATAATAGATCTCGTTCATTCGTTCACTCAGCCTATTCGTTCTTCTTATTCCATCTCTCCAACCAAACGGATCGTGTGTCTATAAAGCCTCCATTCAACACGGTAAAAGCGATATCGTTTTTGAGCTGTTATCGTATTGTCAACCTTTTGATAGCTCTTATTTACTTGACAGTAATGGCGAGCGAGTTAAAAACAATACCATCACAGTTCAAATATGATTTGTATTTTACCGTCTAGAATAGAGGCGAAAATCATTAATCAGTACAATAAACGCGAGTATTTATCAAGAACATGTGTTGATTATTTATAAATAAACGCTTCAATCGATTAAGTCATTACATTAATTATCGTAACTCTACCTATCCTACCTATACTCATACCCGCTGTGGACGTTTTTTAGCTTCACAATCCTTTTAAGTGGCTACATATTGACGATTAACTCTATCTACAGTAGTGCACTAATTTCCCAATCGAATACAACATAATGCGCCGAAAACACTTGCAGCATTGCCCCGCCGGCCGCGCCACGAAACGTGAAACGCTGAATATACAAATTAATTGAAAAGGACAGTTTAAACAAGATCGATGACAGCAATATCATAACAGAGTCATCCGCGAAACGGGGCATTTGTAATGGCCGGATCTACGTCACGTCACGGGGGTAATCGCAAAAACCCCGCCATTGCCCTACCCTTGACCTGAATACCGCCCGGGCCGTTCCCGCCTTTACGTTTTACGGTTACTTAATGAATAGGCTTCGGTTTCTAACGTTATTATGCCGCGGTCACTGGGCGCTGATGTCTTTATAACGTTGTTTCCAAGTAAGCAAGAATTTAATTCCATTTGCACGGCTTTTATGTCTTACGGGGAAGTTCTGTGAATTGACTTTGTTTGGAGACCTTTTAAGTATTTGGAGGGATCTGAATTGTTTTGTTTTATATAATAGAATAGAATATAAAAAAAAACGTTTATTCGTCACACACATAGGTATAACGCAATGACACAATAAAACTAGTTCTTATCGCCCAACAAGCGACACTATTTGATTAAACGTTACTATAAGGATCATGTGTGACGAAATAGTCTTCACTCAGCAAAATGGGTGTGACTGTTTTAGGGTCCCATTTTCGTTTCTCGTATAATATGGAGGCAAAGACGTTCGAGACGTTTTGCCGCATGAACCAGCAACTTACACTAAAGGACGCAAGCATATGGCTTAGAGAAGAAGAGAGATTACATAATACCAAAGCTTTTATGTAATCTCTTCTCTGGTATATAATCGGTTTTTAGCATGAAAGTTTATTTCATTCAATCGAGTGTTTTTATTTTAAAATTGCCATCAATTAAATATCAACTCTTAAGGAAATATCAATAGGCAAGTAGGTATGTACTATGGTAAACTTGATGACGACCTCGTCTTGTCATTATGGAATAAAACACAATCGCTACTTGCGGTAGAAGAGCGTCCATTACTCCCTAATTGGAGTTACTCCAGCCTGGAGCCGAGGAAAATGCGAAAAGCATGTTACGCGCGAAGAATGCTTTGCGAGAACATTCCAGATGAAAATAGTTTTATAAAACACTTTAACGCTGTTACGTTGAGGGTGATATTTTCATTACATCTTGCCGATGGATAAATTCCTTTATGGTGAAGAAATGTGAATAAAGCAGTACCTAAATACATATATACAATTACATACATGCAGGTCAAAAACTTACCTTCCTTCGGCAACAAAGTCGGCAGTCGGGTAAAAAAGTCTAATTTCTACTCGGGTGGTCAGATCTGGACTCCAATCCAGTGAGGCTAAACAAGTTGCTTAACGCTAACGTAAACGACGAACGACCGAACGACCGTCTGACAGCTAACGTCAATCCTGTACATTTTGGATTTAACGATAAACGAACGCCGAAAGCATCTCGTCTAGGGCCACAGATTAGCCAGACATTTCGATTAAAAGGCTGGACATTTTGTTAGCCGGACACATTAAAACAAGATTTTATAAACTAAATGGTAATTTCATTGCAGCACGTAGGCCGGGGCTCGACGGATTGGGCGACAGACGAACTTGTAGCGCAGATCTGATGTAATTAAGCGGACATGCCGGACATGTGTAATTTGGCTTGACAACCGATCAACTGATCATTTGCGTATATCTTCACATTGTCCTCACTATATTCCAGGGTTAACTGCAAGAGATCCCATCGAGATAAGTTCGCTTATGTACATTTACTGTATCGATGCAAATATGTACTTATTTTTATTGTTTGTGTGCAATAAAGAGTCACATACATAGGTACTAGGTATGTCCGGCTTTTAGCGTCTGACAACCATACTATCAAAAAGAAGTACTGTCAAATAATACTTTTGTTTGGCTTCTGTTCTGCGTGGTAAAACAATATTGCTTTTGACACGTTATGAATTGTCATATTGCTTCTAACTCGGCCGCCATTACTGTCAAGTAAATAATAGTAGTTGATGGCCGAGTTTATATTTGCTCAGCCGGATGGTTACGAGGCTGGCAACCCCTTTTCGCGGCGAAATATGTATAGTGCTTTTCTCAAATATATAATTCATTAAAAAAAAAAATAAAAAAAAATACAACGTCAAATAATAGGAGTGCATAAACATTAAAAGTAACCTACAGTGCTCAGTCATCCGCGCTATGTCGGGTGCGCCGCGCACCATGCTACATCGCCTGCGATCTAAGTTACGCTAGGCACCCCAAATTACCTCTGCCCTCCTGGTACCTGGTGCCTTTATTTAAACATGCAAACGCTTTGGTTGGATGCACGGCTTAGTACCTATATAAAAGAAATAATCTGCTATTTAGCCTGTTCATAAACACAGCCGCCATGTTTACATCAAAATTAAAAAGAAAAATACTTCCCGGCCTAGGCCTTCAATGTTGTATGACATTTACAGTTCTCTCGAGGTGTTCCGCCCGAAACATGATACTTTGAAGCCATAACGCCAACATTCCACTGCATGTTTGAGAAAAAGTTATTTGACGATAACTTTTATTTACTTGTCAGTAATGGCGGCCCGCATGGGCGATAGCTCTTGTTTACTTCATAGTAATCGCGTCAAAGGCAATATTGTGTTACTCAGTAGAATAGAGGCCCTGCAGCTTAGCATGACAATCGTAAGTCGATGTTAATTTACTTCAATGCGACACGACAAAGAAACAAAAGCGTCATACAGCAATTTTAATCTAAGTAGATTGTGATTTATTTGTTCGCAGTAAATAAAGGCATAGACACGGAGTCTTAAAGGGATTACTATAAAGGAGATTGAGCCCGCGGGCGCCCATTGTTCTCAACAAAACCGGATTTCAATCGAACCCCATACCATTTGATCCCCGAAACGGGATCATGGAAATATTTAGTAATAATAGACCCTTTTATTGTGAAGAATCTTCGTCCACGGTCTGTTGGAGCGACGATGTTGCGGGAAACATGATTAACGTGATTAAGTTATATGTGGAATTCGGTTATTTGGTAGCATACAATTCAGGAGCTTAGAAACGATGAGAGTGATTAGTTTAGACAGATGAAACCTAGAAAGATAAGTGATTTAAAAAATCTAAATCTATCTTTATCAATAAATGCTACATTCGATTACCTGCTTACAGTCTAGTATTAACCTTAAAAACACACACACACCACACAAACACACACACACACACACACACACACACCACACATACACAAACGTGTGTATTGTTAGATGATATAATTTGCTCGAGATAACAGCTTCCTCGAAAGCCACAATATACTTAAGGAAATGCCCGCGGATATGTAATACAGGAAAGACATTTTTTCTTCATTATTATACATCTCTATTAAAAAACATTAAACCTTAACCCGAATGGGGTAACAACACAACGGAAATAGGGTTATCACCACATCAGATTTAAAAAACTCATACTTATCCGTGGATTTCTGGATTTGCTCTGACTTACTTACTTTATATTGAGACAGATTAAGTTTTGAATATAATTTCCTTGTCCCAAGAAATGGTATCATTTAGCTTAGGGAGACACCTGTTTCCGGGTGCCATAGACAAACCAAGCCCGTTAGCCATTCAGAATATTTCCCTTGAAACCACACTCTGACGCAGACAGATTGATCTGAGTCTCTGAAACATAGGGCCGCATTAATAACCTTATCTTAGCTGGAATTCCCGTCTCAAGAAATACGGACGTTAACTCATAGAAAACTGTCATTTCTGTTCTTGAGACTTGGCCAACTCTAATTTCAAATTTAATGCAGAATTCAAAATTGAGTTGTCTTGAAATCTGTTAGGTATCTAGTGGTATTGAGTGCGACGTAGTCTTTGAAAAATGTAAGAGATGGCGCTTTAATTGCTTCGCCAAACATGTCACATTTTTCTATTTGTATAAATCAATGATGGGAATATTAGTCAAGATTAGACGGATATAATTAACCAAATAATATTTTCCAAGACTCAGAGCCCGCCCGTTAGTCGACTTTTGTAAATGCTTGTTACCGGTGTCCCTTTCTTTCACCGACACTCATTTCATAGAACGTAATGTAATCACAAGGTAACTTGAAATCAACACGGGTTCAGCAGAAAATGGAACCGATTCTACAGTCGCCTCTAAGCTTCCTAATTTTATTTAGGTGTCGCTAAAACACTTTGCTATTCTATGAGCAGGCAGGCTGTCATAATCAAATGACAGCGTTAATTTGAATCTGACACTTCTTATTTTAGGCGGTCTATTCAATATTATATTGGACTTTTTTACCGAACAATTGTCTTCGCGAGTGATATCCATGGACTTATTTCTCTAATAAGTCCATGGGAGTGTCTATAAATAACTTGACATTGGCGAAATACGCCTTAACAGGAGTGAAAGCCATTAATTAAAATTAGAAGTAGAATTAGAATATTATATTGACATTCTGGAATAGCACTTATTATAATGTATGTATGTCTAAAAATTTGACAATTTAGCTTTAGGCTATTTAAGCGACGTGCACGTAGAATCGGGTCCATTAGCTTTCTATGAAACGAAGATTCTGCCAAGTGATACGTTTTATGAAATGATTATCTACAAAACAAGGGTCAACCGCTTGTTACCATAAGCTCGGCCTTTTACTTTGAATTGGCCCGTCTGCGTCGATATCGAACTCACACCGTTGACGTTGCTAAGATAATAAGATTAGCCATGACGTCAACAATAAGATTTTCGACGTGGAAGCAAGATGGGCTAAACCAGAGGTCCCCAAACTTTTTTGTCTAATATACCACTTGGCCTTTGTTTCGGTTTTGGGTGGACCCCCTGCTTACCTAATATTTACGTAAAAACTAAGCAAAAAATCTTCGGGGTTTTTTGCACGGATAACTTTGGAAGTTTGGAGGTCTAAGGCTCAAAATTGACACAGGCTAAAATGAAAATTAAGCGCGGAAATATTTTTTTTCAAAGTAAAAAACTACACATTGAGATTTTTTTTAATATAATTTATATATAGATAATATTTGTTTATTTATAAATTTATAAGAAATTATTACGTAAATAAGTAGGTACCTACTATCTGTGTATGAATATGGATTTATTCTATTAATGGAAAGCCGAAATTAAAGTTACGACCTGCTTAAATGGGATCCACTATCATGGACCCCCATTTAATTTTTCCGCTCACATGGACCCCTTGCAGGTTGACGTCGACCCCTGGGGGTCGATATAGACCACTTTGGGGATCACTGGGCAAAGCAGAATAAAGTGTAAATGCATAGAGAAATAAGAGAAGGCAAACAAGTATATAGGCCTGATGGTAAGTGGGAAGTGAGACACATTATCGAGATAAGTTACTTCAGCAATCTCAAGACTACAATCTCATGACTGCAATCCTAAGACTGCAAATGCGTTGTCAACCTTGACTAAAGGGGAAATGACTCTATGCTAGTTATCTGGTAAAATTAATCTGAGTGGTGATTGTTATTGTTGATGCTACTAACTCTAAATGAGTATCATACATATATACATACATTAAATCACGTCTGTTTCCCAGAGGGGTAGGCAGAGACCACTTCTTTCCTCCTGCTACGATCCTGACAAATCTCTTTAGCTACTTCAATTAGTATAGTAAGAATTACCCCTTAGTCGAAGTAGCCCCACCCCATCCCACCTTACCCCAAGCAGGTTTTCAAGGATTTCGTTATTTTATGAAGGGAAAGGTTAGGTAATTTCGTATTCAAAAACCTACTCCGCAACTTTACCACTTTTGAAATTTTCGTCAGACTTTGATTAGCGTCAATTTTCCGATCGCGCCAAGGATCGTTTGTCATTCGTCTATTTAAATAAAACCGGAAGAGCATGTCGGTCATGCTCAATGTAGGATTCCGTCTAAAAACCTTTAAACTTTTAATTGTGTGGTTCTACCTTTGATGACTTTAGGAGGCATTTTAGTTAATACACTAATGAATTCTACTTTATCGTGGTCAAGATAGTTATCTTGTCATTTTACAGGTTTTCGTATGATCTTATTGGTGGGGTCCTTACGGATACACTTCGACCCTATGGGATCTTTTGTGTAATTACAGGACAACGTTCGTATAAAATATACATACTTACAGTCACCAGCAATAATATAATTGCGCTTAAAAATATCTGACACGTTCTTATGCCTCTAGTAATAAAGACGTGTCAGATATCTTTGAGGCCAATGTTGGATAATATGTTATTGCTGGTGACTGTACCTCCTCATCGCTCTGGACTTTAAAATTAGGCTTTACCATATTTTGTCCTTTATTTTACCTACCGTAGCACTTAAGGTCTATCCACTACACCGTATCATACCATGACCGTAATAGGAACGCGTCAGACAAAAAAATATTCTTTGTATTGAAAAGTATGAGACTATGCCTACTCGACCGTTCCGTCACCGACCAACATTTTAATACTAATTACCTTCCGGGCTTGCTACGTTCATAGTACGGTCATGGTATGGTACGGTGTACTGGGCAGAAACATTTAAGGCAAAGATTGGAATGTTTTATCTAAGACGAGGCGGGTCCTGAAAATCTTTACGCAAACTTTGGTGAACAAAAGAGGGTGGATTAAACCAAAATCCCTGTTCTTGAAGCAGCGGTTGTAAATATTTTGCTTTGTCCCAGCAGAGTACTTTCAGCACCATTAGCTAAAATACTTTAACTTCTTGCTGTTTTCGTTCGCTAATTACTTCTGGAAATAAGTTTTGCCGTAACTTCCGGGTGACGGCGTTCTTGCTGTTATTATAACTCGATTAAAAACAGTGTGCCCAACGGACCGAGGTAATGAGAAATGTGCGAGTCATCGTCGTTGGTATTTATTTGAAGGTTAGAGCTCCTTAGTGTTTGCTACTAAACTTTTACAAGTGAAAAGTTCGATCGACGAGCATAGACTTATATTACTTCTTATGGACTTACCTCTAGAACAGTAAGTGCCAATTGCACAGAAAATTTAACACTGGGTTACGACACTAACTCGAGTTGGTAAACGTTAGATTCATACAAAAACTGTCATTTTAACTCGAGTTAGTGTCTTAACCCAGAGTTCAATTTTCTGTGCAAGTGGCCCTTACTTTTGGATAGAACATTCTTTTGGGGGTGCAATAAATCAGTCGCAGTGTCACATTTAAAGTCAGGAGCCGTTTTTATAAGGTTTTAAATGCAACAGCAAATGATTTTGGAATGTTTCAGTTTTGTATTCAAGTAACGATTGATCCATGTGGCTCAACATGAGTAGGATTCGGTCACTCTCGCTCTTTCATGCTAGTCAGAAGCTGATGAATATTTAAACTACATTTATCTACAGCGATAAATGCCATAAAGAGCCGCGAAACTGAATAGGTACATAATATGTTAAGTTACTGTGGCAACTACGTACTGCTTATGCTACGCGCAACGCCGAGAGAGGCTGTTCGGCAGTATACATCCGTTCATGAATATGCATAAAAATGTAAGTAGGAAAAAAGCTGTACGACCCATGATAAGTAGCACAAGGGCACGAAGTTAATGGTATTAAAAGATGTTAATTTATGTTCAAGGGTACCTAGTAAAGATCATCTTTACCGCCATTCCCTGCGGGTGGGGATTAAGAAATATAAATAAAACTAGCTTCTGCCCGCGACTTCGTCTGCGTAGATTTCGATAATCGTTATTCCAACGGGATGTTTTTAATTTTCCGGGAATAAAAGTAGCCTATGTGATAATACAGAATAATAAGCTATCTTCATTAATTCCGTAGCCAAAATGGCAAAAAGGAACCCTAATTGTTTAGTCATGTCTGTCCGTCCGTTCCGTATAGGTATCACAGGCTTTTTCCTCGAAAACTCCAAGAGGAAAATGAATGAAATTTGGAGTAAAGGTGTCTTGTAGAAGCCGTTACTTAGTTTGGTAGTTAAATAACAAAAATAAATATTTCTAGGGGGGCAGTCCATATCTGTTATGTAACAGAAGATGAAAAAAATTTTTTGACCTTATGTCATCGTCTGGCACAAATTTCGACAGTTCTTTTGAAAATACTAAGTTTCTTCTTATTAGGTGAATATTTCCGGAAATAATCGCTCCGAAAGTTTCATACATTGTATACCCCCCTTTATCTTTTAAACCGTACCTATGTCTAAAAATAATGATAAAAATCACAAAGGTAACGCTTAATCAATACTTTCAAAGAAAAATATTTTCAATATGATCGGATATACCATTTTTGAGTTAGGTATGTCCTAAAAAATGCGCTTCTACACAAAAGGACGTAAGTGCCATGAAGTTACGCTCTTTTACTGGTGCACTTTTTTGAGATAGTTTTTGTGTAGCAACGGCTTCGAAACCCTACGTCAGACCCTATGGTCAGACATGCTCTTGCCCGGTTTTTAATCATTTTTACTTTTATCAAGTTCAAAATCCAGTTTCTTTTTAATTTAATTTAATTAATTTTAACAATATGTTTCGTAGTATAGATTTTTTACTCCTAAGTATTGTTTGAACTGACATTTTAGAATTAAATAACCGACCAATTTTCTTTTTATTACTGTTCATGTATTGCCACCATTAATTAACGGACCGCCGAAAAATAAAATGACTGCCCGTTTTTTTCCAAACGATCATAATAACCACCCTAATATTAAAATACCTAACAGCCGCGCCGTAATTAAACAATACGCCTTGAATAAGTCTTGAAAATGGCGGAAAAACTTCGGAAAAATAAACTGGATATGTCAACGCTGTCAACGTCAATCTGATACCGCTGCTTTTGACATAGACTAACAAAACAGAATGTACATAGCCTATCCCATGTTGTCACACTGAGTGGTAGAAGCCAAAGGAGAAATAAAATAATTAATTAAACAATTTGGTCAGATAATAGCGGCCTTTACACGGCACAGTTTGGACCGCGGGAAACGCCACGCGGCGTTCCACGCGCCATTCCGAACCGTTATTTTTTTTACTATTTTACTATTACAGTTGCATTTTACGCGTACGATTCGGAGCGAAAATTGGAAGGGCGCGTGGCGTTTCCCGCGGTCCGAACTTTACGTGTGCAGGCCGCTAATTACTAATATAGAATAATATTGAATGTTACTAACAATTTATGGAACTCTATGATCCTGAAATAAATACATTAATACAAAAATGTTTGCGTTATTAGGGTTAGTTTATGCAGTAGGTACTGTTTTTTTTACTACTACTAACGAATTTATTTTTTTATTTCAAAATCTGATTGATAAACAACTAACACCCAAAAAAAATTAGGTATTTATGACATACGCTATAGATGTGAAATTATAAAGTTTCTCTTTTTAACCGACTTCAAAAAAAGGAGGAGGTTCTCAATTCGTCGGGATTTTTTTTTTTTTTTTTTATGTATGTTCCCCGATTACTCGAAGACCACTGGACCGATTTGAAAAATTTTTTCGTTGTTCGAATGGGTATACTTTCTAGTTGGTCCCATTGTCACCACGTCAGGATCTGATGATGGGATCATGGAGAAATCAAGAGAACTCCTCAAATATTATAGGCACACCTATAGCGATTTTGGTATTTTTCACTGTAACTCATGCATTTGCTTTTGAAAAGTACTATATGGTGAAGTGGAACTGATGATGAAGACCACAGATGGCCACCGGAACTCCTTAACGGTACCTATTTCAAGGGTGGCGATAAGATATTTCGATAAAGGAAGTTGAGTGACTATGACGAAGCACATTTAGGTTTAAATATGACTATGACATTCCCGCAGCGTTGTCTGCGGCGAGCTTGAAATGTTCTATAGTTTCTTATTAATATTTATAAGTGGAGCTACGTAACAGCATAAATAGGATCACTAAAAAGTATAAAATAAAATAAATGTTTAAAAAACCAAAAAACCGCCTTCAAAAAGCAAAAAATAACTTCTTTAAAATGGTAGGTAAATAGTTCAGTCCAACTGAAGTCGGCGTCCAACAATATTTTAACCAAAAGCAGACTTCAGTTGGACTGCTGAAATGCTGCGGATCCCAAAGGAGTGAATTAGTAATGATCTAAATTGGGGTCCCCTTCGTTTGTATAATGTTTTTCGGAATAATTGCATAAGGCATGATAACTTTAAGCATAAGTACGCATACGGTGTAGTATTGTTTCGCAGAAATCATTACGCATCATATTTGTTGATCGAACAATCTTAATGCATAAAATTCATGAGTCGAATGTTCGTAACGAATAAATAATGAAACGCATAAACTTATTAAGCAGAATAATGTTTTGGAATAAACATTTTAAACAGCATAAGCATGAAAATAAGGCAGGAAGAAGTTCGAGGCTTATATAAAAAAAAAACCTAACAACCTAACCTATCAGAGTCGATTCTGCCCTGACCCATGTTGCTCGCTTGCTGCGCTCGCTCCCATTATGCTACACAACATTTTATACGATTTGACCATTATATTTACTAAACTCGGATTTTATATTACTACATTATATTTACTAAGCATGCATGCGTCAGGATTCCCACTCCGCGACTCACATAGCTATAAGTCTCCCCCCCATCCCAACCCCCATTCCTATCCCCCCTTTTTGGAAAACCCCGCGGATATGTAAACGGAGGAAGGACTTTCTCCTCCGGCCTTTCAGCACTGGCTGGGGTAGTATCCGCGGGAGTCTAAATTCTAGTTGGTAATAGGGGCATTGGTGTTTTTAGCCGGTGCGAGCCCGGCAGTACCTGGGCCCTCCATTCCCAGGTCTCCGGAAGGGATTTTCACCTCTGCCCTTTTTTCTTAAAGTAATTAAAGCAAAAAGCAAACAAAAGCAAGGACTTTTGTCTATGACCCTTCAGGCGATTACCAAAAAAAAAAACTCGGATTCAAGATCAAAAATCAAAATCAAAATATTTATTCAGTAAATTGGCCACATACGGGCTCTTTTACACGTCGGTAATATACAGTGAATCTACTAGCGCTTCGGACAAGACCATCATTGCGGAGAAGAAGCGCCGCAAGAAACTCCAGCAGAAGGTCATTTTTTCAAACATAAAATACAATAATACTTAAAAGTAAGTTACATTACAAGGTAATAAAGCAACAAATATACATTATTAGAACTATCACATATAAAAAAAATACAAATTCAAAATTAAAAACATTACAAATAAATGTAAAAATTAAAAAGATTACATGTCAAATACATGAAACTAAAAATAATGACTAGGAGAACAACACGACGAGGTCTCTACGTCAAAAGCCATTCATAATTAGATTCCATCAAATCTACCACGGTGTTGCCATTGAAATCAAACATTCCAACATTAGTAAATCTACTCTTGGCGAAAGAATGCACGTAAGAATTTAATTACTTAGTAATTTTAAGAATAACATTTAAATGCTTTCTTTATATCAAAATGCTTTTTATAAAAACCAGTTGTTTAAATAAATATTTAATTGATGCAATTTTGTGGTAGAAATATTCATATTGCAATGTTAAAACTTCAGGTCTCGATAACATTTGGTATCCGTTTTGATACAATAATATTATCGTTTGAAGATGTGCGTATATTATTAATTATTATACAAAACACGTAAATTTAAAAAGAATAACCACTACCTAGGCGTGTTGCCTATTTTTAAGGCGTATTACATTATCCTGACTGTAGCATCCTAACTGCAGGAGGGGCGTTAAACCATCTCACTAATTAGAGCGAAACAATTAGGATCCTTTTAACTTATAATTTAGGAATATATGAATATAAATGTTTACTTCGATACATAACAAACATCTAGGAATAAAAGTAGTATAGGCGACAAACTTAACGGAACCCCTACGTTTATGTAATTGTATAGTGCCTGTGTACAGAAAATGGAGACTATATTTGAATTTGTACGTAAATTCCCTTAAATTCTCTTCACCACTACAAAGACTTTCGTTAAGTTTTTCACCTGCAGTAAGATAATTATATTTTTGAATTTTTTATTATTATAAAGGGTTGGTGGCATCTGGACCGTCATACTGACACTGACAGATGTTATTGTGACAGTGACATTTCTTGGTAGATTTGATGGAATCTAATTATGAATCCGAGTTTAAACGAAATTTTATTCGTTATGAAATTCGGTCTTACCAACAGTTTACAATATAAAAATCCACCAAACAATCATTCGAATATTTACTAATATGTTTTCTATGATGTCAACATTCGTCTAAATAATATATGGTATAATAAATATATTATGGCAAAGTCGTTTAGGACACTAAAATTGCAAAATCAAAGCTAGGTTAAAATAGGAGATTGGTTGTCCAAATATTGTCTTGGTTATAGATTCGAACTTTAACTCTCGATATTAAGCGTACAATGGTTTCTAACAATAACGTGACACCGTTAGTTTCAATCACAATGTCGCTTCTTTAACGTTAATTTATGATCGCGTGCTTTTTTGACTTGATCGCTCCAGTTATGGCAGGGATATGGTTGTCCTATTCTTTGATGTCGCATTATCATGGCGTCGCATTTATTACAACAACAAATTGACACAATTTATTTTGTCAAGTTTCTATGTAATAAACGGAGAATAAATCTTTGATATTTGTAATCACCCAAATTAATCGACGGCCCTCAAATAGGGTTTTAAAGAAATACCTAGATTTTTTTAAATCTTGTTTGTGATTTATGGACCATGTTAAAACTAAAGCGTCCCACAGACTAACAGGTCAACGGCCACTGTTAGCTTGACAGTTCACCGTATTAGAACACGAACTGTCAAGCGGCCGCCCATCCAACGCGGCCTGACAATCTGATAATCTGTGGGAGCCTTAAATGCGAAAATAGTAAATGTTCAACTAAACAGTTAAAGAGAGAGAGAGAGAAAGGTGACATCGCATGCTTTTTTGTCTTGATCGCTCCAGTTATGGGAGGGATATGGTTGTCCTTATCTATGATGTCAAATAACATGGCGTCACATTTATACAACAACAAATTGGAATAATTTATTTTGCCTCTTTATTACGTTTTGTACATTGAAATTTAAAAAATCATCGAATTTAGTTTCTATGTAATAAACGGAGAATAAAACTTTGATATTTTGTAGTCACGTATATTAATCGACGGACCCCGAATAGGGTTTTAAAGAATTACCTATAATTGGACTTTTTTGATAATTTCTTAATTGTTTTAACTTTAATCGAGAAATCCTGAAAAAGGTATAGCTTAATTTGTTACGAAGAGTAAATATACAAAGTTTCAAGTGACCAGCTCAATCCGGTATTTTTTTTCCATACTAACTTTGACCCCTCTTTTCCCCCCCTTTTGTTATCATATCTTATTTTTTTAATACATATGAACCTGGTCACCGTTTATTGAAACCTTTTAGTGAAAACCACATTAAAATTGGTTCAGCGGTTTTCAATTGATGCGAGGAGAAACAAAATTAAACAGACAAACAGAAACCAAGTCTAAAAATTGTAGAAACGTGTTCTGCTGTTGATTCTGAGGGCCCCTATAATATTTTTAATTTTTTATCTCGAATGTACAGATTTTTTCCCTTCTACAAATTTATTATATGTATAGATTATGTTTCCTTATTATGTTGCATATGCATTTTGTTTTTAATTATTATTTTCTTACTGGATCCAGGGGTGTGATTCCCATAAGAGCATCACTCGTTCACTCGACGCAGCTCGTATTAACCGGCGTGTTTAAGTAGGTAGGTATCTAGTCCCGTCAAAGCGTAAACGGTTTATTTTTGCATTAGGGAAACATTATTTTACAATAAGGGGAGTTTCACTTTAAAATTCTAATAAACGTTATAAGGTTAACTTAAAGGCACTGGTCCCACGCCGACGATGAGCGTGAAGCCTGTACAGCCAGCGATCAACTATTAATATTTATGTCTCTTTTCTTGACACGCGATCTATATTTTTTGTTTTGACATAAGTGGAAATTAAGAGTTCTCGCCGGCAGTGTGAACAGCCAGCGATCAACTAATATACGTGTCTCTTTTACTCACAGGGGATCTTTATCTTTTGTTCGTTTCTTGGGCGAGAAAATCGCCGATAGCTAATCGCTTCCTCGCCCTTGGTGGCCAGTGCCTAAAGACATAGAGAAAGTAAAATTATATCTCGTTTTTGACAAACTTTTAATAGCCGCCGCTACGAAGCCCTACGCCGTAGCAAAAATGCCGTAGCACATACATCGGCCCATTCAGCACAGAGTATTGGCGGGTCTATACAAAAATATACATATAGGTATATTTATAATATAAAGGATTTGTTACTAACATAAGACTGACTAAATAATAGTAAAAATTACCCTCAAAAAGGTAAGGGCTTATTACAATGGCGGATATACTCGTAGTACTGTATACTATTTAAAAAACTACTATCTGAACTAAATACATACCAACGCTGGTTTATGTTCGATTAACAATTTATTAATTTATTTATTTAATGTTTACATTTTGTTCTTTTTAAACTATTATGAGGAAAAAGCATTAAAAAATCCGATTTTTGAAACATGTTTTTCTCTACAACTTACTCTGATTTTAGTTTATTATATGACATCTAAAACCATACGTTTTTTTTATAAATAAGTCAACAACGGGTCCGACAGTAACGAAATATTTACTAGAAAGCAAAAAAAAGTCATTCAAAAGACACGATGAATTAATTAAAATAAATATCAGGGGACAATGCCACACCAATTGACCTACTTAGTTTCAAACGTAGCTCTAAGTAGGCGTGAAACAAATATCTGCCCTTACCGGGATTAAACAGGTGCAAAATACATAATTGTCAGTCACTAAAATAAGCTAAAAATTAAAATCGTTAGTGTAATGCCCGCTTCTGCGTCCATTAGGTATTCATTAGCACATTTATTCCCACACAGGCTTTCTCCATTAGCACACCAGTTCTAATAGAGTTATGGCACTAATAGTTTTAATTGGTTTCGCTCGTTACGAGGGCTTATTCAATCAACTGCGGCCAGCACTTACACTAATTATTGTACTCGCCGTCGAATATAATTAAGCATAATATAATCGGCTCAATAATAGCTGAATACACTCCAATGACTTTATAAATAGAGTCGAGTTTTTTTTGGTAATCGCCTGATGGGCCAAAGACAAAAGTCCTTGCTTTTGTTTGCTTTTGACTTGAATTACTTTAAGAAAAAGGGGCAGAGGTGAAAATACCTTCCGGAGACCTGGGAATGGAGGGCCCAGGTACTGCCGGGCTCGCACCGGCTAAAAACACCAATGCCCCTATTACCAATTAGAATTTAGACTCCCGCGGATACTGCCCCAGCCAGTGCTGAAAGGCCGGAGGAGAAAGTCCTTCCTCCGTTTACTTATCCGCGGGGTTTTTCCAAAAAGGGGGGATAGGAATGGGGGTTGGGTCGAGGTTAGATATAGTTTTGGATATTATGTTTCGATGTATTTGTATTATAAATTTATAACTAACTTTACTACCATTACATTAAGTCTCTGATTCGGTTTACAAAGTTTGTCAAAGGGCAAAGGGACGAGGTGTATAATATTACGCAAACAAATTTTATTTTCTTAAAAAAAAATATTAGCTCGACGAATTGTGAACCTCCTCCTTTTTTTGAAGTCGGTTAAAAAGACATTAATTTAGAAATTTGACGGGGCGACGCGCTACAAATAATTTTATATTAAATGTTTTACTGTATGTGTTGCTTCTAATTTTAATATGATGATATTTTGTAACTGATTGAAAAATTAGTATTTAATAATAATTGAGTCTCGACCAACACCTCAAGAGACTCTCGCTAGATGGCTGGATCAAGGGCCAGATACAGAAGGCAGTACTCCTCGACACGGCACGTATTGTGAGGAGGTTCCTCTCTCTGCAGCCCTAACCACCGGTAGCTTGAGCCCTGCCCCGCTGCCGGCGGCACTCGTAGGTTAGGTTTTTTATAATGTCTATTTTTTTGTATTAGTATTGTTATTTTACTTTTATATTTGAATATTTGTTATAAAAAACCTAATGTACAGAAAATTAAATAAATATCTAGAATTATAATTACAACGAATAGTTATCTGTTGACCTTATTATTAAGTCTCAAGATGCAACCGTTTTTTGAAGCAGTTTAAATTGCAGAAAATACTCTGATGTAAATTTCTTCAAAATTAACAATGCAACTTTAACGCACATAACGCAGTACCTACTTGCACATTAACGGCCAAACCCTATATTCAAACCGCGGATAGATAAGCCTTACTACGGGTTAAAATTTGACATTTGCCCATACAAAATGTGTCAAATTTCAATCCGAAGTAAGCCTATCTATCCGCGGTTTGAATATTGGGTTCCGACATTAGCCATCAGAGAGTTTCCCATCCGATTCCGAACCGAACCCGAGAAAATGAGTTCAGAATTTAAGTAGGTCAGAAGGTAAGGTCAGAAATTTTTCAACGTGTGAAAGTGCCCGTGCGGCCTTACTGAATAAAAATATTTTATCTTTTTTATGTTTTATCCCATTGTATAATATTTCTTGTTTAACATCAAAGTTTTATAGGGAAGAGCGCTGCTTATCAAAGGGAGTAGGAGTTAGAAGGATCTTAATATAATGTGTTTTTTTGAACTAAATATTACTCTTTTTCTATTCTTATTCTTATAAGTATTTATAAGCCCCTCACCACGCCGATACCACCTCTTTGCATTTGCGGCCTTTCAATTTGGAAATTCGAATAGAATATAGGAATTTTACTCTACACTTGGGACTCGATCGATAAAAAAAGATGGAGCTAACTTAACTTCGAACTTTGATTCTTATTGCAGGGCACTAGATACTTTTTTTTACTTCGGATACTCTAGAAACAATAATTTCCTACTACTCTTAGTAGTAGAGCAAAAACCTTAGAGTAACTGATCACGAAAAGTATCATTAACGCTTGAAAAACAGTAAAAGACAAAACAAACGTTTATAGATTGGACATTAAATAAAGCACAATAAGTATGTAAAATTTGGCCGAAAGCTTAAACTGTTTTTGGCCGAGTATCAACTACCGTTTCGATCATTAGGCTCATATTAGTGTTTTAGCTTTGCACCAGCAGTGAACGTTCATGTTTTTCGGTTAAATACGTACTTACATACACATACATGACATTACACAGGGTGGGGTAGGCAGAGCTACAGAATTACCAACAACTCAAAAAAAATGCTTATAGGGTGATGGCACCAATGATGAACACTTTTAGCTGACAGGCACCAGTAATGGACACTTCACTCTTAATTAAAATTTTATACGGACCAAAATTGATTGTTATTCATTTGTTGCAAAACAAATGAATAACCCTTATCTTCTGTAAAATAAGAATCAAGTGTTCATTATTGGTGCCTTGGCCATTACTGGTTCCATCACCCTAATAGGGAATATGCATGAATTTTTTAAATCTCATTTCTCAACCAAATATGAAAATACCCTAAAAGAGATCACCAAAAGTGAAATTTAAATTAAATCGGCCAAGAAATACGGATGATACAAGCACTCTAACCTGCTAATTAGACAGAGAGATCCGATGTGCACCGGTGACGTCATTGTGAAGTTCGGCCATGTAAAATTCTGTTTTGCTAGAAAAAGATAGGAACAAATCTTTGTTGGCTTATATCTTGGTTATTTTTATAGCTATTCGAAAAATGTTTTTTCTCACCAGTTTGTTACATGAATCAGCTTTTATTGAAGCTGTAAAAAAACATGCATATATTAAGTTTTTCGGTTAAATATACTGCTTTTTAGGGTTCCGTATTTTTCAGTGTATTAGAATCCATATAACCTAACCTATACCAACCCGTCCAAATGCCTACAATGCTATACCTGCAAGTATAAACCTACTACATGTACTACCTACGCATTTGCGCGTAACGACCCTGTATTCCATTCAAAATGGAATGGCATTACCCCAGCAAAGGACAGACCACATTACGTATTCTCTTTCGATCCAAAAGCGATTGTAAAATTACTGCTGACGAATCCCGTACACTATTGTACCACATACGCCTACCGTACCGTACACGTACATATATTGCAAGTTGCACTACACCCACAATAATTGTGGATGTGGTGCGACTTGCATTGTTGCCATGCGTCTCTTTCGTTATTGACTAGTTAGAGAGGGAGGGAGTGAGCGACTCGCTTATACTGTATTTATTTGTTTGTGCAGTGAAAGAGTTTTTTGAACCTCTGAGTTTTTCTAATTTAAATTAGGCACATACATAGTACGTAGGAAAAATGGAAATGGTGTGGAATGTATAGAATTGATATTAAGGCTCAGTTTCTTGGTTGATATCCCGCATTTTAGCAATCCATTGACGAGTCGTTTTAATATTTTTGAGCTGCGAGCTATTGCAGCGACGCAATGTATCTCGAAAAGCACGCGGGCTATCGCGCAATGAAATTAAGCGCTTGGAATGGAGCCTTAAGCGCTCGATGGGACCGTCCGGCAGTTTATGTAACTCTTATACATTATCTTATTGCCTTTGCATGTTATCGTATTGTCGACGTTACGATAGTTTTTATTTACTTAACCATATTTATGCTCAATTTCAATAGACATGAATTGTTTTAATCAACGCTTGATTTTATTTGATTCCTTAACCACGTAGCACTAACACCCGTATTTATAGTCAAGAATAGTAGTTTACGTGACGGTTGCGTAATGTTAATTACGCAGAGTCTCGTACAATACTTTATCTACACACATATTATAAGTACTCTAAGATGGGTTCAGAAGCCGAAAGGCAAATGACCAGCATTACTTTCCTGTGGTAGTAGGTGACAGCGATGACAGCTGTAACGTAATTTTGAAATTACGTTATCAAATATTGTAAGGTAATGAGATCCAAATTTGGAACATCATCCAAAATTAACAGCTGTCATCGCTGTCACCTGCTACCACAGGTAATGCTGGTCATTGCCCACGGGTTTTGAACGCATAATAGAGGACTTATGATATATGTGTAGATAAAAGTAATTGCTTGAGTACCTATTAGCAATGTCAAAAGTCATATAAAAATAGTTACTTTAGTCATTACTTTTACTCAAGTAACTACTTTTCTTGATCTTAAATACGGGTGTAAAAATGGCAGGCAAATTGTACTAAAGTATATAGGGAACTAACGAGCATGAAATATAACAAAACTAGTGATTGAAGCATAAAAAAAAAACATACGTAGGAAACCTTTTCTATTCATGTATAATGCCCGGGCGCTTTTATCTTACGAACTATCCAGGCTTCGCTAAAAGGATCACCGAAAAGATCATCCTTGGTGAGAGTCCTCTGGGATTGGAATAAACGAGCCTTTATTTTGGAAGTTTACTAATGTATAGACAAAGAATACGATTAGGGTTAAATAGCCGCTTTTTAAGGTTCCGAAGTCAACAAGGAACCCTTATAGTTTCACCAAGTCCATCTGTCCGTCTGTCCGCGGTTTAACTCGTACTCTTAGTACGACAAGTCTGTAATTTGGCATAGTTATATACAGTGTGAGTCTTTATAATGTGCACATAGCAAAATGGAAGAAACTACGCCCAATTTTATCGACACAAAAAATGAAAAAATATTTTTTTGGCTATTTTGAGTTTTTTATGATTTTTTTAGTTTTTAATTTCGCAATTCCATACTACATGTACATTAAACATTACTGCTCTTAAACTACACCGCCTATCGACATGAAACAAAACAAAAATGATCATTAATAACAGGCTAAGGCACTAAAATGATAAGTGTCGAAAAAAAATCACACCCGCAATTTATAATTTCGAGGTTTTTCATAAAATTGTGTTTAATTTTCCTACTTTTTTTTTCAAAAATGTAAAATAACTCAATAAAATGTCCCATTTACCAAACTTTTTTTTATTATTTCATGTTATTCTACACCGTATTAGCTTTCCAACAGTAAAATTACTATGTTTATGACTGAGATAAAACTTTTGTTATCAGCGGTCAAACAATGGCCTTGCGCACTATAGTCCATTCGCTTAGATAGTGTCGCTACACTCGCAAGTACTTGTGGTTATTGTTATAAAATACAAATATAATTCGAAGAAAACTGCTTAATTCACTTCTGGCTTAACACCAGCAAGTGAATGGGGCAGTTTACATCGAAATATATTCGTATTTTATTGCAATAACCACAAGTAAATGTGAGTGTAGCGACACTATCTAAGCGAATGGATTATACACACGTGCTAAGATGTCGCAGGTAAAAATACCACGGGGTCCATTCGTGGTCGTCTCGATCCTCCATTTTTTTTAAATAAGAAGGCGGATGAGAAACCGGTTCCGGGCTGTTACGTGAAACGGAGTCCTGAGTGTTGCGAGGGATTCAAGCTCGCCCAAGACGAAAACAGCTTTATCCCAAAGGAGAATACTCTACTTTTCTCACCTTTTGCGAGACAATAAAAAGCAAGGATATAATTGGGCAATTTCGAGCATGTGGTGTGAAAAAAATATTATGTACTTGTTGTTATTAATTATTAGATTTGTGGGTCCGTTTAGGACATATTGAACCCTAAAAGTGTCGTTCTCGCTACAGTTGCGTGCCCCCCCAAAACGCTCAGCTACAGGTCATAAAAATCTGAAAAATATCTTAAAATAAAGCACATGTTATAAATTTAAAAGAGAAACTATCAAATAGTGCAATATTTAAACCCATTTTACAGTTTCAAGGGAAAAGTCTTTTCATAGATAACTTCCTGGTACGGTATTTGACTGGAGTTTTGCACAATACATTTCTATGTGATACGTTTCTGTTCCGTCGGTCGAGGTCGTTTACACTACAATGGCTCTAAGCTTCCAGCTAAGGACCCAGGATACAATACGTGTAATATCTGTTATTGAAAGTCAATACTAGCAAACCAAACTTTATATCTAGTATATCTAGTTGGTATTATACTAGTAGTTAAATAAAATAAGATAAGATGTGGTCTATAAATAAATTAAATTGGTGCAAGGCTTCTTCAATATTTTTTCATCGCTCTGGGTTCAACAAGTAAAAAATTGTCTATTATATAGGCAAAAGAATTGACCAATTTTCATTTAGAAGATGACACCTCATGATGATTATTTAGGTATGTTACCTATGTTACACATCTAAATCTGTATTAGGAATAAATTTCCGTACGTTGTTCTTAAACTCAGCCTTGCGTCTAAAAACCAAGTCATTACTATTTCCTGCCTGAGCGACGATCATTTTTCACGTACATATTAGTCTTCGTGAAGAAAAACTTCCCTTGTCACTTGATATCTTTGGACGAACTATTTAGGAAACCATAGGCGTCCCTGTAAACGCGACACGTCCGGAAATGTTCGGGAGACATGCAGCCTCGACCTCTCCCAACGAACTTGACCTAATTTCACCAGAAATTGCAAGGGAATTCAAGGAAAAGCCCTTGGAAGGTACTTATACCGTTTACTTACAGCAATTTTGAAATTGGAAGGTTTACTTTATATGTAGGGCTTCAAAGATTAAACAGTTTATAAAGCTTTTAACTGTATAAAAAAGTATACTGATGGCCTGTTGTTTGATCGGTAGTTAAACTAACTAATGGTCAAAAAACGTTACTAATGGTTAAAATCTCAAGGAAATGTGTCAAATTTTCCATTCCTTTTTCGAATTTTAACAATTAGTCAGTTTAACTACTGATCAAACAACAGGCCATTAGTCGACATAAAAAAAACTGGTTACAAAAATCAAAACTTGAGAATCTTATTACTTAACTCCAATGCAAAAGAAAACTAAGCGGTACAAATTAGATTTACTGCATTTTCGTGCCAATAGTATCGTATAGGCTTAACATAAGGATTTATGAAGTGATAACTTCTTTACGGAGGGTAAACCATTTCGTTACGTAACGCGCGTTACTAGACAGCCTGTCTCGCTTCCCTTTCTCTCACGCATACGGCAGCGGTAGTGCTAATTTTTAAAATACAAAAAGATACTGGACTCGGATGGGATTTGAACCGCGGCACCATGGCGTCATAGACCTACCTCTCATCCGCTAGGCCAATCGTAACTTGCAAGTATGGAGAAAATGGTAAACGGTATTTGATCTTACCTGCTGACGTCACCCTGTATTGCGTTTCTAAGCATAAATACTGCTGACAGTGAGCATACAACCTAAAACTATCAACGTTTTTGAAAGTGTTTTGTTTAAGTTAGTTGTTACTGGTTCGATTGTCTTGAAAATCGATATCTGAGGGCTCCTTTGGACTACAAATGCGAAACCGTAATAAGATTTTAAAAAAGTGGCCGCCATTTTGAACTTTTTTGTTACTAGTTCAATTGTCTTGAAAGTCGATATCTGAGGATCCGTCGGGATAACAAATGCTAACCCGTAATCAGATAAAAAAAAATGGCTGCCATTTTGAACTTTATTGTTACTGGTTCGATTGTCTTGAAAATCGATATCTGAGGACCTGTTGGGACTACAAATGCGAATCCGTAATCAGATTTAAAAAAGTTGCCGCTTTTTTGAACTTTTTGAAGTGATAACTTCTCATGGTAGGGCAAACCGCTTCGTTACGTAACGCGTTACGGCGCCAGTCTGTCTGGCTTCCCTTTCTCCCACGCATACGGCAGCGGCAGGCAGGCTCTTTTTCACTTCTGTCAGGTCCGAGACGCACACGTTTTTATTTATTATAAAAAAAGTGTTTGGTGATTTGACAGATAGTGATTTGATAGCTTAAAATATGCTGAGACAACGTTTACGCAGTGACATGTCGTTTTCTTTTGCGATTTTCATGCATTTCAATTCGGCTTCACTGTGGTCGATCCTTAAATAAAGCCTCAAAATAACACGGCCAAACAAAACACAATTAAAACTTCCTGCACCGTATTGTCCTTGTAACATCGATCCTCGCCACAGTATAAACAAACCGGCAGAACATCTTCGAATGGTGGAACATCGTGCGGCTTGTACATGTGCGCCATTCTGGTTCGCGCCACAAGCAACGAATGGGTGTAGGCCGAGGAGTGATAGGTCTGAGCAAGTCAGGGCTCCACCTTTGCCTGGTTCGGCTTAGTATTATTGGAAAAATGCAATAATGTCGTCATTGCCGCTTAAGCCTTAAACGTGTATGCGGCCTCAGTAGGTGTCAAAGCACCGAAAGGGTAACTTTCCAACGAACTTTCGGAAATCGTTTCAAAATAAAGTAGCCCCTTAAAATTTTAAGACTAATTTTAAACCTTATTTTAAATTAAAGTTAAAGTAGTTTGGCTGTGACAATAAATATAGACAGCTGATATTAAAATAATGTTACTTTGAAGTATAATGTAGGTACCTAGGAATTTATTTGATAAAGTATAGTCGACAAATATAGTAATTTAAACTACCAAGTAATATGTACACCGTAAAGGATGAATCATAGATTCATACTGTGACCTTAAAAAAAGATTAGAAACGGGATCTTATGACGCCCTGCGGGGTACGTATTATAATCCCGAAAGTTCATAATATCTGCATTTGAAATACCGACGATTAACACATCGAAAATCAAAATACCGAAAGTACAAAATGCCGATACCCGATATACCGAAGCTTGAAATACCTATTTTCGTATGACCGAATGTTTAAAATCCCGAAAGAACGTTTGACCGAAGGTTGAAATATCTATTTTCAAATGACCGAATGTTTAAAATCCCGAAAGTACGTATGACCGAAGATTAATATACCTACATTTGATGCCGGGTGTCCAGATAAAAACTTATAATACCGAATTGGCTGAGCTCCGACTCCATGTGGTCCTGTCTGCCTTACCCCTAGAGTGTATATAAAAAGCCGGAGGCGCGGAGGGAGGGCAACCCTCGCGCGCTCGCTCGCCTTCGCAGCTATGGCTGTTTGGTCTGGGCCTCACCCGCTACGGCTCCCTTGTTACCTGCACTTTCTTAAGCAAGGGCGTATGGGTTGCATTTCCCGCAGCGCCGGAGCAGACCGGAAGGTATTTCAGGTGTAGGTATATTATTTTTTCGGGATTATAGTCTTCGGGATTTCAGGCTTTCGGTAAAACGAACTTTCGGGATTATGGTTTTCGGGATTATAGTCTTTGGGTTTTCAGGCATTCGGTCAAACGAACTTTCGGGATTTTAAACTTTCGGTAAAATAATCATTCGACATTTTAATATTCGGTCTTCCGTTCATAGGCCTTATGAAATTCGGTATTTTGAACTTCGGTATTATAATACGTACCCCGCCCTGCGTACCCAAGCGTGAGAAAGTGTCAAAGGTTCTTAAACAGGGCCGGAGATGAACTACTTGTCTGTATTTACTGTATCCTCGCTTTCCAATTATTATTTCGTATCTTGTTTGAAACAAAACAAAAGAGCAATTAATGCTCGCAATGTCCGCTTATAATTAAAATACTACTTCGATAATTATTCATCGAGCCGAATCGATATTTTTAATTGAATAATTGAGTGTTCTGCATCATCTCGCGCTGTGTAATGGAATATCAGTTGGATGCACCAACGTAATTGCAGACACGTGTAAAGAAGTGTAGAGAACTCGTATCGCCTTTTCACCTGACTTCCGAAAAAGAGATTTTTTAGACCTAGGGCCCGTTTTATCAAAGCTTGTAATTTGTAATACAAGTGGGAGTCTCTTTTTAGGGTTCCGTAGTGAACGAGGAAAAAAACATTTTGAAAAACAAGTTGTTTTCCGGTTTTTGCGATATAACATCGAGTAAGGTATCATTCGATAGCTGTCTTAAAAAATCATAATTTCTATTAGGTATATTTAGAGGACCGTTTAGGTAATATTTAACTCGAAAATATTTATATACTTACGCTAGTGTTGCGTGTCCCCCCCCCCCTACACCAAAACTACAAGTAGTAAAAAACCGAAAAATATTTTAAATGCCTAACATAGCCTAACTAATTAAAAAAAACTATCTAACTAGTTTTATGCGTTTGTAGGAACGGCTTTGGAACCCTTGGAACCCTACATCAGTGTAGGGTTTTCAAGCCGTTACTACAAAAACTACGGCTACAAATAATACGGCAAATATTTTTGACTAAGTATATATTTTTAAAATAATTTACTTTATGTATCTATACTTGTATTTATATTTAGTTAATGTGTAGACATTATTTCAAAATAGTACTTTAACCCCCTTACTAATAAACGTTGAGTAACAGTGGTATAGCTAGTATAGTTCTTATCTGTCAAATTGAAAAGTCACTATGACAGATAAGGACAATACATTGTATAGCTATACCACCGTTACTCAACGTTTATTAATAAGGGGCGGTAAGTGTTTCTTGTAATTTAATTTGACTTAACTTCTACCTTAGCTATTTCTCTGTTCACGACTATCTGGAAGAGATCACTATTTATCCATTGTATAGTCCTGTAATTAAGATGTCCTGTTCGTCTTTTGTCTTTGATAGTGTTTTATCAGGAGTAGGGTTGTGTAGTACATGTACTAAGAGCCAAAAAAAAAAAACCCGTCACTGTACTAGAACGAACTATTCCGAGAAGTTTCTGCTCTTAGTTAATTTAGTACACCGAACAGAGCAGGCAGAGCAGTGAGTGACACTGACAGCAAAGCCGGCCATTCATTCGGTCAAAGGAGCATGAACAGACCAGTTTCTTTCAGTGTACTAGCGTACTAAAAGAACTAAAAGACCGATTAGTACATTAGAGCGATTGTACTAGTTTGGAGCGATCCGCTCAGTGAACGAGCGCGCACAACCCTAATCAAGAGCATTTGAACGAGTATTGTATTGTATTGTAAATTTCAAGTTACAACTCCTCAGGTCTGATTCTAAATATCTACATTAGGTATACAAGGCAGCCGGGTTCCCAAAGCTTGCTTTGAAATCAAATTCCATTGACAGGAATATTGATGTCTTTAATCTCGGGTCGAGTGACTTCGACTGAAGATTCGACACGCACCGGTTCAATCTGGTAAACTACGGGACTACGAGTATGAAAGCTAGAGGATAAAACCAACTTTGCTCGTGGTTGTTTCGATGACTTGTTTAGCGTAGAATTGGAGCCAGTGTGAGCCGTAAATCCGAAATCAATGAGCAAGGTGTCGTTAGATTTATCTTATCGTCCCAAGTTGATATAAACTTACGCCTTCGTTCCCAGAGTTGGGTAGGCAGAGCTATAGAATTACCAACAACTCTAAAAACTTGTTGATAATTCTGTAAGCACATTTTGCACAATTAGGCTAAGATGTTTACCAGCGTTTTAGTGGCAGCCCATTGCCTCTAAAGAAATAAATAACTATTAAACAGATAAAAAAACTCCCAATGTAATAGCGCCTTCCTTCATGGCTGATCTACATTGGTCCAGCAAAAACATGCCAGTATAGTTCGACACACGTAAAAAGAGCTCCGAGAGGCTAGTAGAGGGGATATGGTTGCGCATGTTGTCTACTAACAAACCAATCATAGATAAGAGTGTATTACTGGGAACCAATAGCGTGGCAGCAAAGCGAAGCGGTTTACGCTCCTTTGGTCCGTAATTTGCTCACTGCGCAGGTAGGTCGCTCAGGGCTCTTTTTACGTGTGTCGAACTGTAGAAGTAGATTGACGAGTTGGTTTTCACGTTTGAGGCGAGAGCTATTGTGACGACGCAATGTATATCTACTAGCATACTTTTGCTGGACCAAATTCAATCATCCGTCAGAGCTGATAGCTTGTAAACGACCGAACCGATTGTCATGAAACTTAGCTGAAAACCATACCGATTAAACTAGTTTTAAAAAAAAACGCGTCCGATTCGGTCCATCCACTTCGGAGGTGCGATACCACAGGCATACCTACAGATACATCCGTTGAACTTAGAACATAGATGTTGTTTTAAAGTCCATGCCAAATTACTTGTCTTCCTCAAAATGAATCGTTTTTGACTAAAACGGCCGTTATCTGGTGAATAAATCAACTAGAGACCGCATTTTGCACACTATTTTCCTGATTTTACATCATAAACGATTTTTATTATGACAAAATTGTAATTTTAGGCGAAAAGGGAGCATGTTGAGGTTATAAAAGTGTTTACTAAATAAGACAATTCAGATGGTATGGAGTGTACATAGTTCTATCTTTTGCAATTTCAAAACAAGTCGCAACAAATAGGTACTACAGGCAATTAACGCCCACTTAACTTTAAGTTATTATTTTTTCAATAAATACAAATTAAATTTAAAAAATAATGTGATAAACAAATAAACCATACTTTTCTGAACCGAAACATATTTTTTGAAAATAGAATTATTTAAAATTTCCTTACTTATGGCACCTTTTTAAAAACTTTGTCTTTAGGCGTTATTAAAAATACCATGTTCATTAATGCCCGTTTACTTAAATGTAATTCTAGACGCAGAAAACATATTCCTGGAGAATAAATATGATAATAAAACATATCAGTCACATACAAATTTATTTTATCAGAAATGGAAAACATACATATAAGAAATCAAAATTTAACACAAAAGTATCATACTTCCAAAAGTAGTAAAATTCAATCATTTTAACTAAACTTTTTTGGTCATAAGATCTTATATCAAGATTTACATCAAATAACAATTAAAATGCTATTCTTTCTAAAAAAAAATAACAAAAGTATTATCCTCCATTGGGTATTATTGAACAGAAAAGTGCAATTACGCCCTGAGGTACTAGGTTATTAACGGTATGTAGAAAACAAATTTAATACTTATTATGTGGTTTCTCATTACAAAAGAAATGATAAGTTAATTTGTTTTTGAATGAAGTAAGTATGCTTATGTTAATATACAACGTGTCCCAAAACTCAACGATAAGCCGGCACCAGAGGATGGAGCTGCTTATGATTAGTCGAGAAAAAATAAAAAAGATAAAAAAGATAAAAGAAATTTATTTAGTAAGTAGGCCGCTCGGGCACTTTTACACGTCAAGATACTACCAATACCAATACCAATAAGGAAAAGATATATTTTTTTCCTTATTTTTTCTCGACTAATCATAAGCAGCTCCATCCTCTGGTGCCGGCTTATCGTTGAGTTTTGGGACACGTGGTATAGTACTTATAAAATTGATTACATATAATTGGGTTAATAACGCCCACGAAGGGTAATATCGCCCAGCGGTTATTTGAAAGACCGTTATTAGCCGAGGGGGCGTTAATATACTTTCTCGCATTTTTTCACTATAATATGTACCTTACCTAAAAAATATTAGTGGAACATTAATAATAATCACTTACAACACTACGCATAACATAAATATATTAGAAGAACTATAAGGAAATAATTAAAAACTTAAAATTTCGTCGGAGCAGTTTTTATAACAGCAACGTTCGTGAGCGATACCCTCAAAGTGCGGTGCGTCACTGGCAAGATGGCGGCTCGAGAAACTCGCTTTTACTCTAGATGCGTTCCTATTGGTGTTAACTATGTGTGCGTACGCTGTGACACTGCTCATTCGAATTAAAGTACGTTTTCTCGGTTTTGGGCGTTATTTGACAGAGGGCGTTAATTGCCATACCTACCTAAGAAATAAATAAACCTAAGAAAAAAATAAAAAATAAGACTCGTGAAGCATTTCACATTGAGCAATACCGGAAATTCGATCGGGAAAGTGGATAAAATTTACCCTCCACTCCACGTGGATTCCACTGGACGCTACGTAAACGTGCTTCTGTCGGACAACCAGGCTGATGGGTACCGTAAGACCAGTGTATAAAATAAAGAAGGTTGTTTTTAGATGGTGGATGTGTTACCAGCATTTTAAGAACAGTTCACCAAATTTTTGTAAACTAACCACAGTAACCAATATTTTTGAAGTGCTCTGCTGCGAAGATGACCTCGCTAGCAGTCCACCCGTGACCACGGCTGGAACGACACCGTTGGACAGTAAAATGAATATTGTGGCATTTACTATCTTTTCTAAGAGTCCTTCCTAACACCTGTCATTTATTTTCTCGGGTTTGAGGTTATAATCAGAGGTCGGAATAGGTAGTGCTTATTAACCTAAACTTGACGCATGTTCATTCATGCGTGAGTGAGGTGGGAATACATTACTGAATGAAGAAGCATCAAGTTTAGGTTAATAAGCACTACCTATTCCGACCTCTGGTTATAGTTACGTGAAAATCAAACTTAGATAAATATTTTTACTTAATCCAATTATTACCGGGAAATTTGACAACCGTAAGTTAAAAATTGTTTGACTCATTCAAAATCCGCATTTAGTAGGCCGCATTTTTGTAGATTGTCTGTAAGTTTGTTTGATAAGAAGATAAGCAATGTACGTCAACTTTTACCTTTTAAGGTTCGTAATAATAAAACGGTATTTATGATCTTTGAAATGAATTTATCTTTTTTTATGGCATGCAGAAGCCGAACGAGCACCTGATATTAAATAAGTTAGGTTAGGTTAGATTAATGAACACAAAAAAAATAATGTGGCAGGAATACGTGTTTGCAAATTGAAAGTTTGTAAAATGATAGGTATAGTTTGTCAAATGATGATTTGGTAAAAAGTCAGGATACCTAAGTGGGATCTGTGACCCATATACATTTGCATTATCAAGACTACTATCTTATGACTGAAATCCTAAGACCGCAAATGCGTTGCCCACCCTGACGTTATATTACGGCCTAAAGAAACAAATTCTTATAATGACGACTAATAAATTCCGATTACAATCCCTAACTCACTCTACTCCAAGTTACAAAAGTTATTCTCTCAATCACGTTAATATTCTAAGAAACCGTATTATTAATTTTACCGTCGCTTCCGAACCTGTTTAATGTGAAATCAACACCAAGTCGCTTAACCATGAAAAGGTTTCCATGTTAATAAAGCACCGTAGATGATATATTAAGACCCCGTTTTATAAAACCCTGTTCGGTGGGCTTATTGCCTAACGCACTCGCAATCGCAATCGTTTTCATTTTGACAGTCCGAAGGCGAGTCTGCATACAAAATGTAAACAATTGTAACACTTTGAAGCCGATTGCGATTGCGAGTGCGTTAGGCAATAGCGACGCAGGATTGTTGGTTTTGTAACAAAATAACGCTATTGTATGTTATTGAATGTAAAGTAACTCTGAGCGAATCGGCCTAAATTGCGAGCCAAAAGCGGGATTGCTTTTTTGCCCACTTTGCCCTGATTAAATTCGTTATTGTTTCCCCGGAGACGGGGAGTGTGTTCCCATAAAATATAGATATCTATGATGTCTGGATTCATTGTAATGAGGTCTGTTACAAGGCTGGGGTCGCCAGACGTGGCAGGTCAAGGACTAGAGGCGAAAAATATGTAGTTATGGATCAGCTAACGATTAGCCTTAACCTATATTTTTTGGATTTTTCTTCTGTTATTAAGGTTGTCTGGGAGAGATCGCTATGTTAGATTATAAGATTATAAGATTGTTATTCTTTGTTTAAAATTGTAACTCTCTGTGGTGTTCAATAAAGAGTATTGTATTATATTGTACTGTACCAACTGGAAAAAATATTGAGTTTTTATTGTATAGTTGTTGGTATTCATCTAAACCTGCCCATCTGTTTCTTTTAAACTTGTGGATTTGGGTCTTTTTTTCAGACCTTATACCTTATTCCATACAGTCCTTTCTTCAATATTCTTAAAATTAAATAGTGGGGCGCGACTTCGTGGATTTAAAACACCAGACGCACATCTGTTAACATACGGCCAAAACGATTTATTATACTGGCGCTCTATTCTTCTCCGCAAAACTATTGATATGTTATCGTATCGTTTATAACACGGCCGTCATACTGTCAAGTCAATAAGAGCTATCATAAGTTTGACCATATGATAAAATGTCAAGAGCAATATGGTTTAAAGTAGAAGAGAACCGCAGATGCGGTGAATATTCAAATGACATAATATATCTTCCTTTTCCAGTTAGCTTCACCCATAGATAAGCTAATCGAGAAAGCACCATCAAGGACTTTAAATGTTGATCCACCATAGAACCTTCTCACAATGAAAGCATCAAGTGACGAGATAGAAATTACATTGTAATAAATCGTTGGTTTTATGCGACAAGATTCTATAGTGGTTCATCAAAAGTCTGTGACCGTACATATGAATGTCAAGATACGCCATCGTTTGAACATTCAGTTCATCTGTTCATGCTAATGCGTGAAGTCCTCGTTCGGATTATATTTGATCGGCAGGTCCCGGTCGGGCTGTTCAGATGCCACCTCTCGGAAATATTATTGTGATGAGGCAGAGTGCGAGGAGACTGCTCCCGGGGGACGACGACAAGTGGCATGTCGGGACTTGTTCTCTTTACTTGATTAGCCTCGTTTACCTCGGTAAAACCATATTGCTTTTGTTATAAACTCTTTGTTGTGACAGTGAGTTAGGTTTAAACTTGTAGTTTTATAAAAGATCTATTTTCTATGTCATTGTCACTCTAAAATAAATGGTGTATCGTATTACATCGTTTTCCTGACTTCGTGTAATTTTGTTTGTATTTTTTTCATCTGGCGACCGCGTTACAACTTGAAAAATTTACGGAGAGAAAGGACAATAGCTCGGAGTCTATTTACGAAAACTAAGAACGATTTTAACGCTAATTTACAGTCGAACATTGAGGAAGTCACCGCCGCTTTCGGTCGGCTGCAGCTCGACATTGTTTAACGTGGACGAGCGTATAAAGGAACAATATCTGAGCGCAGAAGAAATGACGGAGGAGGAATTTCTAGAGGATTGTCTGATTAGTGATAAGTATCAGTACGACTGGGAGCAAATGAAAGTTAAGTACGACAACGTTTCTCAGAAGGCTGTGCGCAGGAAAAGGTCAAGTGAATCCAACGGCAGCGACGTATAAAATAATACTGTAAAGTCACAGCACTGATGTAACAGGTCAACATGAAGTTCAGCCTGTCAGTCGAGACGGTTCCGGCTACCCAAAATTGAAATGCGAAAGTTCGACGGGAATATCAAAAACTGGATTGGTTTTTGGGGCCAGTTCAAGAAAATTGACAGTGATGAGAATATGGACGACGAAGATAAATTCCAATATTTATTTCAGTGCACTGTTCCAGATTCTCCAGCTAGAGAGCTGGTCGATAGCTGTCCTCCATCGGGAGCTACGAGTAATTATAAGAAATCGATCGAACAGTTGAAGTCCAGGTTTGCTCGTGACGACTTACTCATCGAGATATACACCGTCCCGGGACGTACCCCAAGGATTTTAACCATCGATTCTAGACCCTATTTGGAGTATATAATGTGGTATAACATGTAGTCCAATAACGCATAATTTCCGAGATTTTTATTATTTAAAAAACAATTCCATAGTTAATTTAATTTGAAATCTGTCACCTTAACCTAAAGCATTATTTACATTACCAAGAAAGATTCATGTTGTAAGTACCAATATCATCAACGTACAACATAAATTAATTTAATCAATTTCTTAGTAAATAATGCTTTATGTTAAGGTGACAGAGTTCAAATTAAATTAACTATGGAATTGTTTTTTAAATAATAAAAATCTCGGAAATTATGCGTTATTGGACTACATGTTATACCACATTATATGTATACTCCAAATAAGGTCTAGAATCGATGGTTAAAATCCTTCGGGTACTTCCCGGGCACGGTGTATGTACGTGAGCTCGTCAATCTAGTATTAGCGCAAGCCGAAGGTAACACTTCCCATACTTTAGGCCACTTATATGATAAACTAACTACGCAATTGCAAGCTTTTGGCGTGGTTATCATGTGGCCCTGGGGCTCTATTCTACTCGTTGAAGGGCCCCCAGGGCTAATCTAATTATTTTTAACTCGCCCTCCATTACTCAAGAGAATAAGAGCTATCCTACGTTGACATTAGAAAGAAAGAAATAAAGAAAATAATTTTATTTCTGCAACATTCTAGCTAAGATTCTGTAAAGCTAAATATGTTAGAACATTTAAAACTAGAGTTATGCCCGCTCGGTCTTTAAAGGGAGCGCTCCGATCTCGGTCAATCGGTGAAAGGAACTAGTTCGGTCTTTTAGTTCCTTTAGGTCCTTTAGCTCCGGAGCAAATTTTGAGATCTGAGCAGGACACGCTTTGAAGTATGTACTATTGGTCTCGTTCACATCGAGTGCCGTGGCGAGCGCTCTTTACTCGTTCGCTCTGTTTCGTTCATACGTACAACAATAGAGAATTTCAGCCAGTTTAGATTTTTGGCTTACCGTATTATTCATTAAAAACTAAAAATAGCTGTAGAAAAATCATTTCGATACGTCAAATTGTTTTCGAGATATTAAATTTTAAACTTCGTATGTGGTGCTCGAAACCCGGCGGCTAGCGCTCACGGATGATGACGTCATCGCTTAACAGCGGTACGCGCCCTTATATGAAAAAGTAAGTTTACAGGGCTATAACTTCTTAACCGTTATAAGTAGCCAGTTGAATTTTTCACAGAATACGTGTTATTATAAAATCTATCGTTTAAAATTGTACAATGAACAATAAATCAAATCCCAAGAGGGGTCCCCATACAAGAAACATGAAAATAACTCATTTTTTTTAGCATTTTCATACGGATTGTGTTTTTATAATGGCTTCTTATTTTGATGCTATTTTAAGCTTAAATTGTAGTCTAATTTTCATAGTTTCCGACTAAATAGCAATTTCAAGTAAAACTGCTACAAATATGTGACAAAACTGATTTTATCAACACGATGTTTTAGGCGGTCACCCATCCTGTTATAGACTACGCTTGTACTTGCTTAACTTTGTAAGTCGTAATATTTTTACGAATTCGTTTTGATGTTACTATGGCAGCTATGTTTATCTATTATTTTGTATTACATAACTAACTGTCTGTCAATGACCGGCTTTTCTATTTGTAATGTTTGTCGAATAAGTTGATTAAATAAAATTAGAATAATAATCAAGCACTTTAAATTTTGGGATAGTGGCAATAATGCCTAGACCTAGCAAAGCGAGAGTGTTGTAGTTATGTAGGTAGGTACGTCTATCGACTTGGTAGCGCCCGCGAAATTTGAAATCGATGAAATGAATACACTAAGTATCAGAACTACTGCTAGGTCAATCAAAAATTCATGTTTTATAGTTCACTCTTTTATACAGTAGCGATATTAATTCTAAATTGACACGAAATTTCTAAAGAAAGGCCTACCACCAAAGTTAAGCAACCACCGCTTACCTAAACATCGATCGTGTTGATTTAAACTAGGCACTTTTTAACATATTTGTAAGAGTTTTACTACAGTTTACTGTTTGGTCGTAAACTATATATGTTTGTATGGAGTTTTGATTATTATCTAAACTTAATGTGACACGGAAATAAAAAGCTATTATACAAATACAACCCGTACTTCGCCTTCCAAAGTTAAGCAACTACACCAGTAGTCTAAAACAGGATAGGTGACCGCTTAAAATATCGTGTTGATAAAATCAGTTTTGTCACATATTTGTAGCAGTTTTACTTGACATTGCCATTTAGTCGTAAACTGCAAAAATTAGACTACAATTTAAGCTCAAAATAGCATCAAAATAAGAAGCCATTATAAAAATACAATCCGTATAAAAATGCTAAAAAAATTGATTTATTTTAATGTTTCTTGTATGGGGACCCCTCTCGGGATTTGATTTATTGTTCATTGTACAATTTTAAACGATAGATTTTATAATAACACGTATTCTGTGAAAAATTCAACTAGCTACTTATAACGGTTAAAAAGTTATAGCCCTGTAAACTTTACTTTTTCATATAAGGGCGCGTACCGCTGTTAATCGATGACGTCACCCCAGCAAGATGGCCCCCGCGCGCTTTAATATTATTGACCCAAATTTTAAACATTCATAAAATAAAAACTACTGAGTCGTTTTGAATAAAATAAAAAGTAGTATGTTTGTTTATTTATAAACTTTACCGCTACAAAGTGTCAATCGATTTGGCGTACCTACTGACATTCTTCATTGCTATTGACCTAAAGGACCGAAGACCGATTAAGATCGTTTACGAAGAACTAGTTCGTTTCGGTCCGTGACGGGAATTCATTCCTTTTAGTTTTTAGTTCCTGACCGACACAAGCCTATTTAAAACTTAAGATAACTTAAATAACTTGACTCTTAAGCAGGCGCCAGCAATCTAGGTATTATAACTACGTATTAAATATAATTAATACATTTTTTGACAATCATGATTAGGATACTTTTAATTTTGACATGTAATGCAAACTTATATTGTAATCTTTTTCATGAAATAAAGAAAGACTGATATTTCAACTCACTATAAGTGGTTGATAAAAAGCCTCTGCCTTAAAAAGGGTTATCTGTCAGGGACAGTACAGTCACCAGCAATAATAATATTATCCTATATTGGGCGCAAAAATATCTGACACGCTCTTATACCTCTAGTAATAAAGCCGTGTCAGATGTTTTGCGGCCAATGTTGGACAATATATTATTTCTGGTGACTGTACACACAGGAGTGTCGCTGGATACTTTAATTAAATAAAATGACAAAAAGGCGGATTGCGGCAGGCCACTGGTATAGTCAGCTTCATAAGTAGTTACATAGTTGTACCTTGTCGCTTTAACGCTTTAAACAGATTATTGCTAAAAATTTATATTTTTTTTAACAACAATCTGTTAAAAGCTATGTTTATTCGCACGGGCACTTTTGAACGTTAAAAATCTACCAGTGCTCCCTGCGCTGTATTAGTGCAGCGGGGCCTCTAATCTACACGGTAAAAAACGCCCAAATTAAGCCGAATATGAGCAATCAGGGGAAATAATTCGTGTAGTTTTATAAGTTGGTAGTTATATACCTTTGCGGTATCCAGATTAACAAACTAAAAGTCCTCAAGGGTTTATGCTTGTATCATGAGTATTTCTTGGCCGATTATAATTTTAATTTCACTTTTGGTGATCTATCTCTTTTACTCGTACGGTATTTTCATATATTAAAAAAATCTATGCTATATCCTATAATGATTTTATAAAAATCAACCGAGAAAGTTAATGTTCAAAAAAAAACACCAATTAGTCTCAGTCTCTTCATTAAAGTACACCTATGGAAGTTCTTGGCTCGTTCGTCAAGGATATTTTATCCTTATTATCACAAAGTTACTCGCTTTATCTCGGGTTTAAGTTTGTTTTACCTTATTTACATGACAACTTTACCTTTACTCTTTCATTTCATTTAATTATACCGCATTCTTGTGAAATGGGTAGCGCCCTGGAATTTAATACGTCTAAGACTTACTTGGAATAAGACTTACTCCGAGATTAGTCTACAGCGTGTGTATTCCATACGATCCTAAATTTTAACATACGATAGATTTAAGCAGTATTAAGAGGTACAGCAATAAATTTTAACAAATACTCTCAATAATTAAGCCTAATGAATTTTTTAAGTTTTCCCGGCCAGCTATGTAATGCAAATATTGAGTTGACAATAACGTCGTCAATAAATCAATGAACACAAAGTGCTTACGTAGACGACTTGGTTATTTGAATACATCGCGTGCCGAATTAATTTGTATGAAAAAAAATACGTTTTCTTTTGTTAACTTAATGTACCAATTTACGTTAATTAGGGTCTTTTCTAACTGCCCTTAAAATATAGGATCGTATGGAATACACACGCTGTATACAAATTCGGCGTTTAATCTAGGTATAAGATCTTATTCCAGTTTGGTCGAATGCAACCTAAATTGAATGTTTAAAGTGAATAGTGTCTAGATATGATTTCTTCGTCACCTTTCTTATTTTTAACCGACTTCAAAAAAGGAGGAGGTTATACGTTCCACTGTATGTTTTTTTTTTATGTATGTTCACCGATTACTCCGTCAATTGTCGACCGATTTCAATTTTTTTTTTTGGTTTGATAGAGTATACTTCCGAGGTGGTCCCAATGTCACCGAATCTGTATCTGATGAGGGGATCAGTGAGGAATTGAGGGAACTCCTCAAATATTGTAGGCAAACATATAGCGATTTTAGTATTTTTAGTAACAAGTCCAGCATTTGCATTCAGAAAGTATCATTTGGTGTAGTGGAACTGATGATGAAGACCACAGATGGCCACCGGAACTCCTCAATGGTACCGATTTCAAGGGTGGCGATAAGATATCTCGATTAAGATAGTTGAGCGACTACCTACAACGAATAATATTTACTTGTTGAAATATGACTATGACTTTCCCGCGGCGTTGCTTGCGGCGCGCTTGATATAAGTTAAAGTTTAATTTCAACTAAGAAGTGGGACTACGTAACAGCGTATTATGATCACTAAAAAGTATAAAATAAAATAAATGTTTTAAAAAAACAAAAAACCGCCTTATTTTTCATTTACGTGAGCCGGGAATCGAATTCACCAAAATGCAAAAATAAACATTGACGATGTCTATCGAAAGAGTCAATGACAAGGACAAATTCTTTCCTATTATCGTTTTGTAAAAATTAAAGAATACCGTGCCCGTGCAAGCTAACAAATACTTATATAAACTACATGTATACAAGAGATAAAAAACGTAAATACATACAAGTACTAGAAACCTACATAAGATATTGATAAATAGTGGTGGTTTTAAAATATGTTTTTTAAGCAAACACCTCTTCCGGATCAACTTGTCCAGGATTTTCTCTATTAAAATAAGTAGTTTATAAAAGCAAAATAACAGTAATTTTTAACTTAAAACTTTTAAGAGACGAATTCCCAGTCCAATGGTTTCCTAATTAACATATTGATATATTTCTACGTTATGTAATACTTACAATTACAACAATATGTAACAATAATAGGAAACACAAAACCAATTAAAGGATTTCACATGTTACGAGTATAGTGACTGAGTAACAAATTTTAAGCTTAGCACAAATGCCATGGTGACATCTCTAATGAAATGAAAGACATGTCTGAATTAAGTAAATTACAGCCAACAAGTCTCTCAGGAGTTTCTCAACTCATTTGCGTTTCGTACAATACAGGAACTCTTCAAGCACTTACCTACCTACAGTTTGTAGCACTTTGCACTTTACTGAAAGTGTGTTCGTGATTACCTAATTTTATTTTTGGCTTAAGGTTAGGTATATGTCCTAAGTTTGAATTCAGCTTGCGCGGCGGCGTAAAACAATTCGGTGAATTAAATGCGTCTATCAATTTGAAGGATAGGCTATAAAGTGGCATTTGCTTTAAAGGAAGTTGTGTCTAAATTGTAAAACCACTTAGTTGGCCGACTGCACATTGAAATATTTGGTTTATTTCAATAAAATCGATTTACAAAAACAAAATGGCGGATTAATACTTAAAATAAAGTCAGTCTGAAAAAAACTCGTCGTGTGGATAATCAAAATAAATGCCTTGAAACGACAATTCCAAGACTAGTACAGTGGGATAATAGCTCTCAGAATGTGCTTCGGGTTGGTATTTGTCTCTCACTCGCTATAATACGCTCTTATTAAGAGCGAGTGAGAGAGTGCTTACAGTCTGTATCTTATAGGTGAAAAACTTATATGGAATTTACGTCAAATTTCAAATATAGAATGTCGAACGGTCTATACAGATGTGTTACAACCAGAGGTCGGAATAGGTAGTGCTTATTAACCTAAACTTGATGCATCTTCATTCAGTAATGTATTCCCACGTCACTCACGCATGAATGAACATGCGTCAAGTTTAGGTTAATAAGCACTACCTATTCCGACCTCTGGTTACAACACATGCAAGAGGTCATTTACTTAAGTTTTTCACCTATATCAGAGTTAAGGCCACTGTTGACTTCGTTGCGGATGTTAGTAAAAAACCTTAATCTTCTACTTAGGTATTTTGTGGAAAGAATGTTAAGTTTATGTAGCTCAATTTACCAACCATTACTTCATAATTATATCTTTATATCGTTGACGCATTTGTTTTTACAGGCTTCTATTTATCTTACTTCGTCCGTATGTCTGTCATTCCTCTTCCGTTTGGCCAAAAGTCGTAACGTGTGCCGTGGCAGTTCCCTAACTTCTACCTATTTCTCATTCTAGACGTTTTACGTCAAAGTGTCGTGTCTCCTAACACTTTATCAAGAATATTTGACAGCAATCTGCGTTGTATTCGTGTAAACATAAACAAACGAACGTAGCCTGAGCGACACTTAACATTTTACGACCTTGTGTCGTTTTATTGCACAAACAACGCTCATGTTTAGAGAATCAGCGAAAGAGCCATGTGTTACACGAAAATGAAATGTAATTCGTTGGCAATAGAAACGTTGACGGGGGTTTAACGCGTGATCTACGATCTGACTTAAAACTGCGTGGCAGGCCGCGTTTAATCTAAACGTCATGTTAAGATGTGAAGATGGAATTCGATTTGTATCAAATACAAGTTAGAGTTTTAAGAAATAAGAACTTTAGCAGTGCTGTTTTTGTTATTTTGTAGCTTTATTTAAGTAAAGTAACGTATGCATATATTGCATTAACATATATTTTCGTGGTTTCAGTGCATATTCAGGGTGCCTCTGACCTTGGGGCTTTCAATGCATGGATCGGTTCTACTCCTGAAACAATTAACTTATGTGGCTCAGGGACTCTTAGTAATACAATACATTACGCCGACAAAGTAGGTAGTAAAAAAATAACTTGACAATATATTTTTTTGTCTACCTTCCTCCCATACCTACCTAAGTACATGTAAAGCAAAGGTATTTTTTTTACATTATAACATTGAGTGAGGTATCATTAGATAGCTCTTTAAAAAAAATATGCAGATGCTTTTATCAATTTATAGATTTGGGGAGCGTTTAGGAAATATTGAACTATAGGTATACACAGTTTTTTTAATTATAGCCCATAATGCCCATAGTAATTACTACGTGATGCTCTAAAAACTATCATGACTAAGTAGACTTGATTGGTTCCTGCAGTGCTTACAGGTGGATACCTAATAAAAAAAATCTCAAAAAAGCCCTACGTTTTGCGTGGCACCAGGTGGCACTACTATATTGTCTAAAAACAAATTAATTGGCTGTTTTTGGGTAAAAGTGGATCATGATCGCAATTTCGCTTCTCACAGCAGCGCCCTCATTATTTCTAAATCTTTTATGCCAAGCTAAAAGAGGCTCTGCTATGGCCGACGATCGAATGAATTCATCGCGGGATTGGAAGATTTTTCTGGAGCATTAAGTACCGTCATAATTTTGTCATTACGTGGGCTCGGAGGATGACGATTCCATTTGCGAGTTATGCGACGTCCGCAAATCTGCAAAGTAAATTTTCTCAAACGTGCTCGGAAAGAACGGTTTTCCGATTGAAATACAAGGACGGAAAATGCCTCTTTTTACTCATAGGAGTAAAAAAACCATATTAAAACACTTTCCGTCCATGTCCATATTGTTTTTTAAATGTGCTCTCTATTGCGTATAAAATCGAAAGGACCATGAAAAAAATCCCGTACACCCAACTTGTAGGGGCGCAGTGAGAGGCGGCGGCGCGGCGGGGCTCTGCGGAGCGGCGGCGTCGGGCGGCGGCTCGTGGTGCGTGAAACTCTTCTCTCCAAATTTGTCAAAGGTTTTTAAAAATACTTATAATCATATATTTGTATAATTTCCTCGCAGTATTTGAGAAAAGCATTATGTATGCCTCGGCGGAAACGAGGATTTCTGACTCGTATTTTAGCAGGCCTCGCTATTGCTCGGCCTGCTAACCACCTCGTCAGGAAATCCCTTACTTTCTGCGCCTAGGGAACAATGTACTATTCATTTTTTTCTTGTGAAGAAGGCTAACCTGAGTAATTTTGTGGTACATGGTGGTACGAGTATTCTTTGGTGCTATTAGTGTTTTGCTGTCAAAATATGAATAGGCTCATCGTCATAAATATCTACACACTTTAGTATGTTTACGGCCTTGAGTGTCGGTGGCCTAGTGGCTTAGGGGTCAACTCAAGATTGTAAGGTACCGAGTTCGAACCCCGCGGTCTCCTTGTACCAATTAGTTTTTCCAACTTAAATGCATTACCTCATACTCTTACGGAGAAGGAAAAACATCGTGAGGAAACGAAACCTGCACATTCGAACAGCTGAGTGTGTAAGAGGGTATGCACAAAAAGGATCAAAGGGGTAGAAGCGTATCCGAAAGGGCTCATTTGTGAGATATATATGATAAGATGTGCAAGGCCTGTAATTATTCAGCTACTATACTCGTACCTAATCGCGGAAAGCCATTTTTTCCCTGTATTGGAAAATATTTGTGTGATGAGCGCGAGTTTTGTCTTGGATGTCGTCTATGTATTTAAGTCTATCCACAATCATGAAGTTTCTGTATCTTGACAGCAATAATACAATGCTAAACTTTATTGTAGCGTGTGAAGGAATAGTAATAACAGCATTGTTTTACTGCAGTCAACATTATCAATATTCTGAAACTTCATTGTTGAGCATTGTGTCAGAATTGACTTCATATCTGGCTAATACCTACTGTAGTACCCATAGTACAAGCTTTGAGCTTAGTTGGGGATTAGGTCAATAAATTAAGTATAGAAAAAAGCATTTTAGAAAATGATAACCTCTCCACAAAACTTATTCTAGTAATAAACAATTAAAAGAATACCTAAACCTAATGCAATAAATAAATAGTTAAATTAATACAATTTGTGGCTTTAAACGATGTTAATAGCCCCAAAGCATTCCGTTTTAGCAGATTAAAGTCGTTCTAGAAACAAAATGGCGCTCGAGAAGTCCGCTCCGCATACCACGGAGTTATTCTTTTACTGGCGCTCGGTCGAACGAAATCGACGGCAAGCTTAACTTGACCCGTGCGCGTCCAAGGATTACGTGTTGGTACGTTTCTCAATCTGTTAGGTGCTTTACAAATTAGTCAAGCCGCTTGTCAATTTGTCAACGAATAACCACTAGTGGTAAGTGGGGTTTGAGGCCCACAGACATTTACAGTCTCAAAAATGAAATCTTAAGATTTCAAATGCATAGCTAATGGAAACCCTCTATGCTAGTAATTTCACCGGTTGTCTTATCCCCACAACGGAACAATGCGAACTGCTGCTTGGCTGTAGGATAAAGGATAGGATGGTAGTAGCAATTCGGACGCTCACAAGGCCCCCTGTAAAAAATCGGTGAAGAAAGTATGATACCTTTGAGATGATGATACCTTTGATTTTATCGAATAATCAGCCCGATGCAAATCGTCTTCTATTCGGAGCTCCTACTATAAGAGTAACTGATGTCCTAATATGATGAACTAACAGGTCAACATCGGCCGACGTACTGTTAGTTTGTGGTGGAATATACGCGAGAAAAGACGAAGGTTCCGTTTTACCGAGCGTAAAGGAATTACACCCCAAGATTGCAATTACGGACCATAATATGTTTATCTACCTGTTCGCAGCCGCAGTAATGAGTTCCAGGCCGAAACATTTTCACGAATAATTCGTGCCGTAAGCCAGATTTTCATTTATTAATTAAGGTAAAAAACTCTTATTTTCGGCCAACTAGGGCCCTTGCTCCACTGATCCACGTATAAAAAAGTGACAGTAAACAACATACTAAAAATAAGGTAATAAGTGCTTCGAGTTAAGCACTTGCTTTATACTTATTTCAGTTAAAGGATTGACCACCCCGAAGGCTAAAATACGGTCACATAACGTCACGTTTTTAACGCGTCTTTTACGACGACCGGTGTCATCGGTGTGGTCACGTCCAAAAGAACGCCTTGAACTATTTTTTCTACTTGCGTGCTATACACCGCTAATATACATATCATAATATCGTTTACAGTATCGGAATGCCACGCATAGCGTAATAGCGAAAACTGTTGCATAATGAGCGGTGCCATAGTAATAACTGGTCTTTCATAACCATTATAGTATTGTTATTACCATCGTTACGGTAATTCCGGATATCAGTCTTGGCATTCAGTGAACACTTGACATCCGAATTTGTATATTAAATCGTAAAAAATGTTTTAACACCAATTGAATAAGTAGATTAAAAACAAAATTAATTTTGAGACTAATCATGTGTGTAAAATTTATTTTTTATTAAATCAATAACCAAATCATCGACTAGTTATTTGGTTACCATAGTTACACTCAATATGGCTCAATAAGAGCTCTATATGGATAATATGTATATTCAAAAATGGCATTTCATGTTTAATAATAAATTGCCAGAACTGATTTAGCAACTTGAAATTTCCATGAAATTAATATAACAGTAAAATTCACAAACTATTAACGTCTATCGAAATAATCAAAATAACTTTGCTGACAAGTAATTTATTTGCAGAAAAATCAAGGAAAGTATAAAAGAATTGTTTATTTTTTTAAGCTTGTAGAAAAACTTATGTATGCAACAATAGCTAGGTACATAACTAGCTCTAAATAAACTTATGCCCGTCATTTAATTAGAGCGCTCGCCCCGCTGTCGCTCACGCTCTCACCTCGGCATTCGTACCTAAAGAGACTTTATTATACGCCAGTTGCATAAGTACCTAAATGGACGCTGCACAATTTACGCAGCTCAGTGTACTTTAAGCTTCGGCACGGTCGATCCTGTAATGGCACTGCAGCACATCTCCATTATCGATAAAATTAAATGAGCCAGAAAGTCCGCGCTACGTGCTTTGCGGATTGAATTTTATGTTTTAGCTCTATTTACCTGTTACCCGTTATTTTAAAAGACGCTAAATACCTACGGTTGACGTAACGTTCTAATTTTGTTTTAATGCATTAATTTGTAACAGATAAATAATTTTCTATGTATAATTGTACACTTCATTTTCTTTTTTCTCATTTTTATTTAATTTAGATTTCCCACTCAACCTTTGAAAAAATAACCATATCGACTATCAACATTAGATAATATTACTCATCTTTAAGGTATAAATCGAGAAATTTGAGGTTATCCATACTCCATACTTATATACTTATACTTATATACTTATATTTATATACTTATACTTATATACTTATACTTATAATAATAATAATAATAACAAGGCCCGACGTAGACTTTTTAGCGTCTGTGAACTGGCTACGATTTGGTGACCTCTTTGGGGAAACCGAAGGTTTTGTCTGTGCAATTGCTGACGAGGTCATAATGACGAACAATTACCGGAAATATATTCTGAGGGATGGCACGGTTGACGTTTGTCGAGCATGCCGTTGCCCCGGCGAGTCCCTCAGACATATAATTTCCGGTTGTTCGCATTTGGCCAACGTCGAGTACTTGCACAGACATAACCTCGTAGCCAGGATCATCCATCAGCAACTTGCTCTTCAATATGGTCTTGTTGAGTCTGAAGTGCCATACTATAAGTACGCACCGACGCCAGTTCTCGAAAATGGTCGTGCTACGCTCTATTGGGATCGATCTGTCATCACGGACAGGACTATTGTTGCCAATAAGCCTGATATCGTGTTGACAGATCGATCTCAACGCCGGGCAGTGCTCGTCGACATCACCATCCCGCATGACGAGAACCTTGTGAAGGCCGAGAAGGACAAACTCAGCAAGTACCTTGACTTGGCTCACGAGGTGACCGCCATGTGGGATGTTGACTCGACTATCATTGTCCCGATAGTTGTTTCGGCAAACGGTCTTATAGCGAAGAGTCTCGACCAACATCTCAAGAGACTCTCGCTAGATGGCTGGATCAAGGGCCAGATACAGAAGGCAGTACTCCTCGACACGGCACGTATTGTGAGGAGGTTCCTCTCTCTGCAGCCCTAACCCTCCGGTAGCTTGAGCCCTGCCCCGCTGCCGGCGGCACTCGTAGGTTAGGTTTTTTATAATGTCTATTTTTTTGTATTAGTATTGTTATTTTACTTTTATATTTGAATATTTGTTATAAAAAACCTAATGTACAGAAAATTAAATAAATATCTAAAATAATAATATTATAAATGCGAAAGTGTGTCTGTCTGTCTGTCTGTCTGTTACCTCTTCACGCTTCAACCGCTGAACCGATTTAGGTGAAATTTGGTTTGGGTCACCCCCTTAGGGGATGAATTTCGGGAAGAAAACTATCCTATATCCTTTCCTAGGATTCAAACTATCTCTGCACCAAATTTCACCTAAATCGGTTCAGCGGTTTAAGCGTGAAGAGGTAACAGACAGACAGACAGACACACTTTCGCATTTATAATATTAAGTATATGGATAAACATATTTTGTTATGTAAAAATTTTGTAACTTTTAAGTGCATCGGAGCCGAGATTTTTAAATACCTATTCATACCTGGGCGTACTTTTAGTCCCAAAAAGTGAATACTTAAATCTTTAATATCTCCGCTCCGATATTATTTAACGCCATAAATTATACATATATATGTGTATTTAGAGGTCCTCTAAATAACTACGTAAAAATCATCCGTGGCCGCCTAAAAAAATTGTGAATTTTGTTCATAGAAACTTACGCAATGCCCTTTAAAGCATTTTTTTTGTTGTATTTTACCGTCGCGGCCCTAATAAATCTAATTGTTTTTGACGTTAAAGACGCGAAAATTACTGATATGTTATGTTATTGTGTGTCCATAGAGGGAAATCCTTTCGAATATTAATATTTATAGGTTTATTTTCACGTGTATTCCAAATCAAATATCATATTCAGGATGTTTCCTATTTGACACATCTTATTCCGAATGCGGAGCCTTTAATAATAAATAAGGGGTCCTTTCGTGTTCCGTGAGCGTCAGTGAGTAGGTATTGTGTGATATTGCGCCAGCTGCCGGTACCGAGGTTGCCGGGCGACGATATCCGTAATATCCGGTTGTTATGGGACTGTTTACTGGCAGGCAGACACAAAGAAAATATAATTACTTACTACAGTAGCGGCAACGAGTGATGGCACTTTTGATAGCTGACAAATAGTGTTGTGAAAAACTCCATTATATCATCGTAAAAAAAACAGTTAAGTGCGAGAAGTATATTTTTAAAAAGTTTATTAACCCTTAAACGGATTTTATCCGTTTTAAAGGACACATCAATTAAATGCTCACCCTTCTAATTTCAACGATCTGTCGCATAGATTCAGTACCAAGTGACATTAATTAGTTTATCTCTGTCCCACTTATGCATTAAGAACGACTATGCACGAGACTAGAACAAGAAGCGAGCAAATAAAATAAAAAAACAATTTAATCACTTGAAAATGTACATGATATTTTTCTTTTCTAAACTTTATTTCTTACTGTAGTTATAGTTTTAAAAAACAACCACTGAAACGTAGGGCGATCATTTAACGGTTAAAGAAATAACGCATAAAAATACAAAGCCATAAATTGTAGATCAAACTCTCGAAATAAACTGTGTGGCTAGAAGAAGACGACATTGTCAGAAATTTAAAATATTGTGTCAAAATATACAAAATGTGAAAATATTGATAAATGAGTCAATAAATAATCATTAAACCACGTCAACTCAGAGCTAGGACGCGAGTTTGCCAGCGGCGGTGAAGTGAAAGTGCAGTGACTTAATTGTAATACGTTGTTGTACCAGTCAGCGGTCCTTTTATCATCACGCGAATTGATTTTTTGAGATGTTTTTTTTTAGTTATGATTAAAACGATGAACGCGAAGAGTGCGAGCAAATAAAAACCTCAAGATATAGATAGTTACAAAATGCGTTTCGGTAAATTACAGCGCCAGTAGTACATCACTATATTCCGGTGCCTGCAACAATGAAGTTTGACATCTGTTCCTTTATACTTGCTGTCGATATTTAGGGAACTTCATGAGCGAGCAAACTTCAAAAGTGCCATCACTCGATGCCGCTACTGTACTTACTACGATTTGACATGAAAGCTCTTTGACATATATTTCTTGCAATGATGACGTAACTGTATTCTTCAAGTTTGTTTCAATTGTCATTTGTGCAACAAGCGAGCTAAGTTGGTTTTTGTTGCGTGTTTTGATTTTGAATCCCGAGTCAGCGAGGGATCTTATTAATCACGAACGTGGCGATTCAAAGACACGAGACGCAAATAACTTTTGTCTCGTGTTATACACACAACTTTCTATCATTTTAATACCTACAAAAACATACAACATGTTACAAATTAGACTTATACCAACTATGGATACTAGACTACAATATAAATACCTACTTACTTACATAGAAATAAATACTTAAATACAAAGAAAACAGCCAAGACTTAGAAACAAATACTGGTGCTCATCAGTCGAATGACGATGATGACGATGATGTTGGGCTGACCTGTAAAGATAGATGTATATGTGAAATAAATAAATAAATAAATATTTGCACATGACGAGAATCGAATCCGCGACCACTAGCTTCGTCGGCAGTCATAACCAAAAATGTACAAAAGTGACCGTTCGTCCCCCCTTATCTCCGAAGTTTACGGGCTAAAAATTCTGAAAAATTCTTGACCCTATTGCATAGAAAATAAAGTTCATAACAAGATGAGTATTTTCTTTTGCATGGTTCCAACCATATTATGTTAAATACGGAACCCTCGGTGCGCGAGTCCGACTAGAACTTGACCGGTTTTTTTTAATTTATTTATTAAAAAGTTACTTTGTCTCCCGCACGCAGGCTCGTCCAGGCTTTAAACTAGCTCTTTACCAAAACAAACAAACACACTTTTCCTTATAAATTACAAGCCAACCCAATGATATTAAGGATTTAGAAATAAATGAAAAACTTGGGCTTACATTCGTTTTACTTTTAACCAATTGAGTAGACCAATCATGCAAGGACCTTGCCATGCATGATGTAACAGGAAAATAAAGGTCCCAGCGGAACCCATGCCAAGTCCATTACATACAAAGCCCTTATACTAGAATTTTTTACCCTCCTCCAAGTACTCTCTTGGGATGGAATAAAGATGTATTTTTCCTTTTTAGTCCCATTGTATAAGAGCAGGACAGGGAATAACTATGCAAGCTGAGCAGTGTGTCAATTCATGGTGGTTAATGGGTTCTCTCTTCCCACAAAAGGTTTTGAAGCCCTTTCGCTTCAGCTTGGTTGTTTACCTAATGTCAGTTTTACTTCCTATATTATTAAGTCTATTTTCAAATGTCGTCATGTAAACAGCAAACGCAGCTGTAGTTGAAGTTGACGATGAATTTAAATACCCTCTGCTATCGGGGAACGACATATTAGCCATCTTGAAGGCTCGTGAAAGTTACTTTTAGTATACAGGGTGAAAAAACGAACGCCACATGGACGGCAACTACCTTAAATATTGGAAATAGCAAATTCTACGCACAGAAGACTTACGTTTATTTTTGAAAAAATAACGCTGCATTTATGGATTGAGTAGCACTCTATTTATGTTAGTAATTTCGCTTAGCTTAGACGCGTTGATGTAGTTAGTTTAGACGCGTAAATAGTCGCTTTGAGCGAAATCTAAACGTAAAACTATTTTTTATAAGTACGAAAAAACGAGTAACTTGTCAAAAATATTTAAAATACGTCAGTCAACTGTCAAAGAAATACACATACTGTATACGTATTTTTTTAAATTACCATGAATTAATTACCAAAATACGGTAATACCCGACGGTAAAGAACATTAAATGATTCATTAATGACATTTGTTTTACAAGTTTGTCTGATAAATAGTTAATAAATTATTAAAGCACAATGAAGGTGTATAACTTAGTTTATTTCGTCTCAATAAATAGGGTGATCAATAAGTTTTTAGAATTGGTATGAACCATCCTCGTAATGATATTATTTTAATGTGGACTATACCATGGCACTAATCAACGTTAAATTAGAGAAAAAAAATTAACATTATTCATTTGTTTTTCTGTGATAGCTAAACAAAAACATCTGTATGAACAATTTTACAAGACGGCAAAAATAAGAGTTAGTTTTGTAATTATTTGGAGCGGTGTGGAGAAAATCCTGATGCCCTAATATTTTTTTTATTGAAAATGAAACCTTGGGTTATCATTATGATTTTAAGGATAAACAAGTTATCTTTGCAGTGGACTTTTTTATTTCCAGCTTGGTCACCAACATTTAGGGTGGCTTCGTCGGCCTTTTCCGGGATTATTGAGGCCTAAAAATAAATACTGTGATATTAGCTTTTAGCAATTATCCAATAACCTAGGAGAGTTATATGACATTATTCTGCCGTATAGTTAAGGAAAAAAAAAATTACGTATTTTCGGCAGGAATTATTCTTCAGAGCTATCTAATTCACAAGGATGCTGCTCCCTGACCTAAGTTCAGAAGTGATAACCGCTCCCCCTGTTATTTAGCCATAACTTTTGACTACTACTTCTCATTCACCAATGTTCAAAAACAACTACATAAAAATCACAAGCTGATGATGACTTAGTTAAGGTACAAAATTTGACCTCCAAAAGTAAAAATATATTTATAGGGGTAAAATAAAGCATTTAAATGACGTTAATAAATGTTTGTAAATATAGAAAGTGTGCATATTCCAATTAAAATATAACGATTTACATATCTTCCATTTTTTATACCGATTCTAAAAACTTATTGATTAACCCTCGTATAAACTCTACCTACGTGACATTATGAAGATTAACGTTTCAATTTGATCCAAAGCAATTCACGCTCTGGTGGTCCTCGCATTAGTGATTCCCTCAGTACCCCCCCCTCCCCTGCCACGGCTAACCGCCGCGGGCGCAACAACAATAATCTCATTGTTTACCAGCCTTTGTCGACGCTCGCAAATTCACTCGAAAGCCACTCTAAATATGTTATACTTCAAATTAATATTCCAAGTTCCAGCCCTAACATATGTGCCCATCTTAGTGTCAGCAAACTCGAAGAAAGTTAGTCACGCAGATTATAATAACATTAATATAGAATTACAGGCTATTTGCTCGGAACCTGTTGTATTATATTATAAACTTCGAATTAATAATGACTAGGAGTTTAAGTTTGGTTTAGGCTTAAGATTGAGTATCTACTTAGTTTGAGTTACACTTTAAAACTGCGCCATGTATATTAATTTGAAGCTTATCCGCCTTACTCGGAGACATTTAAGAAAAAAATAATCGTTCCTTTTTCAAACTTGTGTATGTAAAATATCGCTAAGGAACGAGATAACCGTCATTAACTGACTCTGAGTGCAGCCGTAAGTAAAGTAACTGGGTGAATTGAATATCTACTGGGGTCCTTGTGAAAAAGGGTACAAGTCAAGTTAACTCGTAATAAAAAAGGGTATATATATACATGAACGGAGTATTACCGGACTCAAACCCTTTTTCACTTGATCTTCAGTCGAGTTATACCCTTTTTCACTAGGACCCCAGTATATTCGGGCGCTTCAATCGCCCTACCATTGGTGTCTACAATATATTGACGGAAATAATGATAACTACTAGCAGCTTTCGGTAAAAAAATTGCATACCGGGGGGTAGTATCCCTTCAAATTAAAGGAACAAGAAAGTTATTAATTTTGTCTTGAATAATATGCGAAGACAATAATGACGGCGGGTACAACGCCGAATAATCACGCAACTAGGCCTCTTGACTGAGAACATCCCCGTTTACCTTAATTGAAATGAAGAAAGCTAATTTACCGATTTTAACGTTAGGCAGCAGTGAGCGTTAGGGTTGTGCGCGCTCGTTCACTGAGCGGATTGCTCCAAACTAGTACAATCGCTCTAATGTACTAATTCGGTCTTTTAGTTCTTTTAGTACACTAGTACACTGAAAGAAACTGGTCTGATCATGCTTCTTTGGCCGAATGAATGGCCGGCTTTGCTGTCAGTGACACTCACTGCTCTGCCTGCTCTGTTCGGTTCTTGCTGCGCGTGTACTAAATGAACTAAGAGCAGAAACTTCTCGGAATAGTTCGTTCTAGCACAGTGACGGGAATTAATTATTTTTGGCTCTTAGTACATGTACTACACAACCCTAGAGAGCGTGTTAAATCAAAAGACATTTCAGAAACTGATAAATAAAATAATTGAATTGACATACGCCCAGCTTGCGTTCTAAGATATTTTTTGTCCGTTTTTCAAATATCAAGATCACAATAATCACGATAAAAAAACATTACGTTACAATAATTTATCTACAATTTAATGCAAAATTCAGGGAAGAATTTAGATAAAAAATCAAGATGATTGGATTGTTTTACATACCACCGGAAATAATTTCGCATTCGCAAGGAACGTATTAATTAACTCCATAATCCCAATTCCCATATACCGTGACTGATTTATCTGTGACAAAGGTCTTCCGGTAGTAGACCCGCCTTGGTACACGCATTGTTTCCCTAACGTACAGCTAGCAGCAAGAGTAGGTGGTTAGTCGAAGAGCTCATAATTATCTATTCTCGATTCTGATCCGAATACCTAGGAAATGACCTTCACCGGGCTGTTTAGTTATTCGATAAAAAGTCTTTTATGTTCAAATTTAATATGTTGAGTAATATAATGGCGAATAGGTAGGCTGAAAAAATTCAGTCCAGTACTTCATTATTTACTTATCATTAATTAAAAAACTAAAATGAACTTTTTTTTTAAATTGCAAATGCTTGTTTAATTGATAAATTACATACTAATCCAAAGTATGAAGCCTATAGAATATGCAAACGTTGTACGTTACATTTTTAATTAATTATATGTATACTGGACTGGAATTTTTCAGCCAACCCATTCGCCATATATTACTTAACATGTTAAATTGGACATAGAGCGTGTGTAGATAATTTTAAGGTCTTCGACAGTCCGCCTACTTCTGTTGCTGACCGTACGTTATTGGGCTAATTAGTACGAGGAAACAAATTAAACCCCCAGTCGTGGTTTGTACGCGATAGCAAATTGCCGAAGCAGGCGACACCCGAGGTGTACCGCAGCAGTTTGGATTGGGTACATTACCTACTGGTTTAATCACCATGCATGTAACTGGGAAACACTACCTAACTAGAATGTGATAATCTATGTTTAACTCTATATTAGATTTTAAACTACAATAATTAAAAAAGTACTGTTTTCTTTAGGGCCGTGGCGTCTTACCTACTACTCTTAATCTAAGACAACTTACATAATTAAATTAGTTAACAAAATTTTAATATGTAAAGGATGCATACCTACATTTTTCTACCTAATTTTGTACCTTAATCTCTAGGGGCCTTGTCATTGTCAAGATGCATAAATAAGGTAAGTTAGCGATTTTCAATAATCTAAAATATCCATAGGATTAACGTAAACTGATTACAGACCGTGTCGACCAGATTATGTCAACTCTATACATTTTGAGTCGATAAATCAGTTTCTGTCAAAAATTTAATTTTTGGGACAAGCCTTTGTTGACTGTACTTTTCTTTTTGCATAATCTTTATCTGCTTATCAAGCCCAAATTATTGAGTCCTAACACGGTGGGTCTACCTCTACGGTATAGCGGAGATCCTGTCACCACCTTCCGACTCCATCATCAGATCACCTCTTAGATACCATGATATTGCATTGTCATCGGGTTTACATATGTGGTCCAAATTTCAGCCCTTTCCATTGACGGGGAGTGGGTCAAATTTAACTTGCAAGATTTGACCCGTACGCGCATACATATGTACATTGCAAGACAAATAAAAGCTTGTAATAAAAAGAGAAAAGTTAGCAGCGTTTGCATCTTGGCTAGGCCTACACGAGCGTCAGTTATGTGTTAGCATTTCCATACATTTAGTATGAAATCGCGCGGCAAGGACGCTGTTGGCACTGACTTTCATGGGTTGGGTAATTGGGGTTGGTTTCAGGATATCTCTCATTCAAAGATTCATAGATTCATAGATGAAAGATGCAGTAAAAAATATTAAATGTTATGGATTTTAATGCAAGTATAGCGTAACTCTACTAATATTAAAGTTCATGTGTTGTGTGTGCACTGCAACGGCTGGACGGATTTGCATGAAATTTGAAATGGAAATAGCTTAACGCTTAGCTTAAATGGATTAACACACAGGTTACTTTTAATCCTTTTCATCACTAAAAGTTCCCGAGGGAATAGCAATCGAAACCCCCCCCACAAAACGGGATGGCCGAATTTCTAATTCTACGTGGACGAAGTTGAGGTCAGAAGCTAGTAAAATAAAAAAATATTAGCCCTTTAACAAAGAAGAAAAATAAAATTCCTAAATAGCACTTAAACTTCTTAGGGATTGAGGTAACAATGACAAAGCTTTCGCTAAAACTTTAAGATCGATCTTTAAATATATCCGCTAATATTAACTTCAAGGCAAAGCTCATAATGCCGCGCCACGGCCGTCGATTTTAATTGCATAATCCCAGGCTTAATCTGATCCTTTCGCAAACCAGGGACATTAAATTCCTCATGTTTTTCATGGCGGAATACCACTATAATAATAGTGTTATTAATTCAGCAGGGAATTCGAAAATGCCATGGCAGGTGGATTCAATAATTTACCAAATCATTATTTGGCGAGTATGGCGATATTTTTTTCCCAAAATATTGATTTTCTGGTAGCAATCTTTGCGTTTTCAAAATTTACCAGTGTTTATTTAAAAAAAAGCATATTTGCCGATTTTTTTTCTCAGCACAGGTAATTCCATTACCATATTTTCCCAATAGTTATATATTTATCTGAATAGATATATCATTTCCACAGAGTCGACGGACTCCTACTTCTGGGTGGTTTGGCCCCTCTGCAAATCTAACATAACCTAAACCTACTTACCTGTTTCGGCTTAATTACTTACAATGGGTAAATTTGCGACTTGGAAAAATCCAGAATGAAAAATATGCGCTCAGGGAAAAATAAAAGGTGGGAGAAATGCGAATCACGAATGAGAAAAATCGTAACTGGAAAAATTGCTACGCAGAATAATCGAGTTTGGGAAAATTAAATTATTACACCCCATTTAGCAAACTATATAAATTTACAAACTTTCATTTCGCAAAGAGATACTTTGTCGCATTATTTTACAATTTTATGTGATTATAAGTCTAACCTAACTTAACTTATTTAATAAGCCCATGTAACCCATAATATATATAAATATGTAATGGTTTAAACATAAGCACGTTTTTGCGAAATGAAAGTTTGTAAAAAGATACGTTTGTCAAACTTACTTTTGGTCAAATAACGGACCTCTGGCAGGTACTTAGTGAGAAAATTGGGACGCTACGGGTAATTCTTTTGTGTGAGGACTTATTGTTATTTATTCAATCATCATCAACATTATTTAGGCCCGCGGCCCTCATCCACCCACGCACAATGATGGCGTAACGTCACTGCACGAAATTTATTTAAATAAACATATTAGATTAAATAGAGCCATTAGCGCCTCATTTTTCTCTGTAGGTACGAGTATGTCTGGGCTCTAGTCTGGGAGCCTGCCGTTTGGCCGAAATATGTTTGCCAAAATGTGTCGTTTCCCAACCGTTTCATTTGCCAACCCGCTTTTTTCCTGTAACTGTCAATATTTCAGGATTTATTTCAGGACCATCGTGTTCCCTATAGGTTAGGTTAGGTTAGTTTTTATAAAATCCTGAAATATTTACGGTTACAGAAAACAAAGCGGGCTGGCAAATGAAACGGTTGGGAAACGATACAAATTGACTAACATATTTCGCCGAAACAAGGGTAACCCCTCTATTCTACTTGATGAAACCTTATTCTTTTCGACATGTTATACTATTGTCAACGTTATGATACCTCTTATTTACTTGACGGTTATGGCGGCCGAGTTAAAAACAATATAATAAGTATTTCAAAAGCAATATGGTTTTTCGGAGTAGGTACCTCTATGTTATGCGTGGTTTAAGTTACAGTTCCTTAATACTGGGGTCCTAGTGAACAAGGGTATATGTCGACTTAACTCGTACTAAATATTTTTAACACAAACACAAACAAAAAGCAAGCTTTCAAAACCCGACTGTTGCTAACCAACTTTAAATCGTTATAAATCCTAAATGATCATTCAAAATGAAAAATGATGAAAGAAACCTAATTTTTAAATCCCTATTCAATGATACCCCACTTGTCATACTTGGTTGACTTTTTTTATTTTTTATTTGCACAATGTGGCGTCTGGTTGCCGCCATATTGAATTTTGGTTATTGTCATATCTTCAGTGACACTCACCAGATTAAGACAAATCGATTAACATAAGAATCATCAAAATCGGACAACGTGTTTAGTTTTTATAGTGCCACAAAGGAACAAACATACATATATAGGCTGTGAAGCCATTACCCTCCTCCTTCGGCAGTCGGGTAAAAAGGGTATACAGGGCGGCCCAAGACTATGGGACATGAAGGGAAAGTACCTTAACTATCGTAGATAGGATATTTTACTGAAAAAAGACTTAATGTTATTTTTAAAAGTTAGTAATACTGCATTCAAAGATATTCTAAAAATTACTTGCTTCGTCTGGGAATCGAACCGACTTAAATGTGAAAAAAAAAACACCCGTATTTTTATGATTTTTACATAATAATTATTTTTAAGTAACTTAGTATCTTAAAAGAAAGGAATAACGAAAAATGTTTGATTCAAATTTTTAAACATTATTTTTCTTTTATTTTTCCTTCTGTCTAGCTTACAGAGGATGCATATTAAGTTTTATAATTTTATCTGCACGTGCACCTATAATAAGGAAAACTGTGCCAGTAAGTCTTTTATTAAGTGGGTAGAATCAACCCACGATAACTCTGCAATGAGGTGACAACAGTAGAAATCATAAGTTTGTTTATGGCAATACTGATTTTTAGTCACACAACACGTTTTGATACTTACAAATATAGCTCTAATTATTATGTACTACGCGCGGCGTTTTATATTTCCCTAACTCTATCTATGGAGGTATGAATATGCATACTGAGTCCTTGCTTCTACACTAATATTATAAAGAGGAAAGATTTGTATTTTTGTATGTTTGTAACGAATAAACTCAAAAACTACTGGAATGGAATCATATTTTTTTTTCCATTACAATGCTACATTATCCCTGAGTATCATAGACTGTTTTATTTTTCTGCGCGGATGGAGTCGCGACAACTGCTAGTATACTATAAATGCGAAAGTATGGTTATCGCTTTCATAAACTGGTGCACTTTGGCATAGGGATAGTTTGAGTCCCAGAGGACATAGCCTACTTTTTATCCTGGACAATTTGGCAGTTCCCGATGAAACGCGATGAACCAATTCTACACAGACAAGGTCGCAGGCAAAAATGTATGTCGCATAAGTATGATAATTATAAGTTGACGTCTTACATGCATAAGGCACAGTTAAAGAATTTGGTTCGCAGGCCACTTTAGACTGTGTCATGACGTACCTAATCAATCAAAACGTAAGAGACTTTATAAGATTTTATTTACAGTGCCACTTTGACATAGTCCAAAGCTGTCCAGGAATCAAATTCTTTGTTTTTACTTAATAAAACAAAAAACAATTTTTGACATGTTTAATCACTAAATGAGATAGGTATCTGAATCTAAAAATTCCACTCTAACTGTACTTTTCTTCCTGAACTTCAATTTCTCCGAACCCTTCCTTTTTCAACTCTCATCATCACTTTGCACATTTATAAAGTACGTTAGGTTCAATTTGTCTAGTTCTATTATGCTTTGTACAGAATTTGCGGATGAAGTCCATGTTGCAGTATGAACAGCTTCAGATAATTCACCTTAAAGAAATTAATAAACAAGTTAAAATACAATCCTACTATATTATTATAAAAGCGAATGTTTGCGTGTGTGTGTGTTAGTTTGTTACTCCTTCACGCTGCAACCGGTTGACGAATTTGGATGAGAAATGGAGATAGCTTATACCTTGGATTAACATATAGGCTACTAATCCCGGAATATTTAAAAAATCCCGAGGGAATAACTGTAATCGAAATCTACGCAGACGAAGTCGCGGGCAGAAGTCAGTATTATAATAAAATAACATCATCTTAGCCTAATCATTTAGTTAATATGTTATTTTTTTTATAATAAAATATTATTTCATGGTATCAATATATAATAACACAGAAAGTAGTAATAAAATATCAAGAATTTTCTGGAGACTTACTCGTAGAGAATTTCATATAAACATTACTCCTTTTGCTTACGGACGGACTCCATTTCTTCTTTTACATTTTGGAAATGAGTTATTATCTTGAATATAAGTTGTCGAACTCCACTTTTAATAGGTTTACTCATTTTTAAAATAGGAATCGTTAAAAAACCTCAACAAAATATCCATGTGATACCAATTTGTCATGTTTGAGTGACATGAACGAACACAGATTATGAGAATATTTTATGGGATACCGTTTAATATCTTATGCAAAGTTATTGTGGGATGACTTTAGGTACTTATAATCAATGCTATCTATGGAATGATAATATCGCTATTTTTCGGACGTCGTCGTCGGTAATAAACAATTTTCTTGAAATTTGAATCAAACATTTTACGTTATTCCTTTCTTTTAAGATATTATGTTACTTAAGAACAATTATTATTTTTGGTTCATTCTTTCGAATGCAGTATTACTAACTTTTAAAAATAACATAAAGTCTTCTTTCAGTAAAATATCCTATCTACGATATTTAAGGTACTTTCCCCTCATGACCCATACTTTTGGGACGCCCTGTGTACATAATCGGAGTATACTAGACCCTTTTTCACTTGATCTTCAAGAGAGTTATACCCTTTTTCACTAGGACCCCAGTTCATGGGCTGGCTATGGCTATTACACTCGCACTGGCATCTCGACAGTATATTTTGTCACTTGCCATTGACTCGTTGTGATTAATAGTAATGTACGTAACGTTACTTAATCAACTGTCGTACTCAGAGACATTTTATAGAAAACTAGCTTCTGCCCGTGAATTCGTCCGCGTATATTTAAATTATCGTTATTCCCTCGGGAAATTTTACAATTTCCGGGATGAAAAGTAGCCTATGTATTAATCCAGGGTCAGCTATCACCACTTCAAATTTCATCCAAATCCGTCCAGCCGTTAACCTTTTGAACGCCATATGTCGAATACAAAATGTGCCACCCACACGCAAAACATGTTTGCTATGCTATACAAATTACACCTTATTGCTACCAAACAAAGTCTCTTTTAATCTTGAAATCTTGTCGGCTGTAGCCGACGTGGCGTCAGTGGCACGACTTTTAGTTGACGGCCAGAGCCGACTTACTTGAAAAGGTTAAAACGTGAAAGAGTAACAAACTACCACACACACACAAACGCATTTATATAGACATATTAAGGAGATCACACCGGGTTACTCACGTAAAAATTGTCGAAAAACGCTCGACATGTTTCGGGCTCGTCCGGAATCCCTATTCATGAGCAGACGCGGCCGCAGCACGACGAACAGCTACGGGCCAGCGCTCTGTCAGCCCGGCTGCTAGGTGTGAACGGCGTGGCCGGCGAGAAAGTACCACCGTTTTCCTCATTATTACAATTCTCAAAAGTACGCACACAACACTAACTACGTCACTTGTTAATGACGCGTCCACACTTGCCACTGGAGCAGTACACAAAACCGTTTTCCAACTCGGAGGCACCGACCATCCACCATCACGGTTAAAATTCGGATGACAACCAATTTCGATAGCTTCGCGCACTTTCCTAGGGATAAAATACTTTTCCCTCGCCAACCCCGAACGACGAGTTTACTCCGGACGAGCCCGAAACATGTCGAGCGTTTTTCGACAATTTTTACGTGAGTAACCCGGTGTGATCTCCTTAATATGTCTGAGTCTCACGGAAATTTTATGTTTAAAGCATTTATATACTCGTTCCTATTTCCAACTTGTTGTGAATGAAAATCCTTTAAGGAACGACTATCGTCAAAGACCAGTGTGTGTTTTTGAAGTGAAAGAGCAAGTTTTGATATTTCTGAGTACCTCGTATAATTCCTAATATATTTGACGGAGATACACAGCCCTTTGCCGCCAAGCACGTTGCGCCGCCGGCGGTCACGGACGGGTGGGTAAGGAAAGGGCATAACCCTGATTCCACTAATAGCTGGCATCAATTCAGCCTTCTGGGTAATCTGATCTACCGTACCATCTTATTTATATTTAATCTAAATGTTAAATTTGTGTACTTTATTTAACCAGTCGAGTGCCGCGCATTAACGATTTTGGTCCTACATCGTCCAACGCATTTGCGCCAGTTAAATAAATAATCAGGGGACAAATATTTAACCCCAATTGACCTAGTCCCAAACTAAGCTCTAGGCTTGTACTACGTACGGGGTACTAGACAAAACGATTAAAAAAAAAGTGCGTCTCGGGACGCCCGACAGATGTGATAACTTAAACTAATCTAATTTGAACTATGTACCCTCCCATAATAAGTTATCACTTTAAAAAGTTCAAAATGACCGCCACTTTTTTCAAATCTGATTACGGGTTCGCATTTGTAGTCCCAAGGGGCTCTCACATATCGATTTTCAAGACGATCGACCCAGTAACAACTAACTTAAACTAATCACTTTCAAAAACGGTGATAGTTTTAGGTTAAATATGCTCACTGTCAGCATTATTTATGTTTAGAAACGCAATACGGGGTGACGTCAGCTGGTAAGATCAAATACCGTTTACCATTTTCGTCCATACCTGTAACTTACGATTGGCCTAGCGTAGGTGGTCTGTGGCCTAGCGGCTGAGAGGTAGGTCTATGACGCCATGGTGCCGCGGTTCAAATCCCATCCGATTCTGTATCTTTTTGTATTTTAATTCTTTTTTTAAATATTTCTATCGCTGCCGTATGCGTGAGAGAAAGGCAAGCCAGACAGTGTCATGACGTACCTAATCAATCAAAACGTAAGAGACTTTATAAGATTTTATTTACAGTGCCACTTTGACATAGTCCAAAGCTGTCCAGGAATCAAATTCTTTGTTTTTACTTAATAAAACAAAAAACAATTTTTGACATGTTTAATCACTAAATGAGATAGGTATCTGAATCTAAAAATTCCACTCTAACTGTACTTTTCTTCCTGAACTTCAATTTCTCCGAACCCTTCCTTTTTCAACTCTCATCATCACTTTGCACATTTATAAAGTACGTTAGGTTCAATTTGTCTAGTTCTATTATGCTTTGTACAGAATTTGCGGATGAAGTCCATGTTGCAGTATGAACAGCTTCAGATAATTCACCTTAAAGAAATTAATAAACAAGTTAAAATACAATCCTACTATATTATTATAAAAGCGAATGTTTGCGTGTGTGTGTGTTAGTTTGTTACTCCTTCACGCTGCAACCGGTTGACGAATTTGGATGAGAAATGGAGATAGCTTATACCTTGGATTAACATATAGGCTACTAATCCCGGAATATTTAAAAAATCCCGAGGGAATATCGATCGAGGGAATAATGATCGACCCAGTAACAACTAACTTAAACTAATCACTTTCAAAAACGGTGATAGTTTTAGGTTAAATATGCTCACTGTCAGCATTATTTATGTTTAGAAACGCAATACGGGGTGACGTCAGCTGGTAAGATCAAATACCGTTTACCATTTTCGTCCATACCTGTAACTTACGATTGGCCTAGCGTAGGTGGTCTGTGGCCTAGCGGCTGAGAGGTAGGTCTATGACGCCATGGTGCCGCGGTTCAAATCCCATCCGATTCTGTATCTTTTTGTATTTTAATTCTTTTTTTAAATATTTCTATCGCTGCCGTATGCGTGAGAGAAAGGCAAGCCAGACAGGACAAACAGTTTAGGTTAGGTTAGGTTAGTTAAGAAGTTATCACTTCAAAAAAAGTTCTGCGTCAATCCCCTTGTTGATAAGGAATTTATACTCTTACTGAATCAAGCTTTACGAAATTGCTCTAAATTAAATTACTTGTTTAAACAGCACCGTGTCACTTTCAGACTTTTCACAGGATTTTGTGGCTGTGGTTTTACCTGAAATGCCTGAATATTGGAATTGTGGTAAATTGTGTCGGCACGAAATGGTGAAACCTTGTACGCAAATTATTTTGTTTACATGCCTATTACAAACATAGTAAATAATCAGACGACATTTTATTTTGTCGGATAAGTTTGTTTTTTCAGTAAGCTTAATCATACAAACAATTTAACTTTTAAAAAGATCAAATATGTTAAAATAGTAAGTAGAAAGTCATAAATCTAGGTACCTCTCTGCTGAAGAGACGCTGCAAGAAACTTAACAGACAGTAATTTTTGAAACATATTTGATATAAATGTTTAAAAAAACAAAAACCCGCCTTCAAAAATGCAAAAAATAACTTCTTTTAAAATGGTAGGTCAGTCCAACTGCATTCGGCTTTTGGTTTTTAAATATTGTGGGACGCCGACTTCAGTTGGACTGACCTACCATTTTAAAAGAAGTTATTTTTTGCATTTTTGAAGGCGGGTTTTTGTTTTTTTAAACATTTATTTTATTTTATACTTTTTGAAATAGGTACCGTTAAGGAGTTCCGGTGGCCATCTGTGGTCTTCATCATCAGTTCCACTTCACCATATAGTACTTTTCAAAAGCAAATGCACAAGTTACATTGAAAAATACCAAAATCTCCATAGGTGTGCCTATAATATTTGAGGAGTTCTCTTGATTTCTCCAAGTTTCCATCATCAGATCCTGACGTGTTGACAATAGGACCAACTAGAAAGTATACCCATTCAGAAAACGAAAAAAAATTTCATATCGGTCTATTGTTCTTCGAGCAATCGGGGAACATACATAAAAAAAAAACCGACGAATTGAGAACCTCCTCCTTTTTTTGAAGTCGGTTAAAAATACGTGATAATACCGACCGCATAGCTAGCTCCTTGCAGTCACAAATAGCGTTTGTCCCAACGTATGTTTGTCTGAATTATCATTTGTCCTAATCTGGTTTTCAGCTGCGTCAGACAACTTTTTAAATTTTCCAAAAGTACCTGTGTTCACTGTGGTTAGGTTAGGTTAGGGTTGTGCCCACCAGAAGGGGAGCTCACGGGATAATCGCTATTGGGGAGCTACGTTTTGGCACTATAGCCGTCCCGCAGCGTTGTCTTTAAGCGATTGACGGAACGCCCCAGGGGTTTAAAGGGCGCTGCATACGTAACGTGATCAGGACGTGGACGGGACAGGGACGGGACGTGGTTGCATACATTTTTGGTTTTCCCGTCCCGTACGTGCAATCGTTACGTATGCACACTCTGATACATTTTCTATGAAACGATAATTTCGTACCGTCCCGATCCCGTCCCGTCCGTGTAAAATCACGCCCTTTAGTCCGTGCAAATAGGACATAACCCTTCCTGGCCCCCGTCGAGGCAGGTATGCATAGGCATTTCCCACGGGTAAAATGTTTTTAAATTCAGATGGAAATAGCTTTAGGATAAACTAAAATTCGGACAAACAATGCACTACGACAAATGACGCGGCATTACATAGGGGAACCGACAACATGCGGTACCGTTTGACTTAACTTAATCTGTACATATTTTAGCTGTATGCGAGCATGTCGCCGTCCGCAATTAATTTGCGACAGCGGTTTATCGGCCATTCATTGCGGGCGCGGACAATTTGAATTGGTAATCCCACTGCTGAATTCCAATGCGCCGTACAATCTGTGAATATTTAAAAGGTGCTTCGGGTTTGTACTTCTGTCTAACTCGCTCTTTATAAGAGCGTATGAGCGCGAGTGACAAGACAGGTACAAACCCTAAGCACTTTTTAAGAGCTATCGCACTGTACGTTGATGCCGAACTTCGTTTTAAGTTCTATAACCCGCAGGCCTTTCGCGTAACTCACTCGCAATCCCGATCGGCTTCAAAACAAAACAATTGGTTTCATTTTGTATGCAGACAAGCCTTCGATTTTCAAAATGAAAACGATTGTGATCGCGAGTGTGTTACGCGAAAGGCTTGCAGATTTTACAATCAAGTTTGAGAATTCTTTGAGCGTGAAGTTGCTTTCTGTTCATTTTTTGTTCGTTTATGGTTGGACCTTGTGCCCATCGCTACCACCACCCAACTTACACGCTAATCTGGTGCGAGGTAAGACTGGTGACATTGGTCCACTAATGTTTGACCAAAAAACGTTTCACCAAATGATTTAGTTAACAAACATATCATTTGACAAACCGCTTTTTTTTCGAAACTGTAAATATTTCAGGATTTTTAAAAAACAAACCTAACCTAACCTATAGGGTTCTACACGATGGTCCTGAAATAAATCCTGAAATATTTACAGTTTCGGAAAAAATAGAGGTTCGTTAAATGATATGTTTGTGAAATGAATCATTTTGGTGAAACGTTTCTTGGTCAAACGACGGGACCCCGGTGACATTGCTAGCATCTTGGCGGTAATCGAATTGCATTTCATCGACAGTATAATTTCAACGAATTTCATTTCATCGAACGCTATTTTCTACCGAAACCATAATGTTTTCAAGATATCTTAATGAGAAATTACGTACGTTTAGGTAAGGTTACACACTCGTGACTTTCGCCTATCCACGAAATGAAAATTCTGCGTAAGATATCGCTGAAAGGTGTTTAGATAAAATAATAGGCATTTCATTGTGTGATGCCAAACGTCGTGAATTGCATGATTAACGCTGTATTCAGTTTCACAACTACTAATTATTAATTAATTTCAATTGAATTCGATTCAATTTTTTGAAAATAATGCTCCCCATCACAATGTTTTCATATTTTTTTCAATGTCAAAGTTTGACAGTGCACTGAAAGATAATAGTAGATTATAGACCGAGGGGATAAAGCACTGTTTTATGTCACGGACGCGATATTGAATCCTGAGCAAATGAGGGACTCCAGATTTAACTGCCGAGCGTAGCGTGGGTGTTACAAGTTAATTAAAAAAACTAGTTAAGTGGAGTAACTAATAAATAATACTACACAACGCTGATCAAAACTGGATCAATACCTGTCATCCTGTGTCTGACTGTGTGCGTGTTTTATTTAAAAAATATAACGGACTGGGACTTTGTTCAGAAGTGGGACACTCAACCAGACTTAAAAAAATCTTTGTACGAATTTGTTCCAACTAAAGGCAATAATTTAAATTTATAAGTTTTTATCTTGTAGCAATAACATAGTTCCAACCACAATAATTCGTGAAAAACGACAGCAAAGTTTAATCTTTCAAAGTTAAAGTGGATTATACTTCAGTGTGGCTCGCAGCTTGGGATTTATTGGAACTTGTGTGCGGAATTTTATTCAACGGTTATTACAATTGCTAACACTCGTACGAAGGGGGATAATATGTGAAGATCCTACTTCTACAGCTGATGTTATCTAAGATTATGTACTCGTACTACATTTGTATACCTACTAGCATTTTCCCACGACTTTAACCGCGTAGAATGTGTTTATAGCTGAATTTTTCGGGGATAAAAAGTATTTGATGTATTGGATGTAATCCAGGATAAAGACTATCTTCAGTCGTCATTTTATCCAAACCCATTTAGCCGTTTTAGCGTGAAGGAAGAACAAACATACCAACCGTCACACACCGAACACGCTTGCTAACTTTCGCATTTATAATAGTAGTGTGATAGCTTTTGAGGCGTTGGAACGTTAACACGGAACAAACGAACACACTTGCACATTAATAATATTAGTAAGAATAGAACATTTTCTGGAAACCTATAATAATATTATACAAGCTTAGTCAAGACTTGTAATGTAAATTTTGCCTGAACCCGCTAAAAATAACTTTTCAATTCTCATGCTCCAAAATGACTGATAAAAAGCCGGATAGGCGGGACTAAAGTTATACTTTTGGTGTCTCGGGACTAAAGTACTTTTTCTTTTTAATTTCTTTGGAAAGTCACCTACAGCCAGCCAGCGATTTAGTAAAATTTAAAATAAAACAAGTAAACCAACAAAGAACATCGTAAAAAGATATTTTTCGTGTAAAAAACTACCATTCATATTATTAATATTAACTTGCTTTAAAAATATTAAAGAATATGAAGTAATATATAATATATTATAACCTTAACTCCCATAAATATAACTAATATAACTAACCGTTGGATCTAGAGAGATTCCAAATTTGCCACGTGAGATCCTTATGAGGTCTAGAAGTGCACTAAGAAAATTGTAGATAGATAGATCTTTGTTTAGTGGCATAGGTATGTCATTTGTGTTGCCACTATGATTTCGCCATAAGAGACTAACTTTATATACTCAAATGGCATAATGACACTTGAGCTCGTGTCATTATGGCCTATTTTAGTCTCTTGTTAAACAATCTACTATATATTATATTATACTATATTTAGGTAGTTTGCGTAAAGTTCTTTGTTGTTTTTCTATTTAAATTTCTAACAAAATCCAACTAACTCGTATGTATACGTAGGTACAGTAAATTATTCGGAGGGAAAAGCAAATAGCTGGCGGGTAGCGCTGCCGTCAGTAACCAATTTAACATTGTTTTTAACTTACTTTGTTTCTATCGAGTTGAACTGAATACGAAATCGTTCGGTTGGCATTTTCACCCGTGGAAACTGGAAAACACGAAGACGAAACCAACAAATAACCTCACTCATCATCAAAAAACATCAGCCTAGTATGGCTGCGTCTATATCGCTTGTCAAATGTGGATAAAGCATCCGTCACTCTCGTACTTATTTACGTGTCAGAAGGTGATGGATGCCTTATCCACACTTTGTCACGCGGTAAACGCAGCCATATTAGACCCCCTGGTCGCTGTATAGTTAAATCACGTGTTTGTCATATATTCAGTAATATTTAGCTCATAACGACTGCACTTCTAAAGCTGGTTACTGACCAACGTTACGAGGTGTAATGTAACATGATACACAGGGAGCATTCATGCAGTCAGTACGTAGTGTTACGGGGAAACCAGTGAACATTTACATACTGACTGCATGAATGCTCGCTGTGTAACATTTTACATTACACTTCGTAACGTTGGTCAGTACCCAGCTTAGAACCTATATACTGTTACGACGCAGTAAACTTTGCCTAGTTTGGGTAGATTGTGTGTTTTCTATGTACCTACAGTGCAACCATTTTCTTAATAGCGATCGGCAATCTTCGTTTTCCTATGACACGCGAGTGACAATATTATACTGTCAGTTGCGAGTGCAAGCGTGATAGCAATAGCCAGCCAAAAGCTATTAAGAAGCTGGGAATACAGTACATAAGTATTTATTTCTCTATATAAATATGTTTATTATCGTCCAGTACCCATTGTACAAGTCTAGATCTTACTTTAGGTCTATAGGAGCCCTTTTATCAAAAGCTTGTCACTAGTAGGTACCTAATGCAAGTGGAAATCTCGTTAAACACATACAGTTGGAAAGAGATTTCCGCTTGTAATAACTCTCGTAACTCGAGCGTTTGATAAACGTTCCTTAGGCTAATTTATATAAGATTGTCTTTCGATATTTAAATAAAATAAAATAAATATTAGGGGACAGTCTCACACATATTGACCTAGTCCCAAACTAAGCTCTAGACTTGTTCTATGGGTGCTGGACTACTTATACATATAGAGAAAAACATACTTCAATACATAGAAAACATTCAAGACTCAGGAACAAATACTCGCGCTCATCACACAAATATGTGCCCTTAAGCTGGGCATTCACGGTCGCGCCATTTGTCTTGGCGACAGATGGAGTGCTTACAAATGGATGGGTGTAATATTTGGACCATATTCACGGGCGCGCCACGGGGTGACATCACGGAGCAGAATGATTAGAAAATGGCAGCCCGCATTCACAACGATTCCATTTTGCTTGTCGCGGTGGCGTGGCGTGTTCCAATGTTGAATTTTGACATTCACGCTAGTTCCATTTGGATGCCGCGATGGCACGTCGCGCTGGCTTTCCGTCCATTTGGAAATCCAACGGACCGCGCCAAGTACTTTTAAACGCTACAGTTTTGACGCTCACCGATCGATTTTGGCGCGGCGCTGCTCTATTCGGCTTGTTGGAGCGGTCGTGAATGCTCAGTTGTACAGAAAGGGCATTGGGTAAGTTTGTATGAAGAAAATTGTCATTATTATTTAGAGGACTTCTAAATACACATAGATATACATAACTTATGGCGTTAAATAATATCGGAGCGGAGATATTAAGGTTTTAAGTATTTCGTTTTTGGTACTAGAAGTACGCCCAGGTATGAATATTTAAATATCTCGGCTCCGATGCACTTAGGAGTATTAGATTACACAACAAAATATGATTGTTTTGAATAAATCTATCATAATTTACCACTTTTACGAATGGCCGCTCACCTTGAAAATGTATGACTTTTACAAATGACAACACTTTTACCCAAACCCCTTTAAACCCGGGACAGCTAGCTTTGTAGGCAGGTTCACTACCAATCAGGCTCACGTGTCGTCGTATTTATTAGAAAAACGAATGACTAAATTCATAGGTAAAAAGGGTAGGTACTGTACAAATCGAGAGTCTGTTATTTCAAGCTTGGCCCTGGTAATAACTCTTAATATTTTCACATTCATTATTTCTGACAGAGTCGAACAAGTTTATTATAGCAAAAAGCGCTGTCAAAGAAAGGCTGATACTATAGAAACATCGTGCCGTCGAGACCGCACCCGGCAGGGCAGGGTTCATTAGTGTCTCAAGATATCAGGTTCGCAATAACGAAGCCCAATAGGGTGACAAAGACAAACGTCGGCGATCCGCGACCTCTATTATTCATCGCTATACCATGCGTTAGAAATTCTGTCGCCCCAGGGTACTATTACTTCAAAATTGCTTTCCAACTTCTTACACAGTGTCAGGAATTTGAGCTCTAGAGTTAAATAACCGGGAATCCCAAGTTACCGTGCCATGTGGAAAGTTTAAATTGAGACGACGTCGAGACAATCTCGGAGATATTGCTCCTTTACACGACCATACGCTTCTCTATTTTTTTTATTTCTCGTTCTCCCTACAGGGTGCTACTTTTATGATTATTTTCTGTGAACCGTTGCTCAGCGGAAAATTAATTAACTACGCTTGCCTCTAATTACATTTTAAATTCGAATAAAGCTTCAAAGTTATATACCCACTGTTTGAAATTGAAATCTTGGAGTAGAATTATATTTTTATGATAATGAATGCTGTGATTAATTTTGCTTTTCATTCGTGCCGATCCCTTTTTCGTTAAGGAAAATAATCGCTATTTATTCATGGCGCTTAGTTAACTGACGTCAGTTGGATGACGGAAGAACTTATTTTGGTTGCTTATTTTCGCTTCAGAAATAAACATTGTCAATATTAATAGACATGTGTGATTTAGCATGAGTTTAGCGCGTCCTTTATTTGGCTAGTGCGACCACTCACTTGTTTACGTTATGATCGTCTTAGCCACTATACTAAATGAGTTGCCCTTCATAAACAGACTTAAAACACTTCTGTTCATGTCATTATTGGTCCATAAATTTGCGCTGTCGTAATTCTGGATGGCTGCGGCACTTTATCATGTCGGATTGACAGCCAGAGAATCGATTTTATTCAACAGCATCTACAAAATGATTTTAGTCGGGTTTCAGAATTCATGTATTACTGTATAAGGGAAAGGTTTCATTTATCTAAGAACTCTATTCAGATGTGGCATTTTCGCTGCCTCCTAAGAAGTTGCAAACGTAAGAATTCATACGAAAAGCCTCGGAATACACTGGCCTGATAATTCTACGAAAAAATACGTATAGGGTAGGTACCTACTTGAACCAATTTTATGCAAATGACATCACGGGTAAAACCTAGTACCTACTTTATGAAATGCTTTCAGAAACTTAAGTCGACGACGCTGTTACCCATTTATTTACCAGAAACATTAGTCAGAGAAGAGCCCCCTAACAAGCGATTTGATCTTATCACGCGCAAGTTCTTAATGTAGCAGGACTTGAAGGCGCTGGGTTTTGTATTGTTGTTTTATTACTTGATTGTCGCAATTGTTATTTATTATTTGATTGTATGATTTGATCAATTGACAAATATTTTATTTGTTTTAGACAACTGCCTGCATTTGTCCATTCCCGGGGCTCAAGCTATATTCAAACTAGATTAGTTAAGACGTAAATATGGAACAAACAGACAAAAAATCGCATAAAGTGCAGAGTTAAATAGGGTTTGTCTCCAACTTAAATATTGAAAAAAGGATAGACCATATCAAAGCTTAAAATACGTTTCACTGCCAAACGAATCGGTCTATTCGTTTGGGAGCTACAATACACTAGATAGACATACAGATACACAGAAACACAGACACACAGATACACAGGTACACACATTAAATCTATATTCATATATAAAATAAGAAACTGACTGATATATCAACGCACAGCCAAAACCGCAGGGCCTAGAGATTCCAAATTTGCCACGTAGGTTCCTTGCGAGCCGTAGGGGTGCACTAAGAAAGGATTTTCCGAAAGTCGACCCCCAACGGGAAGAAATAGGGGAGTAGCGGGAAACTAATTCGGCGCGTACCAAGTCGCGGGCGTCCTCTAGCGCGTAGCGTCGGGGGTTTAAAAATATATACTAAAAGTTTCCGACAAAAAAATCATTTTTGGGATAAGCTTTTGTTGCCGACTGTACTTTTTTGCAGAGTCATTATCTGCTTATCAATACCAAACTAATGAGTCCCAACACGGTGCGTCTACGTTAAGTATAGCGGAGATTCTGTCGCCATCTTCCGACTCCATCATCAGATTAGCTCCATGTCATAATAGTATTGTACACTGAAAAAACGAATTGGTCGCTTGTAACAAGATTGTGATTGTTGTGCAAAAGCGTCTTGATCCCGTACGAGCCTAACAAGACGATAGATACATCAACTAAGACGTTAGATACATCAACTAAGACGTTAGATACATCAACTATGATGTAAGTTGAATCACTAAAGAAATTGCTGTCGTTAACTATCAGCTTTGGTTGATATAACTAATATCTTAAATATTGTAATAATTTTTTGTCAACTAAGTGAAAGTCTCTCTTTGTTGGCTGTCATTTTTTTGAGTGTATTTTCATCCAATTTACACAAGTTTGCAAATTTTCTTCTTCATCGGTAACCGGGAAGTGGGTCAAATTGAACTTGCAAGATTTGACCCGTACATACATATTACATACATACATACTTTCATACATAAATTGCAAGTTAAATAAAAGCTTGTAAACAGTTAATCACGTAGTACCTACGAGCGCTAAGAAATATTACAACATAATTTTGAAGTAAAAACAAAATAACTTCAGCACTAAATTACTCTTAAGTCCTTCAGAGATGATTCTTTTAATCCCTGATCTGCTCGAGTTTAAATAAATTTTCATGTTCTTTAAACTCCTCAGGGCTTTACTTGTAGATTCGACGCTAATGGATGAAAAGGGAAAGGGATTAGATATCTGCTGCAATATCGAGAACACTAATGAATAAATAAGTTTAGTTATTAACCAAACTCAGATAAAACAGCTATGTGAAATTAATGATTGTTACTATAATGTTTGAAGTGTTCAGTACCGCTGACTTTAGAAGTAGCTGCACACTTTAGTGCTTCGTCACATTTTTTCGATTTCTGAATATGTTGTAGATATTATGTCTAGGTCTGTACCTTTTCAGTCCAAGAAAATATTTCTTGGAAAGAAACCAATAAAGTTAATAAAAATCGGAAACGAACAAACCTAGTTTTTCATAACAACTGTGACATATTCAAGAATCTAAAAAATCGGATTTGATTTAGGGGGTGAAAATCGTTAACGCTAGGAGCTAAATTTGTATGGGAAATCTTTGACAGCTACGCGATTTAGGCGTCGGTTCACCTCTTAACGTTATGATTAAACTCGTGCACTAATAATATATCAAAGGCGTTAAAGTGACAAGGTACAGTCGAGTTCATAAATAAGCGTACACTTTAGTACCTTGTCATTTTAATCACTGACAATTCATATATTGCAGTCTTAACATGACATTAAATAGACAAGGTACTAAAGTGTATAGATATTTATGAACTCGACTGTACAAAAATGTGTAACTACTTATAGGTCCGACTATTCAAAAATATCTAAGAAATTCTTAAGAGCGAATCCGTTCGACCGTTTGTCTATGTTTCCGTCGGTCAAAGGCTGACAGCGAGCGGCACATTTTTACAGGCATTTTTTAATTTGTACTGTTCGTATGTATTTAAGTAAGTGTGTACGAGAAAGTCGTCCGCTTCAAAATTTGCAAGTTAATTTTGAACTAGTTCCCGCTAAGGAAATGGGCTGTTATTTTAATTATTATATGAAAAAAATTCATATGGGTTTGCGTTTTACCTCAGACTCACCTCATGTTAAGTGACGACGACGACGTCGAGGGTGGTACACGCTTACCCCGAAAAAAGTCTATTCACTCTTGCATTCAAAACACGATTCCGAGAATCTGTATTCTCGGAATCGTGTTTTGCAGGCGGAGAGCATTCCACTTCTTGGCAGTGCGAATAAGATATGACGCAGCAACATGCGCGAGCTGAACGTGTAATTAGATAAGAGTGGACTTACGTCATTAAAAGCGGTATCTATAGGTACTATCTATCTATGGTGCCATAAAGGAGAATTTAATGGATAGCTTTGCGTTACAAATTGTCTCGCTAAAATGCATACAGATTCAGATTCAGATTTATTACTCAATATAACACAGTATAAATTACATCACATGTCAAATTATATGCAGTTATTAGTCGTCAGAAATATAGTTAAATAATAATAGTAAAAAAGTAAAAGTCAACACAAATACAGAGTACACAACACAAATAAGTCAAGATCCATATACTCATTCACAGAATAGACTGGGTTATCCAACAAAAGATTCCTAAGCTGGCGCCTAAACATTTCGTCAGATGGTTCGCGTTTGAGTTCGGCGGGTAGACGCTCGTAGTAGGTGGGACCGATGACACGCGGGTTCTTACCTGCAAGTGCCATGCGACGAGGAAGTTCTCAAACGCCCTGTTTGGCGGAGTAGTCAGGTATAGGAATGCTACGACACTGTCACTTGTGTTATTGCAGTATTTGGTATATTGCAGCTGGTTTTTACATGGCGTGGAAAAGGTAACGAGCACACAGGTTGATATGAAGCAAGACGTGACCTGACATTTTAAGGAGTCAGGACTTCAATCCTATGACTACAAGTATGTTGCCCATCCTGATGACTAATTTGTAATGCCTCTATGCTAGTTTTTGCACCAATTGTCTGATGCCCACAACACAACACAACAATGCGATGAACACTGTTGCATGGCGGTAGGTTATAGGATAAGTCGGCTATCTAGATAACGTCCTCCAACCCCCACTAAAGGAGGGTGGGAAAATTGGCCTATATGACCAATAAGGACAAGCGATATGTCACCGGATAAGTAATTCTAAGTTGTAAAACCATTACTATGGCAGGTAGTTCGAAATCTTTGTGTGAAATAAGTTATCGCAATGCAAAAATGGCGGTATTTCATAGTAATTATGCTAAAGTCGTCTATGTAGGCGTCCCGATGTTTCAGATAAAAAAAAAACTCACAGTCATTTGAGGTTTCCCGCTACAGAAAAACGTTGTAGAATTAATAAGGATAACCGATGATATAGTGCTTATTGTTATTGGTTTCTAAGCCAGCGTTCATACATTTTTTACCATTTTCCTTTAAATGAACACAGCTAATACATATTGTATAGTGGGTCTGTGGCGTAATTGGATTTTTCAGGGAGTTAATAGAAAGCTGAAGACACTTTAAATATTTGATAAATAATAATAAGTTTCTATTCCACATTGTTTTACAATATGGGTTATTGATTCGATATCGTTATTATATTATAAAGTATATCCTTAAAATGTTACATAATTACACTCGTGTGGTGTCACATTACACCATGTAACTAGAGCATGTAAATGTTGATCAAGGTTTATATTATAAATATAACGATGAGTTTAAACTTTTTCTCCATATAATTTAATGAAAATACTCCGGTGTTTATTTATAAATGTTGTTTGGTACACAACACAACGTACACGAAATGTTATTATAATCCTTTATGACCAGTGTCAAAAAACTCTACACACTCTTTTTAATTTACAAATTGTTACCTTACCAAATAAATAAATATTGCTGACGTCGTGAAAAACTGTTATTAACTCTTTTTTAAGTCACATTCATAATATATCTCCTGCGCAGACCAGACAATTTACTTTAAAATTTAAAGACTAATTACTAGCAGTTTGGAGAACTTGTTATTAAAATACACCGCAGGAGCCTTAGAAAGACGCTCATAACGTAGAAGTTCATTTTCGTGTAAACGAGTCTGTTTTCTTGTGAAAGTTTGGAATTTACTTTTCTAACTCATAAGGGATCAAGTTCCACGTACTCGGTTCGTCGACCAGCAAAAGTTTTACGTGGCCATAAAATCCTATTAAAAATCGAAATAATAACACAGTATAAACAGTAGTTCGTCTTCAAACAAGAATATATCGTGCGGCTTGTATGTGTGCGTGCCTTGACCGTACGCACCGCGAACCACCACAAGCATACTCAACAGGACGCACCAAGCCGGTTTAGTCGGGGCCGCGCCGTCGCCGCGTTTGGTTGCGTGCGTATCAAGCATCAATACCCTTAAGGCCTAGTCACACCGGATGCGTGACGTACACGTGCGCGTGCGCGTTTTCTTTTCACTGCGTTGTATAGTATGAATTCTCATTACGACATGTCACTATACAACGCAGTGGAAAGCGAAAGCGCATGCGCACGTACATATCACACATCCGGTGTGGCTGGGCCATTAATCATGCCTGAGGCTGCGGCTCCACTGAGACGGAGACGAGCGGAGCTGCGCCAATATTAACAAATAGCACCTAAACTAACGTACGCAAGACGCGCTCGACGTCACTGCATGCGCCTTCTATTGGTTAATATCGGCGCAGCTCCGCTCGTCTCCGCCTCAGTGGAACCGCAGCCTTACTCGCTAGCGAGTCGAATGCTCTGTCGCTCGCAGACCGCACAGTATTCTTATAGAGTGCGAGGGACAAAGCATTCGACTCGCTAGCGAGCATGGTAATTGTAACTTATGGTAGGGGTACAAGCAACGCGCATTGACGCAGCCCTAGCACCCGAGCGGCAATAGGTAACAGAAAATCCTAAAGGGCCAGTAGTAGACGAAGTAGTCTTCTATTCATACTTTGCCAATAATAACAAAGTATTACTAGCATTATTGAAAACTAGTCTTTGTTACCCCTGCGTAAAGTCGCAGGTACACCGCTCATGAAATGGTATTCGTTTCAGTTTAAGTTTAATGTAAAGTTAGTGCCAGCAAAGGCTTCACGGCCCGTTGCCTGCGAAACGAGCTTTTATATGCATATAGGACTATAAAGAGATGTATCCAGATTTGAACCTTATTACAATGGAATAAGGTTGCAAAGTGGATACATCTTAGAGCATACAGCGTGTTGGTTTTGTTTTCATTTTGAGCTTATTTTCATTGGTGATTCGCGAGCAAAATTGTTTGCCGGGAGAAGGTAAAGTTTTGAATACTTTAATAGAAATATCGTGTTATTTAACGCCAGTTTAACGCGCAGTTTAAACGCGATTACAGCGCCCTCCACGTTCAATATAACAATGCCTTTAGAATGTTGTTGGGGCTGCCTAGCCGGTGCAGCGCTTCAGGCATGCTTGCCGAATCGCGCACGGATAGTTTTCAGACGATCATCCGCAAGAAGATTGTATCGCTGCTTGGCCGAGTAAGGGCCACTCGCAACAGCATACTAAAGGTGATGGCCAGCAGGTTTGACTGCATAATAATTGCACACTGGGGGGGGGGGGGGGGCAAATTAAAAGTATTGCTCAATTTGCCATCAAATAGGGCTCATTTGGGGGGGGCAGACGCAGTGCTGTCATTTATTACTTTTATCTTTAATTTAATTTACACACATTGTTCCTACTAACACTATTGTTAAGTTCAATTATGTATACTAACAACTACTATGGACTTTATGTCTGACATAAAAAGTTTTATTATTATACTCGATATTTATTTAAATTTCTGTAAATTAGGTTTAAATAACAATACTAATACAAAAAATTTACATTATAAAAAACCTAACCTTCGAGTGCCGCCGGCAGCGGGGCAGGGCTAAAGCTACCGGTGGTTAGGGCTGCAGAGAGAGGAACCTCCTCACAATATGTGCCGTGTCGAGGAGTACTGCCTTCTGTATCTGGCCCTTGATCCAGCCATCTAGCGAGAGTCTCTTGAGGTGTTGGTCGAGACTCTTCGCTATAAGACCGTTTGCCGAAACAATGATCGTCGAGTCAACATCCCACTTGGCGGTCACCTCGTGAGCCAAGTCAAGGTACTTGCTGAGCTTGTCCTTCTCGGCCTTCACGAGGTTCTCGTCATGCGGGATGGTGACGTCGACGAGCACTGGCCGGCGTTGAGATCGATCTGTCAACACGATATCAGGCTTATTGGCAACAATAGTCCTATCCGTGATGACAGATCCATCCCAATAGAGCGGAGCACGACCATTTTCGAGAACTGGCGCCGGTGCGTACTAGTAGTACGGCACTTCAGACTCAACATGACCATATAAGAGCAAGTTGCTGATGGATGATCCTGGCTACTAATTATTGTTATTAACATTATGTTTATAATATAAATAACTTATAACATTAACTTGATACTTAATATTCATTTTAGGTTAAAGGATTCAATTGAAGAAATATCTGTTGAAGACTGATATTTTACTGAGCAAATAGAAATAAAACGTTGTAGGGCCCACAATTTGTCCAATAAAATATGGAAGTGTATGGAAATAAACAGATCGATCGTATCAAACTATTATTAAGCTTAAGAATTGATTAAGTAATAAATTATATAATTTAAATTTTAATTTATTCAAACTAAATGTATTATTATATTTGTTATTTTACTTTATTTCAGTTTCATACTAAATCGTACCGGTTTCATACTCGTCTCTGCAGTAACGTATTATTATTTTCTTCCGTGTTCTGTTTAGCGAGGTAGTATCACAAAGATATATTGGACTTATTACTTATAGGTACTTACACAGAATAGCCCTCAACCCAAGCCTTATGTCTCATGTAGAATGATCAAAAAGTTGAAAAAAAAACAACACATCCCGGTGGGAAAAGTTCCATGTCTTGACAATATTTAATTTAAATTCAGGTTAATAACTGAAAGTTGATGTCATCAAGTATCAAGTCTTACTTCAAAGCAGCAGGAAAAGTTTTTAAATGAAACATAATATTACGTAAGCTTTTTTTGTTTTCTTATCTTCCACTTGGATATAGATATTTATGAATATTACCACTACCACTATCCTCGCAACCGAAGTGAAAAGCTGAGTGTATTCACTCAGTTAAGCAACTAATTTTATTCTCGACTTGAATATCCACCGCCAGTAAGACTCGGACGAATAAATACGTCTCGGATAAAATACTACCTTTATGTCCTCGAAGAATAACCTAATATTACATACGGTTATCTGCCTTTTGGCAGAAATATGTTTAGGCGAATGTATCGTTTCCCAAACGTTTCATTTGCCAACCCGCTTTTATTTCTAATATTTCAGGATTTCTATAAAAACTAACCTATCATAACTTATAGGGTTCTACACGATGGTACTGAAATAAATCCTGAAATATTTACAGTTACAGAAAAAAAGCGGGTTGGCAAATGAAACAGTAAACGATACATTCGGCCAAACATATGTCGTCCAAAAGACAGGATACCATTACATACATACATACACATAAAATTAACAGAGGCGCTTTCCAGTTACACTTCGAATTTATTTGCTACGCATAGCGCTACGGTGCTACGGAGCGTAGCGCGTAGCAAACCAAATATACGCGTCATGTCATGCATAAATTGAATTCGCCAAATTGAAAAACTTTATTGAAATTTTGTCATATCCGTCTCTTTCTATCAATACTGCTACCATAAAAGAGGGAAAGCGATGGAAGGAGGGAATTACTTCATATTGCATAGAGACGAGTGTGCTACGTCATATAAACTTACGCGGGCTACAGGTGACGCTCAAAGAGTTATGCAGAGACTATAATTCATTTCCAAACTTCGCTCTGACTTACTGCCACCTGTCTAGGTAATTAAATATCCATATGTTGTAAGTTTCAAAGTTTATAAGTATTAAGCACATCTTGTTTACGAAAAATATCGTACTCATATTGACGATTGATAGCTATATTAACTTGGCAATAAGAGCTCGTTCGACGTCAAAAAATCGATTGAGATATCGAAGCACGATGATCAACGCAATGTAGAACAAAACTCGGTAAAACAATATTGCTTTTGACGTGCTATGATATTGTTTTTAACTTGGCCATTACTGTCAAGTAAATAAGAGCTGTCGCAACGTTGAAATAGTAGTTTACGTGACGGTTGCGTAATGACAGGCATTACAACTTGAGTGTGGTTTATGAAACGAGCCGCAAAGCGAGTTTCATAATAGATCACGCGAGTGTTGTAATGCTAATTACGCAGAGTCTCGTACAATACTTTATCTACACACATATTATAAGTACTCTAAGATGGGTTTCGAAGCCGAAAGGCAAATGACCAGCATTACCTGTGGTAGTAGGTGACAGCGATGACAGCTGTAATGTAATTTTGAAATTACGTTATCGAATATTGTAAGGTCCATAAGGTAATATCCAAATTTGGAACATCTTCCAAAATTAACAGCTGTCATCGCTGTCACCTACTACCACAGGTAATGCTGGTCATTGCCTACGGGTTTTGAACGCATAATAGAGGACTTATGATATGAGTGTAGATAAATACCATAGCATGCCAAACGCAAAAGAGGCCCTGTTGACTGACTTTGTAATATTTCACTTGTTTTTACTTTCCGAGCCTGCCCTCTATTCTAGGCGGTAAAAACTCTTCTTAGACCTGTTATCGTATTGTCAACGTTTTAATAGCTCTTATTTATGTTGTATTGTACAATGTTCTGATGTATACCCTCGCTATCCAAGTATACATAGGTATCTTAGGGTGGGAAAATTCTTGTTTATATGCCAGTATACGTGACGTTAACGAGGTCTCGCTGTGTTACAGAGGTCTAAATATAGTAGTGGACGATGTACTCCAGTATATTTGCAGCCATTACAACACGAACGGTTTTCTTCATCGTAGTTTATCTTTACTAAAACATACAACGTTTTTTGTTGTTTATTAAGATTTTACCGCTATTTGATTCTTTAAATACCTTTCTTCGCCAGTAATTATATTTTTTCTAAAATATTTGACAATTCTCTATCACAAAAGATTTAAAGATCTAAAGATTTATTTGTCTTAAAGGATGAATCTAGTAGCTTTTTCAGTTAAACATTTGTTAAGGTAGCCGTTGAATACCAACTTAACGACCTACCTACCAACTTCAGGGGACAATGTCACAACAATTGACCTAGTCCCAAACTAAGCTCTAGGCTTGTACTATGGGTACTAGACAACGATATAAATACTTGTATAGAGAAATACATACTAAATATAAAGAAAACTAGAGGACGCCCGCGACTTTGTACGCGTAGAATTAGTTTCCCGCTACTCCCCCTATTTCTTCCCGTTGGGGGTCGATTTTCGGAAAATTCTTTCTTAGTGCTCACTTACACCATGAAAGGAACCCCTGTACCAAATTTCAAGTTTCTAGGTACAGTAGTTTCGGTTGTGCGTTGATATCTAAGTCAGTCAGTCAGGTTTGCCTTTTATATATATAGATATATCCATGAGTCAGAAACAAATATTCTCGCTGATCACACAAATATCTGCCCTTACCGGGATTTGAACCCAGGACCGCTAGCTTCGTAGGCAGGGTCACTACCAACTAGGCCAACGCGTTGTCAAACAAGACGAGAGGCATAAGAGCGTTATTTATGTTCGCAATATCGGTTAATACATTATTGCCGGTGTGGGGGCTACATGTATTTGAAAATTCCCTATAGTCATATATCAGAACGACATTCATACGAATGGAGGACAGTCCTATGCGAGGCAATAACAATTTTATTGGACGTTTACAAGCGAGTCCGTAAAACTTGTACATATTTACGGTGGCCTGGGACTTAATGACGTACTAAGAACTCCGCAGTTGCTTTTCTAGACTAATAAACCGTGTTGCACCTACATTGTAACGTAAAGCCATGTAGCCAGTCTGTCTCTCTCTTTTTTATGTGAAAATTCGAAAAATATAGTTTTACGGTTTTACCTGACTGCTAAGGAAAGAGGTTACTGTTTTTGATCTTCTTGTATGGTTTTTTTCTCTCGTGAAGGTTAAACGGATGTCCGATTTCGAAAAGCGAGGTGTTGTTGGGTTATGATATGTTTTATAATAAATAAAAATAAAAACATACATGCGGTAAATAGACAGGCGACATTAACAAAACATGCAGATGGGGTTTTAAAAGTTTCACAGTACACATAAAAGCTTTTAGAGTGACCAGTGCAAAATAAAATATGACACGGAAATAACTTAGTGAAGTTGCATTAGATGGGCAGTGGCAACCGTGTAAAGGTACCCTTAGAGTACTACGGTTGGCATATTATTTTACACTACGCTGGGAATGGCTTCTCTAACGAGCAGCCATAAGCGAGAATGTACAATGCGTCTCGTCTGTCGTTTAATGTCATGGTACTAAGCGTCGACTTTGTTGCGCTTTCACGATAGTCTTCAATTCTTTTTGGTGTTTCAAAAGTTTTTTTTTTTGCAAAAAAGCTAACGAGCACGTAGGCTAACATCATGACAAATAAGAATGCAAATGTGGATGAATGTCGAGACCTAGTCCTAAACTAATCTCTAGGCTTGTACAGTCAACAGCATAAATAAGTGATCATTTATGTAGGTACCTTGTCACTTTAACGTCGTGTTTGAAATGTGATACAAAATTTTGAAACGATTGAAAGCGACAAACAAGGTACATAAATGATCACTTATTTATGTTGTTGACTGTACTATGGGTAATAGACAACGATAAACATTCTTACTAAGAGAAATGCATAAATACATAGAAACCATCGAAAACTCAGGAACCCGCGCTCATCACACAAATATTTGCCAATCTAGCCTACTTGGCAATAAGGTAAAAATTCATTCTATAAATTAATCTTACTTTCAATCTGTGAATCAAGTTAATGTGTCAATTACATACTAAAATTACATCACGCCTGTTTCCCAGAGGGGTAGGCAGACGCCACTTCTTTCCACCTGCTACGATCCTGACAAATCTCTTTCGCTTCATCCACATTCATACATCGAGTCATGCATGCACTTCGGTTTCGGGTATACGGTTTTCAAACAAACCGCTAAACTAAAATTAAGCAAATGTAATTTTAGTCAGATGAGTCCCGGAAATTTATCATTCATTTATATACTGCCCTCATAAGCCAATAGGAGGTATCTCGAATTCAACAAACGAAGCAGATTCAAGCTTCACCCGTTATTAATATGGTCGCACTTGCTACAGGAGTTTTGGCTGAGATACCACCATTTGTTTTATAACCGTATAGTTAATTTTCGTGACTTAACTGACTAAAGTTACCTGTCTTAATTTTAGCCCTTAATTTTTAATATCACGACAGTAAAGTTAAATAAATAAACAAATAATAAATATTTGCTGATGTTCCTCCGCTTTGTGCTCTTCACTGTCCATCGCTTTTTCCCAAAGTAGTGTTTTTTTAAGTATAAAAACCGGGTTTTTAATTAACCGATCCGTGAACCCATAACCCTAATTCAATCCGTAATAAATTCAGATAAGGGGTCTATGACCGAAACCGGTTTAAATATTAACCGGTTTCCGAGCCCTGAGACAGATCTATTTTCGGACTCAATACCCCGTAGTTGAGTGCACTCAGTGCATCTTCTATTGGTAGGTACGCCTTCGCCGGGGTCGCGCATGTACCGCGTGGGCAGTTCCTCGATATTGTGGCAATGCAAACTGTAGCGTGCTAAAGGTCAGGGGCTCTATTCTAGGCGGTGAAAACCATATCGTCTTTGAATAGAATAGAATAGAAAAACGTTTATTCAACAAACACATCAATACAGGGGTACTTGATAGAAAAGATACAATGACGTAATAAAACTACTTCTTATCTCCTAGCAAGCGACACTAATAAAATAAAATAAAAACAATGCTGACGATGTGCGCCGAAATGGCCTCCACTAATGGCCTGTTGTTTATTGGTAGTTTAACTAACTAATGGTCAAAAAACGTTACTAAGGCTGGGTTTTATAAAGATCCGTTAGATCAAATTTCGGTCAGGAATGTCAAAACTTGTATGAAGTTACTAAAATTTGACCCGACATTTTTACTTACGGGCCTTTATAAAACCGGCCCTAATGGTTAAAATCTCAAGGAAATGTGTCAAATTTTCGATTCCTTTTTCGAATTTTAACAATTACTTGAGTTAACTACTGATCAAACAACAGGTCCTTACTCGTAGCAAAATGGTTGTCATGATAATGTCAATCTAGCTGGTTTTCAGGGGAGCCAGACGGGGACAGCGTACTGTGACTTACGAAGGATAACTAACTACATATATTACACTATGCTGTGACAAAGGATTTAATAAAGACATTACACACATAGATAATAATAAAACTATTGTGCTGAAATACCAACTTTTACATGTTATGGAATTGTTTTTAACTCGGCCGCCATTACTGTCAAGTAAGTAAGAGCTATCAAAACGTAGACATAATAAAAAAACGTTATAATAACAGGTCAAAACGATATAGGTACCTAGTTTCTACCGCGTTCAAATCGATATACACCTGAGTTTTACAAAGTTCTTGAAAACTTCTGGAAGGAATACGTTCCCTGAATATGTTGTAATTACGCTTTTATTGATGACATATTATTGTGTAACGTTGCACGTACATGTTTTAAATTATACAACTAGACTTAAGCTATTACTTACAAATTAACTCAATATTTACAATAAATTATTATATTTTATTTTTACACCCAATGAAATCTTATTATTTATACACTAATTCAATTATTAATTCTAATCAACTTATTCTTTTTATTATTTAACTTTAATTAAATCTATTTTATATTAATAAAATGTGATTTTAAATACTAAAAAAAGTAAACATAATAATTATAAACATGCGCTTAGCTTTAAAACGTTTAGCACTTTACTACGCGGCTGCCTTGGCGAGAACTGGCTCGTCATGGAAGTTTCTAGTGGCCGGCGCCTGCGCCGCCGCCCGCCAGTCCGCTCAGAATTGTCTTATACGCCGGACCTGTGCAGCGCGCTCACCCAAAGTGACGTCATACGCGCTCGTACGACTTGAAAATCTTAATTATTTAACCCGGTGTTAGCGGACACCCCTTTCGCGCTCGCGACTTCCTTCGGAGGCGACAATAATTACAAAATAACAAGTTACGGATCACGCACCCAATATTGGTAAGTGCAAAGTGTTGAACGTTATTATTTAAATTCTTATTAGATAGCTTTGCTTCTGCTAACTGCCTAATCACTCATTCACTATTGGTTATTGCCATTTCATCATGTTATTTTAAATTTGCCAATCACGTATAAGTGCATCTAAATTTATTCCTTTGTTCTTCTAACGAGTACGCCTATATGTACATACCCTACTCGTAATTTTTATCAATACTTCGTCACTATTTAGGCTACTAGCATAATGCTTCCTGTAACTCCGTTCTGCTTGTGAATACAAACACGCTAACGCTATGCCGGCTTTCCTCTTCGGTGCCGTGTCCAGGATATTCGCAAGTTTAGCGGAGCGAGCAGGAACAACCACTATGACTGCGCATATTTCACAGGGTGCGTCGTATACGCTTAAGCCACCACTCAACACCATCTCGGCGACCGCCGGTGCCATCCTTGCCACCCGGCGCTTGTTCTGCTCCTCTTCACCGCTGTTCGAGCGTGACGTCATCGACGAGGGCTTGACGTCATCGACGAAGTCTCCGATCGACCAGCCAGGAGAGTACCGGTGCTGCGACGGTAAAACTAGACGGGCAGTAGGAACCACGACTAATTTTAATCATAATTCTGGGGACATGGTTCCCCAATAAAAATCTAATGTGGACTGGGTAGTTTTATTCCTCACCGATAAAATACCTAACGTCACACTGGCGCCCTCTAACGTGGTCTAAAGGTCTAGTTTTGCCTCGTAGTATTAGTTTGTGTGTTTGTTTTTATTTTTTGTGAAACGTTTTTTTCATTTTTTTATTTTTTTTGGTTGCTCGTAACTAAAGTGTACCCAAATAAGTAATAATAATAATAAGCACTCATTCCTAGTCATTTAAATGTGAATTTATTTATTAAATATTTTTATTGCTTAATTTGAAGCAAAAATTATAAATTTATTTTCGAACACACTGTATTAGTGTAACTCCAGATCGTGTACAGTCGAGTAACACAAGTGTTAATTTATTTAAATATTTAATTTTGCAAATGTTTTACGTTTTGGTGTACACATTAGTTGCAATAATTTAATGCTTTTTTATTTCATTTTAACCTTGTTTTGATTTTTGATTTTTTAATTTTATTTGCCAACCAAAACGTTGCATAGCTTATATTTTGTAACGGAACGGAGTAGTTTTAATTAGTAGCTACGTAGATAGTTCAGCGTTCAACACTTCTCACTGTTTCGCGATTTTATTTTGATATTTTTCGAGTAAAATAATTTTTTTTTCGAGTTGATATGGCTTTTGCTGTAAAATTCTTGTCGCTTCAAAAACCTGAGTTAGAGTATGAAGTTGGTATTCGTGGCGATACTCCAGGTTCCACAGTCCAAGAACTAAGGAAACAAATTTCAAAATTAGGTCCTTTGTTTCCATCTGAGGATATTTTAGAAAGTCACCTTTCAATTTCGTCCGATTTAAAGGGAGTTAGTGATGTACTTGCGAAAATTCAAACCAATTTAGAATCGGGACTTGATAGGAATGCGTCGCTTCGCGCACAGAATTTGTTAAATCATCTTTATCACCGACTTAATCGTATTTCATGTGATGACACGACTAAGCCGATGTTCGATGCATGCGTCAAGGAATTTCAGGCTCTCACAGCTAGATACAACACTATAAAGGATACTGCTATCGAAGCCATTCTGCCCGCCTCTAGCGCAGAGCCCGTGGTTAATGCTCCTCCGGTTAGCGTTAATGTCTCGTGTGACCGCGGCATCTCTAATGAGCTGTGTAAAATCAAGTTCGACGGTAGGACATGCGTGCGTGCCTTTGTTCAGCGTGTCACAGAGTTTTGTAAGGCTCGAAATATTACAGACTCGAAAATCTTGTCCTATGGAACAGAGATATTTGTTGGAGACGCGTTGCACTGGTTTAGGAGTGTTAGGGGTCAGGTATCCAGCTGGGATGAACTCGCCATCTTGCTCAGACAAGGCTTTGGTCAAAGTGACTATGATTATAGGTTGCTCTCTGAGATTCGATCAAGGTCACAGGGCGAAACAGAGAACATTACTATCTACCTGTCGATCATGTCTGGTTTATTTTCACGTCTGTCCATGAGCTTGCCCGAATCCGAAAAATTAGAGATCATTCTTCATAATATCAGGCCTTGCTACGCCAGTACTTTGGCATCAGCACCAACTATTACTGATATCCAAACTTTAAGAACCCACTGTCGTAATTATGAAGCCATACAAACACGTCTGGCTGATTTTCGCGAACCTCCCAAGCAGACAGCCGACACTTTAGCACCTGAGTTTGCTTATGCTGGAACTAGCTCAAATAAAACTAATAATAATTACAAACAATTTAATTATAAAACTAACAATAATCAATTTAATCAGACTAACAGTAATTACAATAATAAACCCAACACTAACAATTACAATAATAAACCATATGCTAACAACTATAATAGTAAACTTAATACTAACTCAAAGTATGTACATGCGATTGAAGAGCCCCGTGCCAAAACGTTATTTTGTCCAAGGTGTCGTAACAATACTCATAACTTGCGACAATGTAAAGCAAATAAGGATGAGGTTTACTGTTTTGTATGTGGTCACAAGGGCGTTAAGACCCCTCAGTGCCCTAACTGCAACAAATATAAACACTCCGACCCAAAAAACTAGCACAGCAGAATTGTGTCGACCATCATATTAACAAATTTGATATTAATGATTGGAACAAATGGCTAAAAACAATTAATGTATATTTCAATTCGTATAAAATAGACACAATTCTGCATTCTAAGCCAATAAATGATAATCGTCCTTATGCAACGGTGCAAATTAATGGATTTAATGTGACAGGTCTACTCGATTCTGGTTCTGCCATTACTATTATAGGCAATGGTGCTCATCAAGCACTGCAAGGACTTACCGTCAATAACGATCACTGCCTCACAGTGACAGCTGCAGGCGGCCAGTCTATGCAAAGTCAAGGTTATATGGATTTACCAATTCAATTTCAAAATCAATTTCATATAATCAAAGCTTACATTATTCCAGATATTAACACTAATCTTATATTAGGTGTAGATTTTTGGCGTAAATATAATATTCTTCCAAATTATTTAAGCAGCATTAGCTTCACTGATGCTTTAATTGAAAAGGATCAACCTAAAGTTAACGAATCTTCATCTTCAATTCACGGCTACAACAATCTCAGTGTATCAGAGAGGTCCATAGCTGACAACATTATTGCACAGTTCAAGGATATCTCTGCCGAGCGCGGGGGCCTGGGTGTAACCAGTCTCATAACGCACCACATAGACACTGGGGATTCGCAGCCAATCCGGCAACGTTACTACCGGATGTCTCCGGAAAAACAACGCATCCTAGTCGAGCAGGTCGATGAAATGCTGGATCTTGACGTCATCGAGCCCTGCGAAAGCTCCTGGTCATCGCCTGTTCTTATAGTGACCAAGAAGAACGGCCAGCCACGTTTCTGCCTCGATAGCCGTAAATTGAACTCGGTCACTCGGAAGGATGCGTACAATTTGCCATATGTGTCGGAAATACTTGATAACCTCCGCGACGCTCGCTACCTTTCGAGTATCGACCTCTCTAAGGCATTTTGGCAAATACCCATTGCTGTCGAGGACAGAGATAAAACCGCCTTTTACGTCCCTGGCCGCGGTACTTTCCGTTTTAAACGAACAGCTTTTGGCCTTACTAATGCGCCAGCGACACAACAACGTCTAGTTGACCTCCTCTTTAGAGAATTTGACCTTAAAGTTTTTGCATACTTGGACGACATTATTGTAGTATCCGAGGACTTCAATTCTCATGTGTCTCTTCTACTGCGGGTATTAGACAAACTTCGTCATGCAAACCTCACAGTCAATTTAGACAAGTGTCAATTCTTTAGAAGCCAATTGAAGTATTTAGGTTACGTTGTTGATAGCTACGGGCTTCGGACGGATCCCGAGAAAGTTGAAGCCATTTTGAACTACCCGACACCTACTTGTCGGAAGGACTTAAAACGCTTTCTCGGAACCGCCACATGGTACCGTCGTTTTGTGCCTCAGTTTAGTACCATAGCAGGCCCCCTAAACAAATTAACCTCTAATAAGAAGGGTGGCCCGCCTTTTAAATGGACTTCGGACGCTGACGCTGCTTTCCACAGGCTCAAGGAGTGCTTAGTTTCAGCTCCCGTTTTGTCCTGCCCTGACTACGACAAGCCATTTGAGGTGCATACCGATGCCAGCAACTATGGTGTGGGCGCTATGCTCACTCAGACCATAGATGGTAGGGAGCACCCAATTGCCTATATGAGTAAGTCGTTGTCAGCGGCGGAGCGAAACTATAGTATTACGGAGCGTGAGACTCTTGCGGTTGTTATCGCTCTGGAGCACTGGAGGTGTTATTTGGAGAATGGGAAGCCATTCACTGTCTTCACTGACCATAGTGCTTTAAAGTGGTTCCTTTCTTTAAATAACCCCACTGGTCGTTTGGCTCGTTGGGGAGTACGTTTTTCGGCCTTCCACTTTGAGCTTAAGCATCGCCGAGGCGTTGACAACGTGATTCCCGACGCACTCTCCAGGGCCGTTCCTGTCAGTGCAATTAATTTATCAGATTCGCATCTTAATACAACTGACACTTGGTATAAAAACATATACAATTCCTGTTTAACGAAACCTCAAAATTATCCAAATTTTCTAATAAAAACCGGTTCACTGTACAGATTGTGCAAAAATAAACATGAACTTACATCAGAGTTCTCATGGAAGGAAGTAGTTCCCATCGAATTTCGTCAGGATGTTATCCAAGAAAATCATTCCGAGCCCTCGGCTGGACATCAAGGTATTTTTAAAACGTACAGGAGATTAGCGTTAAAATACTTCTGGCCGGGCATGTACAAGGACGTTGTTAGGTTTGTGGGTACATGTACTAAGTGTCTGGAATACAAACACCAAAATCATCAGGTTCTGGGTGAAATGGGTCGCCCCAAACAGTGTTGTAGACCTCATCAAATGGTCTCGATTGACCTCATGGGCCCTCTGCCAGTCACTCGTAGACAGAATAAATACATTCTCGTAATAACCTGCTGTTTTTCAAAATTTTGCTTGATCTTTCCAATCAAAAATGCTACTTCCCCTATTATCACAAGAATCATCGAGGAAGACTGTTTTTTAATTCATGGCGTTCCTCAAACGATATTCCTTGACAATGGTAGCCAGTTTATCAGTAGTGTCATACGCGACCTATTCAAAAAATATCGCGTGCCAAACGTTTTTTACACGCCCAAATACACTCCCCAGATTAACACCGTTGAGCGCTATAACCGCACCATTATCACCTGTATTTCAACCTTCGTAGAAGAGGACCACCGATCCTGGGACCTTTACATACCAAAAGTGCAATTTGCTATCAATAGTTCTGTCAATGAGGTTACTGGTTACACCCCTTCCTTCCTGGTGTACGGCAGAGAACTTGTATCCTGTGGCACTCACTATGTAGATAACGAGCTAGGCGATGAATTACTGTTTTTACCTCGCGACATCTACGCGGAAAATCTCGGTTGTATGTCTGAATTATTTAACCAGGTACAAACCAAATTATGGCATGCTCACGCTAAAAACACCGCACATTATAATCTGCGCCGTAAAAACGTAGAATTTAAGATTGGGGACGTTGTAATGAAGCGTGCCTATGTTTTGAGCAACAAGGACCAATATTTCAGCAAAAAGTTGGCCCCTAAATTCATAAAGTGTCGAATATTAGAAAAGAAATCTCCCCTTGTTTATGTGTTGGAGGACATGTCTGGCAAGAATCTGGGAACCTGGCACATTAAAGATTTAAAATTAGTAGGCTTAAATATATAGTTTTTTTTTTTTTACATTACCCTTCCTGTTTTGCCATGCCATACTTACCAACTTGTGCAAAAAGTATTTGCTTTGGTTACTTGTATAAATTAATGACTGGTAACCTACATTAGTTTGGGAACATCAGTATTTTTAGGATGGAACCAGATACTGTTGTTATTATGAATGCGAGATGTATAAAAGAAGTGTGAAAGGATAGTTGCAAATACGTAACCATATATTGCGCGGATTTTATTTTAAGGAACAAAATCCTTTCGTGGCGCGCGGGGTAATGTAACGTTGCACGTACATGTTTTAAATTATACAACTAGACTTAAGCTATTACTTACAAATTAACTCAATATTTACAATAAATTATTATATTTTATTTTTACACCCAATGAAATCTTATTATTTATACACTAATTCAATTATTAATTCTAATCAACTTATTCTTTTTATTATTTAACTTTAATTAAATCTATTTTATATTAATAAAATGTGATTTTAAATACTAAAAAAAGTAAACATAATAATTATAAACATGCGCTTAGCTTTAAAACGTTTAGCACTTTACTACGCGGCTGCCTTGGCGAGAACTGGCTCGTCATGGAAGTTTCTAGTGGCCGGCGCCTGCGCCGCCGCCCGCCAGTCCGCTCAGAATTGTCTTATACGCCGGACCTGTGCAGCGCGCTCACCCAAAGTGACGTCATACGCACTCGTACGACTTGAAAATCTTAATTATTTAACCCGGTGTTAGCGGACACCCCTTTCGCGCTCGCGACTTCCTTCGGAGGCGACAATAATTACAAAATAACAAGTTACGGATCACGCACCCAATATTGGTAAGTGCAAAGTGTTGAACGTTATTATTTAAATTCTTATTAGATAGCTTTGCTTCTGCTAACTGCCTAATCACTCATTCACTATTGGTTATTGCCATTTCATCATGTTATTTTAAATTTGCCAATCACGTATAAGTGCATCTAAATTTATTCCTTTGTTCTTCTAACGAGTACGCCTATATGTACATACCCTACTCGTAATTTTTATCAATACTTCGTCACTATTTAGGCTACTAGCATAATGCTTCCTGTAACTCCGTTCTGCTTGTGAATACAAACACGCTAACGCTATGCCGGCTTTCCTCTTCGGTGCCGTGTCCAGGATATTCGCAAGTTTAGCGGAGCGAGCAGGAACAACCACTATGACTGCGCATATTTCACAGGGTGCGTCGTATACGCTTAAGCCACCACTCAACACCATCTCGGCGACCGCCGGTGCCATCCTTGCCACCCGGCGCTTGTTCTGCTCCTCTTCACCGCTGTTCGAGCGTGACGTCATCGACGAGGGCTTGACGTCATCGACGAAGTCTCCGATCGACCAGCCAGGAGAGTACCGGTGCTGCGACGGTAAAACTAGACGGGCAGTAGGAACCACGACTAATTTTAATCATAATTCTGGGGACATGGTTCCCCAATAAAAATCTAATGTGGACTGGGTAGTTTTATTCCTCACCGATAAAATACCTAACGTCACAATTGTTACCAAATGTTGACATGACTTCATTTGAATTATAATGAATTGATCACTAAAGCAGCTGTTTGGGTTACCAAACTGCCATTTTTGACAGCTTTGCACTATAAAACTTCATTAAAAAACTTAAATTGATAGAGTAAATTGAATGAATAGAGTTATTTTAAAAACACTACTGGATCAAATGTAAAATTAAAGAAAGATAATATAAAATTGCATTATCGTTGGTATAAAATAAAAAAACCTCGAAATAGGTAGGCATTATGGAAGATTATGGACAAAGAATGATAAACAGTTTTAACTAACGAACACCTGGGACTGTCATTTATCACATTTATAGTAGTGATTTGCTATGATTCATTGTTAGTGACATGACATATAACTCTAAGTACGATACCATCGACATTTAGATAGTCGGTCAATGCGACATGATAACGGGGTCTAATTTATAACATCACTAAACAAGTGAATACCCCCTAATTAATAGCATTCTCTATTTGTACACCTCATTACGCATATTGAACGTGCGGCGTGGGTCGGTCATTAATATGGCACTGTAAATAACTAGTCAAAGGTCAGGGTTCGAATCCTGAGTGGGGTAATTCTTGATGGACACCGAACAACTATTGCATATCGGTTAAGTTTTGGCACGAAAGAAGAACAACAATAACACGCAAACACACTTTTTCATTAGTACTTAATACAAGTTATTATTTATTATATATTGCCTCACATAATTACTATCGACCCGCCCTCGCTTCGCTTCAGTTTATGTGAGTTTTCTGTAGCACCCGTACATAATCCAGAATCTATCACACCGAAAAACGTTCCTCTTGAATCACCGTATCTATTGATGAAAACCTCATCAAAATCCGCTGCGTAGTTTGAAAGATCTATACGGACGTTCAGAGGAACAGACGGCGGGAAGCAACTTTTCTCAAAAATGTTCGGAAATGTTGACATTACTATCTACATAATGAGACGCGAAGTACATAGTATACTGACAATTCTCAAATTAAAAAAAAAACATTGCGTGCTCGCTACACAAGCCCGCAATGTTGCATACAAATTCCATTACTATCTAGATTGTAACTTTTTAAAAATTGAAAGAGCCCATAATAAAATGATGGCACAAGTCTTATACATCCAAATTTTATTCGAAACATAACTTTTTTATCTGTGTCTGGAATAGCATATGTTTTTTTTAAAACAAAGCTTGCGTTTCTCCTTGTCATAAACAAAAAGGCGGTAAAGAGTGATGGTTTTTTCACATGAAGTTTCTGTTTGTATGCAATTTAAAAATGAGTTCACGCGATGAAGATTTCATTCCAACACAATTTTTTTTTGGCGATTTTTGAGAAAAGCACTATATTTGCCTCGGCAGGAACAGCAATTGCGGGCTTCGTATTTTTAAACGGACTCGCAAGCTCGTCCGTTTAAACCAATACTCGGCCCGCAATTGCCTACTTCCATGCCTAGGCAATAATGTACTATTGTTTTATGCTATGTAAAAAAGTTATAACTGCCTCAGTGGGTAATTGGTGGGTAATTATTTATTTTCCCATTCATTTTTCCGCTATATTAGTATTATGTAAGTAGTTTACTCGTATAATATAGCATGTTTGTACAGCATTCCGTGAGTCACTGCCGGTACTGGCTGAAAATCAGCGCTGTAGGTGTCTGACACCTCGGCATTTTGCTGAGCCAGTGTCCGATTGACCGCCGCGAGGACATACATTGCGTGCCTTCTCTGTTACCTCCACTGTTTTCTTTAAAAAAAATGTATATGTGTGCCTTATGGTTGGTGAATAAATGTATTTCTTCTTCTTATTCTTCTTCTTAATTTTGTAAAATATTAACAAAAGTAGGTACTATAGTAGTTTATGGTTACCTTGATTCCGGAGGAAAACAAGTTTTCAACTTAAGAGGATTGTGCCGCGGCGACGCTTAAATCGCGTAGCTCGGCGTTTTCACTAAAACGTGTACCCCAATTAAGGACTAACTTTGTCAGTTTTGTGACGAAAATTTGCTATACATTGACGGCCGCAATATATGGCCAATTTTCGTCACAAAACTGACAAAGTTTTCCTTAATTTGGGGTACACGTTTTAGTGAAAACGCCCAGCTGTCAAAATATTATAGTTGGGCGGCTTTCCATAGTAAATCGGCCCTTCCTCGCCTCTAATATTGTGAGGATAATTTATGCCGAGTATCAACATCTTAAATTACGTCAGTTTTTGACTTAGATATTGTTTTTTAAAGGTTTTTTAACATTATTTTATTCGAGATTTGTTGTTGTTTAAATTTTGAAATAATGTTCTTTAGTAAGATTCGCTTCACCACAAAAAAGACTAATAGGCAAAAACGGTATTTTAATGTGGTTGTGGTGTACCGACTACACCAGAACCACCACATTTTGTTCAGATCATTTGACATACATTGGCTTCCTGTATTTCCAATGATTAGAATCTGTTCCTGTCATCAATGTGTCGTCGTGTTCTGCATTTGATGGGTGTTTTTTAATGACGTATACAAATTTCCTGATTCCGTGTTACTAATTTATTATGAATGAATAATCCTCACTATAAGAGGTGCTCACAAAAAAAACCAATAGTCAATTTGATGTAAGGGCCGATTTACTATGGAATGCCGACTATCGCCTTTAGCTACGAGCGGTAACGTTAGGGTCTCCCCACACCTATCGACGCGGAATCGGCGTTAGCTGAGCAAAAAACTCTTTATGTCTACGCAATAAGTGCGAAAAAGACGGCGATTAGCTCGGCCGACGCGAAACGATGTCTATCGACCGGAAAACCTCGATTTGCCGTAAAGCCGTTCGCATCCGTACGACGCTGTTAGCAGCCAACCGCACGCGTTCGCATTTTTACATCGCCGAGTACCGCCGATCAGCGCTGGCGAGGCCTGAACAGTTCCGACCACGGCCGAGTAGCTACGATGAGAGCCAATTAGAACTGGCGACAGCCGTTCAGCGTCAATAGGTGTGGGGAAACCCTTACTTTTAGATGGAGGGCTATCTGACGTCTCGACGGCAGAACGGGGCACGCGAGAGCCGACCGTAGGTTTACAGCTGCTGCGATAGCAAATCGCAGGCGATCGGGCGTCTCTACGGCCGTCCCGAGGATGAGACTGCTGAACGTAGGTTTACAACCGCTGAGATGGCCAATCGGCTAAATGCGAATAGTGTGGTGCAAAACACTCGGCGAAAGCCGCGACGCGGGAGACCCTAACTCACCTCCTAAATCGGGAACACCTTAAAATTCCGTTTTTTTTCCAAATATTCTTTGCAAAAGCTTCGTTATGCTTGACCTATTTTACATTAAATGCACAAGTTAATTGGTATACATAGGTTAAGTTAGGTTTGATTTATAAGCGATATCGAATTAATAAAGGTTTTTATCAAAACATTTCATTCGGAATTATGAAATTTCGGAATTTTGATGAATTCAGAATTATTACTCTTTGGAACTACGTACCCCATAAATCAAATCCGATTTCCTTAATTTTACTACAATCATTATTTATTATTTGAGCTCCATGCGGCTCTTTATTTCAAAAATTATCGTCTTTTTCGAACTCTAGCAAATACTACTAGTTTATATACAGTGTGTTACCAGCACCCAGGCTCTTTTAAAGGAGGTTAAAATAACGTATATTTGTAACGTAACCATGACATTATTTTAATTAATAAACGAATTTTCAGGCTTTGTTAACTTTCAAAAAAAAAAAATTGCCAGCAATGTAAAGGACAGCAATTTGACAAGTGTAAATGACAGTCGACGGATACTTTGATTATTATGATTTGCCCCCGCACCACGACATGCCTTGTACTAAGCAACAGCGATACTGATAGCGATGAACACGCAGCACATGCACTACATTAAAAATGGACAGTATCTAAGAAAATTAATTGTGACGTTATTTTAGTTATTCTTTAATTGATAATACTTGTAAACAATTGCTAAAGCAACATATTATCGGCAGTTTTAATAAATGCCCGCATTCCGGTAACACACTGTATATTACTGACGTGTGAAAGAGCCCTGGAGCCATCGATTTAAATGTTTCACTTCATTATCAGTGGAGAACAAAGGGCTGCAGGTGACAGAGGCTGTAACGGTTCGGCGAATAAACGGACGAGTGTATTCCCGCGCGACATTCATTTGTCATTGCACATACTATCGCCCGCCACGCTACGCGTGTTATTTGTTTGACTTGATAAACTAGCTCTGGAATTTGGGATAAAATGTGTTAAACATTTGGTATTTCATTTGTAATTGCACTATTTATAAGGGTGAACCAACTGGACCGTTCTGAAAATATATTTGGTCATGAATCACTGAATACCTACCTCAAGGACAGTGTTGGTTATACTAATAAAATAAAATGTGCATTGTACCTCGTTTCTATCCCTTCTTATTTACATTGTATTTACATCTGTTTAATAAAGTTCATTTATTTATTGCATTGTTAAACTGTTACAATATGTAATTAAATAAATACATTTGTATTTGTATTTACTTGAGGTGTCGGTGTAAAACTTGAGTAAAATCAATGCTGTTTTCAACCAAGTACTTATCCGGGGTTTTAGCTAAAGAAATTGTATTTACATCTGTTTAATAAAGTTCATTTATTTATTGCCTTGTTAAACTGTTACAATATGTAATTAAATAAATACATTTGTATTTGTATTTACTTGAGGTGTCGGTGTAAAACTTGAGTAAAATCAATGCTGTTTTCAACCAAGTACTTATCCGGGGTTTTAGCTAAAGAAATTGTATTTACATCTGTTTAATAAAGTTCATTTATTTATTGCCTTGTTAAACTGTTACAATATGTAATTAAATAAATACATTTGTATTTGTATTTACTTGAGGTGTCGGTGTAAAACTTGAGTAAAATCAATGCTGTTTTCAACCAAGTACTTATCCGGGGTTTTAGCTAAAGAAATTAATATACTAAAACTATAAAATCGTATCATTTGATACGGCAATTACATACAGAATGGGAACACAAACACGACGATGAACAGAATCAAAGCTGCCGCAAACCCGTGAGCTGGGATTATTTACTTTAGAAATCGTTAGGAAACACTCTCGTATCGTATCCGATCAGAATTCGATGGGAAAAAGTTCCGGGAATTCTAAATAGCGATGACATCAACCGAATTACGGATTTAGTGCTATCACTCTTACCATGGCCGCCTCGAATGCCGTGCGAAAACGTTGTATAGTCCGTAATAATAGATTGATCAATCACTTGGATTTACGAATGATTGATTGAGGATTATTCGTTGAACGGCCAATGTTTGTCTTCTTCTACAGGTTCTACTTGAAACGTTTTACAAGTTTAACTTGCCTCGTTTTTTGTGTCAGTCCTTTCAGTACAAAAATTAGCTGTATCAGATTGAGCTAAGAGCACTATCAGTAAATAGTTAATTCTGTGATGAACGCGAATATTTGTTTCTGAGTCTCGGATGTTTTCTATGCATTTAAGCTTGCATTTATCTATTATGTATGTTTATCGTTGCCTATACAGGGTGTTATGCAGAAAGTTGGACAAACTTCAGGGACTAACTCTGTAGGTCATACTCATCAACTTTTATTATGGGACCAACATCCAAATCGCGAAAAAAAAAAACAGCTGTTCCATACAAACTTTGAGGGCTAAAGAGCCGAAATGTATGGAACAGCTGTATTTTTTTTCGCGATTTGGATGTTGGTCCCATAATAAAAGTTGATGAGTCCTATAGAGTTAGTCCCTGAAATTTGTCCAACCTTCTGCATATCACCCTGTATAGTACCTATATTACATGGGCTTAGTTTGGGATTTGGTCAATTTGTGTGAGATTGTTCTCCGATATATTTAGTTTTAACTTATGTTGGCAGTCACGCTATCGAACCATGCTCGTCACGGAGGATACGACTATTATTTAAGCGGCACGGCTGCGACACTAACTCATCTGTAGCAAAACACATATTAGTTTGCATAGCCACGAGAGGGAATTTTAACTCCTGACTAAATTAGATATGAAAGGCAGTGTACGTAGGTAGGTAAATATACCTATATCATTCTAGTTAATATGACTTTCAGACTATTCTACAACGTCTGTGTGCAAAAAACTATCTCGATCCATTTATTGTTTAGTTCTGAGTTCTGACCTAGTTTTGACGCAACACATTATTAAGATTAAAACTTTTTACTAGGGCCGTACCCAAGATACAAACGGATACGTATAAGTAAGAAGATATTCTTTTCTATCACTCGAAATGTATAGCGTGACAGTGACGTGGTTTATCGCTACGAACGAGAATGTTATCTCATTACATTTTGAGTGATAGACAAGAAAAACGTTAGTTGTTCATCTTGACTGGGGCCTCTGTTATACTGTACTTTCTCTCTGTAATAACAGACTTACAGGTTTTCAGTGGGATCTTACATAATTAGAATCATTAAGAATCAGCGTAGTTTTTAAACCTATTTGCCCGTTTTTTTTTAATCAACTGTCTTAGTAATCGCATAAAGTTGTTTTTTCCGTACATAGAAAAAAAACAAACACTGGGATACCTAGTATGGCGCAACAAACTTGACGTTATAACCTAAAAAGTTGATTAAAAAAAAAAGAGCAAGTAGGTTAGCCGTACTTGGACATTTTCACGAAAAAGTGTACCCAATTAAGGACTGAAATTAAGGAACTTTAACTTGTATGGCTAATTTTCGTCACAAAACTGACAAAGTTAAAGTTCCTTAATTTCAGTCCTTAATTGGGTTCACTTTTTCGTGAAAATGCCCGAGTACGGCTTACTTACTCGCCCGTCTATCACCCCTTTAAGAATAGCCCCTGGCGGCATCGTTCCGAAGATGTTAAGCTTTTAAGCTTGTTCGTGATATTGTTGAACTTATGCCTGTAATGCACAGCCTGATTGAGATAGTTTTTAATAATATTACTTCTATCCATTATCAGAAGCTGAACATTGTTTGTAACTAAACATAGAAATGTACAACTACACTGACTAGCTAGTATTAAAAGTGTGATACTTGGTTTTGCGGGCCAGTGTATTAATTTTCTAGACAAATTTATTGACTTAGCAAGTTAGACACCATGTTAATGTCTAATTAATGTAAATTTTTAGTAATAAAAAACTTTCAAGCGTAAATTTGGAGTTTCTGTTAACTATTCCCTCACGGGCGCTACGGTTTCGTCGACGCGCGTCGCTCGGTACTTAATAAGCAGCCAAACGCGGCAAGGGCGCGGCCCCGACTAAACCGGTTTGGTGCGTCCTGTTGAGTTTGCTTGTGGTGGCTCGCGGTGCGTACGGTCGAGGCGCGCACACATGCAAGCCGCGCGATATACCTTTGCTTCAAGATGAACTACTGTTTATACTATGTCAAAACGCCAACTTTTCGAAAAGGTTTTCTTCGTAACTCCCGGAGCTATTTTGCTTATGTTAGATGCGCAAAGTTAGAGGGAAGTTACCAACTCCGCTTATCTCGAGGGCCGTTCTACCGATGAGGATCACTTATATTATAGGAACTTGGCTTGTTATTAATGAGTATAGGAAGGCAGTATTCGGATTTAATGTTTAGATTTAATTATCGTGACGTTGATCCTCATTTATTTTAATAGTTAAGAGATGTACGATTCGCCGAAATTTCATCGTCGATTTTATGGTTAGCTGACCACAAAGCAAATTGTAAGCTGCATACAGGCGTTTGTGAGGATGTTCATCTTTCAATCAGGGATAAACGGCTAAATACATTTCGATAGTCGGGTACACTATTCGTAGTAGATTTTCGCTAAATAGAGAAAAAATGCTGCTACGTAGCGTAACACTCGTAGCAGTGGCTGGGGGTAAATGGGTTCAACAAAAATTGATACTCATGTAGTCCATATCCTGAATTGAAATAAAGAATTTCCACGAAAATAACCTTAAATGAGTTTTACGAATCGAAAAGCTAGTACATCAAACCTCATACATAATACCTATATGATACCATCTCCAACCCACCCCTGAATTGACAGGTAGTTGGCCAGTAAACATGAATATACAAGTTCTTTGCAATAAACAGCACCGAAGTCGTGTCCAAGTTGCCCGCCGTAAAACTTTAAATTAGCCGGCGCTCCCATTTAACTTTCCGGTCTCGTGTAAGAAGCGTCCCATAATTTAGAGGAACTATTTCGGGATGCAGACGTGACAAGTCTGCAGCGTAGGTATTATCGTACCTATTATACAGGGTGGAAAAAACGAACGCGACATGGACGGCAACTACCTTAAATATTGGAAATAAAAAGTTCTACGCAAAGGAAACTTAGGTACTTTTATTTTTAAAACTAAAAATACTACATTTTAGGGTTTTGAAAAAATCCATATCCTTAACCGGGAATCGAACTGGTCGAATATTACAAAACAATAAAATCGTGTTTTATGATACAGATCGAAAGGGTCATTAATAGTGTTCATTTATGTTTGTAATACATACCTTTAAATTAAATTAAGAACGTAAAAAAACCCTTCTTTATTATTTTGTCATATTCGACCAGTTCGATTCCCTGCATAAAATAAATACAGTAATAATTGTTTTCAAAAATAAAAGTAAGTCTCTTTTGCGTTGAATTTGCTATTTCCAATATTTAAGGTAGTTGACGTCCATGTGGTATTCGTTTTTTTCGTTAGTTTTGGGTTTAGGTATCCTTGTTTTGTCGACACTAATTTCATAGAACTGTGAAGGTTGTAAGATCCCCACGTTTTCTCTGTAGTCTAATGTTTAAAATAGGAACACGAATTAAATATTGTCAACGTGGACTACTGCAAATGGCATGTGGAATAATGGATGTTGATCAAGGAGAAGAAAAGGATGGATGTTATCGTATTGTCAGCTTTACGAAAGCTCTTATTGACTTGACAGTAACGGTGGGCTGGTAGCCCATTTAAACAGAATGCAATAACATGTCAAGGGTAAGATGGTTATATATGGTTATATAGTAGGTACCGCAAAATGGGGTGACTTTAGAAACCTGAGGGCCCTGCCAAGATGCACTTTGCTAACTAGCGTTTCTATTCGTTTCGTTTTTAAACCAATCGCGTCACTGGTAGATGTCGTGATACGAAAAGTCACGTGATCTACCAGTGACGCGATTGGTTTAAAAACGAAACGAATAGAAACGCTAGTTAGCGCAATGCATCTTGGCAGGGCCCTCTGAGGCGACTTTGATAATTTTTTGAATCATCGATTTTGTGCAATGTCTTAGTTATTATTTAACTCTTTCGCGACATTACTTTCACATGTTTCATATGCGAGCGCAAAATATTAGTAGTTCAAGTATTATCAGAAAAATTGGATTTACAAGATTTCATGAAAATTGGTTGAGCCGTTTAAGAGATATCAACTCTGAAAGTGGGTGTCGCCGTTATATCGGGGGCTTTTAACCCTCTAAAGGCTCAATATGTCAAAAACGGCTGAACCGATTTTGATATAACATGTCTAAGAACCACCGCCAGAAAACCCGCTTTCGAATAAAAAAAAACCGCATCCAAATCGATTCATCCGTTTAAGAGCTACGGTGCCACAGACACACACACACACACACTTACACGCCAAACTTATAATACCCCTCTTTATTGCGTCGGGGGTTAAAAAACTTCGAAACAAGAAACCACTATTTTTTAACATGCTTCAGGGGTGACTTTGATATAGTGATATAAACACAGGGATAATCAAAGTTTTAAGAAACGAGATTTTAAGCTGCGCGTAATTCCTTTTTTTTACCCACCGTCTACCGTAGTCTGCCTCTAAGGTCGGATTTTTATTCCCACAGAAAAAATGTAAACAAAGGTGTTGCCGTTAACGGAAAACATTTGCAGTTTTCAAAATATTTAAACTTTCCACATTAATAAGAAATCGACTTTCTATAAAAAAACTATATATTGTAATCAAGATTGAAGAATTTAATTTGTCGATTGCTAACTTTAATTTTGATATAAATTCTTTGTTGTATTAATTTAAAACGAGAAAAATGTTTTTGTATGCATAATTTATTTATTGCACTGGTATCATTGACTCGATACACCTGTGTCAACAAGTTGAGGGCCGCTTGATTGATGTGAGACGTAACTTCACTAGCTTCGCTTCACAATTCGTGCTACCGTCGTAATCGCTTTCCAGTGACAAATTCGTGCGATTTTATTTTCAACTATTTCTTAAATTTATTTTTATATCACGATACGAGCGAAATGATAACTTAATATTATATTTCTTAGTTGCCCAATCTTTGAGATCCCCTGAAATGTCACTTTGGCAGTGACGTAACTTTGTTTACATTTTTTCTGTGGGAATAAAAATCCGACCTTAGCTGCTTTAAGTCGACTAACTTAAAACAGCCAAATGAGTATTCGTCTTTTAAATATTTTTAATAATTTGTTTTACGATTAAATGCGGGAGTTAAAGACAAAAATATTTTTAAAAATTATCAAAGTAACCCCCACATTACCGGAACGTTGAATAGAGGTTAGAATGCATACCACAAAGGGGAGTGCGGTAACATTTTCCTTACGTGTATTTTGTGTGGTAATTCTTCGGTTCACTGTTCAGTTGCGGTTTAGATTGCATCTCTCAAAGAAAATGCACTGCGGATCATTGATGTGACGCAAAAGGAAGCAAATACAATATTAGGTAGGAATATTCGTTGACATTAAACCTAAATGCTATTTTATATTATTTTTGCTAGGTTATTTGATTAGTATTCTAAAACTGTTTATTACGTCTGTTAGGTTAGGCAAGAGTTGAGACTACAAAAATGCAAACAACAGAGACTGAAAATGGACTTTTAGCAAATGAAAATAAGAGTTATTATGATACAAACGGCAGAGACCCTTTGACGGCGTTAACAGCAAACAAGGTTTTTATTATGAAATTTTGCGGAGACATAGTACCGCGTTTCAAAAACGACTAGACTGCGGTAATTGGCGGATTTTTATTACAGTACGCGAGGATTTTATTATACCAATCTTCATGGGATACAAAACAGGCTGGCAAACGCCAATCTACAGAATCTGTACCTATGGATTGTTACATATTAAGACCGTCCTAAATCTTATGATTATAATCTGTGAATCCTATGAATATAATCCTATGATCCGTTACTGGTTTTGTTCGGAATTATTTTAGTTCGACAATTCACAGATTTTGCGGAGAAAATCCTTAATTTCCTAACAAGTCCATACGAAGTAACGTAATATGTTCTAATTACGGGTTGATTACGATTTATTCGACTCATTATGGCAGTTTGACCTAGTTTCATAGTGGTCTAGGATTAAAATTTGTCGACTGTGCGTGCAATGTGCATTGCATTAGCAACGCTATTCCAAAGCGATTAATATATATCTCAATACCAGGCCTCTCGATTGCCATACAAAATCGACCCTAAATAGAGTTCTAGCCATGATAATTGTAGTAGTGCTAAATACAGCGTGAAATTGCTTTACGTATGATGAAATAGACATGCGAATATTGAGGTGCTTTGATTATGTTTGATTAAACGGGAATTATGCCGGATTTCATGAATTCAGCAGCAGCTCAAATGATTATCGTCTGTTAGTTAATTTAATACGATGATAATGGCAAACTAGCAATCTAGATATTTGGATCAAATGATACGTTTCTGGAGGGGTTTATACTTCTACATAACCTCTTGGAAGCAAAAATAGGTCGTATGGAAACCTACTTAAGATACAGGGCGGTGCACACGTCCACATTCTCTTACCGTACTCATTGTTCTTGGGTATTACAAAAGTTTTAAGTTAAGGTAATTCGCGTAGGTTGTCACATCTTTGTTTTTTATTTAAGTGAGTTATTTTACTTTTCTGTTACGATAGCAAGTTCAACCTCATCAAAGACAGACATCACCCTGCAGTAATTAAATAAGTCCTCATAGTTGATTTATTAATTCTATTTGATCTTAAGAAGAACAATAGACAAAACGTAAAATTTATAACCGTTAAGTAGGTGTTTACATATAGTTACAACATTAAACATCGTTTTGCTTTAAATATTGTGTGAAAATACAGAAATGTTCAGACACTTTAAGAGGCTATTAAGCAGTTCGTTTTAGACAGTATATGTAAGAGATCTTAGCTATTTTGACATCAAAGAATATTATATAATACCTCTATTTCTTTTCCCGACACCAGATAACAAAGCAACGCCTACAACATGTCTAGAGAGTGTACTTATTCACTGTTAAGCCGCAACCCGGGGCGGCGCGGTGCGGCGCGTTGCCATACTAAAGCCGTATCCACATGCTTGGTGTTTGCCGAAAACACTGCAGGACGCAACTATGTGTTAGAGTGAGCACGATGTATTTTCATCGCACTCCAACTTATAGTTGCGTCCTGCAGTGTTTGTGGCAAACACCAAGCATGCATGTGGAGCCGGCATAAGAAGCGTGATCAAAGCGTGTAAGAGGCGTTTGTAGGGATCCGAAGTCAATCTAGGCTTTATACCTCTACATAATCTCGTAAAAAAGTCATTTCATTAGTATACTGTGGTCCATTTTAGGTGTAAGTATCCGTCTCTCTTAAAGGATGTCTATATATCCTTCTTTTTTTTTCTTTTTTTTTAAATGGCTTTCACATCTCGCTCATGTATAAGATGTATTTCGCCAATAACGAAGTAGACATTAGCCACGAAGGGAGAATGTTCGGTGTGATGCTATATATCCTTAATTCATCAGACCGTGTTGATTAACTGCATCCCTGTCTGGGGTGAGGCAGCTAAAACCAAATAGAACGCGCACAACGAGGCTTAATTAAGGTCATGCACTATAAAAGCGTAAATTCTCCACAGAAAGATTGTCCATTTTGTCCATACTAAGTACTAACTGTAAGGCTGTGTATTAACTATACGATTTTGAAAGTAACTATCGTTATCGTTACGGCATATGATTCACGCTTAGAAAATAGAAGAAGAAAAGATATTGTTCTAAAAGCTTCTAAGACCAGCAGGCCTTTCGCGTAACAACACTCGCAATCACAATCGTTTTCATTTTGTAAATCGAAGGCTTGTCTGCATACAAAATGAAACCAATTGTTTTGTTGTGAAGCCAATCGCAATTGACAACATTTCAAAAAAAAAGCAGTTTGGTTTTTTCGCCTTTAGCTGGTTAAAAATTCGACTACCCGTGTTTCTCGGCATTTCTTTATTTAACTTAAATTCGTCGTTAATAATTTATTAAAGAAATAGTCATTAAAAAGACCGTATAGCCTGGCCAAAAAGTCGAGCCAGTGGTGACAGCTGCAACTAAAAAAATTCCATACAAAATTGTTGCCATGTTTACGCATGTTACGTCAAAAATGTGACAGTTACGTAGAAAGTGGCGCCCTCATTTAATTTCTACTCTTTTTGGTCGCACTATATGTACAAAGTTAGGAATACTGATGTCGTGATCTTAGCATGATATAAAATTAAAAAGGTAACTTTCAACAGAAACAGAACTGACTGTCATTTCATGTCACTTGTCAACCATAACAACTGTAACAACATGAATTCGTCGAATTCGGGGAGATTGCGGCTATCCGCTTTTACAAATCCGTTAGTCACTTCCATTTTTAATAGCGTATATCAAAACAATAGTATTACGAGAATCGAAAGCGTGTCGTTAGAATCAAGTAATCCGTCAGACAGATGAAAAATGGACATGACAGTTGTATATTTTTTTCAACTCCTATGGTAATAAATGGACTAAGGGCACTATAAGTGTATTCCCAACATTCACAATCCAACTTTTTTACTGTTTTTCCCAAATATAAAAAAAACTACTGCATAAAAAAAAACAAAAATATTTTTACTGTAATCAGCAGTATAAAATCTACAAACTGTATTTTATTTTACTACTTTAGCAGATATGAATTGTTGTCAATTGCGAGTGAGTTACGCGAAAGGCCTGCCGATCATATTTGCAAGTAGACAATTTCTCAAACCGTCCAGCCACCCGTATAATACAACTAGCTTCTGCTCGCGACAGCCCGCGTAAATGTCGATTATTGTTATTCTTTCAGAAACTTTTAAATTAACCGGGATGAAAAGTAGCCTATGTGTTAATCCAGGGTATAAGCAATTTCCATTCGAAATTTCATTAAAATACGTCCAGCCATTGCAGCGTGAAGGAGTAAGAAACTAACACACACACAAGCATTCGCATTTATATTATTAGAAGGATAAATAAACATTCAAATATTTATACAAAGAATGATTACCATTACTGTAAAACAAATTGTTTTTTGAGGCCTCCCTTTAGACTTACATAGTCTTTAAAGGGAGGCCTCAGCAACTGTAAAGAATGATGGGCAAAAATGTATGGAACCCAGCCCAATCACCAATAGAATTATAACGTATGTAGGCTTGTTAATCCCACTATTTGCTGTAATTGTTATTATGACAACTAGACTGTCAAAGCTGGGAGAATCGAGATATTTTTTTAACCCGCGACGCAAAAGAGGGGTGTTATAAGTTTGACGTGTAAGTGTATGTGTGTGTGTGTGTTTGTTTAAACGGAGTAATCTCTGGAACTACCCGTCGGATTGGAATAAATCTTTTTGTACATGATAGCCAGTTTCATGAGGAATAGTGGAAAGTAGAAAAAAAAATGGTCAAGCGTGAGTCGGATATGCGCGGCACAGCTAGTGTAGTAATAAACGTTGAGTGTGTGTGAATATTTGCAGGCTGATAACTCTCTTCTCCGGGGTTTTTGTAGTTTGTCCCCGCATTAGAAAATGAACTAGCTTTTACGTGGTATACATGAGATTTGTATTGGTTGTATGGGCCAATTTGCTCATCATTCTTTGTAAACTGGCTAAATGATAGGTAATAAAGACTTTATTTTTGATCTATTACAACGGAGTGCCGAGCTAGCCTAGTGCAACATGTTTAATTTGAGCTGCAGCCATCCACTCAATAGCGGAGTGAGCTCCGTTATTATTTCGCGCCTAGTTAGATCCGTTCATCAATTTAGCTGCATCACGGAATTGGTTTCTAGTTAACATGAAACCCTCTGTGACCGTCATAATCAAATTAAATTGGATGCGCTCAGCTCAGTGTATTCCGTGGAGATGCTCAATTAGTAACTACGTGTGTACTCAATTATAGAGGTTAACTGTGTAGGTAGGTATTGCTATAAATGAAGGGTACACGGAAAGAACATCTAGTGATCTTAGAAACCTTTTGAGATATCGCGATTTGTATATTTTATTTATGTAATATGTTTACCAACAATAGTTTGAAATGTAATTACATTACTAGGTAACTTGCGTTAACAATTATTTACTAAATGCAACAATCACTTAAAAGTAAACATCAAATGCATTATACAGGGTGGAAAGTTGAGATGGGGTATTAAGGGCAGCTACCAGATCCCTTGCTGCCACGCGAAAATGATCTTAGGAGACCTTTCCCAACTTTTTCAGTGATGACAATCGACATTCACAGATTTTTGATAAAATGTACAGTCGGCGAGAAAACCGTCAGAATCGAGTATTTTTTTTTAAATGCCAATCTATCCCATTCCCATAAAGGATTAAAACACTCTTTGAGACCAACTGAGGTTAGAGTACTAGAACACCCATAAATCAAAGAAAACGTTTTCCATACATTTAATAGGGTAATAACACTAATAACGGAGAAGAAAGGTCCTTCGCATGTGATCTTTTTACGCGAATCGGTCCTTTATAAGAAAAATAGCGAAGTCAAGTACAACAATAAGTTAAAAATCTTAGTACTTAAAAAGCTTATGCTAAAGTGAACAGACACTTTCGAACACTTTTTTTAAGTTTACTCATTGAGTAAAAGTGTAGGTAGGTATCCGTTTCGTGATAACCGGAATTGAGAATACTTCAGTCTTGGAATAGGTGAGTTGCTGCCGAGAACAGTACGTCCCAGCGGAGAACAGCGCGGAGTAATGGGTTGCGGGGCATTCGGGACCGAGCTCGGAAAAAGAATTGATTCAATATTTGCGGACAATCGATTATGTGCCTCAGAAGCTTGTACAAAAATATCGCTTCTGCAATCCTTCTAGTACGCGCGCGATCTGAGTGTAGTCGGGGCCTGAGGTGAAGTAATCTCTTTATGGTCTAAGATCCGAATAAGAGACGACGTTCACCGGGCTGTTTATTCGATTAAAAGTATTTTATATCAAATTTAATATGCTAAGTAATATATGGCGAACCTATTCGCCACTGAAAAATTTAAGTCCGGTCCTTATATGATAAAAAAAATATGAAAATGAACTTTTTTTTAAATGGCTATTGTTTGTTAAATAGACCAATTACATAATAAGTAATCGAAAGCATTAAGCATATAGACTATGCAAACATTAGGTTTAGTGCAAATTATTAGTACCGACTTAGGTACCTACCTACCCAATAGTTATGACGGGAAAAAATAGTCAACCTAAAGTTTGCATATTCTACGAGTATAGGCTTCATGCTTTCGATTAGTATGTCATTGGTCTACTAAACAAGCAATAGGAATTTAAAAAAAAAGTTCATTTTCAGTTTTTATTTTTAATCATATCATATAAGTACTGGACTGAAATTTTTCAGTCAACCCATTCGCTAAACATTACTTAGCATACTAAATTTGATATACGCATATAATACTTTTTATTGAATAAACAGCCCGGTGAAGGTCGTCTCCTATTCGGATCTCCTTCTATTATATGAGGCTAGCTTTTGTAAAAACCGCTTCTGCTTCCGCTTGAAAGTTAACAAAAGGGCTCAGACAAGATGCACTACGCTAACTAACGTTTCTATTCGATTCGTTTTTAAACCAATCGCGTCACTGGAAGATGACGTGATACGAAAAGTCACGTGGTCTACCAGTGACGCGATTGGTTTAAAAACGAATCGAATAGAAACGTTAGTTAGCGTAGTGCATCTTTGCAGGGCCCTCAGGTTATTTCGTACGTAAGTGTCAAGTAGAAGTTTTTTACAATCTTTTATTTAACTTAAAAAGATAAAGATAAAAGATAAAAGATGTTTATTCAGTAAGTAGGCCGCACGGGCACTTTTACACGTCAAAAATCTACCAGCGCTTCGCAAGAGACCACTGCTGAGAAGAAACGCCGCAAGAAACTCAACAGTCAGTCGTTTTTTAATAATTACTTATAAAATTATAGAACTTAACCTAGCATTATATAAAACAATGAATTTAACATTAAAATATATATATCATGCGTAGTTGAGCAGGAAAATGTGTCAAAACTCAGTATGTTCAGATGAACTCATAAATAGTAATAATAATAATAATTATATATACATGTATATATATATATATACATATAATTACCCATGACGGTGCAAAACAACCACATAGTTTTGATACATTCTCCTACAGAAACCGTGTCCCCTAGACAATAATTATACCTACAATGTTTAGATATTTTCCTGACTAAGCTATTACTAAGTTATTTAGGTGTTTAATTTAGGCCAAGCATTTTTATCTGTTAGATAGTCCTCGACCCTATAATAAGCTTTCGACATCAACGACTTTTTCAAGTAATTTTTAAGTGCTGGAAATGATAACTTTAAAACTTCGTCGGGTAATTTATTATAGAAATGAATGCATTGACCAACAAATGATTTATATACCTTACGGACACGATTTTTTTTATATTGTATTTATACTGTATGTCAGCAGCTTTTCCCCAAACCAGAATACCGTACGACATAACACTATGAAAATAACTATAATAAACTAAGCGAGCTGTCTCAACATTGGTAAGTTGCCTGATTTTCCTAACAGCATAAGCTGCCGAACTTAATTTACCTGCTAGTACTGCTATATGGGGACTCCATTGCAAGTTTTTGTCTATAGTTATCCCTAAGAAAAGCGCCTTGTCCACCATCTCCAAACACTCATCATTTAGAAATATACTAGATTCTACCGGTCTAACATTAGGCAAAACGAACCTAACACATTTAGTTTTCTTAGCGTTAAGTAGCAAATTGTTAATAGTAAACCAATAGAGAATGTCAGCCAGTTAAGATTTTTGGCTTACCGTATTATTCATTAAAAACTAAAAATAGCTGTAAAAAAAACTTTTCGATACGTCAAGTAGTTTTCGAGATATTAAATTTTAAACTTCGTATGCGGCGCTCGAAACCCGGCGGCTAGCGCTCACGGATGATGACGTCATCGCTTAACAGCGGTACGCGCCCTTATATGAAAATGTAAGTTTACAGGGCTATAACTTTTTAACCGTTATAAGTAGCCAGTTGAATTTTTCACAGAATACGTGTTATTATAAAATCTATCGTTTGAAATTGTACAATGAACAATAAATCAAATCCCAAGACGGGTCCCCATACAAGAAACATGAAAATAAACCATTTTTTTAGCATTTTTATACGGATTGTATTTTATAATGGCTTCTTATTTTGATGCTATTTTAAGCTTAAATTGTAGTCTAATTTTCATAGTTTCCGACTAAATAGCAATCTCAAGTAAAACTGCTACAAATATGTGACAAAACTGATTTTATCAACACGATGTTTTAGGCGGTCACCCATCAGACCACAGAAATAAGAAAGGACCTAATATAGAGCCCTGAGGCACACCTAATTTAACAGTTTCTCCAACTGTGTTTGATTTACAACAACCGTTTGTGTTCTGTCACTAAGATATGAAGACATAAGATTTAAAGAATTATTTGACAGACCATAATGTTCTAATTTTAATATAAGAGTCGCATGATCTACGCAATCGAAAGCTTTGGAAAGGTCACAAAAAAATCCTATTGCATCACAGGATTTCTCCCAAATATCGTATATATATTTAATGAGTACAGATGCTGCATCAGTTGTGGATCGTCCTCTGGTGAAGCCGAACTGATTACTGTTAAGCAGTTTATTTCTATTGAAGTGACCTAACATATCTTTTAACATTAACTTCTCAAAAACTTTACTTAAAACCGGTAGAATAGAAATGGGACGGAAATTCGTTAAATCACTCATGTCGCCCGATTTAAAAAGTGGTATGACTTTACTATATTTCATAAGATTTGGAAAAACCCCCTCTGAAACGCAATTATTGTAGATTAAAGCTAAGTGAGGTGCAATTATATCTATGACATAATGGATCACTTTAACTGATGCTCCCCATAAATCCTCAGTTTTTTTAAACTGAGCGATTTAAATACCTTAACAATAGAAATTGAATATACATGGCTAAAATCAAAGGTTACATTACATTTAGTAACATTAGCACAAAGTAGTTTTTGAGCTACAATCGCAGATTATTGAAGACATTTCGTGCACTGTATGCTTACACTTGCAATGTATGCTTGTATTTAGGTACTGGTCAAATCATGCAAGTTAAATTGGACCCACTTCTCGTAAACGGAATGGACTGAAATTTGGACCACGTATGTTTACCCGATGACAATGCAATATCATGTGTCAATATACTAATAAATCCGCCATTTTGATATTTTTTAAATTAAAGTACCCAGTGACAGTCGTGACGCTAATTAGAATCTAAAGACTATAAACTAAGAAGCTAATTTGCAACTAACTAATATAGCTACTTTTTAACCGAAGCGTAACAAGAGGTACCTACTAGTATTTTACATAGAGAGTTGACCAGTCGGGAAACGATATAGACTGTTTTATTACGATAAGTTACATCGTTCCCGAGCACCGATAACCGAAAGACGCGCAAACAAAGGCACGGATAAAACCTATTTTCTTTTATTTTGGGTATTTTGTCTACTCTTTCTTACTGCCGATTAGGGGCCGATAATAGAAGCTATTCACGTCGTCATTTCCGCAAGGATTATGCGATAATATCGCTATAATGTATATTTTCCTATCTTTCCGGGCATTATTAACCTACTGAATGAACACATTTTATCAATATTAATTATGTGTAGTGCATTACAGTAAATTGTAGTTGATGGAGCGGAATGCGTAGTCAGAGAGCTAAATCACGTTTTAGGGGCTATTTAAGCATTATTTTATATTTGGTTCATTCAAGAGAAGTACAATACATAATACATATTACAGGAAATAACGAAACGATATAGAAAACGACGGTAAACCATGTTGTTAAGGTAGTTTGGAATGCTAATAAAGAACCACTGACAACAACGCGGGTGGCCTGTTCGTGATTTTTAATTAACTAATTCGAACAATGGGTGTCCCTCGCCATCACCAATAAATTAACGTTCATCCCAAAGCATCGCGAGCCTGAATTTTCGTTTGACCTAAACTGGTTTTTAGCTGTGCCAGGCAATTTTTTGAGTTTTCTAATTATACCTGCGGTTTGGTTAGGTTAGGTTAGGGTTGTAACACTAAAAAGTTTTGAAATTCAGGCGGTTAATGACTTTAGGAGAAACACAAATTCGGACTAACGCATTAGGACAAATGACTATTAGGATATCCAATATAAACCCTCGATTAATATGTTTAGTAGTTAATAATTTTAGTGAAATTTATGATCGCTTTTGTAATTTAGCAACAATAATTTATAAAAGGTTTGTAGTACAAAATAAAGCAGCATGGGAATAAAAATGTCAAAATGTATTTGCCTACCTTTCCACTTCTTTAATATGTTTGCGTGTCATGGTATGTTGATGCTTTGACAGTTTAAAGATAACATTTAACCAAGAAAATTGCGTTAAATGTTAAGGCAAAACATGAAGTAATCATTGTAGAAGACATAATTTAATCAACGATCAATTCCAATTACTTACTTTATAATCATTCAAGTCCTTGATAAGACCTGACGCGCCGGTTTATTTAAAATGGCTAAAATTAATTTATTACGGTTGTTAATCTCAATGGAAAACTTATTCTGCATTTACCGAAATTTTTACCTGTTGAATAATGCTTGTAGACTATTAGCCGTGATCAGAGTGGTCAGTATGTTCATTGTGAATATCGGTGCCTGTGTTTCTCTGATAGTTACCACCTATAGCGAATCAAGTATACACGTGTTCGTATTTATCTATTATTATTTGATATTTACAACCACAAATTCTTTGATACCAGTCTTTTTTGCAATAACACGAGCGTATGATTTCAAAATCTTAATTACTACTTTCGGCAAGCTTCGTGAACATTGCGCTGGAGACGCCGCGTACGATCGAAGAGTCAACAATTTAAGAATATACACGCTGATTTTTATAGCATTTCTTCTTATTTGCTACTTGGCAGGATTCCTAATGAATATATCTCGATTGATCGACGTATATAATGATTCATATTTTTTTGATGCGTGTTTTGCTATTTTTCAAACTTTAATAGTGCTTTGGAGGGAAATCCGTTTCCAGCTTGAATTTCTCATATTTAGTGTTTGTATAAAAGTAGTAATTATATGTTTAATGCATCTCAATACCGAGTTGATGACGTTTTTGGAGATCCTTGATGGTATGAAGGAAGATATCGATGAGATAATTTGCTCGCGGTTACGAGAAGATTTGCGGAAATGGAGCTCGGCGTACATTGGATTGGTATCGTGCGGCGGGTTGTTGAAACAATGCTTTGGCATTCAGGTAATACTCAGTTTTAGTCAGACAGACTCATCTATCTATACATAATGTATAAAACACTACAGCGAATAAAGGGCGCCATATACGGTACAATCCGTCGGTTCAGACTGAAATCGAACGACGGATTGTACGTGTGTGGCAATATCGCGTCCAAATTTCAATAGAAATATGAATCGTCACGATATCGTTTCTGATTGATAGTAACGACGGATCGTTCCGTATATGGGGCCATTAACTGACCGACTGAATAAGAGACATCGCGCAGCCTAATCTGCTGGACTTAACAACTTTAAATTTTTAAGGAATAAGTATAGGGCACAAAAAAGGATTTTTGAAAATCAACCCCGAACAAGAAGAAATAAGGGAAGTAGCGGAAAACCAATTCTACACGTCCGAAATCGCAGGCACCCTTTAAGTATAATTATAACATTTACGTGTTTAATAAACATTTTTTTTCAACGAATAAATGTAATCTATAAAAAACGCATACCTTACGGCGTTACACCTACGATATTTTTATAAGTATTAGGGGCCTTTTTTATATTTAGCTTTTAAGTTTTGGGTCGTGATTGCAGATATTTGTCTCATATAACAAAAAAATTTTGTTTGATAAGTATTATATCAGTAGAGTTTTAATTTCCTAAAAGGAATCAAAGAAACCCAAACGGGGCCGACTACTGGGTGCTATAATAGTCAAGATGCATAATGGAAAGTGATTTTCGACAATTGACAAGGTTTTCAGTTTTACGTAAGCTGATGATGATGACAGATCGCGTCAACCACTTATGACAACTCCATACATTTCGTTTCGATAGAAAACAGAAACGAAGCATTTGCATCTTGGCTAGGCCTGCTGAGCAATTAAACAGAGTCACTGTGCGGACAAGTTTACCATATTTAGTTTTTATCACTCTTGGTTCTTTTTAACGTTTACTTTTTGGTGGGGTTGAGTGGGGGGTCATATGTCCCGCTTCGACCATAGCTGATCTATTTGTAGCAGATGTTTTGGGCAGTGAGGAGGTGTATCTCTTGGGGGTCCATGACATGTCGCCCTAGGTAGATACTTCTCCATAATAATGTTTACTATTTGTTTTTGCATAATTTTCCTCTGTAGATAGGTATGCGTATATAATACAGTATTTTATGTTAAAAATATTGAATTTTTTCAGGTTGTGTTTTCGTTATTCATACTTACTTGTTACTTCATCGGCTTAAGTTACATTTTCATTGCGAACGTCGTTTCTCAGGTATGATTTTTAAAATACTTAAAGCATTGTTATACGATATTAACATGGTATTAATTAGAATCGATCAAATTTGCATGGGCACTCAAGTGGTTTTAAGCACGATTGTTTTCAAGTAATAATCTAGGTTGCCGAAATAAATGATAGCATCTTGATGGTATACTTAATTTCATTTTATAAAGGAGAATGGGCAAATTGGCCTATCGGCGGCCACTGATGAAATTAGTGTCATAGAGAGCTCTGATATTAAGGAATACTTTTTGTAAAGAACTTTTAGTTGTATCTCTTTTAAAAATGAATTATTTAAACTTAAGTCCGAATTCGATCAAGACATTCAAGAAGATATTTTGTTACCAGTATCAGATTTATTATACACCGTGACTTATGATTTGTATACTTATTATATCTGTAAGTTGTACTTTATTGCCTAATAGTGAATAAATAACATATTGATAGTTATTAAATACTTCACTTTGAGATGTTAGATCATCAATATATGTTGAGATTTCCCTTCTTTCCTAAACATTTGATATATTGATGATCTAACATCTAATCGGGAAAACTACGCAAAGTATTGTGGAAGAAAATCATCTTTTATTCTGATTACAATTAAGTCACGGTAATGAAACTTTTACCAAGTAACAGTAGGACTATACCACATCGTCAGATAAAAAAAATATCCTTGGCCGCTCATAGACCAAGTTCCATACAGATTTGCCCATTCTCTCTCTCGGATCAATGTGCTCTTATTTTAAATATCCGTTAACCTTCATTTATAAAAGTCGAACTGGACTATAGTCTACCCAGAAGTTTGTCATTTTCTCATCTTACATTCTCTCATCAGTGTTTCCTAATTTAAAATATATGTACATTTAAAAATAGAGAACACTAGTCCGAGTTGTCCCTTATTTTTAGTTATCTTCAAATTAAAATTAAAAACAGTAGTCATCCATACCGTACACGATCAAGTAAAGTCATCAATATAACGTAAAAAAAGTACTGAATTTACTGTTTAATTTAGTAAGTACCTTTTACTGTTTAATCTCAAATTAAAATGGTCCTTTAAATAAAAAATTCAAAATTTCATTGTTTTACGAGTATTCCAATTCTTGATCCTATTATTTGCAAATGACCATCATTAATTGAAAATAATGACTAGGATTCCGACATATCGGATGGCAAGGAAATAAAATTCCTCGTCATCCGACGTGTCGGACAACTTTGTCGAACCACGCGGCCGGAGGGGTTCGAGGGTCGAACCAAGCGGAATTCAACGATCCTCTTGGTTCGACCATCGCACAGAAACGAAATAAAAAAATCCACTTGGTTCGACCTTCAGATCAAGTGGAATTTTTTATTTCCTTTCTGTCCGATGGTCGAACCAAGTGCAATTTTAAAAATCCTCTTGGTCCGATGGTCGAACCAAGTGGAATTTTAAAAATCCTCTTATTCCGATGGTCGAACTAAGTGGAATATAAAATTCCTGATAGTCCGACATGTCGGAAAGAAAGGAAATAAAATTCCTCGTCGTCCGACATGTCGGACGACGTTGTCGAACCACGTTGCCGTAAGGTATTTTTTATTTTTACATTTTTAGGAACATGGGAACATAGGTTTAAAGTTAATGCTGATAAACTACACATTGGCCATGATATCTTTACTCTGTATGGGACAACGCGCTCAAAACGAAGCAGGATGCCTGAAGAGGCTGATGGCTAGACTACATAACAGAATTTTACTATGTAAGTTATGGTTGCTTTATGAAATAAGTTTAAACCAAAACGAAATTTTGTTGTTATTGTGTATAAATAGTTTTAATATATATAATGGATATTTTTCTGATAAAATTTGCCGACAATTTATATTTTAACAGACTCATTAATTTAAAACAAGGTAAATAAGTCTTTATTCGACGCAACTGACTGTTAATCACACGGAGTTTTCTTTCCTACAACGTTAAAAAAATCTTTAAGAAGATTGAAATTGAGGGAAGTGGTTTTTATTAATCGTGGTAGTGTGTTGTATAAATCTTGGTTCCTTAGTTTCAGGATCCAATGTGTTGGAGTTAAGGAGATCAGTGCGAGACCTCTACCGACTAATGACGGTGGAGCCGATCAAGATCAAAATATTATCCACAACAAATGTAGAGATGAGCCTTTTCCTCGTCATTCTTTCTACGGGTATCTCCTATACGATTGTGTTTCTCCAATTTAGTCATATCGTATAAAAAAAATACTAACAACAAAACTATGCAACCACTTTGGTATGATCTGCATTTAAAAAAAACATTTGATCTTGTAAAATATAATTGATTTACTGTGAAACTAGTTAAATATGCTTTAAATCTATGTTTAAAAACCGATTGCAAAATATTTTTTTGGGTAACCATATCGGCGGGAATATTTGTCATTGTTAAATCTTAAATCTCACGCTTTACATTCACGGGGTGCCACAAGGAACTCGTCTAGGTCCTTTATATTAATCTGCATATATTTTATCCTGCAAGTAAGTTTTTAAACAAGCACTGGTTTTGAAAAATGAATCACCTTACAAATTAAGCATACAAAAAATATGGCAATATTTGCTTTACATACTCCATGCCGACCATTAAAATAATAGTTCACTATCGTCGTAATAGCGCAGAAATTGTGATCGGAAAAACTATAGAGGACTTGATTCAAATACTTTTTAAATACAAAAATGTCAGAGAGAGGGGCATATAAAATAAAAAACCTTTTGCTTTAAAATAATCTTTAACACTAAATGTTTTCCGGCAAAACCACTAAATGTTTTTGTTAATAAGATATAGATATATTAAATGTAAAAAGCACAACTTGGAGTTTTAAAGTTTGTTTTCTATTGTATGTAATACGAATAGGAGCCTGCCGTTTGGCCGAAATATATTTGCCAAATGTATCGTTTCCCAACCATATCATTTGCCAACCCATTTTTTTTCCTGTAACTATAAATTTTCAGGATTTATTTCGGTACCATCTCGTGTAGAACCCTATAGATTAGGTTAGGTTAGTTTTTATAAAATCTTGAAATATTTACGGTTTCAGAAAACAAAGCGGGTTGGCAAATGAAACGGTTGGGAAACCATACATTTGGCAAACATATTTCGCCGTAACAAAGGTAACCCAATACGTATACTTAAATGAAATTTACAAGTACTTTCGTGCAACGAAGTGGGTACGTACTTGTAAATTCTTTCTAAGTCGGGTTAATGAAGCAAACTTTGTTTTTTCTAATAAACAAGAACCATCATAAAATAAATGTATCATTTTATCGCCAACTTCTATCGGTTCTTACCATCTTTTGAAATCCTCCAGTAAACACTGGAGGATTTGAAAAGAAATTTGTTTTGAATCAATTTCCTTAAAAACACTTAAGTTCTTTTCCTTCTTTCGTTTATTACGAACTAGCTTCAGCCCGCAACTTCTTCTGCGTAGATTTCGATGATCGTTATTCCCTAGGGAACTTTTAATTTTTCCGAGCCAGCAATAAGTGGCTAATGTGATGATCCAGGGTACAAGCTATTTCCATTACAAATTGTATCCGAATCCGTGCAGCCGTTGCAGCGTGATGGAGTAACAAACAAACACACAAACTTTCGCATTAATAATATTAGTGCGAACGACGAACGAAGTTTCGTAATGATAATATTTTCAAATACAACTCTTACATGGAGTTCGCCGACCGCGGTCTGTCTGCCTGTTGGAAATTAAATTACCTTCAAAGTACTAGACTCATGCATAATTTACTTAGGTTGATTCTTGTCGAGAATTTTAATACCTTTATTATTTATCTATCTCCGTGGCTTCTACTCTTCGAAATCTGCGGTAAGGACCGCTATACCTATAGCTTTAATAGTACATTACTACAGAGGCCGGGACAAAGGGGGTTGCCGGCCGAAGACATATAGACGGCCGAGCAAAGCGAGGCCGTATAGGTCTGAGGCGGGCAACCCCATATTTCCCGCCGAGGTATGTATAGTGCTTTTCTGAAACATAATAATAATTAATTAAAAAAAAATATCAAAAATTACAAAGTCAAATTACTAGGAGTGCATAAACATTAAAAGTAACCTACAGTGCTCAGTATTCCGCGCTGTGTCGTGTACGCCCGCCCGCCCGCCGGAGCCCCGCAGCGCACCGCCTGCGATCTAAGTTGCGCTGCCCACCGCAATTACCTTTGTTCTCCTGGTACTTTAAATAAACATGCAAACGCTTTGGTTGGATGCACGGCTTAGTATATTTAAAACAAAACGGCTATCTACTATCTAGCCTGTTCATAAACACAGCCGCCATGTTTACACTAAAATAAAATAAAAATCGTTTATTGTTTTTTTTAATACGCATTGCATTGTGGCAGAATGTCATGATGCCTGTGCCAGAAATTTATGTGGAATGGAAATTAAAAAAGAGGACTTTGCCGGCCTAGGCCTGCACGATTTGTATAAAATTCCATTAACGACCTGTACTAGCAGCACCTGAAACTTCATACTTCGCGGCCTATTATAAGTAACATAACATCAATATTTCATAACATGTTTGAGAAAATAATGTTATCTTAGTGATAGGAACTTTTCATGATTGTTTAAGAACTAAGGTAAGGATTTTTAAGGTCGGCTATATTCTATAATCCCCTACTGCCAAAGCAGCCAGAATTTTTAGTCATATAGATATTTTCTTCATTTTGTTAATTAGGAAAGATCGTACGATATACAATAGGTATATCATATCGGCTTGCCTTTGCATATTGTGTTCAATCTTGTACATAAGTTAGAAAAACATAATGCCTTCGGAGAACAACTTTTGTTACCAACTGTACTTTTTTCCCCAGTCTTACTGAAACTGCTTGCTGACTGAAACCAAACACGATACTAACGAGTCCAAACACGATGGGTCCATGTTTAGTAGGTATGGCTGAGATCCTGCTGTCAGTGTTGCCACCTTCAAGCTTGATCAATATCATCAGTTGGATCAAATTGATTTGCAAGATTTGAACTAAACAATAAAAACTTGTTATATCAAGAAAACATACTGTCGGTCTAAATGTGACACCTCGTAACTAATCAGCTCAATTTTACGGAAAACTAGCTTCTGCCCGCGACTTCGTCCGCGTTGATTTAAATTTTCGCTATTATCTTAGGAACTTTCAATTTTTCCAAGATGAAAAGTAGCCGATGTGTTATTCCAGAGTATAAGCTATCTCCATTTCAAATTTCATGCAAATCCGTCCAGCCGTTGCAGCGTGAAGAAGTACCAAACAAACACACGAACTTTCGCATTAATAATATTAGTAGCATAAGAAGACTTGTAAATGCCTGCAATTTAAATTTTATAAAAATGGTAGTTACGAGTTGTCACATCTAGAACGACGATGTGACAAACAATGACAGAAATTCAGTAAAATTCTGAATCATTTTTGTGCGGGGCATTACTTCTAAAGAGTCCTTGACTGCGTCCCTCGAGCTATGTGTAAAACCACAATATTAATATTATTCAACTATTTATCACTTTCACACTCTCTTGCTGGCATAGCAAATATACCAACAGATGCCAAAGAGAGAGAGTGACTGCAATAGACATACCAATAGGTAATGTGAACTTGAAGATGAAGACTGCTTAATCCCGTTTGACTTTACAACTATCCTTCCCAGGGTTTTAGTGGTGGTAGCTAGGGACCTCGTGCAGGCTGCGCCAGATTGCTACCACCATATTATCAGTAAGCCAGGCAGCAGTGTACGCATTGGTGTGTTTCAGTGTGGGGATAAGACAATCAGTGAAATTTCTATCATAGAGGCATTCCATCTAAGTCTTAGGATTGCAGTCTTGAGAATTCATATGTCTATGGGTCTCAGATTTCACTTATTATCTAGCCGTGATGAGAAAGGGATTAGAGGTGATAGTTTTACCACATACTTACGTCAAAGTGCATATGAATTGACAGCTATTCCAAACCCAAATTAATCGCGGTTTCATATTATCATGAGGCCTATGTGCTCGTGTGTCTTCTTGGTATTAAAAACACATTGATATTTATTGGATCAACTTTTTGACGTCAATCAATTAGATTCATGTAGAAAACTGATGTCGATCAAATCTGCTAAAACCCTGTTGCAGAAAGCCAATTATGTTCGACATAATTTATTTTTGGTGACAACGGTATTATTACAGGGTTCTATTGGTGGCTTAACCATTTAAGACGCAGACCCTACTCATATCAGTCTAGATTCACTCTATATTACCGACGTGTAAAAGAGCCCTCATGTGGCCTATTTGCTGAATAAATATTTCGAATTTTGAATTTGAATTTTGAGTCTGTTACCTGTTTACGTAGTTAATGATAAACGAACGTTTGAATAATGCGTCGATTCTCGTCGACGTCGGTTGGTGCGAATTTCTATGGGTCACCATCAGGTGGCCTGTATGCTCGTTTGCCTTTTGTATGCCATAAAAAAAAACTACATGGTAATGTCAATCGATCTCATACGATAGTCGGTTAAGCAACCTAATTAAGAGTGCATGCCCTGATATGTTTTTCTACACTCTGGCGGGACAGCATCAAATTTCCACTAAGTAATTCGTCCATCGAGTTGAAACGTGGGTTCCTTAAGATAATAAAGTGGTTGGCAGGCGGAGCGTTTCGCGCCGCGTTAGGCTTGAAAATGATTAGCACCGGCGGCTGTGAGCGGTAAGTGGCTTTCTTGTCAGAGGTAATTCATTACTTACTTTAAAGTTAACAGGTTTTATACCAACCTAATATTTTATATACATAGTTAAGATTATTTTAAGACTAGTTTTTGCCCACGACTTCGTCCGCGTAGAAGTAAATCATGGCTATTTACTCGAAGGAGAATTCTCCGGCATCAAAAGTTCTTTATGGCCGCCGCCGACAAGAGATACAAGCATCTGGAATTTCCATGACGCAACGGGCCTTTGCGGTGAGCTCTAAACAAAGGGCTGCCACAAAAGATCAGCAATGGTCGAAGCGGCACACAAGGCCCATCTCAACCCCCCAAATAATAATAATAATGGCCGTCTCCGGGCTTTAACTCTATGTGCCAAATTTCACGTTGATCGGTTTAGGCGTTGAACTGTGAACATCCAAACACAATTACGCATATAAGTTTTTTAAAAGGATAAGGATTATTAAACATCTGTTGTTATAAACTATTACGTTTTTTATGGCGAAGGTAATTTACAAAATTACACTTAACTGCGATTCACTAATGTTTTACAAAATCATCATTTAGTAAACTATATCATTTTACAAATTTTCATTTCGCAAAGAGGTACTTCTCGCCGCATTATGTTACAATTTTGTGGTCAAAAGTCTAACCTAACCTTTATTTATATCCAACTAAGTACAGAATTCAACATGAATACAGTTAAAAATGATTAAAACTAAACGTATTTAAATTAAAATTTAACTAAGCTACTCAAATATTAAAGATATAAATAATAATCACCACTATAAAAAGAACACCCCCTCTAGCAGAGGTGTTATTCTCTCAAAAAACGGCGGTCGGTCGGACGGACGAGCGAACAAAACACATTTTAGCGCGTGCATTGTCAATTAGGCAGCCTTATACGTTCGAGAAGTCATGCTGCCAAATTGAATACACGCGCTAAAATGTGTTTTGCTCACTTTAACGGGACTACTTACTTGTTCGTCCGTCCGTCCGTCATTGTTGAGAGAATCACACCCCTGGTCCGCTCGCGCCATGGTCCCCTAACCTAATAAGCCGATGTAAGTAATATGTAAAGGTTCAAGCACAAACACGTTTTTGTTTAAATATACGTTTGTCAAAAGTACTTTTGGTCGAATGAACGGACCCCCACTGAAGCATTAGGTTACCTACTTGTTTTACGTTGCGGTAAAGTTTATCAACAACTTGGTCTCATCGACCTCATCGTACTGAAAATAAATTGCTTTTGACCAAGGCATGTTATCATAAAAGTTGGAGCAGTCAATTAAGATTTTAAAGCTATGCATCGAGCAACACTGTTAAAAGTTTTTTGAAGCCCGATTGGCGTCCTATTAAAATCACTTAATTTGTAAGAAAACTTCGCTTGTGAATATTTTAACTTGTTAAAGATCTTTCGCGTGTCTCCACCTTGGATTTTTCGACGGTTGCCTTGGCCAAGGTCGTAGACATGTACAGCCACGAAATCCTTACGAGCACAGGGGCTTTATTGTATAGTAAAAGCTAACCTCTTTTGACATGTTATTTTTGGCAAAATGTATCATTTCCCAACCGTTTCATTTGCCAGCCAGCTTTATTTTCTGTAACTGTAATATTTCTGGATTTTTATAGAAACGAACGGGTTCTACACGATGGTACTGAAATATATCCTAAATATTTACAGTTACAGAAAAAAAGCGGTTTGGCAAATGAAACGGGTTGGAAAACGATACATTTTGTCAAATAATTTTAGGGCAAAAGGCAGGATACCGTTATTGTATTGCTTTTAACTCGGCCGCCATTACTGTCAAATAAATAAGAGCTATCATAACGACCTGGGACAAACGGTCCAGTTAGGTAGTTCCAACTTTGAGAAAGAGGTCACTCGTCGAATCCGACTCGGTTGGGCAGCGTGCAGCGTTGGGGAAGCTTCACAGCTTCTTGTTTTTCGTCCAAATTACCGCAGTGTTTGAAGTCAAAAGTCTTTGACCAGTGTGTGTTGCCAGTGATGACTTACGGATCTGAGACGTGGGCGCTAACAGTGGGCCTTATAAGGAAGCTCAAAGTCACTCAGAGGGCTATGGAGAGGGTTATGCTCGGGGTTTCTCTGCGTGATAGAATCAGAAATGATGATATCCGCAGTAGAACTAAGGTTACCGACATAGCCCGAAGAATAACCAAACTTAAGTGGCAGTGGGCGTGGCACATTGCTCGCAGGACTGATGGCCGATGGGGTCATAGCTGGCTTCTTTCTAACACTCCCTTCCATTCGATCATCATTCTCGTTATCCCTGTCACAAACATATAGCACAGCGGCTAAGCTGCGAGTACGGAGTTGAGGAGTGCGACCGCGGGGGATGGGGGGGTATGGGATGTATGTATGTAGGTATGTAGTAGCTCTTACTGCTGTAACGAGGTGTATCTACATATATGTTACACCTCGTTCAATTAAAGTCGTTCTGGCATTTTCTATCTGGCTATTTTTATTCTAAATTCTAAATTTGAGCTCGCTTTTAAATTCTACGATCGCCTGCACACGGCGACGAATTCAGTTGCTCACAAGCTACCAAGCTATTAACAAGTTCCAAACATAATAACATTTTTAAATAAAGTTAAATACTTACAACAGTGAAGTAAGATTTATGTAAAGGACCCTTTCACCTAAATACCTACTGTTTTATGTGCACTAATTGTGCCTTATTACCTTAATTTAATATTACCATTTTGAAGACATTTTATTAAATAATCCCTGCCCTGGACTTCCGCTGTTTTTATCGAGCCACTCCCTGTTCCTGAACCTTATCCGGTATTCCCATGACTCTGTCAAATGAATAAGAGTCACTGCGTATTAGACCGCTTGTGTATACTATAATTTAAATGTATTGTTCTGTGTTTTTTTGGTGTTCAATAAAGAGTATTGTACGTCCATAATATGATACCAATATAGCAGCAAGGTGCACTTAAACAAAGTGCTGCCCTACTTATTGTCAAAGAAGGCAGAACTGCAATATTGTTATCTAACCCCCTTCAATAAACGTTGAGTAACGGTGGTATAGCTATACAGTGTTTTGTCCTTATCTGTCAAATTCAAATGTCACAATGACAGATAAGGACAAAACATTGTATAGCTATACCACCGTTACTCAACGTTTATTAGTAAGGGGGCAAGCATTTATTACTAGGCAGTTAGCCGCCTTCTTTAGTGTCAGCAGTGAGGAAGAGGCCCTGTATTATACGAATAAGTATAAAACGTATTTAAATCTATTCCTAATCATATTTCGCAAAGTTAAATTTATATTCATCTTGATTTACGAAATTAAGCCTTCCAATTACGCCCTAATTATTCTAAAAGCCGTTCAGTTACAAAAATAGCATCAAGTGGAAATTTCTTAAATTGTCTGAGCCATCGTCTAAAGTGCTTAGGGTTCCGTCCGTATGGTTTCTCTTACAAAATACAGAAAATATATAGATTTGGGAGCTAAAGCAGTTTATAGACACATGTGTCGGTAATTTATATTTCCCTTAAAACCAAATTATATCTCCATATAAGTGCATTTGTATTTAAGAAAATTATCTTAATGTGTGCAGGCGTGATATGGTGGAGACGCTGGGATAACGTTCCAAAGATTTAAATAATACAATTTTGGGTTGATTCGTTATGCAGCAATACGTTAACTTAGTGACGTATAATAAGTATATAGAGTAAATTGCGATGAAACCGATGATTTAACATTCACTTATCATGACTGTATATTTTAATATCAAAGAGAAGGCAAAGTAACACACAGGCCACCTGGTGTTCCGTGATACCTTCAGTGATACCATTTGCAATCTCAGGACTGCAATCCTTAAGTATGCAATTGTATTATGCCTACCATGAGGACTAAAATGGATTGGACTCTATGCTAATTAGACCAAAAACCTTGAGTCAAAGAGTTGCAAAATGGTTTTGTTTATTTTCTTCGTTTCAAGACAAGACATGCAATAAGTAAACTCACATCGCATTCTTCATCCATTGATTAATGATATAAATTGGGAAAGTAACTCAGACCACTGCTCTACTCACTCACTCACTACTCACACTCACTACACTCACTCTACAATCTACTACTACTACTCCACTACTACTACTACCTACTACTCTACTACTATTCTACTGGGTAAAACCGTATTGCATTTTACATGTTGTCGTATTGTCAACGTTACGATAGCTCTTATGTACAGTCAACAGCATAAACAAGTGATAATTTATGTACCTTGTCACTTTAACGTCGTGTTTGAAATGTCATACAAAATTGTGAAACGATTGAAAGCAACAAAAGGTACATAAATGATCACTTATTTATGCTGTTGACTGTACCTTCTTGACAGTAATGGCTGCCGCGATAAAACAATACTATAACACGTCTAACGCAATGGTTAGACCCAGTAGAATAATAGGGATGTGTCTTGGGTAAAAAAAAAACTAATTAGTCCGTCAGTAAGAAAAAAATAAAAATAAATATTATCAAAAAATATTGAACACGTATTTTATGCTTTTTCAAATCGATTAAAATTGACAAATATAACGCGCATCAAAGTTCGGGAGTGGGGGCTCGTGACGTTTGTGATAAAGTGTGCCACGGCGTGACGTCACGCGAAACTTCAACGCACTGTATCTTCGTAATTTTTTGTTTAATTGACAAAAGAAAAAATATGTGTTCAATATTTTTTGATAATGTGTGTTGTCACGGACTAATTAGATTTTTTTAGGAAACTAGCCTATTCTCTGTTGGTTTGTTACGTTTTCACAGCTAAACTACTAATCCGATTTCTATAAAATTTGGTTTGGAGGATACTTTTTATCTCGGAAAAAGATACGATTCCCTATTAAATGGCACTAAACAACTTCTACACAGACGGAGTCACGGGCAACAGCTAGTTCTCCAAAAATATAAGCTTCTCGGTTCAGACTAGCGCCATTTAATGTCGTCACCACTTCACCTCTAACGAACGAGAACGAGGTAAGGACGGTTCATTCTCTGCACATGTTTATTTTGTAAGCGTGGCGAAAATTTGTTCGCGACGTACTTTCATCCTTGTCATGTACAATGATCGGAATAGGTAGAGTATATTTGGGTGGATTTCAAAAATATTGTACGTAGTTAAGGACTTAATTATAAAAACCTTAATTTTTTTCCTTTGTGTGACGAAAATTAGGCATAAATAACATTGTATGACTAATTTACGTCACACAAAGGAAAAATTAAGTTTTTTTAATTGAGTCCTTAACTACGTACAAAATTTGTGAAATCCGCCCATTTACCTAAAGTTTGCAAAAGGACATAATATAGAGTGGTTAAAACCGGGTAAAAATAAATTTATTTTTATTGAATTCCGGATTTTCGGTATTTTTGTGGTAGGTACTAGTAAATGTAGTAGCAAGGAAGTCTCCAGTTTATGTCTCTGTTCTACGAAGTTTTGGTAAATATACTCCACATATTAATTAGATATAAGGAATGACTCACAGGCCCCTTTTATCACAAACTATCATAAAATATCCCATACCTTGAGTAAATATCACGTATATTTAGCATTAAAAATATCGGAAATCCGGAATTCAATAAAAGTAAATTAATATTTCATCCGGTTGTAATCACTCTATATTATGTCCGTTTGCAAACTTTAGGTAAATATACTCTACCTATTCCGATCACTACTCATGTAGTTTAACTATTGGTCTGAGCAACTCATCGCAATACAGAATTTTCATAATCTCGAACGTAAGCCGACTTAAGGCTTTGTTTATGTTGCTCAAAGATCAAACTTAACTAACCTACGTATAGCAATTGAATTAAGTATTTAATCGAAAAACAGCTCCAATATAACAGAGGGCCCTGCAAAGATGCACGACGCTAACTAACGTTTCTATTCGTTTCGTTTTTAAACCAATCGCGTCACTGGTAGACCACGTGACTTTTCGTATCACGTCATCTCCCAGTGAAGCGATTGGTTTAAAAACGAATCGAATAGAAACGTTAGTTAGCGTAGTGCATCTTTGCAGGGCCCTCTGTACAATTCGAAAAAAAAGGGTACAAATGAATATCCAAATAATAAACTCAATCCGAAGTTTTTAATTTTATGGCGTTATTTATTACTCACGCAATTAAACGCGTGCGACAGTGCGACCCCAACCAAACCGGCTTGGTGCGTCTTGTTGAGTTTGCTAGTGGTAAGTATATAAACATACTACTTATACAAACGAACTGAGTTCGAAACTAATCATAATATAATCATAATGATATGACCATGCATGTCCCGGATGATGATATATTTTTTGATAGACCGGCTTCTTTTGCAAGAAAGATTAGTTAATTGTTATTTAAAACGTATTCTGCCTGTTAGTCAGTAAGTTTTGTAGTAACTCGTATTCAACATATTATTATTATATCATGTGTACTGTTTTTGTCCTAATGTATAAGCGTTGTCGTGTATTAACTGATAGCTTGTATGTTTCTGAAATATATAAATAAATAAATAAATAATTAATATGGTTCTCCCCGTAACTCCGTCCGCGTTGACCACCCCAAGGAACGGTGTTTTTTTTTAAATAAAAGGTAGCCTGTTTTTATTTAGGGTAAAAGCCCATTTTTCATCCAAATTCGTCCAGCCATTTCAACAAAGATATCTAATTCGTTATTATTATATTTCGTATTAGTGTTGTGTGATTGATTCATACGAGCCCTAAAAAATTGTGCTATCCCCAATCCACCCGTTGCCTCCCACCACTCTCGTAATGGACCCATTGTGCGGATTAGAGCTTAGCGAGCTATTAGTGCATTGCGTCATACTCCCGCGCCGAACCAGCGTTGTAGACACTTATCGCTGCACGATTTTAGTCCACGCAGAGGTCAAGTTACGCCAGTTCCATCGAGTGTACTGGCCTTTGCTGCTCCTAAGCCTAGATCACACATGTTCGAGTTAAAGATAAGGCATTGAAAAAGCAAACAGGCACACAGGCCAGATTAAGGCAATTACGATCTGAGACCCATATGTAATCTCTAATGCTGAAGGTGTTTTGACTCTGAGGGCACTTTGTTTAATAAAACCTTATCGTTATCATGTTGTTGACATCTCTTATTATTATGGCAATAAAGGCGGTTGTATCGTAAACATCAAGATAAAGTGGAATACAGCGCCTCTATTCTAGGCAGTAAAAACGATATCGTAGTTTACCTGTTATGGTATTGTTATGACGTCAGTCGCCATTACTGTCAATTAAATAAGAGCTATCAAAACGGTGACAATACGATAACAGATCAAAAATGATATTGTTTTTACCGTGTTGAATAGAGGCCCAGGTCATAGTCGGACCCTTATATCCGGTTCGAAGGACCATTACATGTTTAAACAAAGTAAACCGTCAATAACATTGAAATAAAACTGTATTTTAGTAATTAAAATCTAGTTCACTGACATCTCCTTCTGACAGTGAGTGAGCAACTAATTTATGTCAAGAAACAGATTATTAGAAAATGGTTGGATTGTAGTCTTAATAAATATTCTCAGATGTAAGTGAGTTACGTGGCCATGTGCCGTAAATATTAAGTATTGTCTATGATGTATCTTGTATAAGTCCTTGTTTGACCGGTCAGACTGAGCTTTTTAAAGCAAGTGAGTTACAAAGGCCATGACAGCAGCTGGAACACCTGTGTCCCGCACATTAAGGGAATACTTCGGGAAAAACACCACGGCATTGAATCTCGCCTTCAACCTACGGCACCCCGGGGACCTCAGGAACGGAGGGATTCCCCACCGATCGCCTGAAATGTTTGAAATCCAAATATAACGGCAATTTCATTCTGATTGTGCCGTGGCTTTCGATATACGTGCTTTGGTTGTAGCTGATTGAAAAAAGTTTGACGAAATGTTTTTTTGTTTGCGTTTTAATACATATTCGTGCTTTGCGATTGTTTTAAGTTACAATCTTCTTCTTCTTATCGTTGCGACGGCATGTTAAATATGATCTGACCAATATTAACTTAGAATAAAACAGTTTTTAACTTGAAATCATGCAATTGAGAACAGCCTTTTTTGTGTATTTTTGTTTGAAGTCGGTCAAAAATAGGATTGTATTATTATTATATTAGCCTTTGATGCCCACAACTCCGTCCGCATTAAGGTCATTTTGCTTTAACCTTCGGAATACTCCGATTTTCCGGAATAAAAGGCCTCGGAATAAATCCTCATGCCGATCGGTAAAGGCGTGTTGAACCGTGAAGAGAGAATAAAGAAACATATACACTTTTGAAATTATAATTAGCAGGGCTTAGTGTGGACGAAAATCCAGGTCTTTGCCTCGCAGTGGGACACAATATTAGGCTTATATAATAATATTTAGCATATTGTTTGTCAGTATAAAAATATATACACTTTTAGGGGCCAGTTCGGATCAGTGTTTTCTAATTTTATATCTCTGTTAATTAAATTTATGAACGTCAAACTCGATTCTAGTCTAAGGGCCTGTTTCACAATCGACGAGTAAATTTATCTGCCATTTAACGTTGGCTCTCTCCTTGTCTATTAACAAGTGTAAGAAAAAGAAAAGGCTAAATTTATATGTCAAATATGCTTTACTTGTCGATTGCGAAACAGTAGGCGGTAATAGTAATAGAGTTTGACGTTCATAAATGTACAGGTACATTCACTAAAGTTGGCACGAATGGAATGAACAAAAGTAATGTCACCTATCACTGTGTGAGTGCCGTAGTCCTTTGAACCGATGTTCGAATTTCAAACCTAAAATCTGTTATTATTTTACACACTTGTATACTTTCGTTCACTTATTCAATCCATTCGTGCCAACTCTCGTGAATCGACTTGTAGCTTTACTTACAGATATTTTAAATTAGAGAACACTATCCAAATTGGCCCTAATATATACGAGTAGGTATGTAATACGAGTATACTTTATGAACGTGCCCCGGATGACCCCTGTTACGGGCTGTAGCTATTATTTTACGTCAAAGAACCTTTTCCCGACTCATTCAAAGAATGGTAAAGAAATACTTACTACTAGACAAAATCCCATTTTTCTAACATGAAATCCTATTTGTCATTTTCCCAAACTCAGCGAGATAAACAACGTCTATTCGAGGTTTTTTGCAGAGCTAACTGTTTTTGTAACTCGAAAAGTTCGGATTCAACGTCTGTTTGGTTTACATTGCAATTTCAAGTTTTTTTATTAAATAAATGATTTAAAAATAAAAAACCGCCTTTAAAAACGCAAAAGATATTCTTTTGAAATGGTAGGTGTGAGTCGCCGACTTCACTTTGATTGACCTTAGACCTACCATTTTAAAAGAAGTTATTTTTTGCGTTTTTGAAGGCGGTTTTTGTTTTAAAACATTAATGTTATTTTATACTTTTTAGTGATCATAACAAGCTATTATGTAGTACCACTTCTTAGTTAATATTATGAAACTTTAAGATATTTAAAGCTCGCCGCAAGCAACGCCGCGGGAAAGTCATAGTCATATTTAAAAAAAATGTTCTTCTTTTTCGAGATATCTTATCGCCACCCTTGAAATAGGTACCGTTAAGGAGTTCCGTTGGCCATCTGTGGTCTTCATCATCAGTTCCACTTCACCAAATAATACTTTCTCAATGCAAATGCTGGACTTGTTACTAAAAATACTGAAATCGCTATATGTATACCTATAATATTTGAGGGGTTCCCTCAATTCCTCACGGATCCCCTCATCAGATTCAGATTTGGTGACAGCGGGACCACCTCGAAAGTATATTACAAACCAAACCAAACCAAAAAAGATTTTTTGAAATCGGTCCATATTCATCCATAATTGACGGAGAAATCGGTGAACATACTTAAAAAAATACATACAGTGGAACATACAACCGCCTCCTTTTTTGAAGTCGGTTAAAAAGCTACAGGATGTCCGCGATAAAAATGTGTTTAATTAGTTTTCCACCATCCCGCCATTTAATCTCGTTAGCAGTTTAATTTATAAAAACATTTCTCTGAGCCTTAGCGCTTTCTTAACTAATTTCATATTTTTTTACGTTTAATGGCTTACGCAGTGCCTTGCCCTCAGTCAAGCATAAAGCCATGAAGACGGGACAAACAAACCAACGTGAAAACGCATGTTTAATGTTAGAACATAATTTGCCTTCTACCGTACCCCTAGAATAAAGGGCATCGCGTATTTAGACGACATGGTTACCTTTTTGCTACGAAGCTAATGTACCCGTGTTTTTTTAAATCGTTTATTTAGAAAACCAACAGCCATACATTTGAAAGTAAGTATTACAATAATTGGTAACTTAACATAGGCCAATAATAGGTTTCCCTATAATTTACAGAACATTACTACCTAGTAACTGAGAGTAGGAACTAATTTAAGAACGTAACGTGAAAGCCTTGTATGTGTGTTTGTGTATGTGTGTGTGTGTGTCTGTAAGTGTGAGTGTGTGCGAGTGGTGGAGTGTGTGTGAGTGTGTGAGTGTGTGTGTGTGTGTGTGTGTGTGTGTGTGTGTGTGTGTGTATTATATAAGTATGGATAGGTAATCGAAGCCACTTTCAGGTTGCGACTATTTATTTATTTATTAGACACACTAACAAAAGTACACAGCTTATAAATTAACAAGACTGATTATAATAAAGGATACAAGGCCTGCATGTTTAAGTCCCGATCTTCTTTAATCGATTCTTTAAACAAAATTGCTTTTCGTGTTTGTCTGTCTGTCTAGAGACTTAGATTTAGATGGGGTTATCTATTAGATATTTTTTCACGGAAGGTGGTTATGTATAATGGATTCTTCTTCTGTACGAGTGTTGCAAAAACATCACACCGAAGCGAAGCGAGGGCGGGTCGCTAATATATTTGTGTGACGAGCACGTGGGTTCCTGTGTCTATGATTTTTTATTGCTTATAGCTTCTGCCCGCGACTTCACCCGAGTAGATATCGGTTATTGTTATTCTATGGGTAATATTAAATTTGTCCAGGATGAAAAGTATCCTATATGATATTACAAGGTATAAGCTAACTCCATTCCAAATTTCATCCAAATCCGTCCAGCCGTTGCAGCGTGAAGAAGTAACAAACAAACACACAAACTTTCGCATCTTTAATACTAGTAGGATTTTATTTATGTTACTTGTATAAGTAGGTATATTGATTGTTTATTTAATCGTATGGCATAATGTAAAGAATATACAGACAAATATGAGGCTACGAATTAAACTGAAGAGATTTAATTCGTACAGGTACATAAATGTTCACTTATGCTGTTGACTGTACAAGCTTAGAACTTAGTTTAAGACAAGGTCAGTACTGGCGTCCTAGTGAATGGTATAAGTCTTCTGAAGATCAAGTGAAAAAGGATTTAAGTCTAGTATACTCCGTTCATGAATATAACCTTTTTTATTACGAATTAAGTCGACTTATACCCTTTTTCACTAAGACCCCAGTATATGTCTAAGGTTTTCCTGAGATGTTTTTTTATTTATGCAGCAATATACGCTAGTGATTGACGTGAAATCCTCTGGTTATGTCGAGCTCATTTATTCCTCGTTACCCAGCTTCATTCAGGCCAAAGTGTTTTATAAAATCATAGTAGGAGGCTGTATTGTTGCTGCGGCGCCAGCATCATTACCTATTCAAATCATACCCAGGGTAAGAGCAATTTAGTTGGCCGGGGCAGGGACGAAGCTGTGGGACCGATCAACTGCATAAACAAAGGAAAAGTTTACAATCAAAATAACCTGAGGCTAAGGGATGAACTTTCAAAGGTGTTAAAACAACATTTCCCTAAAATATCATTTTATTTTGCTTTTAACGTTATAGCACAGTATAGAGCAGTGATCCCCAAAGTGGTCTATATCGACCCCCAGGGGTCGACGACGACCTGCAAGGGGTCCATGTGAGCGGAAAAAATAAATGGGGGTCCATGAAATGAAAATGGGGGTCTACTAATTTTGGCTTTCCATTAATGGAATAATTTATATTCATACACATAAAGTAGGTACATACCTCCTTACGTAATACTTTCTTATAAATATATTAATAAACAAATATCTATTTATGAATATTATGTTAAAATTTTCTGTGTGTAGTTTTTTACTTTGTAAAAAATATTTTTCCGCGCTATTATCATTGTAGCCTGTGTCAATTTTTAGCCGGCTAGACCTCCAACGTTGACCGTGCGAAAAATAAAAACAACGTTTTACGTGATAACGTAAATATTACTCGTAGGTAAGCCAGGGGTTGTCCACCCAAAACCGAAACAAATGCCAAGTGGTCTAAGAGACAAAAAAGTTTGGGGACCTCTGGTATAGAGCAAGAATATTCAGACATATTTAACGTTTCGTTATATGAAGCAAAATAAAAATACATACAATTCCCAAGAAATCACCCAAAATATAAATTTGACGATGGAAACAGCCCCATTGCTGGCACCCTCCAATTATGAGACGGTTCAATTTTATTTCAAGGCCATGGCAGATGACAATCTTAAAAAAAGGGCTGCAGTAGCAAGTAATTTGGGTGTCAATAAGCGGGTTGTTTACCTTATTTATTTTTGTGAGTAGGTACACCAGAAAGTTAGAAGATTGAGAGCAGGAGAAAGATCTGAATTTTGATCCTTATCTATTGAGACTATACCTATGCCTATGTTGTAAATTATCTATTGGTACATTATAAAATAACTTTAACAAAAAGCAAGCTTTCAAAATCCGACTGTTAAGTTGCTATCCAACTTTAAATCGTTATAAATCCTAAATGATCATTAAAAATGAAAAATGATGAAAGAAACCTAAAGATGATTTTTAAATCCCAATTCAATGATACCCCACTTGTCATACCTGGTCGACTTTTTTTTTTAAATTTGCACAATATGGCGTCTGGTTGTCGCTATATTGAATTTTGATTACTGTCATATCTTCAGTGACACTCACCAGATTCAGACAAATCGATTGACATAAGAATCATCTAAATCGGACAACGGGTTTAGTTTTTATAGTACCACAAAGAAACAAACCTACATATATAGGCTGTGAAACACATTACCCTCCGCTTTCGGCAGTCGGGTAAAAACCAAATGCCTTTCTGGAATAATTTATCTCTCAGATTGTAAAATAATTTTAAAATAACTAAATGCAGTGGTTTCAGAGCAGACACACAAACTCACAAAATTCGCACGCTCTCTTTATCAAAGTTACTAGCGACCCGCCCTTCGCTTCGATTTGTTTAAATACGGGTGTTACCAGAATTTATTAAACATATAAACCTTCCGTGAAAAAATATCTAACTAAATGATGGTGAAAGCCGCATCAAAATCCGTTGCGTGGTTTAGGAGGAGTTAGCAGATACACTCGTACAGCCAGACCAAAAGACAGTCAGACGCTACTTTTAAGCAATGTAGGGCAGCTAGGTAGGTTACCAATCAACTGTAAAAGTAGAAGTGTACAAGCAAACCTCAATGCACTTAGCAAATATGAGTAGACAGGTCCTCCAGGGGATTCATAGTCTATACGGCATACACACCCGACAGGTGGCAGACATTTACGGTGAATAGTTCCCACCTGCCCTAAAGGGAGCGGTAAAGTATCAGCCAAATATGTTTATGCGAAAAAGTTTTTTCATTCATCATGTCGGGTGAGCGGAACGCTAACTCCTAAACTCGTTTATTACAGTTTAATGTGAAGTTAGTAAATATGTTTTGATGTTTATTACTCTGCAACACTATCTGGAATACTTTGAAACTATAAAATCTGTGAACGTACACGAGGAAAGTTAATAATTATAGAAATAATGGAAATTGTATCGTTATTGAAAATGTATAGGATTAACGTAAGTCGGACGGTCGCGTCAAGCGCTTATATCAATTCGATACATTTGCACAGTTTTTGAATATTGTTCACGTTAGCGTTAAGCATATTGTCTGAGGCTACGGATCAGCTAGTAATTAAAGTGTGTAATATTTCACCTGCAATAGCCATACCTAAACTTATCCAAAAATATGTAGGTAAATATATTAAATGACTAAAGCGGGAGTCGAGGCGACGCAAATGACGTAAGCCGCCATTGTCCAAACCGTAAGTGGATCAGTCACACTGCAGACATTCACCGCCCACGAGTGTTAGCTGTATGGATGGCGGACACATGCGGATGACATGGTGGGCGGTGAACAGAATGGTAAAACAAGTGGAACAAAACAAAGCTCTAAAAACTACTGCATGAATTGATATTGTTGTCTTTAAATATGATGATAATTTTTCTCTACATTCGTGAATCTGATCACTGAATTTGCGTCTAGAGCATCTAGCGAACTGCATGTGTCTGGAGAAGCCGACATCTCGACTAACTCTTCTTTCATCCATCCTTTCTAAATGACCAAAATGGCATTCCCTTTTCGATCTTTGCCACTAAATCTTCTAATCCACATCTCGGATCTCGCTATTTCTTTATCTATCATCCTAACTTCACCCATACTTTACAGAGCTCTCATTTTCATCACAACTTTTTCGGCCATACCCATGATTCTCTGCCATAGGTATATCAATGTTGGTGTCAATACTCCCTGAACAATGGTAAAAGCGAGCTTTGATCGATATGATCTTGTTTGCCAAGATTGAGTGAACAGCCCATTGATCTTATTTCCCGTTTTTACTCTTCTTTCAATGTCCCTTCACACTTTCCATCTCTCCTACACATTCAACCTAAATACACAAACTCATCCACTTGTTCCAATTTTTCAATCCAATCTTTATTTCACATTCTGTAACAGTTTCATCCTTTACCATGACCAGTATTTTCGTCTTTTTAACATTCACTTTCATACTCGTATCTTTGCTTCTAAACGCTGAAACGATGATGAAATGGAAGGCTGTTATTGGCTGACAAACGTATTTTTTGTAATTTACTAAAAGAAATACATAGACAAATAAATTCCTACGTACGTATACTGCCAATTTACATATATCAACATATCTATATGTAATATATATGCAATATTTACTGTGACTCGCTTTGGAAAATAAATCGTTCATTAATTTATTCATATCTGTAACTTATTCCACATCCATTGGTTGAGAAGTAAACAAACCATGCATATTATTTTCCACCTATTGTAAAGCATCGGCTTAATTGTTCAAGTCCTTACAGACGGCGCTGTATGAGATACGGAGGAAACAATACATTGAAGCATAATTCAAATAGAAATTGAAATAACAACAATACCTACCTGAATATTCATTCGCAGTGTTTGCATCTTGGCTTTGCATATAGTACCTACACTTAAGCGCAACAAAAATGGGTCACCGTTAGTAGGTACTTTACATGAACAGTGGGCTCACTTCAGATGAGCGGCGTCATGAAGAAGAAATTTAAATGACTACTTTTTATGGCTCTTGATTATTTAGTATTGTCAACACCAGAAAATAATAAGTAATCTGATTTGTTCCAAAGTTGCATGAAAATGTAACAAAACATATAGTCACGTTTAAGCTCCGTTGGCATACTAAATGCAAAACAGGCATCTTCTCAGCTTGGCGACGGCAAGTGCGGGCACTTGCGGTCGCCCTTCGGCCCGATCGGTGAGGTCCCCATCCAAATTCCTACCAGATCACCAACCAACAATAACTAATATTGTCCTCATTCATAGTCTCACAGTGATCCCTCCCTCCATTTTCTTTAAGTGCCCAGAGCTTTCAATAGGCCCTTTTTTGTGGCAAACAAGTATACAGGCAACCTGATGGTAAATAAGTGGACTCTGACCGTAGACATTTGTCTGTATTATCCAGATTTCAATTTTATGATGATAATCTTAAGACTGTAAATGCGTTGCCAACCCTTAAGGCTTAGTTTCATTGGTCCATTGATTGACGGCTTCTTTTAAAAATAAATAGCCAAGAGATCTTGCAGCGCCGCAATGTACTTAACGAAAAGCGTACGGGCTATCGCGCAATGAGCGCCTTCAGATGGAATGCCTTTATGCTAGTCTTTCAACGGTCTACTCATACCTCCGCGCCGGAACCCGGTGCCCTGCTTAAAAGGCATTATCATCAGTACCCTTACCATGAGTTACAATTAACGTATTCACTAGCGAGTCGAAGCTCTGTCCCTCGAAGACCTCGCAAGTATTCTTATAGAGTGCGAGGGACAGAGCATTCGACTCGCTCGCGAGTACGGTAATTGTAACTCGTGGTAAGGACACAGTCAACCATTAGCCCAAAAATACCATGTTGGGATGGTTTTTCTTGTGATGACGGCTCGCGTCCGCCCGCTGTGAGAACCCTTTCATTATCACACTGCGCAGTGATGCAGCGATTTCCTTTGAGTCTGGAGATATTAAGGGGCCTTAATCAGATCCAACACTCTCTTTTAGTAAAATTATGCAGATGTTTGTAATCTGTAAAGCGAGACCCATTACAGTTTACGGCAGTTGATGACTCTAACAAGAGTCTATATCGACTACAAAATTCTTTTTAGCCATAATGTTATTTAGGTTATAAATATCGCAAGTCTACTTAATTTTTACGAAACTGTTACTTTTTCTGGATTTTTATAAATCAAACCTGACGTGATCTAGCTTTGTCTACACGTTAGATACTTAAGAAATTCTGAAAAGGTTACGGTTATAATAATTATGTCAAAAATGACATTATGAAGGCAACAAAGGGCTCCCCTCTGGCAATCTATAGAAGTTACATAGGATAGCGATTAAACTGACGACGTAGTAAGCCTAGTTGTTAGTGACCCCGCCTACAAATCCCGTTGGTTCGATCCCGGGTTCGATTCCCAGTATAAAATATCTGTGTGATGAGCGCGAGTCTTTATTCCTCTTGGATTTTTCTACGTATTTAAGTATTTATTTCTTCTACATACATATATACATTAAATCACGCCTGTTTCACAGAGGGGTAGGCAGAGACCACTTCTTTCCACCTGTTACGATTCTGACAAATCTTTTTCGCTCCTTCCACATGCGTAACTATGGTTATCGTTGTTTAGTACCCGTATTACGAACTTAGCGCTTGGTATCTTAGAATAGATCTGATGATGGAGTCGGAAGGTGGCGAGAGGATCTCCGCTATACTTAACGTAGACTCGCCATATTGGGACTCGTTAATTTGGTTTAAAAAAGTAGATAATGCCAGTTGCAAAAAAAAACAGTCGTCAACCAAAGCTTGTCCAAAAATGTTTATTTTTCTGACAGAAACTTGCTCACTATTGAACCTGCACAAAGTTCTAAAAACAAAAAATTGTATTACATTTTTTCTCTTATTATCTTTTCCTTTACACGGTAATTTATTCCGAAACTACTTTATATCCAAAATTGAACGTAAACAGTTTCGTATAATTTAAAAATAATATTGGTTCTGTGGTATTGCTTTTATTAAACCCAGATCAGAGGCGTTATGTGGAGGCCCTGCCAAGATGCATTACGCTAACTAGCGTTTCTATTCGTTTCGTTTTTAAACCAATCATGTCACTGTTAGATGTCGTGATACGAAAAGTCACGTGATCTACCAGTGACGCGATTGGTTTGAAAACGAAACGAATAGATACGCTAGTTAGCGGAGTGCATCTTGGCAGGGCCACCTGAAGACACTGCGCCTCTATTCTAGGCGGTAAAATCCAAATCGTCTTTGACATAGTATGGTATTGTTTCTAAATCGGCCGCCATTACTGTCAAGTAAATAAGAGCTATCAAAACGTCGACAATACAATAACGGTCAAAGACGATATGTTCTTTACCGCCTAGAATTTTGGCCCTGGCAAATGAACCCTCAAACACGCTTTTTAATTAATAACAAAATAATAAATATCAGGGGACAATGTCACACCAATTGACCTAGTGCCAATCTAAGATCTAGGCTTGTACTATGGGTACTAAACAACTACAGAACTACTCATATGAGGTACAAAGATGATATGGTTTTTACCGTGTTGAATAGAGGCCCAATTTATTTATTTATTTATTATTCAGTTCGTCTGTGTCATACTGTCATTGCCTAAGGCTCGATTGAGTGAACCGATTTCAAAGCCGATTTTTTAAACTTGAAAGGGTTTATTCCAAATGTGGTTTTTAACCCCCAACGTAAATGGTGAGGTGTTATAAGTTAAAAGTGTGTATCTGGGTATTTATGTATCTGTCTGAAGCATCGTAGCTCCCAAATGGAAAATCGATTCGAAAAATCCAACGGGAAGGTCGGAAATTTGCAATGGGGTTAAGCCGCTGGCGGGCCGCTAGTATGTTATAAGTACATGTTCTGAAAAATATTGAGTTGTAACGGCATTTAAAGAATTGGGTATAAATAGCTGTATATTTATTAGTTATTACCAAAGTTTTCCGAAAATCGATAGGAATAATTAAAAGTTATTCGATGGTTAACGGGCTTGAGTAAAGTTCTGAATTCTTCGTCAGGAGTTTTCTAAGTTCTATTTTTTTGGTTCTTATTCAATATTTGCCGCACGAGGCGTTCTTAAATAATCTTAAGTAAACTTTAAAGGGTCGAATGGCCAAACTCAATAATAGAAATACTTATTTTAATTGTCTGTATTGTCTAAGCTGGGTCGACTAAGCGAATGTCTTGAGACTCTCATAAAGCCATCTGAAGAAAATTAGTCCAAAACAACTAACTTAGACAATTTAAGCGACTTAAAGATACCTAACAAGGAAAGGTACCGAACTGTCCGGCTCCGATTTGGTTTATTTTGATGTATGTTAGAGGGTAGTCTAAAATAATAGACACGTATTTTTTTTAGCGGCCCAAACTCACCCGGTTCGGAGAAATTGACCTCCAAAGTACTGAAAAGTGACTAAACCCTCTAACTTCTATAGAGAATTTAAAAAAATAAAATGCTATTTTCTTACCATTTTTGATTATATGTTTAAGAACATGAAAAAATACTGAGCACGTGTTTTGTTATATCGGTAAAACTCATATTAAAAAAAATACCAAACAAAGTGTATCTTCGATAAGAAGTATATAACTTTGAAGGGTATTTTTATTTTTATTACATATAATCAAAAATGGTAAGCAAATAGCATTTTATTTTTTAATTCTCTATAGAAGTTAGAGGGTTTAGTCACTTTTCAGTACTTTGGAGGGCAATTTCTCCGAACCGGGTGAGTTAGGGCCGCTAAAAAAAAATACGTGTCTATTATTTTAGACTACTCTCTAACATACATCAAAATAAACCAAATCGGAGCCGGACAGTTCGGTACCTTTCCTTGTAAGTACAAGATCATAAAGATATGGGACATAAGTTGAATTTTTCACATGTACTTAAACTCAATAAATTTTTCACATGTACGGTCACGGAAGTTAATATGCTACCCATTTCGAAGAAAATCTGCTTGAAGATGTCATTGTCAATAGAGATGCCAAGTCATTTGTAATTGATAGAAGACTAAACCTTATTGCTGTAGAATGTCAGATTGATTTTGGACCTAAGGTGGGTCACGAATTAAATTCCTTGACTGTACGGAACTACGTCAAAGTGACACTAAGGAGCTAGAGTCATGCCAGAACTTCTTCAATTTACCTTTTGCGGAATCTACCGATTGTGATCGCCTATTTCCGGCCGGTAGCCGGTTCCACAACCTAACATTGTTAATTAATAATCTTAATTGCGTTAAATACCAAGATGCGTTCATGAAAACTTATACAAACAACCATTCATCAAAACCGTTGTGATATAATTAAAACTAATTTTTCAACTTTTGTACATCCATTAATTAATTTATGTAAAACAATGAATTCATATAAATTACGTGAAATGTTTTGCAAAGTTTTGACAATAACTAATGTCAAGCAAGCAAAAAAATCATTGTAATTTATTACGTTGTGTACAGTAAGGCAGGGATTACACCTGTAAGTTATTACGTAAGTTTTGAAACGCAAGTATGGGTAAGAGTGAGTGGCAAATATCTGCATCTTTCTCTTGCATATAGCTTTGTTTCAAAACTTACGTAATAACTTACAGGTGTAATCCCGGGCTAACCGTAGTTCTAGCCTGAACATTGATTCATACTTCATGTTGCTGTTCTATGGTAATTATCTCCTTCATATACACACCGTCTCACATAGAAATACTTTAGCGTTATATGCTTTATTTTCCTATGCTGTTCATATGGCGGATTTTTTTAATCGCTTTCATTCTTCTAAAACGTGGACGTGCTATTTCTATCGTGCTCAGAGGTCCCTGCAAAGATGCACTACGCTAACTAACGTTTCTATTCGATTCGTTTTTAAACCAATCGCGTCACTGGTAGACCACGTCACTTTTCGTATCACGTCATCTCCCAGTGACGCGATTGGTTTAAAAACGAATCGAATTGAAACGTTAGCGTAGTGCATCTTTGCAGGACCCTCTGTTCTACTCGTATTCTGTTCTATTCTACTTCTATCTTACTTATCGCCGTACTCAGAGACACTTTAGAGACGGTATGTTCCTTTTTACCCGACTGCCGAAGGAGGAGAGTAATGTTTTTGACCTTTATGTATGTATGTATGTACGGTTTTTTATTCCTTTGTAAAGGCTGAACGGATGTCCCGATTTCGACAAGCGAGGGGTCATTCGATTCGTCTTATCGTCGCGGGAGTCAGAGGGTTTTTTACCCGACTGCCGAAGGAGGAGGGTATTGTGTTTATCAGCCTATATACAGTTCCTTTGTGGCGCTCGAGAAACTAACCGCGTGGACTGATATTGATGATTCTTACGTCAATCGATTTGTATTAATCTTGTGAGTGTCCCTTATCATATGACAGGAATTTAAATTCAATGTGGCGGCAACTAGACGCCATAATTATAGTTAAAAAGAAAAAAAGTCGACGAACTATGACAAATGGAATAAATGTTGAATAGGTATTTAAAATTCGTCTTTAGGTTTCCTTAATGATTTTTCATTTTGAACGATTATTTAGGAATTATAACGATTTAAAGTTTCTTAGCAACAACAGTCGGGTTTTTAAAAGCTTGCATTTTGTTGTTATTATTATTTTCTGTGATTTTATGTATACAAGATAACTAACATTATATTGACGACATTATCCAAACAGCAGTTGGGTTTTTAAAGGTTGCTTTTTATTAGACTTGTTCAATTTAAACTTGTGTATGGAAAATGCTAGCCAAGGAACGACTGACTGCGGTCTTTACACTAGCAACTGACAATAGGTACCTATATTATTATTTGTTACTCGTGTTTCATACATAAACAAAGCTTTCCGATTTTTATTTATAGTATGGTTTCACTATAGATTCGTTCTATACATTATTTTACATATACTATCGTATCTATTTCAACTTTACTACGGGCACGTTTGATAAAGCTACAAGTAACAATTTTACAGGTCTAAACTGGCAACACTGCTCAAATGGCTGGTTGTCATTGGTCGAGGTTGTGTCAAACGGAAACTTGTAACCTGTAAATTGCAATTTGTAGTTTTATAAAACAGGCCACCGATGACGATATAAAATTCAACGTCAATGCCAATGTGCTAGGAAAAAAAGATAAAATATGTGTATTCAGTAAATGGCACAGGCACTTTTACACGTCAAAATCTACCAGCACGGGTAGCACAAGTTGTATTTTCTCGCTTGTCGCTCAGCGCGTCTCTATCGTTACTGACTAGATAGAAAGGGAGATCCGAGCGACAAAGAAGTCGCGGGCAACTTGTGCTAGCCGTGCTGCGCTTCCCAAGAGCAGACCACTGCTAAGAAGAAACGCCGCAAGAAACTCAACAGTCAGTCATTTTTTTAAATATTGCATATTGCAATTATAATACTTAATCTAGCATTATATAAAATAAAGAATATAAAATTTGATTACAGAATGATCAACAACTTTTAGGTAATTCTGTAGCTCTGCCTACCCCACTCTGGGATAGAAGGCGGATAGAAGGCGTGAGTTTATGTATGTATGAATATAAAATAAAAATATCATGCGTAGTTGAGAAGGAAAACGTGTCAAAACTCAGAATAACAAGAGCAAATAAATAAAGGTACCTATTACACTGCAAGACCACCACATTAAATAAAATTTTGTAGTACACACGGAAATGCGGCAGTGATTGCATTCTCCGTACTAATTTTCTGTTTTTGCTTGACGATGTTACGTATGAAGCCTGTTTTATTAAATTTACCTTAAATAGAACACAGGGGAAGGTGATTTTTGTGTAATTGAATTCTCTTTCCAATTTTTTGATTACGTTATTCCGTAGCAATTTCATGGTTCAGTCGCGCCTAGCGAGTTCCATCGGTAAAATAAATTCGGATATCTTTCGGGCTTGCGGAGTTGCATCATATGAATTAAAGCTAATGAAACAGTACTTAGTGGGTGAAAAATCAGTAACTCTCCGCTTCTGGCGCATACGAGTCGTTGTAAAAAACGCTTTAACCACAGATATAAATACCTACACATAGATAACATAAACACAGTCTGTATGAAAACCACAAACAACCTCCAGCACTGCAAGGATGCAATGTCCGAACTGTGCCAATACATAGTGAGGGGAAAGATTGACATTGTCCTGATGCAAGAGCCGTACGCATGGAAAAACCAGGTAACAGGACTGGGTAGCCTGGGGGGCGATCTCCACTTCGAAAGAAATGGTGAGCTGCCTCCTAGGGCATGCATATATGCAAGTAGAGACCTAAGAAATATGGGATGCCTAATGACCATATGTTTCAGAGACCTAGTGGTGGTAGAATTCAGCCTCGTGACAAGGAACGGAGAGGGAGTCAAGGTAGCGTTGGCATCTTGCTACATACCAGGTGAAAGCAACGCGCCAACCAGAGAACTGGAGGAAGCGGTCAGCAAATACAAAGGTAAGAGAACACCCATTCTTGTGGGTTGCGATGCGAACTCACACCATGAGGTGTGGGGAAGCAGCGACACCAACAAGAAGGGGGAAGCACTTCTAGAATTCATTGTAAGTAATGACCTGGATATACACAACACAGGTACAACCCCAACCTTTGTAACCAGGGCAAGAGAGGAGGTATTAGATATAACGATAACCTCAGGGGAGATAGGCAAACATGTGAAAGACTGGAGAGTAGACCAGGAAGACAGCATGTCGGACCACAGGAGACTACTGTATGGCCTGGACTACTACACGGAAAGAACAAAAATTAGAAACCCAAGGAAAACAGACTGGGAGAAATATAACAGCATACTAAGTGAGTGGACACCGAGCCACAGAAGCCCAAGAACTAGCAAGGAACTGGACAGGGCCGCTGAGGATCTGAACAGAGCCATATCGAGAGCCTACCAGACAGCGTGTCCAGAAAGAACGTGCAACGGAGATAAAGGACAGCCATGGTGGAATAAAGAGATACAGAAACTACGGAAAAGAACTCGTAAGGCGTTAAGACTGGCTCTAAAAAAGGGCAACGATCAAGGCTGGAACGAATATAGGGTTATTAGGAACAAATATACTAATAAAAGAGAGAGACTAAGAGCACAAGGATGGAGGACCTTTACGGGAGAGATACAACGCTACTCAGAGGCGGCAAGAATAGTAAGGGTACTGGCGAACGAGAGATCCTGCCAATTAGGTAGCCTAATGGTAGGCTCGAACGAACTAACAGACCCCAAAAAAGTACTGCAGCACATGGTAAGCATACATTTCCCCGACTGCAGGGAATACTGCATACATGAGACTGCAAAGGATAACACCAATGAGACAATAGGAGCAGGTGAAGCACGAAACCTAAGAATCAGCAAAGACGTAGGGGAATGGGCCATAAATTCCTTCGCCCCCTACAAAGCGGCAGGCCCAGATGGAGTGATACCCATACTACTACAAAAGGGACTGAAACACATCTGGAATAGCCTAAAAGAAATCTACGAAAAGAGTCTGGAACTAGGTCACATCCCGACCATCTGGAATGAGGTAAAGGTAATATTCCTACCTAAACCAGGAAAGAAAAACTACAAAGACGCAAAATCGTTCAGAAGCATCAGTCTTTCATCATTTGCACTGAAGGCACTGGAGAAGATCATAGATGTGCAGATAAGGACAAGCATGCAAGTAGGCAGATTGCCCCTGCACGGGCATCAGCACGCTTACATAGAAGGGAAATCAACAGAAACAGCCCTTCACAACCTGACCACAAGAATAGAAAGAGCAATAGAAGATAAAGAACTGGCATTAGGCTGCTTCTTCGATGTGGAGGGCGCATTCGATAGAGCAACCTTTGCTGCAATAGAGAAATGCTTAGGGAGAGACGACATAGACCCAGCAGTTAGAAAGTGGATAATGGCCATGTTAACAGGAAGAGCGATCACGGCACAACTAGGGGGAGACTCGATAAGGATAAAGACGAGCAGGGGCTTCCCGCAAGGGGGCTGTCTCTCACCACTCCTGTGGTGTCTCCTACTAGACTCGCTCATTAGAGAAACAAACAGAGGGGGTATACATATGCAAGCGTACTCGGATGATGGGGTACTCCTAGTAAGGGGTAAAACCCTCAGCGTAATGAGAGAAGTCATGATTAGAGGGATAAAGCAGGTACTAAACTGGTGTCAAAGCAGAGGGCTAGACCTGAACCCGACCAAGACGAAAATAGTACTCTTCACCAATAAAAGGAAGCTGCCGACTCTGACACCCATCAAAATCAAAGGTGAAGAGATAGAAACACTCAAGGAAATAAAATACCTGGGTGTAGTACTAGACAGCAAACTGCTATACAAGACACATGTAAAGGAGCAATGCAGAAAAGCCATAATAGCCCTATGGCAATGCAGGAAAGCCATAGGAAGAAGATGGGGTCTAAAACCACTGATAACACAATGGATCTACAAAGCAGTGGTCTTACCCAGACTGCTGTATGGAGCCATAGTGTGGTGGCATAGAGCGAAAATAAAAGACATAGACAAGGAGCTGACAAAGGTCCAGAGACTAGCATGCCTAATGACAACCGGGGCAATGAGGACAGCTCCCACACAAGCCCTGGAGATAATGCTAGGACTGAACCCTGTACACCTCGAAGTGGAGAAGAGAGCCACAGAACAGTGGTATAGAATAAAAATGAGCAGAGAGTGGATCGGATCCGAGATGGACAAGAGACACGCAAGCATACAAAGGGAGTCAATGGTGGGCATGAATATGCTCATGATTAACAACGACCTAATAAAGAAAAGGAAGATTTTCGACAAGAAATATAGAATCCATATAGGAGAGAGAGACAGTTGGGAGACAGAGATACCGGAACCCAGAGTGACATGCTTCACGGACGGTTCATGGAAGTCCTCAACAAAAAGAGCGGGGGCAGGCATTTATTACCAAGAAGCGAATGAGCACACAACGATACCACTAGGAGGCTTCACCAGTGTATTCCAGGCAGAAGTGTATGCCATCATGAAGTGTGCGCAGAGACTCAAGGAAAGAAGTAATATAACGGGGAGTCACGTTATAATCTACTCAGACAGCCAAGCAGCACTAAAAGCGTTAGATAATCCAGTAATCAAATCCTCCCTGGTGCAGGAATGCAGAGATGAACTGAATAATCTAGGCATAGCATCCAAAGTGACACTGGCTTGGGTACCAGGACACAGTGGAGCAATAGGAAACGAGAAGGCAGATGAGCTGGCCAGAGCAGGGGCGGACCGACAATATCTGGGCCCGGAACCAGCACTTCCGATATCTGCAACGGTAACGAAAGGAGTCATCGCCAGAAGAATAGAGACAAAGACAAATGAGGCGTGGATAACAACACAAGGGTGCAGACAATCCAAACTCATGATAGGAAGGGTAAATAGGAACAGAACAAGGTATCTACTAAACCTTGGTAAGTACAATCTAAGTATACTGACAGGGATCTTGACTGGACACTGTCCACTCAACAGACATTTGACGGTAATAGGAGCCAAACAGGATCCTCGATGCCCACATTGTGGCAAAGAGGAAACTAGTCAACACGTTCTGGCCGAGTGTGTGATGTACTCGTCACTGAGATATCGCACATTCGGGGAGGACGCACTGACAGCAGAGACACTTAAAAGCATTAACCTTCAGGACGCACTATTGTTCTGTAGGAAAACAAGAAGATGGGATCAGTGCTGGATGGGAGCGCCGCAGAGCCAGTAACCTGAGACTGGATCAAGGGGAACAGGGCGGAATGAATGGAGAGCCACTCGACCGCCCGCCTGCCTCGGCGGCGTCCCCACTCATCATCATCATCATCTGTATGAAAACCAACCGTGTCACTTTTTCTACCAACTGGGACGTCACAAGAGAAGAGAATTCCCCATTTTCCGCGCAAAATTGATTCAAAGTCGTCGCTTTTTTGGACTATTCAGTTTATTATCACGCAACGAGGCATTTTCTTAATTTTCAATAGCAACGTCGTCACGTCGTCGAAAGTCATTAGCGACGGCCAACCCCGACGCTTGGTCGGGGTATTGGTCGGGATTCGGACGCGCGAAGTAGATGCATTTGCGTTATCTATGTGCATTTATATCTGTGGCTTTAACTAATAGTGGATAACTATAGACTGCAATCTCTGATGATACAACTCTGGGACGCTTTGACACAATTTTGTTGCGATTTCAACGCGGACAAAGTCACGGCTTCTATTCTTGGCGTTAAAAACTATATCGTCTTGCCCTGTTATGGTATTGTTTCTAACTCGGCCGCCAATACTGTCAAGTACCTACATAAGAGACATGAAAGAATCTCGGCCCAGCTAGTAATTGCAAAGAACTGTCAACATACATACATGCAATGACATAGACGATAACGTCAATGCTATACAAATTGATTTCTGCAGTCGTTACAATTTCCCCAAATTGTCTAAGCCATATCCATATAGTACAGTATTGTTAACGTTATAATACCCCTTATTAAATTGACAGTAAACGTGGCGAAGTGGTTTTAAAAGCAATACCTATAGTGTATTTATTAGGGGAGATTAAACTTTTAAACATATATCGACGACAGTATCAAAAAATCGAGTCGGGTTTTTAAAACGGGCTTCTTTTTTGACTTGTTACACATTTGGTATTAAATAACGAGTGGAAAAGATGGGGCATCCAACGTTTCGAATTTATTTCTTCATGGTAACCATTTCTCCGAGCTTTAATTTACTCCCGTGACGTTTTTTACGATTCCGTGTCAAGAGGTTAATTTATTAAAAGTGGAAAGTCAAAGGTTGTACTAATTTATATTAAATGAGTTTCCACCATGTTTTAAACATGTGCTCATAGCATATTTATGAACCATTAATATTTTACGGCCCCAGATTTCTTCCCATTAATATGAATGATATTGTACGCTGTATATTAAAGGTTTTTTTCACAACGCTCATTTTAATAAGAGGCTACTTATAAGGACAACAATAACTATTATTCTTTGTTATTTAAGTACCTAAGGGATGAAAAAGGCATTAATTTAGTTTAGTAAACGATAATTGAATTGTTAGTTAACACAGCCCCCTCACTAAGTTTGTAAGTGGTCCTATTAAGATCTCATATCTTGGCTATCAAGAAGTACTTGTTGCTCCAATTTAACATCTTGATTAACTGCGCCAACTTTTCAGACAAGATGCCACCATGGTCTAAAGCAAAAAAAAACAGTAGATACAAAGAGTCAAATTTGTTGAACGACAAACAAGAAATACTGGAGTGGCTTAGAAAGTATGTTTTTTTGACATTTTGAAATTATGATGTAATTCTAAACATTGCTATGCTATTGAGAATAAGATATCAAGTTTTGGAATTACAAATTATTGCTTTTTTAAGGCAACAGATTCAAACCTCGAGGTAGCGTTCATTAACAGTATCATTAAAACCTCAATAATTCCTAATCTAATTAACATAATTAGAAAATTATAACTATATTCAGGACCGGTATAGAAGGGGATTTCTTATGCCGTAACATTTACATTATGTTCTGGGACACCGTGTATGTAACATTATGGAAAACGTAAATGATTAAATTGATCAAGTATTATATTAAGTAAATATTGGGTACCTATTTGAACACTGAATAAAGACTACGCTAAATAATAGGGTGCAAAGAAATGTCACATTTTGCTTACCTATTTACTAGCTGTTGTCCGCGACTCCCAAGTTGTTTATAGCTATTCCCTCGGCAACGGCAAATATTCTATGCCCTTCCTCAAGACTCAAGCTGGATCCATTACAACATACTTACTTACTTACTTACTCACTCCAGACATAGTTACTTACTTTCAAATGTATAATATTAGCATAGAAGTTTTGATTTTAATTATGTAGATAAGACAATATTAATATGTCTGTGTCAATCACGGGAATCCCTAAACTTTGAAGGCGCACATGGAGCTTAAGCCAACACAGAGAGGCCCTCAGACAACTTTAATTTGGTAAAGTGATGGTCCACCGACCGGTTGACCTTGTTAACACTATGGGAACATGCTGATGACGGATGGACGCCCGGCCGGAGCGATCGAATCTTCAAGATTTGATTCTTTTTTCAAACTTGGTGTTATTTATTTATTTAATCTTTATTGCACAGATATAAATACAAATGGCGGAACTAATGCCCAATGGCATTCTCTACCAGTCGACGATACAATCAGAAATTTACATAGTGGGCGCACAGAAAAAGAAGATAGACAGAGGTAAAACTAACTTTAAACATAGTTATCCTAATTATCGCTAAAACTTACTACAATAAATATATATATATATATATATATATATGGCATATAATAGTTATATTATACATAATTATCTATATAAAAATATATTAATAAAGATAAACGATGTGTACTCGTATTCTAAGCTTCCTCTTGTTCAAGGAAATGCGGTATCCACCGAATGACATGACTTGGATTGGTAAACCGTGACTAATGGCCTGTTGTTTGATCGGTAGTTAAACTCACTAATGGTCAAAAAACGTTACTAATGGTTAAAATCTCAAGGAAATGTGACAAAGGGCATTGGGTAAATTCGTTTGAAGAATATTGTCATTTTTTTTTTCAGCGGCCACTGATGATTCTTACATAGTTATTTAGAGGACTTCTAAATACATATAGATATATATAATTTATGGCGTTAAATAATATCGGAGCGGAGATTTTAAAGATTTAAGTGTTCAGTTTTTAGTACAAAGGTACGCCCAAGCATGAATATTTAAATATCTCAGCTCCGATCCCAAAAATAAATCCCCCTTTGCTAGGAAAAGTGTAGTTTACATGGCAGTAAAACCGTTGAACCATCTAGCAAAAGACATCAAAAAGTTGAATTTCTGGAAATTAAAAACCAAGTTTGTGTATGAACTAAATGTATTATACTGTTAATGAGCACATTCAAATTTTATCTACGAGACATACTTTCATAAAAATAAGTTTTAATCTGTGACAGTGACAGTGCATGACATTCGGGAGTTTTATGATGCGTTTTACATTAATAGTATTAGTACTTTTCTGATTGTTTGACATGAAATTATTCCGATGGTTAGTATCTAAATGCATAAAATAGCATGCATCATAATATTTAGTTTATAAGTTTAATTATTGCATGCTGGATACTGGCTGATTGCGACGATTGATCTGTCTGTACAACTTTTGTATATGTATAGGTACCTATTTGCTTTCTGCAATAAATGAATGAATGAATTATGATTGATTATGATTTCATTTTAATAAAGTTAATATGTGGCTTAAGGGACATTTGTACATATTCTAGTTACTTAGAATAAGTTAATTTATTTTAGTACATAGTATTTACTTTTAGTTTTTTGTTTTTATTATGTTTCTGTATTTTGTTTGTCTTAATATGTGTAAATGTTTTTGCAATTTAGTGCGCATGTTTATTTATCTTAACTGTACTTACCCCATCGTAATTAATCAACAAGCTCATCAAATGAAAGGGCTTATCTTCTAATTACTTCTTGAGTAAATGAAGTCCCGTCCTCCAATGTACTTAGCATTAAGACATAATAGAGCGAGATTCTCTCAGGCAAATAATAATGCTTTGTGTACAACGTTTGTAGCTTGTTGGGAAGTAACTGGAGTACAGTAATACAAAGCGATTAGGTGAAACTTGGTTTAATATCACAGTTTAATATCAAAGTCAATATAATTTCGTGCAAATGTAGGTATATGTCATTTCATTAGGGATGACATGTTAACCCTATACAGGGTGTAGGTAATCGTTAGGCCGGCTTTACATAGAAACTTACGACTTACGTAAGTAGGGGACGCAGCTATCTGTTAGAATGAGAAAAAAAAAATCTGTCGACTTCTAACCAATAGCTGCGTCCCTACTTACGTAAGTCGTAAGTTTCATTGTAAAGGCCGCCTAAAGTGTAGCCAGACGATTATTCCGTAAATATAACAGATATCAGAAAGCTTTAAACTGATATCGAAAGTACTTTACCCAATGAGTAAAATCACATCACTATTTTTTAATAAAACGAGTAATATCCCAAATATTAACTTCAAACCCTCCCATACATTGAGTAAGCTGTTCGTTGAGAGACTTGAGAGGCTTTATAATTAAAAGACCTAGTCATTTCACCATTATCATATGATTCATGAATTGTTTTATTTATTACAATTTATTCGTGTAAATTATGAATCTTATACAGTTTTATCTCTTACGGCACATTACATCCCCAAGGAACGTCGCACTATATGGGTATGGGAGCGTTTAAACTTGATATTTTTAATATTACTACTTTTATTAAAAAAAAAGGTATTAATGTGATTTTACTCATTGGGAAACGTACTTTCGATATCAGATTAAAATTTTCCGATATCTGTTATATTTACAGAATAATCGCCTGGCTACACTTAACGATTACACTCTGTATATCCGGAATTGACAACAAGTTTTATTTGAAAAGGTGTTCTGATAATTAATAGGTTTGTCTCAAAAGCATATTACTTTATTGGATTATTATTTACTGTGAAAAATAATATTGAATATTATCAGTGTTTGCTACTCCCGCTTTGGAGCAGTGGTCGGAATGACGTCATTTTGTTTGTAACCGCGTTACGTAGCACTATACTCCATTCACTTTAAATACCTAGTATAGGCTTCTCTCACTCGCAAAGTGTCATACGAATGACAAGGACAAAATATAGAGGCAGGTAGCCAAGTGGGCGGCAACAAACGATAATCTTCTTAGGACTCATTCACAATGGTATTTGAAAATAAAAGATTAACCTTTTGAACGCCATACGTCGAATACAAAATGTGCCACCCACACGCCAAACATGTTTGCTATGCTATGCAAATTACACCTTATTGCTACCAAACAAAGTCTCTTTTAATCTTGAACTCTTGTCGGCTGTAGCCGACGTGGCGTCAGTGGCACGTCTTTTAGTTGACGGCCAGAGCCGACTGTGGCGTTGAAAAGGTTAAGGAGACATATCGGTCAGTTTTACTACCCAAGTCACAGGTAAATGATAAACAATAAGTCGCAAGAAGGGAAACAAACGCGTCCGCACCGTACAGATGTAAGAGCCGACTGATTACCTGCTCCATTGTGAGTGCGGCTTTAGCGGATTCTCATTAGCCAATCACGTGCAACTGCACTTTTCCAGTACTAGGTCGTTAAAGTAAACGTAGAAAAAACCATATGGCTTTTAAGCTCTTTAGCCAATAGCAGAAATTTGTTTATTTTCTCAGTAAATGATGAACAAAAAATAAAATGAAAATTAGTATGCTTTTGAGACAAAACTCTATACGTATGATTTCTTTCAGAACCCCTTTTAACATCGTGAGGTCCACCATACTGAAAACAAGGAGATTATCGTGTGTGGGAATTTGAATCTACTAGTAGGGAAAAAAGAACTTTATCTTCGTTACAATATAGTTTATATTAAATTGCACTGATTATGTACTTCCTATGGCACACTGGGCTTCACGAGGTAAAAGTTCCTGTTGTTAATAAAACTGCGGCGCACGACTCGCACGCACACGCTTCACACATGAGCTAGGTACGTGGATCAACTGTACCCTTACCATGAGTTACAATTACCGTATGTACTCGCTAACAAGTCGAATGCTCTGTCCTTCACTCTAAGAATACCGTGATGGGCAGAGTATTCGACTCGCTAGCGGTACGAGTAGGTAACTCATGGTAAGGGTATTATACTACCCGACGTAGTTTTAAAGTTATCCTTTCCAGCGGGCCTATTGCTGTTGCGTTTATCAGTCGTCACTTTCTGATCAATATGTAAGTGCGAGAGTAACGGATACTTTTTTCATCTCGATAATTTTAATTTTGATTTTGATTTTGATTTTAATTTTAATTTTAATCAGAATTTGAAATTTAATTTAATTTTTAATTTGAATTTTGAAATGATATTTAAGTGAAATGATATTGCCGTGTTGGTGCCGGTGCCGGTCGAGAATAGCACCACACCATCTCTTCCCGTGGGTGTCGTACGAGGCGACTAAGGGATAAACCGGAGGATGGGCAGCAGCGTCTTCCGCGGACTACATGGTATAACTGCGATCGCCAACCCGCCTGCCAAGCGTAGCGACTACGGCATTTTCCCCCCAACGGTTCTAGATCAAAAGCCAATTATGAATTTAAAACAACAGCCCAGACCCCTAGTCCCCGGCGGCCCCGCTATTCCTGGCTCCGGCAGAGACCCGGCTACCAAAAACGACGACCTTTGGCCCTGGCAACATACAACTGCCGAACATTGCGGACCGATGAAAAGTTGCTGGAACTGGAGGAGGAATTGAGCAGGTTACGATGGGGAATCATAGGGTTGCACCCGTCGAAAATCGAGCTAAAGACCCGAGGGCTAGATACCGAAGATCTCCCCGACGTCAGCCTGTACGAGATTAGTATGGCCCTCAAACAGCTTAAGAATGGCAAAGCCCCAGGTGAGGATGGAATTACAGCCGAACTTCTGAAGGCGGGTGGTAAACCCACCCTTAGGGGCCTTCAGACGCTGTTCAGCTCCGTCCTCCACGAAGGGAGAACGCCGAAAGCATGGAACAGAAGTGTGGTGGTTCTCTTCTTCAAGAAGGGTGATAAAACTTTGCTGAAGAATTATAGACCCATCTCACTTCTGAGCCATGTTTACAGCTGTTTTCGAGGGTCATCACAAATCGTCTCGCGCGCAGGTTTGACGATTTCCAGCCTCCCGAACAAGCCGGTTTCCGAAAAGGCTATAGTACCGTAGACCACATACATGCGTTGCGGTAGGTTATACAGAAGACCGAAGAGTATAACCTCCCCCTTTGCCTTGCATTTGTGGACTACGAGAAAGCCTTCGATTCTGTCGAGACCTGGGCTGTACTGCAGTCTCTCCAGCGGTGCCAAGTTGACTACCGATATATCGAAGTGTTGAAGTGTCTGTACGAAAACGCCACTATGTCCGTCCGACTACAGGACCAGAGCACGAAGCCTATTCCTCTGCAGCGGGGAGTCAGACAAGGAGATTTAATCTCTCCAAAGCTGTTCACCGCTGCATTGGAGGATGCTTTTAAGGTTCTGGACTGGAAAGGACGAGGCATCAACATAAATGGCGAGTACATCACTCACCTTCGATTTGCTGACGATATCGTAGTCATGGCTGAGACCATGGAGGACCTCAGTGCAATGCTCGCTGACCTCAGTGGAGTTTCCGACCGAGTTGGCTTGAGGATGAACATGGACAAGACGAAAGTCATGTCCAATGTCCATGTCGCGCCAACTCCCGTGATAGTCGGAGGCTCTCCGCTCGTAGTTGTGGACGACTATATTTACCTGGGACAAACGGTCCAGTTAGGTAGGTCCAACTTTGAGAAAGAGGTCACTCGTCGAATCCGACTCGGCTGGGCAGCGTTCGGGAAGCTTCGCAGCACCTTTTCGTCCAAATTACTGCAGTATCTGAAGTCAAAAGTCTTTGACCAGTGTGTTACCAGTGATGACTTACGGATCTGAGACGTGGGCGCTAACAGTGGGCCTTATAAGGAAGCTCAAAGTCACTCAGAGGGCTATGAAGAGGGCTATGCTCGGGGTTTCTCTGCGTGATAGAATCAGAAATGATGATATCCGCAGTAGAACTAAGGTTACCGACATAGCCCGAAGAATAGCCAAACTTAAATGGCAGTGGGCGGGGCACATTGTCGGCGCAGGACTGACGGCCGATGGGGCCAGAAGGTTCTTGAGTGGCGTCCGCGGACCGGGAGACGAGCTGTAGGTAGGCCTCCAACAAGATGGAGTGACGACCTTGTAAAGATCGCGGGAACGCGGTGGATGCGAAAAGCACAAGACCGGTCTGAGTGGAGAGCCTTGGGGGAGGCGTATGTCCAGCAGTGGACGTCTTCCGGCTGACATGATGATGATGATGATGATTTAAGTTTGATTTTAATTTTACTGTCTTATTAATCTTAATTTAATTAAATGTGAATGATATTTGGATTAAGCTAGATTCGAAATAAATATATTTCTGTTTCCTACTTATTTTTTTTATAATAGTAAAGCACTTTATTTAAAACCTCACAAAAAAAACTTAAAACTGAAAAACCAAAACACTTTTTCCAATGTAGTCAACATCCATTCTTATCGCTAAATAGCAAATCCAAAAAAACTTGGAAAACAAGAAAAGCTTGATACAATATCGATCCAAATTTGTTGAATTTTGGATCTATCAAGGCAACAACATCTCCAAACAAATTATAGGACAGCTTCGTCAGACACGGTCGCGGTAAAAACTAATTAATTTCTAAACCAAGATGAATGGTACCGTCGAACAGTAATTAATTAATGATGGCCTTATACTTCGCCATTTTCTATGAAACTATCGTACAGAACATAACGGAGTAGAGTCTATTTACGTCTTCAAAGCCAGACTTGTATATTTTTGTTGAAAACAAATTACTAAGTAGGTACACTTTTATAATTAAATGACTTGTTCTTTTGGCTTGTCTATCTACTGTCTAGACCGTTACGTTTTATTTTAAGGTAAGCATTCGACATTCAGCCGTATTAATGTAATGATAAACGAGTACTTCTGAAATCGTTTTTACTTTAATGAAATATGATTTGAACCAACATGACATATTAAATGCGAATATTAAAAGTCTGTGTAATTTTCTCGTCATTCTCGTAACTCCTTAGGGCACGAGGCGAAAATAGAATTAATTTGTATTTTTAAAGACACGGAGCAGACCTTTATAACGTTATGAATAATATCGTTATCATAACGTTATATTTCTTTAGTGCTCAAAATTTCGTTTACATATATCGATATTATTTCATAACGTTACGCTACACAGTAACGAAGTCGTAGTAACGTTACATTTAAATAACGTTATAATAACGTTATGAAACATATGAACTACGCGCTGTTGCCGCTCCTTAGGTAGGCATTTTGCGTGACTGGCCGACGTCCCAGAAGGGACGATTTTTGTACGTTTAGACATCGCAACCAACGTCCTTTCGATGTCTGTTCATTGAATATATTCCGTCGTTTTTCCGTCCCTTTTCAAATAGCCAGCTAAAATACTTTGGTTTATCACAAAAAATGCATTTTAAAATGCAAATAACAAACGCAGATTTAAAAACTACGTTACACGGAAATAACGGTTATAAACATTATTATAGCGCTTAGCGAAGTATCGTTATACGTATAGCGTTTTGTTTGATAACGTTATAATGGATACCGCTACAGGTAAGGCGTCAAACAACGTTATAGTATAACGTTATTCGTTCAAGATAACGTTACACGAAAATATTAGTTATTATAGGTCTGGCACGGAGGCACTCCCTCTTTGACATGAATTTTTGCTGAAATTACACCGACCACAGTAAACGCATCGTAGGTAATGGTTACATTATAATGGCAGTGTACTATATATACAGCTTCGACATGGGCTCTTTCCTTCTTCCATTCTGCCCTACTGAGCTAAAGTATCCCAACTTTAATAACCAAAACAGTTTTAATTCTATTCTGTTAGTAATAAGGTTGATATTGCTACAGGTGTTTTAGCTGAGATACTGCGTATTGGATTAGCAGGGCAGCATTCTCCTCCAACCATTCATCTGGGTCTAGGGTTTTTGCCAATGTACCCTGTTTGCCTATTTAAGGTTGAAATGAGCATCAAAAATACTGTAAAATTAAAATAATATTCATAAATAGTTAAGACTGAAGATTAATATGAAGGTAAAATATAAAAATATGTTTATATTTCATTTTAGCAAATAAACTATTTGATTTCATTTCATTAATGCTTTAGATATCAGTTTAAATTTAGAGTGGCCAAAACCGGAGTAAGGGCCGGTGTTATAAAAGCCCGTAAGTAAAAATGTCAGGTCAAATTTTAGTAACTTCATACAAGTTTTGACACCTGATCTTCCACAACTGATCTTTATAAAACCCAGCCTTGGGTGCGTTTCTACCAGAGATGCGCATTAATGTGTTTTCATACATTTGACAATCGGAGCGAGGTGTCGCGAGGTGTCAAATGTATGAAAACACTTTAATGCGCAACTCTGGTGGAAACGCACCCTAAAGATGGCCAAAACCGGTACTTCTACCCTATATCGGAAGCCCTAATCGTCATTTGTCCTAATTTTTTTATAACAGATACTATATTTATTTTATTTATTTACTAATTCATCGTTTGTCCAGTTTGAAAGTTCCCGTGCCTGGCGAGTATACCTAGATCAGTTCCCCAAACTAATGTATTTCTCGTAGCGAAATTCCTAGTCGCATTTTTCGCCACTATTTCTTTTGACGGGTTATCGTTTTGTCAACGTTTTGATAGCTCTTATTTACTTGACAGTTATGACTGCCGAGAAAATAATACCATAACAGGTCAAAGGTAATTTGGTTTAATGATGTAGAATAGAGGCGCCGTATGCTTGTATGTATTATCCATACCATAAAGTAATAAAAAAACCTTTATTAGTTTGTGCTCGTTACGCAAATATTTGACTTGGCCGGGGATTGAACCCGGGACCGCTAGGTTCGTTAGGCTACTAAACTATTAAATATGTAAATTATTTTCTTTAAAATGTGGTCTTAAAGAGAAGGTTATTTAATAGTAAGATGCCTGTTAACTCACTATGCAACATTTATTTTCCTTTTATTGCTGTAATTGCACGTTGTGTCCAAAAATGAGTATATGTGGAGTTATCTATGAAAAGGGACCTTATTGTCGATGGCGGTTACGCGGCACTGCGTCACGCGACGTTGTATTTATATCGGAGCGTCTTTAATAATGGCGGAAGCGCCATCGACAATAAGGTCCCTTTTTATAGATAACGCCACATATTGTGTTGTACTCATATTTTAAGACAAAGTGATGGTAGCGATTTTTAAATTGTTTTCTCTCACGTGGAACGTAGACAAGATAGGTACTATAATGGATGAAAGAACTTCTCTCATCCTTTCAGATTCCCCGTCCTTCTCTCTCTCTCTATACTCGCTCACAAATAACTTAAATAGATAAACGTTGATATGGTAACGTTAGGAGTCGAAAAATATCCAGCAAGGTTTTTGTTAAGGGGCTATATACATTAAATAGGTATATAAACTGAAACTCAAACTCACAACATTTATTTGACAAAAACACACTGCAACACAACAACTATAATCGAACATTTTAATCGATACAACTATAAAGTAAAAGGATAGAACATAAAAACATTTATATACTAGAAGCGAATTTAGAGACGTTGCGCTGTAGTGGGAGGTCAAATAGGACTCAGCTCAGCATGTGCTGCAGCCGGAGCGACAGCGCTGGTTCTCAGCCAAACCCTGGTGTTTACCTACCTAGTTCGTAGGGAACACGAGATTAAAGAAGGTAGCGTGTGAAATTTAGATGCTAGTATCAATGATATAATATAAAAAGAGGTAGATATGTTACCTGTACCGGTATTCCGCGTTTAAAAATGGCCCGGCTTACGCACACATAATCAGTAAATATTGCAATTACACACTAATTCGAAAATGACAAGCGAAAGCCGGATGGTGTGCTAATTTCCGGGAGCGAAACAGAGACGAGTGTATGTTGCTTTGTGGACTAGTTCACGGTTCCGTTGACGGCGCAAGACTAAGTAAAGGTGTACCAATTGGCATGGTTTTAGGGTGCCACTATCGAAGTGCGTATAACATATCTACTCGTACCTCTTTTTACTATATTTATATCATTGGTTATTATGGTATTGTTATCCATACCGAGTATGAGTGTTTACTTCCATCCTTGTCTCACACGTGGTGTTTACATGGACCTCTATTCAACGCGGTAAAAAAAAATAGTTTTTGAGCTGTTATCGTATTGTCAACGTTTTCATAGCACTTATTTACTTGACCTTAAAGGCGACCGAGTTAAAAACGATTCCAGAACAGATTAAATACGATATCGTTTTTACCGCCTAGAATAGATAATAGACATAGATATTGCAATATATGTTTAATGATTGTACAAATTGAATGTACTGATGTCAACAGTTGTTGGTGAACCTTTAAAAAATGTAAATCGGACACTAATTTCAGTTCAGATTAAAATAAGTTATTTTGTTTCAGGCTAATTACGGTGTGGACGTATAACATAGTGCGCATTTGGTTATCTAAGTAAAACACGTGGGAAATAATGTCTGTAATAGTTGCAACAAGCACTATCTATTTTGAACATTATTGTAAGGGTCAGCTTCACTATCTTTTACCCCTTTCTTACTTTATATGTCTTAGCAAAGGTTGACCAAGATAAAACATAACCTTACAGTGAAGTTTTAAAAAGTTTTAGCAAGTCGAAAAGGTACTTATTTATTGGACGGCACAGCCAGAAACACATGATAGCAGGGCCTATTCAACAAGGTAAAAACCAAATTGACGTGTTATCGTATTATCAACGTTGAGATAGCTCTTATTTACTTGACAGTAATGGCGGCCGAGTTAAAAGCAATACCATAACAGTAAAAATACGATTTGGATTTTACCGCCTAGAATAGAGGCGCAGGTAAAAACGAGGCCCTGTTTAAGTCTGTAATAAAAATATTTTACATTTTCACTTGAAATAGGTTATTTTTCTTATAAAGCAGCAATACGAGTAATAGATATTGCAAGCCATTGTTGAAGCAAACTATGCGGTTCTTTATTTCTGCCGACCGCGGCGCTACGCGGCTACGGCGTAGCGCATTGTCTCGTAGCCGCTCTAGCACAAGAGCCCACTGTGTGTTGTACATCCATTGTAATGTAAGAGACAATTTTCCCAACATCTAGATAAAAGTACCTCTAACATTTAAGAGGGTTATGAAGCTGAAAATGTTTCCATACAAAATGCGGTAAATAAATTTTGTCTCCCCTTAAACCTAGTCATTATACATGTTATTTTTTTCATATTTCTTATTAGTAAACCTAGGTTTTTTATAATAATTACAACATATAAAAAAATCTTGGAAATCAGACTTGATTATGGGAGTGAGAAAAGTTACCGCCCGGAGCTGTATGTAGGCCAGTCAATAAAGACATCAAACATCGCAATTCGCAAACTGAATGTAACTACGATTTTTTTATATGTTGTTAGGTGCCTTGAGAGTAGCTAACCCAAAGTTTGCAAACTTTAAAAAAATTAGTATTAATTGATGTTATATAATTGTCTTTACTTTATGCACAATATACGTGACGCACGTCAAAATCGGCTGGCTAGAAAAATATAATTGAAGAAAGATCATATTTCTTTTTTTTTTAACAAAAAACTATAAGGTTTGGGAGGCTGAAATTTTGCATACTTGTTACTAATAGAAAGGCAAATCATCAAAAAAAAATACAATTACAAATCAACAAAACTCGCTGGTTCAGATTCACTTAGTTTATCCTGGCATGGCGTTTGAACAAGATTTTTTTGACAGCTACGCGATTTAAGCGTCGCTAAAGGTATTTTATTTGATTATTTTAATACTTTATTGCACAAAATTAAAATAGTGTACAAAAGGCGAACTTAATGCTACAAGCATTCTCTACCTGTCAACCTTAAGGTGAAACCAATCAAAAAGTAGGTTGGTGCAATAAAATGACAATCCTTTCCCTCTAAATAAAAGGTACCACTTTCTTCCCTTTTTTATATGAGAGAGATATAAATCTGACAGAAACTGAAGTCTTCTGGAGATTGAAAATCAACCCTTTGTCCAATTTAATAATTACTAGCGACCCGCCATCGCTTCGCTTCGAATTGGCAAATGCAAACGCGCGGCTTTCGTTCATTATATTGTGAATTGTTCTTTAATTTAACGGTCGTTCAATGTCGCATAATAAGTTACATACTTTTCGGTTACCTAAGGCCGAATTTTCGTTCCGGACTTCGAAAATTCGACCTTGTGATATATTACCTTACTTTTCACGTCCCACTGATTTGTTAACATTTATCGTCAAACCATCAATCAATCCAATCCATGCCGATAAAGCAATAGCGTCCGGCTTACTCCGTTAACTCAAGAGTTCTGGTGTTTTGCTCTCATACCCGATTTTAACGGTGAATGTGTAGAAACACTGAGGACAGGAACCATTACAATGCTTATTCATACACTGAAAAAAATAATTGGTCGCTTGTAACAAGATTGTCATTGTTGTGCATAAGCGTCTTGATCCCATACGAGCCTGACAAGACGATAGATACACCAACTAAGACGTTAGATACATCAACTAAGATGTTAGTTGAATCACTAAAGAAATTGCTGTCGTTAACTTTCAGCTTTGGTTGATATAACTAATATCTTAACTATTGTAATCATTTTTTGTCATCTAAGTGAAAATCTCTCTTTGTTGGCTCTCATTTTTTTGAGTGTAGTTGGTTTCGTTTTTGATCCAGCTCCCACCTCCGTCGTGCTCAAAAGTGTGTAGGTACATTTATCTGGCCATTTTTGGCGGTTTGAAGCAAAAGACTCCCAGCGAGATGGCTCGAGTTGGCATTTCTCCATGTGCCTTTTCTGAACGTCCTTTTATCTAAGGAACTGTCCACCTCGTTTCCGCCTCCCGTGTTCCAGTTACAAACAAGATATTGCGAATATTGTAGGCCGGGTATAAAACTTCATGGTTTGATCATTTGCGCTCACAATTATCTCCCCTCTTATGCCTTTAGTTAGTAATAGGGATAGTGTTAGTTATTTTTAAACACGATGTTGGATAATTGAAATATAACCTTGTAAGGCCCACCATACTAAAAACAGAGAGTTTTTTGTAAGTGGGACTTTGAGTCTACCATCAAGGGAATAAAGTTCAATTACGTTTGTTCACAATGCTCTTTTTCGTTTATGAAGATAGGAAAATAAACCATATTCCCATTGCAAGACAGTTCAAATTAAATTGCCTTGATTATGTACATTGTATAGCACACTGGGCCTTACGAGGTTAATGATATAAATTTATTTAAGACAAGAAATGATGGAACAAAAGCCAACAAATATATTTCAGCAATTAAAGTAGATTGCTATTAATCATTGCATAGTATCTTAGAAAGACAGTGTTCTACATCTGAGAAATTTTATTATTGCTATTAAAGTACGTCATCAAGGCCTCATTTTACTGGGTAAAACTAACTTTCTAACCAGGCCTTTACTGTCAAGTAAATAAGACTTATCATAACGTTGACAATACGAGAACATGTCAAAAGCAATATGGTTTTACAAAGTAGAACAGAGCCCCCGATGTTGTAGTTAGCTCCCGTGCTATTACAACCGCTACGGTATTTACAACGATATTGGAATTCCTAACCTCACTTTGAAATACGACGTCGTTTGCATAAACTACACGTAGCTGAGATTATAAATCTAAACATTTTGTTATTGGAAAAATCCGAGAGCAGTTTAATAATTCAATTTCAATCCTAATTATGTAAAAAAAAACCGGGCAAGAGCATGTCCGAGCATGCTGTGTAGGGTTCCGAATCCGTTACTATAAACGCAAAAAAAATACCTCAAAAAAAGTGCACCAGCAAAAGAGCGGATCTTCATGGCACTTAAGTACGTCGTTTTGTTAAGAAGTGCAGTTTTTCTGCAAAGGCTGATAAAATTTATGCAACTTTCGGAGCGATTATTTTCGAAAAAGTTTCACCTAGTCAAAAAAACTGCTTAAGAACCTTAAAGTTTTTTTAGAAGAACTGTCGAAATATTTGCCACACGATGATTAACGCTGATTTTTTTCCGTTACTGTTATAAAATATGTATAGAGTACCCTCCCTAGAAATATTTATTTTTTCTATTTAACTACCATACTAAGTAACGGCTTCTACAAGACACAAATTTCATCAATGTACCTCTTGTAGTTTTCGTGTAAAATGCCTGTGATATACGTACGGACGGACGAACATGATGAAACTAGAAGGGTTCCATTTTTGCCATTTTGGCTACGCAACCCTAAGAAACGAAGGGTCACCGCGATGCTACACGAGCGTTGCCGGTGCGTTGCGTCGTCGCGACGCTGAGATTTTAACATAGAGCGACGCACGTATTGCAAAGCATCGGTGGCATGTCGTTCTAAGGTATATGTAGAACAACGCAGCGGCGACAGCAACGCCCGTGTGGCACCTCCACATATGGACGCTTTTTTAACCGACTGCCGAAGTAGGTTTATGTTATGACATCGAGGTTTCGTTAAATTCGTCTTTATCGTGAATGTTGGTAGGTAATTTTATTTAATATCATATACCTAGCAAATACGCTTTCCTAAATGAAAATTACGTTTTTGCGGCACTTGCAATGGAAACATTGGATCCGTGGTCTTCCGACACCAAGAAGTTTGTCAAAGAGGTGTCGGAAAGACTTATTTTAGCGGCGCGGTTGATCACAGAGCGGACTCGTTCTTTGCGCAGCGGCTCAGTCTGGCTGTACAAAGGGGGAACGCGGCCAGTATTTTAAGGACTAGGATGTTACGGAGCTTCGCCTCCGCAACCGTTAAGACGGAACTTCCGTTTGGTTTTACACCTTCGGATCCGCCTCCGCCATCGCTATTTTTTATTTCACACCTCCGTCTCCGCCTCCGCCGTTATCTTTTTACCGAAGTTATACCGGAGCTGCACGGCTAGCACAAGTTGCCCGCGACTTGTTTGTCGCTCGGATCTCCCTTTCTTTCTAGTCAGTACAGTAACGATAGCGACGCACTGAGCGACAACCAAGAAAATACAACTTGTGCTACCCGTGCTGAAGGTATTGCATTTGCGCGGCGCACGTCTACAAGTTTTGACTTGTCAAGGAATTAATTTAAATAAAAGGTACTCGGCTCCGGCTCCGCCTTCGTTAAACCTCGGGATCCGGCTTCGGAACGGCTCCAACTTCACCTCCGGCATCGGATACGACTCCGTTAAATAAAAAAAATAAACTCCGGATCCGGCTCCGGCTCCGGTAAAGTCGCCTCCGTAACATCCCTATTAGGGACCATGCCACAAGCAGGTGAACTGCAAGGGTTATTTTATTTAAAGTTAGTTTTTTTAAGATGTTAAGTAATATTTTATTTTATTTTATTCGGATACTACATTGTGTACCTATACCTAGACGACAATATCAAAATATAAGCTTAAATCTAATTTGTTAAACGACCTCTACGATTTATGTGGCTGAAAAACTTTTTTATCCATAATCCTTTATTACGGTCCCGCCACTCTTCATGACGCCATTTTAATTTCGCTGAAAGGGTGTGCTTGATTGGGATCCAGAATTTGATGTGATTAGTTTAGATTGGATGAGGCCTTAATAGACCTTTTTCATACCTACTTAGTACCTAGTTTAAATGTGATTTATAGGGTTTCATATCCGAAAGAGGCCAACGGCTACCTACTACCTCGGTTTCGTCTGTCTGTTTGTCAGCGGGCTAGCATGCCGCTATTAACAACATGAAAAAAATAGCGAGTCCGACTCACACTTGGGACGGTTTTTAAATGTCACTACGTTTTACTTTTTTATATTATTTATCCAGAATAACTTAATTATAGTACATGGAGTATCACAGTGAGCGAAAACCGCGTACGATTTATCTGTCGCTGTTCGGCGCTCGTTCACACCGTATTTGTGTAAGTAGTATCACTTATTAGGTATTGCTACGTAGATTATTTAAAAAAATAAGATGACAACAATATGTTTTTTAGAACGCTTTAGCACTTGTGTGCATCATTAAACAGATATACATTTACATGAATACATTTTTTAGACTATCGCTGTTAAGATGAATGACAGTGATAACAATAAACGGGTTCTTTCTTATGCCGGCACCACACTTCGCTATTCGCTATTCGTTATGCGGCTGCGCCGTATTTGTTAAAATATTTGCTATCGCGCTTATGCGTTTTGTGTGCGAATAAAGAAAACATAGACGAATAAACCCTCCACACTTCGTCGAATGTAGGCGCATAAGCCGAATAACGAATAGCGAATAGCGAAGTGTGGTGCCGGCATTACCGTCAAACCGGTTTTTAGGCCGGCTTTACACTAAAACTTACGACTTACGTAAGTAGGGACGCAGCTATTTGTTAAGCCGGGATTACACCTGTAAGTTATTACGTAAGTTTTGAGAGGCAACTATGGGTAAGAGTGAGTGGCAAATATCTGCATATCTCTGATATAGCTTTGTTTCAAAACTTACGTAATAACTTACAGGTGTAACCTTGGCCTTAGAATTCGATAGAAATATACATTTCTCATTGTAACAGATAACTGCGTCCCTACTTACGTAAGTCGTAAGTTTCAGTGTAAAGGCCGCCTTAGATGACCTACCTATGACCTAGTTGTTTCACTCCATATTACCGACGTGTAAGAGCCCTCATGTGGCCAATTTACTAAATAAACATTTACCCCCTTACTAATAAACGTTGAGTAACGGGTAGTATAGCTATACAATGTTTTGTCCTTATCTGTCAAATTCAAATGTCACAATGACAGATAAGGACAAAACATTGTATAGCTATACCACCGTCACTCAACGTTTATTAGTAAGGGCTTTTGAATTTATCTTACCGATAGACAATACAGAAACCATAGAGTATAATGCTTCGACTGCTATGCAGATAGCCGCCTTCTTTGTTATTACGATAGTATTATGCCTACCGCACCCAGAAACGACTATCCCAGCCGCAAGCGATGCCGCTGGAGAGATAACTAAATCAACGCTGCTAGTAAATAATGCAGTTACCCACACGTTACCCCCTCCACAACAACCGAGAACTCAATTCCGTCGATAATTGGATGAATATAGTTTTGATGTCGAGCTTTGGAAATTTAGTTAATGAAAACAGTTACTCGATACACGCACAGTGGGATAGCTCTTAGAAGGTGCTTCGGGTTTGTATAGTCGAGTTCATAAATATGTGTACACTTTAGTACCTTGTCGCTTTAATCGCTGTGACAATTCATACCTATATGGCAGTTTAAACATGGCATAGAAAAGGTACTAAAGTGTACACACATATTTTTGAACTCGCCTGTAGGTTACGAAAATAGTATCAACCTTTTCAACGCCACAGTCGGCTCTCGTCGTCAACTAAAAGTCGTGCCACTGATGCCACGTCGGCTACAGCCGACAAGAATTCAAGATTAAAAGAGACTTTGTTTGGTAGCAATAAGGTGTAATTTGCATAGCATAGCAAACATGTTTGGTGTGTGGGTGGCCCATTTTGTATTCGACGTATGGCGTTCAAAAAGTTAAATTGTTCCGTTCATTTACCCTTTTTTTATCACGAGTTAAGTCGACTTGTACCCTTTTTCACTAGAACTTAAAAGGTACCTTATGTGGCAATTCAGGCTATAAGCTATTTCAATTTCCATCAAAATCCTTTCGGCAACCATGCAGTCACAGACTTTCGCATTTATAATACCAGCTTCTGCCCGCGACTTCGTCCGCGTAGATTTCAATTATCGATATTACCTCGGTAACTTTTAAATTTTCGGGGATGAAAAGTAGCCTATATGTTAATCTAAGGTATAAGCTACCTCCGTCCAGCCGTTTCAGCGCGAAGGAGTAACAAACTAACACACAAACTTTCGCATTTATAACATCCTACGTGGGTTTTTTTATAGAAAAAAACATTAGTTCAATAATCTAAAGGCCCATTAGCACTGTTAAGGGCCTCAATACAATATGTATTTATCTCCAGTGGAAGATAAATCGGGCTGTTCCTCGTTTGATTGCCCCGTTTAAATTAAACCATTTAGCGCCACATTTATTAGCCGCTTATTAAATTTACAATTATTCGTGAATAGCTTTGCCGATTGGCTATAATACATTATAAGCGACGTTGATATATTATTATTATATTATTATTCGTTTGTTTTATTTTAAATTTCAGGGACTTAATATTTTTATTTTTATCGTTATAATAGCTCTTATTTACTTGACAGTAATGGTGGTCGAAGTAAAAACAGTACGAATGACGTCAAAATCATTAAGCCCGAAAAGAATAAGTAGCCTGTGTTTGTCAGTACGTTAGAAACATAATTATTTATGTACTCAGTAACTATAGTACTTGCACTGTAGATTGATACCTGGATTTTGTTTCTTCTTCTTTTTTATATTAATGGCGTTCCACCGCGGTATTGCGCAGTGATTTCACCAATGTCAAGTGAGTAGAGTAAATCAGTAAACAGAAGTAATCAAAAGTAAAAGCCGGATATTTTTCAATCGGCCATCTTCCATCCCCGAAGCTTACCCGAACCTTGAACATTTAACGTTCCTTTATAGGTACTTGTGGATATTGCCGCAATTAAAAAATGTAGTGTGACATTTTAACTGTGCTATAAATATCATTGCCGTAACATATTTCATTCTTAATAAATAAATTATAGATTTTTAAACTCTAAACCCCAAAATAAACTAAAAATTCGATTTTTAAGCCTAATTGCAACTCCACCCCGCAATGAACATCTGATTCGCGAAATTCGGGACCGCGTTGAACGAGAGAAAAACCTTATTATTTACGGTATCACAGAATCCACCCACGAAAAACAAGAAATGAGACAAACACATGACAAAAATGCAGTCCTAGAAATTATGCGACGTGTAATCGTTAATCTACCGGACTTTATATCAACGATAAGACTTGGAAAGCAGAGAGCAGGGAACCCAAGACCCATTAAAGTATGCTTCGATTCACCACAATATCCTAAATTAGTATTACGAAACAAAACTAAAATAAACACAGACAAAATCAAAGTATCTTCTGATTTGACTCCAGCTCAACAGTCTTATCTTAAAGAATTGCGCCAAAAACTACAGGACCGACTCAATAACGGTGATACAGGTCTTACTATCAAATATATAAAAGGTACCCCAACTATAGTACAAACACCTGCGCTGGCAAAAAACGATTAGCTACACAACACACCCTCAACCGAACCGTACCGAATGATGATACCGCCATACACCAAGAATTGTTAAATTCCTATGAGGATCTGCAATTAAATAAAGACTCGTTAAACTTCTTCTATACTAACATCCGCAGCATAGTGAAACCAGGTAAACTCGACGAACTCAAATGTGTCTTAAAATCAACTGGCGATAAAATTCATCTTGTTCTCTTGGCCGAAACTTGGATAAAAACTGAGCAAGAGGCAATAACTCTACAAATACCAAACTACACCCATTACTTTAATTACCGAAAAGATGCCAGAGGAGGCGGCGTATCTATCTTCATACGAAATGATTTAAAAAACCACGTTACAGAAGAAACATATTTAAACGGCAATAACTACCTATGGATACATATCAACAAACTTGCACTAGACATAGGCATTGTATACAAACCAGGTGATACAAATTTGAGTAATTTCTTGGAAGATTTTGAAAAGCAACTAATAGAAAGGCAACGAGCAATTGTCTTTGGTGATTTTAATTTTAACCTGTTATCACCAGACGGAAAGACTGATCAATACAAAGACATGCTGCGAGAAACCGGGTACATAACTCTTAACAGAATTGATGACAATCACTCAACACGTACAACATCTACGACGAAAAGTATCATTGACCACATCCACACTAATGTAACGAATATTAAATTTAACTTAGCTATAATGGACTCCTCACTCTCAGATCATGTACAGATGTTCCTAGGGACCGAAAAACAAAAACCCAAAATACTACAACGTACCTACTCAATATGAAGCTCTTGATTATGATAAAATGTACAAATCGGCCGATAAATACAACTTCTCTCAAACAATGGATTACATGGAATTTAAGGCTCTGATAAAAACTTTAATTGGAGATTATGCAACTGTGAAGACCAAAATATTAAATACTCCACGCAAAGACTGGATCAACAAGAACATTATTTACGATATTAATAAAAGAAATAACATCTGGCAAGAAGTAAAGAAGAACCCGAAAAACGAAGACCTACAAGAAAAATTCAAACGAATAAGAAATAAAGTGACTCAAACTATTAATAGAACTAAAGACAAGTATTATTATGATTTGTTTGCCAAATGTGCGAATAATCCTAAGAAAATGTGGACTCTGATAAATGAACTATCTCAAAATAAAATTAAGTGTAACCGTGCTCCTCCAAAACTCTTAACAGATTCTGGGCCAATTACGGACGGCTTCGAGGTATGTGAACTTTTCAACAATTTCTTCTCCAATATAGGCTCGTACTTAGCAAATCAATTACCAGTTCAGTTACATAACAATAAAATATGCACACTAAACCAAACCTCCGATAGTGCTCACGTATTATCGAAATTTTCACCATGTACTGAAAGTGAAATTTCCCTACTCATTGATAGTTTGGATTCGAACTCCAGTGTTGGCATTGATAATATAAATACAAAAGCCGTCAAATGCTTAAAAAACTATATCCTAAAAAGTCTTACTAGTTGCATTAATAACCACTTAGAAAATGGAACTTTTCCTGATGATCTGAAGATTGCAAAAGTTAGTCCCATCTATAAAGCAGGCATCAAAACAGACCCTAGTAACTATAGGCCCATTTCAGTTCTGCCTGTTTTCTCCAAGATTTTCGAAAAGGTTATATATACACGACTTAATAACTACCTTGTAGAAATTGATTTTTTATTCGCACGTCAGTATGGCTTCCGAAAACAATCCAGTACGCTTTCAGCTACAGTAGACTTAATAACTAAAATAAAAAACAATATTGATGCTAAGAAAATCGGTCTGGGGATATTTATAGATCTTAAAAAAGCCTTTGATACAGTTAGTCACGCTATATTATTAAACAAGCTAGTTGACATAGGTATAACTGATAGGGTCTATAAAATGTTCGTATCGTACTTAAGCAATCGCTTCCAAATAGTCAAAATTGGTAATTACCAAAGTGCATCACAGCCCTTAACTTACGGTGTTCCTCAAGGATCAATACTCGGGCCACTATTGTTCCTAATATACGTTAATGACGTTAGTCAACTTTCACTTAACGGTGATATATCTTTGTATGCTGATGACACTTGCCTATTTTACTTTGGTCATTCCATTAATGAAATCCTAGAACACGCTCAAAGAGATCTAGATAATATACATGCATGGTTTCAGACTAATTTACTAACTGTGAATACGTCTAAGACTTCCTACATAATTTTTAGGGCTAAAAACAAAAAAATTAGTCATATTGAATTAAATATTGAAAATATAAAATTAAAACAATCCTCCGAGGAAAAGTATCTCGGTTTGATATTAGATGGCGGTCTGACGTGGAAACCTCACATCACTAAAATTCGCTCTAAATTATCTTCGCTTTTAGGATCGCTTCGTGGCATGAGACGATGTTTACCACGTCAGGTTCGCTATAATATCTATAACTCACTCGGAAAATCTCACTTGGACCATCTGATCGAAATATGGGGACATGCAGCGAAAACTACCTTAAAAGATCTTCAAGTTTCACAAAATAAAATTATCAAGCTACTTTTTAATTATGATTACCTTACGCCTACAAACAAAGTATATACAGAAACCAAAATTATGAGTCTAAATCAACTTTATCATTTTAAAACATGTCTCTTAATTAGAAAGATTATCAAAAAACAAATACATTGTGAAACTAGTTTTGTAACAAATATAGAAAAAGGCCGACGTAAACTTCGCAATACTAACAACTTATTCACACCTTTCCCTCGTACAAAAAATTACGGAACTAAAAATATAAAGTTTGAAGGAGCACGGATATATAATAATATACCAGACAATATTAAAAACATTAATTCTGATAATTTATTTAAACTCAAACTTAAAACTTATATACTAAATAATATCCCTTTAACTTCGACCTGAGTCCGGCCCTGGCGTCTTATCGCTCTGCCGCTTTGCACAGCGCAGGAATGTGCTATTTTTGTCGTAGTCGGTTTCAGTTCTACCCTATAATCTATTTTTAATTAGCGAACTGACTAATTTTATATGGTTTTATTAGTTTTGTTAGTTTTGTACTATTGTAGTATTATTAGTTTTGTAGTATGTAGTGTAGTGTATTAAACGCGGACGCTCACGGGCGCAACGTAATCTTAAGGCATGCCGATAAATCTCATTAAGTGAAATGTAATTTCTTTTGAGATACAAATAAAAATTCTATATCCTTAATTGTGCAAAATGTGGTTACAGAATTATCATTTTTTTAGAGTTGTTGGTAATATGTAGCTCTGCCTACCCCACTCTTGGAATGAAGGCGTGAACGTATGTATGTATGTATGTATTTTTCAACCAATCACGTTCAGGTGACTTAAAACAAAAATTTACTTGGACTTATTTGCGCGTCGCGTAACGTCAAAGACCCTTTTAGAGACTTAACACCGTGCTCCGATACATAGGTATCGATATTTAATATAGGGAAACTAACGCATAGACAACATTATAAATTGATTTTTTTATACCTGATGTCAGTATTTTCCTTTCCTTAACATGTGATAAATTATTTCTGTGCCAGATTTCACATCGATCGGGTGAGGCGTTGAACTGTGATGCCGGAACAAACAAACACCGTCTTGATCCTCCCCCCCCCCGCTCATCTCTTGAGCCATGATACATCCTTGTCGATTATTACCTTTTTGATCGTGTCATAAAAAGGTCGTGTTTATTTATAGTATTTTGGGTACCTTATTTGACTCCCCTGGGCTCTGGATCCGCCCTTGATTGTAATTAAGTAATTTATTCAGTTTCTTACCTTCCTTGAAAAGAATCCGCAGCTGGCCGTTATCAATACTTACCTACTAATATTCACAGATCGCCTCAATGACCACAAATAATACCTACTTCGTTTCAGTTAAATATGGTTTACTCTATCAACTCGCTTTTTAATTAGTTGACGAATTATAAAGAGGATTGTGAGGCTGAAAATGCCCGTACAAAATGCGGTAACGTTTCTTTCGCCTTAAACCGAGACTGTTCTTTACGATTTTTTTATTTATTGGAGATATTATGAAAAACTTTTACCTTCTTCGCAAGTAAACCTTTTCTTGCCAAATTTTTCATAATAACTACAACATCCTCAAAAATCGTGGAAATCAGTGTAGATTAGTGGGGTGACAAACATCCGAGGATAAATTTGTATGGAAATGTTGACAGCCTTACAATCCTCTTAAGCAAAAAGCTTAATTTAAGTAAAATATATTAGTATTAGTAGTATTTTAATTTGGACGCAGGTTTCAGGAAGAAGCTCAGACAAAGCGGTAGTAGTAGTAGGCACCTAACTGTGCCTGACGTGCCTACGAGAGCGCAGGGCCACCTTGGTACTCCAGTTAATAAGGTATATACTTCGCTATTGAATTGAAAAACGAGTGACTTAAGATACTAACTGCCGCACTCAGAGACGTCAATGAAATTTAATGCTTGATTAAAGTTGCTGCTGTCACCGTCTTTGCTATAGCAATAGAATAAGACAACACGCTGAACAAGTATTAAATAATTGACGTCTGTGAGTGCGGCAATAACACCAGTTTGTTGTACCTACTCATTTGTCTCGAAAGATTGATTGAAACTTTTTCCATTACTGACCGTTACGTTGAGTGGCCATTCGTTTCCTTATTTTAACGCGGGGAAAAAGTTTTCGAGACCTTGAGAGTGTAAACTTAGGTACTGCCGATTAAATTGAATTTCCCTAAGGTTAAATAAACAATCTTAAGTAAGTATGTAAAGCAAGAGTCGCGATTAAATGGCTGCTTAAGGTTATGGCATAAACTGGTCCCATGGTGGGCGCCATTTAATAGCGCTAATATATTGTCTCTCCGAACGTTAATTAAGTGATGGCATCAAAGACAAATAAACAAGAGCCCAATATAAGCATTTTTATTTAAACAAAGCATTTTAATGTTATTCTTAAAAATACTAAGTAATAAAAACTTTTATTCCAAAAAAAAACCTTACTAGATACTGACAAAATATAATCCGCCACAGGCTTCGTCAAAGAATCAAATTTAAGGAACAGCATAAGCTGTATGACACAAGTAAATACACATAAATAAACAATTATAAGTCAAACCGGTTCGATAGTGGCATAAATGTGCCCATTACGCTGGCAGCGTTACCGCGTTGTATGGCCAATGAAATTTGCTGCACAAGAAACGAACCGAAGCGAGGATCACCACCCCTGTCCCTCAGCCGACGACCCAACTCCCAAATAAACTCCTTGGCCTCCGCACCCCACGGACCAGCCGTCTCTACGGCAACCGGCACAAAATCATACATCAGCTCCAATGCCGCGTATTTTGAATGTCTTGAGCCTCCCCGCGCTTTCAGCAGCGGACCCTGCAGTTCTCATCGTTTGGTTCAAGTGGGACGGCGCAAATGTACTTACACACGTTGCGTCCCACAAGAGACAGCGACCCCTGCGCCACGGAACTAACGTTAGGCCATCGGGCCTCTTGCCATCGGTACGACACAAACCCGGAGGCTCCAAAACGCAAGGCACATTAGCCGATACCAAAGCCCTGCGAATCACATCATTAATGCAAGCGTGCCTCAAAAGCCGTCCCGCACATCTCTGACAACTAAGACCATGGTGTCCGTTCTCCTCCACCACGGACCCGCAAGCGCAAGGATGTGACTCGGAAACCTTACTTCCCAGTCTTAAAGCAGCCGCAATTCTTAGAGAATCGTTATCCAGCAGCGTGCCCAACTGAGGTGAAGGGAGTGCCTGAAGCCACGCGCCTGACTCAGGCCGAGATACAGCTTTAAGCCGCGCCACGTCAGACCCCAAAGCACCAGTTACTAAAGCAGCGACTATTTGCTTACACAGCATATCGTCCCATCCCCGCTGCACGGCCATATTACGCGGGCGCTCATCAACATGAGAGATACTCGACCATTTATTAAAAGCCTCGGCTACGAATGGTAATTGGACATTGGCACCATCAAGGGTCACTATACGAGTGACAAGTTCCAAAGAACAGCCCAATTATATTTTGTTACGCTTCGTAACTGAACATTGTGTTTGCACGAATAGAAACTTAGCGGTATAACATCACATGCCCGAGGAATAGAGGTACAATCCCCCAATTACTAAAAAGCATTTTGGGAGAAATGTTTCATATTTTTGGAGTAATTACACGACAAGACTTCCAAGAAAATGTCATGTTCCTTAACGTCCCTTCTTTTCTAGGAAAGCATTTTTTTCTATGTACAGAACTATTATACAATCACACAAGCTTTTGCCCGCGACTCCGTCCGCGCAGAAAAATCAAACATAGCCTATGTTACTCAAGTCCAGTAGTTTTTGAGTTTATTCGTTACAAAAATACCAATCCTTCGTCTTTATAATATTAGTGTAGATGACATTATATTTATTGAGAAGTCGGTGTCTCTGACTTTATTTTCCTTTTGTATAGCAAAGGCAACAGTTTAGCAAAAAGCAAGCTCTAAAACCCGACTGCCTTTCAACCGATATTTTTATGTAACTTTATTTATGTTAATAGTCAAATATATTATATGGGATAAAAACAAATACTTAATACCTCGTACTTAGAATCATAATACATTCATTAGCGCTATTACCTCTACGTGGCGCCCACCGTGGGGCTAGATATTTATTTCATAAATTAAATAAAATTGACATTTCATCGTTAATTTGGTTCTTTCACAAGTGTATTTTTGTTGTTTAGTTTCTTACTTGCAACTTAGTATAATTTGTAACAGTTTTCTTCTCATATCTTTAAAATTTAGTTTACGTCGAAACTTTAACCATAATAAATTTAACCACGTTTAAAAACAAAAAAAGACTAAATGTGTATAACTCTAATTTATAATAGCATCATTAAAATTGGACATAACATTCATATGTCATAAAGGGAGTTTCGATCGTTCGAGTACTTCGACCGATCAATCGATCCAGTGAGACTTAATATTCTGGTTCGCCTTGCTAATCTAACACCCGGCAGTTAAAAGGGAAAAATAAATTCCATTGGGCCGATTGCCCGGTCGACCGATCGACCGATCGTACGAACGGGAAACACCCGCAATAATGCAATTTGATTTCAAGTTATGAAAAATTATAATTCACTACTTGTTGTTATGCACACTATTATACACCCACATTCTCCCGCATGATTGCGTACAGCTTGGAAAGAGTTCGACGAGGTGACACACCACTTCATTAAGCAGTTGTTGGAGAAAAAACTGATGATTTTGACGATTTCGCTTCGACTACCACAACTACCGACTTCTTTTCCAAACTATTGCCAAGCTAAGATGTCATATGTAAACGCAATATGGGTGTAGTCGGAGTGAATTTGAAAAATAATCCCACTTTTACCCAACAACTGTTCCCAGTAAAAAAAATTGTAGTCCACCTAGTCAAACTTTTTTTCCAAACTCTTTATTTATACATCATGTTGTTTGATGGCTATGGCGGTCAATAAGGGTTACTTTGAAATAAAACCATGTATACTTTCATTTGATTTATTTTCGTAATATTCAACTGTTGACTGACAACAAATTACCTTATTATATCCAATTTGTACATAATGACTTAAGAAAATATGGCAACACTCATATTCAACAATAAATACATGATGGTGACTGGTGTCCATTTTGAGGTTGTATAAATATAGGTCTCCCTCGCAGCGAGCGAAGCTAATAGCAAGGGTCTCTTAGCAGTATGATACAAAGTTAATTCATTAGAATTTAATACAAGAAGTAGCCCTCGAAGACAAATTACTTTCACTTATTCGATGTAAAATTATGTAGACTACTAAACGTCACAGTAACTCTTAACTTGATTGTCTTTTAAGTTAATCAAATGACTAATTAAGTATAGTCTTATAATACAGTTGAGAATACTCACGTCGTTACTCATCCAAGATTACAATTAAAACAACGACAAACAAAAAGTCGCCGGATTACATTTAGGTATTAAAACGTCGACATCTATGATTAAATATGTAGCTAAAAGTTGAACAATCTGAATAACATACCTAAAATGAATAGTTATTTAACATCACAACATCATTTTCATTTAAGTTTATGTAAGTAAATAAAAAAATAGAATGTTCGTGTGATATTTTTGATTATTGAATGAATGCGCAACAAACAACGTTTAAAGTCTTTGCGAGCACGGAGCTCGGCTAACAACATCTTATAGATAGACATACAGAGCGCAACAACAGACCGAACCGCTTACCACCTCATCCCCCCCTCTAACCCCCTAAACGACCATTCGTTGAAAAACTTGATACAACTCCCGAACGCACGACCAACTAAATTTTAAAATTTAAACACCCTATAAACATTTCCTCAAACACATTTGATATGAATCGACTATTCTAGCTAGAACAATTGTGCGATAGCATGCAAATACAAGGAAGACGACCATTATTAGCCAAACCATTTCATCAAGCAAGTTTTTCAACTAATACCATAACCGTAGACAACGAGATAATACGAGATAAGTATTCAAAAGTCGCCCACGACACCATCGACGAATAGATATATAAGTGCTCGTAAGTCTGAATCGGTGAGACTTTAAGTAACATTTAATCGAGATGAAAAAATATTTACACAATCTGTCCGCCATGCTGATACTTATCACATATTTGATGTTATCACCAATTAAACTTCTCAAATATCGAATCACGATGATTCCGTATTCAACAAAAGGTATTTAATTATACAAGTATAGTAGTATTTACTGTGATATATTTAACATTGTGGTTATGTACGCACCTAGCACATATGCACTGGTTCTGATTAAATCTTATTTGTTATTTACAAATAGAATAGCTTGGCGAAAAAGAGTTTGGCAATAATTAGGTACTACTTTACCACGTTTCTAAAACTGATTAACTAAATAAAATTTTGGTACCATATTCTAGCATTGTGATTCAATTTAGAGCATGTATAAAAATCAAGTCTTTAGCTCACCGGAGAATTTAGTTAAAACTCGATTGCAAAGTTTGTACCGAAAAGACCAACAGAAAAACAAAGAGACAAGAAAGCGAACTAATAAAAACGTGATAAAACAATGAAGACTGCGCTATTAGGAGTATATAAGCAACAGTATCCTATCATTATTCAATGTTATCCTTACATTATAATAATATATCGCAACCGTATCAAGCCCTTTTTTGCCAAGCTATGCACGATATTTCACAAAAAATATCATTAGATAACATTTTTCGCTCTACGTTAAACAATGTTGTACACCCAAGACCTCATTAATCATAGTGATATTGACAAAGCGCAAGAAGCTCTTCGCGGAGCCCGCAGCGCGCCGGTCGTTCTAGTAATCATTTCTTCAATCTGATTTTAACTCCATTCCAGAGCATAAATACAAACCTGGAGATCCTAAACCAAGTACACTCAAAGACGTATACTCTAGCACACCTCCCTGTCGACGCCTTGCCATCAGTAACGAGCTTACCTTCTTAATTAGCAACTGTACTAATGTTTAACGTTTATAAATTTCGGAAAGTCCTATCTAATATTCTATAAGGTTCTTACTCTTACGTTTATATGATACTGTTCTATTTCAACTTTTCTACACTCTGAACCAGTCAGGTTGAAGCCTATCCTCGGGTGCTGTGAAATCTATTTTTTTAACATCACATAAGGATTAGTTCTTTGCTAGCTGATTTCTTGCTTGAAAATATCATTCAACTGTCTTGTTTATTTACAAAATTCGATAATAAAACACTTCTAAATTTTCGGTATAATGTGCGGAAGACTCAGAATTGTGGGTGGAGAAACGAAAACAACGAAGTTTGTATTTTTATTTGTGTTATTCTAGTATTAACCAGTCAATTAAATAGGTACTTTAAATACTATTTCATTTGAAAAGCTTTAAGAGAACTAAAAGTATTTGCAAATCAAATTTACAAAAGCGTTTATTAAACGCTTAAATAAAAATGGAGACCTATTATCACAATAATTTCGCGATTTCTCCGAAGTAGGCATGAAAAGCAAATTACTTTTCGAAAACTTGTTTTTATGAAAAACAAATGAAGAGAAGGAATTATTAAAGCCCGAGTTCAGAGCGCGTTTGAAATATTTGTTGGTATAATTTTGTCGGTGGACCATCGCGTAATTTAATTAGTTTTTCCCGAAAGTCTTTGTACTTTTTTCATAAAACTCTTATCCTAGGTTGAATCTAGACGATTGCGAAAGGACTGGATTAACCGGATGATTTTGTAACGTGATTAATTGCTTAGATACGATAATATTTTGTACGTGAAAATCTGTTTTTAGCAAAAAAGCGATATATGCGATCGTCCGTCGACAAAAAAATAACAGAGTCGCTTTTATTAGAGTAGAATTCCCTTTGTAGTGTCTATAACCACAGCTAGATTTGAATACTGTTACATATTAGAAATACAGCTTTAACTTTGTTCCTCTTGAAACCGTTTGACCCTGCTTCATAAATAAATACCAAACTCATCGCCACAACGTTCACCTGCAGAGTAAATACGTTATCAACACTAACGTAGGTACGTGAAAAGCATTTTCGGCTATCGTCCCTTCGTTTAAGATCTATCTTACAGTATAATACCAACTGATCCCGCGGACTCGGTGTCAAGTCGCTCTTCCAATACTAATAAATGTGGTACAATGATGTAAAGGCCGCCAGCGCGGAGCCCCGGCCGGCGGCTGTCCTGTACCTCCAACGTCAAACCTTTCCTCTTCACCGTCCCTTTTAATTAGACCTTTTGTTCGTATCCCTCTTGCAAGCCCTTTGGACGTATAATTTTCCTGTTGTCATGCGGTTTCTCGTTATAAACACTCGTAATAATCGCAAAGATAAGATACGCGTTGACGGTGGGCCTTCTTCAAAGTGCAATATTCGTTGTATTTAACAACTGATTATTATCTGCTTGCGAATAGGTAATCGTATATGCTTCAGATTAATATCCTGTAAAATATTAATAGACAAAGGGATTGCAAGAGGACTAAGTTTTTTAAAGGCTAGGGTCTTGCAAGGGCGGTGGTTTGGTTGGGCGTTTACGCATCCTCGTTGAGTTGCTTGAAGAGTAGCGTCTCCTCGAAGATGTATTTCTTGAGGGTCTCCTTGGGCAGGTCGTCCAGCTCCATGGCGAATCGGAACGGCTCCTCGGCCACAGGCTGTAGGACAAAGCGTTTTTAAATGTTAAGGTTTTCTAAGGATTAGCTGATAAACGATTTGATTTATCATTTCGCGAATTGCTGCTACAAGTTATTTTTTATTTGTTGTGCTCGGCACCTGTAACTTTGCACATAGGAGTCGTATATTTTGCCTCGATTTCTATATCTTGACCGTGGATACCATTGTAAAGGACTGTTTAATTAAGCCTTGGATTAAAAATACTAAACCAAACCAAGATCACCTCATAGTGTCCATAAATTAATATATTGTTTTTCTTATTAAGGCCAAGGGTTGAAGGTTAAGTACCAATGTTATCCTAAGCTATGTAAATAATGTTCTTAAACATATATCCCGAAAACAAACCAGCTACAGCATTAAATGCGACACAAAATATTGCATCTCCAAACGTACTTTAATAAGATGAAACGATACCAAGCACTGCGGTGTATAAAAATAAATTCGGAATATTGTTTTTTAATTACACGAGATAAGGTGGCATAATAACGCCTGGTTTTCACAACATCGATCCAATCAACGAGTAGCTTGAATGACAATAATTGTTTGCTGAATTTGAAAGCACAAAATCCCACGAGCCCTGCTGCTAATTTAATTTCCCAGCTGAGTGCCGCCGGGTCACCTACTAAGTTGATTACTCCACGCAATTTTAATTCGAATATTTATTTAGCGAACGTCGTCATTTAGGTACTGCCTTTAGGACTAATGACTTATAATTGAGTTAGCAACTGGGAACTAGGAAAGCTAAGTAAACAATAGCGAATTTCCATTTATTTACAACATACATATTTAATGAAATGTCCTAAGCTAATTACATTCTGTAAAGAATAGTTAGGGTCATAGTAATTATCAAAGATAGAACAATAAACCGAGAAGGCGGCAATTGCCTTCATGTTTAAAAATACTTCCAAATAAAAAATATTGATATATTCTAAAAATATCCAATTCCAGCTACGAAGGAACATGCCACTGCATAATATCAGGGCGAAATAGACGCCTACACTACTAAACATATCACACACAGCTCTCACATATTCGCAGGAAATTGCATTTTCCAGCTATTGCTGTATGTCCTTTAGCCCCATCATTGGATAGACAGAGGAAGCTCGAAACGCAGTCATACACTTTTACCAACCAACCAATGAAAATCAACACGTTGCTTTGGCACGGACTAGGAATAACCTAAGTTTGGGAAAAAGCATAATTTTAAAAGTTACCTCGGACATAATTCTAAAATCGTGTAACCATTTAAATCATCCATCATTCTGACGTCTGTCAAAGTTTGACCAGACTGATGGACTGAACTGATGAAGGTTTGTACCTTAATGAAGAAAATAAACGCTTCCTGAAAGTAAACCTAGTATTTCGAACTAACCTCATCGTTGGGGTCGTAGTATTGCTCGAGGTAGGGGTGCGCGAGCGCCTCCTCGACGGTGATGCGCTTGTGCGGATTGAAGGTCAGCATGCGGTCCAGCAGGTCGAGCGCACGAGCGTCTGCGCCGGGGAACAGCTCAACCCACGGCACGCGCGGCTTGAACGGGAGAGACTCCAGGTAGCCTCGGGCCTGCCGACAAATGCCCAAGTTTATCAAATGCCTCCTAATGTGCGCCTATTGTTACATAGTTAGGATGTTCTGATACACCTTTATGACAAATTCACTTTTACTTAAGATAAGATTGAAAAGATAAAAATATTTTTATTGAGTAAGTAGGCCGCACGGGCTTATTTACACGTCGAAAATCTACCAGCGCTTTCCAAGCGGAGACCATTGCCGAGAAGAAGCGCCGCAAGAAACTCAACAGTCAGTCATTCTCTGTTTGTATAATCATTATATAGTCGTTTATTCACTTGACAGTTCAGGGATATAGGTACGGGGCGTTTCACAAATCACGTATTGGTCGAATGCATTAATGATTTGTGTAAAAGTATTTGGTTTAAAATTCTAACTACGTTCAAAAGGAATCACAAAAGCATAGGTGACATTCGATTTATTCAACACAGCTATTGTGAAACAACATAATAACTCAATTTAATTTCAAAAGTTCATACATATAATTAACGTATAAAATGGCTTGAAGACTTGAACTAAATAAATTTTCGTTACAAACAAAAACGTTGGTTAAGTTTTTGTCGACGGGCAACTTTTCGCGGAAGAGGCCATTTGAATGCGGTACTAAACTCGTAAATGCTGTTAATGGAAATTTAATAGATAATTAAGGGTTAATGTGACAATTAGTATCACAACGCTGCTATAATTACGCGAGCGTGAAAGCATGTAACTGAGCTTAACAAGATGGCACGTAAAACAAGGATTTTTGTATCTGTTGGTTTTATTATCTTCCTATGTAACTAATCCGCTTTGCAGATACACCCGTTTCATCGCTAGAACGTTATCCACAATCCGGAGTAAAAAAAACACTAAAAGAATTGTCTAGACTACCCGATGCAAATCGATTTTATGCAACGTGTTTTACAGTTGAATAACAATTGGCGAACGTGACAACGAAACAAGAGTTTGCTAGTCTGCTTAATAATTCATTCATTCATTCATCGGTGGTGATAATAATAGGATCGTTCAACCCTTTTTGCTTTAATTAACTGGTCTGCGCGACATTTTAATTTCATTAAACGACACCGAACTGACTGAAAGATCATGCCTTTTGGTTGAAACTGAATATTTAATGATCCTGTTAGAGACTGTAAGCACTGCGCTGCGATCGAAACATGCTAAACATTATGAATATCCGAAAATAGTGCGCAATCGCCTTTATTTATTCATAAAATTTATCCTCATAAGTGTTTAAAGTACAACAGTATGTTATATTTATCTGATAATAATACTGAGTTAATTTAATACTGAGCTGCGTTCCCAGACAAAAATAAAAATAATATTGGTCGCTTGTAACAAGATTGTGATTGTTGTGCATAAGCGTCTTGATCCCATACGAGCCTAACAAGACGAAAGATACATCAACTAACATGTTAGATACATCAACTACGATGTTAGTTGAAACACTAAAGAAATTGCTGTTTGTTACTTTCAGCTTTGGTTGATATAACTAATATCTTAACTATTGTATTCATTTTTTGACAACAAAGTGAAAATCTCTCTTTGTTGGCTCTAATTTTTTTGAGGGTAGATGTAGCTCAGAAGGCTGCCCAACTAAAGTGGGACTGGGCCAGCCACGTTGCTCGAATGCACCCTAATTGTTGGGCCAGGAGAGCCACAGACTGGCTCCTGGAAAATGCTAAGAGAAAGCGTGGTCGCCGCAGGAAGAGATGGAGTGATGAGTTGAGATCATGGAACAAGAACTGGAGGGAAACCGCTCAAGATCGGATAGAGTGGAAGAGGGGGAGAGAGGCCTTTGCCCAGCAGTGGGACATTATGGGCTCATAATAATAATAATAAATAATATTTATCTAGATCGTTTACTGTGGATTAAGAAATTTCAATATATTATTATTCCATACGTGTTAAGCTAAAATAACAAACAGTTAACATTCTTGAACACCCCTTATATCACTCGTCATGACTAGTCGAAAGATGGCGGGTGTAGGCCTCTCCAAAAATCTACGGTCTGCGTTGTAGGTATCTAATGATTTCGGACTTTAACCGATAACGATTAATAATGTCGTTCGTTTAATAAATGAATAAGACAAACACGCAGCATTCATCTTCCGCGATATGTCAACGAAAATTGTATTACCGGATGGCATTTGCACGTACAAGAAGCCATACAGCCGATGACATAAATCACAAAGGAATGACGCCATCGGCAGGAGCTCACAAAGAGCTGATGATTGATGAGTGCTACCTTTCACAGCCTTTGGGAAGTGGATTGCCTGACACCGTATTCGAAACAAGGCATTAATGTAATAAATAAAAATATCAAGAGACAATAGCACGCAAAGTGGATAAGGGCCGTATTAATATTAAACTAGTCTTGCCTGAGGTGCTCTATGACTTGACGTATACTTTGACAAATCTTGAGACAGGCATGTTAGCTAAGATGGGGTTATTAACACGGCTCTTAATTTAAAGCTCTACACTTGAATAATTGGCACTCGACAACGATAAACATACTACAGAGAAATAGGATTATAAATATGTTCTGCTCTGGAAAATAATTTCGCTCATCACATACGGAGTTCGATCCTGAAATTGATACCTTCGAAGGCAGGATCACTAACAACTAAGCCTTGTCAACGTCGTCAATGTAAATCTTACCGCCTAATAATATTATATATGCGAGAGTTTGTGAGTGTGTTAGTTTGTTACTCCTTCACGCTGAAACGGCTGGACGGATTTGGATGAAATGTGAAATGGAGATAGCTCATACCCTGGATTAACACATAGGCTACTTTTCATCCCAGAAAATATAAAAGTTCCTAAAAGAATAACGATAATCCTAAACCTACACGGACAAAGTCGCGAGGAGAAGCTAGTATAATAAAAGCCTGCGAATTTTCCAAGGCGTGGTTTAGCGCCTACGTTGTATGTACAGGTCGACACACGTAAAAAGAGCCCTGAGCGACCTACCTGCGCAGTGAGCAAATTACGGACCAAATTAGTGGGCGCGGCGGGGGGAGCGTAAACCGCATCGCTTTGCTGCCACGCTATTGGTTCCCAGTAAAACACTCTTATCTATGATTGGATTGTTAGTAGACAACATGCGCAAACATATCCCCTCTAATAGCCGCTCGGAGCTCTTTTTACGTGTGTCGACCTGTACCGTGAGTGAAATAACATTGCATCTTTTACTAGTTTTACGAAAATCCATACTAATATTATAAACAAACACCGGATTGACGGGGGCAAAAATTTACCAGTGCTAGTGATTCATTAAATGTCGACTTAGTTTATCGACATCGATAAAAGCAATTTTTAATCATCATTATCATAAGTAATGACCAAATTTGAATACCTTTAATTTTTTTAATTATGTGCAAACCTCTTTTATTTATACTTATCGCATTAATAAAAAACCGGTATCTGACATTTACTCTGGACTCGAGTCACTTTTGACAACTATTGAAATTAAATTGAATAACAAATTCATTCAGTACAACAATATTCCTTAGCATTCCGACGAATTGAGAACCTTTTTGTTTTTTAAGTCGGTTAAAAAAATGCCTCGAAAGAAAAAAGATCGTTTATCTTCATGGAAAGCTGATCATTCGGATATAGAAGATAAAGGTACGACTTACTTTTGCAAGAAATTAAAGATCCATATGTCACGAAAAAAGTTGTCGATAAACTTAGTCGATATTTAATAAATCACTAGCACTGGTACATTTTTGCCCCCGTCAATCCGGTGTATCATTATAAACGCGAAAGTTTGTTATGGAAGTATGGATGACATGGATGTATGTTACTCCTTCACGCTGCAACGACTGGACGGATTTAGATGAAATTTGAATAGCTTATACACTGGATTAACACATAGGCTACTTTTTATCCCGGAAAATTTAAAAGTTCCCGAGAGATTAACGTTAATCGAAATCTACGCGGACTAAGTTGCGGGCAGAAGCTATAGCTAGAATGTAAAAAACACACGCGATTAAACTCGAACTAGACAGTCAATAAAAATTGCAGAAGTAAAGCGCTGTCTTGCTTTAACTTCAATTCTAGAGCAAGAAGCACCATACTGTTGTTTTTTCTACCCTAAAGGCCTAGCCACACCGCTTGCGTGACGTGCACGTGCATGTTCGCTTTCCACTGCGTTGCATAGTGACAAGTCGTAATGAGAATTCATACAATACACCGCAGTGGAAAGCGAACGCGCACGTGCACGTGCACGTCACGCATCCGGTGTGGCTCGGCCTTAAAAGTTAATAGTAAGACAACGGTCAACGTCTGCAATTTTTATTGATAGTTTAAACCTCGCTTTACTTCTCTTGCTTATAGGAGGCTTACCCGTTGTTTCCCTTTTTTGGTCATAAAATTCTTTATTGAGTCATATTTTTATATCGCTATAACTATAAACTTATTAGAATTTCTTAAATAGGTATCTAACATGTAGATCAGGCTGGGTTAGGTTAGCTTTGATTTATATAAAATCTGAAAAAGCAACAAATAAAAAAGATTTGCAATAAGTATGACCGAAAACACATTATGACTAAAAATGATTATGGCACACGATAAAGACCCCTTGCTAACACGTAAAAAAATCTTCCAGTTGTTTTTATAGATTGTCGCCACAAGTTATCTGATATTCAACAAGTTATCTGATATTCACAGGGTAGGGTCACAGTATCCGAACGCGCAATCCATCAAACTACAGTAATCAGTCAGTGTGAGCATCGGCTGGCAACCGGCATGTAATTGGATAGGTACACTTATTTGCCACTCCATGAACTTTCCTGTTTAGGCCGGCAAACTTCACAGAGGTATTTAGCAACACGTAAACAAAAACCTATGCACTAACCCCCTTCCTAATAAACGTTAAGTAAGGGTGGTATAGCAATGCAATGTTTTCAACTTATCTGTCATTGTGACATTTGAATTTGACAGATAAGGACAAAACATTGTATAGCTATACCACCGTTACTCAACGATTATTAGTAAGGGGGTTAATATTTATTTCTTTGCAATCGACAACAAGAATTTTTGGAAAAGGTGTTCTGATAAAAATCACGATTTTAGGGGGTTTTCTCAAAAGCATACTAGTTTTTCATATTTTTTTTTAATTTCTTTGTAAAAAAAACATCGAATATTATCAGTTTTTGCTGCTTGCTTTGGACTAGTGGTCGGAATGACGTTATTTAGTTTGTAACCGCGTTACGTAGCATTGGCTGTGACTTTGCCATTAGCAAAAATTTGTTAATTTATTTTCACAGATATTTTTTTTATCAAAAAAAAGACTATTGTATGCTTTTGAGACAAGCATCACTTTTCAGAACTCCTTTAAAAAAAGTTCTTGTTGTCAATTTTAATACTAAATATCAAAAAAATATTATCGTTTAAAGGTGTAAAATCTGCAAACTTAAATATTGCATCGATGACAAAGATGGATTAGTTGAAAAAGTAAATTCCAACATGGCCTAGAAGCTTACATATTCAGATCCTAACACCTATTTTTTCACAAAAAAGCGCTTTATATGTCAAGGGAAAATATGGAACCATACCTCTCATAAAATGCACACACGCCCAGCTTACGACAGTGAAAGTGTTACGAGTAATCTGCATTCCACTCCATCTGCTCAAAGTATTGAACTAAATGTAGTCAAACGAAATTAAGTGACGCGGTAAATCAGTCAATAGGGTCGAACCCTAATTTGGCAAAGTTACATAGGGGTTTGATTAACTGGTTAACTGTTCCACTTTGTTTATATTTGGCTTAGCGCCAGTAATAGTAACACTTAATGCGGATGTGATAAAGTATGCCTAAACGTTATTACATTTTCGACAGGCTTGTTTTTGAGATTTTGTTCGCCCCGATAATTATAGCTGAAGTTCATTCAACCATATTATTCTTTTAGAGAAACATAATTACCCTTTGATGCTGATTCAAATAAAACAAAGTTTTGAGAAAGTTACATTTCTAATCTTATGATGCTTTTACAGTAATGTTACATTGATTAAAACTAACTAATTCCCTACTAGCTTTTACCCGCTGGCAGCGGAAAACTCGTTAGCTAATCCCCGGATTCAACCATTTCTGCGCAAGTACGTCTACCCACCGCACCGGTATCCAACAAGTTGACGTAATAAAAAGAATAAACACACTTTCGCAATTACAACCCCAGTCAAAATTAGAATTCTATTCCCGAGTTAAAAACACACAAACCTCTCAAAGTTAACTTAAAATACCTAAATCTTGGAATCCTATGAAAAAGTATCAGAAGAAACAATTTATTTCTGTTTATTTGAAGTTTCATTGTGTTACGAACTTGGACTTACTATTTATAGTTTAAATTATAAGTTTCACTGAAGCCATTGTGCTTAAATGGTAGACGAAGCGTGGGTAGGGTAGACTGGCCAGGGTCACTAAGTAGCCATGAGAGCACATCATCTAAATATTCCTTACCTATAGGACGACACCTTAAAAACATTACTAAGGGCTGCCGCTTTCAATAATTCCTGGTTACAACAGCCATTAAAACGCGCACTTTCTTACGTGGCTTCTTCTGTTGACGTAGCAACTGGTCACCTAATTCTCGAGTCACATGCGAATCAATTATAAACAGTTCATATTTCTTCACAAATCGAAAGTTTCTTCTGGGATGGCGGGATTAGAAAACAGAGCCATATCAGTACGCCAAGAGGTTGTTTAGTAAAAGGGGACATACCTTTTCATTGATGATGCACTCAAGGTCATCCTGGCTAGGCGAGCCCAACACGCCCAGGATGTGGTTGAGCTGGTCGAGGTAGTGCTTGCCCGGGAAGATGGGCCGGTTCGACAGCATCTCCGCCAGGATGCAGCCCACTGACCAGATGTCTATGGACTTCGTGTAGCCCTGGACAAACGAGGTGCTGCTATGATTCGTTATCCAAGGTTTATTCAACAGACAAAATATAGTAGAAGTCTTTGCCGGTAACACAAAGCCAATTACAGAGTCACGCGTAACAATTTAAAGATAAGTAAGTACTCAACGAAGAAGACCACATGGCACGCACATAAGTCTTATATTTTAAAAGTATAATATTACGATATAAATATTGACTGTTTACGAAATAGCTTTGACCATGGCATATTACAATACAATATAATATTAAGTTTCTGTGTAAAAATCTGTTGTGAAACCAATACGAATGGCAAACACAGCGTGTATAAATACCATGTGAAGACCCTTCTAGCTCCCCTCTCGTTTTGCGGCGTGCACTTTGACCGTGATATTGACAGATCGGGTTATTTATTACAGTAAAGCGATTGCCATCCGACCTCTGAAACTATTGGGAAAGATGAGACAGATTTGAGAGAGTATGTGTTTATTTATTATGAATTTATATGCTTACGGTACGTTGAATGGTATGATGATGTCTCTTATATAAGGAATATATAAGGTTTATTTATCAAGTACTTGTACGTTCTCGTGTTAAGAGATGTATATTGTTTGGGAATGGTTTGAATATTTCATACGTAAGAAGCGTAAAACAGAAAATTTAGGCTAAAAGCCTCGTTGGTTAATATAAAAGTTTAATATCCAGACGTACAGCCCTCAGTCGTAAAAAAACACACATTTAGTCACGGGGCGCTAGAGTTAAACATCGATCTTTACGTCACCACTTTAAGTCACGAGTTATTTAAGGGTTAGACAGGAGAAGATGATTTTTTCTCAAAACTGATGTCCCGCCAAATGGCTCTGTTTCGGGTTCCTGTATTAATACCGATGTCATATTTAACAAAGACCCTGGGTGTTAAATTTAACATAATCTGCTACTTACTGTATACTACTCTTACTTAACCATGAAAAGGAGGAGATGACATATCATTTTGCGGATCTACCATCCGCAAAATTACTTTGGCAGGTCCATTCGAATCGAGCAACTGGTCACCTTGTTTCGTTACTTCTTTTGTAAAGTGACTCTCATAGAGGCATTCCATCTTAGTCGACAGCAAATTTACAAGAGATATTTAATGTCCAAGGCCCCGTTACTTATGAGTTTCTCTTAATCGCAAATTTTCCTACTGTCCCTACAGTGAAACAGGTAGTTTTGCAGCACCCAGACCACCTAAAGCACCCAGAAATTGGGACTCCGCCAGTGGGGAGGACTGTGTGAAATTGAGGAAATGGGCAAACATGCGACTCGGAACAAGGCACAATGTAATAAATGAGGGTGTTTAAAATTATTAATGGGGAAAAGTGCGACAGAGTAAAATCACGAATGGGGAAAATGCGAGTGTATAAATTGCTATGCGGAATTATCGAGTTTGGGTAACCGATCTTTCGTTATAGACTGGCTAAAATGGGATAATCATTTAACCAACCGATAAAAAGCTACGGGAAAGTTTTGCTAGCCGTCCTGAAGCCGTTTTATAGCAATGAACGTGACTGAGATATATAGCTGCTATAGTGCTCTTGGTGTCTGCTTCGTCCTTGGCTTCGGCCTGTGTGGATGTTTACCTTGGAGTTGAGCATGATCTCCGGGGCGCGGTACCATCGCGTGGCGACGTACTCCGTAAGGAAGCCGGTGTGGTCGTGGTCGGGGTCCGCCACTCGCGCCAGCCCGAAGTCGCAAATCTAAATATAACACCAAATTAATCTAAATATGTAGGTAACATCAGGACAGTCAAGGATATAGGGTCATTGAATATTTTATATATATCTTTTTTGGAAGTTATAGTACAGGTTACAGGGTACAGGTCCCGTAAGTCCTTTTTTGCTGCAAAATACCTATACTTAAAAGGATTGTAGCGAATAACCAATCAAGCTGTAGATGGGCAACTATCCGGCGATACCCTCAAGTGGGTATTTCCCTACCGGGTATGTAGGTCGCCATTTTACGCAACACTGTACAACATCTGTCGATGCACGCATACTTCTTGATTTTCCTTTTTTTTCATCCAGTGCCTTGAACTTGTTTTTACAGTTTGCAAGTTTTGTGAACTTAAGATGCTACATGTGGGGAAAGACCTGGACAAAGTGACGCTAGCCAATTATGTAAAGTATACGAAAAAATAAACCGTTACTTTGAAAAAGAGCAACATAAAAAGCGGCGGGGAGATATTTTTGTTGTAATTGGGTGCTAGTTTTTCATCTTTTATCTTGTGTATTAATTAGAGAGAGAGCCGGGCACTATACTTAAAAAAAGAAAATGAATATAAGGAGTTTCAAAGGCACCACAAATTGGTGGTAGCTACCTAGCTATACTATTTTAAAATGTGTTTCAAAGAAGGCTAGTCACTAAATTAGCCGCTGATGACTAGTAGTTATAAGCAAAAGCTACTTTAAATAAATAAAACTAACGATTTATCAAATTACTCGGCTGTATTTTATTTAACACGTTTAAAAGAAACAAATCACGGAACGACAGTACAAATAAATCGCGCTATAAAGTAATCACGTTAAGCAAGAGCTGCTTCTACAATTCCCTGAGGGAAATCCTAATTTATCCTCGGAGATTAGGCGCCTTTGACAAAGTATTTCATTTTAAAACGGCTGCTCTGGGACCTTGAGGTTATCACCCTTTTCCTATAAAATGCTTAGTAGTTTGTTACTTTTAGCAAATTACAGAGCTTGCCACCATATAATTTGGTAACACTTAACTTTTAGTGTTATTATTGAATAGTTGCATCTTGCCTAATTATACAATATAATTATGGATAAAGTTACCTACAAGCTACAACGCTTCGTGGCGAGTGGCGAGCTGAAGGTGACTGAGAACATCCCACTTCTGATATAAATCAGAATGGAACGCACGGCTTAGTTTTGTAAGGCCCTTTCACATAACATAATTTTATTCCACCTTGTAAAATGATTCTTCAACTTGAATAAAGTGAAAATGTCACTTTCAGAAAAATATCTGTATATTTATTTGGTGGTGTGTTTTTAAAACACAATTGACAACAATTCATATCTGCTAAAGTAGTAAAATAAAATACCGTTTGTAGATTTTATACTGCTGATTACAGTAAAAATATTTTTGGACTTTTTTATGCAGTAGTTTTTTTATATTTGGGAAAAACAGTAAAAAAGTTGGATTGTGAATGTTAGGAATACACTTATATTGCCCTTAGTACATTCATTACCATAGGAATTGAAAAAAATATACAACTGTCATGTCCATTTTTCATCTGTCTGACGGATTACTTGATTCTAACGACACGCTTTCGATTCTCGTAATACTATTGTTTTGATATACGCTATTAAAAAAAAAAAATGTTTAAAAAAACAAAAACCCGCCTTCAAAAAGCATAAAATAACTTCTTTAAAATGGTAGGTAAATAGGTCAGTCCAACTGAAGTCTGCTTTTGGTTAAAATATTGTTGGACGCCGACTTCAGTTGGACTGACCTATTTACCTACCATTTTAAAGAAGTTATTTTATGCTTTTTGAAGGCGGGTTTTTGTTTTTTTAAACATTTATTTTATTTTATACTTTTTAGTGATCCTATTTATGCTGTTACGTAGCTCCACTTCTAAATATTAATGAGAAACTATAGAACATTTCAAGCTCGCCGCAGACAACGCCGCGGGAATGTCATAGTCATATTTAAACCTAAATGTGCTTCGTCATAGTCGCTCAACTACCTTTATCGAAATATCTTATCGCCAGCCTTGAAATAGGTACCGTTAAGGAGTTCCGGTGGCCATCTGTGGTCTTCATCATCAGTTCCACTTCACCATATAGTACTTTTCAAAAGCAAATGCATCAGTTACAGTGAAAAACACCAAAATCGCTATAGGTGTGCCTATAATATTTGAGGAGTTCTCTTGATTTCTCCATGATTCCACCATCAGATCCTGACTTGGTGACAATGGGACCAACTAGAAAGTATACCCATTCGAACAACGAAAAAATTTTTCAAATCGGTCCAGTGGTCTTCGAGTAATCGGGGAACATATATAAAAAAAAAAAAAAAAAAAACCCGACGAATTGAGAACCTCCTCCTTTTTTTGAAGTCGGTTAAAAAATGAAAGTGACTAACGGATTTGTAAAAGCGGATAGCCGCAATCTGGCCAAAGTCGATGAATTCATATTGTTACAGTTGTTATGGTTGACAAGTGACATGACATGACAGTCAGTTCTGTTTCTGTTGAAAGTTACCTTTTTAATTTTATATCATGCTAAGATCACGACATCAGTATTCCTAACTTTCAATAACGGTCTTTTCAATGACTATTTCTTTAATAAATTATTAACGACGAATTTAAGTTAAATAAATTAAAACCGAGAAACAAGGGTAGTCTAATTTTTAACCAGCTATAATAAACGCGAAAAAACCAAAATGCTTTTTTTTTTAAATGTTGTCAATTTCTAATTAATGGCACTGAATGTTAATGATATGGGCAAGTTAGGTATATAATTTACAAACACCCATCAGCCCTAATATGGCTGCGTTTATCGCCATGAAAAGGTGAAAACCTTCACCATGCTACGGGAACGCTTATTATTAGTATGGAAACGCACCGCAACGCTCCATCTATCTTATAGGTACTGTGTATACGGCTTTACAAGACACAAATAATATGGCTCGCGGATTAGGCTACAATAGACTCTTGTCCAACGGCGTAAGAGTTATGACGCGAGCCATATTTATTGTTTTTTGCTAGACAAGTAGGTTAATACGAGTAGCTGTACCTTTAGGTCACAAGTTGTGTTTAGTAGTAAGTTGGAGGGCTTAAGGTCCCTGTGAAGCACGTTCGCTGAGTGAATATACTTCAGCCCTCGCAGGATTTGGTATAGGAAATAGCAGATGTGGTCGTTACTTAATTTCTGAAAATAAAACAATACATCAGTTTTCTATACAGGAATAATTAAAAGAGTAATGAGAGTGTTTTTTTTTTGTTTACCTGTGTTTTTAACAATTTGTATAGATCCGTTTCCATTAAGCACTGGACAATATAGACATCCCTCATTTGATCAATAGAATCCGCTCTTAAAATGTCTCGAATGTCGATTATCTGCAATAAAAATAAATTATAAACAACTACGCCACCGGGAGCAATAGAAACGAATATGTATTGGGGATTTAATTTTCATGATGCAATGCAATCATTATAATCCGTTGAAAATGGCGAATAGCGTTCAGTGAACGAATTGAACAATTTCAATGGCGGCGGCGCGGCGCCGGTGCAATTCTCTCAAACGATTTATACCACAAATAAAATCCATTCCAGCGATATTCCCAATTTAAAATGGCTGTAATTGGATATTTATTAAACCGGGTGGGTGTTGCCCGATAACAGTAGTATAATGAGACCGATTATTCCCTGATATGTAGCAATCTATATAATTTAAATTTAAATTCAGAACTGTTACTGTCAAAGCTTAAAACCCGAGTCATTTATTCAGCTAATACCTATCGGCACTATTCCAATTTGTTCTGTGTAAGAGTTAGAGGAATCTGTTCTTAAGGACCAATGCCTGGACTTCGGAAAAGGGAAAATCTGCATTTAAAGATTCAAATAAATCATAGGTGCAAACCGGGAATTGGACAAAGTATTTTTTTAAAGCACACCTCGTTTTTTTGTCGACACTTTAGCCTAGTTGGTACCCTGCCTTCGAAGCTAGCGGTCCCGGGTTAAAATTTCGGTAAGAGCAGATATTTGTGTGATGAGCGCGAATATTTGTTCCTGAGTCTTGGATGTTTTCTATATATTTACGTATGTATTTCTAAGTTTGTCTAATACCGACTAGGTCAATTTCTGTATGATAGTTCCCTGATATTTATTTATTTATTGCTGTAATTAATACTCTAAGTAGTAAGGAACGCTTTGCAATGGAGCTGTGTGCCCAAAACAAACAAAAGAGTGAGATTTCACAAAAAAAAAGGCGATTTACCATTCAGTAATACTTAAAAGCAGATATTTCCCTTTTTCAAAATCATAAGACCGTTACCCTAACTCTTATAGTTTCCAAATTTCCTACACTGACCTATTTAGTTTGCTCACCCTGTATATCGTAATCACTTGTCGACGTCATAGTACCTGTTACTGACACGTCTACTAATAAACTATCAATATAACGTCAGCAACATTGTTAGGATATAAAAGCAAAATTAGGACGTAAATGAATAGTAAGTGACACCAGTTATTTTAGTTTATATTTTAAGTATAATTATATTCACGTATTTATCCTAATTAAACTGTTTTTAATCCACGAAGACCCGCCCTATTAACAACTTAATTATATCTAAATTCTTAATTAATTTTAACTAGAGTCAAGGTTGGCTAACGGACTTTTTCAGCTCAGTCAGACCTGTATAATAGCCATGCGAAGTCTCGACTCAATTTTTGTCACACTTTTGCCCAATAGAACCCTAGCTAAGACACGTGAAAACCAAGCGTCACTGTCAATTTAAGTCAGACTAATTTATTGCCACTCTTTCGAGTCCTCACTTGTCTATTTTCTGAAATACCCAATCGATTACATGATATCCGATTGATTACATAGTGAATAGAAAACTGCTAAGTTAGGGCTCAAAATGTATTTAGTGGCAATTAGTTAGTCTGACGGTCAATCTAGTGCCAAACTTGGCACCTTTTTAGATACTACTTTTGGTAGCATATGAGAACGTGGTCTATTTTTACCCGACTGCGCCAGGTGGGTTATGTTTTTTGAGGGTATGTATCTATTTCTTTAGCACGCTCTGCAGCCTAAACGGCTTCATGGATTTTAACGTATGGGCTGTCGTTCGTCTAGTTTGTGGGAGTGACAAAGGGCTATGCTATGATATTTTAATCAAAGTCATGATATGAGCAAGAGACCTCTCTCTTGCTCATCTCATGACTTTGATATGTGTTATATTTTTAACCGACCGATATATCGACGATAATGTCGAAAAATGGTTTTTATTACTTTATATTTATGTTTTTGGTGGGATATTTACGCAAATCATGAGACAGGGCCGGTTTTCATGGATCGAAAACACTTTACAATTATCGCATAGCTTATTTAGATAATATAAATGAGATAAAAACGTACGTTTTCATGCTTAAACCGAGTGAGGATTTTGATTTCTCTTAACGTTCTCTGACAGTAAGTCTGGTGCTCGAACGGCGATATTTTCTTGATGGCGACTTTCGTTCTCTTCACGTTGTCAAAGGCCGATCTGCGAAACAAAAGCAATAAATCATAATGGCTCAACCCTCTTGAAGGGTTATCATATAAGTTATGACTCAATTGTAACCCCATAGGGGTATATCACAACAGCGTGTGTTGCTTTTTTATGTATAATTATTGATTCGACAACTTTTTAATTTTAATTTAACTTTTTTTTATTTATAATGCTTGTGAATAAGTGTGTTTGTTGTTGGTTCATGTTTTAATTTTTCATCCGTTTCAAACTAATCTACTATACCTCGGAGTCTGGTTTAGAGTACTTTTTCTACAATTTACCGATTGTAGTTTTCTTATTTAGAAGCATTTTTAAGACATGAACTGCTAATAATTGGGCGTTTTCCAAAAAAAGTGAACACGAACTTTTTTTTCCAGATTTCTTTTTTTGGGTTTTTCTTATTCAGAATCGTTGATACTATCGATCCTCATACAAGAAAAAATGTGTCCCAGATTTTACTATGTAAGTTTTTTCTTCCATTGCGTCACGACCATATAAATAAAAAAAGACTGCGTACAAAAATGTGACGATCTGGAATGGAATATTCTGGACATTTTTTTTCTTGTATGAGGATCGATAGTATCAACGATTCCGAGTAAGAAAAACCAAAAAAAAAACGAATTCTGGAAAAAAAAGTTCATGTACACTTTTTTTGGAAAACGCCCAATTACATATGTAAAAACTAGTAATCAAAAACTACAAGAAACGTATCTATGTTTTTGTTCTGCCGTACCTACATGCCAGCGTCAAATGTGTCACAGTGCAAGCCCTAAAGAAAAACAACACATACGAACCCGACAAGCACATACCGTTTGTTTTCTGTTTTTCTTTACAACGTCCCGTGAGACGTGATAAGGTCACGTCTTATCAGGAGCGGGTCGGAAAGGCTCCTAGGGCGAAGTGTAATTTACGACCAGCGGCTTAAAAGCCTTCCGAGACGGCGCTAAAGCACACATTAAACACTAAAATAGGTTTATGTCCTTTTTAATGTTTGTTTTCTATTTTTCTGGACAACAATATGTGGCGTCTATCTTTAGCCGCTATATTTTTAGCACTAGTGAAATTATGTAAAGGCTTGTTTGATACTTCAATCACACACAATAAATACATTATAACAAGAAATACACAAAGCAAATTAAATCATACAATAACGATATTTTGTAATTTGAAACAAATAAAAAGAAATAAAAACCAAATACAGTGAATTTAGATTTGGTCTAATTACCAAAACTAGAGGAGTTGGCAATAATTACAATATTCGAGCAAGATGAGCTAAAAAAAGTTGAATAGAGTTCCTACTCCAGTAACTTTAGTCAACATGTGTTTGCGTCAAATCCGGTAGTTCTGATTTTTTGCTGACTTGTTTATGATGTTGGCCCAATGAATAATCCAAGTTTGTGACCTCGAGCGCCGAACGCAACTTTGTCAAAATTAAAAAAACTGCGAAAATTTCGGACTTTTTTCAGATTTCGGCGATTATAACCTTAAAGGACTAGTTTTTGAAAGTACCTTCTCAGGACGTTTTGAGACTAAAATTGTCACTGTAGACCCCACAGTTTTTGAGCTATTCAAAATTAATTTTTTTTGGAACTTCGCAATTTTTTGCAATTAATGCGTTTTCCTAGGGGTTACATAGTTCACTTTGTGATACCAGCACCAAATTTTTGTATGTTGCTAAACATGTTATTCTATCTTAAAAACCGTCGGGACCCCAACTGTAAAGTGGCTGGTTCCGGAGATATGACATCATCAAAATAATGGCCGATGTATTTTAAAATTGCGAATAATTCTGATTCTATGAACGCTATATACATGTCTGGGGTATCAAATGAACGGGAATTAAATGTTCTATAATAATACACAACAGTAGCTGAGTGGCACTGTTACGGAAATATTTTAACTTATATAAAAATGTATAATCTATAGAAACTCACTATTTTCGTTTACAGCCTCTGAAGTATACACTATATACTAAAATGATGTAGGTATGGCAGACAACGAAAAATTTATTGGCTATCTAATAAAAGAAACCGGAACTCGATCGGATGAAAAATGTTTGAATTTATCTGAGATGTTTTTTGCCGTAACTGTACTACTCAGTGGATTTTGTATATAAAAAAAATATAGATCATTCAATTACCGTTCATTTGATAGGCCACACATGTATATAGCGTTCATAGAATCAGAATTATTCGCAATTTTTAAAATACAGCGGCCGCCATTTTGATGACGTCATATCTCCGGATCCAGGCACTTTACAGATGGGGTCCTGACGGTTTATAAAATAGAATAACATGTTTAGCAACATACAAAATTTTGGTGGTGGTATCACAAAGTGGACTATGTTACCCCAAACAGAACGCACTAATTGCAAAAAATTGCGAAGTTCGAAAAAATGATACATTTTGAAAAGCTTTATCTCATTAACTGTTGGGTAATTTCACTGAAACGTACTAATCAATTTTACTGGAGTACTCTGCAAGGTAATTACAAAAAATATATGTAATTGTTAGGTGTAGACAATAATACCTATAATACACTGACCACCAAAAGAAAGTTTGTATAAGATTATGAAGTCCTTATGCGTATACTGCCTTTTTGCTTTGAACGGTAGAATAGTAGAGTGCCCTAAGGCTATACCTACTGCAATCTAGTCACGTTTTATTGTAATGATCTAACGTTATTTATTATGCCTGATTAATCACTTAAAACAGTATTAATGCCGTAACCAGAAGCAGTAACAGAAGTTATTGGTTATAATTTCTAATACCAACTGTATTTTTACGGAGTTGTCAACAGCTCAAAAAAAATAACGAATTCAGATTCGGTAGATTAACATACAGCAAAGATAGATCGATCTCCTAACGGCTAACTGCAATGTATTTTATCTACACACATACCTATCATAAGTCCTCTGTTTTGCGTTCAAAACCCGTAGGCAATGACCAGCATTACCTGTGGTAGTAGGTGACAGCGATGACAGCTGTTACTTTTGGAAGATGTTCCAAAGGGGTTTGGGTAAAAGTGTTGTCATTTGTAAAATTCATACATTTTCAAGGTGAGCGGCCATTCATAAAAGTGGTAAATTATGATAGAATTATTAAAAATAAACATATTTTGTTATGTAATGTAATACTCTAAAGTGCATCGGAGTGCATCATATATTTAAATATTCATACTTGGGCGTACTTTTGTACTAAAAACTGAAAACTTAAATCTTTAAAATCTCCGCTCCGATATTATTTACCGCCATAAATTATATATATCTATGTGTATTTAGAGGTCCTCTAAATAACTATGTAAAAATCATCCGTGGCCGCTGAAAAAAAATATGACAATATTCTTCAAACAAATTTACCCAATGCCCTTTGGATCTCATTACCTTACAATATTCCATAACGTAATGAAATAATGTTACAGCTGTCATCGCTGTCACCTACAACCACAGGTAATGCTGGAGATTTGCCTTTCGGCTTCTGAACCCATCTTAGAGTACTTATAATATGTGTGTAGATAAAGTATTGTACGCGACTTTGCGTAATTGGCATTACGCAACCGTAACGTTAACAACTATAGTAGTAGTTTGTTTTCTCAAATGTATGTGTTATTTTAATTGAATACCCGAATAAATTATTCTCTTCTTTTCTATTCATTCTATACTCTATTGGTAACCACATTTAACTTCTCATACTATTACTATGTACTTAGCCGGCTTCTGTCATCTGTTTCTAATGGGTATGAAACAAGAAGCGACATGCAGGTTCTGGTAAGGAGACAGAGAAGACAGTAATGCACATCCTCTGCTCATGCGGACCACTAATGTGCAACAAAAATATCTACCTAGGGTGACATATCATGGACCCACAAGAGATACAACTCCTCACTGCCCAAAGCATCTGGAAATTCCTGGACGCAACGGGTCTTTGTGGTGAGCTCTAAACAAAGGGCTGCCACAAAAGATCAGCAATGGTCGAAGTGGCACACAAGGCCCATCTCAACCCCTCAATACCAATAGCCGCCTTCTTTGGTATTAGGTACCTACGGCAAATCGAGTTACCAGTATTAACGTTTTGATCGCCATGACAAATACCCAATTGTCAGTCCGGAACGCAGGAATAGATATAATTAAAAATGTGCTTTAAATGTAATAGAAAACCGATATTCTTATACAATAAGGCTATCAAATGGTTACAAAGTCGTTCCACGAATATAATTGAAAATCAAGGAAACTTCCTCAACAAACTCTGTGTACTTCCTCAGAATAGAAGGGACTGAAATGTTTGTGGTAGGCAATGTGTGTAAATACATATTATTTCAAGTTCAAACAAAGCTACGCAGATAGGTATTATATAATATTTACAGAGTGTATTTACACTGACAACGTTACGTTACCAATTTAACAGGAACTTTGAGTAGAACTTACCTGGAAAAAAAGAATTCAAGGTTAGTTTTATAAAAAGAGAGGTCAATCTCACACGAATTGACCTAAACCTCAATCTAAGCTAGCTAGCTCTAGGCTTGTAGGTACTATGGGTACTAGACTAGAACTACGGTAACTGCGATGTCCTTAGTCTAACTTTAAAATACCAAACAACATGTTATCGTATTGTCCACGTAAAGATAGGTCTTATTTACTTGACAGTTATGGCGATCGAGTTACAACACGTCAAAGGCAATATGTGGCATTATCTATGTAAAGGGACCTTATTGTCGATGGCGCTTACGCCGCACTGCGTAACGCGACGTTGTATTTTATCGGAGCATCTTTAATAATAGCGGAAGCGCCATCGACAATAAGGTCCCGTATCATAGCGTCACACATGGTTTTACCCGGTAGAATAGAGCCCTTGGTAGAATCATGCGACGGTGGATAGCGCTGTGAGAAGCGACATTTTAAAAAGGATATTTTGCTTGGGATACCAAATACCTGTTCGTTACGTTAACTTCCTTTTTCAATCATTTGATATTTGACATATCTATTCGATGTTATTGGACATATAGGTACAATAATAAACAATTTAAACAAAGTGGCGAAAACTATTACTCTTACTGTCTTCTTATGGAGTCCATTACAGTCTAACATATAACCCATCTATTTAACATAATAAGATGGATCTCCAACTAACATAATTTCATTACAACTCACGTGTTCCAGTTAAATAAGATAGACAAGCCGAGGGGACGAGATTTCCCTCTTTAATTTAGCCGCGCTATTAATTCTCAGGGCGGCAAGGGGAAATTAACTTCAGGGATCTGGGGCCGCAAACACTTTTCAGCAGGTACCTTCCAGGCTTCAATTATGTAAAACTTAATCAAAACCTACAGCGTCATAATTAACAACAAACAATCGGGAATATTGCCGTACGGTACGCACTGTTCATTAAAAAAGTAAACATTCAGCGTGGAACCAATTAATCTGCCGTTTTTGGCAGTCTGATCGGAGTTATGAAAAAAAAATGTTTTGCAAGTTCTTTTTCAAATATATTTTATCTATCATAAAAAATGTGCATTTCTAAAAAAGTTTGCACATCAAATAACATTTTTTAACCCTCATTATTTTTTCTAATTTTGGTACCATGTCTTTCCATAATTTTATTTTGATTGTAATTTTATGCCCCATATCTTATTTTTGATTATTAAGAAAATATACGCTCATTAGAACTTTAATTACCAAAAAAATGTAATGCCTCTAGTGTAAAAATACTGAAAAAGTCGTTAGCGAAAATTAATTGCTGTAACAAACATTTTTAGAAATGCTCATATATCCCTATTCGTTAAGGTTTTGTTGTTTTTCCATTAAAGCGTAACAAAAACAAAGGGATCCTCAGAATTTTATATTATAATGTATTACTTACAAACATAGCAAATTGAAAGCGACAGGCCAACGGGACATATTTTCTTTCCCCGCTGTTTAAATAATAAACTTTGCTTTTAGTAACGTAACGACTCCGGCCCCGTAACTTACGATCCCTAAGGCCCGAGTTATAAGAGCCAATCACGTCCCAGGAGCGCGGGAGACGATAGAAAACTGCGTAAGGAACAGGCGCAAATTATGGAATAAGCGATTAGATTACCTTAAACGTTTCACTGACGAGCTCGTCACTAACCAGCTTGTCTCGCGTGCTTGCAGGAATGTGGTAGAATTTGGTACCTACTGACTTTGGGCGAGCTGCTACGAATCCTGCGATCATAGTTGATATGTATCTAACTCTGTTTTAAACCTATGAACGAGCATGCGGGACAGTTTAAGCTTGCCAGTTATTAGTTCGTCGACGAGAACACCAGCGAGTTATTTAAGAGAATCTACGCCCTCGAACGGCCTTCTTAATTAGGATAATTTCTTAATTAATGACTAAGCAAAATAAGCTCCGAGTCAGTGTGGCAATATTGACTCAAGGCAAGATACTATGTTTAATGCCTTGATAATTTAAGTAAAACAAACGACGGCTACTAAGTAAAGAACGAAATTACTTGTGCGGCGCGAAACAAACCGACAATAAATCATTGTAATGTTGTTCAGATTAACGATATTACTACTATAAGAATATACAATATATAACACAAGTCTTCCATTTTAGCGTACCGCATCTTTAATGTGTCGCATGATGTCATACACCAAAAACTACGAAATGTAATTTCTACGAACAAACATGTATTTATAAATTCCGATGAGCTAAAAGTTGACGTCAATAAAGAGAACAACACAGTTCCTACAAGATATTCGGAAATCGAACGTGAGTTGCATTTATAAATAATCTGCGATTGATTTGATTTCCTCCATCTCGAGTGACAGGGCGGGAGACTAGGGTTACCCTTTATTTCAATTTCCTTTAGCCCATTATGCTTGAATATTGCAACATACACAAAAAAATTGGTTGCTTCTAACAAAATTGCAAAGAATGAGTATTGATTCTACACGAGTCTACGTTAGATAGATCACATTGACTATTGGTGATTCACAAATGAACTGACCCTTGTTATTTCTAGCTTTGGTTGATATACACTCCGGGGCAAAATTAGCGGAACAGAGTGCGTTATTCATACAAACGAGGTTATTTTGAAGCTTTGGTTCTATGCCTGGGGTTGCTTAGAGTGAGGTTTAATAGTGGATACTTTGAGGTTCAATAGAGGAGGTCAAAACTTCGTAAGATACTTAATTGATCGAACAGGCAGTTAACACCACGGTGAGAGAGTTTGTGTCAGCGTTTGGAACTCCTTACATTTTATTACCCCTTTAGATGTTTTTCTGAACATGTAAAAATCCGGCGTTAGCCGCAGATTCAATCGATTGGGTATCTTAGGTACTCTGGACGTCCTGTTTCGATGCAAGGGGTATCCATCATCAGATTTCACTAAAAACCATCCGCAGGCATAGCACCAAAGCTTCAAAATAACCTCGTTTGTATGAATAACGCACTCTGTTCCGCTAATTTTGCCCCGGAGTGTATTATAGCTGTTTTATATTATTTATGTCAACTAAGATTACATCTCAGTGGCTCTCATTCTTTGAATGAACCTAATGTTAGCCTTATGACTAGGCGTTTCTTCAATTGAGGGTATGTACAGTCAAGGAATTTAATTTGTGACCCACCTTAGGTCCAAAGTCAATTTGACATTCTACAGCAATAAGGTTGAGTTTCCTATCAATTACAAATGACTTGACATCTCTATTGACAATGATATCTTCAAGCAGATGTTCTTTGAAATGGGTAGCAAATTAACTTCCGTGACCGTATGATAACGTCAACATAATTATGAAATTACGCTCCTATTGCATCGTATACTGGCTTATACTCCGGAACAAAAAAATAAAATTCTGGAAAATTTACAAAAAACCAGAACACGTCCGCTGAACGTATTTAAAACAACTCAATTTGTCTCTTAATTTTTTTGTTTGTAATATTTCCGTACGATGATTCCCATTTTCAGGACAAATAGCTAATTTTCCGGACGTCTCTTTAACTCTCTGTGTTGCCAGAAGTGTGGCAAGTGGCAACCCTAGGCGCAATCGTGCCCCGTGACCTGTGTGATACGGCGGCTTCGCCAATATTCCCCACAATATATCTTTGAAGACATTTTATATTCCACGACTGACAATGACGACACGTGTCGGCCTTTCCCATTATTATCATATTTATTGGTTATAAAATAGAGTATCACAATAATCCAGGGATATCGGTGTTTAAAGCACGAACATTTATAGGGTTCCAGGGTAATAAAAATAAAAACAGGAGCGTTGAGTTGACTTTTCGGAAGAAGGTTGCCATATCAACAATTTAAAAAACACTTATATTAATGTTGCTACACTAAAAATTTAAGTTTGCAACAATATTTGCATTAGTTTTCGTAAATTCGGAACAGAGATAGCTTATACCCTGAATTAACACAGACAAATTCACTTGATACGTGATGATCAACGCGGACGAATTTGCAGGCTGTAGCTAGTCCATAGTGTACTGTAATAAATACGCTAAGCTCGCTTCATCGTCGACCCTGTTCCGACTCTCTGGTTCCAACTTTTGGGTCAAAAGAAAACATTAATTTAAAAAAAAAACACAAAAGCGAGTTTACATTTTGTTAGCATTGTAATTATTGAATGTTTTAATGTTAATTATATAACAATGGGCACAATTTGACTCAGAAAACTGACCACAAATTAAAAGTAACATATTAAAAACATACGGACCTTAATTTCCCAACAAAACGAAAGACGACGATTTCTAAAGAGTAGCTCATCATCAGCCTATATTAGTCCACTGCTGGACATAGGCCTCTCCCATTGCACGCCAACGAGCACGATTCGTGGGCACTCTCATCCAGCTCTGGCCAGCCACCTTGCGAAGATCTCCGCTCCACCTAGTCTGAGGGCGTCCTACACTACGTTTGCCGATTCGCGGTCTCCATTCAAGAATACGATAACTTCAGCGATTATCGGTTCTGCGGCATAACTGACCGGCCCACTGCCACTTCAAGCTGCTAATTCGATGGGCTATGTCGATAACTTTAGTTCTCTGTCGGATCACCTCATTCCGGATTCGATCGTTCAGAGAAACTCCCAACATAGCCGTCTCCATAGCTCGCTGAGCGACTTTAAATTTGTGAACCAGCCCTATCGTAAAGAGTAGCTATAAAAGCAAAAAATGTTCAAACTAAAAATAGAGCTAAAATGGCCGTGTGTAGCAGCCCCGTGGGCAATAGCGAATTTCTATCGGACCTTTTCCTAAGGTTTACTTAATACTCAATTGAGATGGTTAAGTAAACTAATAATGTCTAGAAGTCGAAAAGTATTTGTCGTTGTCAAATTTGGGCGCGCGGTTATTTGCTTCCTCCAATGAATTGGGCATGAAAATGTGGAGGAATTTGTTTGAGTGCCCCGTGCCAACCGAATGTGCTTGTTAACATAAATTAGGCGAATCGAATTGCTAACCGCTTGGCTAGAAATGAAATTTGACGTAATATACGAGTATGATGTGCTTCACTCGATATATTATTCAAATTTATAAGTATTCCATATGTCAAGGGAAATTGAATCTGACTGAAATTTGATTTTCAATTTTATATTTATTAAAGTTTACACACGGAAAATACACTACAGAAATACATTTTATTTATCAAGAACTAGCGTCCCGTCCTCGCTTCGTTTCGGTTAAAACAAATAAAAAATATCCTACCTTTAAATGTACGTGAAATAGTTTTTCGGATTGGTTCCGTGGTTCCGGTCCGGAGATTACCTTTCAGATAAACGCAAACTCACAAAATTCGCACTCTCTCTTCATAATATTAGTATAGATACCTAATAGAAAAAGAAAAGAGAGAAAGAAAAGCACCGCGCAGCACGGCCTATTTTCCACTCGGTAAAACCATTGGCCTTTACATGTTATCGTGTTACTATAGCTCTTATTTACTTGACAGTAAAGGCGGCCGAGTTAAAAACAATACCATAACACGTCAAGCAAATGGTTCTACCAAGTTGCATTAGAGGCCCTGTTGCCGCTCGCTGTACAGTCAACAGCATAAATAAGTGATCATTTATGTACCTTATCACTTTAACGTCGTGTTTGAAATGTCATACAAAATTGTGAAACGATTGAAAGCGACAAGGTACATAAATGGTCACTTATTTATGCTGTTGACTGTACAACATAAATAAACGCGAAACTTGTAAGTATTTTGCAAATTATAGGATGATTGAAAAACTCGAGACTCACTGAACAATTTGATGTTAATCTCAATTCGACGGGAAAATAATCGGTCTAAAAATGGCGACGACAGAGGATACGAGTGGACATTCTCGGAGAATAATAAAATAAGAGCCGGTATCCAAGTGGGAGTAAGTAAACCTACAGATAGTTTAGTAATACATTTCATAAGTCCAATAAAAAGTCCAAAGTTCTCTACGTTAAAGGCCAAGCCACACCGGTTGCGTGACGTGCACGTGCGCGTTCGCTTTCCACTGCGTTGTTTAGTATGAATTCTCATTACGACATGTCACTATACAACACAGTGGAAAGCGAACGCGCACGTGCACGTGCACGTGACGCATCAGTTGTGGCTGGGCCTTAAATTTGTCAATTCTCAGAAGTTAATGTCTCTGGTTCTGGCGAAACTCAATAATTAATTATGATTAAGCAATCATAAGGCTTTTATTCGACAGCTAAGGAATGCCCGTGACTTCGTACGCATACCATTTGTTTCCGCTATTTTTCCATTAAGGCTTGAATTTCGAAAAATCCGTCCTTACTACACCTTTGCATTACTATAGGAATATACCTAATACCTAAAGAAGAAACTGACTGAGTGACTGACTGACATATCAACGCACAGCCCAAACCGCTGGGTTTAGAGATTTCAAAGGGCATTGGGTAAGATTGTATGAAGAAAATTGTCTTTTTTTTTTCAGCGGCCACGGATTATTTTTTCATAATTATTTAGAGGACCTCTGAATACACATAGATATATATAATGTATGGCGTTAAATAATATCGGAGCGGAGATATTAAAGATTTAAGTATTCAATTTTTGGTACAAAAGTAAGCCCAAGTATGAATATTTAATTACCTCGACTCCGATTCACTGCACGAGTATTACATTACATAACAAAATATGTTTATTTTTAATAATTGTATCATAATATACCACTTTTACGAATGGCCGCTCACCTTGAAAATGTATGACTTTACAAATGACAACACTTTTACCCAAACCCCTTTGGCACGTAGGTTCCATGGGGTGTAGTAGGTGTGCATAAAGAAATGATTTTTGGTAATTCATCCCCCAAGAGGTTAAAATACTACCCCTAAGCTTATTCTGCGCGTACGCAGCCGTCCTCTAGTTAATGTATAAAACCAACCATCTTAAAAACAGTGGCATTTTTACTAAGCCTCATTTTACTTTTTCAGAACGGCCCAAGTGCCCTCTATTTGCAAATCACGTATTATCCATTACCAAATTTCACGTTTTTAGTTAACTGATTCATATTCATAACTATATTTATTTCATTACAAGTAGGTTTATAATTACAATAAACGGGTAATGAAAAGGTTGTGAGCACACGGCTGAATTTAAGCTCACCCTTGGTCAGCCATGGAGACATTACAATGGTTCAGGCGGTGCGTTATCTGTTAGTAACAGGACAGCTTTATAAGTATAGATGGATATAGTGATAGGTCCGAGTTCTAGTCTAATTGTTGCGTATGACATCCTGCCGGGGTAAATGGCCTATATCTACGCTTCCCATGAATATTAACACGCTGCATACATTACGACGCTCTTACGCTGCGGAGATATCATGAACGGGGTAAGAACTGAATATTCTAGGATGGTTAGATAAAAATGGCAATACTGTGAGATAAAAACGATATAAAGGACGTGATATTGGATTTGACGAAGGTTAACAGCAACAATAAAGGAAACTCTTTTAAAAATTCCACTAACGTTTGATAGAACTTATAGATATCGATTATCGATTCACTGAAAACTTCTTTTAGCTAAAACTGAGTTGTATGATAGGTTAGGTTAGACTTTAATGTATTTATGTAAGTATAACTTTATTGTGTATATCAAGAATTACAGGAATTACAAGATAGTATTTGTAGAAAGGTCAGCTTACTCCTTTAGAGGTACCTATTTTCTATCGACTAACCTTTAGGTAAAAGATGCAAGAAATAAAACCCTTTACCTTAGCGACAAAAAAAACTGGTTTACCATATCAAGAATAAAGATTGAACACACATTATAAATGTAAATATTTTATTACAAATACACAAATCAATTATATAAAGAAAACAACCACGTAATACCTAATTGTAACATCTTTGTGAAGTGAAACATAATTCAACGCATGTTAGTAGGCAAGGCTGAAACTAACATCATAATTCTGATGTAAGGTTGGTATAACTGGTACAATAAAATAAAAAAGTGCGTAAACGAGTGATTTACAGTGATCTGGGTTAAAAGGAAAATCGACCACTTGAAATGACCCGTCTGAAGTTGGATCACAAGTAACAGTACTTATCCAAAGTTCAATCAAAATGTAATTGAGCAAAAATATTTACAACCAAATTTTTTATCGTTATACATTAATTAAGCCCGAATGGAATGGGACAAACCTTATAAATTATGTTCAGATTTAAATAAGCACAAAGTGAATGTAGTCTATTATGAATTAATTAATTCAGATTAAGATCTAAATCTATGCAGCTTCAAAGTGACGTTTTTATAATTGGGTACATTTCAGGTAGGACGTATTTACGGTTGGTCATATTTCTGAGTGTACGTAAAATACGACCTATATCATAGTGGACAAATTTACCAAGGGGCATGATTCCATTTTAGATGTTATTTAGGTTGGATAATTTTTCAAGTCGATGTAGGTATTCCAAATTGTTTTTTTTTTTTAGTTTGACGTATAATTTCAAATCTTCGCTTTTCCTTTAAACACAAATAACAGTAATGAGTCTTTAATTAATCTTGATTAGTAAGTAAACCCGCTGTACCTATCTGTGACGTAATGCCGACAGATAGCGATAGATAGTCCACTTAGGAACCTCATTAAAATTTAATGACGAAAGAACTGCCTACAAAGTTCCTTCCCAAAACGTTAATCACAACGCGAAGCAAATTGATCTAATTAAAAGCGATTTACTTAACGTTATTTATTTAAAGTAAGTGTTACTGGCATAGTACACAATATCGAGGAAGCGTTTTAGAAGTTTTATTGACTTTTCATTTATATTGTTATTTTTAATTCCCCAACTTAACTAATCCCCGACGCAAAAAGAGGGGCGTTACAAGTTTAACCTATGTATCTCTGTGTGTGTATGTCGTGTATCTATCTTGAACATCTTAGATATGTTGCCAATTATCTTAAATAGGATATCTTTCTAAGGTCATTCTGACGTAGCTATACCAAATAAACGGACTAAAGATCTATATTTACAGCCCATTTCAGACTCATCCGACTACTAACGAGAAACGCGACTGTATGGCGCTCTCGTACGACCGTTAACTAAAACAAAACAATCTATTCGTTAAGCTAAAATCTAGAACGGCCATAACGTTTGCATATAAAGCTCGTTTAACATTTTACGCCGCAGCGTACGAAGTGGACGCCGTAGAACGTTCCATCACGCTTGCGTTACAGTCGTTCGTTACTTCTAATGAGAGTCCCGGACGACTAACTTATTTACTACGGCTAGACTACATTGGGAGTGAAGGCATAGACGTCGCTAGAGGACCGCATGCCCGACGTGTTTTGTTTTAAAACTTATTCTGCTGCTAGAAACAATTATTTAATTCAGTAATTCGTTGGAAACCCGCAGTAGACTGTAGACTTTAATAGAGATTAATGTTTGAGTAGAATGATAGAAGAAAACGGACAGTTTGGTAGTTGGGTGTTTTCCAAAAAAGTGCTTATAGTTAAGAACTAAAATTAACATCGGTAACTTTTCCATTACGTCACGACAATTAACTATACTGCTATAAGACAAATAGAGGCATCTCAGACAATTTTTTTGTAGCAAATGCAACCATTAAAATAACGAATGAAGATTGAAACTGCTTCGGTTATTGAATGTGAGATACCGCTATTGGCGTTTGAGGGCAGTACCTAAATGTATAATTAATTGTTGTGACGTAAGGAAAAGTTACCGTGGTTGATTTTAGTCCTTAATTGCGTATACTTTTTTTTGAAAACCGCCCAGTTTGTTCGAAATTGGGCGATCCTTCGCGAGCCATTGGCGCTAAGCACATTGTTGGCATATAGGCCTTTATTTTATCACCAGCTTCTGTCCGCGTCTTTCTCCGCGTTGACCATCCACAGGAAGTGAGATTTTTGGAGATAAAAGGTACCTTTTGTGTTAACTACGTGCGTACATGAAGAGGTTAATGAATGTCCTCTAAAAGCGAAAGTTGTATGTTTAGACTTGTGCATCTGGCGCTCCATAGTCTGCCTACCTCATTGGGAGACAGGCGTGAATATAATACGCTATCTTCATTCCAAATTTCATCCTATCCAGCCGTTTCAGCGTGATGAAGTAACAAACATACTAACTTCACACGCATCCAAAGTGATGTAATAACAGAGTGTAACTATTTTTTCAAGTACCTTGTTTTAAGCGATTTTTAGTTACGTTATTCAGCTAAATTTAAAAGGATTTTTCATTTATTTCTAACTAGCTTTCGCCCGCGACTCCGTCCGCGTAGAAGTCGTTTATCGCTGCTCCCTCGGGAAATGTCCAATTTTCCGGGATAAAAAACTATCCTATATCCTATTCCAGGACCTAACCTATATGTGTGCCAAGTTTCATATTGATCCGTATAGTGGTTGAAGCGTGAAAGACGGACAAACATACACACTTTCAAATTTATAATATTAGTATGGATTTGTGAGAGTAGGTAGGTACCTAAAACGCCAATGCTGCACGAAATTCAGAAAATATCTATGACAATGGCGTCAATCTCATGATTATCTAGTAAATAAAAAGTAGAAGTTAAAAACCACAAGATAATAAGGTACTGAAGATATCCTTATACAAATGTTTGACGGCGTCCAGGAAAACAAAAGACTTACAATTTCCTTGTATAGGGTTTCCCACATGTTTAAGGAAAACGGATCAGGCATAAATTCAAAATATAATGGAAAAAGTTCCCTGGTCGTTGCCATGGAGACCGGTATCTACCTACACAGGGGGGACTGTGTAGGTAACAGTTTTATTACGAAGTGAAAAACTCGCATCAAAACAAGATTTAAGTCTCATCAAAAGTTTGAGATTTTTTCAAGAAACTACATCCGATAAATAAGACTCATATATTATCGTATTTTCAACTTTTTGATAGCTCTAGCTAGCTTGACAGTAATGGCGGCCGAGTTAAAGCAATACCATGACAGGTCAAAGTCGATATGGATGTTATCGCCTAGAATAGAGGCACGGCAGTGATAGTATAATGTTCTCTTTTTTATATTTTAACCCGCGACAAAAAAAGACGAGTGTGATAAGTTTAACGTGTGCATCTATGTAAGTATGTGTGTGCCTGTGCAAATGTGTGTAACGGGTGGATCCTAATGGAGGTGTTTTTTTTAAAGAAATCTAGTAGATACCTACTTTAATGGGGATGGTGTTCAGCAAGGTTTCATGAAATTCCTTTGGGCGGTTTAAAGGTAGAGCCACACCGGATGCGTGCGCGTAGACGTGACGTGTGCGTGCGCTTTCCACTGCGGTGTATAGTATGAATTCTCATACGACATGTCATTATACAAAGCAGTGGAAAGCGCACGCGCAGTCGCGCACGTCACGTCTACGCGCACGCATACGGTGTGGCTGCGCCTTAAGATAGGTATCAGCTCTGACAGAAGGGGTCCCATTATATCGGGACCTTTTATCCATTTCATTGTTATTTATACCGTTTTTAGAACAAAACAGTTTTTTTATTTTTGTCAATTGTACCTAGGATGCTGCTACGTAATAATAATAATAATACTGTCCGAGCCGATTTCGGCTACAGCGACTGCTGGACAGGCTCAGTAGCTAGCGCCTCGTTGGTCCGCGCGTTGGTGCGCTCGCATGTGACTGTTGTAGCCAATTTTGACCTTAAATTTTCTTGTATCTTCGACCACGAAAAAGGGATGCTTGGGCAGCCGCGGTTACTACCCCCCAGTAGGTGTAGGACAAGCTTTGTTTAGGACACCTTTTCTAGTCCCCTCCCCGTGCGGGGGGAGCAGTGCCTCCCTAAATAGGGCTGCTCCGTCACTCTGGCTGCTGCCCAATCCACGCTGTTGTCCCAGGTGCAACGCGGAAACGACCATCAATACCGGAGCCGCCGGTGTGCAGGCATCAGACAAAGCCGGGTGCACATCACAACCCGACCTCTCTACCTCTGCCCATCGCCACAGGACTTAGTCTCGGGAGCCTTTATTCATGCCGCAGTCATCTACGCAGGATATATTTAAGTGCATAAGCGTACGCGCAAACACAGACGCACTCTCTCGTCCTCACCCTTCTGTATCCGATGGAACGGAGAACCGCTACGACCGGAGAAGAGTTTGGATGCAGCATTTGACCGACAGCGCTTTTGACCTCAGCTGTCGCCCTTGGCCTTCTGCAATGCCTTGCTGTTCCGCCTAATCAGCCAAAAACCATTTGTTTATCAACTTTGGATTGCTGCTACGTATACGTGCGTTGGCCAAAGCCAACTGATGAAGCTGAAGACCGACGACGGCAGAGTCATTTCATCCAAACCTGAGCTATTGGCGGAAGTTGAGAAGTTTTATGGACAGCTGTACACGACAACCCGAACACCCGTCGCAAATCGAGCTAAAGACCCGAGGGCTAGATTAACCCGACACTATACCGAAGATCTCCCCGACGTCAGCCTGTACGAGATTAGTATGGCCCTCAAACAGCTTAAGAATGGCAAAGCCCCAGGTGAGGATGGAATTACAAACGAACTCCTGAAGGCGGGTGGTAAACCCACCCTTAGGGCCCTTCAGACGCTGTTCAGCTCCGTCCTCCACGAAGGGAGAACGCCGAAAGCATGGAACAGAAGTGTGGTGGTTCTCTTCTTCAAGAAAGGTGATAAAACTTTGTTGAAGAACTATAGACCCATCTCACTTCTGAGCCATGTTTACAAGCTGTTTTCGAGGGTCATCACAAATCGTCTCGCGCGCAGGTTTGACGATTTTCAGCCTCCCGAACAAGCCGGTTTCCGAAAAGGCTATAGTACCGTAGACCACATACATGCGTTGCGGCAGGTTATACAGAAGACCGAAGAGTATAACCTCCCCCTTTGCCTTGCATTTGTGGACTACGAGAAAGCCTTCGATTCGATCGAGACCTGGGCTGTACTACAGTCTCTCCAGCGGTGCCAAGTTGACTACCGATATATCGAAGTGTTAAAGTGTCTGTACGAAAACGCCACTATGTCCGTCCGACTACAGGACCAGAGCACGAAGCCTATTCCTCTGCAGCGGGGAGTCAGACAAGGAGATGTGATCTCTCCGAAGCTGTTCACCGCTGCATTGGAGGATGCTTTTAAGGTTCTGGACTGGAAAGGACGAGGCATCAACATAAATGGCGAGTACATCACTCACCTTCGATTCGCTGACGATATCGTAGTCATGGCTGAGACCAAGGAGGACCTCAGTGCAATGCTCGCTGACCTCAGTGGAGTTTCCGACCGAGTTGGCTTGAGGATGAACATGGACAAGACGAAAGTCATGTCCAACGTCCATGTCGCGCCAACTCCCGTGATAGTCGGAGGCTCTGCGCTCGAAGTTGTTGACGACTATATTTACCTGGGACAAACGGTCCAGTTAGGTAGGTCCAACTTTGAGAAAGAGGTCACTCGTCGAATCCGACTCGGATGGGCAGCGTTCGGGAAGCTTCGTAGCACCTTTTCGTCCAAATTACCGCAGTGTCTGAAGTCAAAAGTCTTTGACCAGTGTGTGTTGCCAGTGATGACTTACGGATCTGAGACGTGGGCGCTAACAATGGGCCTTATAAGGAAGCTCAAAGTCACTCAGAGGGCTATGGAGAGGGCTATGCTCGGGGTTTCTCTGCGTGATAGAATCAGAAATGATGATATCCGCAGTAGAACTAAGGTTACCGACATAGCCCGAAGAATAGCCAAACTTAAGTGGCAGTGGGCGGGGCACATTGCTCGCAGGACTGATGGCCGATGGGGTCAAAAGGTTCTTGAGTGGCGTCCGCGGACCGGGAGACGAGCTGTAGGTAGGCCTCCAACAAGATGGAGTGACGACCTTGTAAAGATCGCGGGAACGCGGTGGATGCGAAAAGCACAAGATCGGTCTGAGTGGAGAGCCTTGGGGGAGGCCTATGTCCAGCAGTGGACGTCTTTCGGCTGACATGATGATGATGATGATACGTGCATGCATTCAGCTTTTCACCTTCCTTTACCAAAAAGATTTAAGCAAACACTCATAACAAGGGTTAGGATTTTGGTGGTATAACCGTGGTTCTAGAATCCATGGAGTTGCTATTTCCTAATTATTATAACATACAAGTACTTTGATTTTAGCTTACAGTATTGTCATATTTCAAAATAAACTAAATGCGTTTTTACTCCGGTTTATCCATACCTACTAATATTGGTTTATTTTTAATGCTTTCCTCGGTACCAAATTTAACGAATGAATAAATTTTGTAATATGACAATACTGAAGGTAATTAATACATTAGGAAATGTATATCCAGGATATAAACCTATCTCCATTTCAAAATTCATCTAAATCCGTCCAGCCGTTGCACCGTGAAGGAGTAACACAGAAACACAAACTTTCGCATTTATATTATTTATTTATTTATTTAAACTTATTTGCACAAAGTACAAAAACGTACAAAGGGCGGACTTAACGCCCAATAATAATATTAGTAGGATTAGGAAACAGCGACTCCATGGATTCTAGAACCACGGTATGCCACCAAAAGCCCTAAACCTACAAATCACGTGAGCCATTTGTTGTACAAGCGTAATCTCGCGTACCTCGGGCCCCTAAATGATCGAAGGTAATTTAGGCAACGAACACATCATCATCTCACGCGCAGGCGTTACTTGGCGCAAATGAGATGATATCATTTATTACTAGAATACCGCCTCGTGCCTATGCTTTTAAATATGGCGCCTATGGCGGGTACGAGCTCTTAACGAGTACGGCCAGACAAACCGTCGCGGGCGCGCGGCCTGCGCGCGACGGGTGCGCCGCGCGATATTTCCATACAAACCGCTAGCGTGTTCAAACAAGCTGCGCCCCGTCGGCATCGCGCCCCGCTTCTGTTGCGACACGCCAGCGCAGCCCGCGACCAGTCAGTGTGACGTCAGACAGCGCAGCGCAAAACGAATGACCAAACCACAGAGAGCGAGCGGGAGAGTGAGATGCGGGCGGGACGCGCGCGCGATGCTGGCGAATTGATGGCGCGATCCTGGCGGGTTGATGGCGCGAGGCCAGCGCGATGCGCGCTTGCTCTGTGTGACCGGACGTCCCGCCCGCATCACTCACTCACCACGCCCCGCTACCGTCCCGCTGGCAGTCTGTTCGAGCCTTAAGGATCAGTTTGCTTGTAGCAATCCATTGACGAGTTGTTCTAACATTATTGAGTCGGGAGCTATTGCAGGGATGCAATGCATCACGAAAAGCATGCGGGTTATCGACCATGAAACAGCCTTTAACCCAGGAAGATTAAACAGGGATGTGATTCTCTTAAGCATCTCACTTTGCAACTCGAGGCAGCTCATATTAACCGGTTAGTTTAAGTAGTCCCGTCAGAGCGTGCAAAACACATTTTGCCGCGTGCATTCTCAATTAGACAGCTTTTTGCGACATAGACTCGCACCTCTCACCGCACGCTATAGGTGTAAATTCTGTAGGTACAGTTAGTGTGTTAGTGTTGGATAATGCATCTGGTCTACGAGTAGGTATGGTTGGCTATCACAAATTACAACCCTTGTTATATCAACGCATCCTCACTTCATAGATAGTTTATGTGTAACAAATAGATTGTCTACACTTTGCTTGATTGACTGCAAACAATAATTCCAGAGCAAGCTGATATTCCAAACAACTAGACCGTAGCACAAACTCTGCTCTCTGTGTGCGGGCTGAGATAGGTTTTTCAAATATTGGTAATATTCAGAACGTGGATAGACTTGGTTACTTCAGATTGAAGTAAAGCATTTGCCACATATTAGGAACGAGAATAAGTATAATCGTGCCGTTCCAAAAGGCCCGAATTGGCAGCTTTCATATAGTACAAAATAATAATATGTGTTTGAGGCATGTCTTCTGTTATGTATTCCGTTGACAGCTGTCAAATCAAGCCTCGTAGAGCGAAGCGACTATAGTTTAATATAATGATTTATTCACTAAATTGGCCACAACTACGCTTTTTTATAGGTCTGCCATCATTGCAGAGAAGACGTGCCGCAAGAATCTCTAGCAGCACGGGTAGCACAAGTTGTATTTTCTCGCTTGTCGCTCAGTGCGTCTCTATCGTTACGGACTAGATAGGAGGGGAGATCCGAGCGACAAAGAAGTCGCGGGCAACTTGTGCTAGCCGTACAGAAGTATTTTTTTAACCAATATTGCTTTAAAAATAGTTGCATTTTAATTAAATCATCAACACACTTAATCCAACATAAACCGCAAGCTGGCTAGGCCACTTAACGAGGAGCCCAATAATAAAAATAGAACCGCGACCTAGCCCTTATTATAATAGCTTTATAGTACCCTTTAATGGATATTAATGCTATCGTAAAATATCGGCTTATCGCAGCGGAAAACCTATAACGATTTTTATGAGCAACTATTGTTGAGTATGATAAATTATTGCGGTAAACTCCCGGTCATAATCATAACTCATCGTTTTTCACAACACCAGCGAAGCCTACAAATATCTTTGCCAGCTTGACAAGAGGAATAAACGGGAGGATGCTAGAATTTAACTACGCCATTTAAACGAAGCAGACTGCCACGAATATTAATTAGGTTACATTAATCCTTGCTATTACTGTTAAGAGAAACGCAATTCGGGGCACAATTAGCATGATTTATTGTATTTTTCGAACAACCCTGCTTAAAACCGGAAATACATTTAGGGATCCTTAAATAACAGTCTCGTGAATAGGTTTAAGAGAGTATAATTTATGTGAATTGTTCCTATCGTGAACCGCCGAAAATTACATGTCTGTACCGATCTACTTGCGGTTGGAATGCGGGGCGATAATAAACATATAGAAGGATTGACATTGACATTGACATTGACATCATAGGTAAGAGAAAATATATAAACAACATATAAAAACTGTAAGCAGGAGCACTTAGAAACAATAAAAGCACCCTGACCATATTTTGCGTAGTGGTCTATTCTACTGTTTTATTTAACGAACTGAAAATAGTAGATACCTAATCAGATAAGCATTACCATTTTTTAATTACAGTAGCGTTTTTAAATTGCGAAAAATAACAAGGAGTGTTACTCACAGTTTTGATGCTGTAGGCCCTGCCTACCGCGGGATTTTAAATTTCAATTTTGTGAGAAGAGGAAGATCAAGCGAAGACTTCCAGTAACAATATTTGCAAAGATGAAAAACGTTGACGTTGAGACGGTTCTTTACAATTTGGGCAATTATCAGCGTCATAAACAATCAAGTTCCATACAAAGTAATTAAGGTATCCTTACTAATTACTATAAATGTATGTGTTGTTGTTTGATTTCATCTTGACCTTTCCCAAAGAGAACGTTGGTTGTTACAGGGATAGTTTAATGTCCGGAGACGGACAAAGAGTATTTTTCATCAAGGAAAAACGGAGTTTCTAAGGGAATAGCTTAAAATACTTCGACGCGGACAGACTCACGAGCAAAAGCTAGATAAGAGCTTCGTAATAAAAGAAACAAAGGTTTACCCTTGTTTCGTAGACACTCATAGCACGTATCACTTCGCAGAATTTTCGTTTCATACCTCTAGAAAGCTATTTTCTGCTGAACCCGTGTTGACTTCCGGTTATCTTGTGATGGTTTGGTACAAGTCTAACCTAACCTCATCATAAATCATATTTAAGATAACCGGAAATCAACACGGGTTTAGCTGAAAATAGCTTTCTATGAAACGAAAATTCTGCGAACTGATACGTTCTATAAAATGAGTATCGGTGAAACACGGGGACACCAGAAACAAAGCTAGAACGCAAAAGACTGAACAATAATGTAAGCGTAAGTTTACATTAACGAGTCTAAAAATGTTTGTATAATGATAACATTGAAAAGCCGCGAGAAGAACCATGACCTTGCCGTTTGCAAGACACTTCAAGCCAACAACAAGCGTTGTACATGTACGTATATCGTAGCTGAGTTCTATTACAAATGAGTTCTTTCTATCTCGTTATTGGATCGTCTTTCACGGACTACGAGAGTATAAAATGGTTTACAGAGGTTCCCTTCATTTTACAAAAGGTTTTTCCGATAACATAAGTTTTGGATCAATACAAAGCACGGTATAAAAACGTTTCAGTTTATTGAAAAGCTTTCGAGCGGATTTTGTTTTGCGGATTAGATTTTAGTGGCGCCAGATTAAAATTAATAAAAAAATATCTGTCCAGATAAAAGAAACACAGATACACACGTAAAAATTTAAACGTTTAAGCGTCAGGGGTTAATAACACAGGGTGAGACAAATTATTATTGTTTAGCCTGAAGCAACCACAATATTAAAGTACAATTTTGTAACGAATATGAAATGTAAAAATAATGAACACGCTTACTGTAATCCGTGTTCACGGCAATTTAGAAAATTGAATGTAGGAAAATTGAGTAAAGCTCATACGCGTAGGAATAATTTAATAATAACGCCGGAGTTTGTCATTTTCGGGGTAATGCCAAATAATTAGAAGTGTCACTTCTGTGATATTTTTTTATCATTTCATAGTGTTCTTAATGCTTCTCTGTGATTTATATTTTTTAATGGTTATTTTAAGCTTAGAATCTTTTATATGGGTTACCAAAGCAATTCGTAGATATCAATGTTATGAGCCTGCTAAGGGATGCATCCATAAAGTTTAAGTTTAAAATTTAAATTATAAACATAATTATAGGGAAAGTTGGTCGAGTAAGATTATTTCACATTTGTATTGATAAATAAGCTTAGTTTTTATGTAACTAGTTAAAAATAATTATGTAGGTATCTAAGTATAATATATTCTCTCCATGGCTGGCCACGGGTTAGCTCAAATTCAGCCTACCTGTGCTCACGCCCTTTTCATTACCGCAATATTTGTTGTCTATGTATGTAAAATGTGTGAATGTAATGAAATAAATGAATTTGATTTGATTTTATAGGTAATGGCAACACTGACGCCTGTACATAATTAGTATTAGTATCCATCCATATTAATTTGTAAAACTGCCAAGCACGGCACGGGCGAATATAATTGGCCAATCAAACGATCCGTTCTTTTAGGTGAGGTTGCTTTTAAAGAGGGTAGTTTCACATAAAAATAAACGCGTTTAAGTTCTATAAGTTACTTTGATTTGATTGTACCATACTTATCATGTTTAAACAATTTGAAATTAGCAGTTTGATATAAAACGTAAATTAACCGAGCTATACATTTCTCGACATGACACGACAAATGACACGTGGAAAAAGTACAACCCGTCAAACTTAGATATGGTATCAACCCTCTAAATATTCAGATTCCTCTATAGTACAAGCTTAATTAGGTATTCCAAGATTGCACTTGCAAACATGTCTGTTAGCAACGAAAGACGAAAATAGCCCCCGACACTTAATTCAACACATTTTACTCAAGCACTGAGTAATGCACATCAATTACGTTCTGAATCATTGTTTCGGTTATACCACGAGACTGCGAAAGACGCGACCGTTATCAATGATATTTTATATTAAATACGTCATCTGCGCGCAAAAGCGTTCCTCAAAAAGGAAGGCAAATTGCCTTACTACCGTTCAGTCGCGCCGCGGCCGCTGACACGCACGCGTCGAAGAAAATAAAATTTTATTACCGAAAAGTGACAAATATATTCCATAAAAAAATCTGTCTTGTGTTTTTCGAGGCTGCCGAAATTATACTGTAACCGTAAAAGGAAGAAAGGATGTCTCATTTCATTCGTAAGTACCGTAAATATTTTTTACATTTTTTGTTCACATCGCCATATTTTGTGGCGGCCATGAGCGGGCACGCCGCGTCATTCGGGTACGCAATTTGAAATAACTAGGTATTTATCTCTTTCTAACAATAGCGTTCGCTACGGATTGCCGTCTTTGTCTGTAGAAATATGGTAACGTAGCAACTGTCAGTAATTGGCGCCGGGTTTTGGGTGCGTTTAGTATGAGCATAACGTATCTAAATATAAAATATCATTGAACGTTATGTGATTAATTTTCCTAAAACAACGAGACGAATATTTGACGGACGATATCACGAAAATGACGTAGTTCTCGCTCATAAACCACAAAATCTTCCCAAGAACATTATTCATTTTATCTACTTCCGTTTAACTCGTTAATTATTAATCATCGCTGAGCACTGATTCAGGAGGAAAACGTCCTTCCAGGACCGTACTTAAGCCGCAAGTAAAATCTGTCCAAGACAAATTATGTAAGAGCCGCAGCTAATGATTATGATGAAACATTTTGAGGCTAAACGTCCTCATTAAATAGCCGGATTACCATATCCAGATATACGAGAAAGTTCGTCTTTGCACCCCCGTCAGACCCCTGTCGGGCGGGCTCAGTTGCCCACCCTGTATAATTATATAGCGCGAAGAGGCTCAGACAATATAACACCTATAATAAAGTTTGTTACGTAACCCTAATTGGAACAAACAGATCTAAGGCGTAGGAGTTAATCTTCGTAAAATATAAGGTTAGATCGAAAGGAGTGATTATAATTAAGGCAGCAAAATAAAAAAGGTTACTTTTAAATTTAATTTCTTATTAGGAAACTAGACGCTAAAGAGTCTAATTAGTACAATTGTATTCAAAAACTCAAGCTCAAATACAAGGTCATAGTTTCATAAACTTCTTGTGTTTGAGGTTATAATTTGGCCGGAACTTAAGTGTATATTCGTCGTTCTGGGCACGTGCTGCACGTCCAAAGCAAGCTTAAAAAAACCGGGCACGAGCATGTCGGTGTAGGGTTCCGGCGCTGTTACTATAAACACAAAAAGTGCAAGTATAAGCTAATTTCTTCTATTCAAAGTGGTTTCGTATAATATCTTAAATGATTTTCGGGAGGTAGTATAAACATTTTACTCGCCCGTAACTCAAGAACCAATGAAGTATTATAAGTCTTGATTATTTTCCTTTTTCATTCGTTGTACGTGCTTTTATTTAAGTTATTTCCCAAGCAATTAATTAAAGTTCAATATTACGGTCCCTCAAAGCTAAAATATGTTTTTCGCATGCCCTTACTTTTTTTTGAAAAGCTATAAAACGACAGACTTAATAATGATAATAACTTAATATTGTATATCAAATTAGCAATAATTTATATTTAAATAATTAATTATATTAAGAATATTATGACGTGTAAAATGTACCATTTTATCAATACATGCTTGAATCTTGAATCTTGAATGAGATAGATGAGTAAAAAAAAACATCCCTGTTTCGTGTATGGAAGGCATGTGGTTTTTTTTTAAGTATTTTTTTACAACTTTTTCATATGTATAACCATACCAAATTACAGCTTCGTAGTACCTACCAAAAATCTCCGAGTTAAACCGCAGACTGACGGACGGACGGACGTGGCGAAACTATAAAGGTTCCTTGTTGACTACGGAACCCTAAAAAGGAGGAAAAATCAAACTTGCGACTCGATGATGTAACGGTGGTGTATTGTGTTGTCTATGACTCACCGCGTAAACGCCAGACACTTCCTTAGTAGGCTAAACATTTGTACGTTACGTCTACCGAAGAGTACCGTCTGTACTAGTCTTGTTACAAATGCATTGGTTAGTAGGTGTTTTCAAGATTTGTTGGTTCATTTTCAAAATAATCATTTTTTCCATAATAGCGAATTTTCCGATATAATTTTTCATAGTAGCGAATTCTTATTTGCTTTTCTTCATGTAGCATTTTTCATATAGCGTTATTTAATGATCGCGTTTATTTTAATCGCTAAAATCACCGAACATTAAATAACGCTGTATAAAAACGCTACATGAAGAAATGCGTTTGAAAAAATTAATGATTAAGAAAAAAAGCTATGTGTAAATTCGCTAACTACCTATACTATGAAAAAATGCATGCTGTGAAAATGATCTAACATTGGGTTTTCAATCCATTGACGCAACCTTGCAACATCATTCTGACTGCCCGGGCGTGCCGCCGTGGATTCCAAACACTATAGGTATCTCTGAAATGACTCCGTTTGTTCAAAAAGCTTTGTTAAAAATTCAGCCGTTTTTATTTTAAAACATTTTGTGAATTTTGATTGCCTTTATAAACGGGCGGGAGCCGAACGTGACAAAGACAATAAAAACATACCGAGGTTTTTCGCAGACAACAATTAAATGTCAGTTTGATGACGGTCCTCGCTTTGGGCGCGTGAATATCTAAGTGGACAAAGGCGGCACTCATTGGGAATGCTGGCTTTCAGGGGTTTAATGGCGACCATTCAGCCGCTAACGGCGCCTATCTGGCGCTATCTGAGGTGAAAGCTTTGCCAACATGACACGCCAGCATGATAACACTTAATGAAAACAATTAGGGGACTCGTATTTTCAACACCACACTTAAGTGACCGACCTTAATATATCGGTGCTATTAGTTCTATTATAGCGTCGGTACAATGAACGCCACTGCGATGGGTACAAATCAATGGGAACAAGTTATTGATTACTTCTGTCTAATCTAAATTGATCGGAACCCTAGGGACACGATTGATGTCTTTTAATTAAAGCAATCGTAGAGAACACAGAAAATCTACATCAAAACATCAAAACATACCTATAAAGGTGCTTTTTCAATGACACGACGTTTTCAGTTATAGCCTTACGCTCTTATTCATAAACGCGCAATAGTTAAAGTGTGCTAGAAATATGCTCTGTCCCTATCCGTCATTATGACATTTGAATTTGACAGAAAATGACAAAGAATACTTTTACTAAAATAGGTTTATTGTGTGTTTATGAATAAAGGGGTTAGTTACCAAAAAATATAAAAGCAAAATAGCATCTTCCCGGCAATTTAAATGCCACATAATAAGTTAGGTGAGATTTTGCACTAAATATTTCGAATATTTACGCAAGATTTTCTTATCGCGATAAACATATTTCTGACGAATTACTAGCCACAGGTATTTTAAGAATTGATTCAATTCATTCCCCTTAATGCAGATATAAACTATCCCGATAAGATTATGTGATCACCAAACAAGGAAAAGAGAACGAATTACTTGTACAAACAAAAACACAAAGTAATAACGAGGTTTGTCGATCACTATAATCCCTGGGACGGAGCCAAATAATTCCATTATGGAGCGAAATTATCGTATTACAGGAATGCTTTGACACATATCAACCTTGAGCAATTCGGAATACCTACCTATAATGTATAGTTATTAATAAAAACGGACAATCCTTGAACTTGGAGGACAATGCAACAAAGGAATAAAATGTAGTGGCTCCGAAATTAAAACAGTTCTGTAACATACTAATAGATAACGCGCAGCCTAAACTACTACACATAGAAACGTTTAGAATACAAAGTTCTAAAGCGAAGTACAGGTGCAATAACGTTTTTTCGAATTTCAAACGATTTTCGTGTAACGTAAGAGATGGATCAGGAATCAAATTCTATACGCGTATGCGGTGTACCCCAACGAAAATGTTAAGCACTTTAGTGCACTGTCATAATAAACTTCAAACTGAACAACAAATGACAAGTATGACAATAACAATGGCAGTCACAATGACAAGGTTCTAAGTATGCTCAACATTATTATTGGGTGACTGTACGTAGTTGTTAGTATCCTCTAATGACAATTATATTCCGTAGCTTGAATTTATAACATAGAGAAACAGTAGCAGCTGTCCGCGTATAAGTTCTTATCGTTACTCGCGGGAAAATAAGTACCCTATGTCCTTCCTCGGGGTTCAAGCTATCACCATACCAAATTTCTTTCAAATCGGTTCAGCGGTGCAGTCGTGAAAGCGTAACAAACAGACAGACAAAGTAATTTTTACTTTTATAATATTATTACTAGCTGTTGGCCGGGACTCCGTCCGCGTAAAACTCGTTTATCGCGGGTAAAAAGTATCTCATGTCCTCCTTCAGGGTTTCAGCTATGTTCATACCAAATTACATCGAAATCGGTTCAGCGCTTTAACCGTGAAAGCGTAACAGACGGACAGACAGAGTTCAGTTACTATTAAATTTATAATATTATTAGTACCTATTAGTAAAAGAGCCCGTATGTGGCCAATTTACTGAATATAGATGTATGTACACAAGAAACAGTACCCAAGGCAATAGATCACCTAGAGATAGGTATATCACGTATCATCTACGAGTATACGGCAACCATCAATTGGCCGGCGGAAAATGACGCATCGCGCGTTTGACCTGATTCGGTCAGACCATCCAGGTATAATCCAGCCAGTATCACGTAACCTTTTAGGTTCCGATCCCTCGTCCTTGATCGGCGATGCTCACCCTACCGTGACTCGACACCGCATCCGCCCAGTACCCCGCGACAGAACAAAGTTCGAAAAGCACGTAAAAAGGCGTGGGAAGGTCGACCCTTCTAAAGCTTTTAGTAAACGTTAAAAGTTTTGTCGTAAATATAATAGACGATTTTGTTTAGGCTGTGATATTGGAACATTTATGCAAGTATTAACAATATTTACAATTCACTTTCACTGACGCGACTGCGGCAAGAGTAATACAAAAATATCTAAGCTTAGGACTACTACTTGTATACTTGGGGATCACACAAAATGAGAATTGTTCTGTACCTTAAATATTTAAGACCCAATTCGGCCAAACAAGATAAGTTTTTTCCAAGTCCTTAGTTTGACATTAAATTTCGGATCACGTCCCAACTTCATTTTATCGAAGCCGAATCTCGTCCAGAAACTAGGTCAAAAAGAAAAAAAAACGTTGAACATCAATCACATGAATACAAACCGAATAACGAAAAGCTTCCCGAGTTTTCAAAGGATTACGGGAGCGAGAATCGTTCAGGTTTTTTTTCGAATAGAATGCACAAGTGCAGTGCAGTTGCATCAGAAATGTGAGGCACGTGTGTCAGCAATGTGCAAATTGTATTAACTACATGGCCTAACTTAATTATGTGACAATCAAATTAGCAGAGCTATGTGTCTATAATATTATCATTCAATGAAAATCTATTGACTCGGTCTGACAAGGTTCGATTTAAACGAGACCGAAATCAAAACTCAGTCCGTCATCTTAAAATTATATTGACTATAAAAAGCTACCGAGAGATATTTTACAATAAGACTTTCGACAAATACATATACAATGATATTGATACATAACTAACTTTTGATATGCCAGGCCTCTACATCCTTATGTAAATTTGACTGAATGTCAAGTTCAAGTCCTACTGATACTAAGAGTGCACACATAAAAAATATCAGGGACAAAAGATATCCTCGCATTATTTGAAGTGCGAAGACCATTACCGTTATCTCGCAGGGTATATTTACAACATCATTATCATGATTTTGCTACTAATGTGATAACTGCTTGTTATAATAGTAATTTTTTAATACGCTTCGCTTGGCATAATGGGCGATGGTTGGCGCAACTAAGGGCAGTGGAGTGGCAAAACGTGTGCGCCGAGACGAGACGCAATTGAAAAGCGGGCCGAGCGGAGATGAGACTAGGGCCCTCGAAGATTGATACCAGCTTTATGGAGAGGAAAGACTTGAACACGCGTGAGAGTGGAGTAAAACGTTGTGTGAAGTTACTTTTGCACGCAAAAAAACTACGTCTGAACGAAACGAAAAGTTAGCGGCTAAGAATAGAATCCTTTGAACGCTGATAATAAATTAGTATTTACATTTGCCAGCCTTGTACACGTAGAGTTAGTTTCTCGTAATTTTCTCGGAAAATCGTCTTCTGTACTTTAACTTATAAAAAAACATTAGCATAACTCGTAGTCGACGTGAACAAAAGGAAAATAAGAAACTTTCTAAAACCAAAAACAAGGCCTGTTTTATACAGAATAATGAAAAAGCAATTTAGCGAGGAAACAAGATAGCCAGATTTCTCGGGAATTCGATGTGAATTCGAGAATCATTTTAAAAATACGTTTTTAGTTAGCTTTTTTTAGTTTTTAAAAGAGAATCAAATCAAATATGTAGCCAAATCATACCTATATGGCTATGCTTGTTTTAGTTCATGCAATAGTTATTTCGAGTTACTTTCACATAATGACGATCTTCATAAGACTCTAGTGCCGCCGCAGTTAGATTTGAAAGCCCTATTGCCATCTTAGAACAAGGATGTTGACTTAACAACATCAGGAGTTCAGGACTGAGGGCCTTGCCAAGATGCACCACGCTAACAACGTTTCTATTCGTTACGTTTTTAACCAATCGCGTCACTGGTAGATCACGTGACTTTTCGTATCACGTCATCTACCAGTGACGCGATTGGTTTAAAAACGAAACGAATAGGAACGCTAGATAGCGTAGTGCATCTTGGCAAGGGCCTCTGAGGAGTTGGAAATTGAAATTTCGTGTTTTTTTAGGGTGCCGTTCCCAAAGGGTAAAAACGGGAAACTATTTACTAAGACTCAAATGTCTGTCCGTCTGTCTGTCGCCAGGCTGTATCTCATGAACCGTGATAGCTAGACAGTTGACATTTTTACAGATGATGTACTTCTGTTGCCGATATAACAACAACTACTAAAAACGGAATAAAATAAATATTTAAGTGGGGCTCCCATACAACAAATGCGATTTTTTTCCGTTTTCTGCTCGATAATGGTACGGAACCCTTCGGGCGCGAGTCCGACTAGCACTTGGCCGGTTTTTTCTTGTTTAATATCTCAACCCGAAATGAATAAGATCTAACCTTTAATCCCCGACATTTACACGGCATCAGAATTTGGATATACGTGGCATTATCTATGTAAAGGGACCTTATCGTCGATGGTGCTTACGCCGCACTGCGTCACGCGACGTTGTATTTATATCGAAGCATCTTTAATAATGGCGGAAGCGCCATCGACAATAAGGTCCCTTTTCAAAGATAACGTCACATATGATCGTAAAATACAGGTGTGTTATTCTCTCAAAAAACGGCGGCCGGTCGAACGGACGAGCGAATAAAAGCGGCGAGTTTAAGTAGTCCCGTCCGACCGAGCAAAACACATTTTAGCGCGTGCATTGTCAATTAGGGAGCCTTATACGTTGGTGAAGTCATGCTGCCAAATTGAATACACGCGCTAAAATGTGTTTTGTTCGCTCTGTCGGGACTACTTAAACTCGCCGCTTGGACCTTCACTCGAGCGAACGATCACCCTTGCTTGTTGAGAGAATCACCACCTTGATCATGCCTCGCTTGCGTGCGAGTATACTAAGCTTTTATAAACACAAAATACGGGTTCCACAGTTCCACTCCACAGGAATCATCCCAAATCGACTCAGGCATTGAATCGATTTGGGATCGAATGAGATCTAAAACGGCATCAATAAACAAATCGCACCCAGAGCGAGTAAAAGCAAATAAAGTTATTACAACTTGATATTTGAAAAATATTGCTGAAATCATTGGATTAGGAAATTATTCCCAAGATTTATTACCTAATAATTAAACTTGGGATCGGCGCAAAACTTTTCTGCCTTCTACGATTGTACGTTTTATACTCGTACATTAAAATTTACGAAATACACGATTTATATTTTCTGGCGATTAACATTTATTAGATTATGATTTGTAACTTATTTAATTATTTGTAACGAAATTGACATAAATACAGATTTGGAAAAGTTTCGTTCCCGAAATATCAGATTCTCAATATACTGGCATAACAAAACTTAATTTTACTACCAAAAATTAAGGTATTGTTTATAAGGTTTACCTAATATTTTTAATCAGGTGTTTTCACAATCTTGTGCAGAGAGTATAATCTGGACCTCCATTGTACAGTCGAGTTGATAAATATGTTTACACTTTAGTACCTTGTCTGTTTAATGTAATGTTTAAACGCTACATATTAATTGTCACAATGATTAAAGTGACAAGGTACTAAAGTGTATACATAAAGTGTACTGGGTTCTTTTTTGTTTTGTTTTTTTTTTTCAAAAAAAGGTGCTTTATTACTTATTCTATGCTCGCCAAACTGTTATACAGTTTGTTGGCGAGTAAAGCGCTCAAACTTATATTCAAAGTCAATAATAATACTTATGTGCATGAAAGCAGATAAGGGCAAACTCACATGATTGACGCGAGCAGCCACCCGGCCACGTCTCCGGACCGCAGTAACACGATCCGAAGCAAAAACATTTACCCACCAGCACCCTTACCATAAGTTAAAATTACCGTAGGTCCTCGCTAGCGAGTCGAATGCTCTGTCCCTCGCACTCTATAACAATACTGTGAGAGACTTTCATGCAGCTACACGCTGCCGTGTAACAAAGGCTTCAAGCTATTTTAATCTGTACGCGCAGGACATTCGGCTTAATATTGAACTTTATAATAAAACATGGCACCGTGTATCTGCACGATGCGGCAACGGCGGCAACGTGCCTTTCTAAGGCGCCGCGCCATTTTACGTTAACGACGCCGTGCCGCCTGATAATGGCCAGGCCCTTTCTCGGAGCAAAATCTTGATTAATAATTACCAAAGCTTTGGGGCAACTTATCTCCATGAGGCAATGATATAATATAAAAAGAGGTAGATATGTTACCTATACGTTATTAAGCGTGTAAAAATGGCCCGACTTACGCACACATAATCAGTAAATATTGCAATTACACACTAATTCATAAATGACAAGTGAAAGCAGGATGATATTCTAATTTCCGGGAGCGAAACAGAGACGAGTATATGTTGCTCTGCAGACTAGTTCACGGTTGTGTTGACGGCGCAAGACTAAATAAAGGTGTACCAATTGGCTTGGTTTTAGGGTGCCACTATCGAAGTGCGTATAGCATATCTTCCTCTTTTTACTATATTAAATATATTATCATTGCCATGAGGTAAATAAAATTAACTCTGAATTATCTACAACTTGCCGTTAATCCATAAAATGCTCTCTCCGTCGCACTCTATAAGAATACTGTGAGGGACACAGCATTCGACTCGCTAGCGAGTACGGTAATAACTCATGGTAAGGGTACAGAATTGCAAATGAGAAGCCAGACACGCTAAAGTTAAATTCTTACGTAAAACTCGCGTGATATCATTTAACGGCATTTTTACGACTTCAAAGGTTCTTTTATGAAAATATATAAAAAGGCGTACGCGATGAAGCGAACCATGCGTGGCTTTATGGACCACTAAATTATTCGGGTTTATTTACTTGTTTATCTCATTCAACCTTTCAGGGTTCACGACAGTTAATTTTTCACGGCTATGCTGTCGTAATACCTACCAAAGAAGGCGGTTAACTGAAATGTACCTAGCAGTCGAAGAATTCCATTCTCTATAGACTACTACCACATTAAGTTTAAAATGCTTATGCTATTACTATTCTTTGGTATTATGGCAGTATATAATACAGGACCTCTGTTGAATATATTTTTAACTAGATGTAATGATGTAGATGCCGGGATAAAATGTATGTCCTTTCTCGGGGTCTATCTCAAAACCAAATTTCAGCCGTGAAAGCGCAACAAACAGACATACAAAGTTACTTTCACATATATAATATAATATTAGTATGGATTAGTACTTATTGTTAGTAATATTTATAACTAATCTTCCCGCGACGTCGTCCGCTTAGACTTCAATTATCCTCGAGAACTTTTAAATTTTCCGGGATAAAAACTATCCTATGTCCTATTCCAGGACCTAACCTATCATAAAACCTAACCTAACCTAACATATCTTTATGTGTGCCAAGTTTCATCCCGATCCGTTCAGTGGTTGAAGCGTGATTGACTAACAAACAGCCAAACTTTCTCATTTATAATATTAGTAGGATAAGATAAGATTAGTACCTACATGAGCATTAGTATTAAAACGGATTTAAGGCAAGATGTAGCCAATTCAGAGTAAACTTGGTTCAAGAGGCGGAGCTTTGTATAATAAGTAGGTAAATGATTAATTTTATTTACCTTATGGAGATAAGTTACCCTAAAGCTTAGTAATTATTAATCAAGATTTTGCTTCGAGAATGTTCGAATGGAACTTGGGCTCGTATAATTTTACAAAGTAATGTTTGCAAGTCGTTAGTGAACTCACGACCGCCTTTCATACATTCCATACATTTTGACAGATGTCCTAAGTTGATACTCGTATCTTTCTTCTTCTTTCTACAGTTTCCGTTGTAGGCTGAAATAGTAGACTAGTAAAGATCCCTTAAAGAAATAAGTTCGCCTTTGTACATCCCTGTTATATTTTTGTTTATTTTCTAATTGTTATCTCTTTCGTTGCTACAGTCAACAGCATAAATAAGTGATCATTTATGTACCTTGTCGCTTTCAATCGTATCACAATTTTGTATCACATTTCAAACACGACGTTAAAGTGACAAGGTACATAAATGACCACTTATTTAAGATGTTTACTGTACAATAAAGTGTTTACATACATACATATTTTTTCCTTCCTGCGCATGTGGTTTCTTCTGTAAGAAATAAGGCGCTTAGCTTGTAAGTGTGCTGTGCATGTCAATTATTTATATAACAGTGTACTTATTGTTGAAGGTCCTAATATATAAATAATCGTTAGTAAAAGTAGATCGGATGACCGGTTAGATCATAACCGAAGAATCTCCTGAATTTTAGTTATACTCGTAAGATTGATTCCAAAGTTACAATAATAAAAAAAACCGTCCGTAATTATTTTTTTGGATATAACCTTATTTTACTTATTTTCTTAGCACGGAGACATCGAACGCTGTTATATATTTTCTATTATTTAGCTACTTCTCCAGGCATTCTCAATTTAATACATTAGATGTTCTTAGAATTCATAGTTATTCAATTATTATCATCGCATACAGCGGATTATGAAGATGATTTGCGCTATCCAGCAAACAATAGAATTCGGTATTCGTCAGCGATTACGTGGAGACGTCTGGGACGTGACAGGAATAAGTCGACGGAGTCCCCTTACCCGGCTCGAATACATATGGCAGCTGACCAGCCAAGCAACATCCTCAATATCCTCATTCAATATCCGGGGATATTTCTATCAATTTGTTTCGCGACACTCTGAAATCTATCCTTATTGTTGTATCTTGAGCCTCGACTCAATCGATCCTATCCAAAATATTCATGTAAAAATTAGGATAAATCGACACATCCGCCAACAATAAAAAATACTAAGGGACAATCTCACACAAATTGACCTAGTCCCAAATTAGCTTGGCTTTTACAGTGCGATGGCTCTTAGTTGTTTCTCACTCGCTCTCATACTCTCTTATTAAGAGAGAGTGACATAGAAGTCCAAACCCGAAGCACCTTTTAAGTGCTCACAGACTACCTACTATTAGTTATAGTACATTACTACAGAGGCCGGGACAAAAGGGGTTGCCGGCCGAAGACATATAGACGATAGGATAGGTCTGAGGCGGGCAACCCATATTTCCCGCCGAGGTATGTATAGTGCTTTTCTCAAACACCAAACATAATTATAATTCATAAAAAAAAAAGTGAAATTACTAGGAGTGCATAAACATTAAAAGTAACCTACAGTGCTCAGTCATCCGCGCTGTGTCGTGTGCGTGTGCGCGCGCCTGCCCGCCGGTGCCCCGTAGCGCACCGCCTGCGATCTAAGTTGCGGCACGCACCCCTAATTACCTTTGTTCTCCTAGTACTTTAGATAAACATGCAAATGCTTTGGTTGGATGCACGGCTTAGTATATTTAATTATGTGGAATGGAAATTAAAAAAGAGGACTATGCCGGCCTAGGCCGGCACGATTTGTATGAAATTCCATAAACGACCACTTGTCCTAGTCGCACCTGAAACGTCATACTTGGCGGCCTATTATAAGGAACATAACATCAATATTTCATGGCTTGTTTGAGAAAAAACAATAATACTATACTTGAACAAAGAAATACATACTTAAATACACACAAAACATCCAATACTCAGGAACAAATAGGTACTCAAGCTCGCCACACAAATATCTGCGATTACTGGGATGGGAAACGGAAAAAGTTTGGAGACCTAACACAAGTCAAATCTGGCTTTACTAACATTAAGTCTAACTGTCTGTTTTACTCAGCGTTTGATGATTATTATTTTATAATTTCTATTTTCGGATGATTGATTGTTTCAAAGTTTCTCACTTCATTTATAAAGACCCCTGTTTTGGACTTGTGAGTCACAAGTGTTTGCAGTAACAAATTAAAACTTGCCTAAAAACTTGCGTTAACAATGATTATAGTCAGCTTTACTAATTAATAACTTCTAAGTATTTTCTTCCATGGCAACTCTACCCTTTGAACGTCTGGGATTTTAGTCAACTGATGCAATTAATATGAAAACTTGCGGGAAACACGCCGCTGCCACTGGCGTTCGATAGGTTATGCATTGTGGCACGTCCCCTAACAAGATTAATACAGGCTCAGTGTCGGGAATAAACCACCAATCATTCTTGAGCAAGGCGGCGGGTATCGTCGTAACATCTGGCGCTCTTCAATAATCGAATTCCGAACTTACGTTAGTCCTCTCTAATTCTCAATTTAGTCCCGACGACTCACGAATGACAATTACAAGTGAAAACGATAGGGCATCTGTGGCCCTAGACAAGAAGCAATGCGAGATCGTTATCGCTCTCGAAAATGTATAGGATTGACGTAAGCTGTCACACGGTCGCGTCGAACGCTTGTCATTTCCATACATTTTGATCGTTTTCGAAAATAGTTTACGTTAGCGTTATGCATCTTTAGGGCCTCTGAAATTTCGTGAGCGTTATAGGTTAGAGCGAGTTAATGTTCAGCAACTAGACGACTAAATATCTATGTGGTGTTTTTGCGTGAAAGGTTGATGGCATAATCATTCAATCCAATTCGTGTGTATTTCAGAATTATAATCTTGGGACATACATTCATAAACTTTAATTGTTGAGCCACTATAGAACCTTGACACAGGAAGCCACTTAAGAATTTTGGCGTAAATCTTTCTCGTGACGTGAAACTATCATTATCATTATGATAGGGTGCTATGGCGGCTCAACAATGTAAGTGGTTGATTGTATCTAGATTTAATAACAGACATGTAACGAGGTGCCCAAGCAACGATACCTATCTTATCAATCCATGTCAATCGTGCGGAAATATCGCTCCCGCATGGTTGATCCTTGCAAAATAAATAGCTATAATAATGTCAATATTAGAATTTGTTATTGTCAACGTATTCGGTCCCTTTGGCCAGGTTTCTCCCCAGGCGCCACTGCTAACACGAATCTCGAATACTGTAAAATCGGACGAACGCGTTCAAGGCACAAGAATGTAAATCTTCACGTAGAAATATTATAAATTCTGTGCCTTCACATCAAGCTTCCTGTCATTCTCGTGTCTAGTCAAAAGTTATACTTAGTTGAGACTAGCAGATTATAGTCTCCACCCACGTAGTCACGCTAGCAGTGAACATGTTTCCAACTAATGAAAACAGTATGTGTAAGCAGAAAACTGTTCCCTCCGCAGTGCTAGCGGATTATGTGAACCCAAGGCGATTCCGTAAGTTCCGACGGACACTATAAAATGTCACGGGCAAATTTGCCGAAGCGAAAAAGGTTAAAAGGCAAGGTTAAATGTTCAGCTCAGTTCAACAGTCCCTTTGAATTATGTATTAGGGGTGATAGCTTTTAGGTGGGCTGGGTGATAAGCGTCTTCCTGCATGGTAGTAGTAGTAGGGCTGCTGTGTATGTGAATAAGTAGTAAATACTTAATTATTTATTGCTTAGTTTCAATACTCCTATGCCTAGTGTGGTTGCCGAGTTAGAATAGTGCCACTCCATGTCTTCCCGTGGATGTCTTAAGAGACGGCTAAGGGAATAAAGGCTTGTAGTACTGTTAGGCGATGGGCTTGCAACCTGTCACTAATACGCTGCTAAACATCTTAGCCTAATTGTGCAAATTGTGGTTATAGAACTATCAACAAGTTTCTAGAGATGTTTGTAATTCTGTAGCTCTGCGTACCCCACTCTGGGAACGAAGGCGTGAGATTATGTATGTATGTATGTAGTTTCAATACTTATAAAGGACCATATCACAACTGATAATTACAAACACTCCAACTCATTACAGTTAAAAAATTGTAATATTAATAAATTTCGAATTTGCTAATAGTAAATTAAGAGTATCGTAAAATTGTTACAGTAAATATATTGTGCCATTATTCCTTTCAGGGAAGCGCTTTTAAGTCTTGAGATTGTTACAAACTTAAAACAGCCAAGTAGTTAAGTTCAAGAGTTCTTAAGCACGTACTTTGCGGGTTGAATAGCGTAGCAAATACCCAAGGAGAGTCAGGGACTCAGGCCAGCTTAGTTTGAAGAAAGATTTTGCAGGAATAATATATAAGGTAAAACAGAACGGCTGTTCCTAAGCAGGAAATTGGACACCCTGAGTAACGCCTGTTTAGCTTAAAATAGAAAAAAATACACAAAATAAGCTTGCCTGCTTTTTACACAAAGACGGCGTTGTTTCTAAAAACAAAACGTTTTTTTTATAAAATTAGCAAACTACTAACGTAATGGAACCAGTAATCGACAAGGACCCATGATCGACAATCGATTCTTATTTTACAGAAGATAAGGGTTATTCATTTGTTTTGTAACACTCAATTTATGACCGTATGATCTTTGAATTAAGAGTTAAGTGTCGATGGATATTCAGCTTAAAATGTCGAACACTGGTGCCATTACGTTAGCTATACCTATAATATTTTTATGAACATTTGTAACTTTGATGGCTATTCCATACCTTCCTGTACCTATTTAATTTATAGGTATATATATATATGTATATACCTACATATACCTACAGGGCGTCCCAAGACTATGGGACATGAAGGGAAAGTACCTTAAATATCGTAGATAGGATATTTTACTGAAAGAAGACTTTATGTTATTTTTAAAAGTTAGTAATACTGCATTCAAAGATATTCCAAAAAATATTTGTTTCTTCTGGGAATCGAACTGACTTAAATGTGAAAAAAAAATCAGCCGTATTTTTATGATGCCAATCGAAAGAATGAACAAAAAAAAATTCTTCTTAAGTAACATAGGGTCTTGGGACGTCCTGTATAATATCACAAAGAACTATTAGATAGATAAAAACTCCCGATATTTTGTGACTCTTTCTTTCAGAGCTGATATCTCTTAAACGGCCCGACCGATTTTAATGAAACATAGCTAAGAACTACCGCTAGATAACCTGCTTTCAAATTTAAAAAAAACGCATCCAAATCGGTACATCCGTTTAGACGCTACGATGCCACAGACAGTTACGCAGATACACACGTCAAACTTATAACACCCCCTCCTTTTGCGTCGGGGGTTAAAAATCAATTGCCGTGCGTTAGTCTCGCAAATATTCAAAAATGGTTCGACCGATTTAAACTTTTTTGTGTTCGGAATGTTTAGGACAGACGACTAGACATGAATTCAAAATATTAGCGCGAAGGTTCTAGAGTGGCGACCGCGAACCGGGAGACGAAGTGTCGGCAGGCCTTCCACAAGGTGGACCGACGATCTGATAAAGGTCGCGGGACATCGAGGATGACAGCGTCAGAGGACCGATCGTTGTGGAAAACCTTGGGGAAGGCCTTTGTCCAGCAGTGGACGGTTTGCGGCTGATGATGATGATGATGATGTGACAGCAACACACTAATTTAACAGTCATTTTAAGAGTAACATCTAGCTAAGTTAGGTACCATATAGCAAAATCGCCAAATCGATTTCTAATTAACAACATTCCGAGTAACGTGCTTGCGCGTATTGACTGAAATAAAGAAGCACCTCGATTAGGCTTCAGCAAATAAAAATACCTTCTAACACCGACCATAACGGAAATATGCTCCCGTTTCCCACAATATGCGGACAAAAGGACTTCGTAGCAATGGCGCCTATTTCACCTCGTAACGTGAGCATTGTTACAATAATTGTGCATTTGCATTTTAAATTTCAGTGTTGCAGCGCGAAAATGAACAAGGTGCCTGTTTTACATAATTCAGTAGAACTACGGCAGCGAATAGAATGTTACTTATTAGTAGTTATGAGGCATTGCTTTATTTGTATTGAACAGGCACAATATGGCCTAGTGCCCTGGGGCTCTATTCTACTTGGCCAAACAATATTGCTTTTGACATGTTATCGTATTGTTTTCAACTCGGCAACCTTTACTATCTAGTAAATAAGAGCTATCGTAACGTAGACAATACGATAATGGAATCGAAATCGAAATTCGAGTTACGTTTGCCTTTTTCTTCTTTTTATCTACAGACGTAAACTGAGGGGTATATTATGTTTAATGTGCGTATCTGTGAGTCTATCTAAGGCATCGCATTTTTAGGGGTGTTTAGAGTGTCGCCTCCTAGTGTGGGTGGATGGTAGGAAACCGCAAGGACGTAAAAACCCGAACGGAATACTACCAACTACCACGGCACACCCCGGGCAACATTGCTGGTAGACTTGACGGAGTCCTCTGTGCCCTCTCTGTACCAGCAATGGCTGAGATCTCTCGGCTCCATCGGGTTTGTAGGCGGCCCGATGGACTATCCAGCCTACCTGCGGTAGTCCTCCGCAGTTGAGCGCCGTATGCGAGGATGCAGGAGTCCTGGGGGGTTGAGTCGAACGGAGTCGGGATAGTACTACCGGGAGACAACACGCCCCCTTTGGTCCGAATTTCTGGCAAAACGGTAGCCTTGCAGCTAGCCACTGCAAGGTAATGGACACGCGTCCGTACGGTCGAGGTGGGTACGGTTCGCAGGCGAGACATGGGGGGGTCCTCTGGGAGGACAGGGTGTCGGCCATGCTGACGGGGCAAGGGCGTGTGGAACAACTGGGAAGGTCCGGATCGATCAACCCAGCCATACGTCTGCAGCCCCTGATGTCGCGCAGTGATACCCAACCCAACATGTCTATCTCTCTCGAGTACTCCTGGTGATCTTTTTCTTTTTGCAAGAAGACATCCCCAAAGGTGCGGGCTCCGTGGAGGGCGGGAAACTCGAGAGATGAACATAAAAACAGGACAAACATGGAACATGCAAGATCCAAAACCCCGATAGTGCCGGAGGGGAAACCCGAAGGTGCTAAACATGAGAGCGGTGCTCCTCTGGATGTGCCGTCCTCTTCAAACACACACAACACACATGGTGCGGGTACTAGTAACGCAGGATCCCACCACAAACAAACATCACACAAAGGTGGCGGTAGGGCGAAAGCCCGGCCAGTTACCCAAACAAACCAAACACAGCAGGAGGTACGTGGCACGAAAGTGCCGCTACCGTCCTTCACACGTGGCTTCAAGGCAACGCCTTCGACCTCGAAGACCACAAACACTCACCCATACGGGGGCGGTGCCAAGGGACCGCCACACACAATCAAAAGGTCTGCGAGGGGCGGTAGGTCTGCAGGGAAACCAGCAGGACCGAAACCCCGAGCGTGGACCTCACACTTTAACATAAACTCCCACACACACACACAACACCTGACAACAACAAACAACCCGGAGATCGTCCCGTTTGCGGAGAAATCTGCAACCACGGGGCAGACACCGGCGTTGCCACCCACAACATCCTCCCAGCTAGACTCTAGCTGGTCTACCCCAGTGCTGACCACGTGGGGGAAAAAGGAGCAACCCGCTAAACGGGATGCGCCTGGCTCCAGCGCGATCGGCCTCGGGGAGAAGAGGCACAAAAACAGAAAACAGAGGCGCAAGTATCGCAAAATACTAGCGGAACAAGCTGCCTCTGTTGCTCCGGTGCCTGATACCGCATCAGGTGCTCCCAACGCGGTGGAGGTGCAGGAAGCTGCCAATGGCCCTAGCCAACCGGCAGCTAACCGTGTCCCACCGAAAGGGAAAGGAGCCCATAAGAACAGCCCGGTGGCTCGGGCCCCTGTGAAAAGGATGCGCCTCGACGAGACCCTGTCTCCGAGAGGCGAATCCAAGAAGCAGAGGACCGAGTCCACCGTCGGGACCCCGCAAGCAACATACGCGGACGCAGCAAAGGCTGACCTGATGGTTGCAGTAACATCCGAAACCACAGGTCACCTCTCCTCACAACTCGCTGACGAGGCCCTCAATTTGATCCAGGGCCACGTCATGGCTGAGGCCATGCAAAACCCCCAGAGTGGAGCCGGACCGCAGTTCCAGGGTAGACCGCTACATGTTAACGGGACCCTGAGAATGTGGTGCGGCGACCAGGCGGCGGTGGCTTGGCTCAAGCGGTGCGTGGCCGCCATCACCCTCTCATCAGGGGACAGGCTGGTGGTTAAGCGCCAGAGCGAGGTGCCGCGCAGAGTTCGCTGCGGCATTCTGCTCCCGGGGGTCTGGGACAATTTTGGGGTTGTAGCCAACTCCCTTAGGTACCAGAACGCCTGGGTGCAGATTGACCGGTGGCTGCTAATCAGCGCTGACAGGCAAGGTTCAGAAACCTTCGCCATTGTCAGCATCCCGGAGACAGAGGTGCAGGCTATCCTGGACAGGGACCGCCGACTCACATTCTTGTGTGGGTCGGTGTACCTGAAGTTCCAGGGACCTAGGGGGAAGTTTCTGGAAACTCCACCCCCTGGCATCAATGTTCCGGGATGCAGCACACTACACGAACCGATGGACACGGCCGCGGTGACCGGGGAGGCTGACGACGTAGTCGTGGCTGAACCAGAGTCCCAATCCCTGACGCAGGGCGCCCCTAACTCTGAGCTCGATGAGGAGGAACTCCTACGCGACCACTCGGAGAGCGGGGAAGAGTGCGCACAGGGACTAGGCAAGCTGGCCATCGGTGAGGGTGAAGATGGGGAGGGTGCGTCGGGGCTAAGCTCCAATGGCGACGGTACCCCCTTCGACCAGCTGTAGTGTGCTACAGGCCAACCTCCACCACAGCGAGACCGCAACGGCTCAGGTCCGGAAGTGGTTGGAGGCCAACGACACAGCCGTAGTACTGATCCAGGAGCCGTGGGTCAGGAAGGGCGCTATATGCGGGCTCCGGAACATCGGAGGTAAGCTCATTGTCTGCACGGGTCCGGACAATCCCCGGACCTGCATTTACACGACTCGTAATTTACATGCGCAACCCTTAACCAGCTTCTGCTCTAGAGACCTGTGTGCCGTCAAGGTGCGCGGGGCGCAAGATTCCAGCCTGCCGGAAGTAGTACTAGCTTCGGTATACATGCCAGAGGCAGAAGACCCGCCGCCGCATGACATGTCCAGGCTCATTACCTACTGCGAAGAGTCCAAGCTGGAACTGATCATAGCCACGGACTCGAACGCACATCACCCCATCTGGGGCATGAAGACAGGCAACGAGAGAGGTAAGCTTCTTGTTGAATACCTAATAACAACCAACCTCAATATCCTTAACAGGGGGTCAGAACCCACATTTGTGAACAAACGCAGTAAAACAATCATTGACTTGACCTTAGCAACTGAAGAAGCCTCGAACCATATCTCGAACTGGCACGTATCTAGTGAGATGTCGTGCTCGGATCACAGATGGCTACGATTCGACATTCAGGTAAACACAATCACCGCAACCCCTAGACGAAACCCACGCAAGACCAATCGCACGCAGTACGCGGAGCTACTGGACCTGACTCTGCCGCCAGTAGAGTCTCTGCACCGGCTAGTGGGCTGCGACGAGATTGAAAAACAGGTAAACCTCCTAACGGACTCAATACTGGAGTGTTACCACCAAGCATGTCCCTTATCTAGCCCGCCTAGCATGCGCAACGAGCGCGTGAACTGGTGGGGCCCAGAGCTGGAGAGACTCAGGAGGAAGATGAGGCGGCAATTAAACAGAGCAATGAACACAGGCGCAGACCAAGACTGGGACAATTACAAAGCGTCCAAGTCCAACTACAAGAAACGCATAAGGTACAGAAGTACGAACTCATGGCGCAACTTCTGCAGCAGCATTGAAACTTGCACACAGGCTAACAGGGTAAGGAAAGTTCTCTCCAACCAGACAACGCATACCATGGGCTCCCTACGAAAGCCAGACAACACCCTAACCAGCTCGCCAGAGGAAGCAGAGAATGTTCTCATACAAACTCACTTCCCTGGTTGCGTAATATCTGAACCGGTAAGCTGGACGCGAGAGGAGATCGTCCCCACAGAAGCTGACTGGGAATACGCAAACCAGGTAACCAGCCCCACGAAAATAAAATGGGCCATCAACAGCTTCGACTCCTTCAAATCACCAGGCCTGGATGGAATATTCCCCGCCCTACTAAAGTGGGGCGGCGAAAATCTGACACAGCTGCTCACGGTGATCCTAGCAGCCTGCCTTGCGCACAGATATGTGCCTCAGCGCTGGAGGGAGGTCAAAGTAACATTCATACCAAAACCAGGTAAAGGTGACTACTCGGACCCCAAAGCATACAGGCCTATCAGCCTCACCTCGTTTTTACTCAAAACTCTGGAGAGGATATGCGACAGGTACCTGCGTGAAGGGGACCTGGTCAACACACCAATACATCAAAACCAACACGCCTATAGTCAAGGTAAATCCACAGACTCTGCCCTGCACGCAGTGGTCTCCAGGCTTGAGGAAGCCATCAAGAACAAATCGCTATGTCTGGGCGTCTTCATCGACATAGAAGGAGCATTCGACAAGACCAACTTCAGCAGCATAACAGTGGCACTGGAAAGGCACGGTGTAAACGCAGTTATGACGCAGTGTATAGGTAACATGCTCAGCAAAAGGATTATCAAACTAGAAACGGATAAGGCCCAACAAGCACTAGTGGCGAAAGGATGCCCCCAAGGGGGCGTTCTCTCGCCACTGCTATGGAACCTGGTCGTGAACGAGCTGATCACCAAACTGAACGACTGTCACTACTACACGGTGGGTTACGCTGACGACATAGTAATCCTCACGAGCGGTAAGGTCACCGGTACGGTGTGTGACATCACCCGTTCAGCCCTGCAAATCGTGGAACGCTGGTGCATGCACAACGAACTATCCGTCAACCCAAAAAAGACGGAGATGGTAATGTTCACAAACAAACGAAACCTAGGCAATTACAAACTCCCCAAGATATTTGGCACAGAACTGCAACTCTCGACTGAGGTAAAGTATCTCGGAGTAATATTGGACAACAAACTGAACTGGAGCAACCACCTGAACAGCAAAATTGACAAAGCCACGATAGCATTCTGGCAATGCCGCAGAATGGTAGGTAAAACCTGGGGACTTACCCCCCAGATCACCCTATGGCTGTACACGTCAATTATAAGACCCATCATTAGCTACGGCGCGGTGGTCTGGTGGCCACGCACCAAACTATCGACCGTCGAGGCCAAACTACAAAGACTACAGAGGTTGGCTGGCATGGCAGTTACAGGATGCATGCGGACAACACCGACAGCATCGCTGGAAGTCATACTCGACCTGCCACCCCTACACCTCTTTATAAAGCAGGAGGCAGCCTCGACCGCTGTACGTCTCAAAAAACTAAACCTATGGAAAACTACAAAGGTGCCACACACCGAAATCCTATGTGAGTTGGTAAGTAACGACCCACTAATAGAAGCGGTGACCGACAGAGTGCCGAAGACATTTGTCTTCGACAAGAAGTACAAAATACAGCTCCACGAAGATCCCTGGGAGGGCCTGAACCCAAGGGAGGTAAGAATCTTCACAGATGGATCCAAAACAAGGTCAGGCTCCGGCTCCGGTACATTCTCGGAGGACCTGAACATACACATCTCAACACCATTAGGGGCCCACAGCACAGTCTTCCAGGCAGAATGCATGGGCATCATAGTGGCTACGACAGCAATAGAGGCACGGAAGGTAATAGATCTCCCGATCCGAATACTCTCCGACAGCCGATCAGTGCTCCAGGCCCTACAGAGCCACACCGTTACCTCAGGGCTGGTACTTGAGTGCCACAATGCCCTGACGAAGGTAAGTAAAAACAATCCCATCACACTACAATGGATAAAGGGGCACAGCAACTCACGTGGTAACGACGCAGCCGACGAGCTGGCGAGGAAGGGCTCAGAGATAGTAGCGGTGGGTCCTGAGCCCATATTGCCTCTCCCGTTCGGATGGCTGCGTAACAAACTGCGACGCTTAACCAAGGTAGAACACCAACGATACTGGAGCAACCTAAGCACCTGCAGGCAGGCCAAAGAAGCCCTCCCGACAATAAATCCCGGATTGTCACGGAAACTACGGAAGTTGAAAAGGACTCAACTTAGACTCGTAACTGGGGCAATAACTGGTCATGCCCTATTCAACAGACACTTACACACTTTAGGTGTTACAGACAGCCCCCTGTGCAGAGCCTGCATGACAGCGGAAGAAACCGCTGCCCACGTCATCATGGAGTGCCCAGAGGTGGCAACATACCGGGCGCGACACCTCGGACTGGTACCGAGGTCGCTACCAGAAGTCATCGGCAACGTCAAGGGTCTGCTAGGCTTCCTGGTGGAACTGGGTTGGCAGGAGTAGTGTCACCAACCCTCTCACGCAAAATAGGCGCATATTTAAGTCGTCGAGTTGCGGAAAACAGCCCGCCACAACCTATAACCTATAACCTATAAGGCATCGCATTTCCCAAACGGATAGATCATTTCGAAGGCGATTTTTTTTTAAATACTAGCGACCCGCCCTCGTACAGTCACCATCAGATATATTGTAGCGGGCGAGGTACTCAAATATTTCGGAGCAGCATTACTTTTCAATAAATTCGTTACACTAGTTATGGTCAATAACACCAGAACATGCAATTTGTTATAAATATAAGAGCAGCGACCTTTCAATAAATTCGGAACATATAACGAGGTAAAAATATCAGAAAGCACAGAACGTCAAAGGTACTGAGGGGTATATATGTTTAATGTGCGTATCTGTGAGTCTATCTAAGGCATCGCATTTCCCAAACGGATAGATCATTTCGAAGGCGATTTTTTTTTAAATACTAGCGACCCGCCCTCGTACAGTCACCATCAGATATATTGTAGCGGGCGAGGTACTCAAATATTTCGGAGCAGCATTACTTTTCAATAAATTCGTTACACTAGTTATGGTCAATAACACCAGAACATGCAATTTGTTATAAATATAAGAGCAGCGACCTTTCAATAAATTCGGAACATATAACGAGGTAAAAATATCAGAAAGCACAGAACGTCAAAGGTATCTACGCACTCAGGGTGATCATAAAGATCGGAACATTTATGGAAAATATACCTTAAGTCTGTATCACACAGTTTAAATTCGTTACTATAATTATTATGCATGTCGATCTTTGGCATGCCGTATTTATGTTTTGTTTGGAATTCGAATCTACTCGTGATGTGTACACGTCACGAGTAGATTCGACATGCATAATAATTATAGTAACGAATTCAAACTGTGTGATACAGACTTAAGGTATATTTTCCATAAATGTTCCGATCTTTATGATCACCTGAGTGCGTAGATACCTTTGACGTTCTGTGCTTTCTGATATTTTTACCTCGTTATATGTTCCGAATTTATTGAAAGGTCGCTGCTCTTATATTTATGACAAACTGCATGTTCTGGTGTTATTGACCATAACTAGTGTAACGAATTTATTGAAAAGTAATGCTGCTCCGAAATATTTGAGTACCTCGCCCGCTACAATATATCTGATGGCGACTGTACATAGTCCAGAATTTTATTATAGATAAAAACCTTCCTCTTGAATCACTCTATCTATTAATGAAAAACGGCATTAAAATCCGTTGCGTGGTTTAAAATATCTAAACGATCAGAGGGACAGACGACGAGAAGCGAGTTTGTTTTACACTTACCTACTATGTAAAGAAGTTAAAGGTAGTTTTATCGAGTTGGTTCTTAAGTTTGATGAAAATCGGTTGGGGCGTTTAAAGGCCGAGCCACACCGCTTGCGTGACATGCACGTGCGCGTTCGCTTTCCACTGCGTTGTATAGTATGAATTCTCATTACGACATGTCACTATACACCGCAGTGGAAAGCGAACGCGCACGTGCACGTGCACGTCACGCAAGCGGTGTGGCTGGGCCTTTAAGGTTGTCGCAGACATATCGCTCGGCACCGCCTCAGCTCAAAGTGAAACATTTTAAAGTGAGCCTTGACTTGTGTTATTACGATATATTTTTAATAGTTATAGTGAAAACAATAGTAGGCCCGGACCTTGCGTCGTCCACTGAAAAATGTATCGTACTTACACAAGACAAAGGTTACTTTCCAATGTCTCACTTTGAGCTGATGCGGTGCCGAGCGGTTATATCTGCGACAACCTTAAGGAGTTATCAGCTCTGGAAGTATGGGTCGCCATTATATCTGTTAAATAGTTATTAAATTCATAGAGCAATCATTTTATGTTTTATTGATATCGATTTTAATTACCTAGGGGAGAGCGGGGCTGTAAGTTCCGATTTTGAGTTAACCTATTTGTTAAGAATACTTGATTCTAGTAGTCATACGGTGCGATCAAAATCAACTTACATAATATGTACGAGGGCCGTTCTGAAAGTTTCTAGCTGGCCCGAACCTATTAACAAAACTATACTTTTTATACTACCGATTAAAACCTTTTTTTATTGCCTTCAAAGGGGGCCGAAAATAATTAAAAATATTTTTCAAAGACAATAAAAAAATGTTTTTAAAAACATGTGTCATACATTGTTTCGATTTCAACATGAACGTTACAAGAGAGGAATTTCGTGTGATGATATATTACGACTACAAACGAGGTTTAACGTTTAAGGAGTCACACGAAAACTTAAACACAGCTTTTGGGGAATCTGCTCCTTCATTAGCCACCATTTCCTTTTGGTTCCGCGAGTTTAAACGAGGCAGGGAGTCAGTCAAAGATGAAGCTAGACCGGGGAGGCCGCCGACTGCAGTGACTCACGAGAATGTCATCAAAGTGGAGTGGCTTATTAAAGAGAACCGAAATATTACACATAGGGAGATACAGGATGAACTGAAGATTGGATCACAAGCAGTTTCAAATATTTTGAACGATCACCTAAAAGTACGGAAAGTTTGTTCACGATGGATACCGCATTTGCTCACTGAAGACCAAAAAGCTCGGCGGGTAGATTGGTGCAAATATATGCTCGAAAAATTTGACTACGGCAAATCACAACAGGTGTCGAGCATCCTGACAAGTGATGAATCGTGGATATATAGCTGCGACCCACTTACCAAGCAACAATCGACGCAATGGGTGTTCGAGGAAGATGGCTTGCCTACGAAAGTTGTTCGAGGAAGAACGGTCAACAAAAAAATGATCGCCGTGTTTTTTCGACGTAGTGGTCCTGTGGCAGTTATTCCTCTAGAAGACCGAAGAACTGTCACTAGTCAATGGTATACCGAAGTGTGCTTACCTCAAGCCTTCGAACAGCTCGGCGAGGATCGTCCGAAGAGCGGTACCCGCGGCATTCTTTTTCACCAGGATAACGCCCCAGCTCACACTGCTGCCCGGACCCTCGAATTTTTGGCCACTTCCGGTGTACAACTATTGCCTCACCCACCATATAGCCCAGATCTAGCTCCGTGCGACTTTTTCCTGTTTCCCACAATAAAAAAAACCTTGCGAGGACGAACTTTTAACGACTCCAATGACGCAGTCAATGAATTTAATCGTGTATTTTTCGACCTTCCGCAAGATCAATTTTTTTCTTGTTTCGAAAGTTGGTTTCGAAGAATGCAAAAATGCATCGAAGCTGCAGGCGAATACTTCGAAAAACTGTAAATAAATAATAAAGATATCTCTTCGTTTTTTTGAGTAACTAGAAATTTTCGGAACAGCCCTCGTAACTTTGATATTAAGACAGTAATTTTTTGTGAGATTTTTATTATTATAATTTTTTTAATGCCTTAAGTCGGAAAGTAACAACTTACCCCACCTTGGGGCAAGCTGTTAACAAGCCGGGGTAACTTGCTACCATATCTGTTAAAGCTATTATTTGTGAAATAAAGAATAATAAATGATTAAACCAAGTCTGTTTATTTAAGTAATAATCAACAATATCGTACGAATCGTCAGGTAAACATTTGTATGTTATGAAGTAGTTATATTTAGACAATTATTAACCATTTAGTCATTAATAGCTTATGAAATAACTTGTAGCTAATCAGCCTTGATAATTAGTTCCGTCTTCAATCATCTCTTTTCCTCGCGGAGTTATTTCAATCGGAACAACTTACCTCGGTAACTTTTAGCCCCGCCCCATAATACTCGAGCTAAAAAAAGATCTTTGACAAGCAAATTCGCCCACGTGCGTGGCACCCTCAATGCACAGCTTTACAATAAGTTTGTTTACGTTCGAGTGTTCGGAAAAATTCCGCTAGCGTGGGCAAGTCCGCATGACATGAAACCTCTTTCATAACAATCGAGAATAGGTTACGTTCATAAAAAGGGTCACAATCATTAACACAAATAACTTTGTTGAGTGAGTTGAGTATCGTAATATAGCTGCATGTGAATCAATTGCCTCACATTTAGCGCGATACTTATTGCAGTGTTCGTAGAGTCGAAACATTATTTTAATTGATGTCTTCACTGCAGTTGAATATCTCTTCTTCGATATGGAGGTTGGTTGGTAATGTGCCTATAATGTGACGTATTGGACAAGCGTGTAGTTGAAATAGGGTACCACATAAGCTAAAATACTGCAACAGTGCTGTACGATAAGCTCCTCAAAGTAATTCGTCACATTACTAATCACCCTGTATAGATAGCTATATCAGCATGATAACGTAAACGCCTCAACAAGAAGGCATACAACATGTCTTTACAATTTGTATGCATGCATACAAATTTTGGTACCTACTTGCAAATTTAAGCTACAAAAAAAAAGCTATAAACATTTTTAAAACCCGACTAAGTTATTGACATTTTATCGTATACTTTTAGGATAAATGACAAAGCAAAGAAACCACGTACTTAGTTTAAAATTTTGTCTAGCCGTTTTATCTGCAGTGGATCGCCAGAAAAACGCCTATTAAGTATTCTTTACGGGATCTCGTGAAGCTAACTTAAGCACCATACGCCACATTGAGATCGGAGTTGACATACGATTGCGGTAAGTTACGAAATTTCTGCTTTAAATGAATAGATTCTTTATCGTTGCCAAATAAAGATGGCGCTACAAATGCGCCTAGAGACACAAATGTGCCGATTGCCCGATTGAGCCTAGAGATTTTGTCTACATGCCATTGGAATCGGTCAGCTTCTACATCGCTGTTTTATACCGTTCTTACAAAATAAGTGGATTGTACCTATGTAGCCCCAAATGACTAGAATACTTTTAAAAAAAAAGGTAATTTTTGCAAAGAAAACGTTCCCTGCTAGATGGTATATGCCGCCTCCAAAGAACGATCCACAATGATCATGGCTAGTTTATTACGGCCTATTAGAACCTGGCCTCTCTACTGCTAACGTAAGGGACGGAGTACCTAATGCGTAAGAGTGACATACAAGAATATGTTGCTCTAAAGTGTAAATGCGTCTCATAAGAGTCCCCGATACGGTCATTGCGAATGACAATGTTGAAGTGATTGATGCAAAAAATGATAGTTTACTTTTGATAATTGAAGCGATTGATAAATACTACGGTATTGACAGCAAATGAAGAAAAATTTGATTGACTGCAAATGACGTGCTTTGCATTGACCTCAAGGTAGTATTTTGGGACCACTATTGTTACTTCTGTATATAAACGATCTACCAAATGCTACTTCACAAAACTGCTTTCTTTTTGCTGATGACACTACATTTGTGATCAAAGGGAGGGATCTCACATCTTATGAATCAGAAATAAATCAGACTCTTAAAGAAATCATTAAATGGTAGAACATTAATAACCTTAAGGCCAATCTTGGCAAAACTAAACTAATGCAGTTTTATACCAATAGAGGCAAGCCTCAATCTATAAATGTAAGCCATAATGGACATTCAATTGAACAAGTCATGACAAATGACAGTTGTTTTCTTATTTTGACTGCGCCCTCAAATATGTCGGACGTCCCTGAGCTTTTCCAGTACAACGAACGACTGCAGCATGCGCGAATGATACGCTTTCAATTGAAGCTTAAATTGCCTGTCATTTGAACCGAATGACGTAAACATTGTCATTCGCAAATGACAGTTTTGGGGAGTCTTTACGCTGACCCATGATGGATACCGTGAAGAGGGCCTTTAAAAAAGCGCACCAAAAACCAAAAGGCGGATGACTATGATCCATATTTAAATGAATAAGCGCCTCATAGCCTACCCAAAACTCGTTTTCTCATTACAAATACACATTTTGTTTACGATAGTATTCGAGTACTCCTACGCATGGTGCTTGAGGTCCGCTTTCGATTTTAACGTTAGTAAATACTTTTCATTATGAACCTCAAGTTTAATTCATAGGGTCATTAACCCTTCTTTGTAACAAACACAAAAAAACAGGTAAAGTACAAGTCAGAATCGCGCACCGACAGTTCCGTTCCGACCGACTCGCACTTAGCCAGTTTTTAATATTTGTGGTTTTTCTGTAGGGTTAGGGTGACGACTAAAACTACCGCACATCAGCGTTTTTTTTTAAATTTGTTTGTTTACCTATATTTTAGTGGGTAATAGAGTAGTACTTGATTCTTTCTCTACCCAAAATCGTGTAGCAGTAAAGGAGCTCAAAAACTCAAAACGGAATCTGTATTTAAATTATGTATTTCACGTGATTATTGGAAAATAACAACGCAGTAAAACAACAACAAAAATCTTAGGATTACGTCACTCTGACATACCTAGTTACTAACTAGTAGTTAGTTCCATAGTGGCTCGGAAATCCATTTATTTGACTGTACCTACAACCTACATATAGGTAATATACAATAATTGTATGGTATCATGACTAAAGATCTAGGTTCCTATAGCAAATCTGTGCAAATTAGTTGCATGGGTTTTCCGACATGCAAGTTTTCCTTATTATGCTCCTACCTACCAACTTATTACAATAGAGAATGACACACAAACAAAATTAAACAGATTTGTCAACGATTATTCTTGTATCAAATTGGTCATCGCAAACAACGCGACTTGGTACACATGACGATGACGTAATAGGAATGTAGTATCAGAATCATAAGACTCACACCTACTAACTGATAAGTGATAAGATGATAGTATCAGATAACTGTGCCTTATATTATAAGTATTATAACACCCAATGTAATAAATAGGTAGGTATTATAATATAACACACTAGTAGGCATTAACCAAGGAATTATATTTCCATCATAAATGAGTCAATGTTTAATCCTGAATCCATACTGATATTATAAACGTGAAAGTAACTGTCTGTTTTTTACGCTTTCATGGCTAAACCACTAAACTGATTTAGATGAAATTTGGTATGGACGCTTGAGTCTTGGGGAAGGACATACAATACTTTTTATCCAGAAAAATAGAACAGTTCCCGAATAGCAATAAACAATCCTACATGGACATGGTAAGAGCCAGCAAAAGCCTAGTAAAATTATATGACTCAATATGTTGCAAAAGTGTGTTGTTTCTTTCTTCCGTTTTCATGGCTGAACTCTTTGACAGATTTGCTGCTGTTTTAATTCTTGTAACCATGGTACTTGTAACTATACAAATAATAAGGTAACAGTTGGAAGATATATAATATCTATGTTAAATGGAGCAAAGTATTAATAACATGGTACAGTCAAGGTTAAAAATAAATATCCTCACAAAGTTGCAAAAATAATAAGGTCTTTGTACATATTTTTGAGACTTTGTGGTGTATACATATTAGTGACCTTGACTGTACACAAAAGGCTGAAAGCGGAAGAGAGGTAGACAATTTAAAAGATGGGAGGATGAAATTGTAGATTGTAGAAAGGCCGGCAGGACGTGGACCAGAGTGGTCACAGACAGGGAGGAGTGGAGAAGACTGGGGGAGGTCTTTGCCAGAAGGTACACACAAGGATCCATCAGTCTCCAAAGGAATAGGGATAAACAACTTCTGAGCAAGCGGAGTAACCGGCAGATGTTTGTCATTTAATATAAAAATAACATAATACTTATTATAAAGATTGTACAAACTTGCATTTGAGTTTTAGACGTCACCTTTAATTTGTGCAATAAAAAGTTGAAAGGCTATCTGCCTAAATGTTGATCTTAGCATTCTATGCCACTATAAGCATCGAAAGTAAAAAATAGCAGTCATAATAGTAAGAGACCCAATTTTTCTATGATTTTTAAAGCTCAATAGTAATCTAATGCATAGTGAAATTTTTATTATGTCTTAAAACATGTACTTAAGATTTACTGGTAGAGAATGCTTTTAGCATTGTCTGCCTTTCCTACACTATTTTCATTTTGTACAATAAAGTATTTAAATAAATTAGATTTATTAGATTTACAACTCACTCAGGGACTAGGTAAATTTGTGTAGGTACTTTGCATCTGTCATTTACTTATTTTATCTAGTATTAACTATTATCAGAGGCAACAAAAAATATTTTATAAGTAATTAGTTAACAAACTGGTAATTTTGAGATAGCCGTGCAGGAACGGAAGCTACATAAGGAAACTAGAGGGAACAACACTGGCAGGGTATTGTTTTATAGATATGGTGACTCATTCAAATTAAATTAACCAACACATGTCACAACCAATGAGGAAAAATAAGTAATGCCTTCTTTGGACTTAGTACAGAGTAAATAAAAATCTCGTTTATAATAATAGGTATATCTGTTAGAGTAAATTACCCTATGTGACATCCAATTAGACAAATTTTGATTGTTGCATTCACCAAACAAATAATATTCAAATAGAAAAATACTGTTTATCTAAACCTTTTTATATAAAGATCGGCAAGAATCGTTTTTATCGAAGAGAAGTCGCGGACTTTCGTTTTTCATTCCTTTCAGTAAGATACTAAAGTAAATACTTACACAACCATCCCATAGGCGCCTTCGCCGATGTACTGCAAGTTCACATACCGAGGCCCCACTTCGAACACCTGGCCCCGGACGATCTCCGCGTTGGGGTTGGTGCTGGTCGCCCCTGCAGCTTCAGCCATCGCAATGCACTTTCAGTAAGCGGGAACACAAACTGTTTACTTTCAAGTACCTCACACGCACAGTACTGCCCACTTCAGCATCCGTAAATGAGGACTCACACCAATTAAGTCTCAGTGTTTTAATTTCAACAAACACCTAATTATTAACCAAAACAAACTACCGTATCCGACCTACATTATCCACTATCCAGCCGAACCATACAGCTAACACTTGTCACTCGCTCGCTACCCGCTTATCATTCTGGTTTGCAAGACTTCATGGACACTCCCGCACGTACCGTTACCGTTCCGCAAATGAGAACACGCGTAAGAGCATCTCTTTCACACTTATGCTAATTGTAATTTATCGTTTCCTTTCATCCCCGAGTGATGTCCAACAATACGCGTGCTTCTGGTACCGGTTTTTTATTGCTAAGATAACAAATGTAAAAATAACTTTGGTTTTATCCTCTGAAAATTCTCGCTCGTTTAATCATAAATTGTTTAATATAAATATAAGTAGGTATGCGTTAAATATTTTATTTCAGTGTTGCCAGAGCAAAATTCTTATTGTTTTTTTATGCCCTGGATGCCAGTAAATTTAGCAAGTCAAACTGACTTTACTTAGCAGTTTTTTAAAGTTTTAAAAATTTAAGAATGAAAGAAACTTTATTAAAGTTTTGGTACAATTATCTTTAGACAAAAACTTAAAACCGGAGACAATTATAATTGAACACTCATGTGTCCACCCACGTAACGTAAACATATAGAATAAAATTTAAGTAAAAAATCTATTTCATATTTACAAATTATTACGCATTCCGCACATTTACCAAAACTTAAAACGCCTCTTATCTGACGTTTGTTGACATGTACGTGTATCACGAGAATTTATTATTATTTAATTAATGTTGAAATACAATTAAAAAACCTTATTTTGGTATAGGATTTAACTAATTTTGATATTTCCTCAACATCTTTGCAGTGGATCCATGGAGTGATAAAGTGGCTTATAAATAAGTGACCTCGTCGCATCGAACCGAAGGACTGTCGTGCAATTTGTTTAGGTATGTCGGTTTGGTCGGGCAGTACACATGGCCCAGGCAGTCGGTACGGTCATTGTCCAAAACTGAGCAAGGTATGATGTTTCTCAGCTTCTTTTTTGCACCGCGCTCTAAACGTCTTGTACGGAATGCGCAGTGTTTACTCGTAGGCTCGCACTACTATTACACGGTCTCTCGTGTATTTTTATGCAGTCTGTTGCGTGACTCTCTGTTGTGCAGTTGTGTTAGATACTTTTTCTTTTTTAATTTGCTAGCACTGTGTGTATATTACCAAATAGCATTTTGTTTTTAAGGTTATTGGGGGTTATTTACAAAACAATGGTTTTAGAAATAACAACCACAGTTAGAGTTGTATAACCAGTTTGTGCACCGTTTACTTGTAGCATTAATTGTTTGACACGGAATTTAAATTTATTCATCAATTATATCTTTGCCAGAAATTAATTAGTATTATAATGTGTCACAGCAACTCTGAGAAATCATAAATAAGGTATGTGTCCAAGTCATTATAATGTAGCACTTATTAAAAAACCTAATAATATTGTTTATGTTCTACAAACAAGATGTTCGCATTACTTTTTTTAAATCTTGAGATGTACTGAGAACAAATTTCGCTGCTGTTGCTTTTATAAAAAAACAACCATGTCTTCTGCCCCATAAAAAAGTTTAAATACATGTTATTGCTTTTATAACAGATTTAAATTCAACTTTTAACATTTGTTACCATTTACTTCATTTTCATTAATGTTACAAAGGTGCAATATGTAATTGTTGTATCCCATTGACATATTTCAAAATTAGTTACTTTTTAATGCCACCACTAAGACACAGAAACAATGTGAGAGAGTGCTGAGAGTAAAAGTTTATGTTTAATTTAATTTATTTTTATTTTGTCCTAGTGAGTTTGATGTCAGATTTGCAAAACCTTTAAATTTGGTTTTGTGGTTCACGGAGACAGCAACAGCATACCTGTTCCTCTCTAATAAAGAGTGAGTTAACTGTTTGTAGAGTTGGGAAAGGGCTTGTCTTACTCCTGTAGAGATCCTCATTATTCCTTTAATCCTGGTACCTACAAATGTTTTCAAATTGCCTGATACCAAGTATTTGTTATTTTAACTGCAGTATATCTATTTTATTAAAGATTTTTTATTGTAATCACTTTATCAACTGCTTGTATGGGTGATTCCACGGGCGTTTCAACCGTCAGTCCGCTGTCATAAATAAATATTGAAAGAATGAGCTACACCAAGCAGCTAACATTCACACAGAGCTATACTGTTATCGTACTTCTTGCCACAATTGATCGAATTTTAAGTATATTATCGCCTATTTCTTAAAATTTTACGACAGCGGACTGACAGCGGTTGAAACGCCCGTGGAATCAGCCGTATATTTTTTGATTTTATTAGAAATAAAAGCTGACTATTAATAAATTAGAAATACTGTATCTTCACTTCTAATCACAATGTGCTGTTTTTATGGTATTTATGGTTTTTCTGCTTGCTTTAAAAGTTGATAAGAACTGCTTACATTGTTAGATATTACTATATTAAACATGGTTTCTAAATTTTCTGCACTATACTTGGTTCTTAGACATATCTGCTTTCAGATGACAGAATGTGCAACTCAGGATATTCAAGAGATAATTAGTCTTAAGGAAGTCATATAACTATTGCTGTATATTTTATTTCAATCCACTTTAACCAAATCTAAAATGATAGATACTAGAGTTGTCACATTTTGTCAGCACAAGGCAAAGTTATTAATCTATATTAGTGTCCACTGCTCTTCTGGTTTGTGTAGGTTAATGGGTTCAAATATATTCTAATCATTACTCATACATCTGTTAACGTTTATCAATCAACTGTCTTTATAAGTTGATCCAGTTTAAGTGTCTGTGCCTGTTATGGAGTAATTAATATCTTTGACATTATTGCTTTCATGATGGGGAACTTGTAACTGTTGGAGGTTTCAAAGTTTAAGAATAATATTTTTGTACTCGCATATAACTGCTAATATTTATATCGTTAATGGTATCAGAATAACACCTATAGCGTAACCGAAGCGGGAAAACAATTGTATAATGAGGGTTGCCATGGTAATAACAGTTCTATAATAATTATTATAGCATTGTTATTACACTTATTACCATGGTGTACGGTCATTCGGGATATCAGTCTTGGCTTTTAGTGAACACATGACATCCTAATTTGTATAATAAACCATTAAAAATATTTAAATACCAATTAAAATTATGTATGTTAAAAAAAAATTACTTTGAGACTAATTATGTGTTTAAAATTACATTTTTATTGCTAATAATAGATGGTTAATATCCATCGATTTATTATTTAGTTACCATGGTTACGTTCAATATGGATATCAACAAAATGGCGTTTCGTTTGGCATTCCAGCTATTTTAACAACTATTAAAGGGCATTGGGTAAATTTGTTTGAAGAATATCGTCATTTTTTTTTTCACCGGCCACGGTTGATTTTTACATAGTTATTTAGAGGACCTCTAAATACACATAGATATATATAATTTATAGCGTTAAATAATATCGGAGCGGAGATTTTAAAGATTTAAGTATTCAGTTTTTAGTACAAAAGTACGCCCAAGTATGAATATTTAAATATCTCGGCTCCGATGCACTTAAGAGTATTACATTACATAACAAAATATGTTTATTTTTAATAATTCTATCATAATTTACCACTTTTACGAATGGCCACTCACCTTGAAAATGTATGAATTTTACAAATGACAACACTTTTACCCAAACCCCTTTGCATGAGTTTTCCACAACGCTTTGTTCACACTGCGGACAACTAGGATTTTTTTCCCCAGTAGTCCACAGTGCAAACAACTGGGAATAAAAGGTCCCAGTAGTCCGCACCCTAGAAATTAGGTGTGGACAACTGTGAATTTTTAGTAGACACACCTGCATGTATTTTTGCTCATATTAACTTTAAAACTCAAAATAATGTTTAAGTACGAGTAACGTAAAAAATACCACGAGTGGTGACCATGAAATTACTATTTTCATATTTGGAGAGCAATTTTTTTTACAATAAAACAGATTTTAAGTTAACATTTGTTAGGTGCCTACTCTTAAATTACTCTGTATTTTCCTGAACTTAGGTATAATATATAAATACGACTGTATCTACTTTAGTACATTAATAAAGACTAACACGGTTGAGTCAAATTAAAGAATGCGAACAACTGGGAATAGCCCTTCATTATGTACCAGTTATCATAACTATAATATGGTTTACATTTAAAGCAATGACAAATATATTTTTCAATTTAATATTGAACTGTTTAATGTTACCTCATTCTTAAAATAACACAATTTCGTAATGTTAGATTTTCAATATACTTTATCCAAAAGTTACCATTTTATAGAGTAAATATCTCTAATTAATTTAATATTTTCGACTAGTGTTTTGAAAATCACTAATTTCGTCCGTACATTTACCAATGTTTCAATTAATATTCATTTTATAATTCATTCCTATATAATATTCAAAATCCAATGCGTTGATATCCTTTGTTCGAAAAAACCTAAAGGTAAACCTAAATAATAACTTGTATAAAAAACCAATTAAAAATAACTCAAAAGTAACAAGATATTCCTTTGGAGTTTACGCTTTCGTCAATTACCTAGCTACTTCGAAACGCGTCTCGCCATTACAGTATCTAAGAGTGTCTATCTATCAATGAAGAGAGTAGCCGCGGCCATGTAATGTCCGTTTTAATTACTGGCCTCAAGTATTCCAACAAAGTTTGTTGCATCATCATTATCATCAATCGCATGACAATAATCACAACTGAGTAACCGTTTTTAGGGTTCCGTACCTCAAAAGGAAAAGGAAAAACGGAACCGTTATAGGATCACTTTGTTATCCGTCTGTCTGTCCGTCTGTCCGTCTGTCTGTCAAGACCCTTTATCTCGGGAAAGCTTAGAGGTATCGAGTTGAAATTAAAACCATATACTCAGGTCTACAGAGTCCCTTGAAGTTGTGAAAAAATCAAACTTCTAAGTTAACGTAAAAACGTATCTTTTATACAGCCGTTTTTGCCGCAAAAACAAATATTTCGACACTCAAGGGAATCAAAATTTATAGGATATTTTCCGTTGACCTAGATCTATGAAATTTGACAAGTAGGTAATACCATATTATACTACAAGTATATAGGACAAATCTACAACGGAAACTAGAGTAATCAAAACAGTTTGACGTTGTAAAATGGCAATCAACAATATACTTACCTACCTACTTATTAACCTTTTGAACGCCATACGTCGAATACAAAATGTGCCACCCACACGCCAAACATGTTTGCTGTGCTATGCAAATAACACCTTATTGCTACCAAACAAAGTCTCTTTTAATCTTGAACTCTTGTCGGCTGTAGCCGACGTGGCGTCAGTGGCACGATTTTTAGTTGACGGCCAGAGCCGGCGTTGAAAAGGTAAATATACAATATAAATACGCGGTTCTATGAGACTTACGCCCTTTTTTCTAAGGAGGGCAGAATAAACTTTGCCAAGTCACAGCTACTGTATTTTATATCTTATCTGTGCCGTTGTGCTTCTAATATCGTTTGAAACCCATAGTAAAAAATAAAATTATATACCCTTGTAAGGCCCCTCGTACAATTTTTTACATAATACAGTCATTAAAAGATCCACTGCAAAGGAGATAAATGGAATTTTCCTTGTTTTTAAGACTGACAATTAATGAGAAAATTGGCTATTGCATCAGTAAAAGGTTTATATTCCATTGACAAATTACGTTGCATTGTGGGCTTTAGGAGGAGGTGCACAGACACTGGCAGTTTTTTGAGCAATAATTGCCCGTCAACAATAACTGTCTTACTCTAATTTGGTGATATAGAATGAGACGCCCGTACTGTGGACGGGCGATTATCCTAGCCTACTAATATTATAAAAGCGAAAGTTTGTGTGTTTGTAACGCGAACTCAGCAAGAGAACGAAAAGCTATATATAATAAAATATATATACGTAGCCACTCGTTATTTGCCCACTATAATTTCCTAAGAAAAGCATTATGTAATTATAGCTAGACTAGAATATTCTCAAGTAGCAACCACACATCAAGTAGGTTCCCGGGTAATTCGGATCATGTTGCCAATTAGACTTTGAGTTGCGCACACCATCGTTTTATTTTCAAACTGTTGCCAAACCATAAACGTTAACTTTCCGGAGGAAATGCTGTAAAAAATTGTAAAAACCTCAAAATCTATTTGCATACTAGTTATAACTACCTAATGCAAACTCCCATATACCTAATGGCGATTGACGACCCCTTTCAGACCAAATGTCTCGTAAACGGCCCAACCAATTTTCAATAAAACCGCATTGAGAACTACGATCCCACAGACAGAACACACATACGCAGATACACATGTTAAACTTATAACACCCCTCTTATTTTGTTGGGGGTTAACAGCAGCATAAAAAACAGAATAGACTATCATGTTCTGTAGGCACACATCATTGCACCAGTCTAACCCATATTTGTTTTTGGCTTCTATTTCATTCAATCTATAAGGAGCATTGACTGGTTAATAAAACAATGGTTTCATATTCAATAAGCTTCCAAAGTTTTTTCCCGATGTGAACTATCGCTAACTGTGCTAAGGTTTATATTCGGTTGAATGATATAGTATCTATTCAACCTAGACGGTACGTGTATGTATATGTTAATCAAGGTCTGTGACGGTATATTGTTCTTGCAAATCGTGAATGGCACTTGCACACATGTGGTCACAGTGTATTCTGTGAAACTGTTGAGGAATGGTTAACACATTCAGCTCCAACGAACCGTTAGTCGGGTCCATTTTGTATGGAAATCAGAGGGATAGGCATTGAATATGTTAAGGAAAACATGTGTTAATAATGTGTATGATGTTGTTTATTTTTTGATAACAAATCCCGCATCCTCTGATTTGGACATATGTTTTGCAGAATTTTTATTTCGCCGTAATCTATTCTGTGTTAAGGTTGGTTTGTTTTAATGAGGTTTGAAATTTGGCTTTGGGTAAAACGCGCCGTTTTCAAGGTTAATCGAGAATTTTCTATAATCTCCTTCCAAGAGACACCTTGTCGTCAATATTAATGTCAAGTATCACCCGACTCACTAGGCCATGAATATCAACGTAGATTGTACTAGTAATTACCGAAGCAAAAGGCTGGCTTGATCGGCCTGTTCATCGAAGTATAGTTTTCATTAAATAATTATCTATCATGATATATTCAAGGTTCCAAAAGGATTATTGTTTCTCCCTAAGATTACGATCTGAAACTGCGATGATGCACATACAAAACTCATGTCGAAAACAGTGCAAAACTTAGTCGCTGCGGCATAAGATACGCTAGAGTTCTTCCACTATTACCACCTATATCACCCCATTCCATATAACATCGTAGACATTGTAGCATTGTGTGACACCAATAGCGTCTGGTTTTTTAGAAGCATTGAGCGACTCGCAAATTGAGCAAAGCGATGTCACATTCACATACTTGTCTCGACTTTCAGACCTTATTGTCTAACCAAATTTCTAGGGCTTGTAGATCTTGACAAAAAATAGTTATTTATTACCAATATTTTCTACTCATTACAAAGTCTAAAAAGTAGGTATAATAAGTTATTTCTGCGTCAAATACTTATATGTAGGTAGAGGTACTAAACTAAACATACTGAGATGCACAACATGTACCTAAATAATCTCGAACCAAGGGGTGTACCCCTTAGACACTTTTCATGTGTCTAGTTTTCGTCCTTGTGCCGAAACTAACTGGAGATAAATTCCGAATTTTAAACTTCTTCTAGGCCTAGGCAAGCAAACGTGCATCAAATCTACAGTGCATAGCTCTTTAAATTAACTTCGGCTTTGTACTTCTCTTTCACTTGCTCTCACAGCTCATACGCTCTTATGCTCTAACAATTTAATTAAACCGAAAGATCTACCTATTCCACTGTATGTTTTCTATGTCTATTACGTAAGCTATTACCAAAGGTTGCTGGTACTGGGAGCTTGCGGTGGCAACGTTAGAGTAAGCAACAAAGCACCCATTTTTTAACAATGAGGGCTAATGGAATTAAATCTTTCACCAGTCACTTTGCAAGTCTACGCATGAGAAATGCACTGCGCATTGGTACAATATTCCCATGAATATTCTCAAGTGTTTCCTCATTTTAAGACGCAGTAAAAGTAGTAGGTGTCGCGGATCTATTGAAAATTAAAGTCGTGACACTTCTCTGTCACTCGAAACGATCTACTTAAGTGGATCGATACCGTTATCGTGAATCCTACTAATGATTGTGAAACTATTTCTAAGCGTTATTACTCGTAGTAGAATGTAGTTTTTCTCCTCTAGTGTTGTCACCATGCTCCGAACAGCCAATTGTTTTTGTCCTTTGCCAAGTATTTGTGAAAGTTTCTCATGTGTAGACCCGCGCATCATCAGCCATGAAGGTGAAGGGCTTCGCAATAATGTACTTGTAATTATACCGACAAGTTCGTGCGCGACGGTCCCAGCGGGGGACAGACGTTGGGGGGGGGAGGAGTTAACAAGGCCGCTGTCAGATCTTCAAAGTATTTTACCATAACTTTAGCATTAAAAAATTACCATAGCGGTATATATCATAAGGATATAAATAACGAAACCCTTCATTAACGATATAATCACGTTATAGGTATCTTAACTGCACATACAAGTAATATTCACTCGCTCGTGTATTGCGCGGTGGCCTTCAATTTCCACCCATTTGCTTTGATACGAGTTCCCAACGACATGATTTTTTTGACTTTTGTTATTGTTATTAAACGTACCGTACCGGCAACAGCGTGAGATTTATATAGTTATTAATTATACAAGTATTTTGTTTGGTTATAAAGACACTTCGACATATTAGTTTTTGTTTTTAACACAATTGAAATATACCTACCGCTATGCTATCGTCTTTTTTCGTAACGATAGAAGGTCTTGAGGCAATCGTGTGGCGGGCAACGCTTACCCTCCCCGCTCCAAACCTACCAACGTTTGCCACCCGCGCGAGAGAGTCACGCATGAACTTGTCGGGCTATGATAACTGTACCTTTAAATTAAGTTCGCTTGCAGCACAAGTGCGTGATGTCGGGTGAGGCGCCTATTCAGTCCGACGACGGGCTCCACACGCCCGCTTACCTGTCATGGAGGAAGCTCCAACTCAGCCGCGCCAAGCTGAAGGCTTCCAGCAAAACGTCCGCTCTGCTCTCTGGATTTGCTATGGTTTGTATGAAACTGCACTTTATGTAAAACAGTCCACCAGATTACAGTCGTACCACAATCTATACATAGGTACTACGATGTACCTGCGAAGTAAGAATTTTTTTAGAAGGCGCGAAAGCGTTGCCCGCGAAAATCTTCGAAGGCTTTTTGTGAAATGTTTGGCAGCCATTGCGGCGACTCTTAAATTCTATTGTATTTTTCACAAATAAAATTACTGTTGTTGATTTTGCAGCAAGCAGAATCTTTATTGAGCAAGTTGCAAGTTAAAAAGGAACTGTCACGATGCTTTAAATAGTTCTTGTTTACGGTTTTCTTAGTTACGTCTTAAACGTGCAAAACGATAAATATTTGATGTTTTGTACGATTTTAAAATGTTATTTACTTAAACGTGAGTAACAGCGTGCTAATAGCCTCATTACAAATTTACCCAAGAGTTAGCGTTGTCTTGAGAAGAATTAGAAGTAAAAACATTTGTGTAAGAGTGCTTCTGAACGACTCTAGGTAACCCAAAAATTTATAAATAAATAAAAATAAATAAATATCAGGGGACAATGTCACACCAATTGACCTTGTCCCAAACTAAGCTCTAGTCTTGTACTATGGGTACCAAACAACGATATAAATACTTGTATAGAGAAACATATACTTAAATACATAGAAAACATCCAAGACTCAGGAACAAATATTCGCGCTCAACACGCAAATATCTGCCCTTACCGGGATTTGAACCCAGGACCGCTAACTTCGTAGGCAGGGTCACTACCAACTAGGCCAGCGCGTCGGCGTTATCGAATTTGAATTCATTGATTGTATCGTTTCATCGAATTTAATTTCATGAAACCGGATTTTCTGCTGAAACCATGTTATTTTCAGAATATCTTAAACATAAATTACGTAGTTCATTTTTTTTATATCAGAGTGTGAGGCAAACGGGCATGTATCAACCTGATGGGAAGTAATCACCACTGCCCATAAACACCAGCAACTCAAGAAGAGTTGTCGGTGCATTGCTGGCCAATTAGTTCGGTTAGACTTATGACTAACAAAAAAAAACTTATGCGGCGAGAAATTCGTTTCGATGAAATGAAAATTCTGCGTAATGAAAGTTCGTTCAATAATGTTTCGATAAAATAATTGGTAGCCCTTGCTCTAGCATAGAAAGTTAGAATGATATAGTGTCATTGAAAATATGTCTCCCATAATTCAATATGCAGATTTGAGTATGGCGGCTCCATAAATATTTATTCACGTAGAAAGTTGCCATTACAAGCACCCTAAGATCTTTTAAACAGACACCATTTAACTAAAATTGCCTAACCTAATTAGGTACAAAGCAAAAATTCCACTTGAAAAAATTATTCATATAATCGAAACTTTATCGACTAACAGCTTACACTGCATGTGTATAATTCATGAGACAGATGCATAATTAGCAAAATGACGTCAACTTCAGGTTTTGTTTAGCCATTGCACTCACAAGTGTCTCCTTATTTTGATTTCTATGAACATAAATAAAAAAATAAAACAATAATTATTCAGGACACGATCTTATACAATACAACTTAGACCCAAACAAAGCTCCAGTCCTATATTATGGCTACATAATCACGATAAACAACAGTTTTTATTATTACAGCGGACCTAGTATGCCGCGTCTATATCGCGCGTCAAATGTGGATAAAGCATCCGTCACTCTCGTGCTTATTAACGTGTCAGAAGGTGACGGATGCCTTATCCAAACTTTGTTACGCTATAAACGCAGCCATAGTAGGGCCCCAGGGTTATCATTAGACATATTAGACGCGATTACCTTTCGATTCGATGTAATGTATTATTGCGGTCAATATCCCGTTGATATTACATCTTTGCCATACGTCTTCTACGGGCATATTATTATTATAGTGGTGTTTATCGATGTGGAAAAAACATCTGTCACTTTCTGCCCAGTATGCAAGAACGAGGGTGAACGATGCACAGCGATAAAGGCGACAATAATATGAGTCCTCACTCAAAAAAATGAGATCCAACAAATAGAGATTTTCACTTAATTGACATAAAATGAATACAATAATTAAGATATTAATTATATAAACCAAAACTGATAGTAACAAACAGCAATTTCTTTAGTGATTCAACTAACATCTTGATTGATGTATCTAACGTCTTAGTTGGTGTATCTATCGTCTTGTTAGGCTTGTACGGGATCAAGGCGCTTATGCACAACAATCACAATCTTGTTACAAGCGACAAATTATTATTTTCAGTGCTGGTGTCTGATCACTTTAGGTGACTCGCTGGCTCGTTCACTTGTTCTGGCCAAAACTAAAAACATTTTTAATAATTTCATTCGCAGGTAGCTATGGTAGAGGTGCAACTCAACCCTCCGGAGAACACCAAAGTGCCGACCTCGATGCTCGTCGCGTTCACAGTCTGCACGACCCTCCTGGTCGCTGTACACATGCTCGCTCTCATGATCAGCACGTGCATCCTTCCCAACATCGAAGCAGTAGGAAACCTCCACAGCATAGCCCTCGTCCACGAGTCCCCACACGAAAGACTCCACTGGTACATCGAAATCGCGTGGGCCTTCTCAACACTGCTAGGTCTAATCTTATTCCTAGTAGAAATAGCAATTCTTTGCTGGGTTAAATTCTATGATCTGAGCGAGACTGCGGCGTGGTCAGCTTGCGTGGTCCTTATACCAGTCATGATAGTGTTTCTAGCGTTCGCGATACATTTCTATATGTCGCTGGCGACGCACAAATATGAGGTCACTGTCACAGGTATAAAGGAGTTGGAGTTGCTCAAGGAACAGATAGAATTGGGTGACCATGATGGCAGAATGAATAACCTCACACTCCTCGATCAGAGAGTGGTTTAGAGGTGGTGCAAAGCGGCCCAGCTCCCAATTTTTTCTAAACCTGGGCCGTTTATTTCTTCCCGTTTTCATGATCCGTTTTGGGATGTTATTTATTACCCTTTTTACTTATTTATACGATATATTGTTAACGGTTATCACTTAGATAAGTACTTATTTGATATTTATAAGATTATATTGTACTTATTAGGTGCCAACGGATTCCCACTCTTAAGGTCAAAGCGAATATAAGTAATATAAGTAAAGGGATTGTGAGCATTGGACGTAATGATGCAATAATAGTTAACTGCTGGAACATTAGGCCGCGTTTGCAAAGTCAATGGAAGTAGCGATTACTGAAGATGCTCCCTCGAGAAATATCGTATGTTTCTCATAATGCTGTAAACGCAGCCTAATTATTATTATGACATACAGTACAATGGAATTTGTCTAATGAAGGTCCATAATGTGGTTCTATGCCGTTTGGCCAAAATATTTTTAATCAAATTTATAATTTCCCAAATTTTGACTTCCCAAAAAGTGGTTTTCCGTCGCAGTTGATTTATTTTTCATGTACCTAGTCACAAGTGTAACTTAACCTAACCGAGTATAAAACATAAGCAATAAAAAAGCATTTTGGGAAATGATACATTTGATCAAAAATTTTTTGGCAGGCTCCCCCATAATGTATTGGCATATTTTGATGTTTTATTTCAAGTGCAGTAAATATATTATATATATTAGAATATCAACTTTTTTTAGATTGTTTAAGAAAATTCTAGGTGTAACATATGACAATAGTACTTAGAGCCTTAATATTAATCATTTAATCATATAGATAACAGAAATTCAATTTTGTAAGTTCCTAATTAATTTAAAAAGAAGGTGCTTTTGCACGACAAACGAATCTCCCGTCATGTTCTCTTAATAATTTAAGTTACGTTTGCTGCTATACAAAACATAATGCAAATTTTAATTACGGTTTTTTAACTAGCGTTTTTTTAGAGGAAATAGGCTACAGCTTCAGCTTCAATAGCTTTTTGATATTTCGATCTTACATTGCAAAAATCAACAATATTATTACTCTTTGTTTTTATAATTAATCATTATTACAAATATTATATTACTAGGGCAAGGGTCTTTTGGTGATGTTTCGGTGACGCCAATTTTCTTCCCGTTAGAGGTAGAATTAAAAAAAACAATTAAACTTCCCTAGAGTAGGTAACCTACCCAAGAAAAATTCCAAAATTTGAGGTCTATGGTCAGTCAGTCATTCACTGAAGCCATATTTTGCTACGTAACTGTACCTACAAAGCAATATATTTTTAAGATCTCAAACGTGTTATAAATTACAATGCGAACAAAATGTACATAATTTTAAATGTCACGGTTTATTATTTCTTTCCGTTTCGGCTTCAACGTGCAGTGTTCTCACGACATTAGCATAATTTATAAACACCGTTTCTTTTGTTTGTTTGTCCTTTCACGTCCAAACTGGCATTTTATTCATATGATAGATTTCAATTGTCTTTGGTTGAGTAGAAAGGAAAACAAACTTATTTGAAACGAGTGAAGTAACGGGCAAAAGCAATAATTCATTTATTATAGACGTTCACAAAATAGCAATAATAGTTATATTTATATATGTGTAAAAAAGCTATTGCCCACGTATCCGTCGGAATAACGCTAATAACTTTACGTTCAATGCACATTCCATAATCATTTGTAGCTCAATGTCACACAAGTCAATCGTCCGGTAATGTTTGTGTACAAGGAAGTACCTACAGTACTATTTTACCATCCTGATAATGACATTTCGTCGGTGGTACTGCAATACCACGTAACTCACAAATTCAATACATTGCAAAATTTACCTTACTGACTTACTTGCTAAGGTGTTATTTGCACCTTACGAGGTATTGCATCACAGACGATTTCAGTACAGTCAAAGTCATAAATATAACGTTCTCAAGACGTCCATATTATCTATACGCCTTTATACCATTGACAATAGTGTGTATACATATATTTGATTTGTTGTGTGTTTAGATATTAGCACTTGTTACTGTAGGTACATCGCGAAGAGATCCCATTAAGGTAGGAACTTGTAAACGTTGCAAGGTACTTTTTTCGAATTGTCACCTGTCACCTATCATTGTCAGGTTTGTGAAAAAGGTACTTCTTTTAAGCCGGAATTTCACAGCGGCGTACGCTACGCACGCACAAGTAGTTTTTTTATATGTATGTAGGTAGATACTTCTACAGTGGCTCACGCACGAGATGTCGTCAGTGAGTCACGCCTAGAACAATTATTCCACGAGGCTCACGTGCGTAGCGTGTGCATGTGTAGCGTGCGTCGCAGTGGTATTCCGGCTAAATAGCTATCGGCATGTGTGATAGCGATAGCTAGTCAATGGTCGTGACAACAGGATTTTTTTGAAAAGGTGCTCTTCTAAAAATCATAACTTTAGAGTTTTGTCTCAGGCATGCTATTTTTTATTTTCTTTTTTTTATTGTTTACTGAGAAAATAAGAATTGAATATTATTAGTGTTTGCTACGCCCACTTTGGACTAGTGGGTGGAATGACGTCATTTTGTTTGTAACCGCGTTTTGTTTCTTTAAGTACCTATATTACCTGTGACGTAGTAAAGACCATGTGCCGTTTAATCTCTAGCCATTAGGAAAAAAATGTTTATTTATTTTCTCAGTAAACAATGAATAAAAAAGGTATGGTTTTAAGACAGACATGTTTTTTAAAACACCTTTTAAAAAAGTTTCCGTTGTCAATTATTAAGAAGTTTGAAGTACTGTAGATATCGAGGGAGTTACTGATTATGGAAGGCAATAATATATTAATTGTAAAAGTTACTTAATACAATAATTAATGTTGCCCCATAAAGGGGATCGTAATTAAGTCCTCTGTGATAAAATAGACATTGTATTGAATCTGTCAATGTACCGGACGGAGTTTAATTGTTGAGTCACCATAGAAATCTTTCATTGGACTAGGTATTTACCAGTTTTTTTTTTAAATTAGCCTGGTTTACCATTCCGCTGCTATTAATACCCTCAGTTTTCTCGACTCATCCGTACAGAGCCCGCTCCCACAGAGCCCTCGCACTTTCAGACACCTATTACACAAAGCTGATAAGCAAGGGGTTGAACTTTTGGTCATCCCGCCGTCTCCTTTTGGGACTACCCCTGGGCCATATGGATTTTTCTAGTAGAATAGAGCCCCAGCTAAGATGTCATGTAGGTGTCATGCTAGATCATTTCGACAAACTTTTATCATAGATTTCCTGTGACAAGGTTCTGCGGTGGCTCAACATTAAACTTCGTGACGGTACTTTAGCTTAAGGGGTTGTGTCCATTATCTAGTGATACCCATTTTGTACGAATTTATGCAAGGAATGTTAATCGTTTCTTTTAAGCTTTCTCTAACAGCCTTATTAATAAAAATGTAGTAACCTTGGAGTAACTAACCCAGAGGCCCTAATTTGAAAATAAAAGTTAGCTCCATCCCTCTCTTTCGATTAAAGGCCCAGCCACACCGGATGCGTGCGCGTAAACGTGACGTGCGCGTTCGCTTTCCACTGCGTTGTATAGTGACATATCGTATGAGAATTCATACTATACACCGCAGTGGAAAGCGAACGCGCACGTCACGTCTACGCGCACCCATCCGGTGTGGCTCGGCCTTTAGTTTCGAATGACGAGTGACAGGGATGGAGCTAACGTAACTTAGAACTTCGATTTTCAAAGTAGTAGTTGAGCTTTGTTCCCATCTGTCATTGTGACGTTTGAATTCGACAGATACGGACAAAGCGTGGCTTGGCACCACGGTTACTCCACGTTTATAAGGGCATAAGAGTGTTATGGAACCAGCGAACTTTATCTTTGGGCTCATAGTCGGTTATTTACGGCTAACCGCCGTACTCAGAGGCATTAAATGCCGGGTACTCACTAGCGAGCCGAAACTGTAACGTCTGTAACTGTTGCACGTAACATCGTGATGTGTAAGCGTATAGCTCGAGAGATTTGATGTCACATTTATTTATTTATTAAAGACCTTTTTACACGTTCCTAAATAAAATTAGTCAACAAGAGTGACAATGATTATGTTGACAGCAGAAAATAAATAAATATCAGGGGATAAATCTCACACAAATTGACAGCAGAAAATAAATAAATATCAGGGGATAAATCTCACACAAATTGACCTAGTCCCAAACTAAGCTCAAGGCTTGTTATATGGGTACAGTTGCCGGCAAACTTCTTGAACATTAGGCGAGGTGGTGGGGGAAAGTACCTACCTACACCTCGGACGTTATCATCTGAGCTCCGGGGCCATAAACTAATTAGTGAAATAATTCGACTGACTGTGCTAACACGTTTTCGTAGCATCGGCAGTGTTTTTTACTGTCTTCACAAAACTCTTTCCATCTTTCTAAAAGAAACAATACACATCGTACTCCAATTTCCGAGCTTATTTTTTTAAAGCTACTTTCTTTTGGCGTGGCGTTATGTTGTCACTTTAAAACAATAACAAAGAATCAACCAATAAACATAACAATAAAGTTTCTTTAAAACAATCAACAAAAACTCAACGAAACATTATAACAAGAAAGTCAATGATAACAATCGGCTTTATCCGTGCACGCAAGTGTACTCGGAAGGCAGAAGGACGTAGACGGGGCGCGGGACGCAAAAGTCAACTGATTGACCAATCTCGCGAACGACACGATGCTCCCCCGCCGCCACCTCCCGCCGGCGGCGGCCCCCCCTCCCAACGACACCTAAAAATGGCTTCTGCAAAGGCCAGGTCACATGTTCAAGAATTTTGCCGGCAACTGTTCTAGACAACGATAAACACGTATATAGAGAAATACATAGAAAACATTATACTCTAAAATCTAATTAAAGACCAAAATCTGACAGTTCCCATCTTGATTATTTCGTTATTTTAACATTATTCCATAAAAATATGAACGAGAACTCGTGTAACCAGTAATATTAGGGTAAGTTTTATTGATAAAAATACCTACACTTAAACCAAAATGTAGTAATCACATCGAATGTGCGTCGGTTGAGGTTAAGATTTTGGTCTTAAATTGGATTTTCGAGTATAGTCGCGCTGTTCTCACAAATATCTCCCTTTACCGGGATTTCTAGGTACGTAGGCAGGGTCACTACGAACTAGACTAACGTGTCCTGAAAAATAATTCTAAACTTATTTGTGGCGTGTAAAGGAAGTAATAACGGCATTGTTTTACTGCTGTCAACATTGTCTACATTCAGAAACTTCGTGGTTGAGCAATGTATCAGGATTTACTTATCTGCCTGGTACAGTAGTCACTAATTCAGGAAGGTGTAATAAGCTCTTAAATAAAGGGTTAACTCGTTCCTTTTTCAAACTTATCTATGGAAAATCGTCAGTACACTCTTTTTCACCCAAGATGAGTCCTGCGACAGCTCATATAAACACGTATTACACTCGTTTCTTTCATCATCATCATCATCATGTCAGCCGAAAGACGTCCACTGCTGGACATAGGCCTCCCCCAAGGCTCTCCACTCAGACCGGTCTTGTGCTTTTCGCATCCACCGCGTTCCCGCGATCTTTACAAGGTCGTCACTCCATCTTGTTGGAGGCCTACCTACAGCTCGTCTCCCGGTCTGCGGACGCCACTCAAGAACCTTCTGACCCCATCGGCCATCAGTCCTGCGAGCAATGTGCCCCGCCCACTGCCACTTAAGTTTGGCTATTCTTCGGGCTATGTCGGTAACCTTAGTTCTACTGCGGATATCATCATTTCTGATTCTGTCACGCAGAGAAACCCCGAGCATAGCCCTCTCCATAGTCCTCTGAGTGACTTTGAGCTTCCTTAAAAGGCCCATTGTTAGCGCCCACGTCTCAGATCCGTAAGTCATCACTGGCAACACACACTGGTCAAAGCCTTGTTTCTTTAACTTAACATAAAAAATAAACTGGTACCTACACACCTAGCGAGACCGTTCAGGAACTTAAATAATTTTATCTACACACATATCATAAGTCCTCTATTATGCTTTCAAAATCCGTGGGCAATGACCAGAATTACCTGTGGTAGTAGGTGACAGCGATGACAGCTGTTAATTTTGGAAAGATGTTCCAAATTTGGATCTCATTACCTTACAATATTCGATAACGTAATTATAAAATTACGTTACAACTGTCATCGATGTCACGGTCACCTACTACCACAGGTAACGCTGGTCATTTGCCTTTCGGCTTCTGAACCCATATTAGAGTACTTATAATATGTGTGTAGATAAAGTATTGTACGCGACTCTGCGTAATTGGCATTACAACACTCGTGTGATCTATTATGGAACTCGCCTTTGGGGCTCATTTCATAAACCAAACTCATGTTGTAATGCCTGTAATTACGCAACCGTCACGTAAACTACTAAATTGCCTATTTTCAAATACCTCGCATGTGAGTATAGCAAGTGATTGATATTACGAAATACGGCTGTCACAGGACTCATCTTAGATGAAAAAGAGTATAAGGAGCGACTTAATCGTCATCAACTAACTCTGAGTGCGGCCATAGCCACGAAGTCGCGCAAAAATGGCGGCTCATCGGTGCGGTGCGTAATCGAAATTAATCGTTTCGTTGCAAATAAATTGCTGCAGTTGCCGTAAACTGCGTACTGTCACTATGAGCCTAAAGGCCCATTTAGATTATGCAAGTTTCTTGTACAAGAATCGGCAATAATTGTATGCAATTATTTTGTTGCAATAAAAGTGTTTAAGAATTGTACCAAACGTAAGGTTTAGACTGAGCAATTTTTTATTTCCTCAATTTTATTGTAAAGAGTGCTATTTTATTGTGCAAGAAAGTTGTATGATGTAAATGGGCCTTTACCGCTCGGCAACGGATCAGCGCAAAGTGAGACATTGAAAAGTGAGCTTTGATTGGTGTTAGTTCGATACATTTTTCAGTAGCCGACGCGTGCCCGGCCATTGTTTTCACTTTAACTTAAAAAAAACCCGAAAAGTGCGAGTCGGACTCGCCCACCGAGGGTTCCGTACAAATTTCTATTCATCATAAAAATAATGAAAAATCTGTTTAAGCTTGTGTCAATGAAGCCCTTTCATACGATACTCCACATGACACGGGTAACTCAATTCATAATTTAGACCGCGGTCCCTTGCATAAAGACCCTGTTTTTTTGCGATTTAATTAAAAATGTATAGTTTCAGATTTTTCACTATACTTTTAGTAGGTATAAGACTGTATTATTTGCCAAATTTCATAGTTCTAGTATTAGGTCAACGGAAAATACCCTATAAATTTTGATTCCCTTGAGTGTCGAAATATTACGTTTTATCGGTATAAACGCCCGTATCTTTTTTTAACGTTAACTTAGAAGTTTCATTTATTTCCTTCAAGGGACTGTAGACTTAAGTAGGTATATCGTTTTAATTTAAATTCGATACCTCCTCCCGTTCCCGAGATAAAGGGTCTTGACAAACAGACGGACGGACGGTGATCCTATAAGGGTTCAGTTTTTTCCTTTACGGAACCCTAAAAACGTATAGTACTAACACAAATGAAAGCCCCCTTTTCAATGTCTCACTTAGAGCCGATCCAGTGCCGAGCGGGTATCTATGCGCCAACCTTTATGGTGATATCGTCCCTATACTTTCTCAACCCCGTATCTGATCGAATAGTTAAATAGGAAAAGCACTCATGTTCCCTAAAGAATAAAGACTACTTTCCTATTTAACTATTCGATTATATAAGAGGTTGCGAAAGTAAAAGGACGATATGCGAGTCAATTGCTGGTCTGTCCTTTATAAAAATAAATAAAACGTCCGAATTATATATAAATCCATGCATTTGTAGAACCGAGTCATATGTACAATTAATGATCTGTTTTGGGTATTTGCAATAAAATCACATTTGGTCTATGCAGATTTGTAAATTTTTGTCGATGTCTCCTACTTTCATTTGCAGCCACAGCTCGCTCTTCTCGAGGAGTTCTTTGGAGTTTGCTAGTCCATCCTGAAATCATTCAGCAGGTGTAGTCGTTATCAAATATATGTGGCATTATCTATGTGAAGGGACCTTATTGTCGATGGCGCTTACGCGGTTCACTAATGTTTGACCAAAAAACGTTTCACCAAATGATTCATTTCACAAACATATCATTTGACAAACCGCTTTTTTTTCCGAAACTGTAAATATTTCAGGATTTTTAAAAATCAAACCTAACCTAACCTATAGGGTTCTACACGATGGTCCTGAAATAAATCCTGAAATATTTACAGCTTCGGAAATAATAGCGGTTTGTCAAATGATATGTTTGTCAAATTAATCATTTGGTGAAACGTTTTTTGGTCAACTGACAGGACCCCCGCTTACGCCGCTGCGTCACGCGACGTATTTATATCGGAGCATCTTTAACACATTCAGTGCCGAAACCCCAACTATCGGGTATTTTATGATTTCGTTCCCAGGCCGGATGACCCGATAGTCGGGATCGTGGTACTATTGTGTAGGTCTTGTATATTTTTGTGGCCTGGCGCGATGTCTTTGTTTGGCTGGGCGGCAATTAATGTGTTAAAAATGGCGGAAGCGCCATCGACAGTAAGGTCCCTAGATACCGTCACATATATCACTAACTAGTGGCTGCTGACCACGACTCCGTCCGCGTTTAGCGTTATTTCCTCGGGAACTGTCCAATTCCCCAGGATAAAAGTATCCAATATCATTTATTTCCCTAGGCACTACTGCGTGGCACTACCGTACCAATTTTATCGAACCAAAAGCGATTTAACAGTGTCGACGGAGCTCCGCTACCGCGGAGCTCCTTCTTCTGGATTATTTTGGCGGGGTCCTGTCAGTTGACCAAAAAACGTTTCACCAAATGATTCATTTGACAAACATATCATTTGACAAACCGCTATTATTTCCGAAGCTGTAAATATTTCAGGATTTATTTCAGGACCATCGTGTAGAACCCTATAGGTTAGGTTAGGTTTGATTTTTAAAAATCCTGAAATATTTACAGTTTCGGAAAAAAAAGCGGTTTGTCAAATGATATGTTTGTCAAATGAATCATTTGGTGAAACGTTTTTTGGTCAAACATTAGTGAACCTATTTTGGCCCTTCGGGCCCTCTGAAGAACTAACATAACCTAAACCTACCCCCTATTGATGATACTAATATTGACCAGTAGTGCCAAATAGTTGTGCCACGGGGTATACACTTCCAATATCCTTCCCCAGAACTCTAGCTATCTCTACACCAAATTTTATCGAAATCGGTTCAGCGGTCTAGCCGTGAAAGCGTAACATACAGACATTAGGGACACTATAAGGTGATCAAAATATCAAAACGCGCTTTTATGCCTTTGACAATAGAGTCGAGTTAAATAACTTTGAGCCCTTTAAAGTATATGTGATGGCGACTTAACAAATCTTTTAGGTTTTGAATAAACCAAGAGGCTACTCCTCTTGCAGATTGAACAACGCAACGATAAAATGTGCTACTGCAAGCTTAACTATATTCCGACAAGTCGCTTCTTAAAGTTTCCGCGGGGTGACTGGACGACTATCGGTAGCGGGTTGTGTAGCAGAGAAAAAAGCGAGTAACTACGCGACTAATAGGTACTTCATCTATTTTTTAGGTACATTCGAACTCATAAGTTCTGTAGGTTATTTTACTACCTTGTCGCAATAACGTATTAAGGTCACAGCTCATTAGAACCACCCGGCCGGCACCCGACCCGCACCGCCTCGCCTCGAGGCGGTTAGTATTCTTTATATGGATTTGTATGGGCATGCGCTCACTAACATCAACTACGCTACGTAACTTTTTTAATACTAACCACGAGGCGAGGCGGTGCGGGTCGGGTGCCGGGTGGTTCTAATGAGCTGTGACCTTTAAATTGGTGTTTATATTTCAAAACCCCACTTCAGGATTTTTATAAAACTAACCTAACCTAACCTATGCAAGATGAAGGTACTACAAGTTACTGAAATATTTACAGACCTTGGAAAAAAGCCTTTTGCAAAATGATATGTTTGTGAAATATTGTTTAGCAAGTGATTGGATACCGTTATAACCCTACTATTTTGGTAATTGGTTTGCATTTCTCAATTAACGGAATTATAAGCAGTCAAGGCTCGGCCAGACAGCACCTTCGCAGGCGCGCGGCCAGAGCGCGACGGGCGCGCAGCGCGATATTTCCATACTAACCGCTAGCTTGGTCAAACAGGCTGCGCCCCGCTTCTGTCGCGTCCCGCCAGTGCAGCCGGTCGAGCGCAGGCCGCGCGCCCGCTACGCGCGCGGCGCGACCATTCAGTGTGACGTCAGACAATGCAGCGCAAAACGAATGACCAAACCACAGAGAACGAGCGGGAGAGCGCAATGCGGGCGGGAACCGCGAGCGGGACGCGTGCGCGATGCTGGCGGGTTGATGGCGCGAGGCCAACGCGATGCGCGCTTGCTCCGTGTGACCGGGCGTCCCGCCCGCATCACTCGCTCATCACGCCCCGCTACCGTCCCGCTGGCAGTCTATTCGAGCCTTTATACTTACAGACAGGATGGGATACGGCGTGGGCAGTTCACAGAACTGTCGTATAATAATGTCGGACATCTTGGATCTGACACACAAGTCGTTGATCCAGCAGCCTTCTTGAAGCTGCCCCGTGTGCATGTGGTAGAACCTCCCGAGGCCGCTTTTAATATCATTTTCCCAGTGGCCCTCGTATCGGTTGCCGTTTTCTATTCATTATAATAAATTCAAATCAGGGGACAATCACATGCAAATTTTCCTAATCCCAAACTAAGCTCTAGGTTCGTACAGTCGAGTTCATAAATACAGGGTGGCGGGACACAGTGGTCCAAAAAAAAAATTTTGGTCCCTCGTGTCGTGGGGTATCCGAGTCACCCCCATGTATGTTCCGCGATTTTTAGTATTTTCGGAGATATGGATCATTTTAATCAGAATTTTGGTAAGTTTTCCATATGTCCATGTTATGAAAAACCCTTAAGTTCATGTATTGTTATAAAAAAATTTCAGTGGTTTTTTACATTGATAGAATAATTATGAACTTAGGATGTTTTTAAAACTACATGCCAGTTTTTTTTTCATGACAACTTTTTGTGTAAGTTTGTTTGTCCATACTAGCTGAAAAACAAACATGGGGTACAATTAGTATGGAGAAATTAACTTTGTGTGATTACACAAAAAGTCATCATGAAAAAAAAGCTGGCATGTAGATTTAAAAACATCCTAAGTTCATAATTATTCTATCAATGTAAGAAACCAATGAAAAAATATTAAAATAATACATGAACTGAAGGGTTTTTCATAACATGGACGTAAGGAAAAATTACAAAAATTCTGATTAAAATTATCAATATCTCTGAAAATACTAAAAATCGCGGAACATACATGGGGGTGATACGGATACCCCACGACACGAGGGATCTTAATTTTTTTTTGGACTTCAATGTTTGGGCCGCCCTGTATATAGTATTTAATGTCATGTTTAACCTGCCATATACCTACAAATTATCACAGCCATTAAAGTGACAATATACCTACATATTTATGAACTCGACTGTACTGTGGGTACATGTACGCGCACACCCGCTCCGTGCACGCGCGGAGGCCCCTTAAGGCCGAGCCACACCGGATGCGTGACGTGTACCTACGTGCGCGTGCGCCTTCGCTTTCCACTGCGTTGTATTTTATAGTGACTTGTAATGAGAATTCATACTATACAACGCAGTAGAAAGCGAACGCGCACGTGCACGTGCACGTCACGCAAGCGGTGTGGCTAGGCCTTTAAGCGCAAATCACACAGAGGGCGGGTCGGGCGCGGGAGCGGGCGTATTCCCGTTACATTGTGCGCTCTGTGAGAAGGCCTATCGGAGAATGCGTGAATTACGAGCAAGTAACGACAATACGCTCGCTCCCACGCCCGACCCGCGCCTGACCCGGCGCGCTCTGTGTGAATTGCGCTTTATAGATTAGAGTCCTCCCTTCCTATATTTACATACACATTTACTTATAGCTTATGGGTTGATATCAAGCTGTGTCCAAAGCTTTACACGACAACCTTTTATATTATTAACGTAAGTTATAGCCCTCGTCACGTAAATAGGGCGCTGGTGATGTTTATCGACCAAATTGGTGTATGAAGGGGGCGGGAAAGGGGACACTCCGCCGGTATGCTTATGCGCGCACGCTATTGGTTGGCGACTGTACCCATACGTAAACACATCCCCTCCATTGTCGCTCAGCGGCCTTTTCACGTGACGGCATCTGTAGTAGGTAGGTTTGTTAATGCACCTTGTACAAACATGCCCAAGCCTTGCTTCAAACCCTTCACCCAGTATCCGACGTAGAACGTCCCGTTCGCATACCACATCTTCCCAAACCCGTCCCTATGTCCTCGCCGCCAGAACCCAAAGTATACATCTCCGTTCTCGTAGTACCACCAGCCTGCTCCTTCGGGCTTGCCTCGGACCCACCAGCCTCGGTAGTCGAGGTAAGTCGTGCCGTCATGCAGACGGTGACTGAGTGTGCCAAAACCGTGCCTAAAATATAGCTGCGTTAAGTTTATGTCGGACAAAGTAAAAAGCTTCACGGATTTACGCACTACGCGGTAGTGCTGTAGCGACCTAGCGATGTTTAGGCGGCAACTTCGCCAAGATGCAAACGCTACTTGTTTCGTTTTTCTTTTCTATCACTCGAAATGTATGGGATCATAGACAACGTGGTTTATCGCAGCGCACGAGAATGTCATCGCACAGAGATAGATAAGAGAAACGTTAGTAGCGTTGGGATCTTGGCTAGGGCCTAAACTTAATGTAACAACGCCTCCAGCGTCTGAGTGCGCAACTATATAGGTAGGTACCCTATATCTGAAATTACGTGGAAAGTGCGCTACATCGAGCCATCGAAGTTTCCCAATATTGAGTTGATTTACCTAGATACAAATTCCAACTTTATCTCTCGGTTCAAAGGCATTAACACCTTTCCAGCTCCTTTCTTGCTCTAGTATCTATCATGCATGAGGTAAGATTGCGCTTTTATCTGTTAGTAATAGTAAGTTAATGCTCCAAAGTGGACAGCTTTTACAGATAAATCACTTGAGGACTTCTTTGAGATGTAAATACCTACTTAGCTAATCTTCATTACCTATACTTATTTACAATACTATCATCATCATCATGCCAGCTGAAAGTGCTGAATCATGTCCACTGCTGGACGTAGGCATCTCCAAATATTTTCCATTTTCGAAGTTACACTAGATAAACAAATCACTAAGTAAGTACCTATATGAAAAATCTTGCTTAATGCCCATCAGTTACATTTACACCCTTACCATGAGTTACAATTAACTTACTCGGTAGCGAGTCGAAGCTCTCTCCCTCGCAGACCTCGCAGTATTCTTATAGGGTGCGAGGGACAGAGCATTCGACTCGCTCGCTAGTGAGAACAGTAATTGTAACTCATGGTAACGGTACTGTTCAATGGTAAAGGTGGCGACTCACTTGTAACATTTCAGTGTAATGTATCACTCGCTGTCCTTATCTAATGGTCGCGATAAGATAAGTACCGCAGGTGATACATTACCTACACCGAAATGTTACAAATCAAACGCGACATTAAGTATATTCTAAGATTAATTAGGTACGCTTTTTGTAATGACTCATCAGTACTTACCGAAAGCCATCATACCAGTCCCCTTCGTACAGTTTACCGCCGATAGTTTGAAACAATCCTTTTCCTAAAATAAATTAAAAATATTTAAGTACTAGATAGCTGTGCTCGTATTCAATATCCGAAATTCTAGTCAAAACTTATAAGACCAGCATAAATGTTTCGATATAGGTATTAGATTGAGAGATTGTCACCTTTACTTTACATAGGTACACTTAATCCTTCCTCAAATATATGTATGAAAGGACTTCTATATGCATCAGACCAGTACACAGCTGGATGATTTAACTATAGTGTTAGTAAGATGGACTTGTTAGTGATTGAAGTATTAGATATAGGTATATATAAATCATAAATATTGAATGTGGAAGAAGCGAATGAGATTTGTCAGGATCGTATTAGGTGAAAATTGGTCACTGCCTACCCCTCCGGGAAACAGGCGTGATTTAATGTACATATGTACCTATGTGTATGTTTAAAACAGCACCGTGACTCAATGACTCACTGCCAGACCACGCACAGACTAACACGCTGGACCTAGCGACTTGCAAATCGGAGGGAGCTTTCCTTGGGTCTCGGGAAGAAATAAGGGGAGGGGAGTAGCGGGAAACTAGTTCTAAACGCAAGAAGAAGCGGGCATCCTCTAGTAAATAAATATCGGGGATCAATCAATCAATACATAGGAAATGTCCTAAGCTCAGGAACACATGCATTAGTAACAGTCAAGGAATTTAATTTGTGACCCACCTTAGGCCAAAGTCAATGACATTCTACAGCAATAAGGTTCAGTTTCCTATCAATTACAAATGACTTGGCATCTCTATTGAGAATGACATCTTCAAGCAGATTTTCTTTGAAATGGGTAGCAAATTAACTTCTGTGACCGTACCTTTAAATATGTTATATTATGGTTATGGATTACGAGGCATTTCAATCCTTTTTTCAAATAAATATTTTCATTATTCTTCTTTAACCTCAATAAAATCACCTTGCTTGCGGTCTGTGTCCCAGTCTCCTACATATCTATCGAACCTTGGGGTAAATATTGAATGGTGTAAATTGTTTTTTATCGCCTTTTTCTCGGCGGTTTTGGCGAGTGGGATAACGGTAGAGGGTTTCCTGTAAAACGGCATTTTAACTAATAACTCACGTAGATAAATAATAAACCTAGATATAAAGATAGATCTTTGTTTTGTTGCATATTATAAATATTTACATAAAAATTAAATACTGACTCAAATGACAGTTAAATTGTCATTTTGGCTTAGATTACGCAATTTGTTGCCATACATTGCCATATTTCAAGTAGTTTGGTTATTATTTAACTTTATTTATTATTTAACTATGGCTACCCCACTTTGGGAACGAAGGCGTGAGATTATGTATGTATGTAACTATGGCTTGGCAAGTTTTTGAAAAAATAAAGGCGTCGTTCGAAAACCGACCTTTAGGAGATTGCACTTTTGTGGCACTATGAACTTTATGTCAAGGCAATAGTTCTACAATTACTAGATGCCAATAGATGGTAAGAAGAACGGCAACTCTTTAATCTCTTTATTGCACAAAAAGAAATCGTTTAGCATACATTGCTCGAAAAACACAACTCTTCTTCGGGCAGTCGGGTAAAAACACTTATATGATGGTATTTTGGACCCTAATAATTGGATGATTTACCCTATACTATACCATCTCGTAAGAGTCGTAAGGCACCGCGAATATTTTTTTACATAATACGCCCGTTGCAAAGGAGATAAAGTAGAATTTCCCTTAATTCACTCATTGACAATTAAATTACAAAATTGACTTTATTGTCATTACAATAGGTTCATATTCTATCGACGAATTTCGTTGTACAGTGGCCCTTAGGAGGTTAATCCCTCATTTTCATGAAAACTAGCTAAGAACCACCGCTAGAAACCCGCTTTCAAAAAAAAATCGCATCCAAATCGGTTCACCCGTTTAAGAGCTACAAAGCCACAGACACACACACACACACACACACGCTCCCACGCGTCGAGGGTTAAAAATCCGCATTCGCAATATTGCGCCTGACTTTTAGTGTTCTCGACCTTAAATAAAACAATTGTAAACTTAGCTATACATTTAATACAAATCTACGTTCAGGCGTTTCCATGTGCTATCTTAATGCCACGACTCAAGTCCACGAGGTGCTGGTAATCCTCTCTGAAGCCCTGGAGCGCTAGTTCTTGCTGGCTCTTCATAGCGGAGTTGCTGGCGATGTACTTCTGTATGCACTCGATGCAACTGTTGTCTAACTGGATATCCTCCTCGGAGAGCCGCTCTTGTTTGGTTAGTTGCACTGGTGTGGGCAGGATCTGTGAACAAAGACGGAGATAATAGTAGGGGGACGATGCTAAATGTGGATTTACACGAGCGTCGTCGAGATCTATTGGATATAGCATGTCATTAACCCCTAATATTAAACTGACGCACTTGAGTAATTTCATGTAACTTTTTTTTGATTGACGTAAGAGATATACAGAGCAAAAGTGAGTGGAAGGATCGGAAGGGCCTAGGCGTACTTTTTCGCATCAAATCGGAGAAATACCGGGAAAGGGCCAAATCATAAGTACCCGAAACCGACGTGCATGCATGACGATGTATGAATGTGGAAGAAGTGAAGGGGATTTGTCAGGTTCGTAGCAGGTGGAAAGAAGTGGTCTTTGCCTACCCCTCTGGGAAACTGGGAAAGTTTTTCTTTACTATTTTGATCTGAACCCTAGATGCGCGACCCTATAGGTATAGATGGCTTATATTTGGTGGACGTATTCAACAGGGTGCAAAGAATCTCCCTTTGTTAATCTACCGTGCTCTAGTACATCCCGAAATCTTCTCTTGGACTCCCAACTTCCAACTTGAATTTTTCGGGTTGTCTTGCAAGCGGGAGAGCGGGGTTTGTGTAACGAGGAAGAAAAGTGCACGATTTTTTTTGTTACTAATCAATGTTTTAGTCCAGTTAGAAAGTTTTCAGATTAATTACGTATCTTTTGAAGATTTATTAAGAGCCCAGGAAAAATCGTCATATACCTAGTCAAAACTCTGGCAAAACTTAAACGCGAAACCCACAGAAACGCAGATGGGCGCCCGACCCGCGCCCACTTTCTGTGTTTTTCGAACTTTTCAGTTCACACTTCACTTGACATTTGGCACAGTTCTTTAATAATCAAAATGACATCAAAAGAAATTCTTAAAAATAAAAGCAGAGTAGTCTTTTCCTTTCGCTAACATACAAACCTTTTGAGTCAGAGCCAGAGCCAATTCCCCGTTGGCGACGTCCCCATGTACGACCTGGCGTGTGGCCACCAGCAGTACGGCTTCCCGGATGACTCCAGACTGGAGCAGCTCCAGCATCAGACTGTCGATGCTCTGGTGCCATGTCAGGTAGAATACTAAAGGGCCAAAGTGTCGAGTGGATCTGGAATATCGCAATTTTACTTTGAGTAAAGGGGTCAAGAAGCTATATGAGAATATGTGTGATGAGCATTGAGCGGGAGTATTTGTTTCTAAATCATGGATGTTTTCTATATATTAAAAATATATTTAGATATACAGGGTGTCCGGTATATAGTGGACTATCTTACAGGGCTGGATAGCTCAGCTAAGGAGTGTTGAAAATATGATAAATCATGTTTAGTAAAAGTCGCAAGGTAAACGAGATATAACAACTTTTAATTTTTTTGGAAATGCGGCATCCTGTTTCACCGTTTTCGAAGCCACGACCACAGTTATTACAATTTTTCAGTTGCGTTTGCTGTGAAAGAAAGCTGATTAAAAATTGGCCTATTTAATGGAGATTCTAAAATGATACCACAATCGAGATTATTGATTATAGCAGCGAAGTTATTATTAATTTTGTTCAACAAAGACTGAATTCTATCAAACTATTGAATTAAAAAACTACTTTTGTTTAAATGAAGTTAACTGGTTTTAAATGTTTTAAAAGACAGTATGCCTGAATATGAAATGCTACAACATTATAATAAAGGGTAAATTCTACGACAATAGGCTATTAAGTCGATAAAAATTATGTCACATCAACCATATAGAAAAACGATTATGGAAATGGAATTTAGGATTACAATCGTTATGGCATAAATTAGTTGCTGTTGTACTTAAAATTCACGTAAATAGTCTTCTAAATCATTTAAAACCAGTCAACTTGATTTGAAACGAAAGCAAAAGTAGTTTTTTAAATTCGATAGTTCGATAGAATTCAGTCGTTGTTGGATGTACTTCATAATTACTTCGCTGCTCAAATCAATAATCTCAATTGTGATATCTTTTTAGAATCTCCATTAAATAGGCAAATTTTTAAGAAAGCAGCACTACAGGTTCTGATACATTTTTTTACACCGTGCGGTGTCAAACTGGCCTGAAGAAAAACTCGATTTCTAAACTTTAGATTTGAATTTAAAATAAATAAAAAACTGCTTATTATTTATTAATTTCGTTATCAGGGTCTTAAAGCAAATTTAATCAGCTTTCTTTCACAGCAAACGCGACTGAAAAATTCTAATAACTGTGGTCGTGGCTTCGAAAACGGTGAAACAGGAGGCCGCATTTCCAAAAAAAATTAAAGTTGATATATCTCGTTTACCTTGCGACTTTTACTAAACATGATTTATCATATTTTCAACACTCCTTAGCTTAGCTATCCAGTCCTGTAAGATAGTCCACTCTATACCGGACGGCGGACACCCTGTATAAGTATGTTTATCATTGTCCAGTAGGTACCCATAGTACAAACCTATAGCCTCCTGAGGTTCCTTGTACTAAAACTAGTACAAAATACGGCCATTCAAATAAAGATCTAGTGCAAACTAAGTAAAGTGTAATTTAGATTCAAATTCTATTAACAAATTTCGTTGTATGCTGGGCCATAGGAGGATAGAGATTGTCCTATTTCTTGAGGTTAAAAACATCATCCTGCATCTTAATCTCCCGTATGGCTGTAATCTTACAGCACAAAAAACCCACAAACCTCCCTGGGGTCACGGGAGGGTCCACCTTAACCCGGCCAAGCTATAGCTAAGTCAAAGACATCGGAAGCAGACGACACACCTTAATAAATCGTATTTGTTCTTAGAGTCAATATGTTGGTAAGAGAGGCTGGTGACCCTCTGGTAGGAAGCCTCATCAGGCTCGTACTGGATGCAGGCACGATCCAGAACAAACTCGTACTGCTCTCGGTCCAGTAGGCTGTTCAACTTCTCAATATCCGTGAACATGAGGGGTTCTTTTATCTTGCGGCCAGTTATAGGGAAATATATCTGAAATGTAATAGTAAGATTTGGAACATGTTTTGGCACAACTTTGGCATTTTACTAGGTGATGATGATGATGATTAGGCTTGAGTCGGTCAGAATCTAAGAACTAAAAGGAATTAATTTTCCGTCAAGGACCGAAAGGAACTATTTCCTCGTAAACAATCTTAATCGGACTTCAGTCCTTTCAGTAGCAATTGCTGAACATATGAGCGAAACGGAGCGAGCGAGTAAAGAGCGCACGGTACGGCCCTTGATGTGAACGAGATAAATAGTACCTATTTCAAAGCTTGTCCCGCTCAAATGTGCGTAGGACATACCTGTGCATTGTTACCAGGGTTAGTTCCGTGTTCTTTATAGATCGAAACGGTTACTCGTTTCCAGATCTCAAAATTTGTTCTGGAGCTAAGGACCTAAAGAAACTAAAATACCGAACTAGTTCCTTTGACTGATTGACCGAGATCGGAGCGCTCCTTTTAAAGACTGAGCGGGCACAACTCTAATGATGATGTCCTTCTAGAAGATCAATGGCGAACCCAGCTAATTCTGGAGATGTGAGTGTAGGTGACTTGCAAAGCCAATTTATTAGGTAGCTTTACAGGATCTACACATCATCATCACAAATATTCATCATTGATTTTAGTAGCAGAATTTCCGTTCTGCTATCCATAGACTATGCACAAACGTGCGACTGGTAAAAATAAAGATTGGTTAAAAAAATTGGGTAAATGATCTAGGAAGTCAAAGCAACTTTAGACATTGACTTATATATTACAAGGACATGCCCGTCAGTGCGCCCGCTATGAGGCCAAATCTTTGGTTATAAAATTCGAAAATTATAACCAACAAGACGTCAGTCACGACTGGTCTACGGCTCGTGATAGTTGTATCTGTGATTGTATTGTGAGAGTGACAAAATGCCGTTTTGTACAGTAAAATCCTGCAAAATATATCATAAAAAGTGCACAAATGGGATATAATGGGATGGGATATTTTTTCATCGGTAAATGGAACGATTTCATGTTAAACTAGGTATTTTAATAAAACAGTTATTTCCGTTTTTGCCGTACATTCTCGCACAGGGAGGTGCGGCGTAACCTTGTAAGAGCGTTCAATTTTACTGTAGGTTTTTTGTGCCCCTAAAATAAGTACTTGCTCTGATCGATCCACAGTCTACGTTTAATCATAGATTGCATTTGATGAGAGCCATTGCACAAAAATATATAAACGTGAAAAAACACCATGAGTCCAAAATAGAAAATATGAAAAAGCGAGAAAGAAGACAAAAATTTGTAGTATTTATTTGAGGGACAACAATGTTGTTAATAATTTAGTTTAAAGCGTAATAAATAATAACTATACAATTAAACTATTTGACTTTCATTACTTTACACAGCTAAATTAAATGTCAGTAAGTACATTATTCTACATGTTAGGCGACGGCGCTGTTTCTATGAGAACGCCGCGACAAGGTTATATCATACAGTTCTACACTGTTCGCCCATGTTCGGTCGACGAAGTTCTAGTTAATTGCAATGGATGGCATCACCGATTTCAACCCCAACGTTCATAGAACAAAATGTTCTCTTGGCCATATCCTTATATATAAGTCAATGACTTTAGAGATTTACGAAAGTAAATCAAGGATTAAAACTATTTTAAGTTATACTATAGCTATTACTATTACTGCTCACCTGATTTAGCCTTTTCCTTATGTCATGATCACAACTTTGAAGGGAGCCATCAGGTTGTCTGAAAGTATGTTAAGTAGGACTAATTTGACTTTTGTCTATACATTAAAATAGATTAGAATAGATAGATTTTACCAGGTTAAAAATTTAAATCAATTTTGTTTACTAACTCAATATAGACTCATATCAAAGCGTTGACTTTACATATTCAAACATATATGAAATCATAATTTAATGTCTCCTTTACCTTTTCAACGCTACAGTCGGCTCTGGCCGTCAACTAAAAGTCGTGCCACTGACGCCACGTCGGCTACAGCTGACAAGAGTACAAGGTTAAAAGAGACTTTGTTTGGTAGCAATAAGGTGTAATTTGCATAGCATAGCAAACATGTTTGGCGTGTGGGTGGCACATTTTGTATTCGACTTATGGCGTTCAAAAGGTTATTATATTCCATCATCAGCGACAAGGCTGGTAAAATCAAATGTAAGATCATTAATAGTGACTGTTAACAATATCACATTCATTTACAACTGAGGCCCTACTTTGAAAATCGAGGTTCAAAGTTAGTTAGCTCCCTTTCTATTGATTTAGTCTCAGATGACGAGTGACAGGGCTGGAGCTAACTTAATTTAAACTTGAATTTTCAAAGTAGCGCCTTTTGCTTCACTTATAGCTTACCTTTCCACAATAATTCTGTGTTCATTGTCCACTCCAAAACTGATATCTGTGAAAATGTATTTGGATGTGTCATAACCAATCAGGGCTGGGTCTTGGGACAAGACTTCATGGAGGGGCTGTTGGATCTAAAATAAATAAAAACTAGTATTATTATAGTTATTGAAATCCCTTATTAAGTCTTTACATCCGTATTGCAAATATATTAAGTATTTCCTAAGACCACCTATTGTTTCTCTGTAATGTTTCATTTGGTGTACAATAAAGTGTTTTGTATTGTTTGTAAATTATGTAATATTTAGAAAGTTCATATTATCAAGTCTTTAAAGAATGTTTGACTTCCATATTTATAGAGCCAAAGAAGTCAGTCATGGAAGAATTGTCAATTATGTAAACATAAACTTTTATTAATTGTTTAACGAAACTAGCTAAAAATACACAGGCATTTGATAGGTGGACATTCCTCATATAAACTAATGAGGGTATGAAATGACAGACCTTAACAACTGGAGGCATTTGTAGGAGTATGTCAGCCCTTTCATTGGCTTTCTTGATCTCGATTTCAAGCTCTTCAGAAGTTAGGAACTTGTATTTAGGAGTACGCAGGACCGGCAATCCACTATTCGTTCTCTTGCGGAAAACTTTGGCCAAATCAGGCCTCGTCAACCTCTTAAGCAAACCTTGGACTTCTGACGAAAAGAACTTAGGCGCAGGATCTTTTTCGCCATCTAAAAACATGAAAAATACATTAAAAAAAACGAAAATGTTAATCATAAATTTAAAACATTTTGGTTAGCTGCTCACCGTACAACGATGGAACCAAGCTCAATTTTCTTGAATAAATAATAAATAATTGTGAGTCATTATGCCGTAAAATGGAATTTTTTGCACTGCTTCGAGCAAATTTCTTAAATAATATGGACATTTTCTCAGAAAGCAATATTTACAAGAACCTAACCTATATCCTACAAATGTTTTTTTTTTATTATGGCTTTTCAGACAATTTTTATTGCTTTGGATTCCGAGAGTCAAAAGTTAAACCATGATCACATATGGCAACATTATAGTAGTGATGTTCTGTGATCCTCCTCTTGCCACAGACTATCATTCGTTATTTTCGATTGACCGATGTTTTAGCTATAATACAGTCTGTGGCAGTAATGCTGTTTTATCTGTCAAATTCTGTTCTTAATTCTCTACGCGTTTCCTTCGGTTTTATTTAAGTAGACTAGAATTTTGACATTGTTTTGTATTTGATTTGTATTTACCTTACATCGATTTATTGAAAAAGGTTTAATGACCCTTTTTCATTACAATGGCCAAAAGGAAGGCTGGAGTTAATGATATAATTTATGAATTGGACAACGATGATATAGAAGTTAGCAGCGAAGATGAAGGTAAACAACCTAAAATTAATCGTCTTGAGGCCGAAATCTTATCAGAAAAGACCAGTGAAATAGTAACCGAGAAACACGCTCCCTTGGAATGTATATGTATTGATTGTTCGGAAGATTCAAACCTAATATTGGAAGAAACGCCAACTAATGGCCATAATGGAGGGAAAAGTCCCATTGTTATTGGGGATGTCGACGAGGAACCTAAAGCTAATGAGAACGAAATTCAAAAACAAACTAGTGAAATTTCAATACCGACAATTTCAAATGAAGATATAGCTCTAGATTCCCCCACATCAAATAGTGATTTGGGTGTTGCTGGATGTGAAAATAGGTCTCCTTTGTTTACAGTGCGTTTTAAGAACAGTAAAGTGGCCAGGGCTTACAAAGACAAAATAAAAGCGTTTATGCTCAAACTGATAAGACTTCATGATGAAGAGGGCCTGGAAGGCTCGGAGAATGAGACTGACTTGGAGTTAGATATTTGGCCGGAGGACTTGCAAGAAGCTAAGACAGTGTCAGCTATAACTGAAGCACCAATAGACTTGCAAGAAGCTGAACTAGTGTCAGCTCAGGCAGAAGCGCCAGCACAACCAGATGAGGAGGATAATTTATTTTTTATTGATACCGACCCATCAGTTGAAGAACCTCACAATATACCAAGATATAGACAGGTATCTAATCATCTTAGATCTATAATGTAAATTTATCAACTTCATTGCCAGCTACATATCAATTTTATGACTAGAACGTCCTATGTGCAAGTTGTTATATACAACTCTAATTGTCATTATTTAGAGATGACCATTAATTAACTTATTTATGTCACACTCTCAATGGGTTAATAAATTTGACAAAAGCCTGCTTGGGCCTGATGTTCATTAAATACAGCACACATCATCAGGATTTCAGTCAATTGTTAAGTCTAATTTGTTTATTAACAAATTTTAATTAGATATACTTTAAACTTAAATTATGCTTTACTTAATAATTTTTTAACCTTTGTATTTAATTTTGTTTTCATGAAACATGTTACAGGGCTCTACCTTAATATGTAATGTTGCTGAAAAAAGCGACATACCCCCTCCAGTCCCACGGAGAGGCCCTACCTGCTTCAATTGTGAAGGACCACATGCTCTGAGGGACTGCACCTTGCCTCGGGACAATGCAAAAATTGCAGAGAAAAGGAAAGCTATGGTTAGAGTTGGGTAAGATAATAAACTATATTTCTTAAAAAAGTAAAAAATTACTTTTTTTATGACATACATACCTAAAAAAAAAACTATTTGCTTTGAAGCTTTTGCGGTCTGTCTGTCAGCCATATGCATGCTCACCACGAATTTTGGTTGCAATTTGTAAACATAGCCAGAAACAAATGCCGTTATACACTTACAAGACATGTTGATTTGTGCACTTGACTTGATACAGCTACTGTTGCCATAATCCTTTAGGAACAACTTTTAAATCATTTGTTGCGGGACAGAAACATTGGACAGGGAACTTAGCTACTTGCAAGCATTAAAAACTTTTCTTTTTTTTAATTGAACACTTCTGTTTAACAAAATATGTGAATACTACAAAATATGTTAGTCCAAACCATTAAAGGTCATATTTATCGCAAGTCACAACATATATTTGTAAGAAACTGTTACTCTTTTAGGATTTTTATACATTAAACCTAACCTAGCCTTGTCTATACTAAAATAAATTCTGAAAAATTTAGTTTTATCAATAATTATGTCAACAATGACATTATGACCATATGAAAAAAAAAGGAAAACAACGGGCTCCCATCTTTTTTAGTTAATGATGTAACATTATGTAGTAAAAATCTACATAGCTGCATCACTTGCTCAACAGAAGACCAAAATATTGGAGTATTCCGAAAATAACACAACTATTTCTTATTTCACTTTATTTAAACAGTTTCAAAGTATATTAAAAGTCTAGGTAAAATAATTATTAGTTTAATGGAACCACTGCTTCCTAGCTCGTCGTGAACAGAATGGCTGTCCGTTCTTACTTCGACATGAAGTTGGTTTTTCCCGTGCTATAGTGGCGCCACCGTTGGCGCCACCGGAACCACTAGTCGTTATAGTCAAATTAGAGCCTGAATTAATAAATTAAATATGATTAAACTACTTTATAATAATTAATTAATACTATTTAATGTTGATGCTAACAACTCGGCCATCCTGTTCTAGACGAGTCCCATCACATAATTATATAAAACAAAAATAATTCGTGATCATCTTAGTTACATTATAATTATATATGTATATCTACAACTAATTTTGTAATCAAGCCTTATTTACGCTAGTGAGGCATGTGAGAGATCTGCTGTAGTGAAGTAAAACTTATTATATCTCAATGTATGAGCCTCTCTAACGCAAACAATTGCAAAATTCTTTTCCTCTACCTACCTTTATAAATAAGCATAAAAATAATCTTTATATGTAAAAGTAGGAGCAATTTCATAACAAGCGTGAATTTTAAATCACCAATCATTGTTTTTTTGTATGTACCTTCAGTCACAAGCATTAATATCTATACGGCCATCGCGCCAAACATTTTTTTATACATAAACCTTATTGTCAGTGGCATAGGGGCGTATAGATATTCTTGACTTTGACTGTATATCATGTTTTACACATTTCATTTATTACTATGCAACTTTACATATTCTTAATACACATAATTCCATGAACATACATCTTGAAATACAGTAATCAACATATCAAAATATACCTATAATCTAGTCAGTTTCGTCACTTTCGTTGCCATTATCACTAGATACCAAGTCCCTGTCGAAAGTCAGCCAGGGCTGTATTTTGTCCATCGCTACAACATTTTCGTAACGTCTACCTTGTTTTTTTGTTAAAGGGGTATCTTCGATTAGAAAACGATCATTCGGCAGCACTTTTACTATTCGATAAGGGCCCTGGAATTTGTTTACAAGCTTTTGAGATTTGCCATCATGAGGCACATGTCGTTCTACCCTAACTAGATCGCCCTCTGAATATGATTTACCGGATTTCCTTTTTTTATTAAACCGGTCAATATCTTTCGCTTGCTGTTCCCTAATCCTCTTACTTGCCTCGTCTCTAATACCACTTAATTGTTCAGGACTTGCTACGGTAATAGTTTCGTTAATAACGGAATTCAAAATACCCTGTGAGTGATTTGTAATTGTGAAACCGAAGAGGAGTTCCGACGGACTTTTATTGGTAGTTTTATGTGGCGTTGAATTAAGGCCTACTTGGACATCAGAGATACACTCATCCCAATTCTTTTCATCGTGACCATGCGACAATGTTGATAATGCGTCAAGTATGGTCCGATTAAATCTTTCCACCTGGCCGTTTGCTCTCGGAGTAGCGACGGCATTTTCGATATGTTTTATACCGTACAGCGTCACAAACTCCTTAAAGACCTTACTGGTGAAGCTCGAACCTTTGTCTGTTATGAGTCTTGTGGGTACACCAAAGTAGCTTATATGATCTTTTAAAACTCTTACAGATGTTGCAGATTTTGTGTTCTTCACAGCAGTGATGTTGACATATTTGGTAAAGCCATCAACTATAACTAAAAGGTAAGTATTGCCCCTCTTGCTTTTGATGAAAGGACCAAGGTGATCCGCGTGGATCGTGTGAAACGGAACACCGACCTTGTCAATAGGGTGCAATTCACCTCCACGCTTACCTCCCGGTATCTTGTGATGTGCACACTCTAGACAGGACGTGACATACTTTTTCACAAAACGACGCATCTTGGCAAACCAATAGTGTTTCTGTATACGTTGTAGGGTTTTGTCAAATCCGCAGTGTCCTACGTCATCGTGATTCCTTTTTACGATTTGCCACCTCACACCTTCAGGTACAAACCACTTAAGTTCTTCCCCAACAATACGATAGACACGACCGTTTTTTACTTTAAAATGTTGACAGTAATCAGCTACTTGAGCAGAATCGTGATCGGTTAAGACGTGTTTTATTCTGCTAACTTCGTCATCCGTACTCTGCACAGTAGTAAGCCAGTCTTGGTCTGGATCCACCACAACCAAGACGTCGAGCACATGAGTTTCAGTTTGAGCTACACTAACAGGATTCCGGCTCAGTGCATCGACATGCGCCATTCGTGACCCAGGGCGATACTCTACAGAGAAATCGTACTCCTGCATTTGGACCCACCACCTGGCGATACGCGGAATAACGTCTCGTTTAGTCAACGTAAACCTGAGAGCATTGCAGTCAGTTAGTATTTTGAACGGGATACCCACGAGGTACACCCTAAACCTAGCCAGGGACGCGACCACTGCAAGCGTCTCCAGCTCGTATGAATGTAGTTTTCGTTCATCGGGAGTAGTTTTTCGACTAAAATACGAAACGGGGTGTAAAATCCCATTCTCGTTACACTGAACAAGTATTCCAGCCAGGCCGTTTTGGCTTGCGTCAGTGTGTAACTGAGTGTCAGCGTTGGGATTGTACAAGGCTAAGCAAGGCCGTTCGGTTAATAAAGTTTTTATTTTGTTAAAAGCCTGTTCTTGGGGTTCGCCCCATACCCAAGTAACATCTTTCTTTAAGAGATCTGTCAGAGGCGCCGTGATTAGTGCATATGTGCAACCTTTAATAAATCGACGAAAAAATCCCGACAGTCCTAAAAATTGCCTAACCTCGTGGTGATTACTAGGTTTGGGAAACTTTGATACTGCTTCGGTCTTTCGCGACCCTGGACGTATTCCTTTTGAATTAACCTCAAATCCAAGAAAGTCAATGGTGTCTTTGAAAAAATTACATTTACTCAGTTTTAGAGTTAGTCCCCCCTTTTTGAGCAACAGCAGTACCTCTTCCAGCCTTTGTAACCCCTCTGTGACATCTTTGGCAGGAATTAGTATATCGTCCATATAAACAATGGCGTATTTAATTTTGGCTTCTAATAGAATTTTATTTATCGTCCTCTGAAAGACAGATGGAGCATTGACTAAACCAAACGGCATGCGGTTATACTCAAACTGTCCGTCAGGGGTCACAAAGGCTGTCTTGTGTCGAGATTCCTCTGAAATGGGTATCTGGCCCAGATGCCAAGTCAAGAGATGTAAACATAGTATTGCCAGATAGTTGGTCTAATTGATCTTCAACACGAGGGAGAGGGTAATGGTCTTTTTTAGTCTTGCGATTTAAGGCCCTGTAGTCTACGCAAAGACGTTTCTCACCCGTTTTCTTTTGGACAAGGACTATAGGGCTAGCGTAAGGCGAAGAAGACTCCCTTATAATGTCACCCTCAAGCATATCATTTACCATATCCCTAACTAACGCTCGTTCGGCAAATGACATCCTATATGGTCGGTAGACTACAGGTTGAGAATCTTCAAGCTCAATTGTCATTTCGGCTGCATCGGTGAAACCAAGATCTTTGAGACTGTTAGAAAAGCATTCGTTATATTTGGATAACAACTGTTGTAACTTCAGACGCTCGTCACTAATAAGTTTATCACCGCAGTTAACAGATTCATCAACCTCGGTCTCACTAATGGTTACACTACAAGAATGAAGGATTTTCTTATCACGCGTTGACTCGTCCCCTTTAAAGAATGCTCGAGTTAAAAGGAAACCTTCATCAATTGTGATATTGTCGGGTGAAGCGTTGTATACCAACAGAGCGCTAAACCCTTGTTTTATATCATATTGCCCTGGAAGTAGGTAGTATTCCTTCCCTTCGGGGCCGCGTAAGGTACCGTGTACTAGAACGGAACCGGTGATAACAGTGTTTGATAGCACTTCAACGGGTCTAATACAGTTGTGAGGTATTGTTAACTGTTTATTCGCAGACAGTCGAACCTTATCATAAGAAATCTTTTGGAAGATTAACTCTGATGGAGTTTTTGTAATGACAATACCCGGTTTCTCCGTAAAAGAATGACCTAATAAGACGGGTTGATGGATGACATAGTCTTCAACAACATACAAATTTACAGTTTCTTTGATGCCTTGAACCTCCACAATACCTACTACCATACCTAAAGGTGCAACCAAGTTGGCGCCTATACCTCTCAATACTGGCAGATCATTTGAAGAGCTAACATTAAGTTTAAGTTCATTCGCCACACTTAATTTTATTAAAGAACACTGACTGCCTAGGTCAACGAGACATGTAACAGGTACTGTGTTAATTTTAATTTCGAAAATGTACTTATCTAAAGCATCGTCGATGCTCAGTCTCGCTACTTGTTTCTCATTTACAACTTTGTTCTGATCCCTACTATCACTCCTATCCTGATTCTTATTGAATTTGTTACGAAAACAATGGGCCGATTGATGACCTAATTTACCGCAAGTGGAGCAAGTCACAGCTGGTTTGTTGCATTTATTACTGCGATGCCCAATTTCACTGCAATTATAACATTTTATATTGTTATTGGGCACGCCTTCCCTCGAATTACTGGACCTAGATACTGCGGAAAATCTTTGCTCGATGCGCTGCCTACTCAAGGAACTGTGAACTTCTCTAGCAGGCCCTACTTTTACCGTCCCAAAGTATTTTAGCACCTGCTCAGGTTCTGAAAATTGCGCAGCCTGTGCACCTACCCTCACAGCTCTGTCCTCTACGGCATACAAAATGCAGTCGACTGCTTGTTTTCCATAAATTTTGCACCTATTTAAAAGGTTAACCTTTGAATAGTAATAGTGCTCCAAAGAATCGCTATACCGTGCTTTTTTACCTAACATTTCAGTCAAGAGCTCAGCATAATCCTCGCGACATGGAAAAGACTCAATTAACTTTCTTTTCCACTCTGGCCAAGTGAATAGTAACGAAGGTAAGCCCTGGTACCATGACTTAGCAACACCGACTAACTTTGGAAGAGCGTAGTGAATAGTTTCTTTATCGTCCCACCCGTAAATTTCCGCGCATTCTTCCACCTTAGTTAACCAGGTTAATACAGTTTGTTCCTTAGTCATGGGATCAAACTCAGGGATAACATTCGTTGTAAATGAGAGCCTCGGTTTATTTGAGCTCTTGACTTGATTTAGAATAGACAAGAATTTATTAAGCATATCCGAATCCCGTTGTCGACTCTTAGATCTAGACATTCGTGACCTTTTATTAGAATAGTGCTGCTCACCGGAATCTTCCGATGACGAACTGCGCTGCCTCCTACGCGACCTCGTTGGCGCACGGTGCTCGTGGGACTCCATTCCGTGAGACTGCTGGGTATTGTCGTCTTCTCGTCGCTCTGCTCTTTTACGCGTCAAATGAAGAACCTCTCGTCCCTGGCCTCGTATAGGCGCTCCTGGGATTGAGGTTTGATCGCACAAGTTCTCACCCTGGTCCTGTAACCTGGACACTCCTGGGTTATTCACGCGATAATAGGCGTCTGGACCCCGGCCCTTTAGCCCGGGCACTCCTGGCTCATAGCCTTGATTTCTAGTGTCTGGATCCCGGCCCTCTAACCTGGGCTCTCCTGGATCGTTTAAGGAACGTGATCTTACACGTGATCCCCTCTCGGGCCCTCTGTCATAACAGTCATTTTCCTCCATCACTGAAACTTAAAAGACCTCGTGTTAACAAGTCATCTTGGTTGTCAGTCTTAGGAGTAAAAATTTGAACTAGGTGACGACATGCTTAGCTAGTAAAGGTGTGACTGTTTGGCACGCGAGCTTAGTAGTGTTATCTTAATTGTAACACTTTAAACATATGTATTCCATATAAAGCAAAGCAAGATCTATTGCACAATATCAGGTTAAAAAAAAAACATGTGACTGACTAACATATAATTACCACACATATACACATACGCCCACACGTGTTTACAAATGCTCATATATGACCACTTGCTACATCTATTCATGAACACACATGTCCACATATGATAACACATGACCACACACGTCCACATATGATAACACATGACCACACATGTCCACATACGATAACACATGATCACACATGTCCACATATGATAACACATGACCACATATGTCCACATATGACAACACATGACCACATATGTCCACATATGACAACACATGACCACATATGTCCACATATGACAACACATGACCACATAATGTCCACATATGATAACACATGCCCACACATTTCCACACATGACAACACATGACCACATATGTCCACATATGACAACACATGACCACATATGTCCACATATGACAACACATGACCACATAATGTCCACATACTATATAATAACACATTGGAATTCATCGTATTAAAACTATTATTTCGATAAATAATAATTCTGAGGTAACCTAATTTTTTCTGTTTAGTTTTACTTTAAATAAGGAAATGTTTCAATTGACCGTTCGGCTCAGTTCTAGATGTATTTACAGTGGTATAATGAGTCGAAAGATCACATACCACATGCCGCACGCCACCCATAACGTGTTCATGGCAACATTCAATCGTAACATACAGGGTGTTGTAACGTGTTCCGGTTCTAGTGATTTTAAATAACGCATTTATTAAGAAATTAATAAAAGTATGTTTAACAAGAAACTTCTACCTACAAAAAAAAAATATAAACGTCATCGATTCACTTTAGTCGCAAAAGCAAATGATAATCTAAATTTTATGTTTTTATTTTTACACATTGGGTAACTAGTTTAAATTTCCCCTCTTTTATAGCTCGATTTAAAAAAATAAAATTAAAATACCTACTTATTGAAAATTAATACTTATATATATAACAAAATGATGCGATAAACTGGCTGATAAGTTAACGCAGCCTAAACTGCTATAAATACATAAGGACTTTAAATTATGAAGGAATATTCCTCAGATACCCTACGAGTTGACTAAAAGGTTTTTTTTTTTAATCAGTCATTATCGGAAAGAACAAGGGGATTAATGGTAAATGACTTCTACGCCTAGGCACGAAGTCGTAGGCGTCCTTTAGTGTTACAATACTCCATTAAATTTTAGAGTGCATAGGTCTAGATACATTTAACGCATTACATAATACGAAAAAGAAAAGAAAAATTACTTACGTTTGTAGGCGTGGCGAGAATTGTTTTAATCCTCGTTCATCCCACTTCTGATTTATTGGAGTATTCCGAAAATAACACAACTATTTCTTATTTCACTTTATTTAAACAGTTTCAAAGTATATTAAAAGTCTAGGTAAAATAATAATTAGTTTAATGGAACCACTGCTTCCTAGCTCGTCGTGAACAGAATGGCTGTCCGTTCTTACTTCGACATGAAGTTGGTTTTTCCCGCGCTATAGTGGCGCCACCGTTGGCGCCACCGGAACCACTAGTCGTTATAGTCAAATTAGAGACTGAATTAATAAATTAAATATGATTAAACTACTTTATAATAATTAACTAATACTATTTAATGTTGATGCTAACAAAAATGACCGAGATATTATCAGAGGAAGTTAAAAATACTGTAAAGGGCAGAGCCAGGATTATGGTGAAGTCAAGACGGCAGAAGACGTTAAGAAGATCCTTTACAGATATGCTTGTCATCAACTTGGACTATGAAAAATTCAATGAAACCCTGCTAGCTCTACTTTGACTAAAGGCAGTGAATAATATTGTATTCACCAAACATCATCAGTTTATAGTGAAATCAAGATTTGTGACAAAGTAGTCAATTGTTAAGTTCAGAAAGTTCATTTTAAAATTGAATGTGTCAATTGTGTGTAAGACTATGGTCTTTTCCCAACAATAGTCATTCGATTAACATATAGGGTGTCCTATACTTTATTTGTAGGGTTCCATACCCAAAGGGAGCCCAACAGGACCCTATTAATATACCTACGCTGCCTGTCCGTCTGTCCGTCCGTCCTGATTTTAAAGAGCTTGTATCTTTTGAACGGTAATAGAGGGCAGCTTGTTTTTTTTTTCAGATTATGTGTTATTACGGCAGATTTACTAACAAATATAAATAAATAATGGAAGTGAAATAAGGAAGGGGGTCCCCATAAAATAAACATTTTTTTCAACGTATTTTATTGTTGTTGTATTGTTAAAATGGTAAGACATGCCAGCGTTAAATTTTGTATGATTAAAATACAAACCCTGATCAAAAACAAAATATACTAAAAATGGTCAAGTGTGAGTTGGACTCGCGCTGATTCGATTCGAAATGGAATTCAAATCGGAATATTATAATACCTTCTGGGTGGCGGTACGGACCCCCGGTGCACGAAAACGTGAAAACGTGTAAACGTGTGTAAAATAACGAAGAATATCCGCCAAGTGCGAGTCGGACTCGCACACGAAGGATGCCATACCATACTTGTAAGGGACACTTTTTTTTTAAATTATTATTTATTGTTATAGCCACAATAGAAAGAGGTACATACTCTTTAAAAAAAAATACTGTCCCAATTACGGTTCATGAGATACAGTACGCGGACAGACAGACGGACGGACAGTGGAGGGTTAGTAAAAGTGTCCCATTGACACCCATAGGGTACGGAACCTAAAAACTAAGTATAGAACGTGACGTAGATATAATGGCTTATAGTAGCCCCTGTATACCCCTCCAGAAACAGAACTTTCCAACATGTCAATTAATTTAGGATATCTATCTCAACCTAAGATATCCGAGGTACAGTCAAGTGCAAAAATGTGTATCGAAAGAATCCTCTCATAAATATGTTACGAAGTTTTTATTACACTGGAACAAGGTGCACTGGGACATGCCACCTTGGCCTAAAGCAATTTTTTTCAGTATGATCCGTCAAAGTTATTGAATATAAAACGGGAAATGCTTTGTTGCTGTTGTTTAGTGTTGATATTTTCACTCAGGACATTGCTACATTATTGGAAATTAGATATCAAGTTTTGTAATAACAAATCGTCGGTGATACTGCAATACCGCGTAAAAACAAATTAAATAAGTTGCAAAATACACCTTAGCACATAAGTCAGTAAGGTACATTTTGCAACGTAATGAATTTGTAAGTTACGTGATATTGCTAGTTAGTCAAGCGAGCCAAAGGTGTACCGCAAGGTAGTGTTATTTTCCAGTATCATTATAACTAAATCACTCGTAAATTAATGAATACATTAAAAATTAGAAGTATATTCTGGACCAGTATAGGTTCAAGGGTCCTGTAATATTTACATAAAGTTCCTACTGTTCCTAGTATCAATTATGAATATTATAATATGCCTTTAGAAAAATCACGTCAATCGGTTAAAGCGTTGTTTCGTTAACACGGAACAAACAAACTAACACACTTTAGGATTTATGATTTTACCAAAGATTAGTGAGGACAGGGGATAAATGGAATAGTTTAATTTAATCGAGTCATTAAGGATGTTGGAGTCCAGAATCCTCAGTAAATAAATAACTTTCTTTAGGATTGGTCATTCTTAAAGACAAGTAAATTAAATGTTTGTTTATATACGAGGGCAGAGTGAAAAGTTTGGAAAAAATTAAACTTTTTTTTTTTTGTATAAGTAAATATTTATTTTTCAACGTAGTCCCCATTTAACTCAATACACTTGGTCCATCGCTTTTCTAGCTTTTCGATTCCCTCCGTATATTACGATTTCTCCAACCCTCCAAAATACGCATTGGTTTCTGCGATGATTTCTTCGTTGGAACCAAATCTTTTTCCACCAAGCCATTTCTTCAAGTTTGGGAAAAGAAAATAGTCGCAGGAGGCTAAATCAGGAGAATAAGGCGGATGCGAGAGCAATTCGTAACGCAGCTCGTGGATTTTAGCTATAGCAACGGCACAAGTTTGGACCCGTGCGTTGTCTTGGTGAAAAATGATTTTCTTTTTCGCCAAATGGCGTCGTTTTTCCACTAAAACTTCATAAAATCGCTGTAACAAGTTGGCATAATATTCGCCGTTAATCGTTTTACTTTTCTGAAGGTAATCAACATATATTACACCACGAGCATCCCAGAAGACAGTAGCCACAACTTTATTCGCAGATAAAACTGCTTTGGCCTTCTTTGGTGCAGGTTCACCTGAAGCAATCAATTGTTTTGACTGCTCCTTGGTTTCTGGTGTATGATGATGAATCCAGGTTTCGTCAACAGTTATGAAACGACGCAAGAAGTCCTTTTCATTACACCTAAACTTCGCCAAACATGCCTCTGACAGGGTCACCCTAGTGCGTTTTTGATCCACTGAGCAATCGCGGCACCCAACGGGCGGAGAGCTTCTTCATATCCAAACAAGTGTGAAGGATATTACGAACCCGTTCGTCTGAAATGCTTACAATATCAGCTATCTCACGGACCTTTACTCTTCGGTCGATCAATACGATGTCATGGATTTTGGTGATCATCTCTGGTGTAGTGACTTCAACTGGGCGTCCGGGTCGGTCGGCGTCAGCAGTGCTTGTACGGCCACAACGAAAATCCGTAAACCACTTGTGGATCATTTTAATCGATGGAGCAGAGTTCCCGTAATATTAGCCTAATTTTTTTTTGTTTCTATAATTGTTTTTTTTCGCTAAAAATAATGTTTAATCAGAACACGAAACTCACTTTTCTCCATGTTTGCAAACACCAAAGTGATTGTTTTGTTTTTCAAAGCTGTCAAAAAAAACTAGCCGTGCGAACTGGCTGAAAATATACGATTTACCTCCAAAAAGGCTGCGTCAAGTTGTACTTGACATTAATGAATTTGTGAAAAAAATACCCCTAATATGATTTTTACCAGACTTCTCACTCCGCTCTGTAATTTTTAAATTGGATTGACACAGCATATTAACAGGTGTAAATAATATAAATTAATATAATATAGGTACTATAGTACCTATATTGTTAATATACAAAAACTAAATTATATAGGGGCTTCTAAACGGGCCATATTTTCACTGCAATATTTGGCCGGCAACTATTGGTGTCCCTCTCTTACTCGTATGTTAGAGAAAGATACCAATAGTTGCCGGCCACATATTGCAGTCAAAATATGGCCCGTTTAGAAGCCCCTTATAAAAACTACAAATTATGTAAAATACTGGCATTTAAATAAATAAGTATACTTCCTAATGTGGTGGTACAGTCAACAGCATAAATAAGTGATCATTTATGTACCTTGTCACTTTAACGTCGTGTTTGAAATGTCATACAAAATTGTGAAACGATTGAAAGCGACAAGGTACATAAATGATCACTTATTTATGCTGTTGACTGTACCACTTAAAAATATCGTAGACTCGCTTGTTACTGCCTCATATTCTCTTTTCCTGAACTGTTTTAATCAGATGATTGGCATTTATTTATTAATGGCGAACAAGCGCATGGCCCACCAATCTATTTAGGTATTATAATTACGAATTAAATACACATTCAAGTTTTAAGTACATTTTCACGAAAATGCAATCTGATTTAAACTTTATGTCAAGGTACTATGACTGATATTTCAAGCAACCGTATGTGGTCATAAAAAGTATCTGCCTTGATAAGGGTTAAGCTGCGAACGGACTAGAGGCAGCCTGATCTCAAAAATGAGACGTTATCTATGAAAAGGGACCTTATTGTCGATGGCTCTTCCTCCATTGTTAACGATGCTCCGATATAAATACAACGTCGCGTGACGCATTGCGGCGTAAGCGCCATCGACAATAAGGTCCCTTTTCATATATAATGCCACAAATGTGATTTATAAATAAGAAATATACCTTTACTTTGTAACATAAGTATACACATAGCATAAGAAGCAACGTGATAACAATTATTTAATTTCGTAGTCTGTTTATAGTTTTATATTATAACTTTATCTTGTTTTTAAACTGCATACATCATAAGTAAACAAAGTTGTCTTCATTGACATGTACGCTTTAGCGTTAAATTCAAAAAGCTGGCAACTCCTGTTACGACAGTGACAGACGTGAAAAATAGAATTAAGAAAAGAAAGTAAATAAGAGGAACCTTTATTTTTTGCCTTGGGTATGGAAGGTAGGAAATAATTTATTGTATGGACGTAATTATTTTTAAAGTCGAATTATTGTTCGTATCTGTTTCATTTACCCGTATTTACTTAAGTTAGAAATGCATTTGTTTTTAATTTAATATACATACATACTTTAAATCACGCCTGGTTCCCAGAGGTGTAGGCAATTTAATATACAGTGTGGAAAAAACGAACGCCACATTGTCGGCAACTGCCTTAAATATTGGAAATAGGAAATTCTTCGCAAAGGAGACTTACATTTATTTTTGAAAATATTAGTAACTGCATTTATGGATTTTTGAAAATTCGTCTTCGTAGAGAGATATAAATTGTTTTCACGCTTTAACGTGCACGCAAGTTGGACCCTGCGAATCGGGGCGTCTTCACCTTCTGGGGCCTGTTTTATAAAGCTACAAATTACAATTTACAGGTTACAAGTTTCCATTTTACACAACCTCGACCTTTGACGGCCAGCCATTTGAGCAGTGTTGCCAGTTTAGACCTGTAAAATTGTTACTTGTAGCTTTATAAAACGTGCGCCTGTAATTACTTTTGGCGCGCGAACAGTATGGCGCGCTAAAATTAACAAATAAAAAAAGAAATTTTAAATAAATACTTCTTTGTTACTTATGAATTTTATTTCTTTGTAAGTGTATATCAGTATAATTATATCACAGAAACAGTGAGTACAGCTTACTAAACTCGTGTGGTCTGCGTCAAGCCGTAAATACACGATAGATTAGTAGTCCGTGCCTAAGGCGATCAACTACATTTGTGACGCTATCTATCAAAAGGGACCTTATTATCGATGGCGTTCCGCTATTATTAAAGATGCTCCGATATAAATACAACATCGCGTGACGCAGTGCGGCGTAAGCGCCAACGAAAATAAGGTCCCTTTACACAGATAATGCCACATTTTGTTTCCAAAAATGTAATAAGACCCTTACACATAAACCCCTAACATACATCAACGCCTCAAAACACACCCCCGCTAATGTACCAGGCTCAAAGAGCCCCGTAATAGGAAATGTACATGACTTTAAAAAAAAAGTGGATTCATGTAACAAACAGTTGAGAAAAATCATTGAATGGCTATAAAAATAACCAGGATAAAATCCAACAAAGATTTTTTCCTACATCTTTCTAGCAAAACTGAATTTTACATGGAGTTAATAGGTAGGTAGGCATTTATTTCATACTGAAAATTACATTATTCTATGTCACATAATCATAATGAATTCACAATATAAAAATATAACTATAACAAAATAAAAATATAGCAAATAAGCTACAGTCACAAATGTCAAAAAATGTATTTAATAAAAAGAACAAATCAAATTAAAACCCGCCGACCTGTTTCACACGAGACGTCACAGTAGTTCACAGTACATATCCGATCTATCTGTCTAATCACTGTCCAATTAGCAGTTTAAATTCCTTGTATTATCCGTATTTCTTGGCCAATTTTAATTTTAATTTCAGTTATGGTGATCTCTTTTAAATACGGTATTTTCATATTTTGTTGAGAATTGCGATTTCAAAAATCCATACGTGTTCCCTATTCCATCAGAATTACCTTAAGTGATTTTTATATCACTGTTCATTTATTCATTCCAGCCGCTACCACGTGGAAGACGAGCAGAAGTACGGGCACCTGGTCCCGGGACGGATATCCGGCAATTTGCGGCACGCGCTAGGCACTAAGCGGAGCGAGCTGCCCCTCTACTTATACCGGATGCGGATGCTCGGCTACCCGCCCGGCTGGCTCGAGGAGGCGCGCATCTCGCACTCTGGGATCACCATGTTTGATTCCACTGTAAGTAACTGTAGCTGACAATAATTAGTTATCTATAGACAGACAAAGTCTAACCGTAATGATGATACCAGCTAAGAAATATTTCCCTCTACTTCGACCAAAAAATAGCTTTAATCATAATTATGACAAGGAAAATTGACAGTATCAACAACGAATTCATTCATCACGAATTCAACGAGTTAACTTCTCGTATTAGATAGACGGGTTGGTCTCAATTCGTCTAAAAAGCAACTGGTCTATGCAGTAACTCGTCTAATAAGCATTTCGTCTATACATTTAATTCTCATGTCGTCTAAATTGCAAATGGTCTTGTGTAGCAAGAGATGTAAAACACAGCTGGTCTAACTAAACCACACTACTGACCAAAACTAGTATCATAAATATGAGGTACGTTTAGGTTATGTTAGTTTTTCAGCACTCGTCGACAGTCTTACTTCAGATCAATTAGACAGTGTCGACGGAGCTCTCGACGGACCACTTGCTACTTAGACCAGCTGCGTTTTAGCCCACTTGCGGCTTAGACTAGGTGCTTTTTAGACGAAACGAGAGTAACCCAGATAGACGACGGTTATTTACAATAATCACAATTTTGTTTATTTTTTTCACAATGCACAAATTTGGTACATTGCGAATTAAATTCCAGCATTCTCTGCCAGTCATAATAAAGAATAATAAAATAAAAATAAACTAGGGTTTGGGACCAGTGACGGACAAGGACCAATGACACTTGGGTCTTATTTTACAGAACAAATATAAGGGCTATGCATTCATTTGTCATTTGTGCACCCTAGGTGATGGCAACAGTGTTGGACACTAAGCTGACAGGTACTAATAATGGATACTTAATGCCCGCTCCACACGCTTGGCAAACAATGGCAAACAGCGAACACCAAAAAACCAACACTAACATGAGGACGGGTGTTTGCCTGTTTGTGTTTGTGTTCGCCAGTGATCGGCGTTGGTGTCGGTTTTTTGCACACATCAAAGGATGTTCGGCAAACGTGTTTTCCAATCCGGAATATACTAGCACGTTCGCCAAGCATGGGGATGCGTATTTGTGTTGGGTGTTTGTGGTCGGTGTTCGGCATGTGTTTGCTGTTTGTGTTGTTTGCCAAACATGTGGAGCCCGCATAATGGTTAATTCAAAGATCATACGGTCATAAATTGATTGTAGCAAACCAAATGAATAACTCTTGTTTTATGTAAATTATGAATCAATTGTAAATACGAGTATATGTAAAGCGACCAAATTTAACCAGAGAAACCAACCCTCACCCTGTAATGTTCCCATCCCCAGGGCAGCGCCATCCGCGACCCGGAGGAAGAGGAGGGCGAGGTGAACGAGCCCGGGTCCAAGGACAAGTTCGACATCAAGAAGATCCTCGACTTCCCTGGGTTCAACGTACCCGCCAGCGGCCGCTACAAGGAGGTTGGTACATGCAAGGCTTTTTTGGACTAACATTTTCAGCTTAGACAAGACAGGATGTTTACGCAATAAAGTGTTTCTTTTTAAGTCTAGATTCTTGGGTTCAGTACCCAAAGGGTGCCCCATTACTTAGCCTTAATAGTACGTTCGATCTATACTCAGGAGCAAAACTAACGGGTCACAGTGCGTTTTTCATACAAACGAGGCTATTTCGAAGGCTTGGTTCTTTGGCAGGGGTTGTATTGAGTGAGGTTAATGGTGGATACTCCGAGGTTGAACAGAGGTAGTCAAGAGTTCTTAAGATACCTAACTGACCGCACAATCAGTTAACACCACAGCGAGAGAGTTTGGGTCATCATTTAGATTTCCTTACATTTTATTGCCATTTTAGATGTTTTTCTGAACATGCACAATTCTGGCGGTAACCACAGATTCAATCAGTTGGGTATCCTAGGCACTCTGGAAGTCCTGTATCGATGCTCGGGGTATCCATCATCAGATTTCATCAAGAGCATCCCCTGGCAAGAAACCAAGGCTTCGAAATAGCCTCGTTTGTATGAAAAACGCACTCTGACCCGTTAGTTTTGCTCCTGAGTGTAACTTATACGGTGGCGGCGGTTGTAATAACGGTGGATTTTCTAACAGATTAACAACTAAAATAATTGCGGGGGTAACCAAATATGAAACTTTTTTTACGGAAAAAAAAACAAATATTAAAAAAATGAGGATAAGTGTGTAGGAGGATGATCATGTCGGGGTCACCAATGTAGGAAGAGAGGACAATAGAGAGATCTCTCTCCAGGCGGGTGTTAGGCCTGGGGACCGAAGTCCATTGGAATGAAGTTGGAAGTTGTATATACATATGTCATCTGACTGGAGAAACTTCGTTAGCGCGTTGTAGAACACTTAAGGTGCGCTGTCTGACGTTGGTGGCGCTAGCGAGGTAGCGAGTTGGTTGATACAAGTTGCCGTTAGATGTCGCTAGGTCGCCACAAGTGTAAGTACTCGTTGCAAGAGTCCGACTCGCACTTGACCGGCATTTTTTAACCATATAGGTATTTCAGCATGTTTTTGATTTTATCCATAACAGAAAAATAAAATTATATATCTAGTAATGAAACATGGTTATATATGAGAAACATCACGCCGTAAAACATGGAACACAGACATACACATTATGGGGTAACCTCAATCAAAATGATCTTTTTCAGGAAGGCCACTTGTTGGGTTTACCACCAATGTCGGAGCAGGACAGCAAGATAGCCATGCTTCAGATGCTAGCGCCTAATGCAATGAAGGCGTACAAGCGTAAAAAGCTGACATTCTTCCCCTCCGCCGGCAAGGTGGCTGACCTAGATGGACACGCCGAGATGGAGTTGGATAGTGGCGACGGTGAGTTTTTTTAAAAAAGATATTTCGTCGGTAAAATTGCAAAACGCGTAAGTAATATTTTTAATAAGGAGCAAAATGCACCTTTTTAATAAGACAGTAAGGTTTATTTTGCTCTGTCATAAATTTGTTACTTACGCGGTTTGGCAGTATCACTGACGATTTGCATTCTCAACTAGCAATTTCAAGACTGCAAATGCGTCGCCTACCATGAGGACTAAGTTGGAATGCCTCTTCGAGGGGTGTTCCATAATTTCTCGGTATGGGTATAAAAATGAAGACATGACTGATATATTTTTATTTTTCGACATAATTACCGTTTTTTTCGGCCTAGGCCGGGAAGTAAGTACACAATACAATAATTTATTGATAACTCCATAGTTACATGTCAAAACATGATTCATTAATTGCATAAATCATTTCATTATGTTATTTATTTGGTCGTGTCTATGTGATCAGCAGCTTGAGAAATTCCTCTATACTGTAGAAAGTTTGTCCAAGTAACCATTTTCGAAGGCTGCTAAAAATGGGGGTCGGGCTGCATCCCTGATCTTTTCTGGCAGTCGATTAAGAACCGACGGACCTCTCGGATTTTGTCAATTCGTGCTTAGGCGTGACTAGCCGGTGTTCGTGCTTGTCGCTGCGGAGGGGATAATTCGCGTTATAACATCGGCGTTTGTATCGGTCCATATTAGTGTCCGCGAGAACAGCTACCTGGTATATAAGTTCGCTGGGCAGTGTCAGGATGCCTAGGTTCCTGAAATAGTCCCGACAAGAAGTGTCGCTGGGGCACATACACAGGCCGGTTGTTTCCTGGCCTGTACAGTAATGTGGTTATTGTTGATAGAAGTGGCAGAGTTCCCGTCGGTCCCGCCGCTGCCCGACGACGCGCCGCCGCCGCCGCCGCCGCCGCCCGCCTGCCCGCCGCCCCCTCCCCCGCCCTCCCCGCCCCTCCCCCCCGCGGGCCCCGCCGCCCCCGCTGACGTCGCGGCCGAAACCAGCGAGGACGAGGTCCAGATAGTGGAAGTCACCGAGGTCAATGATATTCCGATGCCACAGGACATCTCGCATATCACTATAGATGATAGTGAGGCTGTGAGTATATTGAACTTTAACATTAGCGAATCCCGGGGTTTTCGGTGCGGTGTTTGACATTAGCCAAAGAGTAGTTATTGACATAAAATACAGAATGTACTCTAGCAGGATTCTACCTAATGAATAATTGAAAAAAAAAAATGAATACTTAATATAATATAAATGAAAAGGATCAGTCATTATCAACCTCTTTTAGTCCCTACTGATTTATAAGTAAATAGTTTTTGGACTTTAATGCTGCAGTTAATTATTTAATGTAATTTTTATTATTATCTCATTATGCTTTGTAGTAAAGCTAAAGTACCTCCTGCATGATACTCTATAAAATTGTATCACAGTGTGTATACAATTCGCAGAGAGGTAGTAGTTCATTAGGCATAATATGAATTTTCTCAGACTAACCTATCTGTTTATCTATACTCTTTCTCAAAACATTCCCGCACAGAAAACCCCGAGGTATGAACATTAGCCACTCTTTGTTCTTTTACCGGCTGACAGACGGAGTTGGTAAATTATCAAGAAACGATATACAATCATGTATTAAATTATACTGATCGGATGTTACTCCGCGATCATACAGGTTGAGCACCCCTACTTAAAAGTTAAAATTTTCAATTAAGACTTGAAATCGAAGGATAGTTTTTGTTTGTACAAATGAATACACAATTTATAGGGTACGAGTACATGACATAACTTAATAACAATTCAACTATGAGTGAGTAAGTGGCCACTTTTTTCCGTTAAGTTGACTACACAAAAGGTGAAGGTTATTAAACTTTGTCATATATGCTATACGTTGTGTATCCATTTGTACAACAATAAACCATCCTTCGATTTCAAGATAATACTTTGGTTTATTAAAAAACACAATAATAGTAATAAAAGCGCCGATGGACGCTTTGTGCAGTCTAAAATTATTTAAACCATGTTAACTACATATTCAGTATATCCATCCTATCACCACCTATTACTTTTGGGACATCCTATATTCATTCTATTCCTGGACACAGACTTATTGCACATTTTATTTTAAACTTGCAGGAAATTGATGTAAGTAGTGGTCGGGACAGTCCATCATTAGATGATTTGGAAGAGAAAAAGAAACGTCTACTGAGTGCTCTAGAAACCGACGTGACGCTGGTCAACATCTCTAATGAATCAATTTTAGAGCCCAGCGGTGAGCAAGACGCTATTCTAAGCGAGGATGATACCAATAATGACAAAGTAAACGGAGAAATCGTACCGGCTGCTACATTAAATTCAGAAGCAAAAGATTCAGAAGTTAAAGAAGTTGAAAAGGATGAGAAAAAAGAAGTACAGGATGTTTCAAAAGAAATCCCAGCAGCAATTACGGCTAAAAATAATGACAGTGTTCCCGAATCACCAATAAGAAACGTAGACAGTCCAAATAGAAGAAACTCCAACTCTATAGGAACACCCACGTCGGAAACCAAGGGTGTAGTCAAAAGAACCGCATACGGCACCCCAGTCATAAACGTCGCTTCCCACTACCTGAAGCTACCCACGGATGAAAAGTTTGCCAAGGATATTTGCGACGTCATCAACTTCGAGAATCTACCCAATTCCACAGGGAAGTATAAAAAGATTTGTCATTTGTTAAAAAAGGTAAAGAGCGAGGTGGACAGGATACAGGATTCGTGATGTCGATAAGGTGGTAAATAGTCCGTGAATTTAATAAGTACATTTAGGTTAAGTTAGGTTAGGTTATGGAATGATTATGTTTTAATACACCGCGCTGGGTCCGAGCCATGTCCTTTTTACCCGAGTTTACATAATAATAATGTTGTCGCGTGTATGTATGTGGGTATGTTATCATGACTTCATGACTATTTCTTGTCTGCGTGGCGTCGTGAGATTAATCTTTATCCAGGTAGTATCTTAGGATACATTTGAACCTTTGATCCTCAAATTATAATGCTATAGAGCAAATGCCTAACTGATTCTAGTTTAATGATTTGTGTAAAAATATTTTGTGTTTTGCAAAAGAGAAGCAAAGATTTCCACGGCTGATTAGCACAACTGGTAATTTCTTGCTTGTCGCTCAGTGCGTCTCTTTAGACACAGACTAGGTAGAGAGGGATTTCCGAAAGATAAAACGAAGTCCGGCAAGAGTTATTGTATGAAGCAGTTGCTCCACCAGTCTCGTCCGTGTGTTAGATGTCAATTCTCAGGTCGTTTGAGATGAACCTCTATCGTGAATGCATGGAATGACAGCTTCACTTCTATTGTATCTCGAATAGGAATTCATCTCGATCGCGACCGAGAATTACGTACAATCTCGGCTTGGGCTTGAAACAGCGCGGCGTAGATTACTTTAAATCATCCTTAGCTAAGTAGATTACTAGCGAGGGCCTGCCATATTGGGAATTAGGAATAGATAAACGGACCTATAGTTAAATAATGAAGACCTTTGGTCTTGTATCGAGTTCGCGTTAAACAAGATTGAAAAAAGTATGACAACAGTAGTTGACACAGTACAGTTCGTAGCAATAGCGTATTATCCAACTTTCGACTCGGAAATGTCAGACACATCTACTAGGTCGTAACTATTGAAGCGTGTTAGAAGTTTTTGAGCGCAATATTGAATAATATATAGCTCATTACTATGACTGTACATGGTTTACATTAATAAGGTACAAGTAGTTTAATGTTTTTCAAACGCGTTTTTTTGGAATTACCAATGGCAACGTAACAAAATGAGCATTCAATAATTTTAAAATGCCATAGTAACAGCGAAAAAAAAACACCCTTTTTTTTAAATAATGTGTATGACCAACAATCTAGTTGTTTTATGGACAAATTTCCGTCCGTAAGACGGTTGAGGGGTTAGCAATATTAATGGTGCTAACTACTTTCGTAAGTAATGCATTAACTACGAGGAAATCAAATATGCATTAGCCAGCTTCAATAGTGCATACTGCAAATTCAGTGGACAGAGTAGCCATTGATATAATAATGTAGTAAGTACTGTTTGTTAGGAACTCGATGAAAACGCCCTAGTGACAAATCCCGTTATGGTAGCCCTTATAAAAAAAATAGGTTAGATTAGGAAATATCCGGATCCCATTATCAGAGTGAAATGGGCGACGCGAAACTATTTTTCCTACTTTTTCCGATTTCAATTCATCAATATCGTGGTCACCTTTAAATTATGCATTTCTGACGTAAGGTAGCCATGTTGTAAGGTTTTACCACACTGACTCGTCTACTGCGTCACGTTTCGCGTCTTTCACGCCGACCGGTCACGGCCAAAAGAAAGCCATGTACAGATGTAGTGAATAATCCTTTCCCATCGTTTTTGGTCGTATAAGGTTGTATTTATCGTGCTTTCTCAGTTGGCTTATTGATGGGTACTGAAGCTAATTGAGAGAGCTAGATAAATAGGAACTTATCCGGCAAAAAACGATGGGAAAGGATTATTCACTTCATCTGTAATTACTTTTTGCGATTTTGACGCAGCTCAACTTACGCAGCTTTAGCGTATTTTAATTAACTTTGTATTTCGGGTAACTTGTAAAAATAATGAGAAAAGAGCCTTCTATTGTGAACATTAGAAGTGTGCCAGCTCGGGGCACGAATACTAAAGTAATGTAGCAAAATATTTTTGCGACAAAAAATTATATCGATGTTACTGTCAAGATCAAGATGTTATTCAACTTAATTTATTCCCTGTACATTTTAAAATAAAAATAAGCAAATGGTATTTTTTAATACTGAAATGATTTTCATAGTAAACAATGAATATTTTTTCCGTATTTCTCTGTAATAAAATGGTCTTGTTTTGTTTGAGATGACCAAGGATCGGAAAAACGACCGTCATTTTGAAAACATAGCCCTGTTCCGTATAGCAGAGACTTCCTTGATATTAATTAAAAATATTATTAGGTACTTTATAGATTTATTATACAATAATTTATATGTACTTAGCGACAATTTTAATAATGAATGACACCGAAATGTTAATTAGAAAACACAAACACACATACAAACAGTAAACCAATGTCAACGATTGCCCCAATGTCCTCCGTAAACTATGAACAAACTTTTTCGACTCATAAATAGGTCTTAAATTCACGTCGTTATGGAATAACAGGCGAAATTTAAAAAAAAGACCTTCTTTTTGATTGGGGGAAGTGTTTTTTTCCCATAACCATTATGGTTTTATTCATTAATAATATTGTTGCTGAATACATTAAATAATGGTATAATAAATACCTAATAATATTTTTAATTAACACCAGAAGGAAGTCTCTCCTGTACGGAACAGTGTTATGTTTTCAAAATGACGGGCGTTTTTCCGATCCTTGGAGATGACATTCATATACTTTTATTATCTTAAGAGGCCTGATATCGAGCCTCTTTTATAGCAGTAGAGGATTTTCAATGAGCACACGTATAAATAAAAATCGACATCTTATTTATCGATATCAAATCAGATCTTGCCCCGAGTTAGCACACGTCTGCCCATCACTAATTTCTCCCTGTAGTATTTTGGTTTACGAAGCAATTACTTTTGGCACAGTGCTATGAGCAGACATTAAATATACCATCACTGCAATCATTGCTGTAATGCAGTGACATAGAAAAAAAAATCAAACATTTCGTAACTGCCTGATATACAAACGAACCATAGATCCGCTATTTCCGTCTCGAAACCATGTAGGTATATTTGTAAGAAATAGTGAGACAGTTCTCGATTTATTAATATTTTTATAGTTGTGTTCAACATTTATGCTACCCTAGTAGAAGAGAGCACATCTGCCACCTATTTCTTCCACATAGTGCCTGCTAGGTTGAATATACTATAACTAGATGTTAGGCAAGTAACACACAGAGTAAGAAAAAACATTACATCACGCTGTAGATAGACCATTGACTAATCCAAAAAAATGGTAGGTGCCGCACCGCTCTGTGTTAATCGCCTTAATTTGTTGTTTTTTTGACATTTTAAAATATTACAAAAGAAAAAGCTCTCCATTGTTTTCAATATGTGAGGTCCCGCCCTACTATACTACTTAATTTAACATGCATTGATGCAGCCGTACAATAGGAAGTCATCTGGTGAGGCGGACCATCGTGTATTGAAAGTTCTAAGCATTTGAAAATAAATCGTTATACCAGACTGCCGAAGAAGAAGGGTATTGTTTTTGCCCTGTATGTATGTATGTATGGTTCTTAGTTCCCTCGTACAGATATTTTTACTGAACTATTTTTATAATTCAAAATGTATGGCCACAACGACTCTTGTATTTTCTAGTGGTCGTAAAGGCGCGTACACATTGCGATCCGTTTTACAGATCCGTTATTAGATGGCGTATATACTTGTATGAGCGAGTTCACACCGAAAACAGTATTCTGGATCCAGTAAAAAAGAAGATTACAAGATGAAAAGATCCGTTGAAACGGATCCTGTAAAACGGACGTTCTATGTGTACGCACCCTAAGCGTTGAGAAGGTTTAAATAGGTACGAAAGTTTGAGGTCGATGCATCCTTTCTTAGGTCAGAGCTTCAATAGTTTAGCGGCCGCGATTTTATCGATTTGTTAAATTTTCAACTTCATTTATAATTTTAATATTTGTCTCGATCGACGGATGTTCTAATAGAAAATGGTGAATTTTATTTAAATAAAATAGAAAGCAACGCAATCGAATGAAAATAACCGTCGGACAACAAGGAATTTTAAATCAAGTTTGGGGGCAATAATTATTTTTTTTTGACACATTTGCGCAACCATCCAACATCTAAACATCCAACCATACACCATTTTTGTTTCGGATTTTTCGCGCTAGTGTTTTCTCTTTTACCCGTAATTGTTCAAATTGCGCTATGATTTTTTATCAGTTAAGAATTAAGTAAAATTGTCTCTTAATTAACTTTTATTTCTGTTTCAGTTTCATTATTTTGCTAATGTATTAAAAAACCTAGTTTGATACAGGTGAGAAACTCATTTTCCCTCGTCCCGAGTGTTGTCCCTCGCTCAAGAGTCTTGTCCCACGCTTGCAGCTCGGGCCAAGACACCTCGGGACCCGTGCAAAATGGCATACTTTCCGCACCTGCATCAAAATGTGCTATTACATAGTGAAGGACTTTATGAAGAGAACGTTAATTTTTTACCGAAAATTAGCCGTAAAATCATAATTATGGTTAATATTCGTAAAATAAATAAAAAATTGTTTTTTTTTTAATGAGTCCTTAACTATTTAGGCTATTTTTGAAATAATCCCTTTTTCTGGGAGGTTTACCTTTCGAGCGTAAGAACCAATTTTACGAATCTAACCGACTTACCATATTTAAACATAATAATGTCGAACATAAGTAGCAACCATTAAAGATGTCTGTAACGACCTTAACCAATTAATAAATTTGTTTGATAGCGGCTGCTTTGCGAGGTTATTAAATAGTTAATAACTCTTTTACCTCTACCATTTACGAATGTGAAGTCACATGACTGCATACGTCACGTCTATTAGTTGTTTAAATTTGCATGAAAATGGATTGGAAATTGGAACAAACTGTGAATGATTATTCGCAATACAAGAGTGCGTATTATAACCCAATAACCGCCGCTAGCACCAAAAATTTTACCCTGGGTTAAGACTCTAACTCGAGTTAAAATGTCAGTTTTCGCATGAATCTGACGTTTACTAACTCGAGTGTGTCTTAACCCAGTGTTTGGTGCAAGTGGCCCTAAGGTTTCGAATCGTATCTCTAAGTAGTTTAAATCTAAAATTGCACTGCGCATTTATGGAGTTAAATTACCTTCATGAAACGTGTGTAGTGTGTTACGGCGAGTTTAGGTCGGTGATAGTATGCGTCGGCCGCTTTCGGTTTACCCGGTTTCGTTATTCACTATAAAAAAAAACCGTTTACACTAGTGACCGAACCTAAGCGAATAATATAAACTAGCTTTTGGTAGTTGATTGCCTTACATAACTAATAACAAACATTTCTACACTACTTTTTTTTTAACAGTTCCCAAAATAAATATAGTTCAATATGACAGTTGTTTATAAGATTTTAAAGTATTTTTATATACCAAATAAACGTAAGACATGGCTGTTGAAACGTTTTAAAAGCAATATTATGATAGTCACTTAAATTTTTGACACTTTCGCGTTCAGAAAGCATTTGTCACTTTTCAACAAGTACAGTTATGCTAATGGAACGGATAACTGCATCCGGTATAAGCCTGTTTTACTCTGTGTCGAAAAAATGTCGGGTGTTTAAAAATATTACGGTAATTATGTGCAAGAGACACGCCCTGTAGTCAGTATCATCACTTTTGTACCTTGTTTGTACCCTGACATGAATATAGTCGCCACCAAATATATAAAAGCGTACAAGATTCCTAAAAACATCCTTGCCGAGGATATTTTTGAGCATATGATCTGATATATTTCAAGGGGACTGTACCAAAGTGTAAAAAAAATACCGAGATAGTTGAGATATAAGTTTATCTTAAGGGTGTCCCATTTAATTAGTGTTTAGCTACATTTCTTTAGTAGATTTTTGATACGACTTTTTGATAACTTCACTCCTTAACATTATTATCTATAAAGGTTTGTTTGAAGTAGGGTTAATGATGTTAAAGTACAAATTCGGTAGGCTTACTAAAAAAAAAATTACATCTAAGGTTTTTTTACTAATACTTTATAGACAAAGGCCCTACCTATAGTTCCACCGAGCTATCGTAACGGCGACAATGCCATGATGAGACGATGATCTTCTTGGTTAAATTTAGAACACGAACAGTAGAACACGGGTTTCTCTATTAAACACGGTAAAAACCATATCGTTTTTGACCTGTTATCGTATTGTCAACGTTTTGATAGCTCTTATTTACTTGACAGAAATGGCGGCCGAGTTAAAAAAAATTACCATAACAGGTCAAATACGATTTGGATTTTACCGCCTAATAGAGGCGCAGTTGTATCTGCATTAACTTGTAATACTATTAGCACTATCTCCAGAAAATTATCCAGGAAATGCTGCAGCATCATATACAAGCGCAGGGATGAATGCGTCATGTTAAATTAATGGTTAACCCCAGTTTCAGCTAGTATTTGATCGTGGATGGCGCCATCACGTTACGAATATCTAACAGAAATCGCGGCTGAGTTAGAAAAATACGATAACATGTCAAAGACAGTGCTTTACGTTTAGTACTAGTATATGACAGGGTTCCATAGTGGCATAACAATTAAAATCCTTGACTGTACATAATGAAACGATATCGTATTTAGTCGGATATAATTTGTATTCGTTTTACTTTCTCAATTAGCTTAACAATGGGTACGACTGAAAAGGCAAGATTAATACGAACTTTTCGACTAAAACGTGTCTGTATGTCTATTTGCTACATCGGTACATCATTACTTAATGTGTATCCTGAAAAACTTGAATAGGTACTCCCCTGAAATGCTTCTTACTTCCATGATAGAAATATGTGTTATGTTTGTTAATTTCTAAAGTCTGGTCGAAGGTCGCGATCAGAACTTTTTTTTCATTGCGCATTTATTCTTTGAGTTTTAAATACCGCCGATTTAGCATTCCCCTTCTGTTTCCCACAAAGTACACGGAGTCCACCGAAAAATAAACAACAAATTCCGGAAACGACGGATGTCCAATTGACATTGGACAAAATAAGGAATGTTCGCATACTGTTCCGACGCTAGATCCGCCCCATATACTAACGCATTCACTGCCAGCTACGCATGTAGATAAGCGATATTCCTTATTTTCACACAGTGCCTTGTACACGTAGGTATGTGCGTTTCTACAGTATGCGCGCTTCGTGTAAAATTATTGACAGTTAGGGAAAAAAAGACCTGGGCAAAGGGACAGCAAATGCTAATCTATTAATGTACTCTGCTTTGACCTCATCTCTAGTGTCAAAGGGAATGCTAGGTCTATGGCATTCTAACTTTTGGTTTTTACAAATGTACAGTCAAGGAATTTAATTTGAGACCCACCTTAGGTCCAAAGTCAATCTGACATTCTACGAAATAAGGTTGAGTCTCCTATCAATTACAAATGACTTGGCATCTCTATTGACAATGACATCTTCAAGCAGATTTTCTTTGAAATGGGTAGCAAATTAACTTCTGTGACTGTACGTGCCTTGGTTTTCCATTTACGCACTCAGCCGCCTACTCTCCACATCTACGCGGAAACGGCTTAAAGTCGATAACCCTTATATCCATGCAATAAGAACGAAAAACACGTTGTTCGGCTTCGATAGATGTGGGGAGTCCTAGGATAGGTTACTTTAGAAATTTACTGTGATGGTCTCCGTCACACGATAGTTAAACCGATAGAAAGCTTGACGATGACGCTGAACGTCACGAATAGCGTTCTATGGGCGACCAAGACTTAACCTTTTGAACGCCATACGTCGAATACAAACTGTGCCACCCACACGGCAAACATGTTTGCTATGCTATGCAAATTACACCTTATTGCTATCAAACATAGTCTCTTTTAATCTTGAACTCTTGTCGGCTGTAGCCGACGTGGCGTCACTGGCACGACTTTTAGTTGACGGCCAGAGCCGACTGTGGCGTTGAAAAGGTTAAACATTACATGCATTTACAACATCGTCAATATAGCCATTAAAATGTTATGTACTTTGAAGTTATCATGTCTCGTTTGTTGTTGTACTTCAACTGATAAATATTTTATTGTTTTTAACATAATTCCCTTATATTGTAAATAGTTTTTTATAATATAAATGAAACAGATATTTGTCACAGTTTTTTATTGATTTTTCCATAATATTAATAAAAATCTCCATTGGTGTCTTGACATTATTAGCAGTAGTGAATAAGAAGAACCGACCCAGCGAAAAATTATACACTAAAACTAAAAAAGTAATAATGCGTGAATAAAATAAATGTGTTTTATATTAAATTAATATTCATTAATTTATCTGAATACAGATACGATCACTTAAAGTTTTAAAAACATATATAGATCATTTTTTGTCTTATACACCTACTTACAAGTCAGACCTGAATAATAAAATTTACAACGTCCGTTCAATTTGTAGACGCAATTGCACTTATCATTGCAATAAAACGAATTTTGCCTTCCAAGAATGTCTGCCATTATTGTGATGTCATTAATAACAAATAACCACGCAATTTTAACCGGCAAGTGTCAGCATTTCTTTTATTTATCAGTTTAATTAAGATGGTTGCAAAATTACCTAACCGCTAGCGTTTTCGACGGCGTTCCGTTTTCGTAATGAGAAAGCAGACCGCTTACATTTTTGGCGAATTCAATCGACGCCAGCGCATGCAAACGCTCGCAAACAAGATGGCGGACGTTCAATGGAGCCTTCGGCTGCAAGTTTTTTTATAGTACATCACACACGATCACATCTGATATAGTACCGGCGCCAGATATAGTTCAAACATTTGTTCAAACTGAGCAAACACTTTCACTTTGCCGTTCGGTGTCGCCTTTGGAGCGCGCATCAAAGATAGATCAAGTGTTTGCCAAACTTGCACAAAGTTCAGTTAAACATGAGCGCACATGTTTGCAAATCATGTCATTGTCTGGCAGGTAGTAGCAACATATATTCAAAATTAAATGTGTAATCAATAATCATAGTTCTTCAAGTCTTTAACTATAATATCACGGTTAGCACAAGTTGGACTTGTTTGTCCCTCGGATCTCCCTTTCTATCTAATCAGTAACGAGAGACGCACCGAGCGACAAGCGAGAAAATACAACTTGTGCTACCCGTGCTGGCGCCAGCATGACGTCTATTGTAGTCCGCAATAGGAAACACTGTGCGGAGGTTACGAATCACAGTTAATAGTTCAAAGTAAACAGCACCTGCTTCTTTAATCCTTTCAACGCCATTCAAAATACAAGTCGTCGCTCGCAAGCCAAGTGCAGTAGAAAAGTATCGTAAAACAAAAGTAGGCTTTGTTTTGTATTTATCTTGCTTTCTCAGTCAGCTTTAGAACCCACCGATAAGTTAATTGAGAAAGTAAGATGTAACTTTTCCGACAAAATATGATGTAGCATGATTATGCTCTACATCTGTAGCAACTAGCAGAGATCTTAATTGGCGTTGAAAAAGTTAAACCCCCTGCGCACTAAGCAGCCTTTCGCTGCCTACTGCGCAGAAACTCTTAAAAACAAATGGGTGATCACAATATTTGAGATAAAGTTGCAACTAACTAAATATGTTTTAGTAAAAGCGTGAACGCTTAACATAAATAAATACTCTACTATGGAATGAAAAAGTTGAATATTCTATAAAAGTCAGTGAAGATTGTAAGCTTCGAATTAACACAGTTCTACACAAAATATAAGTCTCCTCGATGTATCTGCGCAGTAGATCAATTAGAAGCGCTAGTACTACCAATGGCAAAATGGAGTGCTTTTCGCGCAAAAATCATGAGCGTGACGGTCAGTGCGGCATATTGTCTGACCGGTAACGAATCATTTGAGAGAGACAGAACTATGAGACATAATAAGCGATATACTCACAATAAAACATGGAACTAAAGTTGAAAATGAATCGATTTCACGTTCAGCTACTGTCTATGCTACGACCGGACATTATATTTTGTGCACAACTACATAATTTTGTATCGAAACATTCAAACGTGGCTTTGGATTTGAAAGTAGCGCCCAGTTCGTAGTTGTATATAAAATTAGTTACATACAGATCCTAGTTACATATACACAGGGGTTTCTTGGTGCGCGGCGACGGAGGCTCGGCGACTGCGGGATTTTATTAAATTCTGGGCGGCGTCGGCGGGGCGCCGTCGTGATCCTAAAAAAGGATTAGCAAGGTTATTACAATTTTTCTTTTCAACCATAATGGATACAGGAGTGTTATGCCGGCTCCACATGCTTGGTGTTTGCCGCAAACACCCAATAAAAACACGCATCCCCAGGCTTGGCGAACGTGCTAGTATGTTCCGGATCGGCAAACATGGCGGACGACGGGCTTGTTATGGCAACGACAAGCGACGACTGCTAAATAAGCGTATGGATACATCGCAAACACGTTTGTCGAACATCCTGATTTGTGCAAAAAACCGACACCAACGCCGATCACTGGCGAACACAAACACAAACAGGCGAACACAAACACAAACAGGCAAACAGCCATCCACATGTTCGTGTTTGTTGTTTGGTGTTCGCTGTTTGCCGTTGTTGGCCAAGCGTGTGGGGCCGGCATTATGCGTTATTATGTGCGGCATTATGTGCAACGGGTCCATATGAGTGGAAATAAAAAATGGGGGTCCATGAGATAAAAATTGGGGTCCACGATAGTTGGTCCCATTTAAGCAGGTCGTGACTTTATTTATGGCTTTCCATTAATGGAATAAGCTTTTATTTTGTAAAATATATTTTTCCTCGCTAAATTGTAATTGTTGCCTGTGTCAATTTTTAGCCAACTAGACCTCCAATTTTAATCATGCAAAAGACCCCGAAGATAGTTTAGTAATAAGTAAGCTGGGGGGTCTACCCAAAATCGAAAAAATTGCCAAGTGGTCAACGAAACAAAAAAGTTTGGGGACCTCTGGTTTAACGCGTAGGAATATCTGAGAGTTTGTCTATGGCATTGTAGCTCCAAAACGGATAGACCGATTAGGACGCTGCTTTTTTTTAAAGAAAGCTTGTTAACTCGTAATGGTTATTAGCTAGGTTTCATGAGAATCGGTCGGGCCATTTAGCAGACATCAGCTCTGAAAGAAGGGGTTGCCATTACACTTACGAGCAAAACAATTGCATCACTTCATTTTTTCATGTCAACCCATTATCTTTGTAAACCGGCTTTTCTTTCTGAAATATTTAAATAAAATAATGTTTCGATAATTTCCATGTCTGTTTACTTCTTGTGAAGCTTAGATTACAAGAAACATGAATTCATTTAAATATTTCAGAAAGAAAAGTCGGTTTACAAAGATAATCGTTGGACATCAAAAAATGCAAAGTGATGCAATTGTTTTGCTCGTAAGTGTTATTGGAGGTTTTTACTCGTATCTATTTAATAGTACCTACTTGATGTATTTTTTCTGCGACTGTACTTATTATTAATTTACTTCCTGATGTGCTTTGTTGACATTACGAGTATAAAATAAATATGCATACTGAAATTCCTCGATACAGGAAAAAACAATCACGTATTACGTATCGAGTTCGTCATGTAGATTTATTCATGATTGGCGATATTAACGTAATGTTTTAATTTAACCGATTACAGCGGTAATTGTTTATATGATAATATACTGCGACCATGATCTACAATTTATAGTCCTAAATACTAATTGAGTCTTAGGGTGCGTTTGCGCTTAAGGGCCGGTACAGACGGACTGCATTTGAACTGCAACCCAGCTGCAAAATGGCAGTTCGAGGGCAGTTCTGTTGCAGTTCACGTAACTGCATTAAAACTGCAAACCAACTGCGCAGTCCGCTTGCAGTTGGCGTGCAGTCTACCTAAGCGGACTGCGCAGTTGGTTTGCAGTTTTGATGCAGTTACATCAACTGCATCAGAACTGCCCTTGAACTGCCATTTTGCAGCTGGGTAGCAGTTCAAATGCAGTCCGTCTGTACAGGCCCTAAGCAGTCCGGAAAGGATCGCAAAAAGCGGGCACGTCGGTGTGTGACGCCTGAAACGTGCTTTTTGCCCGCCATTGCGATGCATGGAAATGACCTATCAACTGCCTAGACATCATGATTCATGTAAAAATATTTACATAAAATGGCGATCTGTCGCTTCCGCCCCTTTTGACAACACCATACATTTTAACTTTGATGTTAACGTAATGCATCTTGTCCGCGCCTTGATTGTTCTGAGTAATCTGACTTATCTGCGCTTGCGACGCGAAATGTGAGTACAATATGATTGGTCATTTTAGTACTTGCGAATAAGTTCAGTTAAAAATCTGTCCAGTTGAGTACTTGAGTAGCTGGAGGACGGTATATATTTATTATTATATTTGTTCTTATGTAAACGGTGAATTATATTTTCTATTCTTTATTTAATTTTTTATGTATTTTTTGTTCGGACGACTTTAATACATTAAATCTTAAGTATCTATAACTTCATATGTGAAATTTGTAACGTAATTTTATATTGTGAGCAACAAATAATCTAATCTAATCTATTTAAGCACAGTTAATAGTTAAGTAGGTACTCGAAATCCATAATAATATTACAAATGCTAAAATTACTCTTTTGGTTTGTTTGTTGATTTGTTCGTTTATTTTTCTGGGTTGTTTGTTTCGCTTTAACAGCAAAACCATTAAACCGTTTTTACTAAAAATTGGAATGCTAATAGTTTGGACCACGGTGAAGGACATAAGGTACTTTTAATCTAAGATAATTTTAGTTCCAAAGGGAATAGCGATAGACGACTCCTACGCAGACGGAGTCGCGGGCTGTTGCCCTAGGACAGGGGTCGGCAACCTACGGCTCGCGAGCACCATGCGGCTCTTTGGATGTGACGCTGCCGCTCTTTAGTTCCAACTTTTATGCAAGTACTATTTATTGTTGGCAAGAAAAAAAATTGTGGCTCTTTAAAAACTTTGAAATTTAGTAATTTGCAATTTTTTACTCTTCCGACACAAAAGGTTGCCTACCCCTGCCCTAGTAGATAGATTTTGTTTATTAGTACACTTAACCAATTCGCTTCTTAAGCCACTAAGTATAGAATTATGTCAAAATGAAAGCCTTAGAAAAGCAAACATGTTTGATATAACTACCATGCGTATGCGTCTCAAACAGAGGTTTGATCCAACTTAACCTATCAAGTCACTATTCGGAAAGATGACCGATGGAAAAATAGAAAGATATAGACTTTCACTTTTGATTTATTTAATTTATTGATTGCTACGATTATATTCATTCCTTCAGGAACTTTTAAATTTTCCTGGATAAAAAGTATGCGCCTATGCCTATGTGTTAATCCATTGTGTAAGCTATCTCCATTCCAAATTTCATCCAAATCTGTCCAGCCGTTGTAGTGTGGAGGAATAACAAACTAACACACACACAAACTTTCGCATTTATAATTTTAGAAAGATTAAAATCTCACATAAGGACATATTGGGGAAATCACTACGGAACCGCCATAAATAAAGACCGGCAATGTGCGAATCGGACTCACACACAAAGGGTACCATTTTTGTAGGGGGCGGCCTTTTTTATAGTCCCGTTGGAACCCTTTAAGCACGAAAAACTAAAAATAAGACGAAGTCACAATTATTTACTTTTCATATGGAAAAGCATTGATATCTCCACGCCAATTAAAAACTCCACGTAACATAAGTAAACGCCAGTCATTTAAACATTCAACTGATAACACTGCACTGCACTTAATTATGTACATACATTTTTTAATTACAATCCTGTAGGCATTAACACGCCGCAGAATTCGTCATCAATGAGGAAAAGTAATTCACACATCCTATTGTAGCTAACCTTTTCAACTGTATTAGAGTCAACTCAAAGTTTATTTCAGGAGGCTGCCGTTTGGCAAAAATATATTTTGCCAACTTTTTCATTTGCCAACCATGTTTATAAAAAAAAAACAGGATTTATTTCAGTACCATCGTGTAGAATAGGTTATAAAGGTATAGGTTAGGTTAAGTTAGTTTTTATAAAATCCTATAATATTTACGGTAACAGACAGAATACAAAGCGGGTTGGCAAATGAAACGGTTGGGAAATGATACATTTGCCAAACATATTTCGCCGAAACAAAGGTAACCCTTTATTTCTGCAAGAGTTGAATAAAGGCAGCTATACGTAGCAAGTTTCATAGCAGAAGCACATTTTTTTAACACGCGTTGTTGATAAGGATTTTAACATGGCAAAATAATTTGCTTTTACATTATTAGTGATTTGCAAGGTATTTAAAATACAACAGTATAATAAAGTTTTTTTTTTTAAATCTATTAATTGAAAAATGAATCATTGGGATCGAAAATGGTGTACCTGTTCGGGCTTTACAATAGAATAGAATAAGTTTATTTCAGACCTTACAGAAAAACAAGAATTTCGGCAATGACCAACAGACGGAAACTAGGACAAGAAAAATCCCCGCATTATAATTGTTACTCTTATCACAGCTTATATCTCTTAACCTTTTGAACGCCTTACGTCGAACACAAAATGTGTCACTCACACGCCAAACATGTTTACTATGCTATGCAAATTACCACTCAATTGATACGAAACAAAGTCTCTTTTATTCTTGAACTTGTGTCGGCTGTAGCCGTCGTGGCGTCAGTGGCACGACTTTCAGTTGATGGCCAGAGCCGACTGTGGCGTTCAAAAGGTTAAACGGCCCATCCGATTTTGATCAAACTTGGCTAAGAACGAACCCAATATACTAACTTTGAATTTAAAATAAAACCGCCTAAGGCATTGTTCTAATAGAACGCGATTGCGCGATCATCGCGCGAGTAAGCGATGCGACAATACTCGTACTCGTAATTTTACTAGTAATATTCGCGCGAACTTGCGATGATCGCGCAATCGCGTTCGATTAGGACGATGTCTAACGCAGTCGCAATCGTTTTCATTTTGACAGTCCGAAGGAGAGTCTGCATACCTACACCTAGTGGTTCTGTAGGTATATCTCTTTAAACATATAACATCGAAACATGCAAGGAAAAACATTGTATCTCAATTTACTGTGACTTCTAATTTCAAACGTATTTGAGCATGAACAAAATTGTATCTCAAGCTAACATAAAATTTGAGATGAGAATGTTGTGCCTTGCATGTGTCGACATGATTTTTCGGACTAATGAAATATTTGGGAAACGGAACTACGGACTTGCGATGATAGAATACTTCTGTACAGATAAAGCTATAAACACCCATCTGTTTCGAGAGTTAAATATGCTATCACGAAATCTAACGGCACGAGTAACTTTAAATTAACTAGCAACCGTACACTATCTATCGCGACTGCTTTAATTAAAACTAGCCACGCTGTCTCAAGCACCACGATTAGATGCAAGGCGCATCAATATCATAACATATCCTAAGTAACATCATCATTGGTTCGTATCGTTCGTTTTCTATAACGAGAAAACTTAGAATAAAATATTTAAAAAGATAACTATGTCAAGACTTCCAGTTCTGTAAAGATAAATAGTTACTAATGTGTTATTACTGTTTTATTATTTTATTACTTTTTAATATACCTATGTAATGCTAGGTTAAATATTATGTGTAATTGAATTTGTTATAATCATAAGGGAGGCTAGAACGACGCACTAATAATTTGTATGTACGAGTAACTTAAGTAAGATACACTTGAGTCGCTCTTGAAAATGGAATTGCCCCGTAAAAAATTAAGAGCTATGATTTATTTACCTTAATAGTGGATTAACACGAAAACAATATAGAGACCGGATGATTGCTGCGTTAAGTAAGAAGCACCTTTAAAGACGACAAAATACAGGTGGTAGGTATTCAGAATTTCAACGTGGCCGCGTATCCCTCACGGATGACGTGCGTCAAGGTAGGCCAAAATTGGCATTTCAGCAACGCAAGAAAACATCGATGTTGAGCGTCAGCTGTTAAAGGAAAACCGTCATGTGACATATCGAATTATTCAAGTGTTTGGGTATTGGAATGAGTCGGATACAAATAATTTTACAGTAAGAATTTAGGCGTGCGAAAGTTATTTTCCGGTTGGTCCTTACTTATTGTTTGACGAGCAGAAAACGACCCGGGTCAATTAGTGTCGCAAAACTTGGAATAAATTCAACGGAGGAAGCTCAAATGCAGTTTTTAGCGTCGTATCAGGTGACGAGCCGTGGATACATTCATATGAGCCTGAAACTAAAAACCAATCTCGAGTGTGGGTCTACGAAGATGAGCTCAAGCCGACAAAAGTTATTCTTTCTCGGCCAAAAAGATGTGAAACATAAGAACTACTGGAACATCCTCCATACAGGCCCTACTTAAGCCCCAATTAGTTTTTCGCATTCCCCAAAATGAAGGATAATGTGTGGTCAGCGCTTTAAGACGCCGAAAAAAAAAGAAGCAGTGAAGGGCGTTTAAAATTTCCATTTTGTCGACCCCTATTTCAGCATTCAATAGTGCACTTTAACTATTAGTTTGAACGCATGGAAAAATGCATAAAATATAAAGGTCAACATTTTGAAACACAATACAAATACTTTTATTATTACAATTTTTTCTATACCCGAAACTTTCCGTTATGACCCTCGTAAATACTTACCTTTTTCTTTATTATTATTTATTATTATTATATTATTAGGCACGGTACAAAAGTAAATATATAACAATATTCCCGCAAAACTGTTTTTACAGTTTGTCTGCAGGCAGGAGTCTCTATTTAGCTAAGTAAGTAATAAATAAGGTAAGTGACTATAGGTACAAATGGTTATAATATAAATATGATACACACCTGAGTGACAATTGCTTATCAAAGCAGTTGTCATTCAAGTGTCTGTAGTAAATATTTTTTGAGCTCTTTCTTAAACTTAAATTTATTTGGTTCGTGACGGATGACCGCGGGTAGGCTATTTAAGAGGTAAGGCAGCCTTTTTTTTAACGTTCTGTCTCCAAAATAGTTGGAGACACGGGGGACCTCAAACTTACCCGCGGACACCGACCTAGTAGCATGAGTATGCTCAATGGGTGTAGGGACATGCGCTAGAGTGCCATGGTTGTTAACTGCAAGAAGGTATTTATGTTTTAAGCTTACTGGTAATATTTGACAGATTTTAAATAACTTAGTATAATCTCCTTTACAATTAGCTTTTGTTTTTTTACTAACCATTAATTTTAGGAATCGTAATTGTAATGCCTCTAGTTTGTCTACGTAAAATTTAAATGTGAGTCCATAGCAGTCCAGCGCATAGCCCAACACAGAATCTACTATCGCATAATACAGACATTTTAATATATTGCTAGGGACCTTATAACTTAAGTGGTAAAATTTACCAAGAAGGGTTCTTAATTTGTTACTAATGTAGCTTATATGTTGATACCAGGAGAATGTGGCATCGACTTTTACACCAAGATATGTTACACAGTCTACTATTTGGATAGGTTTACATTCACAATTTTGAAGGGTTTTATGGAAACAAGTAAAGCTATGGGTATACAATAATGGAGGTGTTTCTGTTCTGTGCATATATGGAGATTGTATAATTATAAGTTTAGTTTTATCTACATTTAAGATTAAGCCATTATCATGAGACCATTTTACAACTGCGTCCACATCTTCTTGAACCAGGCGACACGTTTCGGTAAAGCAGGTACCGGCGCGTAGGGTGCATAGGTCGTCAGCAAACATGTACGAAGAGCAGTTACGCAGTACTCCGCATAGACTGTTAACATGCATAAGGTAGCATACAGGTCCACACACGGAGCCCTGGGGGACTCCGCAGCGCACCGGCGTGTCGTCGCTCGCGCCGTCACCTATCCTCACGCGGAACGAGCGTGATGTGAGGTAGTCGCGGAACCAACAGTTCAGCGGCTGCCCCACACCACATTCATCCATTCCATTTAAAAGGGTACTGGTATCTAGGGTATCAAATGCTTTTTTAAAGTCATAAAATATAGCTACTACGAATTGTTTATTTGCCAAATAATTGTAATTTCTATACGGTGCTTTTTTTACACCTCGCGCAAGATCTATTTAATTCAAAAACCGGCCAAGTGCGAGTTGAACTCGCGTGGAGAGGGTTCCGTACATACGTAATTTTGTTTTTCGTAGAGTTCTTATAGTTTTTCGTGTAATCTACAAGCAATGAACTATATTTTGTATTTTTTTCAAAATTTTAGGCTCTGTAGTTTCGGAGATCAGCGGGAGGAATGGTAAATTTTCGTCTTCATTCATGAATAAAATTTCCTTATTTGTCCCCCGAAAATGACCCTTATTTAAAAAAAATATTTATTTACTTTACACATCTGTGTTTGGGGGGATCCCTTTGACTGCCATACATTTATTGTTTCGATTATTGAAAGTCAGACTTTTGTATCCATATTATTTATGTTCATAACTATCGGAAGTCATAAAAATTTTAGGTCATAACGCTTTTTAATTCGAACGTTAATTATCCATAATTTTGAACTATACTATTCAAAAGTCATAACCTAAAACTCTATAAATTTCAAATGCAGAAATATAATAAGTCCGAAATATTTTACGGCATATTTTTTATAATATTAATTATTTTTATTCATACCGTTTTTCTACAAAATGTTAATTACAGCATTTTTTTATGTTTCGAAAGTATTAAAGACCATAATAACGAAAACAACAAACACAAAAAAAATGGTTTTTGTGAGTTGGGCTCGTGCTGATCCGATTCGAAATCAATAAACCCCTGCTATAGACGGCAAATTTAGAAGAATAGGTTAGATTAGGTTAGTATTGCGTCAAGGCCGAAGGCCTTCACTACCCAGAAATAGGAGCTCCGCAAAGCGGAGCTCCGTCGACCCTGTCACATCATACATCATACATATCTATTGTAAGTTGTATAAGTTGTACTTTTATGACTAACAAGTTTTGACCTAATAACATAAATTGTTATGACTATGAATTGTAAAACTTCCAACAAATATGACGCGCAATAATTAACATTCCGATTTATACTTTTCAATATTATGACTTTTAACTTTATGACTAATAATAAGTATAATGTAAAACGTTTTGGACAGCAATAATCGAAACATTAACTTTATGGCAGTCAATAGAGACCCGTGATTGGGTCATCAATTTACATATGTGTACCAAATTTCAACTCAATCGGTTCAGTAGTTTGGGAGCAAATTGGCTGTGACAGACGGGTGTATATTGGTTGGTCTAAAATTGTTTAACCTATTTGTGTTTCGCCACATATTTCTTTGCATACCAACGTTTGTCATAATTCTAGCCTAACCTAAGCTATAGATTAGTTGAGACCTAGGTGTTTTATACTGGGGGGGGCTTCGACCAAAGGTGCTTTAGAACAAAAATATGTATGCAAGAAAATCTTTATGCTAAAAAAGAAGTATGCCATTCAATATTATAGGAAACATTCTCGGACAAAAAAAATTTGCACAATATTTTAGGTCAGTCGAAGGGCACCTGTGACAGACAGATGCACGAGTGAACTTATAAGGGTTCCGATTTTTCATTTTATGTAGGGAACCCTAAAAAATAAACTTACCTGTGAGTTACGCGCAGGCTTCACGTCCTCTATCGCCTGGCGGCGCGGGCGCATCATGTACATAGCAACAGCCAAAGCCATCATCAGGAACATCACCAGGAAGCTGTTCCCCGCAGACTCCGGTGCAGGGAGCCCCGGCAGCTCTTCCAGACATTCCGAGTCTGTGCAGTACGACTGTCCTTGCCGGAGCTAAACAAATACTTAATTTAATGGTATACGTAAATAAGGTGTTTTTTGTCACCTAAAAAGTGGTTTATTCATCTATCTTTGGAAGTTGAAAGCATGTGCCGAAGTGTAGTTCCAGGTGTACTCTAATATGAGCCCTATTTCCTACCAATCAAACCAAACTGATGATGATGATTGATTTATCAAATTAAGGTCAACATTTCTATGTCTTAACTATAGGTCTCTGATTTTCATACAAAATGGACGCGCCTAGCGGGTCGGCGACAATGAAAGTGTTAAGGACTGAGCCTCTAAGACTAACATTTTGTCATATAATGTTCTACACTAATATCACCTAAATACTCTTTTTGTATTTTACGTTATAAACCAATGGAATGATTAATAATGATGTCAATAAACAGACAAAACTTGTTATAATTAGAAACAACACTAAGTACTTATAAATTTACTAACAAAAAACACACTTTGTAAATGGTTTGTTGGCTTCAATATCATAGAGTATGGAACACTATTAATCAACATTGGACGGAACTATGCAGTTTATATAATACTCATACACCCACATTGCCAATTGTATGCCTAAAGCACTACCAGCTGATAAGAGTAGTTTCAGCAAGCACTGTATCTGCATAGCCGAGTGCGGATTGTTGCAAACACATACAAAACCAACAAGGCACGGGTAGCGAAAATAAAACAACTTTCATCTGAAATCCATTTGACATGGTAAATTACACACATTAAAAATGTTTATGGATCAAAGAGATCGCAACATTATTTTGATATTTTGAAATGTATCACAATGCAGTATAATGATGTAGGATATTTTTGATCCTTGGACATTTTTGATATGTGTATATGCAGGTTGACTATTTACAAATGCATTTGACAATATTTATTCATTTAAGAACTGAAAAATTTGCTTAAGAAAACATAAGCCATTACCTAAGACAAGTTTAATGTGTATTATATACCAAATAAAAAATATCAGAATAAAATGCGTAAAAGGAATCGCGCGAAACGGTATTGCCTAGTAGTAGGTACTTATCACTAATTGTGGTGGCGTATCGTTTCGCCATAATACACGACGAGGTCACAAGAGATAATGCTCACCAGAGAGATCAGCCTCCGCATCGCCAGCTCGTGGTTCCAAATACACTCGCAGGGGTCCATCTCATCACCCATTTCTGCATAAAATACACGTATCACTAATGTGCCACATAAGTAAGAGGCGTACAAAAACGAATTAGTTAAAAAATCATCGTATAAAAACTGAAAAACGCGTAGCAAAGTAATTGCCGATTACAAGTCGCTACAAACTAGCGAAATGATTACACAAGAATTTTTGCCAGAATAGCAATGTTTTGTTTTTATTTTTATTTACAAAATATTGTAAAATTCCAGCTCAGCTGTCACAGGAGGCCTAGGAGGGGAGTGTTGTTGGTGAAAGTAAATCTTACCTGTATATATTTATTGTCCGAGCAAATATAACAACACAACAATTAGATTCTAAACGGTATTTTTAATGCGAGTGCACCGTCACCACCGTCTTTGACAAACAAAAAGGTAAATTCAATTCTAGTCAGAAAATGGTGACGACTCTCGACGTCATTTTTTCGATAGATGTCTGGGAGGTTTCCTATTGGCTAGCCGCTGGCAGGCTTGGAGGGGGAGTTTGACTGTTCAGTAGCAAGTTCGAGTAGCACAATTTTGGTGAAATTAACTATTGGAAAGTAGGTACGGCTGCAATATTTTATTCATGACAATGACATCTTATATCCGACCCCCTAATTTTGTGATTATAGTGGCTAATGGGTATTTTATAATTTTAAGGTATACTTTTTATTGGAGTCATAGCTTACAATAGTAAGAAAAAATTTAATATAGTCATTGTGCTATAAAAAGCCACTAAAAAAAAACAAAATTAGTACAGTTCCTCAAGCAATACTATATACCACTTTTGATATTTAAAATAAATTAATTTTACTCAAAAATTATGAGACTTTTTCTTTATAAATCCTGGGGCCTGTTTTATAAAGCTACAAATTACAATTTACAGGCTACAAGTTTCCATTTGACACAACTTCGACCAAATCACGACCAGCCATTTGAGCAGTGTTGCAAGTTTAGACCTGTAAAATTGTAAGTTGTAGCTTTATAAAAAGTGCCCCTGGGGTCTGTTTTATAACGCTACAAATTACAATTAATAGGTTACGAGTTTCCATTTGACACAACCTCGACCAATGATGACCAGCCATTTGAGCAGTGCTGCCAGTTCAGACCTGTAAAATTGTAAGTTGTAGCTGTATAAAACGTGCCCTTGGGGTCTGTTTTATAACGCTACAAATTACAATTAATAGGTTACAAGTTTCCATTTGACACAACCTCGACCAATGACGACCAGCCATTTGAGCAGTGCTGCCAGTTTAGACCTGTAAATTTGTAACTTGTAGCTTTATAAAACGTACCCCCGAAGTGATCTTATAATCATTTTGTTCACCACGTTATCTTTTCTTCTGTACATAGTTTACATAGTATAAAACAAAGTTGCTCCCGCCGTCTGTTCGCTTAGACCTTTTAAACTACGCAACGGATTTTTGAAGTTTTCAGCAATGGATAGAGTAATTCGAGAGAAATTTTATGTATCATAAAGTTATTATGTTACTGAAAACTCACATAAACCGAAGCGAAGCGGGGCGGGTCGCAAGTCAGGTATAACAAAATTAGAGGAATTAAAAAATATATACATTCTATAATTATTATTGGGACGCGTCAAAAACAGCAATACATTAAAATAAAGCACTTGATTTTCGCGCTACTCAGGTGCATTGCCCTCTTACGCCATAAAGTTGTTTATTGAATAGCTAAAGCAAATTTGAATCTCTTTCGTTAGTAATAAGGTTGAACGTACCTATAGCAAATGTTTTGTACGAGATGCCACTTTTTAGTTTAGCAGATCAGCAGCCACGGCCATAGCTAATAAGTGTCTCAAGGAGCATCACGTAGGTATCTAGATCTATTAAGTAATTAGGTACTTACAACGTGCATATAAATTATAATGACAATGATACACGGCGACAATACCATCGCTTTGATGTACCTACGAGTATTAATACGCTTTAACGGAATGGATAAAAATAGGTGTTGCTATCGAGTACCTATGTCCGTGCAGTTTTTGAACTAGTCCCTCGAGAGCTGTCCGATTTTTTGGAATAAGAAATACCGTGTTTATCCATATCCGAGTAAACTGTCAGTTAACTGCCTCGAATAATTCGGTTGAGTGGGTCTGGGTTCCAATCGGTTCGGTCGAGGTTCAACCGATAAAACGGTACCTAAAAACAAACAGACGGCAATTTTACTCAGTGATGTGATCTACTAGGTCTGGATCTATATTGTACCTACGCCTAAAATTATTTTTAGTCAATGTATGTTAGGTCGTACCTATTTTATTAAGAAACTTACTTTTCAGGATAAAGCTTTTTTAAATAAAGCTTTTTTCTAATGCTGCGGAAATGCATTATGGGTGGTTATGTGGGAGTCACCAAATTCTCCCTCATTCGACTACGACCTTCATATAAATCAAACCTAGCCTAACCTAACCTTATCTCCACGTTAGATAGGTATAATCGGTAGACACCGAGGGAAATCGTAAAGATCTCCGAACACAGAGAATTCTGCGCTCCATCACTCTCTGGCAAACATTAGGTTTGGCCTTCTGAATCTCTGTAAGAGACGGTAATTTTTGATACGTGTATCGATTACTTTGCTATGTCTGTTTTCGAAGGAAACTATCTAGCTTAAGTAAGTATTATACTCGCCGACGTAATGGATTTCCGTCCCATTCACCATTACCTTATTACAATTTACGCCGCGCCGTTAGTCATCAACCGGGTTTTTTACGGTTTTTAATTATTTATGCAAATTAACTTTATACTTATTAAAACTACCTATTATTCATTATTATGGGTAGGTATATAAAGGGTGGAAAAAATTTATTGGCCTTGAAAGGGAAGTACTTAAGTACCTTAAATGCTTGAGATACCAAGTTATACTTACCTAATGGAAACATTCTCTGATTTTTTAAGATGAATTTCACTGTTTTGAAAAGCTTGCCAGAACCGGGAAACCATCTAAAAATACAAAAAATATACAAGATAAGATCTGTTCATTCTTATTTGTCTTATATAGTAAACAACTTTCTAACCTCAAAATGAATCTTTTTTGGCTAAAACAGCTTTTTTGTCGTAAAAAACGTAAACTGGATAAACATTTTAGACATCATTTGGCCAATGTATTGTCTGTGATTGCTTTATTTTATTTAAAATAGCGGTTTTAGCCTAAAAAGGTTCATTTTGAGGTTAGAAAGTTGTTTACTATTGTAGTATATGTGGGTACATACAAAACCGTGTCAAGAGCTGTCATCCGAAATGCTGTCAGTCTGTTTCCGAGTAATAAACGCGCGTGACACGTACACTGGTCATTTAATTATATTTCCTTAAATCCTCGATACAGGACAACTGGCGACGAGTTATTTCCCCGTGTGTATGTTACGAGTGTAAAATAAAAGAAAAACAATCTTTAAGATGGCCAACAGTCACGGATTATTAGGAAGCAGTCTCACCTACGACCATCACGTACAGGAGTGGAAGATTTTCTTAAGTCGTTTTACGCAGTACTGCGTGGCGAACGACATAACCGATGAAAAGGATAAATCGGGGGTTAAACGTCGTGCCCTGTTATTGTCTGCTCTGGTCGAGGACACTTACCGCGTCGTCAGAGATCTTTTACACCCGAAAGAACTCGAGACCTTGGAGTACAAGGAGCTTGTGGACCAGCTGAACCAACATTTTATTACGAAGAGAAGTTCATTTGCTGAGAGGTACAAATTCTACAAGGCCGAGCAGCGCCCGGGCGAAGATTTAGCGGAGTGGGCGGCGCGAGTGCGCAGTCTCGCGCTGTATTGCGAGTTCAAAGCAGAGCTCGGGACAGCGTTGCGGGACCGTTTTATTCTCGGGCTCGAGAATGTCAAGGAGAAGGAGAGGTTGTTTTCAGAAAGTATCGAGACGTTAACGTTTGAAAAAGCCTTGGGGATCGCGCAAGATGTTCGTTGTGCTCGCATGGCGCTGCAAGGGTCGCGCACGGAGGCTAACATTGCCGCGCCGGCGCAGCCGGTGTTTGCTATGCGCGCCGGTCCCAGTGCAGGAAAAGATCGTCGGGCCCCGGCTAAAAAGTGTTGTAGTGTGTGCGGTTATAGTAGCCATGAAAAAGAACAGTGTAGGTTTGTAAATTTCGCTTGTAAAAAGTGTTTTAAAAAGGGACACCTTAAAAGAATGTGCACCATGAATGTAAAAAACAACAACTTTATAGCTGCGGATGACGAGTTTTTGCATTATGAAGGTAATTATGGCTTATACAATATAAAATGTGTTGACGGTAGACCTATGCAGCAGTTCGTGTCGATAGCGCGCGATCCGGTTTTGTGCGAAGTAGATAGTGGTAGTGCTGTCTCTGTCTTGCCAGGTGACGTTTACGAGTCAAAGTTTAAAGATAACTGCGAATTAAAACCATGCAAAGTGGTTTTAAACTGTTATAATGGTACAAAAATGTTTCCGTTAGGCTGTATAGCGTTGCCTGTTACGTTTGAGGGCCAAACCAAGTCGTTAACATTTTATGTTATTAATAAGACAGGCAGTAAACAACCCACATTACTGGGACGCGATTTTATAAGCTTGTTTAACATGCAATTGTGTACAGTCAATTGTAATAATTTACAATCAGATAGTTTAACTGAGGAGTTGAAAAGTAAGTATTCGCAATTGTTTGCGAACGAATTAGGTCAGTTTAACAAGTACAAGGTCACGTTGAAGGTCAAACCGGATGTACCATTAAAGTTTTTTAAGCCGAGAACTGTTCCATTAGCGCTCAGAGAAAAGGTCGAAAGTGAATTAGAAAGATTATTGAGTTTAGGTATTCTTGAACGAGTGGAGCACGCCGAAGTAGCAACGCCGATAGTGCCAGTGCTGCGCCGCGACGGCGGCGTCCGCATCTGTGGCGACTACTCCGTCACACTCAACAAGGCGCTGTACGTTGACTCATACCCGTTGCCGCGATATGAAGATTTGTTTGCTCGGTTGCACGGCGGCCTGCAATTTAGCAAGTTAGATTTATCCCGAGCGTACAATCAATTAGTATTAGATGATACGAAAAAACTTACATGTATCAATACACATAAAGGTCTTTTCTGTTATAATAGACTAGTATTCGGTCTTTCCTGCGCCCCAAGTCTTTTCCAGAGAACCATAGAACAATTGTTGGCGGGAATTGAAGGAATATGTATTTTCCTAGATGATATATTAGTGACAGGTCCGTCTACAACCGTTCATTTAGAGCGCCTCGAAAATGTACTGAGTCGGTTGCAGGATGCAGGGTTCCGTTTAAGGGGTGATAAGTGCGAGTTATTTAAAGATTCCGTAGAATATCTGGGGTTTGTTATTGATAAAACGGGGTTGCGCAAAACAAATGCTAAGGTGGAAGCAATATTAAATAGTAAAGCTCCCCAGAACGAAAAGGAATTAAAATCATTTTTAGGAATGATTAATTATTATAGAAGTTTTATTCCAAACATCTCTAGTGTTCTAGCCCCATTACATTCATTGCTCCGCAAGAGTGAAAAATGGATTTGGGGTCAAGAGCAAGCCAGGGCTTTTGAGCGTGTTAAGGATGAGTTGGCTAGTGAGCGCGTGCTGGCACACTTTGACCCGTCGCTGCCGACGGTGGTTACAGCTGATGCAGGACCTCGAGGTCTTGGTGCTGTGATAGCTCAACGACAACCCGGCGGCAAGGAACGAGTGGTCGCGTACGCCTCGCGTTCACTGACCAAGCCAGAATTAAATTATGCGCAAATCCAAAAAGAGGCTACGTCCATCGTATTCGCGGTTAAAAAATTCCATCATTATTTATTTGGACGGGCGACTCCGTTTATACTGCGGACAGACCACAAGCCCTTGTTGTCTATTTTTGGTACAAAAAAAGGTGTTCCGGAAATGGCGGCAAATAGATTACAGCGATACGCTTTATTTTTAACTGCATATAATTTCGACATCGAATATGTAAGGAGTGAAAACAACGTCGCCGATTTTCTATCGCGGACCGTGCCTTGTGCGGATAGCAACGAGCAGCAAAACGTCGAAGAAGTAAATCAATTCATTAATTACGTTACTGACTCATTGTTAAAGCCGTTGACCTTGAGCGATATTAAGCGGGAAACGGATCGAGACGAGACGTTACGTAAGGTAGCTTATTATGTAAACAATGGTTGGCCGTTGAAAGTATCGTGTTCTGATATCAAACCTTTTTTTTTAAACAGGCACGAAATAAGTGTCGAGGAAGGTTGTATTTTGCGCGGCCATAAATTAGTTATACCTAGCATTTATAGGGAGCAGATTTTAAACGAGTTACACGACTCGCATTTTGGCGTAGTCAAAATGAAATCAATGAAACGCTAGAGCGCGCATGTGGTGGCCTAATATCGATAGGCATATTGAGGAAAAGTAGGTTCATGCTCGGTGTGCAACCAGTACAGGCACGCGCCGGGACACAGTCCACTGGCGCCGTGGAAGTACCCGGCGCGGGCGTGGGAACGGCTACACCTAGATATGTTTACGTTACAAAATAAACAGTTTTTGATTGCAGTTGATGCGTTCTCAAAGTGGGTAGAATGTTTTTACATGCCTCGTACAGATTCTGGGTCAATAATTGATAAATTGGACGAACTATTCAGCAGATACGGTTTGGTTTGCACCCTTGTCACAGACAATGGTTCTAATTTTTGTTCAACGCAATTTGAAAACTATTGCATGTCGAATGGTATCCGACATGTAACAAGCGCTCCATACCACCCCGCCTCTAATGGTCAAGCGGAAAATTCAGTCAAGACGGTCAAAAGAGGTTTAAAATTAATCATAGCAGAAAACTTGCCACAACGGGACTTATTTAGGAGGCTTAATAATTTTTTATTTAGCTATAGGAACACGATTCATTGTACAACGGGATTTTCTCCCGCTCAGCTGTTGCTAGGCCGGCGCCTGCGCTGTCGACTCGACCTGCTGCAGGTAAACAACGATGACTCATCGTCGGTCATTAACGAAACGTCTACCACAGCTAAAAGTAATGTTGTTGCAAAACAGATCTTACAGAGTAACCGTTATGGTGGAAAACGAAGTGCAGTTTTTAAAATTGGTCAAAAAGTGCTTGTAAAACATTTTTACAATAACGGTACAAAATACATTTGGAAAGTGGGTTATATTAAGGACATTATTGGTTCTAGAATGTTTAATGTTTATTTACCAGAACTAGATTTAAGTACAAAAAAACATATGGATCATGTATTGTTGTATAAAGGAACGGACAGACTGCTCGTAGAAGACGAGTCAAGTGGTTATGAATATATTTTACCAAGTGGGAATGTCGGTGTTTCCTCATCGGATGGATTACAGACCGCCATTGAGTCCTCGCCAGCCATCCAGCCGCGGTGGTCGGAGCAACATCAACAAACGGGGGAAACCGATGACCAAGACGATTCTTTTTGTTCATTACCAGAATTGTTTTCACCGCGGGCTCATGATGACATGGAAGGCGGCAACACAACTGAAGCTACTGTTGAAGAAATACGTCATGAGGAGGAGAAAATTGACGACATGAATGTTCCTCCGACCCCGGTTCCCCAGGTGTCGCCGAGAGTTGAGCCGCCGGTGGAGAGTACCGTTGCCGAGACTGAGCGCGCCGAGTCGCCTGCAGGATTGCCACCTATCGATGCATCCACAACTGATACAGAAGGGCATCAAAGGAAGCCTGTCCGTTCCACGCGAAACAGAAATGTTCGCTACAAAGACTTTTATTAGCTTATCATCCATTATTATTTTGTAATTTAGTGGTGGAGGGATTGTAGTATATGTGGGTACATACAAAACCGTGTCAAGAGCTGTCATCCGAAATGCTGTCAGTCTGTTTCCGAGTAATAAACGCGCGTGACACGTACACTGGTCATTTAATTATATTTCCTTAAATCCTCGATACAGGACAACTATATAAGACAAGTAAGAATGAACAGACCTTACTAATCGATAGGAACAATTAAATCGTCAACATACAAAGGACATGTAAGGCACTGCAAATAACAATCTGTATCAAGCTGATGCACATGTTTAAGTATCCACCAATTACAATATTCTTACACGACAATAAATTAACTAAATTGTGGAATGCAATAAAGGATTGAGCATGCATGAATATGACGCGAGTTTAATTAATGTCGACTCCATATATTTATATACCTAGTCTCCAAAAGAAAACTCCAACCCTATAATGACATACAAATAGTCATGACTAAAAAGAATACCAAAAATAATAAAATCAACAACAATAATTAGATGAATAGGTACCTACACTATCCCAAAACCAAAATTCGTATGTCGTATGAACGGCAACCCACCGGCCCTATATTTGATAGATAAATTTAGCCTTTTCTCTACCTGACACTTGAAAATAGACAAGGAGAGAACCAACTTTAAATGGCAGATAAATTTACTGGCCTAATCGATGGTGAAACAGGCCCTTATTCTTATAACGGTAACCCATTATTTTATCGAATTTAACTTCATCGATAGCATGATTTCATCGAACACTATTTTCTGCTGAAACCATAATGTTTTCAGGATATCTTCAACATTTACGTACGAGTAGGTTATGTTAGGTAACACTGAATATGAATCTGCATGAATGTGTGCATGTTGGCTATAAACATCTCGTATAGGCTTTTACAAGTAAGTATCATTAGATTAATTTTAAACCCCCGACATGAAAGAGGGGTGTTCTTAGTTTAAAATGTGTATCTTTGTACGTGTGTGTTTTCTATGTATCTGGCTGTGGTATTCTAGCTCTCAAAATGTTTATCTTTGACACTCAAATTAGAATGCTGCAGGGAATAGGTACCTATCCTCAACGCTAAGTAAGGTATTATCTATCCTAAATGTTAGCTAAGGTACCTACTACCTATCATAAACGTTAGATAAAAGGGTTGGTTCAATTAAACTTCATGTTAAACCTACCTAACAGGCAAAAATGTATACATACACACATACAAGCAATCGAATACTCTCCACTTCAGTATTTTCGTGGCCCGTCTGAAAATGTTGTTTCGAATTTGGCTGCCATTACTGTCAAGTAAATAAGAGCTAACAAAACGTTTACAATACGAAAACAGAGGGCTCAGACAAGATGCACTACGCTAACTAACGTTTCTATTCGTTTTTAAACCAATCGCGTCACTGGTAGACCACGTGACTTTTCGTATCACGACATCTTCCAGTGACGCGATTGGTTTAAAAACGAATCGAATAGAAACGTTAGGTAGCGTAGTGCACGGTCTGAGCCCTCAGGTCAAAGACGAAATGGTTTATTTATGCCTAGCGCATACTCAACCGATTTAGATCGATTTTCAATATTGTATGCCAAGCGTAATTCCGAGATTCCGATATTGAGGTTCAATATCGATTTTCAATTCCGATACTGGAAATCGTCCGATACTGCATGCCCTACTATGACCCATTCTTTTGTTTACGCAACGTCACCGTATTTTACGCGGCGGTGTGGCTGATCGTTGACTAATGGCCTGTTGTTTGATCGGTAGTTAAACTAACTATAATGGTCAAAAAACGTTACTAATGGTTAAAATCACAAGGAAATGTGTCAAATTTTGAATTCCTTTTTCGAATTTTAACAATTAGTTAGTTTAACTACTGATCAAACAACAGGGCCTAAATGATACACTATAGGTCCTCTATTCTACTGGGTAAAAACCATGTTGTCTTTGACGTGTAATGGGTTATGATATTGTTTTTATCTTGGCCACAATGGTGACAGTAATGACTGTCAAGTAAATAAGAGCTATCAAAACGTTTTCATTACGGTAACAGATCAAAAGCGATATTGTTCACCGTTGTAGAGAAAGGCTCAGATATCTTTACCCCAGGTTTTGAGATTGATCTATGTCTCAAATCCCAAATCGTCGTGGCATGTGCATACTCAACCGATTTAGATCCATTTTCGATTAACAATTTTATCAAATAAGTAATTTCTACACTCGCTTTAAATGGTATTACAAAGTGTCATAAAAAAGCTCTAAACTAAATCACGTAAAAGGCAATCGTAACGTACAATAAAATATTGTACATTTATGTCACTTAGGGATCTGAGCCTTTCAAAGAGCGTCGCGCTGAGTGCAGTGGGCGGGGTCTCGGGTGGGCGTGTTGGAAGCCCCGCCCGCTACTTGTCGCAACCCGCCCTCCCAAAGGAAATTTACAATTTGTGTAAAATGCTTGATTTTTAATCCTTTTTTATGATTGTAATTAACAAATGGAATACGCGGCAGTTTGTGACATGAACATGACATATATAGTCCATTTGCTTAGATAGTGTCGCTACACTCGCACGTACTTGTGGTTATTGTAATATAATACGAATATAATTCGAAGTATACGCGAAATTCACTTGAGGCGTAACACCCGCAAGTGAATTCGGCAGTTTACATCGAATTATATTCGTAGTATATTACAATAACCACAAGTAGGTACGTGCGAGTGTAGCGACACTATCTAAACGAATGGACTATAGCTCTGGGGCACGTTTTATAAAGCTACAACGTACAAATTTACAGGTCTAAACTAGCAACACTGCTCAAATGGCTGGTCGTCATTGGTCGAGGTTGTGTCAAATGGAAACTTGTAACCTGTAAATTGTAATTTGTAGCTTTTTATAACAGGCCCCTGGTGGTTACCGTTGTTGCTCCAAACTATAATCTATCTCTGAGCCAAATTTCATCCAGATCCGTTCAGCCGTTCAGGGGCCTCTATTATAGCCGGTAAAAACGATATCGTATCTGAGCTGTTACGGTATTGTTTTTAACTCGGACGCCATTACTGTCAAGTAAATTGGAGCTATCAAAACGTTGACAATACGATAACAGGTCAAAGACGGTATGGTTTTTAGCGTCTAGAATACCGGCCCAGCAGGCCTTTCGCGTAACACACTCGCGATCACAATCGTTTTCATTTTGAAAATCGAAGGCTTGTCTGCATACAAAATGAAACCAATTGTTTTGTTTTGAAGCCGATCGCGATTGCCAGTGAGTTACGCGAAAGGCCTGCTGGACGTGATTGAGTCACAAACACCCAAACTATCGCATTTACTTATACTTATTTTTAGTAAGATAAGATACCGGGCTTGTATTTAAAACTCCACCTTTGTTTGTCTGTTATCTGAGTTCAAATTTTGCAAATTGATTTTGAACCAGGTTCGGTATTTTTTAAGGCATGTAGAAGTCCCTAATGACTGTTAAGTAGGCAAATAAGAGCTATCAAAACTTTGACATTTCGGTAACGATTTGATAAAAGCGATATTGTTCAACATCGTAAAAAAAGGCTCAGATGTGTTTACCCCAGGTTTTGAGATTCAGATCATCGTGGCCTGTGTTTAACGAGCACACACGATGATCTGAATCTCAAAATCAGACATCCTACTTGACAGTCATTACTGTCACCATTTGTGGCCAATATCATAACGTCCATAACACGTCAAAGGCAACATCATTTAGTCAACGATCGGCCACACCGACGCGTAAAATACGGTGACGTTGCGTAAACAAAAGAATGGGTCATAGTAATTAGGTACATGGCGTCAATTTTGACGGACCGTAATTTACGCACGCACCGTTAAGCTCTTGTGTGGTCGCTCTCTTTCTAGAAATTAATATTTACGTTCCATTTATGTCATAGAACGTCCGTCAAAATACACAAATGTATAAGTTTTTCACGATATTTGTCGAAAAATTCTTCCTCCTTCCAAGAGAAATTATCTAAGTGATGTTGAAAACCGCATTTAATTTCATTTATATATATATATATAGTTTAGAAATTAGCGCGATTATATAAACAGAAGAGGAAGGCAACCCTAAATGACTGTATCTAGTATCTACCTATCTAGTATAGGTAGATAGGTACTTAAAAGGGCTTAATACAATTCTATTTAACTGTTACAAAATGTCTTTCCCTATGATTGTTACCTTACAGTATTTGGTAGAATCTCATTCAGCAGGCTTATTGTCTATCGCACTCGCAATCGCAATCGTTTTCATTTTGACAGTCCGAAGGCGAGTCTGCATACAAAATGAAAACAATTGTCCCACTTTGAAGTCGATTGCGATTGCGAGTGCGTTAGGCAATTGGCCAGCAGGTTTTCATAAGGTTTTGTCAAAAAGGTACCTACAATTTATTGAGTTCCTAAATTTAGGATCCTAATTAGGTCTAAAGCGTATACCGCGGGAACCCTCACCGGCTCGCCCCGCTGTCCTCCCGAAGGCTGGCACCATGGCCGCCACACTCCGGGCGTGGCGTGGCGCCCCTCGAACCCCGCGCGCCCGCGCCACTCCGCCACTCTTCGCCGGGCAGCGCGCCGTGCGGACATGGCGCGAACGCAGCGCCAGCCGACCCGCACGTAAGTACCTAGGTCCTAATGCTGGTTTACCCTTGAATCATCGACATAGAATGTTTTACATCGCCGAATTTTCATTTCATCGACACGTGCAGGAGTTAATTTTTTGGTGGTCACAGGTCTAACTTACCCTAACCTACGTAACCCATGCTTAAGATAACCTAAAGCAATAAGGTTTCAGCTGAAAATAATTATGCATATATATTAGGCATAATTTCTTTGCGTAATATAATTGTGGGGTCCTAGTGAAAAAGGGTGTAAGTCTCCTGAAGATCAAGTGAAAAAGGGTTTAAGTGTAGTATACTCCGTTTATATGTATACCGTTTTTTATTATGAGTTAAGTCTACTTACGCCCTTTTTCACTAGATCCCCTGAATTGTTAGTACCTAGTCATTTGCGTAAAATTAGCTATTTCCAATATTTAAGGTAGTTGCCGTTAGGGTTGTGCGCGTTCGTTCACTGAGCGGATCGCTCCAAACTAGTACAATCGCTCTAATGTACTAATTCGGTCTTTTAGTACACTAGTACACTGAAAGAAACTGGTCTGTTCATGCTCCTGTGACCGAATGAACGGCCGGCTTTGCTGTCAGTGACACTCACTGCTCCGCCTGCTCTGTTCGGTTCTTGCTGCGCGTGTACTAAATGAACTAAGAGCAGAAACTTCACGGAATAGTTCGTTCTAGTACAGTGACGGGAATTAATTCTTTTTGGCTCTTAGTACATGTACTACACAACCTGAGTTGCCGTCCATGTGGCGTTCGTTTATTCCATATGCATCCTGTATAAATTTATGAATTTTCGTGACAAATTAGAAAAGTTACCGTAGTCAAGTTTAGTCCTTAACTTGATTTTTTTTTAAACCGCTCTCCACCTGAAGCATAATTGCTAAAAGTGTATCTATTTCCATTCTAAAAAGAGTATTTTATAGGGTTCCGTAGCTGACGGGAGCCCAACGTGCCTCGGGAAATAGGCTCCCCTATTAGTATTCCTACGCTCTCCGACCGTCCTAACTAAAAGAGTCGTTCGTTAAAAGAGCTGTAACTTTTGAACCGTAATAGGCCGCGGGTTGTTGTTTTTTTCAGAATATTTGTACGGCAGATTTACTAACAAAAAAAAAGTGAAATAATAAAGGGGGTGGGCATACAAGAAACGTTTCATTCCAACGTTTTTTTTTATTGTATCGTAAAAACGGTAAAACATACAAGCGTCAAATTTGGTATGATTATACAATACAAAACACTTTATTGTACACCAAACAGAAACATTACAGAGAAACAGTGCAAACCCAAGAACTCCAAGAAGTGATTATAGTACAAACACTAAAGAAAAACAACAAACTCAAGCGTGAGTTAGGGTCGCACTGATTCGATTCCAAATCGGTTTCAAATCGGAATCGATTAACAACTGTGTGGCGGTGCGGTATTAACCCTCGATTCGTTAGTCCGACTCTCACTTGACCGGTTTTTTGAAAGTCGAGGAGGAATTGGAGAATCGCGTTTACGAAGGTGCTACGGATTCACTGTTCGTAGCAATCACTGCTAAAATGTAAACACGCTACGTGCTCTCACGAACGCGTAGCAAGGTTCGGCTACGAAAGCTTTAATGACACTTCGGTAAGAGGGGTGGGGCAATCAACTATTCTTTCTACATTTAATAATAGCGGTCTTTACACGGCACAGTTTGGACCGCGGGAAACGCCACGCGCCATTCCACGCGCCAGTCCGAACCGTAGGTTTTTTACTATTTTACTATTACAGTTGCATTTACACGTACGGTTCGGCGCGAAGATTGGAATAGCGCGTAGCGTTTCCCGCGGTCCGAACTCTACGTGTGCAGGCCGCTAATGTCTTAATTATACAAGACTGTTAAACCAAAGCCCGATATAACCTATATTTTTTAATCAATAGATTCATTGTCAGTACAAGTGAAAATAAGCTATCCAATTCAGAATATTTTTTTTGCCAAAAATACTGGTATATCACTATTTTCATACAAAACTGGGGACAACATGGTCCACTATGTTACCAGTGAAAGAAGAAATTTTAATTGTTTAATAAATATATCTACCGGGTCATAGAATTCACTGTTTATCTGTGTTATAAAAACACGCAATATTTTAAAGAAAACCCATTTAGTTTTTCTTTATACTTAAAAGCCTTACAAAGGGTATACATGAACGGAGTATACTAGACTTAAACCCTTTTTCACTTGATCTTCAGACGACTTAATACCTTTATCACCAAGACCCCAGCATCTGTATATCCTTCATTTTCAAATTTTTATTGCTGTCTGTTTCATATACATGTAAAAAAATGAGATACGTCAGAAAAAAAAATTTGCTCATTTTAAATTAATGTATGCGTCAAATAAATGACAAAATTGAAAATATGAATAACTTGATTAAATAATGAAAAACTTCTGATATTGTGGGTCAGTAAGCCTATTCCAAATATTCATATCAGTATTTTTTTCTGAGTCTTGGGTGTTTTCTATGTATATTGTATTTATTTCTCTATATAAGTATGTTTATCGTAGCCTAGTATTATTATTATTTGTAGTATTATTTAGACATATGTATATTTAACTGTCAGTAAGATTATTATTATTTTGTTTTTTTTAATTCAGTAGTTTAATTTTTAACAGTTAATATTAAGGTATAAAAATTAGTACCTGGAAGGCCGAGTGTCGCTCGGGTTTAAAACGAAATTTCCCGAAGATGACAACTTGACAGATCGATTTTTCGCCCCCGTAAACCCCTATATTTCAAATTTCATCGAAATCGTTGGAGCCGTTTCCGAGATTCAGATTATATACATACAAGAATTGCTCGTTTAAAGGTATTATATATTATATAGACAGATATAACAATAGGGTGACAGCACCAATCATGGACAATTTTAGCTGACAAGCACCAGTAATGGACACTTTACTCTTAATTAAAATTTCATACGGTCCTAAATTGATTGTTGCAAAACAAATGAATAACCCTTATCTTCTATAAAATAAGAATCAAGTCTCCATTATTGGACCTTGTCCATGACTGGTTCCGTCACCCTACTTATACAAAAATAAACGTTATAAAAAATCTAACCTACGGATGCCGCCAGCAGTGGGGCAGTTCTCAAGCTACGGTGGTTAAGACTTACAAGAAAAGAACCTCCGCACAATACCTGCCGTGTCGAGGAGTTTTCTCTTTACACGACTGCCCAAAAAAGGAGTGTAATGTTTTTGTATTTGGCTCTTGGTCAAGCCACCTAGAGAGTCTTAAGGTGTTGGTATAGACTTCGCTATGAGACCGTTCGCCGAAACAACTATCGGGACAATGACCGTCTAGTCGACATCCCGCATGATGTGTCCTATCCCAAATAATGTGCGTATCGCATAACGACAAAGACCTTTTTAATGATTGGACATCGTGCTACGAATAGTGATGGGCGATTTCTGAAACATTGCAAAACTTTCCTTAACTGCGAAAATTACAGGTTCTGAAAGTTACATAATTAGATGGAAATGATACTGACGCAAGTAAATTTCATTTAAATTTCATGAAAAGTATCCGTTATTTACGTTACATGTCAAAACAATAACAATTTTCAGAAAGTAAACGATTTCACTTTGGTAACTTTCAGAGTATTGCATGAAGTTTTAGGTGAAAGTTTCACTTTTAAAACTTTCAGAATATTGCAGAAATTTAAGTGAAAGTTTCACTTTTTAAACTTACACGCCGCCCATCAATAGCTACGAAGCTACGATACATACCTATGTCAATATTAAATATAGGGAAACAAGTAAAGACAACGTAATAAATAAGTAGATGTTTTTTTTAACCTCTTGTCAGTGATCGGTATTCCCTTTAACATTCTTGATAGTGATAACAGGATTATTTATTAGGTCTCGACCTGCATTTTGTAGTTTAACTGCCTCACTCAAAGACGTCAATTAAATTTAATGCTTGATTTTAATCATCATATGATACTTTAATGCTTGATTAAATTTGCCGCTGTCACTTTCTTTGCTATAGCAATTGAATAAGAAAACACGTCACTAAACAAGCATTTTTAATTGACGTCTCTAAGTGCGGCAGTAAGGTTCTAAGCTGTTTAACTATGACGCATGAGATGATGAGATAAAAGTTTTTTTTTAGTAAAAAAAAATTGTTTATTAAAATGGATACTTTAATCGATATTTTAAATCCAGATTAAACACGCTTACTTTTTCTAGCCTAAAAGTAAGACGGCAGTCAATTCCTACTAGATATTTAATTTCGTTTTTAAGTATAATCTCTCCCTCCCAAACATGTTTTCCGTTTGTGTTTGCACTCAGCACACTGCGAGGGTTGCGTGGTCAAACCCGATAAGTCGGTATAACTTGTTGTGTCAAAAAGAACATTAATGAATACATCAAGACAATTCAAATTTGAACAAACAATTATTTCGATTTATCGGGTTTGACCATGCAACCCTCGATTGGCTTACTAGGCCATCATCGATTATGTGGACATAGGCTACGCCTACGCCACAGACTAGGTAGGCACGTCACACACGGCTTGATGTCGGCCGTTCGACATCCAATTTCGCCGACAGTAGTGTAGTGCTGACGGTTTTTCGGCGAAGCGCGCTGGCCGTGACGGCGTCCACTCGAGGCTTTGGCGTTAGGGCTGCCTCTGTGCTGATATTTATGGTTTTAAAGGATTTATAGGAATTTTTAATGGTGTCATCACAGGTCTCATATTTATGATATGATGTTGTGTAAAAGAGAACGTATAGTGGTTGGTGATGGCGATTATCATTTGCACTGTTATAATGATGATGATTATTACGAGGTTTTTCAGAGGAATGTTCATTTGAATACAAGTATTTTTAGTAAATTTAAAGAAAGAGTGTCGGTTGCCTTGTGACTTCAGGTATTCGACTCCTGATTGTAAGGTACCGAATTCGAAACCCTGCGAGGCCATGCACCTATGAGTTTTTCTTTTTTAAGTATTCGACTCTCTTGGGATTTTATTGTTCTCTTAATGAAAGCCAATTTTAATCGTTAGTCACTTAAGAGCTCCGCTTTGTCGATGGCGTAATCACTAATTATTCTCTACAAGCATTTTTATTTATAGAAACGGTATTGATTTCCTCCCTCTTTTGTTTAAAGTTGCACACAGCTCTTATCACTCTTTCGATCAAACAAGACTAACGTAAATCGTGCTTACGTTATAATCACGCGACGAACCGTATTTACGTCGAAGATACGGCGTTTCTAGCGGGCGTATACGTTAAATTGGCCTAAAACAATAAAGAGAGCAAGCCTTGCTGCGTGAATAATTGAAGACGTAACAAACACCACATTATCAAATTTAGTGTAGAACAGGGCAAACGCAGTGAAACTTTGCAGTTCTTTATGATGATGAAATCACGAAGAGAAATTATAGATAGATAAAAATATAAATAAAAAAGATAGATAAAAATCTTTATTCACATAATACGCCAGGACAAATAGAAACACGTTTACATAATTAAAATAAAGTAAAAAGAAGAAAAAAAAACATTAAAAACTTAAATTATAATTAAAACTACAACTAAAATTAAGATGTGTGATTCAGATGTCACGGCATAGTAATGATCAAATACATAGTGTATTTTTACCGAGTATTATACTATGCTGCCTAAGATTTGACTCTTTACCGGTTTACCATCGGGCCACTAATTGCTGTCTCTACCTAATCCAAAAAACGATTAAAAATTACTACCTTTAGCATCATGAATTTTATTGTCATCAAAAAACCAAAGTAACCCATACAAAAAATGTCTACGAAAACTCACAAAACCACCGATTATTTTCGGACAACCGGTGTCAACCCTAACTGGAGAGTCCTCCGTCAGGGCTAACGTTTGTCACTTGATTACGCCGGCTAATGGAGAGCCGGTTATTTAAGTCCGGTAATTAACGGATGCTAAGGTCAAGCACCCTTGCACCAAGGAGCTTGGACAGTGTTGAAGAGGGTCCCGCTGTTAAGAGTTTTAAATTTTGTGTGTGTACGTTACTATTAACTTTGTTAGGGTATTATAGACGTGTCGTCAAAGAAAGGAGCTTCTAAAGCTTGGTACTCACTAGCGAGCTGTAACTGTAACCGTAGCAGTTGCAGTAACGAGCTTTTACGTGTAGATATCATCAAAATCGGTTGGGCCGTTAAAGAGATATCCCATCAAAAACATAAATGTAAAAATGGGAGCCAAGTTCAATATTAAGAACCGACAAAAGAATTGAGATCTAAATGGGTGCCATAAGTTTCGTAAATAATCCTGATATTTATTTATTAAGAACATAGCTACATCATTGTATGTTCTCAATAAATTAATTAAAAACACAATTTCTTTTTTTTTCCGCTACAAAAATGTTTGCTATTTAAAAGTATAACTTCTTAGAACACGCGAATTATTTACACTAAGCAGATAACTTAGGATAAATTGTAGCTCAAAATTTCACTCGGCTAGTTTTTACCAGCAAGCCAATGTTTGAAAGAGTAAGAGATATAACCATACAATATAAATACAGTAACTTGCGTATAACACAAAATAGGTAAGTTGATTAGCCAAAAGTAAGATACCTAGATGTTAAATAAATTTGGAGTTATTGAGGCGTCAAAAATGGCTCCAAACGGTTCGTGTAAATAACACACGGCTGCGCTCGCCAGTTCCTTTTCCTGGCTTTTGTTGGCTGGACACGCTGCCGCGTGTCTAGATCAGCTTTATGTAGTAAATAGGAGTCAAATTAAAGACAGTTTTATGCAAGACTGATTTATTAACAACTGTCACATGACATATGTATGAACTACCTTCAACATCGTACTTAATTATCGCAACCAATATCCACAGATACATTACCCTCTGAAAGAAGGGGTTACCATTATATCGGGGTTATTATCTATCTATTTTTTTTTTATTTGTCCCCAGGGCTGGGCGGCAACCGCGGCTTCACTGATGTCTTTGAAGACGCCCACGCCGGGGCCCGGCGAGCGCGAGACCTGGGGCAAGAAGGTGGACTTCTTACTCTCGGTCATCGGGTTCGCCGTCGACCTGGCCAACGTCTGGCGCTTCCCCTACCTCTGCTATAAAAATGGAGGGGGTAAGTTCTATTTTACAGTCTTTGGATAGGTACCTCAAACGCGTGACGAACATGGTGTCGTTGATCGGGTCGCCACCTTCCCGACTACATGGCCTGTGGGATCCGGTCTTTTTACGCTTGCAAGGGTCTGTTTTATAGTTATTTATTTTTGTTATCGTTCCTGACGTAGGTACCTCGTCGTTTTGTTCTCCGAGTCATCTTTTTTTTTAAGTTAAATCTTATTGACCTTAAATATTTGTAATGTGTTAGTTTTATAAATAATTATTTATTAATTTATTACCTTGTAATGTAATTTTAAGTATTATTATATTTTATGACTGAAAAACCTTCTGCTGGAGTTTCTTGCGGCGCTTCATCTCCGCAATGATGGTCTTGTTCGAAGCGCTGGTAGATTCACTCCATATTACCGACGTGTAAAAGAGCCCTCACGTGGCCAATTTACTAAATAAATATATTGAATTTTGAATTTTGAACAGATATTTGTAGGGAATTAAGATAGAGTAACCACATCTCATATCTCCCGACATTTGGTCCGATAAGTTATGTTGCTAGGCGAATGGGATTATGGGTTGGTGGTGGAAAGTCTTTGGATACCATTAGAATCCAAAGTAATTGACCACTAAAATGCGCACTGAAATATTTCAAACCTTTTTTTAATTAAGTGGGCTTCCATCAGAACTCCCACTCGTCGCTCCTTCGCACCACTCTGTGTTTTATTGTGTATTTGTTTTCCTTTTACTATAGATCGAGTTTAGAACCTCGTAAGACCCAATACCTACTTTAGTAACATTGCAATTCGAACCTTGTCGACTTATCTACAGGGTGCCTTTTATATTTGATAATATGTCCTCAAATGAGAACCTCGGGATTCAGGAGAATAACGTTCACAGTTATAAATACTGCTGCCTTTCTAACTACCAAAGAAGCATTTTGAATTTAATGTGGTTACCAATAGAGTATAGAATGGTTCGACTACTACATTGCACTTAGCTGCACCTATTTATATTACTGCACCTACTTGCGAAAACGTTCAATCAAACATACGGCCGCTTATGGGGCTTAAAGTTGCATTCTATGTAAACTATGCCACAAAGTAAACAGTAGTTCATCTTCAAGCAAAGTTATATCGCACGGTTTGCGTGTGCGCGTGCCTCGTTTACGAGTCACCACAAGCAAACTCAACAGGCCGGACCCAGCCGGTTTAGTCAGGGCCGCGCCGTCGCTGCGTTTGGTTGCGTGCGTATTAAATATCGAGTGACGCGCATCGACGGAAAAATATATAGTCACGTAAATGTCATATATGGATAACCCTAACTCCGAGTGGCAATAGGTAACGGAAACTCCTTAAGAGCCGGAGATGGCCTACTTTTCTATTTATATTTTATACTATGACGCCAGTATCAAACGTACGTGATGTTCACCAGCCCCAAGATAATTGGGCGGAAGTTTCGCTAGGCCCCGGGAATCCGTGACTGTTTTAATTATTTACCGCATAGTCCTCTTTGAAGATCGACAGACAAATTGGTTGTTTACTTGTTTACTTCAAGTTCAAGCTAAAATCCATGCAAGTCGTAATTTTGCGTTTAAAAATATTTAATATCAAATTGGTGTCATTAATTCCTCTATTTATTAGGAACCCTCATGAGTATTCTTTAAAAAAAAAACATTTTTTTGAATTAAATAGCCCATTTTACGCTGAATAATACAGTAGGTATATTTTACTGACAGATATTACCGATAATGTTCGATTGATCCGTTTCAATATTCACGAAAAAATACACAAAATATAACCTTCCTATAGGCCTACGTAATTGTGACAACATGACGTAGATTAGGGACGCTCCTGCGTCACGCATTTATTTAATTCGGTCGCATACTATACTAACGCAAAACAAAAACAAATCATTTTATAAGACGTTTCTATTATACTGCAATTTTTTTTACAAATAATTTGTTAATAAAGTCAAAAAGAAGCTTTTTGAATATATGACAGTGTTTACTAAATAGGAGAAGCATGATTAAATGGACTATACTTGCTCGTACATATTTAGAGCTCAACGTAAAGCGCAGATGATGCAACGTTCCTTAATCTTCATACTCCCGTTACCTCTAACTCATTGCATCACCATATCGCACCTACGGTGCGACACTGTCACTTGTGCAAAATTTTGAAAATTGAGTTAAGAATGCTATAACGTCACTTAAAGTACTCTGAGCTTGAAGCGACAACGTCATTCAATTAGTACGCATAGTTTTCGCACGAGTGCGCCAGTGACGTTGTGGTTTTGGCGCGAATCAAAGACCTATTTGGAGAAACAACGTATGATTGGTCAGTTGCGCCGGCCTCCCGCAGGTTGATGGAGTGTCTCGGATCTACAACGTTTTTAGGGTAATTGTGACATTTTTATTTTATGATTCTGGAGCAATAATGACCCAAAAATACAGTTGTGACATTGTTCTAGCTAACTTGAAGTTCAACCAACACTTTTATGTTTTATTACAACGACTCTAATGCATGTGGGACAATATTGTTCCAATATGTTTCTAAACTATTAAGCTATGGTCGGGACGTCAACTGCCTTAATGTACATACGACTTTAATTCTCCAATTATTGTATTTTTATCATAAAAGTAGTACAGTTATGACATTATTGCTCTAATATGACTCTAACTAAAAAGTTATGTTTGTGACGTCAACGACCGTAATGCACATTATGACTTTGCTTCTCAATACCTTTTTTATTTTTCCAAAATTTCAAGCAATTGTGACATTATTGCCCTAAAATAAAATTAGCTATATAGCGAAAAGGCTAAAGAAATCTGGGCAAGAATATTGCTCTATAAAACCTGAAAGATCATAGGTGCTAGACAAATGGGCCTTCCTTACACATATAAGTATCGACTGTCTTGTTCCACGAAGTTAACTACTATCAAAAGGACTGAAATATTTCACTCTTATTGGAATTTAGGAAGCGTGTGATTTCAGAAATCTGATTCAACTTAAATTACAAATTACAAATATATTCAATTAGGTCAAGTGACGGGTAAAGAATATGCCTGTAGAATATAGAATATAGTAGTGTGTATGTTTTAGTCATAAGGAACCACAAAGTTAAGTAAGTTACTTAAGTTTGATGACTAACTTGATTCTAAATCGGAAAACTACACTCAAAGTGTATGTCAAAGTTCCTATTTAGGTTTGTCTTTTGTTACAAATGTCAATTAGTTTTTCTTTCTAAAATTTAATTTAAGTATGAGAAACCAAACTATTCGTGTAGTTGGTTTTTTCTACTGATAAGATTGATAGACAGTTAAAAAATGTGGTTTTACTCATTTTCACAACTCTTTTACTCAGCAAAGCAAAGCAAAGAGTTGTGAAAAAGGAGAGTTATAACTTTTAATAAGTATTTATTTCCTAATTTCTAGATTTAATTTTATCGTAACTTTGTCATAAATACGTTTATTATTTTAGTTTAGTGCCATAATGTCACAATTGAGGGGCTGTTCAATTTTAAAGTAATGACAATTATATTTCTTTGATATTTAAAGTGACCTTATTTTCCTCAGTAATAAGCTAAAAGTAGCAGTAATCATGCCAAATAATCATCTTTTCTAGATAAGAAAGTATAATCATTTTATACCACAATAAATCTTTTAATGCTTCTCCTGGAAAAATGCTTTTTTGCATAAGTGACAGTGTTGCGCCGTAGGTGCGATATTACATTATCCTTTCAAGTGTCAAGTCGCGCGGCGAGTCGAGGAGCGGCGAGAGGAGTTAAGTGCCACTCGCCTCGCTAATTGTTGGGGCAAGTGCTTCGTACTCGCTTGTCTACTGTACTATTGTACGTCTCAAGTATTAAGTGTGGCTTACATGCTGTTTGAGGTGGTTGAGGTGTACAATGATTAGGTTTTCAAGTTATTCGTAGACCTTAGAAACGAGAGTGAGAGATCTGAAGAAACTTTCTTTGCTTCACAAAAAATATAAAAATGTAAATTTACTGTGTGCGTCTGGTGTATTTTTATGTGTATAATCCAATATTTCATCGTGACTTTAGAATTGTATATTTGTGCAATACATAAATAATATAAATGTAATTACTGAGTTTCAAATTATTTTCTAACAAAATATTGCATACCCACCCGATTCACAGAGTTAATAAATTAGATTTGAGATATTTCAATAATCAAGAAAAACAAGAATATGCGATTTTGTCAGCACAGCAGTAAGACGGCTCTTAAATAATTCCTTGAACTATGTAGGTACCTACGGTCGATATTATGTATTAACCAGCCGCGATCAGAATAGGAATGGAAAGTAGCGTAACCTTCTAATCTGGATAACATTAAAAATATTTAGTTTTATTTGTTCAACATGTCCAGATTATTTGGCATTTAATATTTTAATAGAATTAAGTGTGGGAAATCGCGATAAAATTATAACTAAAGGCCAGTCGCGAAAAATAGTCTGGAATGTTGTGAATTATTTTATGATTGATGCATTGGATTTTCAACAATAAAAAAAGCACTACACACAAAAGAAAACACAAAATATGCCATTAAAAATCAGAGATAGGTCAACGCTTTATTCAAATAATATAATTGGATCCTTCCCTGTCGCACCATATCATAATGTGATAACTGGAAAAAGTGCTATTTCCTCTTCACAGGTTTCCATTGATAACTGTAATCTATATCTGTATATATATATATATATATATATATATATATATATATATATATATATATAAAAGGCAAACCTGACTGACTGACTTAGATATCAACGCACAGCCGAAACGACTGTACCTAGAAACTGGAAATTTGGTACAGGGGTTCCTTGCATGATGTAAGTGAGCACTAAGAAAGTATTTTTAGAAATTCAACCCCCATCGGGAAGAAATAGGGGGAGTAGCGGGAAACTAATTCTACGCGTACGAAGTCGCGGGCGTCCTCTAGTCTATGTATATATATAAAAGGCAAACCCTGTGGGCAAACCTGACTGACTGACTTAGATATCAACGCACAGCCGAAACTACTGTACCTAGAAACTGGAAATTTGGTACAGGGGTTCCTTTCATGATGTAAGTGAGCACTAAGAAAGGATTTTTAGAAATTCCTCCCCTAAGGGGTTAAAATAGGGGGAGTAGCGGGAAACTAATTCCACGCCTACGAAGTCGCGGGCGTCCTCTACTTTTATATAATTTTTCGTTAAATTAACGTTTGAGTTGCGCTCCATTCCCATTTTGATCACGGGCTGATAATATTTCAATCCACATGATGGCGTAAAATGTACGTAAAATATTAGAACGAGTCGCAGTCGCAGTTCATTAATAGTAGTTCATGACTGTATATAATGAAGGGCATTAAACACGAGTGCGGGTTTATGAAACGAGCCGAAGGCGGGTTTCATAATAACATCACACAAGTGTTTAATGCCTAATTATGTACAGTTACATACACTACTTTATCTACCCACATATCATAAGCCTCCATCAGAAGCCGCATATTAAATTTTAACCGGTAATGAAAAGATTGAAAAGTTTTCTGGCAGCTGTCATAGTTTTTTTTTAATTCAGATACAAACTAGAGTCGGCTCCAACTATCATATCGATCGATATCTTACTTATGTGCGACATTGTCCAATTTTGTATGCCAATTGACAATTCATTTCGAACTAAACGTCATCTCGACTGATATTAGAATAGCGGTCAAATCAAAGGAGATTGACAAGGTCTGGACCAAATGCTGCCCAGACGTGAAAATACTTCTAACGAGTTTCTAACGTTACTATCCATTAGAAAAAACACATATTTTCGAAATTGGTTCGAGAGAAAAAAAGAGGTTTTGTTTTGTCGTGTTTGTTTTGTTGACGACTATAGATGTTGTCGTTGATGCAGTCATCAACATAAAGCAATCTTCATGCTAGGAACAACTGGCTGTTGAGGGCATTATTATGTGCCCAGTTTGGTTTTTAGGATGAGGTAGACACCAACTCATTGTTAGGCGCCCTGCTCCATTCTTCGATAGAATTATTATCAACGAAGATGACGACCATTAGTAAGTAAATTTAATGTATATTGATGATTGATGATTTACTTCTCACCAAAAAGTCATTTTTTTCATGACTCCTGGGGTAGATAATGAAGCGATTTAGTGTACCGTCTCGTGTTAGCGTAAGGAACATAATGCACTATGTGTTCATTCTGGGCAGCACTTGGTCCAACACCCATACAAATATGGTCAATCTCCTTTCTTTGTTTTTCAGAGATGTTCGAAATTTGAATGTCATAAGAACATTGAAATTGATGTTCTTATGAATCCATAAGATTACTGCCGCAGATAAAAAAAAATGCTCTAACAACAGAGTTGATTATTATGCTGGTCATAATTTGCGGTTTCTGAACGCATCATAGAGGATTTATGATATGAGTGTAGATAAAACATTATATTACCTACGCACAAGGCACCCTCACCCATACTTACTCAACCTAAGGAATGTAAGATTCCTGCAAATTCCGGCGAGTTCATTAGGGTTGCCCCTAGCACTGATTGCGGCGTGCAGCGCTCAGGGCATAATAGTCGGTTAACAATCCTCGCCTTGAGTCTCGACAGCCCTGCCTAATTGACGCGCGGGCACAGTTGAAGATGCGTTTACACGAGGGTGTGGGTTTGAGTGTCGGGAGTGGCACGGCATGCGGTTTCACGCTTGGCTTGAACTGAATTCCTTCGTGTTAAATCGTGCTATTGTTTTGTTAAAGATTACTTAAACTTTTATACTAATATGAAGAAAACACCTGTATACTCTGTTTAATCTAGCATGATGAATGTGACAGCCGTATTTTGTAATGTCAATTGAGGTATTTAAAAATAGGCATTAATTATTTGAATTCCTTAACGGCGCGTCGCTAGTAGAGGTTGGTTCTAATGTAGTTTTTACGTAGATTTAAAGAAATAACTGTGATTATTGTGATTACACTTATCTGAACACGTATTGTGTTCATATGAGCAGTCACAGGCCTTATCTAAGATTAAACTGAGTAATAAAGTCAGAACACATTTATTAAACTTTTATAAAGTAATCACAACCACAACGGCATATTCGAGAGCGGGAGAACGATTCCCAAATTTTTAAGGGAAGGGAACACACAACTCACAAGATCCCTTTAATTTTATGGAACCCCTCTCTTCTACATGTGAGTATTTTCATCTTACCTAGTTGCAGTTTTTGTGGTCGATTTCGCGGAACCCTTAGGTTTCACGGAACACACTTTAGGAATCGCTGGCTTAGAGAAGAGACTAGGTAATTAATGGCATAAAATTAAAAATTAGTAATGGTAGCATTTTATTCTTTCATTTTATATTGCTAACTACTAGTTACGTTCATAGTTATGAGGATAAGCCATATAGGCCATTGGAATGAATAGACCAAAAAAAGCTCTATGTCCATGCAATAAAAGTGAAAATTACATCGTTCGGGTTCGGCTAGGCGCTCAAAGTTTATTCTGATCGCATTTGCCAAATTCGCTACGATATTATTTGGGTAAACGCTTAACCGGCAAACTAAGGGCCGGCGCACATGCAGCGAAGCGCAGCGCAGAGACGTTTTCACTGCCAAAGCATCGACGTAACTATTTGGATGTTTTGAAATGAGATCGAAATTAATGAACACTCTTACTCAGGAGACGCTTGCGGAGATTATTTGTGGTGTTATTTCGTTTCGATCTTATTTTATGTGCGCTGGACCTAAATTAACCTACCCCGCACGTAAGAAAGGTGGCACACGGGCGATGCCGGTGCGCTGCGTCACCGCCGCTGCGTTGTTCTACATATAAATCAGAGGGCCCTGCCAAGATGCATTGCGCTAACTAGCGTTTCTATTCGTTTCGTTTTTAAACCAATCGCGTCACTGGTAGATCACGTGACTTTTCGTACCTATCAAATTATCTATCAGTGACGCGATTGGTTTAAAAACGAATCGAATAGAAACGCTAGTTAGCGCAATGCATCTTGGCAGGGCCCTCAGATCGACATGCCACGTGATGCGTTGAAATAAGTGCATCGCTCTGTTAAAATAACAGCTTTGCGTTGCGACAATACTGAAGGTCAAAATAACACGTAAATAACAAAGTACACGTATATAATAATTGGTAAATAGCGACTCCATGGATTCTATAATCACGGTATGCCACCAAAATCCTCCCAATGTGTTTACGCTGATTTAAATGAGCTCTTATTCACTATAACTCGGGCACGGTGATTGTTTTACCGCTTAAACCTTAAATGGCGTGAAATTAGTCTAGAGCTGCAGTTGACAAGATGCTCGTGTGAAACGGAAATGAGTCCGTCCGTCGCACGATGCCCGGAACCGACCTAAATCAGATTTGTTTGTGGTAGTTCTCTACATGTCTCCTCCGTTTATGCTAGACTAGCCTGTGAAGGGGAAGAGGATGGACCTATTAGATAATAGGAGTCACACGAAAATTTCAAAATATTTATTTTCCGAAAACTAACTATGTAATATTTTTTTAGGTGGTGGTAGGAACTTGTGCAAGATCTGTTCGGATCGCTCACCAAGTCACCACCCTTTGTTTACAGCGTTGTGAATTTTGACAAAAATATTTCGGCCAAACGCCAGGCTCCCAGGTATATTAACATGTCAAAAGGAATATGATTTACCGAGAAGAATGCTCCCTGTGCCAAGACAATGCATTATGTGTGTATTCTAAAACTTAACGCAGTAGCATCGTAAGTATCGTAACGTCATCACATCATCAAAGCGTCACATTTTTCATTAGCGCGCTCCACAAACTCCCTACTAATTGCATCCTGGTCTTTGGTCGCTCCTTTGCCAGCACCCGGTAATTGACTATCAAAACGCCCCGCGCCAACTTCGTTACGACTCGATGCAGGAAAATTAGTGACGTCATAATGGGAGGGTAATAACATAATGTAGTGGGAGGTCATCGCGAACGGGCGATCGCCGTCTCCCGTAATCTGATTACAACTGCCAGTGCCAAGGAATACGGTGTGGTGGAGTATTGGTGCCGTTTTGTACGGGTGTTTGAGCATCGGGCATTGAAGGTGGGAAGCGGCAATCGTCTGGCGGAACGCCGTCTTTTGACGTTTGAAGCGAGATTGCCTGAGAAAATGTATTTAGTGCGAGCGTTCGAAGGGATGTAATTGAATGTGCTGAAGGGAGCTACGGGACGCGAATATATGTGGATGATGATATAAATTAGTGTTAAGGGATTTTAAAGGTTGGCCCAGACATAACCGCTCAGCACGGGTAGCACAAGTTGACTTTTTCGCTTGTCGCTCAGTGCGTTTCTATCGTTACAGACTAGAAAGAAAGGGATATCGCGACTAACAAGTCGCGGACAACATGTGCTAGCTCTACAGCACCGGATCAGCACAAAGTGAGACATTGAAAAGTGAGCTTTGATTTGTGTTAGTACGATACATTTTTCAGTGGACGACGCGAGGCCCGCGCCCGGCTACTGTTTTCACTTTAAAAAATGTATCATATTAACACAAATAAAAGCTCACTTTCCAATGTCCCGCTTTGAGCCGATCCGGTGCCGAGCGGTTGTCTGCGCCAACCTTTAACTAGTTAGGTTTTTTATGGAGACTAGAACGCTGATTCGACTCTGAAGTCTCTCTCTCTCATGAACGCTCTCATTCATCGCCATACGTTTGAATTACCTGCGAGTGGCGCCACACAACGCGCGGCACACCGTCTCCATTAAAGAGCCCTTCGTTTAATTCTTGCTCAAAGTCGTGTTGTTACTTAAAATGGGCTTGAATTGCCTAATCCGTGCATGACTAATGAAACATTACTAACTACTCCTGGCCCAAATTCCATGTCAATCAATTGAGCCGTTGCAAGTTGCAACGTGAACAAGTATAAGTAAGGATAAGACATAGGAATTATGATATACTTATATGTGCAGCGCAGCGCACATAATAATGTACATTATAGAAAATAAAATAGGTATTCGCCCGAAAATTTACCAACTTTTCGGGAAAAAGGTTCAAGCTATCTAAAAACGAAATTTTACTAAAACCGCTTTAGCAGTTAAGCTGTGAAAGCGTATCAAACAAAGAAATGAACGAACAAACGAATTACTTCTGCATTTTATAATATTAAGTATCGATAACTGTTTGTATCAGGTACTTTATATAGCTATTTGTTAACTTATTTTAATAGATGATTGCATTCTTTTCTTCTAAAAAATTTCAATGACGCAATTAAATTCTGTAGCTTACCACGATCGCCAGTTCATTAGCTGTATTAAGTGTGTATTAAGTAAGTATGTTGGTTTATGCTGTGACATAGTGCTGAGTGGTGTCAATTTCGACGTCACAGAATCACCCATGGCAACATTATTCTATGATTGTATTTTTTCTTTCCAACACACTATAATATTGGAATATAGAAATATTGGTTTTGTTTTTATTTTTGTGTTGCCATCCCTTTTTTTATGATGTTTTTCTCTGTTCAGTTTTGTTTTTCTCTCTGTTCGTCGAATAAATGTTTCTATTTCTATTTCTATTTCTATTCGCAAATGTTTATTTGTATTATAAACGTAAAATACACATATTATTGCATAACTACGAGCCGGCCTAATTGCTGGGCGCAGTTGTGATTCGTAATTGATTGGGCACTTCATCACGGCCGCCATTCATCACGCTGACGTGTTATAGCCGCACATAATGTGGGGCATTTCACCACGCGACGACAAGGAGTAAAACTGCTGTTTAAGTATACATCAGTTCAATTCATAATTATAAAGACAAATAGAAGTCGTTTATGGCCGTAAAAATATGTGTCTCTGCCTATGTCCAACCAAAATATTTACCAAATTTTAAGTCGATCGGTTTAGATGTGGGGCTGTGAAGACGGAACAAACAAAAGTACCTTCACATTTATAAGAGAAGTAAGGATTGTAGCTTATACCTATAGTCAATAGTAAAGTTTTGATGGTCTGCATTAGTTCACGTTTCCTCCCAACTCGACGCAGAATTTTAACATTAGTAAAGTTACCGGGAACAATTGGCCTTAAAAAAACATATAAACGCGGTAAATCATCCCTAAGGATATAAAATAATATTTCCGGGATTGAAATTTAGACAGTGTGTGGGTCGGTTAGGTAGATAACGACAAGATAGAGCGAACAGGAGATTAATTATACAGTGATTCAAATACTTAACAACTATGACTGTGCCACGTATTATTGTCAGGAAACGGCGGCCCCACCATGCTCCACATGTTTCGGATTCGTTAAGAGTCCTTTGGGGGAGAGCTATCAGGCGCGGACCCCGGGGTGTTATACTTAGTTGCATAATTACTGAATTAACTATAGAATAACTTATAAGATTGATAGATTTCTTGGTTTTTATTAACGTAAGGCCTAGTTAGGAATAATAATAAGTAAACTTTACTTCAAGTGACCAAAGTTCGGAATTCAATAAATGCAATTTAGCATGCGCCATTTAATAACATTGTTATTAAGTTAAGCGCAGTGACCAACCCAATTATATCACAAATGTCATATTGACGCTTTTGTCATAACAGTATTTCAGATGCCGTATTTAAATGAATCAATATATTTTTACAAGTGACTCCCTTCCTGACAAAGATGTCTGATTTTAGTAGCAATGTCGTTGAAGAACAAGAAGAAGAGGCAACGATGGTTGAAGAATCCCACGAGTCGACCGAAGATCCACCGATGAGCGACTGGTCGTCACTACTGATCCTGAAGCCGATTGATAATAAAAAACTGCTATTGCAAGCTGATGGTCTGTACTCTCCAGGCAGCGGGGAAATATGCGGAAAGTACATAGAGCAGTCTGACAGTGATCTGTTCCGGCACTGCTTCTATAATTACCCCTCAGTCGTCGACCCTGGGATCGTAGAGGCTTTGCGTCTCCCTGAGAAACCAGTTATATACGCAGACGACGGCCAGGACCTCTACCTCGCCATTTGCAACGAAATGAACCTATGTCCAGTCAGAATGTTTCACAGGGCTTTGCTGACCGCTGAGGTCAATCTCAGCCACTATTGCGTTAAACCTGAGGGAGTTCAAGCGATGACTAAAGCGCTAGAGCAAAACACGACTGTCGAACGCTTCTCGTTGTTTGGGAACTTTCTCACGGACGACGCGTGCTTTCACATCGGCCATATGCTCAAATCAAACTCAACAATAACTGAACTAAATTTATCCGGCTGCCGCATTGGTCCAAGTGGAATGCTGCATTTATCATCAGGGTTGCCTACCTACAGATCTTTGGTAAAACTTGATCTCGCTGGGAACGAGTTAGGTGACGAAGGAGGAGAACATTTTGCCAAACTTTTGAGCGAAGGATTTTCTGTTAGCCAACTCAATCTGAGTAACAATAAATTAGGGCAACGTGCTGCCGCAGCGCTGGCTGAAACTATTGACGTAACCAACAACATAACGCATTTGGATCTATCGTGGAATCTGCTCGAAGTGCCGAGCACTCCGAAACTACTGGAGGAACTCTCTAACAACATTGTATTACAAGAGTTAAATCTGTCCTGGAACTTTTTACAAACTGACCGTGTTGCGAAAGCGATTCGAAAACTCATGATGGTCACTCCAATCAAATATGTTAATCTTAGTAACAATAAATTCTGCGGGGCGCCCGCACAAGCTATAGTAGCTAAATTAGATAAATGCAAGGAACTGATCACGTTAGATCTCTCCTTTAATCCCTTGACTACTACGGACGCTAACGTTGTTATGAGAAGGATGCTCAAGTCGGCAAATGTGCAAAATGTTTTACTTGAAAGCGTATACGTAGACAGAACATTTGTGGAAGCTTTAGGAACTCTAAAGAGCACGGAGTCACGTGAAAACCTTAACGTAATATACGGGGGTGTTCTGCACGATTACGAGATAGAGGGCCCTGATATGAGAGAGCTGTTGCTGAGAAGAGCGGAGTTCGTGGCCAGGAGCAACAAGAAGCGCAGAGCAGATATTGCACTGGTCTTCTTAAAGTTGAAGAAGGAAAGGCCCTCGCCGATAATGGAGGTTAAGGATTTATTGTTTTACCTTAAGAAGAATGGTGTTCGTTTGAACGAATACTTGGTATCGCAGCTAGGGGAGGTGTTTCCGGGGCCGAAAAGGAAACAACCGACGATAGACCTGGAGAAAGTGGTGGAATTTCTGTACCGGCTGTGGCCAGGGAGGCAACTGCCACCGACGCCGCCGCCGGAGCCGGAGCCGGAACCGGAACCACCCAAAAAAGAAAAACTAAAAGGCAAAGGAAAGCAGAAACAGAAGAAGAAAAAGAAATAACTTATTGATTTTTGGATTTTTGGTCTTCAAACGGATCAGATTTAATATTTTAGCTCCGTTAAATCACAGAAAGGTTTGGTTTGATAGCTGAGGCTATTATTTATAATGATACTTATATAAAACCAATCAAGCTACGTTTACCAAAACTACAATACAATACAAATACGTTTCATGGAACACCACACAAAGAAAAAATTTCAAGGAAAGACTAAAACATGACCTTCTTAAACGGTAGACAACAGGGCTTGTTTTATAAAGCTACAAAATACAATTTACAGGTTACAAGTCTCCATTTGACATAACCTCGATCAATGACGAACAGCCATTAGAGCAGTGTTGCCACTTTAGACCTGTAAATTTGTAACTTGTAGCTTTATAAAACGTGCCCCAGGCGGTAAACTACCTCCATGTTATGCTTTAAAATCAAGTAAATAATGTGCTATTTAGGTTGCTTTATTATTTAGTGTTACGCAATTTTCTAATTTAACTTTTATTAAAAATAAATAACAATTTCGCTTGATTTTTAGATTTCTAATCATTTAAATCTTAATACCATTAACAAATATAAAGCCCAATTCTAGCTACACAATATCACAATAGCTCTATAATAGCCGTATTTCCGTGGAAACAATTCCGGTAAAGATCCGTGGATGATTTAATGTGAGCCGGTGGAAATCTCATAACACCCAATCATCCGGCGTCTACCGGGAGTTCCGGGACGGATAATGCCCGGGCATCGAGACAATTCGATTACTCACCTAGTCCGGCCGGACCGGGTCACTTCACGATTCAATTTATCCGTTGTTGCATTAATGTCGTATTTTCTTCGTTGCTCGGTGAATATCTTTCGATCGACCGAAACCAAGCAAAATTCAAATTTGTTAAACACAGACTACACAAGTAAATTGAATTCATTCTTCCCCGATTCGGATTTTCGCTTGTCCGCATACTCCTCCCAAACTATTTGAGATATCAGGATCAAATTTAGCACGTAATACGACATCTAGCCATAGATGATTTAGTTTTTTTTTTATTGAAAATCGGATATATCACGGAGGAATAATCACAGAAAATCTGTTCCCATAGACTTTGAATGGGAAAAATGGGAAGAGTGCCGAAACTTCGATTTTAAAATGACCTTCTGCTGGAGTTTCTTGCGGCGCTTCTTCTCCGCTATGATGGTCTTGTCCGAAGCGCTAGTAGATTCACTGTATATTACCGACGTGTAAAAGACCCCGTATGTGGCCAATTTACTGAATAAATATTTTGATTTTGATTTTGATTAAGCGGCGCTCTTCGCTCGTAACCTTTTCGAAGCTTCATCTTTAGCTTCGCTCCATTTAGACTTCCCGGGGACGGTAAGTGCACCTGGTATCTTTTTAATATAACAGTATCTTAAGTAAGAAGATTCTATCACCAAGCTTTTTTATTACCACCACACATCCAACCACTACCCGCTCAAAATAAAATCTTCCCATAAAATAACCACAAATCATAGAAATCGCAACTTCTGTCTTAAAGCCCCATTATCCCCTAAGTGTAGTGAAAGTCCCCAAGTCACCCCGGCCGACTTTCAGCGAGTTCCACAATGCCTTTATCCCGACCTGTTGCATCCGGCGATAAAGTAAATCCTCCCCGGCCTCCCCTTGCTCGGTTCACTTGGCCCGTAATGCGGGGACAGGGGAATGTTTGAATAATCATTTCAGTAGTGCAGTGAATTGGGGTTTGTGATGTAACTTTGAAATCGATTTTTGTGATCGATTTATATGCAGGGTTTCCTGTGTTTAGAGGTCCATAATCAAGTATATAGACGACTTTTTGCTCTATCTACACTGCTTACGTCCTACGGTTTTCGAGATAATCGCAGTTTTAGATTTTTTTAACTATTCTTTTCCATAACTTGAGATATAACTTTTTTAATGAATAACTCTTTCTGTTTTTACAAACAATTTTAACAAACCAATTTACCAATACAATTTCAAACAGCGTCGCTATTGCCTAACACACTCGCAATCGGTTTCAAAGCAGAACAATTGTTTTCATTTTGTATGCACACAAGCCTTCGGTGTTCAAAATGAAAACGATTGCGATTGCGAATGCGTTAGGCAATAGCCCCTCTGCTCTCAAAATTTTATTAAACTTTAAATCATGAAAGAACGAATGGCGAACTGCTAACTCTCCACAATTGAACGAGTTGTGGCCGAGGAAAACATAACCAATAACAATAACCATCAGATGTATAAGGCAATCAGTCCGTCCACCTTCATAGATGATCATAAGTTAGACGTACTGTATTGTTATCGCTTATTTCTGTCAAGGAGACAAACACAATAGTGTGGCGTAGTACAACGTTTACGTCAAGTATCTCACAAAGTGCGCGTACGACGTGACGGAAGCGTCTCGTTCCTCAATTGGGTTCATTAATCTTTACATGCAGTACTTGGAAACTTGTTAACTTGTTAACTCGTTATTGTGCCCTGCCACGTGGGCTAAGACTACACTCGCAAGCAAAACAATAGGGAATATCCATGGATTTTCATAAATCGCGTTCCTCTACAAAATATAAAAATACCGTAAAAAAGGACCCAAAAGTGAAATTAACATTAAAATCATCCTAGAAATACAAGCATGACACAAGCATTTTAAACTGCTAATTAGACAGCGATTAGACAGAGAGAACCGATACGCCGCGCCGTGTGACTTCATGTAACATATCGGCTATACGAACTCCATGCTAAATTTTGTTTTGCTAGAAAAATAATTCTTTGCTGGCTTATTTCTTTCTTATAGCTTTTGAAAAAATATTTTTTCTCTACTGTTTGTTACATAAATAATTATTGAAGCTGTGAAAATAAGTCCCGAATATCCCCTATTGCATCAATTTGCATTTTTTCATTGGCCACCATATCTTTGTACAGATGTACCCGAATTTAAAAATACTAACCTGAAACATACTGCTTTTTGAAAGTTTAGATTACAAGAAATATTCTTTCATTTAAATATTTCAGAAGGAAAAGCCGGTTTGCAAAGATAATGGGTGGACGTGATAAAATGCAAAGTGATGCAATTGTTTTCCTAGCGAGTGTAGTTGCTTCTGTACTTTACTGCAACCAAATATAGCAGTAATCACTTATCTTTTATACGTTTGTGTTCCGGTGTGGGAATAAGACAACCTATTTTTCCTATATAAGTATGGTTATGGTTATTGTTGGCTAGATCTTAGTTTGAGACTTGTTTTTTTTTTGTTTAAAACTGTCTCCTAATATGAATTTAATTAATTAGATCTAGACCAGTTTCACTTAAACCTAACAAAGTGTTGAACCATGCTCAGTGTTATCCCTTCATGTGGCAAGCAGCCGTAATTCTGCTGATATAAAAAAACAATTAATACTTTATGACATCAATTCACAATTCAAATTTAAACTCACTTTATAGTTTTATTGCCACGGGAAGGGTTATGTAGAGTTCTGTCTTAGATAGATAGATAAAGCGTTTATTCGATACTTCAATCACACACATACAATTGTCTTAATAAGTGGAAAAAACAGTATCAAACTAACTAACAAACTAAGTACAATCTCAATCGCATGTGTGCGTCGCAGCAGTACAAAAAGGTCATGGCTCAGCGTGTAGCATTGCTCTAGTGAGCAAAACACTGGTATCCTGCCACAACCCCGGGATACGACGAAGCCATTATGTTGCATAGAAAGGAATAATGTCATAAATATATATGTATATAAGTATCCGAAAAAAAAAACATTCAAATGAGGTATGCATGAATTATAAGTTACCTAATTTTAGATATTTAGGTTGGTTAGAAACAAAAAACTTTAAAAACAATGAGTAGTTTAAATTAGGTATGGAAATGAAAGTGAAGTGAGAATTAGCGAGTTAGAAGCAGCAACTGTGACATGTGAGAATTAAATAGCAAAGAAACCCAATACGAACGCACCACACAAACTCTCCCCCTAAACAAGAAAATCCGTTACCGAGCAACCGTGAGGCATACCTATCTCCAAAAACCACAAGATTTCGTAGTGAAGTTATGATTGTTTTCCTATTAAGTACCATGGTACAATAATATACTTCGCCTGGTATTCTCTTCCGAGAATCAGTGGTCACGTGAGTGGACACGTACTACGTCATATCCGTCAACCGAAGATTTCCAAACTTTAAAATCGGGGTAATTTTAAAATATTTGCTCGTATATATTAATTTAAGACTATCATTGTATATACGTTTTACGTTTTGACCATTTACTATTCTCTATAAAAAAACGTATAGACGTGTTGCTGCATTTTGACGTATAAGTTCTACGAGCAATGTGCTGTGACCGCCGGCACTTAAATGTTGAACGTTTAATGGTAAAATATACGACTATACTTATAACATACATACATACATTAAATCACGCCTGTTTCCCAGAGGGGTAGGCAGAAACCACTTCTTTCCACCTGCTACGATCCTGACAAATCTCTTTCGCTAAATAAAAAGTTCTAACTATTAGGGCTATGGATTATGAGAACTTGAATATTGATAAGCGCTTTTTTATTAGGCGCTTGCTCTCATTTAAGTACAACAGGACATAAAATACTACTCACCACATTTAACCATGGTTTTAGGCCCGCAATATCGCAACCACTCCTCGGCAAGCGATATTTTTGGTGGAAAAGTATAGAAACCGGCTGTGCTCAACCCTTTTTGCTCTTACAGCTTTTAATAGAGCATTTAACCATTTTACATTTTACAAAAAAAAATCATCGACAATTTTACCGCAGCAGTTTGAAAATCATTGTCGTGTCATTAGCGTAATGATACCGAGCGAGAGCGGAATATGATATTCGCATAGGTTCGCATAGTATGACGAGAAACATCAAGTTGACAAATTTGTAACCGGCCAGTTTGATCTGGTGAATCTGGTGATGCCCGTAGTATCAGGTTGTAATTCCACATTGTAATGCAACCTTTATGTTTAAAAAAAATCCCTGTTAGTTAGTTTCATGCACAATATTAAAATAAAACATTCAATGAAAGTAAATATGTAAATTATGCTCGTGACTTATATTATTCGTGATATATATATTTTTGAAATAAAATCGTACACTAACCTAAAATCATTTTTTTTCCTTATTTTTGGGTAGTGTAGTTAATCAAGTGGCAACTTTGTGATGACGTAGAAAGTGTCCCTTTTCGGAAGGGACGACTTTGTTTTATTAGACCATGGGGTGTCCTGTATTAAGCTGTCCAAGATCAAACTGTATTTAGACGATTTCATTTTAATACAGTTCTTTTATATTTTAGTTAGATAATGATTAGGTTTAGAGATGCTTTATTTACTCATAAGAACAATACAGTTCACTTAAAATGAGCTTACATACTAGAATTCCTTATAATTAAAACATGTTTAGCGTGATCGCTAGAGATTTGTTATACAGTTTTATATATGTGTTCTTTCAATTTGGTTTTAAATACACTGAGGGACTCACAATCTTTCACATTGCTTGGTAATTCATTATACATCCGAGCCCCCTCATACATTATGCTACTTTTACCGTAACCGGTTCTATTTTTTCGCAGTTCTAACTTATTTGTATTTCTTAAACAGTGTTTGAATTTTCGTTGTGTGAAATAGATGTCTGAATGTATTTTACTTGTTAGAATCTTTCTTATAAAAATGCATGTTGTGTAGGTGTATAGTTGCTTTAAGTTTAATAGTTCTACTTTCTTATATAGTAATTGAGTGTTCATTCTATAGTCATATTTAAATAGTGATTTCGTGTAGTTTCATAAAAAAATATGGTTCTACATTTTTGTAAAATTGTAACTCATATATTATACAGACATTATTTTCAATTCCTATTAATTTTCCCAGCTGCCAACTAATTCACGTTTTCAGAAGTTCTACTCAGCGCGGAGAAATTGCTCGCGTCTTAAAAGGCAATTACTGGCAATTTGCCTGCGCAATACGGACTTATTGCCCCGGGGACTCAATAGATCCTTATTTCTAAGAGGATTATTGTTTCAATCTGTGGAACGGTACATTTTTTGTGCTTAAGTGCGATAGTGACATTATTATGGGTACTTAATCATATAATTTAACTCGGATAAATCTTTAGTAAGTTTTTAATGAAAGAATTTGAGTCTGGTGGTATTGCAAAGGGTGTTTTTTGTAGCGCATTGTTTTTATTAATATACAACGTGTCCCAAAACTCAACGATAAGCCGGCACCAGAGGATGGAGCTGCTTATGATTAGTCGAGAAAAAATAAAAAAGATAAAAAAGATAAAAGAAATTTATTTAGTAAGTAGGCCGCTCGGGCACTTTTACACGTCAAGATACTACCAATACCAATACCAATAAGGAAAAGATATATTTTTTTCCTTATTTTTTCTCGACTAATCATAAGCAGCTCCATCCTCTGGTGCCGGCTTATCGTTGAGTTTTGGGACACGTGGTATAGGTCGGGCGTTTTACAATAAAAAATTACCTAAATAAAATTAAGAGACGGTAACTTTACCATTGCGGCACGAACATTGGTGGTGGTGGCTTTTGGTGGTAGGACCTTGCATGGGGTCCGACCGGATCAGTATCACCATGTTATCCATTTAACCACCGCTAAGTAGCAGTGTTCGCATTGTTGTGTTCCGTGTGGTGATGTGGGGATGAGACAATAACCGGTGAAATTACTAGCATAGAGGCATTCCATCTTAGTCCTCAGGGTTGGCAACGCATTTGAAGTCTTCGGATTGTAATAATAATAACCTCGTAAGACCCACTATACTAAAAACAGGCAGTTTTTTGTAAGTGGGACTTTGAATCTACCATCAAGGCAATAAAGTTCAATTACGTTTGTTCGATAATGCCATTTTCAGTTTATGAACATAGGAAAATAAACCTTGTTCTCATTGCATAACAGTTCAAATTAAATTGCCTTCATTATATACATCCTGTTGCACACTGAGCCTGGCGAGGTTAAACTCAGTCCCAAATTTGCCAAAAAAAAAAGAACATTGTCGCCGTCATCATCGACATTATTGATAATGTTATTGACATTCAAAACATGGACTTAGTGTGAAACTGAAATATAACATTAATTAAAATCACGAATTTAAATGTATTAAATCTAATTCGAATAAGTTGGGGTTTAAATTGTAACATTTATTACGCGTTGAAGTTAATTCGGCAATTTGTTTATTTTTACGCAATACATTTAAAAAAAGATACACTTTTAAAATACGCTGCCAACATCCAACGACAACTGTCACATTTTAAAAAATTAAATAAACATGAACGAACTTTGTACGAGTGTTTGGCTGTTTCGAGTCAGTTATCCTAGTCCAAACATTGTTATAATAGTAAAAAATCCGGGATACATTCATATATTTTTCACGGCCGCTGCCAAATGTAAATATTTACATTTTATTAAAATTTTGCGTTGGACTAGTACGCGGAACTTTGCGAGCTGTATTTACTCTGATCCTCGTCTGTTCCGAACTTAGCGACGTTACTACAAATGCGTGAACAACCCGATATGTTAATAAAGTCCTCAAAAGAGAAGGAAACTGACTCTCGGTCTTCCCGCAGGGGCATTCCTGGTGCCATACTGCATCATGTTGGTGGTGGGCGGCATCCCGCTGTTCTACATGGAGCTGGCGCTGGGGCAGTTCCACCGAAAGGGCGCCATCACCTGCTGGGGGCGCCTGGTGCCACTCTTTAAAGGTAACTTATATTTATAAATCTTTAAGGGTACACCTTTAAGCGTAAAGGCTATTTGTTGACGCTCCAAAAATCATAAATGCCCAAACAGCACTTTGTAAATTATAATTTAGTTTTCTTTTTTTTTTTTGTTAGTTGTGCTAAATTTTCGATGCTGTATACTGGCTAAGTAGGTATTTCTACGTTAAATATTTTTAAGTAAGGTATTTGCATGTAGTTTTTGTATTTATTTTGCCACTAACTATAAGCATTTGTTTAATAGTATATTTATATTCTAATTACACCATTTATTCGTTTAGCGTACCGTCCGTCTGTCACACTCAGAGCTGGCTGAAAATCAGCGCTGCAGGTGTTTAGCACCTCAGCATTGTGTTGAGCCAGTATCCGATTCACTGCCGCGAAGACACACTGACCACTTTGTTCATTGCTGTTTTCTCTGTTTTTACTTCTTTCTGTGTGTCTTGTGTGTGTAGTGAATAAATGTATTTTTCTTTTTCTTTTCTTTCTTATACTGCTAGCTGCTGACGACGCGGTGGCCTAGTTGGTAGTGACCTTGCCTACGAAGCTAGCGGTCCTGGGTTCGATTCCCGGTCTATAGTTGCTTAACGCTAACGTAAAGGATTTTCGAAAACCGACAAAATATATGGAATTGACGTAGGCGATCGACACGACCGCCTGACAGCTTACCTCAATCCTACATTTTGATTATATCGACTAGATCTGTCATCTGCTTACGTCAATTGTGTCAATTTTCAACAATCGCTTACTTAGCGTTATGCATCTTGACTTAGTTAGGCCCCCAAATCGCGTAATAGTCATCGGGACAGTGCTGTCTGATCTTGACTTATTACGCACTTAGACGCACCCGAGGGTTCTCTATCCAACTGGAAACAATACTGTCTTCGTACGTGAAAAGGACACATCGGCGAGTCAATAGCTAAAGTAATCTCAACCCTTTGCTGTTAGTAATAGGTTGCCAACTATAGGATCTGCGGCGGCAAATGCGCTCTTATGGTTTAAGACGGTAGGTTATTAAGGGTTGGATTGTATAGTAGTATTTCTTCAATGAGGTTTTAGTGACGGCGTAGATCTATATTCACTTATAGTAATTTTAAGGGCTTAGGATCAGTCGGCCAAAAATGTAGTCTATCACCCTACGGTTAAAGTTAATTTGCACGTCATGATACAACAAGTTCGATTTTCCCTTGAAATAATATTATGTCCGTGACAAGTGTCAACCTTAGGCATAATTAGATCTCACAGAAACTTTTGGCAAAACTGGTAGACCACTTTCTTGGCCGACCGTACTTTATTTTGTTGGAACGATACGTCTAGTTTTGACCATTATTTTATTAAAGTAAATTCCGGTTATTGCCTTATCTTATCTCTGTTAAATTTCAGGAAACCAAAGGGGCTTGTATCTTTGTCTATTCTTTTCCAAGACATGACTTGCCACGGAAGATTGAAGCTTCCGTAACAAATACATTTTTTTAATTAGGTACTTTATAACTTTACTACTTCGTCTTTACATCTAATTACTTTGTATTGCATTTGCGTCAAAACAATGGTTGTAACATTGTTCAACTAAGGGCTGATTTTTCAATGTCTAGATAACACGATCTGTCAGGTAAATTGTAGCTCTGTCCTTTTCTTTGTCATAAGAAAGATAAGGACGGAGCTACAATTTACCTGACTGATCATGTTATCTGGAGATTGAAAAATCAGCCCTTAGGAGATAACTTATCGAGGCTTAAAATAACTATTAATAGCAGATTTTCGCGATAACGTGGAAAAAACCTACCTCCGTTACTCAATCTTTCACTGTTTCTGTTTATGTTTTTTGTTTCTTGCGGGTATAGAAATTTAAAAAGAACTTACTGCTGAGACTTTCCCAATGCGCTACAATATAGGGCTTTTTAAAAAGGGTATCGTTAAATTTCTTCGAGACCGGCAACGTATAAGTGACGCAGGGCATTACCGGCGGCGGTGACCACTTCCCATCAGGTGGGCCGGCTTGTTTGTCCGTCGAGGGCAATAAAAAAAAAAAACAATTAAACAAGTTTTTTTTGCTTTTTTAGTCAATACAGCAACTTTCCTAACATTTTTTCTTAATCTCTATAACCTTAAATCAAGCGACCCATATTGTCACCAACTCAAAAAATCTTAAACTTAATTTCAACAAAAGAAAGTCTCATATCGCCTCCCGCCCGGCACTTACCCCATAATTGACCCCATTTCCTCCCCTAAGTGCCTCCGTACGGACTAAAAGGACCCGGAGATTTGCGAGGCTTATGCTCTGATTTCATTTGGGGCCGTCGTCACGTCTCGTGTAAAGTGGCTCCCCGATATGATTTTTGAAGCGAAATAAAATTGGTAATGGAGTGGAAATGCTTATGGAGAGGGTTTGGGTCTGACCGGGGTGAAGGGGTTTTATGGTTTGGTTTGGTTTTGAAGCGCGAATATTCGAACAAAAATGAGATTCGAGAGAATAAACTTTTGAGAAGATTTTTATTTTTATGTGATTAGAATACGTTTTAATATTTTCATCGACATAAAAAGCTGTTTTAATTTTTTTGTTTTTTTTTTGTTATACCACCCAGAGAAACTACGATATTAATTCGTCATGCTTTTTAAAATCGGAGTTTCGGTTCGACCTCTACAAGAGAACAAAGAACCTTAAATTACATACAAGTCAAAAATGTGACCTTTTTTTAGAGCGCTACGTCGTAGCTCGTAGAAAGTCTACGACTTTTCGTAGCAATAATTTCAATTCTTATAATACGACAGATTTCATCCTATTGTTGCAAAAATAACAACACTTTTAAACGTATCGAGGGTTTGTTAGGTCAATTTACTATAATCGATATTTGTTAGTACCTAGTAGAATTTCCATTCGCTTTTTTTTTACCCCCGACGCATTGTTGCCTGTCTCATTTTTTCCCATTCCAGAAATCAATTGAATAGTGACGAAGTAGCTCCGCATTCGGGGAGCTCCTATTTCTGGGTGCTTTGGCATTTCGAGCCTGCTTTAAAACTAACATAATAAACCTACCCACCTATACCGACCTACTGGGGTTCTCAAAATATGTGACTGAAAAATTGAAGGTTGGGAAAAAACGTGAATAGAAAATTCGCGTCAGAGAATAAAATATTTTGTGATCATAATCTAACAAGCCCCTTAACCTAAGCTAACCGCAGATGTTTTTTGGAAAACTTAAAAAAATCTCTGACTCAGCTGAAAATCAGTTAGGACAAACGAGAATTCGTGCAAACGTACCTATATACATACGATGCGTTAGAACTTAGAACAAACGTTACTTGGGAAGCAAATGACCCCCATTTTTAAAGTATGCTTTTTGTTGGCCTTTTTTTTATTAATTAGCGCACACTTAAGTTGTTGTTGCTGATCCAACGGTGTCTTGGTGTGCAGGCATCGGGTACGCGGTGGTGCTGATCGCGTTCTACGTGGACTTCTACTACAACGTGATCATCGCGTGGGCGCTGCGTTTCTTCTTCGCCTCCTTTACGACCATGCTGCCATGGACCAACTGCGACAATGAGTGGAATACGCCCGCTTGTAAACCGGTAACCATACTTCTAAATAAAAAGGGTACAAGTCGACTTAACTCGTAATAAAAAAGGGTATATACATGAACTGAGTATACTGGACTTAAACCCTTTTTCACTTGATCTTCAGAAGACTTAGATATACCCTTTTTCACTAGGACCCCAGAATTGTCTCTCTCTAAACCTTGTAAAACCTCCTTTTTTTTTGGGTGCCATTACTGTCAATTAAATATGAGCTATTGTAACGTTGACGATACGATAACAAGTCAGAGGCAATATGGATTTACACAGTAAAAAACACCCTACTTTTAGCAAACATTTTGCTTTAAACGCTGTTTGTTTTACTACTTAAAATATACGTTGTTTGTAGTTTCTATCTTTGTTAGGACAGCAGGCCTATTGCCTATAACGCACTCGCAATCGCAAACGTTTTCATTTTGACAGTCCAAAGGCAAGTCTGCATACAAAATTAAAGCAATTGTTCCACTTTGAAGACGATTGCGATTGCGAGTGCGTTAGGCAATAGGCCAGCCGGACTTTGTTATTAGACACTCAGTTCCAAGTTCATACTACTGAGAAACTTATGAAATGCACCTTGGTCTTTTTACGTATTCCATAGCCTTTTACTGTACATTAATACCATGTCTAGGATTAAAACCGAGCATAGTTTGATAACCTAAGGTAAGAGTAACCGTTTTCATAACACGAGTGTAGTTTTATGAAAAGAGCCGAAGGAGAAGAATTTCAATTTTAATTGGTGCTAGAATTAGGGCTTATTTAAATATTGTTGTTATTGGAAGATCCAAATTTAAAAAAATATAACACTATCATATCATATCGTAAGAATATTACGGCACCTACTACCACAGATAAGGAAATTATCATAGTAAAATTGATTGTTGTAATGCTGTCTATTGCCTACGGGTTTTGAACGCATTTTAGAGGACTTGCGATGTGTGTAAATAAAAGTTTTTACTTTACGGATCTTGGTGTCTATTAGACACTAGGTAGATAAATATTTGCAACTTATTACTTCACATCAATAAAGTCTTGAAACTTTATGCCGTACGAGTAGCATAAGTTCATGTTTCCAATGATTTGGTATTGTGACAGTTCTCGGCGTTTCTGCAAATCACCGGCAACCACAGCGGCCCGCACAACTCCACGCTTGAGGCGCCGACCACTCCCTTCACCTCTGCCGCCTCGGAGTACTTCAAGTTAGTTCCATATTTAAGAGAGATTTTAAGAGAACGGTGAAGGGTTTTTTATGGCAAGGAGGCTATCGAGCACACATGCCACCTGGGGCACGTTTTATAAAGCTAAAAGTTACAATTTTACAAGTCTAAACTGACAACACTGCTCGGCTGGTCGTCATTGGTCGAGGGTGTGTCAAATGGAAACTTGTAACCTGTAAATTGTAATTTGTAGCTTTATAAAACAGGCCTCTGATGGTAATTGGGATCTGAAATCTATAGAAATTTGAATTCTCAAGACTACAATCGAAAGACTGCAATCCTAAGACTGCCAATGCGTTGCCGATCCTGAGGACTTAGGTTGTCGTGTCTTCAAACCGAAACACAACAATTTAAATACCGTTTTTGATGGTAGGTTATACTTAGGATAAGATGTTAGAAGCAATCCAGATGGACACTGGCACAAAAACCTGCCACCCATAAAAATGGACGAACGATCGACGGTTCCACGGACACGCAAAATGATACTTGTTTTTTTCACATTGGAGTAATAACGGTCAAATTTGTTGAATAATATCGATTATATTGAAAACTATTTACGTGAATCTTCTAATTCTTGTTATTTTATTAGAAGATACAATTGTATTCCATTTCTAATTTTGACTTCTTTTAAGGCGAAAACGTTTTTAAAATAACGGTAATTTATTGTAATTAAAAAAACCAGTATAACTATACTGTTTTTTTTAACACTTTCTTTTTTAATCCCTTTGGCAGTGAAAAGGCTTTTACCCTGCAGTTGATAGATGTGTCTCTAAAAAAGTAGTACCTAATGATGATAATCTCTTGACGATTCAGCCCGCAAAGTAGTTCTGCACTTTAAACATCGAAACTAATGGTAACTGACAATAAGGTACTGTTCTTATTTTACCAACCGCATTACTTAGGATACCGTGGGTATCCAAACTATTCTATTAAAGAGATCACAACGGGTTACTCACGTAAATAATGTCTAAAAACGCTAGACATGTTTCGGGCTCGTCCGAAGTCCCTATTCATGAGTAGACGCTGCCTTAGCACTACGAACACTGCGGGCCAGCACTCTTTTAGCCCGATGCGCGGTGCGAGCGGCGTGGCTGGCGAAAAACTATCCCCGTTTTCCTTATTATTGCAAATGTAGGGTCGCACACAACATTAACTACGTCATCTGTTAAAGACGCGTCCACACTTGCCACTGGAGCAGTATACAAAACCAGTTTCCAACTCGGGGGCACCGACCATCCACCATCACGGTTATAATTCGGATGACGACTAATTTCGATAGCTTCGCGCACTTATACCCAGTTATCCGTTGTGATCTCTTTAATATCTCTCGTGTCACGGAAGTTTTATGTTTAAAATATCCAAGACCTATCAATTGGATAAAGAAATCCTGTGTTGCAGCCGCGCCATCCTCGAGCTCAACCAGAGCGAGGGCCTGCACGACCTGGGCGCCATCAAGTGGGACATGGCGCTGTGCCTGCTGGCTGTCTACGTCATCTGCTACTTCTCGCTGTGGAAGGGCATCAGCACTTCTGGCAAGGTACAAGGAACAGCTATGAACAACATGAGTATCGTTTGTATAAGTTTTTCTATGGCATAGAGAAGACAAACGAACAGACAAGCCACGTGGTGGTAAGTGGAATATAACACTGCATTCCTAAGACTACAAATGCGCTGTCAACCTTTGCTGCTTGGCGGTAGGCTGGAGGATAAGATGGTGGTAGCGATCCGGACAGACCGTGTGCAAGGTTCTACCTCCACTAGAGTTCGCTCGCTCGATTAACCGTTCAACAACCGTTTTTAAGAGAACACCTCTGATTTCTTCTCGAATGTCTCATCAGGTGGTGTGGTTCACGGCTCTGTTTCCGTACGCGGTGCTGCTGATCCTGCTGGTCAGAGGGATCACGCTCCCCGGCTCCGCCTCCGGCATCCAGTACTACCTCAATCCCAACTTCGAGGCTATCACTCAGCCACAGGTAATCTCTTCCCACTATCTGTAATATTTCAGTACTTTGAATAGTTTTCCGCCCTCTTTTTCAGCCAAGTAGGATAAGGAAGTTGTTAAATAGCCGATTTACGGCATTACTAAGTAGAAATAATTATATAAGCGTTAGCAGTTATGTCTATGATCTTGGTCCAAACCCTGGTGAGACTTCTGTGCGTTCTGGTGCGTTTTTGAAACTTCTCAGCCTAAAGTATGAATGAGGTAGATGTTAATTAATTATAAATTAAACCTTAACTTGTTTTTTAATAAAATAAAAGGGCTAGATTTTTTACTGATAAATTAATTCACTGTTTCACGGTGTACGGACTCCTAAATAATACCAATAATTTAATTTGTCTTTGTTTATTATCCCAGGTGTGGGTGGATGCGGCGACTCAAGTGTTCTTCTCCCTCGGTCCTGGGTTCGGCGTTCTGTTGGCTTACGCGTCCTACAACAAGTACCACAACAACGTTTACAAGTAAGTAAATACTCGCATATCATTCCAGCAACCCTTACATGACTGACACAAGGATTACTTATCCCTAAAAAGTATGGTTCTTTCTAACTACTAAACTTATTACTACTTAAAGTAATTTTAGGGCACAAGTCTCTCCAATCAGCTATAGCGGGTCTTAGATAAATGACACCTTGAATTAATAATATCCCACGGCGCATTTCTCTGTTTAACTTGTATCAAAGAAAGGGGAACTAGGAGATAAGAACGTTGCAAATCCACACATATTTTTTATTTGACTACATTGAATGTTAGTATAATTTGAGGGGGTCTTGCTATTTTGAGAAGCTGAAATTATGACACACCTACAGATTGGGTTTTTATACATCATTAAACCAGAAGCCAGACTCCTGCAATAACTTTTCAGAATTTTCCATTTACTGTCTCATCCTTCCACAGAGATGCAATCCTGACGAGCGTCATCAACTCGTGCACCTCGTTCATCGCCGGCTTCGTCATCTTCAGCGTGCTGGGCTACATGGCGCATGCGTCCGGGAGACACATCCGGGACGTCGCCACCGAGGGCCCGGGGCTGGTTTTCGTGGTCTACCCAGCTGCCATCGCCACCATGCCAGGATCCACCTTCTGGGCGCTGATATTCTTCATGATGCTGCTGACTCTTGGGCTGGATAGTTCTGTGAGTTTAAGTAACATGGTTCAGACCATTGTCTGGATCATGCTGTTGAAAGCCGGGCAATTTTTTTATGGAATGGATAAGGCAAATAAACACACCACCTAAGTGGGCTCTTACGGTCTATACATAATGGTTATATCTTGATGAAAAACTCAAAACTACAATTGTAAGACTGCAAATGCGTTGTCATCCTGAGGAATATGATGGAATGTTAGGTGACTGGTTAAAGAGTAAAATATATATATATATATAAAATACATTCAAATAAAAGATTTGAAGAAAGTCTGTTTTGATTTTGATTCGCAAGCCATCTATCACCTTGGAATACCTTTCCTCTTTTCTAGTTCGGTGGCTCCGAAGCCATTATTACGGCTCTCAGCGACGAGTTCCCGCCGATCGGGCGCCACCGTGAGATCTTCGTGGCCTGCCTGTTCACCCTGTACTTCTTCGTGGGCCTGGCGTCGTGCACCAAGGGCGGCTTCTACTTCTTCCATCTGCTAGACCGGTATGCGGCTGGGTACTCTATCCTGATCGCCGTGTTCTTTGAGGCTATCGCTGTTTCTTGGATTTATGGTAAGCAGTTTAACTTAATAGGTAATTAATTTGTGAGTTTTGATATTCTAATTTCGATGATACGTTTAAATTTTCATAAACTTGTGGATTTTTCATTATGATACTTAAGCTAAATAATATTGTGAATCTAGTATATCATGGCTTTATACTAACATTACCAAAAAAAACTCCAAACAGGCACTGAACGTTTTTGCGAGGACATCCGCGATATGCTCGGCTTCCGCCCTGGTCTTTACTGGCGCGTGTGCTGGCGTTTCGCTGCTCCTGCCTTCCTCCTCTTCATCACCATCTACGGACTTCTGGACTACCAGCCGCTGCAGTACGAGGGCTACATGTACCCCGCCTGGGCTAACGTCCTGGGCTGGGCTATCGCTGGCTCCAGCATCATGTGCATACCGACCGTCGCCATTTACAAGCTGCTCACAACTAAAGGTTCCTTCCTCAAGGTATGGTTTGACATTATCCTAGAGAGGTTTTTCTTCACTACCCTAAGCCTTTCTCCTCTTTATCACGGCCACGGACTTGTGGAATACGAATTACTCCAATAGGATACGTGAACCATAATAGGTTATGTACATGAACCCTGGCCTGATCCAACACCTTGGGCTAGGCCATCTCTGCTCTAACTTTATGTGTATACCAACCGCCCCAACCGTATCAACTGATGAGTTACGTGATGTTTTGCAATAACAATATAACACACATTTACGGGTAGTTTTCCTGAGCTCGCTCTGAGCCTTGGAGGTATCACTTAAAGTCTTGGGCAACACTGTCATTATTATCAATTCCGTTTTTCTAGCAAAACTGACAATTAGGGACAGCTCGATTTGTGAGTGCGGTCTGGTTGAAGGCACATTGGAACATATATTTTTGGATTGTCCTAAAATATCTGTTCGTCTATATAACCTCCTTCCCCGTTGTATTGCCGTCCAATTAATGTCCACTTTCTACTAACATTAGTATTTACGTCGTATTGTAAAATATTAAATAAATTTCTAACTAAAAATAATATCAAACTTTAATTAAATATGTATACAGCATAAATAAGTGATCATTTATGTACCTTGTCGCTTTCAATCGTTTCACAATTTTTTATGACATTTCAAACACAACGTTAATGTGACAAGGTACATAAATGATTACTTATTTATGATGTTGACTGTACTTGAGTATATTTTTTTCAAAACAATATTTAAATACTTATATTACATTTTTGCTGGTATCCCACCGTACACCGTCAACGCACCGAACAAGACTAAAATGTCATATGGCAGTGCACTATCCAACCTCGACACTACTGGCAGAAACATTGATGGGGCCATTATTCTCCTAAAAATGTAATTGAATTATTATCAATTCCTATTAGGCTAAACATACATGACAGACTAGAAAGTAGGAAATAAAATTAGCAACAAAAATTAAAAATCATAATCTTAACGAACTTGTGTACCCAACCCTACTCTCTAAATATGAACCCAATCACCAGCGTATCAGCATCCTGACGACCCCATACGCGGACACGGAAGCCAGCCGCAGCGTCCACAATGGCATGGTGGTGTCCGAGAGCGGCGGCGTCCGCCTCACGTCCGCGGTGCACAGCCCCGGCACGCCCGCCGTGTCCCCCTGCGGGCCGCCCGGGCTGGCCGCGGCCCCGGGGCCGGGCGCCGGCCTCGCCGCGGGCCCCGCGCTCGTCTGAGCTCAGCTCTCCTTCGACGTCTACTACGTTTAGGACTACATGTAATTAGGGATGTGCAAAGGCCAAGTTTAACAACTAAGAGACGGTAATAAATGATGGCCGAATAAGTTACAGTATGATGTTAAAATGATATACGTTACTTCTACTTTTATTGGTCCGAAACCGTAATGTATGAACTTTTGTTTGCATACTGGTTTATTTAGGTAAGAGTTTAGTAAAACTAAACTATTTATTGTTTTTTTTTATGTTCGGTTTTGGTTGCTTAAAGTACCTAGTTAGTAATAAGTATGTGACATTTGTAAATAAACTAAGAATATAGTGCTGTGGAGGATGATATTATTTATAACGCAGTTATTCTGAGTACGCTAAAATAAGAGAATATTCGTAGAGTTTTAGGTGCTTAGCGATTTGTAGTTAGAGATTAAAGTTTTCAGATAATTAAAAGGGTTATTGATATTTTGCTAATTGAATCATGTTTTTAAATACGATACTCTGCGCATATTTATATATAACACGGCGTAAATATTTTTAACATATTATTTAACCCCTACGGTATTTAGGTCTATAGGAATTAAAAATACTTGTAGATATTTAAATACAAAGGAAACACCATTTCTTATTAGATAGTGAATAAAATTAAATACTTATGAGTGAAGGTTTATGAACTTTGTCTTTAATCTCTTTGTAAATAAGTAGAGTCATTTGAGAGCAAATCTCTCTCTAGTGACAAATATTCTCAGATATTTCTCTCTTGGATTATAGATAGGTGTACAACAGATTATTCAGCAAACCGTCGATGTGTTAGCAGTAGTTAATTTTATACAGAGTGTTATAAAATAAAAGCATAGGTTGAAGCTGGAACAAATACAATACATATGCACGGAACCCTATTTTGTGTACGTAGCGACCATTTTCCGAAGATTTGTTATGAATTTAAAAATATATTTGCTTTTTAGCGATTTGTGAAACTTTTTTTTACTATAATATTAATGTAAGAATTGTACATTTAATCGAGAAACGTGTATTGATGCATTAATATCTAGAATGTAGAGGTAGATAGAATTTTTGAAAGTAAAATACATCAAAAAATCTATTTGAATATTTACTTGAAGGTACATACGTGAGGTATCGATTAGTCGGCAGGTTAGGTATAGTCTATACAGAAAAATATATACTTATTTTAGTCTTGTTACTATGGAGAATCTATCTAGGGCATTCTGGGGGCATGGAAGTGCCCCCGCCAAGTACAACATTAACTTTGGTTTGGAAATCTACAGCGTGAGCCGACTATACAAGTAATTGCTAACTAATATTAACTAAACGTTGCTATAATTAATAATAATATAAAATAATCGGCACACATTCCCAAAATATAAAAGTAGCATGATTTTAATCAAAAATGTCACCTTTTCTTTAAAATATATTTGTAATTTTAAGATAGTTTATAAGGAAGAAAAAAAATGCTGTGTAGATAATAGAAACGGTAGAATAGTTTAACTTTACATAGATCAGTGTGATAAAACGGTTCATATACCCACGTATCTTAATTGTTATTATGTAATCAATAAATCAAATATAATTCTAGTTTATAGGAAAGTAGATTTTATCTCTTTACGGTTGTTTGAAGATTTTTGAATCTCTAAATGTCGTACTACTTTGGTGTTGTGGATCGGTGCTCCATTTTTATTCAATTCCTTTTTTTTCTCTACTATTCTTCACTCCGTCCTGGGCAATGCGGACTGTTGAATAGTACAACAATATTTAGTCATTTAATTCACGGTATAAGTACACGCACACACACGCACTACATTAAGAAGCTATTATCACACTGACACACACACACATTTACCATATATTTTTATTTTCAAACATTTAAAAAGTACCTATCAAGAATATCCACATTTTGAGATCAGTCTGGTGTCTTTATTTCTTTTCTATCAGGGCACTATAGTCGATTCTTACATTAAATTAACGATGTAACCAAACTATTGCTGGAAAATAACAAGTTTATTTAAGTGTTTGTCAAGTGTGATATTATTGGTCTTGCGTTTATATTATCAACGTGTTTTTATCGTTGACATTATAGTCATATTAATTAATCTACAGCTTTCTTAGATTTAGACTATATTTACTGTTCAAGCTCTTGGTGGAAATAAAAAGAAAAAATACAAAAATATATTAATTATGTATCGACATCGCGATGTTTAAAACTGTCTCTAGAGTTAGTTTTTCGAGTTTCTTGATGTTAGTAATTGACGTAGTTAGTAACTTATTGTTAATCGTATAGCTGTTGACGTTACCCGCAGGCGATCGTTAGTCATACCAGCCATTATGACTATCGATTATTAGAATAAATCTGTTTATACTTACTGTATCTGGTTTTTTATTCAAAAACACCCTATAGATACAGGGGCGCCGACTCCGTGGGTGCTCGGGGGCTCAAGCACCCATGAGAGTTAAATAGTGGGTGCGGAGCACCCATGACCAATGACCATCTTGACCATCATAATAACTAAAATAAAAATCATCAGCGTGTGTGGCACGTCCTAGTGTTCAAAGTTAAAAGTTATGTTACACACTGATATCATAACGTTTTTTTTTTTTACATTTTTGTATTTTTTTTTAATGAATACATTATTTCCACACTCACACTTACGTATTTAAATAAAGTACCTACTGAAGTGTATCGAAGTGTACCTAACACCGAAAGGAAAGAAATACTACTTTAAAATAATTAATTATAATTATATGTAAAAAATCCGCATATTAAAAAAACAACACTAACTACATACTTAAACTATACACAAGGTGGAAATTAAATTGATAAAATGAGCCGAGCTTGTAGACAAGAAATTCAAAATTAATTAAGTACTAGAGGAAGACGAATAAGACGATTTTGCTTTTAATATAAGGCGTTACCATGCAATATAACTTGGTCATCAAGCTACAAGCACTTTCTTGAATTTTTTAATTTGTTCGTAAATCCGCCGTAATACCTAAGGCTGATTCTCAAAAAATTGGCACTTTTGATGATTTTAGGTTTTTAATTTTTTTAATTTTTTTTGTGCCATATTTATGATTATTTGAGCAAAAACAAATACAAATCAATGGGAGGGAACAAGAAATTGCTAATATCATAGAACATATAGCCATTTTAAATTTGTATGGACAGGTTAATTAGACTTTACTACCAGGATAATGAGAAACTGCAATGGGTTAATGATATACTTGAATAGGATAATGAGAAATAAAAAACACAATTGCTCGTTTCTTTAATTTGAATTATAAACGCTATTTTGTCATCAGTCTCACTCACAATCAACTTTTTATTTTCTTATTCCCAATCAATAACACTTTTGTACTATTTCTTATGTGATTATCACAAAATGTATAATTGAGCCTCTATATAATATTATACTCAAGTAAGAATGACTAAAATTAATTACTTTTTCAAATAATTCCACATAGAATCAAGCTACGTACAGACTTCTAATTGAGATCAAGAATAAAGAGATTTTGAACACATAGAACACTAATGATAATGATAATAAAGTTAAACAGTAGGTTTCATTTTTGCTTAAAAAATACTTTGCATTTTAACAATAAAATTACTGAAAATAATTAAATTATAAGATTATAACCTGAGCCATTTTTGGCTAATTTAACAACATTGACTGAAAATGAGTTACTTTAGCAAATGATTCCACATAGGATAAAGCTAAATAACATAACACAGTACAGACTTCTAATTGAGACCGACAATAGCGATATTTTGAACACGCCGAACAGTAATGATAATAAACTTAAACAATAGGATAACATTTTTGCTTAAAAAATACTTTGCACTTTAACAATGATTACTGAAAATAATCGAAATCTAACCTAAGCCACTTTTTTTGGCTGATTTAGTAACATTGACCAAAAACATAACATGAGTTACTTTAGCAACATTGACCAAAAACATAACATGAGTTACTTTAGCAAATGATTCCACGTAGGATATAGCTAAATAACATAACACAGTACAGACTTCTAATTGAGATCGACAATAGCGATATTTTGAGCACACAGAACACGAACGATAATTAAGTTAAACAATAGGATAACATTTTTGCTTAAAAAATACTTTGCACTTTAACAATGATTACCTACTGAAAATAATCGAAATCTAACCTAAGCCACTTTTTTGGCTGATTTAGTAACATTGACTAAAAACATAACATAAGTTACTTTAGCAAATGATTCCACATACAATCAAGCTACAGTACAGACTTATAATTGAGATCAAGAATAGAGAGATTTTGAACACATAATGATAATAAAGTTAAACAATAGGTTAACATTTTGCTTAAAAAATACTTTGCACTTTAACAATTCTTACTTAAAACAATCGAAATTTATAACTTAACTTACTTTTTTGCTGATTTATTCATGGTTTGCAAAACCAGATACAATAGGTATGAATATAAAAGTAAAAGTAGAATCCAACCCAACGAAAACAATTGATAATTCTAATGATTATTAATTATATCCATATTTAAATAAATTGTCTCCATAACAATTTACGAGCACCTGGTTCGTTAAAAATAATATTCTTACTCTATAGAATATTCAGTCAAATCTTCAAATATGTATTGACCCCTTCTATTTACTACGGGATCATTTAACATCTTCACAACAGCTGATGAAGCAATGAAATCTTTATCCATTGCTTGAGGCCAAGTAAACAGATTGTTTGATGATCTCCCACTTTTACGTATGAAATTTATTTCTAAGATATTATTTTCATCAATTTTTATAATTTGACCGATGTAATGTTTCACTTTTTTTTTGTCTCGTATTTAACCAGAACCCACATGTCGCATTTGTAGGGAAAGTTACTTGAAATTTCATTATTTTCGGGCAGTATTTTGGTATTTATAGGTGTATGTATATCGGTTCTGCACTTGAACGTCTAACAGGTTGACTGCGGTAGAGTTGTCAATTGAAATGAGTGCGTCTTGATCTGTAATATCGACACTGAACACATCTGCATCAATGTTTTCGGAAAGATCTTTATTATTGAAATCATCAGAGTTGTTAAATTCTGGGAATGTGGTGCTGGCAATCAATTCCGCGGGCAGGTCTTCCTTGTTTAATACAGAAAAAGCTTGAGATATCGTTACAATCGCTACTGAAGAATTATTTGACTACCTTTTTCTGTTCCTTTCTTTTTATGTATTTCAGTCTGTTTTTTGTTTTATATTCAGCGTAACTATACGAATACGGGTTGCTTTTAATGGGTGCATATCTTTTCCTCTCATTTTCTCTCTTGAGTGCTTTTTTTTCTTCCGCACTAGAAGCGCGGGTCTTTGGTTTACCCATGCTTTATAGTACCTTAAAGCGAAAATAAAACGCAAATAGAGCATAACAATTTAAAAAAGAGAAAGTAAGAAATAAGAAAGCTAAATCTAATTCACCTGAATGATCGATAATGACGTAATTTAACCTGCCACCCCATCTAATTCACCTGATTTTCATCTAATTCACCTGGTACCAACCGGCAGGTTAATTAGACACAGGATAATTAGATAATGACCGTTATTGCGTCATAAAACAGAAACCGTTAGAATCCAGTCAAATCCAGTTAGTTCTAGTTAAAAGCAACATCAAATCCCAACACATGAAGCATGCATACTGAACTATTTACACATTAAAGTATTTTTTTTAAGATACAGAATATTTAGACTCACCTGTTACAAAATCCGGCAGTGAATGTTCAAAAAAATATATTTCGTCAACACTGAACGCTAGGCACGGCTAACCTCATCGGCCGCACGTGCGAGACTGAGGGGCCCCGGATAAGGTAGGGAGCGGTTATTGAGTGGTCAAAGATTATGAATTGGCAAAGAATAATTATACTCCAGGTGAATGTGGTTTTTTTTTTTACAAAACTTTGAAACACTTTAGCAAAGGGGCTAAATCGCTTATTTAAATTAAATCTACACAAATATTAAATGAATGTATATTTAAATTCGATTGGCAATAAGTTCGTTACAATAAACTTAATAGATTGAAAATGAACTGTGTTTTTTTAAATATTCTCGTGTTTGGAAAAGTAGGTTAATGAGAAAATGATGTTACAAAGTTTTTTTTTTAAGTCGTCTATTGTTTAATCTGATTAAATATAAAAGACATATTTTAAGACTATCTATTTTAATACTAATAAAATATCAGACAAGCAAGTAAATGTATGTAATTAAAAAAAATAAGCCACAGATTGCCACAGGTTAAGGTGCCATTTTTTTGAGAATCAGCCCTAACTTATATTCTAAAAAAAACAACCCGCTATCTATTACGGTTCAAAAAATATACCTAGCTATTTAAAGTTAGGTTGGACGGACGGAGACGGACGGAGACGGAGAGTGTAGGCATATTAATAGGGTCCCGCTGGCCCACCCTTCGGGTACGGAACCCTAAGAAGAGAATGGAAAAATGATGGCACGGTTCAGAATGAAATTGACAGTAGGTACCTATTCAATTTTTAGCCAACATCTGGGGCACATTTTATAAAGCTACAAGTTACAATTTTACAGGTCTAAACTGGCAACACTGCTCAAACAGCTGGGGCACGTTTTATAAAGCTACAAGTTTAGTTATGCCGGCACCACACTTCGCTATTCGCTATTCGTTATGCGGCTGCGCCGTATTTGTTAAATATTTGCGCCGTATTTGTTAAGCCGGCATTACAATTTTATAGGTCTAAACTGGCAACAATGCTCAAATGGTTGGTCGTCATTGGTCGAGGTTGTGTCAAATGGAAACTTGTAACCTGTAAATTGTAATTTGTAGCTTTATAAAACAGGCCCCTGTTGCTTAGTGTGGTGTTTGCCCCTTGAGAATATAGTAATTTCACCTTTTTTTGAAGAAAAAATTCAAAATTTCTTACAATGTTCGGACCGTTTATCAAAAATTAATACACACATGGCTTTTACAATTATTCGATTTTGTCTTTTCGTCCCGAAATTTACGTATTATACTCGTTGCTGTCAACTTTGGAAGCATACAGAGCTATTACAGAGAATTGACAACATAATAAAAAACACTTTGGCTTCGATTTTAAACATAAATTTAGATGAGCGAGAGTGGTTACAGGCCTCACTTCCAGTGCGATTCGGTGGTTTAGGCATCAGGTCCGTCTCTGGTGTCGCTCTGCCAGCGTTTCTGTCCTCAGTACATAGCACTCAAAATTTAATTCAGAAAATTCTTTCAGCCTCAATTTCCAATTTTAACATCCCTCATTTTGAACAGGCCAGAGATGCATGGTTTGTAGCCTGCCCGAATACCGAGCTCCCCAAAACTCCTTCTTCTCAGAGGTTGTGGGATGGACCGATCTGCGAGCAAGTACGGAATCAACTCTTAGAAACGTGCAACAGCTACGCAGATCGTGCCCGTATCCTAGCGGTTGGAGTATGGGAATCGGGTTTATGGCTACAGGCGCTCCCATCGTCGAACACTGGAACTCTTTTAGATTCATCTACTTTCAGAATTGCAACTTCACTCCGCTTGGGTGCACAATGTTGTGCTCCTCACCGTTGCCAGTGTGGAGCTAGCGTCGACCGGCTTGGTCACCACGGCTTGTCCTGCGCGAGAAGCGCTGGCAGATTCTCCCGTCACTCCAGCCTTAATGACATTATTCGCCGGGCTTTTACCAGCGCCAACTGTGCGGCCATTTTGGAACCAAATGGTCTCATGCGTGACGATGGTAAAAGACCTGATGGGATGACCCTTATTCCGTGGAAGTTGGGACGGCCATTGGTGTGGGATGCTACTTGCGTGGACACCCTTGCGTTGTCACACCTTCCCGGATCGAGAATTAAGGCTGGATCCGCGGCAGAATCAGCGGAGACCCTGAAAAGGCGCAAGTACAGTCAGCTCGATAGAAGCTACGTATTTGAGCCTTTTGGGGTCGAAACTTTAGGACCGTGGGGACCAGGAGCTCATAAATTTTTTAAAGCCAAGCGCCTGGTCGACACATCTCGTGACCAAAATGCTGACCTTTATTTGGCACAAAGATAAAGCATTGCCATTCAACGTAGCAATGCTGCCAGCATTTTGGGAACGATGCCCACTGGCAGCGGTTTATTAGATTAGTGTAATTTTAAGTTAATTTTAGGTATATTTTATTGTATATATTTTTAACAGTCCTAAATAATTTGACTGCGTTGTGACAATTAATATTAAGGCGGTTTTAAAATAAACTTTTATCTCAATTAAAAAAAAAAACCTTAAACTAACTCGACATTGACAAAATCACCTTTAATATGTCAATCTCTTAACTATTTGTATTATAAAATTATTCGTGTTTTTGTCTTTCACATAATTAATTATGTTTGACCGTTTCGAAACCAAATACAACCTCGCTCGATATTTTGTACAATAAATTCAAATCATTGCAATGCAAAATGGAAGAAATTAGTTTCTATCATTTATACCTTAAATATTGTTTAACTAGCAGTTGCCCTCGACTCCGTCTGCGCAGAAAAATAAAACATAGCCTAGGCTATGATATTATATTACTCAGGGATAATGACGATAATGTAGCATTCTAATGGTGAAATAATTTTTGAAATCGGTCCTGTAGTTTTTCAGTTTATTTGTTACAAACATACTAAAACATATAAATACAAATCTATGCTCTTTATAATTATTCTAGTGTAAAATCTATAAAGACTGGAGTTGAATTTTTAAGTTTATCCATTGTTTATCCCCATTCCTATACTAAGTTTTAAAAAGTGGCCTCCCCAAACACGCAGTTGAGGATACGAAAAGACGCCTCACCATTTGACATCTGATTTGACATTGACAGATACTTGCTAGCTTTGAGGTTGCTTGCTGATCCCTCGTAAGCGTATTTAATTGATTTTCTGGCTTAATTCGAGGACAATCGATATGGAACCAAAAAGTGAAGAGAATTCTGCCGAGAAAACAATATTTGAAGCTATCGGTCAGGAAGACTTGGACCTGTTCAAGAATATCCTGGCTCATCATAAAGGCAACGTCGATTTCTTTGACGAAAATGGTATGACCGCGCTACAACATGCCGCTTATAAGGGTAACAAGGATATGGTGCAACTGCTGCTCGATAGGGTAAGTAATAAAACTAGCAACTATAAAAGTTTCGTGTCAGGAATATATTAAAAATATCTTATTCGTTTCATGTTTCTGTCTTGGAGTTTACGTATTAAATTAGTTTTAACTCGAAAGGGCGCGGACGTGATTTCTGGAAAGCATGAGTACAACTACACGGCTCTGCACTTCGGCGCTTTGTCTGGCAACTCTGATGTGTGCAAGCTCCTGCTGGATGCCGGTGCCAAGTCCACCACAACCAATTCCGTGGGTCGAACAGCCTCACAAATGGCAGCCTTCGTCGGGAACCACCACACTGTGGCCACCATCAACAACTTTGTACCCCGCACTGAAGTGTCCTACTACTCAGTACCTCAAGGAGTAACCGAAGCCTACTTACCCTCTTTCCTCGTAGACCCTCTTCATAAGTTTGTACTGGGAGTCAATATTCATCCTGTAAGACTCGCACTCAACCTGCAGAACATCCCCGGCTTATTGGAGAATGCTGACAAAATTAGTAAGGTTCTTGAGATGTTATGCAAAAAAGAAATGACAAGAGGCAGTGAGACTAACGAAGTTATGGCATTTAAATACCACTACCTCTCATACATTGTCCGAGAAATACACAATATCAGGGACAAGCAGAAACCTATCTCAGAAGAAAAGAAACATGACATTGTTGAAGTGTTTGCGAAGAAACTCCTAAAGCCAGGTAAAGATGGAATGTCATTAGATCTGATGGATACATTCCTTAAAGACTGTGTTAGGGAGTTCCCGTACAGAGAGTGTACCACTTTCCACCAAATGGTGTCGTCCCTAACAAGCAAACACCCTCCCCCGGCATTGACTGTCATAAATTGCACTATTAATGGTCAACGAGGATTTGTTGATGCTATCCCTTACTGTAGCACGTGCGGGGAAGAAAAACCGGCGAAAAAGTGCTCTAAGTGTAAGTCAGTGCAGTACTGTGACAGAGAGTGCCAACGTCTGCACTGGTTCATCCATAAAAAGGCTTGCAACAGAGAGTCTAGTGCGCCTGCCACCACACCCAACGCAAAAGCAAATATTGATACCAGCGAGCTCAGTGCAGAGCTTCAAAACCTTGTAGCAGGATAAATTAAATGATAAGTGTAGTAAATGAATGTATGCACCAAGTCAAGTGATTCCAGTTCGTCAATAGATGTACCTATAAATATTTTCTTGATACTTATTAAATATTGAAACTAAGCTTACATCATCATTTCATTGTCTAAATGTTTCTAAAAGTGATTTGTGACTAATTAAAAATATTTACATGGATAAAACACGAGTTTCTTCTATATACCCAATTTATATTGCTTTTTACTAGATATTAAATCAAAATATTATATCTCGTAGGTATTTTAATAAAGGGTGTCAGCTCTTATAATAAACGAGATATTCCTCATCATGTTACCGCTAAACGTACCAAAGAACACAATGGTTAACATAAATAAAGTACTTATCATCGAAGTTTGTCGACAGTAGTAGGTATGAAGCTCTATAAAATACTAAAATTCTAAAATTGCAGGTTAGCTTTATATTTTATCTTAGCATGAGGAAATTGAACACTTATTTAATTAAACCAGCTTCTTGGTTGAATTGAAATTCCAACTAGATTCTTATAGATACATCTTGCTAGCGACATCTGTTCGTATTTACACAAAACCTTTAGCAAATCGGTTAGCGCTTCAGCAGTGTGTTCAATTTATAAGTTACCGAACACGAACACGCACATATTTGTTAAGCCTAACCATAGATGGCGCTAGTATAACACCAAAATACAATCTACTTTTCCTGATTTTTAAACGACTTCAAAAAAGGAGGCAATACCGTCTTTACCATAAGGGCACACGGGGCCCGTGCCCAGGGCCCCCATCCTCAGGGGGCCCCAAAAGACCGACAATTTATTAAATAGAAGACCATAGTAGAAAATGTTAGTATAATTCGCTTATTTTAATTTCCAAAAGGGCCCCAAATTCTTGTGTGCACTAGGGCCCCAGCATTATTTAAGACGGCCTTGGGTGGAGGTTCTATGTTCCACTGTATGTATTATTATTTTAGCATGTCCACTGATTTCTCCGTCAATTGTGGACCGATTTTAAGAATTCTTTATATTTATACTTCCGACGTGGTCCCATCGTCGCCAAATCTGAATCTGATGAGATCTGTGGGGAATTCAGGGAACTCCTCAAATATTACCTATAGGCATACAATAGCGATTTTAGTAAGTATTTTTAGTAACAAGTCCAGGATTTGCATTGCGAAATTATCAATTGGTGAAGTGGAACTGATGATGACGACCACAGTTGGTCACCGGAACTCCTCAAGGGTACGTAATAAAATAAAATAAATAATAATAAATATCAGGGGACAATGTCACACCAATTGATCTAGTCCCAAATTACATGGCAAAATGACACTCGCCTTGTAAAATTTACCCCCTGCCCATACCCCCCCCCCGCCCAGAATGCGTAAACCGCTAAATTTTGGTAAGACTCGGCAGATCCTCGTTTCTAGTGCCAAGAAGAAGAAAGTTATAAACAAAGTTTCATCGATTATTTAGTTTTCCTGTATTATAATGAAATAGTCGTTAAAATACCGATCAATCATGGCGAAGCTGGAGGTTCGTTTGGGGTAGTTATATGTCCATGTGACTCGTAAAAAAACAAATGACTCTGATATTTAAGAGGAGATTCTATATTACTCCTTTAGGTTGGCACCACATGTGAGATCTCTAGATTTTAGTCTCTAAAGCACAAAACTACAAGTTTTTCATGTTCGCATTTCTTCAAAAAAGATGTGGAAGACTTTATTGATTTTCCAGTCTGGCCACTGCTAAAGTTTTGCAGGATAGGGCTCACTCAGTACCCTTACCCTGAGTTACCTACTCGCTATCTGCACTCTTTAAGATACTGCGAGGGACAGAGCATTTGACTCGCTAGCGAGAACTTTAAATGTAACTCATGGTAAGGGTACAGGCTACAGTACTTGTACTATTACATGGTAAGGGTACAGTACTTGTACTATTACTTATTCTGTGGTACAAGTGGCTTCTGAGCCCGTATAAACTCGATATCCATTGATTAAATGATAACGCATTTAGCTTGGTTGGTTTGGTAGTGAACGTGCCTGCGAAGCTAGCGGGCCCGGTTCGATTTCCGGTGTGGGCATACATGTGTGTAAATATAATTATCTTTCTCTATATATATATATATATATATATATATATATATATATATATATATATATATATATATATATATATATATAAGTATAGTATAGTAAGCCTTGAGCTTAGTTTTGGACTAAAAAGGTCAATTTGAGTGAGTTTTATTTTACGAGTAGACATTGTGTAGAAAATAAATTACGTGTTCTCTCTCTTGATTTTACAGATTTAAAACCCGAATAACCTAGAAGATCTCACAGAGTTTAAAAGTAGTAGTGAGTATTTAGGAAAAGGAAAGTCAGCGTTTCTAAATTGACATAATTACTTACATCTTACCTATTGATGAATCACGAGGAATGCATCTCAGTAGATTTGTCGTTAATTACCTATTACACATGTCATTTACTTACATTAAGTCTCACATAAATCAGTAGATACATTTTATTTAAGTACCTACATAAGCAGTGCATGTATCGTTGCGTTGCCTAGAAGGCCCATGCAAGCGTGGAGCTTATAAGGTACGGGGCTAGGCCAATTTGTGCGAGCTAATAATGTACCTATTTATCAATAGCTTGCCCGCGACTCTGTCAGTATTTTCTCAAGAAATCTTCATATCAGCTAAAAGTTGTCCATACTCACTGCTGGATATAATCTTCCCCAAGGATCTCCACGAGTCGGTTTAACCCCCAACAAAAACAGAGGGGGTTTAGTAAGGTTAACCTGCGTAGGTATCTCTGTGTGTGTGTGTGTGTGTGTGTGTGTGTGTGTGTGTGTGTGTGTATGTACTTATGTGTGTATTTATCTATGTAGGTTCACTAATGTTTTATCAAATCATCATTTGGCAAACGTATTCGTTACCGTTTTGCACCATAGCCATGGTCGTCAACGTATATGTAGAAATCAAAGTTAAGCACTCTAAAAAAACTTGATCTTTATCTCGCATTTTTATATCATGGAGAAGACTAACGAACACTTAATAGAAATTTGCATTCTCAAGCGCGATCCTTAGACCGCAAATGCGTTGCTTACCCCGAAGACTAAGATGGAATGCGTCTATGCGAGTTATTTCGCCGGTTGTCTATCCGCACAACGGAACACAACAATGCGAATGCTGGTTGTCGGTAGTTTAAAGGATAACATGGTGGTAGCAATCCGGACGGACCTTGCATAAGTTGTGTTATTCTCTCGAAAAACGGCGGTCGGTCGGACGGACGAGCGAATGGAATTGGCGAGTTTAAGTACTCCCGTCCCACCGAACAGAACACATTTTAGCGCGTGCATTGTTAATTAGGCAGCCTTAAACGTTCGAGAAGTCATGCTTCACTCTGACGGGACTACTTAAACTCGCCGCTTGGACAATCACTCGTTCGTCCGTCCGTTCGTCGTTGTTGAGGGAATCACACCCAAGGTCCTATCACCACTACATAATTCACGACGAGAGGCCCGTTTCACGAAGCTACAAGTTAAAAATTACAAGCGGAAGTCTCTTTCTAACTCCTTTCGGTAGAAAGTGACTTCCGCTTGTAATTTGTAACTTGTAGCTTCGTGAAACGGGCCACAGATGCTACATTTGTCAGTTGTTCTTCTGGAAACGCGAGCTTTAAATAATTTGTGACGTTATCTATGAAAAGGAACCTTATTGTCGATGGCGCTTCCGCCATTATTAAAAATGCTCCGATATAAATACAACATCGCGTGACGCAGTGCGGCGTAAGCGCCATCGACAATAAGGTCCCTTTACATAGATAATGCCACATTTATCCTCGTAAGGCCCATCATAATGCAAACAGGGAGTTTTTTGTAAGTGGGACTTTGAATCTACCGCCAAGGTAATAAAGTTCAATTACGTTTGTTCGATAATGCCATTTTCAGTTTATGCGCATAGGAAAATAAACCTTATCCTTATTGCAATAGAGTTTAAATTAATTATGTACATCCTATTGCACACTGGGCCTTACGAGCAGGTTATAATAAAATACTGTCATATATTTAAACTGTGTATTTAGGTAGGAAATCTACAAAAGCATACGTAGATGTTTATAATAATTTCTCTAGTTATGTACAAATTAAATCTATTTCCTAATTATTACAAATATCTTAAGAGTATAATATAATTTATTCTCCTTTAGTTGTATTTCTATACATGACAAGACTTACATAACACACTGGTATAGAAATGTTTTATCTATTTGTATCTTCGTTGTTGCCAGTGATGACATATATCTAAGTAGTAAGTAATTGATATTTAAATATATAATTAATGAGATGAACACCATTAACACATAAATATGAAGATATTTAAATAATCTTACAAGGCACTGTTATTATCACAAACAATATATCTCAAATAACCTACGAGGTAATTCCGTACTCACAATAAAATACGTGTAAAAATATTAACACTATTTACATTTTAAGTAGCTATTGCAAATAATGCCCGTCAAGCGATAGCTTAAGGAATTTACACAATAAACGAAATTCGAATGCTTATAATCTTTCTATTCACTCAATTAGGTTTTGAAGGTAAAGAACAATGTTTCGAATCTCGTTTTCAGATGTACTCCTTTAATACAGTACAATAAAGTTCACACCAAACAGCACCGGTGGCGCAGTTGTACCCTTTTAGCTTTAGAGTAAAATAACAATCTTAAATCCTAAAAACTAAACAATCAGCCTTCACCTAGAAGCGCGCTTATGGTAAAACTTTTCAATCTGCGACACGGCGCTGGAGCAGGAACCGGAGGGAAAGGTACTGCGGGCGGGGGAGGGGGAAAGGCTGGCCACCCGAACCCTGCCATGGGACCTGGGCAAAAAGGCATCGGCATCGGCAAGTGGCTGAAGTAAGGAAGTTCAGGGGGACAGAGCGCGGGAGGCGGGGAGATGTTTTCAGGTGGAGCGATGAGCGGAGCGGGCGAGTCTACAAGCGGAGGCGATCGCGGCGAAGACGAGCGAAGACTCCCTTCTTCAGAGCAGGAGGAAGCAGCGTCAGAACAGGCTCTCTTGGGCTCTGGGGACTCGGTGGACTCTGTGCTTGTGTCGGTGTCGACCGTCTTCCTCTTGCACTTGGACTGACCGCAAGCGCGGAAACCTTTCGCGAATGGATTGTTGTCGATCTTCAGCTTCGTTATACGGTCATTCTGTAGACAAAAACAATACGATAAGTCAAAATTATGAGTATAAGCCGCTGGAATTGATTCTGACTCTACATTATTTAGGAGTAATTCGCAAGGCAAGTCTATTATTTACGATACCTATAAGTACTTCTCTATAAGTAGGTATGAGTACGGTTATCTTTGTCTGGTAAGTACTATACCCATAGTTTATACTAGTTATAGACTATGGTTTAGTTTTTTTTCATGGTATGGAGAATGCACACGAGCACACAACTAATGGTAAAGTGAGATCTTTGACCATCAGTTTGGGAGTATGTCTATTCGTGTTACATTTTCTTATATTTAAATATTTATGGTGTCAAAAATAATGAATATGAAGTATTTCGCATCTTTAGAATTATAGTGACTTAATTCACAAATGTTGGATTTCGAGTTAGGTCTCTATATGTCTCAAAGTCGAAAGCTGAGATGTTGAATTAGTTAGGTCGCTATAATTCTAAAGGTGCGATTTGTTGATTGCGAAATAAAGTAAATACATTATGAAATGCTAGAGCATAGCTATTATAATTTATAATAAAGTATCGAAATTCAATCTAACCTCATAATTATACACATTAATAACCGCTTAAACGTAACGGTTACAGATCCACGGAAACCTTTCTTATCTCGTTCGAGAATGCAATTTAAACATCCGTTTCCGCATACATCCCTAATAGCTTGTAAGGCATAATTGTCACATGTGGCGTGGCGTGGCGTGGCGACAGGCCAATTAGCTAGGCGCATGCGCGGCGCCGGCGCAGCCAGCCAACCGCGCTGCACGGAATACGATACTCGGAAGCTTTAGCTAATAGTTTGCGCTTATGCAAAGTTGTGACGTTTTTGGAAACATTAGTAGGTACTTGTGTTTTAAATGGCTTCTTGGAATTATTGCGAGTTGCGAGGGGTTAAAGAGTTCTAGTTTCATTAAGGTAATGCGATCCCGCGTCTAATCCTATCCTATTAGTTAATTGTATTATTAATGGCAAGTATGTGCTTAATTGTTTCTTTGTCAGTCCTATTGTTCCGTTTAGAGAAAAAAAAAAATACAATTCCACACGTTACCTATTACAATTCAATAAGTTCGACGAAGCCGGGTTAGTTAGTTATTTATGGTCTTATGAGCAAGTTTTGAACGATTTCTCACCAAATCTAGAAAACCATGAGTCAACACCATCAAGCCCTATCATTGAGAGTGCCACGTTTTCGAAGCTGCGACTTATCTAGCGAAATCCTGACCGCAAACAATCGTCAATATGCGAAGTCACTTGTGAATGTTTACCGGCGTGATAAGGCGGCGCCGGCGCCGATAACAGAACACCCGCCGAGATAAAAACAGTGCTAAAATGCCTGCAAGAATACCGCTAAAGTCTACTCCTTAATTTAGTCGGCTAGTGATAGAACCGGGGTGCTCAGGCGCCGCCCCCGGCCCGCCCTGTCGCCTATGACGTCACGCGCCAAACTCTCAGGCGTTTTCACTTTTTGCATTCGCATATTGGCGACTGTCGCCAGTTTTTTACATTTATAATTAGGCCTTAGTTTAAACATGTTAAAACCAACTTGAAAATCAAGGGTCCTGACGAGTGACTTATTTTTTTGGTGGATTGTAATTGAAGCTGCGCCTGCGTGCCACCTAGTTACGCTCAGGCGGCTACTACAAAAGGTAGTTTGTAATTCGTCAGTAATTCGCGACAATGCTGGAGCCGGCGGGCGTCCGCCTGTCCGGGGATAATGCGCAATGATACGCCGCCGGCTTTGTCCGGTCCCGTTAGCGTCCCGGATAATCCCACAGAGCTGCCGATGTAAATGGACGAGGGAACCGTTCGCGCCTCGCTGCAGTCAACTGGGACCACAAAGGCACCGCGGGCGCAAAGATGCCGCGACCTAATTACACTGCGAGGATTACGTAAGCACGGCGGCCATTGTGGACCCACAAACAACAGCGGGGGGCGAGTTAACTAGATAAATAAATGTCATTAGAATTGAGGTATCGAATAAATCCGATTATGATTCATCGCGTTTGCTCAGTGTTATGTAAAGTTCGCTCAAATTGGTAACATGTGAGGGGATAGTTGAACAATTCGCGGTAGAAAGCGACTGAGTTTTGCATTAAATTGACATGTGTTTTATTTTCCTATAGCTGCTATTAAAAAATGCAACGTCTAATTCTATGAATGTGAAATTATTCTAAACCTCAGTCGGTATGCTTGAAAGTTATCTTGGCTTTAAGCTGGTAACCCTCACCTACAAAGGAGTTAAACAATGAAAGGACTAAGAGGATTAGAAGGCCAAATACTCAAAACTGGACTAAAAATTTAGGAATTATCATGCGGTATCAGTGAACAGTTCAAGCTGACTCAAAACAAAAGCGGTAACATGTATCATCGCATGAAAATGTTAAAAATAACCGTTTATTCTCATCGCGTTTACAATTATGAGAAGGGACAAGACCCCCTGCCTACAGAGTGGCACATTTAAAAAGTAAATTAGCCGTCTTTTGTTTTCCTAAGTATACAATGGCCACTTGAGGCGCAATCGGAACTGTTTTTATCTGTGGCATTTTTTCTGGCACCACGGTAAAAGCATTGGCGCCTTCGCCCGAAAAAAACGGTCAGAGTGCGAATCATCGCTGGTTCCTGGAATTTTAGAGCGTTTTCGGGGAAGTTAGTATGTGATCATATCACTAGGATTTCCCAAGTTTTGATAATCTACCGTTACGTACGTTACGTTACGTATATTGCGATATAAATTTCGTAGTTCACAATTAATTAATTGTCCAAGTTAGACACGAAATTAGGTTATCGCCATTAATATTTTTCTGTTACAGTTTATCCCGACAGTCAATGAAACGCACAGAAAGATAATAAATAATCAAAATATTTTTAAGGTTCTATTTAGCCTAAAACTCGTTTTCTCTACATCTTTGGCCAATACTTATACGAATGTAAAAGTTGGTGCTATTATATGAAGTTTAACTGGCAAGTTTTAGCTATATTATTATTATTTATTTATTTATATGCTCAAGCTACATTAAGTACTCATTTTCAGCACAAGTTAAATACATTATTAATGATTGTATTTAAGTTGCGATTATATCAATATCTATTAGAATTTTACAGACCCCAGGCTACAAATTTAAAAATTAGAGCAAATACGAGCTCCACGGGCTCTATTCTACTCGGCAAAACATAATTGCTTTTAATATGTTATAGTATTGTCAACGTTAGGATAGCTCTTATTTACTTGACAGTAATGGCGGCTCAGTTAGAAACAATACGACAAAATGTCAAAGGCAATATGGTTACGGAGTAGAATACAGTCGAGTTCATAAATATGTGTACACTTTAGTACCTTGTCACTTTAATCGCTGTGACAATTAATATATGGCAGTTTAAACATTAAATAGACAAGGTACCAAAATGTACACATATTTATGAACTCGACTGTACAATCAACGTTGCTAACAACCGAATATTCGACTTTGACTGGACGACAACGCAAATTATTTTCCTATGATATAGTCGTTTTTAGTAACTTACTCGTAAGCCTTAACACCTGGCCTTGTGTCACGGCAAGGGCAAATCCCTCAGTGGTTCACTCTTATTACTAATATCGTAGAAAGAAAGGGAACCAAAAGATAATGTGGCCACTTTGGCCCTTATCCTTGGTGGTCATACAGGGGCCTATACTAATAATATTAGCTCACTCAATACAATTTTCTTCAAGTCTACCAGTGAAATGTGCCACATGGACTAATATTATTAGTCTAGGGAGTTTCGAGAAACTGGCCCCGGGGATACAGAATTATATGTACAGTCACAGGTACAAACCAAACCAAAGGAAGGAAGGAAACGCCGATCGTCAGACGATCAGATCGGGGACATATTAAGAAAGGGCCAGGTCACGAGACCCTAAACCGACGCACTTACTCGTATATGGCAAGACTTATGAGTGTGGAGGGAGCGAGGGATTACGAGTAATTGTCTGGATCGTAGCAAGTGGAAGGAAGTGGTCTCTACCTACCCCTAGAGGAAAGAGGCGTGATTGTATGTATGTACTACAAACCTGGTAAGCGGTGACGGCGATGAACTCAGTCTCAGGAAAGGAGAAGGCGGCGTGAGGGGCTCCCCAAGCCAGGGCTGCGGCGTCCCGCGCTCGGACAACTACCACGCGTGGCCGGTACTTATGCATAGACGTCAGCACCATCTGCGGGAACAGATACAGTTAATGGCTGAAGAGGAAAGACGCGTGGGACCACAGAATAAGAACATATAGCATAGAAACCGGACTATAAGACGTACTTTGCGTCAACTATCTTTCTCTACTTTTTAGATTACGTATTACATGAGAAAAAATGAAATAAAAAGTAGGCTGTTTTTTCTTCTTTAACTGTCATTGTCACAAGGTTTTACACAGGGACTTCTTCGTCCTTCCTATAGGAAGGATTTGTCTTTCCTTGTCTGTAGGTCCAAATACTATAGGTGCTTATAGGGCCAAATCAAGCCTTACTTGTGACGATGTACCAAATAACGAAAGAACAGCTATAGATTCATCTCTTTCCAACTCACTATGAAAATCATAAGTAAAAAGAAGTGAACCATAATGTATTTTCTGCTTATTTAGTACGGTTTCTATGCCTTTAGTCTTTATTTTGTGCGTGGGACAGATTCTATATTCATGCGCCTTGAGGAAATACGGACGAGCTCAGAAGGAGCTGTACATTTTTGTAGTCGTAGCTATTGATATTCTAAATTCAAACTACTCTCACCTCAATACGACAAGGTGATACAATGTACAGCTTCTTTGAAACTGGATTGGCAAATAACAGTTTGATGTGGAAACAGGTGGAACAACAATATATTCAAGAGGCATCATATAATTCAAAATCAAAATGAAATATCAAAGCCACACACCACATCATCATCAGTAGTTTTTAAGTACACAATGTGGGTCCAAAGACGCCCACTTTTCACCCAATCGCTGCTTAGGTTGCTGCTTTAAAGTAATACAGGTGCACCTGTTTTGCACTAAACGCTTTTTTCTCAAGTTGATAAAGACAAAAGTTGATTACCTGGTCTAATTATTTGTGAGGTTGGTTGTTGGTCTTACTTTATAAATTCTTGTAACATTAGCATACCTATATGCTTTCGGTTTCCAAACAACCAAGCCACCAAGAAGACAAGTATATCGTCACATCCATGGCAAATTGGCGAATCTGCACTTTCATTTTAAAAGACAATGACGGAAACGCCTCTTGGTAAAGTAGCGAATCTGCTATTCTAATTTTGAATCGAAATGCAGATTCGCAACTTTGCCATGGATGTGACGTGGCAAATTAGTTTTAAGATGATAAATACATAATAAGATAAATTGGCAATCCTAATTACCTATACCCAACCAACGTAGCAAATAAAAAGTATTCGAGTTATTTGCACAACAAACTATTTAACATCTCCGCTAATCAGCACTTTTAGACACATCCAAAACCAATAAATAATACAAATACAAACAAACTAACAACTCAGCCAACTGGCCCAAATATTCAAACAGCAAACTTTCAACAAAAAGGTAGATGCGCACTGGCGACGACTGTCGCGACACGGCGGCGGGTGCGTTATGTTGCGGCTTGTGTGTACAGGCCCTTATGACACTTGACAATTTGCTACCTGCAGAATATTTTTCATCCTGTCATTACGTCACATCCTTTTTTGTCAAGTGTTTTTATGGAGGTATATTTTAAATCTAAGAAAAAAGACCTGTCGTACAAATTGTAACTTTTAAACTACGTTGTAGTTTAGTTTATGCAAGTACGCCATTTTGTTTCGTTATAAACTTTCATTGCCTTCGCGCTCAAAATGGTGGAAATGTTGAGCGAAACAAAAAGGTAAGTAGACGTTTTTTCGCTGCATGTGCGACAGCAAATCACGCTTGAGAGAGCTAGGTAAATAAAAAAACGTCACGCAAACACATGTCGTGTCTATGTCTGCAGATAAAGCTGTCTAGACACTGGCTAATTGCGGCTGCCGGCGTTTTTGCCAGCACAAGTGTGCGCGCCCCTTTACGCCGCCTACGCGAAAAAAGTTATTACTGACGCCCACTGCCTATGGGACAATAGTCTATAGATATAAAATGTCTATTGCATCAATAAATTACTGTATTTCCTAGTGGTTTATACAATCAATAAAAAATAGAGCTTTCTAAAGTTACGGCTGTGATTTATGGGGAAATACGGCTGTCATAAATTTCCTTATATACATTTTTGTTAGCGGGACAAATCCGCCGTTTTTTATGAATGATAGAAAGGACATTCAAAGCTATAAATTAGGAAGAGTCGTCACGCCCAAACTGCCCATACTTTAAAGTGTCGTATCTCAGTAATTATTAGGTAACTATTGTATAGAAATTATTCTAAAACCTAAATTGTAGTAGTCTTGTTTATTTCTTTTGCACACAACTTCGCTGTAAACCCGTTTTAAGAATAAGAAGAAGAGCTTTCGAATTGAACTACGCAAACTGAAAAATAAACTGATAGTTTTGCAGTTTTTCCTTAAGAAATCCGAATAAAAGACCAAAAGTTCAGCTGTACATCGCGTTTTGCAATTTTATAGTAAGGTAGGTATGACTGGCCTAACGAGCCGAAAAAAAAATGTTAGATAGATCGACTTAAATAAATGTTAGTTAAATTACAAAATAACTTGCTTGATACTAACAGCTTTGGTTAATACTATAAATAACTAATAAGTATCATAGCTATTTTATTCCAATTGTTTCAACTAAGAGAAAATCTCTTGGTTGGCTCTCCTTTTTTTTGAGTGTGGTAAGCAACCCGGACGGACCCTGCACCAGATCCACTAGAAGGAGTTTTTGTAAAACGCAACTTGAATAGGCCAACCCTGCACATGTCAACCACCGTAAGTAATGTTTCTATAATATTTAAGATATCTACAGATAATAAATTCGATTTTAAGATATGGAGCAAGTAAAAAGCATCCAGCAAAAGGAATCCTGCCGCGAGCCGGGCTAATTGCCGTTTATTAATTTCCAACTCTCGTATTGTCGGCATTGTTACATACCGGCGCTGGCGTCTTCCAATAACCACAGAAAAACAGCCCTTGTGTTATTTGAAGAAAATGTGAATCGCGCTATTTTTTATTGTAACTTTTTTGTGTTTGGGTAAAGTCAATTTTGAGTCACTTCCCGTTATCTTTGGAAGATATATATTTTTATATTTTTATTACCCGACTGCCCAAAGGAGGGTTATGTTTTTCGAAGTATGTTTCTATTTTTGAGCACAGGCTACAGCCTAAAACGGTTTAAGTAAAATATTAACATATGAGGTGTCATTCGATTAGTATTAATTGTCGAAGTGACATCCTTATGTATAAAATTACAATATAGCATCTAAAAAAAACGTTTCTTTTTCATTTTCTAATCATGAAAGAGTACTCGATTGCCTGACATCCATCGCCTTGCAAATCTTTAAGAGTTCCAAGCACACAGCCTTCCATCGACACATAATTGTATTTAAACGCAATAACAATGCAACGGTATAGTGTCTAAGAGATGATGAAGTCGCGAGGCAAGCAGGATGTTTATTATACTTGATGTAAACCGACCGAATTAAGATTCGTAATGCCGGCACCACACTTCGCTATTCGCTATTCGTTATTCGGCTTATGCGCTTACATTCGACGAAGTGTGGAGGGTTTATTCGTCTATGTTTGCTTTATTCGCACGCATAACGCATAAGCGCGATAGCAAATATTTTAACAAATACGGCGCAGCCGCATAACGAATAGCGAATAGCGAAGTGTGGTGCCGGCATTAGATTTGTTTCGATAAAAGATGTCCGCGCAAAAAAATTACAGTCAGAAACAATAGTTAGCTTATCTCTTTGAATTTCTAATGATTTGTGTTTTTTCTAGTGATACTTATTGATTCTTTCTTTGATACGGGAGAGATAATTTTCAAGAGTTTGTAACTCTTGGCGCTACCAAATTAATAGCTTAGTTAGAGCAAGCCAGATTTTAATTTCCTCTTGGTTTAGATGAAACACTATTCGACATCAGCGAAAGCTACCTGCTCAGTAGGCTTTCTGTGTTTTTTTACTTCATGCCAACGTCAAACTTTTTCAAAAATGATCAATTTGAAAGTAAAGCGAACGAAACGTATCGGAATGATGGGTGCTATCGGCTTCAATCTGAATGATCGAAGACGTAGGTGATGGAGGAGCTACCGGACGCGAAGCTTATGTCTATCCGTCAATCCGTCTGCCGTCAATCGGTCCGTGAGAACGATACGACACTAGATATCTATTTCGTGATTTCTGACCCCGTTGAAACTTTAATATTTTTATAAACTTCGTTATGGGAATAACTCTAATATTGTTAACGTTGGCGTGAGTTAACAGGTTTTGTAACGGGATAAAATTTAGCTCACCATAATGTAGTATTTTTTTGCTGGCCTGTTTTTGTATCCCACTGCATGTCCCAATGTAAATTTATAATATTTAAATAGGCATGTCTTTTCTATTATTATGGTTGTTTGGAGGAGATCGCTTTGTAGCGAGAACACCGTGTACCTGGTTAGATAAAATTGTTATTATTTGTTTTAATTGTGCAATAGAGATAACTAGATTAAAAAAACTCTGGATTGGTAATTAAATATAGCCTGGTAGTAAATTAACACCAAACAAACTATATTGAGAATTTTTGTTTAGTTTTCAAATTATATTTAGCTTATGTGATGTTATTGCCATTAATTGACGCGCTCACCCACATTAGCGGTTCATGAAATTATGAACTTAGTTTTATGATTCCGAGATTAAATCAAATTTGAACCGTGAGAACTTCAAATTATATCGATGTTAATTAGTTGTAAAAGCATAGTTTTTATTAATTGAGATTGACATTGGCAGACTCTAATTAACTAATCGCGCTAAACTTCTAGTCCCAAAAATCGCAACGGTATTGCATCGCATAAAAACTGAGCCACTATCCCACTCGGGAAATCGATGTTGATTTTGACACGTTATCACAGGGATCGTAAAATGCGAGCAAAATTCATTGAAGTGCTAGGGTTGTCACTTATAATATAATCGAATAAATTAAATATGTATGGAGGAATGTGTTTATACTTGTTATCATTATGGTAATAAATTGCCCCTATCATTGTTCATGGTTAACTATAATGTTAAACTAAAACTTATTAGAATTGATAAGTATATTGTCTATAGATTTACGAGTAATATCTTGTCATGATTATGTCAATCTGATTGTATTATAATTGCATTGTCTCGCCACCGTAATTGCGAAAATTATTACTAACTATCGCAAGTCTAAAATTGGGAATTATTTGATTTGAAATTGTAAATATAATAAAATAATATACCAGTCAGTAAACGGAGTTTCGGATTGTGTTCAATTTCATCGGTAAAAAAATAATGTTTGTGTTATTTTAGTACCTAATATTTTAGTTCATAAATTTAGAACGATCGCCAACCCTAACTGGTTGTCATACGTCATTTCAATGGATTTTGCTCGCATTTTACGATCCCTGGATCACTTATCATATTGTTTTTAACTCTGCTGACATTACTGTGAAGTTAATACGAGCTATAATAACGTTGACAATACGATAACATGTCAAAAGAGATATGGTTTTACCCAGTAGTATATGGGCTCTGCCTGTTAGTCTGAAAAATACGAAATAAACATCTAAATAACAATTTGCTCTTGCAAGAATCGCAATAAAATATATTGATGCCGTTTAAAGATTGAGATAAAAGGTAGCATTTACACGTGTTTTACAAAAAGGCTATAACTATATGCGATAAAGGACCCTTATACAAAATATACACGATTATTAAGATAAGGAACCGGAAATCGAGCCCGACGCGGATGTGAAGCCTCCATGTCTCACTGAAACATTGCTTGGCGGTTGACGCTTATCTGTTTTTTTTTTAAATTATCTTATGTAAAGGTTTTGATTTTAAAAGTTACGTTATTATTCGTTTTAGTTCAAAAACTAATGCACTTTGAGATTTATTAAATAAAACAAATATAAAAAGCTTTATTAGAGCTTTATAAATAAGTAAATAGAATTTTAAGGAAGGTTTGTTACAAACCTAAAATTTCCTACTTTCTTTTTTATTGAAAGTTGAAGCCCTCCCATTTTAATAACTCAAACGACGAACTAAATTGTTTATGCATATTTTTACGACGTTTTAATTGAAAACAATGGTGTTTTATATCGCAATCACATATTTTTTTTGCAACTCTAGGTTTAGTTATTCAAGAAATTGCAAAATACAATACGCCATTTAATAAAGCAAGCGGTAGATGGTTGACCTTTGTTTTGTAGACAATCATTTCATATAACATATTACTCCGCAGATTTTTAATTTTATCGACAGACTTTTCTAGGAGCAAGAGATTTTGTGATACGTAATTAAGATACACGAATCCTCTACACCAGAGGTCTCCAAACTTTTTCGGCTCTTAGACCACTTGGCAATTTTTTGGTTGTGGGTGGACCCCCTGCTTACCTAACGTAAAAACTAAGCAAGAAATCTTAGGGATTTTTTTGGTGGTCTAGTCGGCTAAAAATTTACAAAGGCTACAATAAAATTTAGAGCGGAAAAATATTTTTTACAAAATAAAAACTTACACGAAAAGAAAATTAAAACTTAATTTATATAGAAAATATTACGTAAATAAGAAGGTGCGTACTATCTGCGTATGAATATGGATTATTCCATTAATGGAAAGCCAAAATTAAAGTCACGTGCTGTTTAAATGGGATCCACTATCGTGGACCCCCATTTTCCTCTCATGGACCCCCATTTATTTTTTCCGCTCACATGGACCCCTTTCAGGTCGTCGTCGACCCCTGGGGGTCAATATAGACTACTTTGGGGATCACTGCTCTACACGAATATTCCAGGAGGGCGGCTGTTCGCGAAGAATGGCGTCGCATTGTGAAGCAGGCCACAAAATCAACGTGACGACCACGACCACTCTGACAAGAGTGTTACGCCAAAGAAGAAGAGAAGAGAATTAAGATAACCTGAAAACAACACTGCTTTAGCAGAAATTAACTTTCGATGTTGTGAAATTCGATGAAAAAAATTACGGTAGAACAATGGGACACCGCGGTAGACAGTTATCTAAAAAGCATGGTTTCTGTTTTAATCCTTTTACCTTTACATTTGTAGTTTGTTAAACGAAAAGCGGTCATGCGGTCACCAAGCCTAAATTTTAAATTCTAGACTTAACACCTTTTGCAACTCAGGCCGACTTCTAAAGAAGCCACAGGTAGTTAAGTTACGTAAAGTTAACTATTAGAATTAGAAAGCACAATTAGTATAACGTTCTCAGTCTCACTTACTAATCTAGGGGTATTAGTTAAACCCTTTCTTCGTAATTGCCTTTTGGTCGAGTGAGATTATACTAATCCGTTTCATAATTATCTAGTGGTTGTTAGAGGCTTGGGTGGTAACTAGTGAACGATAGTACTTTGTTGTTTCTTTGAAAAGTTAAACGGTAGGTAACTTTTGATCAATATTTGACCTAAATTAGTTGCATTGAGGATTAGCTTATTCAGAAACATTCAGGATAGAGTTGCTGAAAGCTTTCTATTGTTAACGTAAAGTTAATGATTTCACGCGAGAGTCACTGTACACAGTGGATTATAATATCGCTACATAACATATAATCGTAATAAAAAAAAGTATCCCGCCTCGTCTGTCTGTACTTATGTATGTTCGCGATGATCTCAAAAACTACTGATCGCATCATCAATATTTTCATACGATTTTCATGATCAGTTAGATAATTTTTCACGGCAGGTTTTTAAGTTATCTATGTATAATGAATTCTGGTTTATGTACAGGTGTCAAACGCACAAAAACCAAAAGGAAGCGAGGGCCGGTCGCTATGCAGAATAAAATATAGCCAAGCATCCAACAAGATAAATTCGATAAATCTAAAAATGAACAACAGCACAAATAGAACCTCTTCATTTTGAAGTTAAAAGCGTCAATCTGAGTACCTACCTCATAAAAAGACCCTAACTTCAAACTCGATTCCCACCTCTTGACTATCGCAAATCCTTACCGCGGCTTATCCCTTTGAACCTTTAAAAAAGCGGCAAAAAGGGTAAACAAAGCACAGGAGCATTATCGCAGGTGGCGAATCCTCAAGTGCGCATGAGTTGGCTGCGGCGCGAGTATTTTCCGCGCGAACGACGCGGCTCCCTGTGCCTTACTATAGAACCTTCATGCCTCAAAAAAGCAGACGAATATGGAACCAAACTACCCTAATGTAGACCCTATTTTAAAGCACCGAAGACGTCAAAAGATGAATCAGAACGGTAAACATACAAAGAAGCCGTCGAAAGTTCATTGTTTACGTGTAATTATACAGTATTAAGAATTGTCGAGGCTGAAATTATCGCAAGTTGGGTTACTTTTGTTAGAGTTAGTGGCACTTTTTGTATGTTGCGGTGACTTATACAATATGATAACAGTACTTGAAGTGGTATTTTTAGTTTTGTCCTGCACTACATTTAGGAAAAGTGCAAGGGTATATTTTTAACATAGCTATGTTAAAGAATATTATAAATACGATATAGGTAGTTAGTCTTGCTTTCACCCGATGTACACCCGTCAAAAATATCCAGGTAAAAAATATACTACTATGACCTCTTTATTATTATGATTTTTTGCAATGTAGTACCATAGGCAAGGCAAAATAATGTAAGGATATTTTTTTATTTCTAAAATGTGTGCATAGAGAGAACATTGCAGGACGTGATTTTTTTGTAGGTTTATTTTAATAGTGAGGTCATCAGGAAGTGATATAGAAATAATTTTTAAGTTGTTTTTTATAAAAAGTGTTTTTTTTGACAAGAAATGTAGTAAGTACCTATGTAAACATGCTTTCACCTCATTCTAGTAAATCATTTACCAGTTTAGTTATAAGTGTTACTGAACTACTAAAAGATAAGATAACGAAGTAGCAAAACTGCATTAAAACCTTTACAAGACATCAGAGTGCATTTCACGACTGGCCGCCCCGGGCCGTCGCGGGCGCAGCCAACCGTGATCCCGTCTACAGCATGTTGTGAGTTAAGGATATGTTATGATAGGTGGACGGGCTGTGTGTTCATATTAATTTAGGTCAGGGTTAGAAAGGGGTATTTTGGAATTTGTTAATCTTTCATTTGTTTATTTGATGTCGTGCTGTATTTACGAAAAATGCCCCTAATACCTGTACTTACGTGTGTGATTGCTTTATTTGATTACAATAAGCAGCAGATGGAAAGTGGGTTATGCTATGGCATAAGTATAAAAAAACGAAAAAAAAACTGACTCGGCGAATTGAATACCTACTCCTTTTTATTGAAGCCAGATATAATCTTCTTTACATGGTATAAAATGAAGTACGTTCCGCTGTCTGTTCGCTTAGATCTTTTAAAAATTGGATTATACGGGTGCTACAGAAAACTACATAAACCGAAGCGAAGCGAGGGCGGGTAGCTAGTACTCTATAAGAGAGCCAACACATGTCCTGTATTCTGAAGAATAAATGCATTTTATTAAATTTACGAAAATAAAGACCGTAAGACTGCCCTTTACCATAGGTAACAATAAAATAAAGATAGTCTACAAATGCATTCCTAACCACGATTAATAACTACGTAAGTACTTAAGTACCTAACGGTTAGAAAAGTGGAGAATGTTCAATTCACTTTTGATTAGACTTGTGGGATATCTTACTTAAAGATGTACACTTATCGACTCAAAAAGATAACGTTCAAGCGCTTAATAAAGTCAAACGAAAAACTCAAATCAATAGAATTATAAAACGTACATACAAAAAATCGATAGACAAGAATCGATTCTCGACATCCGAGACCTGTCGTGACTGCGCTCTGCCTCTACATAATTTTTAAAGGCAACGCCTCCTACTCACTCTACAACAAAACGTTATATCTTTAAGGAAGTCGCGATTGATTTTACACCGTATCCCACTTACTAAGAATCGAATTTCGTAAGAATCAATGCGCGCTTTGTATAGTTTTTAACGCGAAGAGTACAGGGTTACCTTTTACCTTTAAATAAGAATGTAGTTCTTTATACAGTTTCATACGGTTGATATTTGTTTGGTGTTTTTGTTCGCCGCGGGAATCTTAAAGGTGCAGTTACATGAGCAACTTTATAGCCGATCAAAATAACTGTCCTATTCTAACTTTATATGCTAGAACAAGACGGTCATCGATTGCCACCTATAAATTGCCGAGAAGAGTTGTTTGTGTAATGCCACCTTTAGCATTACAAAGGAGGTCTTAAGTGTTTCGTCAGCGAACAAATGCGCTGAAAGCCATTGTGTAAGGCTTTGCACTTGCGGGCGCAGCTTGGATAGAGGTTCACGCCTCGGATGCCTCGATTAATGATGCTGTTGAGTGTAATACCGCTTTATTGGCAGCTTATTCATAAACAAATAAAATGTATATGAAATGTACCCACTAGCAAAAATAACGGTCTCATTTTGTAGTAAAAATATTTAGAAATTAGTAACGAACGATAGATACAACACTCAAACTGCTCTTATCCTGTTAGACATGAGTGTGAGAAAACAACACAAATGAGTTAAGAAATAATGGTCAATTTTTAGACGTCGGCAGTTTAGATAAAAGAACGCTCCAAGAATTTTTGTTGCTGCGCAAGAGTTTTGGATAGCGCAATCACCATTACGAAGACAATTAGACAACCACAATCGGCGCATTCCGCGCATGCGCGAAACATTAGCGTTATCTGCGGCATGCTAGACGCATCCTGTTAGTGTCAAGGGCATTAAGTTATAGTTATATATCTGGACGGCTAGCACCACTACAACTTTTTTGTCTCTCGAATATCCCTTTCTAATTGTCTGTAACGATCGAGACGCCCTGAGCGACCAGCTAAAAATACATAACATAACATTTTTGAAGTCCACCCTGTATCATATCCAAACATATTATTTTACAAATGCTGGGCCTGCATTGAATACTGTCAAAATGATAAAAGGTATAACTATCCTATAGTGATGCAAAACCATATTTTTTTAAAGATTGTTATTTGTTACTATTTTCTATATATTGTTCTAGGTATAAGAAACTTAATACTTATGTAGGAGCCTAGTTAAGTTGCATTCTAGGAAAGCTAGAGGCTGAAAAAAACTGTCAAAAGGAATAGAATATCAGGCAAACAGGTTGTTTATCAGGTAAAAGGATGTTGGCAGTAGATGAATTATTCTAATTATTATACACTAACCCGAAATGAAACTCCCCAGAGCATGCGCTAACTAACGTTTCTATTCGATTCGTTTTTAAACCAATCGCGTCACTGGGAGATGACGTGATACGAAAAGTCACGTGATCTACCAGTGACGCGATTGGTTTAAAAACGAATCGAATAGAAACGTTAGTTAGCGTAGTGCATCTTTGCAGGGCCCTCTGGTCACTTGTTTTTGTGTTATTTGTGATTTTTAAATTAACGAAAACCGTAGTGTGCTATGCTATTTTGGCAAGAGTTAGCCTCCTATCCTTAATTGTGACGTCATCGTCTACTATTTCGTTTTCGTATCGTAAGTTGCTTATTTCACTTATAAGACAACATCCTTGATTTTTACAGCCGTTCACGTTTGTAAAACACCACTTTTCCAGGCCCTTAATAAAACATGCAGTTACTTACATGGCCCAGCGCATCCATGGAATTGTTAGTCAGCTTCAGCTTGCTAAACGACACAGGGTTCGCAGTCCAGTGGTGTCCTGGGGCGGGGGAGTCAGGGTGCAGCATCAGCCTTCGCGGGGACTGGGGCTCAGCCCCGCCGGCCGCTGCCCACGCGCCGCCCGCCCAGCGCCAGCGCCGCCGCCCTACCAGGGACAGCTCCAGGAGCACGCAGTACTCTTCGCGAGGGTCCAGGCCGGCCAGGGACACGCGGAGCGAGGGGAACATGCGGCTGGAAGAAAAGAGGTTGTTTAGTAATTGCAGAAAATATGCAAAAAATGGTTGCTTCTATTATTGTGATTTTTGTTAAAAACGTGTTGATTCCATGCGAATCTAATGGGACGTTAGATAGCTTAGTCTCGCTGGCTGGATAGAGCGAGAGGAGCAGTCGCTCTAGGCGCCAGTTGGCATGGGGCCCTAAAGATCCAAATTTGATTTAACATAAACCGTAAATCGTCCGCCAAAGATAAAGATAAAGATATTTATTCAATAAGTAGGCCGCACGGGCACTTTTACACGTCAAGAATCTACCAGCGCTTCCCAAGAGGAGACCACTGCTGAGAAGAAACGCCGCAAGAAACTCAGCAGTCAGTAATTTTTTTTAAATATTACAATGGTTACTACTTAATCTAGCATTATATAAAGCAATAAATATTAAATTACTTATTATACTTATAAAAATAACATGCGTAGTTCAGCAGGAAAACATGCCAAAAATCTTACGAGAGAGACAGAGGGAGAAAAGGAAAAAAAAAAACGCCTATTTATGTTTATATAAGACGATACAAGATGACCACATAAAAGTTTCGATATTTTTTTCCTACGTCAACGGTATCCCCTAGACAAGATAAAGCTTTTGCATTTGCATAAATTATTATTGACTAAGTTTCGGGTTTAGGCCATGCATTTTTGTCTGTTAGATAATCCTCGGCGCAAAAAGACTATCTTGCGATCTGGCTCTACCCTGATCAAGGGCTAGGCACAGCACTTCACCGGCTGTTATTAAGATCAGCTTTCGTTGATATTTATTACTATAATCGCTATAGCGTTTTCAATCTACGAAGTCTCGCGCCTTACTCGTACGTGGCCTTACCAATTATTTCTACGAACATTGACCATCATTACTCTTATAATCTGTGACATTGACGCAACTGTGAAACGTAATTTTTAGTCGCAAGGCGTGCCATCGTGAATTGAAAATACTAAAATTGTCTCTTTCCTTCCACAGCCTAACTTAAAAACAAAATATACGACTTATTAAATAAACCTACTCTACACATTTCTAAAACTTATTTGAAATCCTCAAGCCCTCTCAAAGTAAACAGTCGCGGGTGTCGAATTATAACGTCTCTGTTGTGTCAAGAGCCACAATTGTATGTTTTGTCGTCCATAAACTCCTCAAAAGACAACAGCAAGCAATCAAACGAGTACTTAGAACTCTTAGGAGCGTGCTGGCGTGGGAGGTTTCGTTGACAAAGCCTCCTGTCACAGCTCTGTTAACACCGCCAGGTTCCGACAAAACTAATCCACCAACAAAGGGCAATAAATTCCAATTCACGTAATGCTGTAACAAAGGTGATAATCAAAGTTTTCTATAGGGTTTTAACTTATCGGGTTGTAAATGATAGAGTAAAAGTGTCGGTCAACGAGGGCTTTTGGCACCCGTTTGTTGGCCTGCGTCGTAAATGTGGATACATCTGGCGCCAACATACCGGGCCGACCGCCCAAGCGACTGATTAGCAATTCATGGAGAGCCTGTAGAAATCGACTTCGCGGATTTTAGCGGTTAGAAATTTTTGATGGCGGTTTTTTATAGCTTTTGTAATTAAAAAATCTACAGATTTTTCGTTTATTTATGGTCGTTTTTGGACCTGATTGGACGAGTGATTTTAAGAGATTCATAGTTGACTAATTTAAAGTTTATAAGATTAGCAGAACCTATGTTGTAAAAGAGTTCATAAATTAGTGAAATTTGTTAAAAATGTAATTGTTCTTTTTGCTTGCTTGTGAAACAAGTTAAGTTATGAGATAAGTAGATGGGACTATAACTTAACATAATTACGTTTGACCAAATAGTAAATTTAATAAAATTGATGATTTGATTTAAAAATTGATTGATGTTCATTAATTGACATACCTTTTTATTTAAGACTACCATAGTTAATTTGTAACGTTAAGGTTTCATTTGTATTTTTATAACTTATTATATTTAGTATTGTTTGTATAACTGAAATAAATATTTATTATTAATAATACGTCTTTATACCTAAAGCTAACTCACCAATAACCTATATTTGTTTAATTTACATTTTATTACCAAACCGGACAAATAAATAAAATCGAGTAAACGACACCTTAACCTAACCCTACGCAACTCGTTTGCACCAAGATTCAAAACCCAACTAAAACTAAAACCTAATTCGATAACCCTTAATTCAATAACCCTAATAATCTCCCTAAGAGCCCCTTTTCACGCATTCCTTGCCCGCAAGACCTTCCATCCGTCATAACAGCCTTATCAGAGGGCGCCTCCGGGAGGTCGCTAATGCAGTCTCTGATAACTCGCCGACAGAAGCTCAATTAACAACAGAATTAGCCTCCATTAAAAGTTTACGATGCTCGCTACCGCCTTACGTATCGAGTGGCACTTAGTGCTGATTGTGGCGCCCAATAAATAGGATAGGTTTGGCGCTGAAGATATTTTTGCAGTTTAGGCGTGATGAGGCGAAACTTATACACTTAAGTGTGACATGAACACAAAAATACAATAAAAGTAAACGAAAATGATGAGACAAATTCAAAATAACGAAAGTAAGAGGTTACATTTTTATTTTCTTATTTATTTGTTTGTTTGTTTTTATAAATCTTGCTAAAATGAGGTCGTTTTTTATTGTGAATCAATTTAGTATTCTTCGTCTCTTCGATAAGTACTTTGTTTTGACATTTATTTCTTGCAACAGAAGGCCACAGTTTATGAAATAATTTCTTATCACTGTGACCTTCGCTTCACTAAAAAAACACGGCCAATTACAATCGCAACCAATCCCTATGTCTCTGACAATAAGGATGCTAATCCTAAAACGTACCCAATAAATACAAACAAATAATCCTCCCTTCAATCAAAGAATCCTACTCTACGGTGCACCCAAACTCAATATTTACCCGAGCACCCATGTACAGTTTACAAATATGTGTTCAATACCGGAGTGTGTGCGCCGACGCCTTTTCTGTTGACCGTACTGACAAATCCCTGTACTCGCTACCGTGCACCCGCGCCTATCGGGCCGATAACGCGGGGAAACGCTTTGAAGTCGCCGGTAAAGTGACGATGGAATATGCTAAACAGCCAATGAGATACTTAAGTATTACCGGTATTTTTATTGGCTCAAATCGAGATAGGGGAAAAGGTTTGCTAGCCTTTTACCGATAACTGGCCAGTTGTCGTGCGTGCAAAAAATGTATGGTGATTAACGTTGGTTTATGATGCCGGCCTTTATGATTGAACCATTATTTAATAAGTGGGGTTGTCGTGGTGTAAGACAGTTACTATTAGAAGTCATTTTCAATCACTAAGTAATACCATGAAACGGGACTTAATCGCGTAATAATAAACATACAATGACGCTATTTAATTATTTATTAATTTAAGATTGTGGTTTTTGAACTTCTTTACATAAAGGAGGCCTCTAATACAATACTTTTTAAACATACTTGTTATAGGTTCCATTTTAGCTATTAAACATTTTTTAACAGTGTCAGATAAAAGTTTTATTTTAAATTTTTTGAAACAACGCGGTCTTTGTAAGAAACTACGTAATTTAACCAAAGCGTTTGACTAAAACGCCCAAAAAAAAAAAACCTATATGTTTATTGGGTTTTTTCTCCCTCACACTAATCGCTTAAGTAACGTGAGACTAAATGATAGTAACATAGGTAATTCTTCGTCAAATTAAAATTGAATGGGTTGACCCGCCGACGCGGGAGGTGAGCATAGCTTAGAGTCCAAACAATGGGACCACCGGAACGTTTGAATAAAGTTTAGAGAGGGCCATAAATCGGTAACAACCTGCCAATTGCCGCACAGAGGCGCGAACAACCCTCGCCGAAACGGCCACATCCGCTCTCACATCCGCACTCGAAAACATTCGGCAAAAACCGATTGACGCGGCCCTAGCCGCGGATGTCGCTCAAATTTATTAAACCCGAAACGGAAAGACTCGGTTTGCTCGAACTTGATAATTGCTGATACGAAACAGGTTAGGTCCGAATTTAGTTCAATAAACTTTGAAGCGACATCTGTTAGTTAATTAACATGTTAAAAAGAAAACTATGTATTAAGTTTAATGAGTTGATTGCGTTTTTATCTACCGTCAGAGAAATGTTCTCTCTAATAAATCTCCTTTGGATAGTTTACGAGACGTTTACAAGTGCAGCGTGGGTCCAGGCTCGCGTTACTCACCACGTACTAACCTACCCTACAGCTATCTTTACTGCTAATTTCATGGCTTTTTAATGGCCCAAGTTCAATGTTAAGCAGCGCGCGTCGTTAACGCGACAACCCCTTCGTTGTCCCCGACATCTGCTTCATTTACACTGCGGGCTGTAACTCGAAAGATAAACAAACTCTCCAATTCTCGAGGGCAGAACATAAGAATGCATATATCCAGTGTAACCCTCGTTCATTAGCGCACACACGAGAGGTCCGGCCAGTTTTTTCCGTCCGCCCAGATGTGAGGCTGAGCAAACACTCCTACATAGCCTGAGCGGGTAAAAAATCGGACACCTGGAAGTGTCAAATTGTTCACTAACCCTGTGAGCGGTCGTGAGAAGCGGCGGCCGACGTGTTAATCCCACGATTCGACCCTTCCACGCTTTTTGTCCTTACCGCTAAACTATAAGAAGCGCTCGTATAGATGTACTTATCAATTATAATCGCGTGATGTGCGATCGTAAACATTAGAGATGTCAACAAAGAGCGGTAAGTACTGTTTAAGAATCCGAGATGATCTTTAAAACGAAAATTGCGTAATGTTATGTGTTAATTGGAGCTTGGCGTGCCAACGCAATGGGCAGCGCTGCGCGCTTGTGACCGTACTATTGCAGCCGGCGCGGGCGCAGCCACAAATTGATATCGCCCGCGGGCAGCCCCATCATTGTTGTTTCAGTTAAGTGGGCTGTTAGCCGACGGAGCTGTTGTCGATGAATCAGCAACTAATACCGGCACAATGCTCTCGCTAGCTCGCTACACATCAGGGGCGGTTCCGATATGCCCCGTGTTTGTACTTCAAACCTAATATCCTGTTGTGACACGGATGTCAAAATCGACATAAATTCGCGGACAAAAAACTTAACTGCTTTCAAAACGCTCCCATAAGGCATTGTATTTGTAATATCCAAACACGAGCTCCATATGCGACTCGCCTCCGCAAACCAAACAAACTACACTTTTAAAGAAATACACTCGAACAAAACAAATAAACCAATTTAGGGGCGGCCACAAAAAAGCCTCGGAATCGTCTCGAGCGATGCATCGCGTATTAGCATATTGATGGGCATCGTCTATCTGTCGTCCTTTGTCTAAAATCAGCGACACCACATTCAATCATAACGATCGCGACAAAAAAAACGTTTTATTATATTTTTTATCGGCGGTTTCTGCCAGTTTTTGCGGACAGGTTGCAGGTGGTAAAGAATAAAAACAGGTAAATGCGTGCGTCGGAGTGAATTCTAATGACCGGTGAGTAGTGTCAGATTCGTATAATGTTTTTATGGAGTTTACCCGTTAGTGTTAGTCGGAAGAGATCGAGGAGCGCGGCGGGGCGCGGAGGGTGTGACTGCGCATCTCGGGACAAAGCTCGCCCGCCGCGCCCGTGACATGTTTATGCGCTACTCGTCGCCAAATTTACAGCCTCCCGGACACAGCCGTAGGTGAAATTGAAGTTTTTTAATTACCGCGTCGGCGCCCCTTGAGCGCTCGACAAGGTTGCCTTTAATTGCACCGAGATTGCATTACAGTCGCAAATTACGAAGCGTCAGCCTTTACCGCTGCTAATTAACTTCTGATGTTATCCCATTGATTCCGCTCGATATCGGCAATCAGTGCGATAGCTTTAAATATTGCGATCGGTTTTGATTTAAGGACTCCTTGTTAATGTTCAATCTTAATCCGTTCGATGCATTTGAATTGATCGATTGCGATCGGCTACTTCATTTCAAGGAGTTAAAAAGTGCGAAATTAATTTTGCACGCTGCAAGCGCCGGCGCCGCGCGGGGCTCGTAAATTGCGAGGGCAAGGGCCGCGCGCCGGCGCGGTGAATCAGTTGACAGCCGCCAAAGCGCATGCGCTTATCGACGGCCCATCTACGGCCTATTATGCGCCTTTTGACGCTCGGACAACGGCCCGTTTAGATACCGATACCTATTTCAAGGAGGTAATTGATTGCAATGCTTGTAAAATGTAAAGCGTACATATATCTTCACGATGAATAATACACTCTAACACATTTCGATACAAGTTTAAAAATAAATGAACACGTTCCAATTTTCTCATTCAAATTAATGCCGAATCCCTCTACGTAATCACGCGTGAAACGATACAGCCGGCCGCGGGACCAGTGGCGACCACTCGTTAGCTCCCGACCTCGAATAAATCACCGTTTTATGAGAACGCACCATTTTTTAACCTGCAACTTAATGAAATGCGAGCGCAGTATGGGACCGGCTAGTGACATTAACAACGACAACCATAAGAACAGACAGATTCTAATTATAATCCTGTCAAAGCTGCGACATAAGAAAGAATTGATGATCACCTCAAACAAGAGATTTTTATCTCAGATAGCGATCGGCAGATAGTAGCCATCGAATCGTTATAGCTTGTCGTGTTTTTCTACGTCAGTTTAAAACAAATAAATGTTACAATGGGCTTGGGACAATATTGAAAGACGCCGACTCCATAATATTTGTAAAAAATAGCAATAAACACGACACTTTAGCTATCCATCGCCAATCTAATGACACTTAAAGAAATCGGCGCGGCGGTACGTCCTTCATCTCATCATCTGCCACACGTTAGGTTCTAATGCTTAGCAAAACTAGGGAACTGTTACTCATTGGCAAATAAAATAATAACGTAACGTTACTACACTTTTGGAAATTTTGATATGGAAATAATGTCCTTAAACGACCAATTGGCCATTTTTAGGAAAAACTTCATCAATGTCACACTGCAACTGTTATAAGTTATAATGTATTTGGTTGAAGACAACGTAAAAACGTATCATGTTACCTCTATAAAACATTTTTATAATAACTTCAGAGTAAGTATTACATTGACTTTTGCTATTGATTAAACCGTTATACAAAGATGAAATCATCGGTAAATATAGACGAGGTCCAACACACATATAAAAAACCAACGATGTTTTAAGCTACTACTACTTTGTTTTAATGACCATGTTAGTAAATTATAATTATTCATGTCATTGTAAATGCTGCAAGAATATAAAATTTTAAATATACGAGTAAATAAACGTCTGTTATGAAATCTAAATGTGTAAGTATTAACTACAGTATACCCGAAGACCGGATTTGAACTAACATAAGTTATTAATTGCAGTTCGCCAAGAAAAGAGACCTCGCTCGAGATTTTGCTAATGGAACTTAAATTGTGTTTACCTCAACAACGCGTCTTCCAAATTTTATTTAAATGTAGGTATAACTAAATCAGATCAAAAATACTCAAATTATCGTCGAAAAACGTAGGAAGGTCATCTAATATAATATTTGATTCTGAGGCCTCACTTTGCTTTTGTGAAGCCACAGTGACGGTGGCAAAATACCATGATGATAGCCATAGGAGACCAAAGTTTACGTGCAAATAACAACCAGTAAATATAACTATACGCTTCCCTTCCTTATGTACCTATACATAAAGTTCTAATTAACAATCCACTGTCAGTACTCACAACTACAAATAGAGCCGCACACGGAACCGCAAACCACGTGGAGTACTGCACCTACAACAAAATGTCTATCAATCGTCTCAGGCGCAGGATCTCCGCTCGTCCTACCGTGATACCGCGATCCTCGGAACCCAGCTCGCGTCCACCTCAAACCCAACCAGAACCGTAAAGCTACAGGATAAGATGCAGACTTGGATGGCAGAAGGCATGAATGGCGCCAGTATTTTAGGATTTTCGAAGAAGCGCAAGAGATACGGCGCGGATTATTGCGCACACGCACACTCGCGCCGACAAAGGCGCCGCCGCACGCGAGTCTGCGCCGATTCACAATTAAGCCAGTGTGTGTTAATTGATATTAATTTGGTGCGTGTGGCGTAAGTAAGGATATCTAGCGTGGAAGTCCTGTGTCTATCAACGTTGACTATATCTTGTCATCGACCTTTTCTTACTTCTACTATGGTTTGCCTTAATTGTGGCTATTGTAGGTCCAAAAAAGGGAATTGAGATATTGATTTTATTAGCTCACTTACAACATAGCTTGATATTATTTTAATTCCCGAACACTTGCCTCAATAACTTGAAGAAATATAGATTTACACAATCGTTGCATCGTATACTTAAATGGTAGAGTCACTATTTATATCTAGGATTGGTTCTAATATAACACTTGTTACTTACCTACGCATAAAGAGACTCTCTACTGTAAGGAGTATCTAAAATTTAGCGGACTGTTTTATAAAAAAAACAAAAGATAACTACTTAATAGTAGGAGTATTTGAGGCGTGGTTTATCCCTAAATGCAAACAAGATAAAGCTGAAGCCTATTTATTTTTCGAATTTGCGACGTAGCAACAGTTTTTTCAGACTCAAATCGATAGCTCAATACACCTGTATGTACAAAACATCGAACTAACTTATCGAAAGTAAACATTGACGCAGCCCCACTAATTACCAGTAAGCAAAGCATCAGCAAACACTAAAATTTGTGTTTTAGCTCGCATAAGAACACACACGAAGACCACGGTTCCGTACCGTCGACTAACGTTTGCGTAAATCATTCACTTCAAGATGACCAGAATCATTAATCATCAGTGCAGTAGCTTCAAGACCTATGACATGGATCTCATTAATCACACTCAAACGAAATACCTAGGAGGTACGGACGTGACATGCCATTTTGCTGTAGCGTAAGCGCAACCGAGTGAAGTTTCGTTGATAAATATCATTTTACTTTGACTGTACTAATTTAGAGTTTTAAATGCTTATAAGTGAGCCCGATACCTTAGGAACCGATATTAACGAAGTAACTTGAAAAAGCATGCAAGTTCGCGCTTTGATCACAAGATGGCATAGTGTGTGAACAAAACTTGCTAAAATCATACATTGGATCGTCAACGTAATGCGATGAATTGATGAGTAAAAATGTCAGACTTGATGTAAAGTGAAATCTAAATCATTGTTCCGTTACCTAAACAGTACATCACGTAGAAAAAAGAAACTATTACTAATTTTATACCCACTTGATAATGAGTTGATGACTTTTAGCAAGTACACGATAATCTTAAGACGACTCTACATTCATTTAAAGCGGGTTCTAAACACGCAAAATTTTAGAGGTGACGTGTAGTCGGCATCTTAGTGCCGTGAAAGGTGGCCGTGTGCTGCCACGTTATTACAGGTAGGTCGAACAGACATGTGCAACGAGCTTAGCAAATATAAATCAGTCTTAAATCAGCTGGTGGTTTCATTATACACGTTCCTGTATATAACCCTTAGCCAAGTAGATACCACATGGTTGTTATATTGAAAAAAAAAAACTAGTCACTACTTTTTTCATAACTCTTTGATCTACCAATATCCATATTTAATAGAAAATAAATAGCTAGGCCTGGCTAAGGGATGAGATGGCGCAGCCGGTAGGATTCGAACCTACGCTCCCAAAGGCCCTTTACTACTATTTATCAAGCGTCTAGAAAAGATGCATTACGGTTACGTTAAGCTATTTTCGCAACCTCACGAAATGTATGGAATAGACATAAGTACGCGACGTGATAGACCGTCAGCTTGCGTCAATCAATTTTTCGTAAATCTTCTAAATTCTCTAACGTTTGCTTTATGCCTCTAGTCTGGGCCGTGCCTTGTCAACTTTACCAGATACCATACATTTTATAGTCTTTTCTTTGTCATATTTCCTATTAATAGCTTTCGGCTGGCTATCGCTATCACGCTTGCGAGTGCCACTGACAGTATATTTGTCACTCGTGTGTCATAGAAAAACGAAGTTTGCCGATAGCTATTAAGAAAATAGCACTGTAAGTACATCATTTTGTATTACCTATATGACTAACATAGTAAACTTTAGCACTTAACATAGCCCTTTAATTTAGCTAGCCCGCTTCTCCCTCGTGGCGTTAGTACCGCGAATCGCGCCAAGGCTGCGCGGGCGCAGTTCAAACGCGCCGCGGACGCCGCAATTAGTGGATGGATTGCGACATCCCACTTCGTGCTATTGACATTGAACACTTGTTACAGTTGTTACACATTTCTCGGAAACGAGTGTCTCAGCTAATTTGTTACATTCTAAAGTTTCTTGTGCGCGGTAGTTTTGTTAACATTTGTTGGCTCTGAGATGTTAGTTTTATTTTAGTTTGTTGATGGTAAAAATGTTTATGGTATAAAAACTGTTGTTTGACATGGTCGTTTAATTATTTATTGTTTGTTTTAAACTTTTGCGACGTTCACACATTCTGTTATAAATCTAAAACGGGGCTTAATCGCGTAAAAAGCATTATTTATATACCTCGACGTTTCGATCGTGTTGCAACGGTCGACGATGGTGAGTCTGCTCGTGACCACGATCGAAATGTAGAGATATATAAAATGTTTTTACGCGATTCAGTCGCGTTTTAGATTTATAACAGTAATTATTTATTGTTTCCTATTGATGAATTGAAGTGGAAATAGGGAGACATATAATTATGGTAATTATGGTCAAAGACTTTGGTTGCCAAGATGAGGTTTAAAACAGTTATAATTGGTCTGATGAAATTTAATAGATGCTGGAATTGGTGGAATAAAGATGTATGACGTTAGCATAAGACTGGGCTGAGAGCGAGATGATGAAGAGGCCTTTACCATAGAGTGGGTGGATGTGGGCTGGAATTATGATGACTAAAAAAATACTTAGTCCTAAGTGCCTGTGCTTTGGTAGTCTGAGGAGCGACAGATGTTTGGCAGAAATTTGTAACTTTGTAAAAGGTTGCTTGTAAGTCTTGTAACTTTCGTAGAGCCATACGAATGGATTTCTAGGTACTATGGCAAGTGACGTAATCAATAAAATCAGACGACGCGTTGGTAATTGGCCTACAAAGCTAGTGGTCCCGGGTTCGATTCCTAGATTTCGTAGTATGAGCAAATATTTGTGTGATGAGCGCGAGTAGTAGTTCGAAGTCTTGGAAGTTTTCTATGTATTTAGGTATGTATTTCTCTATATAAGTATGTTTATAGTTCTCTAGTACCCGTAGTACAAGCGTGGAGCTTAGTATGGGACTAAGTTAATTTGTGTGAAATTGTCCCACAGTGGTCTAGAAATTCATTTATTTAACTATACATTCACATTACCGTGAACGATTACTTTTCATTTGCTCAAAACGACATTAACTGCTGGGGCGCCTTATTTAACCTGATTGGCATTTGTTTTTACCGTTTAAACTATCCTAAACATACTATATAGCTTAGACATTGCCGTGACATTATATATTTAATTCCCCGAACATATCTCCCTTCTCTCCCACGTCTACCCAGAACTGAGAGTTCGTATTCATCAAAAGGTCCCATCAGACGGGCGGCGTGGCGGTTCACGACACTTTTATGCGGGAATCGTGTGTCCCACCCATTCGGTTATCGGCCGCCGGTAGCTGCGCGATACCATCGCGATGCGCAGGCGATCCTATCCGGGGCACGACGCGCGGGTGGCGCGCGCGCATTATACTTGGATAAAATAAGCCATGTAAAAGAACATTTCGAAGAAATTTTATTATTGTAGACATTGAAGGGTAAAGTAATAAATGGATTGCCATTGCCTGAATTTTACTGTAACTACGATAGTTAAAGAAGCTCTTATGCATACATACATAAACTCAAGCCTTCTTTCCCAGAGTGGGGTAGGCAGAGCTACAGTTTTTTTTTAGATTATTTTAACTTTAAGTCTTGTGATTAAAAGATAATAATAATTAAACGACCTAAGCAAAGAAGGTCTATGGTTTGTTAGGTGGCTTTCGTTAAATAATGCCTATACGGTAAATGTAAAACATCGTGAGAAAACCTGCACATTCTCCTTATAAGTGAGATGACTAATTGCACAAAAGATTTTACAGGGTCGAAATGAGATAGGCCCCATCCTAATAAGAAAAGAAAACGATTTAGTGTCAACTTTTAATGACAACAAATTTCAGTTACGAGTCGATAAAACACCATCTAATATAAAGTAAAGAAATACGTATTACCTAATGTATTTTTTTAAACTCACTTGACTAACTTATACAATTTGTCTATTTTAAGTTTTGAATACTTTAAATAGAGTAAATTGTCTAATACTGGCAACTGGCCACTTCACAATGATATTTTGTAAAGCTGTTTTTTCTGCGATTAAACTAGAAAACCTAGATCTAGAATGATTACTCAGAGCTAAAGTATCTTTACGAACGGCGGCGTCAGTATATAAAATTGATGGCTAGTAACTAAACGAGTTACCCTACCATACTCTATCTAAACTATTATATTTTGCCTGGAAATTAAATAATTATTCAGGTATCTACTCCTACATATTATTTTTTAGATTAAAAACCAATAAGTCATGGATCCGACATACATATTTCACGAAACGCAGACGTTTGACATACCTTACAAGCTTCAATTTAAAGCACATAAGCATGGCGCCAGCGTCACATTTACATGCGTGCGCGCATCGAGACAGCCGCGCCCGCGCCGATCGTATCGAGTCCTCAGGGAGCCGGGGTTAGATCAACAATACGCTCAATCGTCAACTGACGGAGCCTTTTGAATATTTAATTCAATAACATATATGTTTTTCGGGATGGTCGGTATTTTTGTTTCAGGCAGGTCACGAAACACCTTTTTTTTTAATCTCCTGATAGTTAATAAAAATACTACATAATACGGTATTCAAAGAAAAATCTAGTGCAAAGAAAGTAAAGTGCAATTTCTTTTGTTTTTATGGCTAATCATCAAATTAGAAAATTTACTTTATTTCATTGACAATAGATTCATATTCCATTAACAAATTTCGTGGTATGGTGGGGATTAGATATTAGTAGGCATTTGTGCTAAAAGTATTTCAAGGTTCTTTAATATACTAATTATGTGTTGGTAAAATACAATGACTAAAAGACCCAATTGTAACCCGGAACTAGTGGAACTACACTCAATAATTTGGGTGGCATTAGCGACTCCATGGGGTTGTTTTTGACCCCATTTACAAAAAACGTCTCGTACCTAATCGTTTTTATGTTTTTGTAGAGGTAAACGATTGAGAAATAACACCACTTAAATTTTATTTTGCATTGGGTGGGTTCGGATTCGGACCCTTTAGCTTATCTAAGTTACAGAAACAATGTCTGCTGCATGGCACACGACTGCACTTTGCGAAATAATCATGATTTAAGAAAAAATATACATATGCAAGCGGAACTGCAACGTTGCAAAAATATCCTTATAAATTCTAAAGTGTGTTTGTTTGTTTGTTCCATTTTCACAGTTTAACGCCTCAACCATCAACGAGAAATTTTAATGCAGGGGCTCTATTCCACTGGGTATAACCATATCGCCTTTGACATGTTATCGCATTGTTAATGTTACGATATTTCTTAATTACTTAACAGTTTTTTTTTTACAATGGCGACCGAATTAAAAGCAATACGATAACATGTCAATGGCAATTTTATGGATATACCATACCTACTTAGTAGAACTGGGGTCATAGTGAAATGAAAAAAGATATAAGTCCTCTGAAGATCAAGTGAAAAAGGGTTTAAGTCTAGTATACTCCATTCATGTATACACCCTTTTTAATTACGAGTTAACTCTACTTGTACCCTTTTTCACTAGGCCCCCAGAGCCAAAGATAATTTATAGCCCGGAGGCGGATAGTGTATTTTTTATCCGCGGAAATCGAACGGTTACCGAAAGAACAGTGATAAGATAAAACCACTATAAAGGGCAGAAGTTTGTTGAATTATAAACAAAAATATTTACAGGTCAAAAACAATCTTCCGCTTACGATTGTCTAACTAATGTTTTATGGCTATTAAACATTAAACTCGTGAGTAACATTGAGTCACATCACATTACGTCGGGGACTTAATGATCCTGCGTGAAATGTAACAAATTCACAGATCCAAGGATAGAGCAACCGACCAAGCGAAAAAGGTAGTATGTGCATATGGACTTCATACTCATATACTGCGTTTTTCTTTTGGATAACAAGGCTGATACGATCTGGTACGTGACGAGTTTTAACGGCTGTTATGATGGACGGCGCACCCTGCCCTGGAGTCATAACCACTTCTTGGAGATGGATATCAGCCTCATTGTACTGTGAGGGTTTTTTTAATACCTAGTTACGAGTAGAGGAAGTAAAGGTGCCTGAAAATGTGGATCTGGGTTGTGATTCTCTCAACAAGCAAAGGTGATCGTTCGCTCGAGTGAAAGTCTAAGCGGCGAGTTTAAGTAGTCCCGACAGAGCGAACAAAACACATTTTAGCGCGTGTATTCAATTTGGCAGCATGACTTCTCGAACGTATAAGGCTCCCTAATTGACAATGCACGCGCTAAAATGTGTTTTGTTCGGTCGGAGTTCGTGTCAAAAGGGTATATTTTTTTAATGTTAAACAGGCTAATTGTAGCATGTCCGTTATTTTCTTTGTTTGTCGCTGTCCCTTTAATAATTCGCCAATTTCCTCCAGGAGGAAAATGCCTGTCACTCATGGACTATAGGTACAAGTTATCTCAGTGCTACAAATCCGTTACTACAGTATGACGTAAAACAAACATAACGCTTATTTAATAGAATAACCAGTATTCTTTATATTATTCAAATTTGAAAAAGTAACCTGGAATATTTTTAACGGGTACAAAGTTCCAAGCTCTAAAAAGAATAAACCTCGTTATGAGCACGTGAAGTCCCATAAGCACGTTTTGTACGTGAAAACTCGTACGAGTGGGGTGCAACGTTATCTGGAGTCCCTACTGTGCGACAAGCAGCGACGCGGTAGCAGGCCGGGCACTCCACGTCACATCGAGGACCAACTACTCAAGATGCCGAGGGAGTGGGCGATTTACCCAAGATTAGTGCCTTCAAGTGCCCTCCCAAAAAACCAGATGCACTGTTCAAGATCACAGCCTTAAAAGATAGCAGATTTAAAGTATCTACTTGATTACCGGAATTCAGCACCTCGAATGCCTCACATTATTTGTTAGCGAACGTTTGGCCCGTGAGAATATCCCCCGAGTTCCACGTAACATGGGTTAAATGCTTGTATCGACCGATACCGATCTAACCCGAGCTCCTCGTTGGCGCCATAAAAACAAAACATCACCACGACCACTTTCTTCCCTAAATTATTCGAGGAATTTACGACGTTTCGACCGACAAAAATGTTATAAACTAATGAGAAATTATCATCAGCCCGCTGTCGTCCGGCAAAAAACAAATCATGCTGGCTGGGCGCGTATTTTTTTACGTTCTACATTCGAATTATGGTTTTCGTATTTGTTTTTTTTGTGATCGTTGATTGTTTTAGACCGTGGCGGAGCAAAAAGGCGCGGGAGCCGGCGATGACTCGGGAGAGGTCGTGATGATGGATCTCTCGTCGCGCGCTCTGTGCATTGCGGCGCGCCTGGGAATCCGCCGAGTCAGCGCGTGTGAAGGCCGCCATGGAAAGCGTTCACCCGTGACAAATGACGCCCGCGCCGGAGTTCCCTGGAGACACGACAGCCGCGATATGATCGCGCGGCGCGTGCTTCGGATGCCGGGCGCGCAGCCTCCTTTTGGATTTACCCATTACATCCAATGACGTTACGCTTTTGTCCAATGACAAAATGTCCCCTGATTTCATCTAAGCCTTTATTATAGTAAACGTTTTCAATCAATTTCGAAAGTGTACAAACAACTTGTAGATAGTGTTTAAAGTAATTTACAGTTTAGAAGGACTTTGCACTTAAGGCGTGCTTGCTACGTAATCGACGTCGCTTGCACGAGTGGTTGCGTTAGTTTTCAATCATGTTACGAATCAGATAATGTATCCGTAGTCAAAAAATATGAGGCATTATGTCAGTTCAGTATTCGAGTACAGTGCTAAGCGAGCCGCCGATAGGAGAGAGATATCGATCTTTGATCTGCCGTTGGCAGGTCTAGCTGGTCTGCCGGCAGGACGCTCGACGGAGGCTGTCATAATCTGATTATTAGTGCTGCGTGCGCTGGGCGGGGCGCGCGGCGGGCGGCCGGCGGCGCGGCAGGAGGTCGGCGCCCGCGCACCTCCCGCTCGCACGCGCAGCTCGGCGCGCAGGCGCGACAGAGAGCGCGCAGGCCCACGCGGCGCAGGCGACAAACGACCCGTGGTAAAACAAAAGGAATGTCGGCGGCGACGCTTTGAGGCGCCGGCGCCGGCCCCGCGCCCTAATCACCCATTTTAATTACGACACAGATCGAATCAATTAATCGGTATTTCTGTTAAAACAAGCGCCGGAATGAGCATAGCCGCGCATGATATGAAATTGTGGAGACGAGATCCGGGCGCGATTACGTCTTTCACTCATAAACATTTTATAGAATGCTATTAAAGTTCGGTATGATTTAGGAACGCGCGACAACGCTTAACGTGAGAGCTGCGCAGGCGCACCGGGCCCGGTCGCGCCGGAACAGTGCCTCCGACGATTTTTAATTATAACTTATGATTTTTTCAAGCGAATTCGGGCGCGCCCTTCCCCTCGAATAACCCAAGAATAAATAACGAGTTTTTGTGTTGTGTGTTTGTTTTTAAAATGGCGGGAGGTCCGCGCGACGACACGCGAGCGAGCCGCGCCGGCGCACGGCGCGCCCATTTGTCATATTTCGGTTTGGAGAAAAAACAAATAAAATGAGTTTAGTCTATTCTAACCAGTGTTTGTTTGTACGATGGTTATTGAGGGTCGGTATTATCTCTGCGAGCGGACAGATGCGCCGTGTCACCACTTTGTACAATTTACTAACATCGTTTCTTTCCAAAACCTTACAATGACATGTCCCTTACCGCAACCTTCTCATTTTACGAAAACAAACATTTCCTAATTGCTGTGCAGAGGATCTACGAAGCAACGCTTAACGCAATTTCATTCGTCGCTTTCACAGGTAGAAAGATGGCTCCGTAAATTCCAAATTTAAACACATAGAGCAGCCAAGATGGCCGGGCAGGTGTTAACTCTGCTATGTGCGGCTGCACAAACGAACCGCCCAAACCCCGTGTTTGCGTTATTAATTCACCCGCGGCTCGCGAACACCTAATCAACGTGCGAGGAAAGCGTCTGTTTGTACGACCACTAACTTGAATCTACTGCACTGCTTTGTACGGGCGACTCCTATAACTTAATTATCCAGCTCAATACGAGGAATAAATGAAATATGTTGGCATTTCGGGAGCGTGGCGCCAGCGCGGGCGCCGGCGCGCCCCCGGCGCTCTCACGCGCACCATTATACAAAACAAACAAGACTGACCTCTAGACGGCCGCTAACGAGATTCACCAAACGGCCGGATAAAGCGGTAAATTATTGGAATGCTTACGCGGTGGTCGGAGGAAAAAATGTGTTAAGGAGATGACAAGAGCACGGCTGAGAGGGCTAATTATCCGAGGCGCAAAAACCGCCGCGACACGGCGCAGGCGCGCACCGGCAGCGCTCGCGCACAAATACCCACCGTTTTTGCAATGATACTTAATAGCAGCGACGCCGGCGACGCGACGTGTCTTAGCTCGAACAGTAATTACACGCCATTAATTACAAAGATGCTTATTTTTGTTCCGGCGACATTCGTTATCGATCGAGCTTTCTTCTGCGCGAGCGCGGCCGGCCGCGCGACTGCTAATGAGAATCGAGAACTAACAGGAGTGAAGCTACCCCGGACCTGTAATTCCTCCGCGGCCACATTATCGATCCCGAAACATAATTGAGGGGCACAAAGCAAACAAGCTTATAATAAGCTGTAATTTGTGCTCCATTTAGAGAAATGCACAAATTGCCGGGCAGCTGTTTGTTTTGTCTATGACGGAGGTCTCCAAATTATCCGTTAACAAGCCCCGCGTCAGATTCGGCAGCCCTAATGGGTTTTCGTTAAGTTTTTGCTGTTGTTTCAAAATTTATGACGAGTAATATGTTTTCTTATGTTTGATATTGGAATTGCGACAGCTGCATCGCTTAATTGACTAGATGGTTGTTGGATATTTAATAGGTTTGCGTTCCTGGCTCGTTACCGAACTAACGGCTGGTTAATTCGTAGAATTTATTTATAAGAAAACTCACTTTTCCATTAAAGTAGTGGCTTCTACGTATAGCGAGCAGTTTTGAGCTAAATTGGCGTTGCTCTAGTTGCATAACTTTAACGTTCCAAGTGATTTGTTTATTTATAATGTTAAATTAGGTATGCTATTTGTAAGCTGTTTATTTTAACAAATAAGGGCCAATTGCCCTAGCAAATTCACTATTGACTTCAGTTGACGTCAAAACATGTAGATTTAGTCATAACTAATTAGGCATTTAGATTGAAATCTGACGATAATTACACCAGTTAGGGAATATTCGACATGGTCGGTATAACTCGCCGGGCAGTAATAGCCCCATTAATTGCCGTTGGATTACTAATTAATGGTCAAATTTCCTAGTAAATTGACTGCGGAATCTTCAGAGGAGCGTTGTATTACAATGGCGGGAAGTATTACGAGTTTTAATCCGAAATTTCTATTAAAGTTTAACTTTAGACGTATATGTTTGTAAAATGGTAAAGGGTATATCATAAAATATAACTGTATTTTATATTAAAGTGCTTAATGTGAAAACCTGTTTGTTTTTACAATAGGTACAAATGCAATGGCGTCGAGTTGAAATGCAAAAGTATGCGCAAAGGCATCAAGACCAACTCTGTAAATCATAACACACAGTAGATCCATCTGAAAAAATACTAGGCTACATTTGGTCCTACGACTACATTTTACGGAAATGGACACACTGTGCGATATTACTGATATTGTCCTTATGCGTCGTACACCAAAAAAATTAACCTGGATGAAGTTTGACATCAATTTAGTGCCAGTGCCCCAAAATCATATGTTCTGGATTTAAATTAAATAGGTACTAACCGGCCGCCCTTGGTGATAATCATCTCTGTGCCGATGTCGTGGAAGCGCCGCCAGAGGTCGCCGTTGAGCAGGCGCGCCTCGCACGCCGGCGGCTCGGCCTCCGCGCCCAGCCGGTGCTCTGCGTAAGCAATCAAATTAATATGATAAGTGTACGTACAGACCCTACGGGCCCTGCGAGGCCCTAGACAAGATGCATTCGGCGTTCGTTGTCGATATCGAAAATGTATAGGATTGACGTAAGCTGTCAGACGGTCGTCTCCAGTGTTCCACACATTTTGTAAGTTTTCGAAAATCGTTTAAATTAGCGTTAAGCAACTTGTCTAGCCACAGAGGTCGATTTTTGAAAATGGAACGCATTTTCATTCGAAAATGGAACATGTACTGGATTTATTATCTATCGCGTACAACTTGAATTCAAAAAAATAGAGTTGCAGCCTTGAAGTTCATACGCGGCTGTCTCTCATCGTGGGATGAATTAATTAAGTTGTAAAGGTCCCATGGTTGAGGTCACGATTGTTGGACGACAAAACATATTTCTTATAAAAGATAGGTTTAAAGATAGAACTGGCAAAAACACTAGATCCTTGTATTTTTTATTTGTTCTTACAGTAATTATTTTAACGTAGCCGTAGAACTAAATGGCGTGACGTCATGTTTTATAAATAACCAACGAGTATTGCATAATTGACTAATAGTCGCGTTGGTTCAACAATTATCTTACACATAGAAAAACTAACCTGTTTGAGGCTTTTAGAAGCACTAAGGCCGTATTGTAAACTTCCAAAGCCTGTTAAGTTCCAGGCAGCAAAAGAGACAGCTATATGTATACTGCCGTAATATGATACCGAAGAATTTAAACTTAATGTGGTTACCAATAGAGTATAGAATGCTTCGACTACTACATTGCAGTTAGCCTTATTTGGTATTAGGTACTGCAGTATAACTCTGGCCCTCTCACGCCACTTGGCAAATTTTCACTTCATAATAATACTTCTGATGTTAAAATGAAAGGTTTAAATTGTAGTACCGTAAAATGGGGTGAATAGAGATTCGCAGGGGTGAATAGAAATACAGCCTAAAATAAAGCATATTCTACTAATTATAAGACTGAGATTTTAATGTAATTTTCCAAAAGACTTGTCAATGTAATACTTGTTCTTATTAGTAACAAGTTATGACTTATTTTAGATTGTATTTCTTTTCACCCCACGAATCTCTATTCACCCCATTTTACGGTATCTAAATGAATACCACTGCTTAAAAAAATATGTGAATAGATACATATACATTTTTTTATTAATAATATAGTGAATACTAAAGTGTCTGTTGGGCAGTTTTCATATTGGAAAATAAACACAGATTGGACAGTTACATAGGCCAAAAACAAATGGCATGATAAACATAATTTATTTAACTATTACAGTATTAATATTATTTGAGACGCCGACTGCTTTGATGGCAGACATATCGTTGCTTTGCGAGGAACTCGGTACTCGTCTAACTGGGCTGGTATTCTAGGCGCTAAAATCCATATCGTCTTTGATCTGTTATCGTATTGTCGTCGTTTTGATAGCTCTTATTTACTTGACAGTAATGGCGGCTGAGTTAAAACAATACCGTAACAGGTCACATACGATATGTTTTTTACCGCCGGGAATAGAGGCCCAGAACTCGTATGATCATTGACAGTTCAGTTACGATAGCCTGGGTTGTTATTCTCTCAAAAAACGGCGGTCGGTCGGACGGACGAGCGAATCGAAGCGGCGAGTTTAAGTAGTCCCGTCCGAGCGAACAAAACACATTTTAGCGCGTGCATTGTCAATTAGGCAGCCTTATACGTTCGAGAACACATGTCGCTTGTCGTCTTGACGATAGATACATCAACTAAGACGTTAGATACATCAACTAAGATGTTAGTTGAATCACTAAAGAAATTGCTGTTGTTACTATCAGGTTTGGTTGATGTAGCTAATATCTTAACTATTGTATTAATTTTTTGCCAACTAAGTGAAAATCTCTCTTTGTTGGCTCTCATTTTTTGACTTTATAATAGGCTATGCAGTTCATTCTACGGCGAGCGTAAAAGACAGAGCTATAGCTTTGTCCTTTTCCCTCAGCGTAAACTCAACTGCATAGCTATGTCATAATAACCTGTTGTATACCTGTAATTAAAATGTATCTGTTTTTTGTTTTCTGGTATTGGATAAAGAGTTTTTTTATTATACTGTATTGATATAAAAAGTCTGATAGATATTTCCAAAGCAATTACCTACCCTTATCTTTTTCAGTGTCAAAGATTCTGAACTAGATCAACTTTATGAAGAAATTAGTAAGTTGGTACCTACCGATATACATGTCATCTATGTAAATAGCCAATTATGTTACTTACTATACCAGGAACGTTACAAGTCAACATTAAATTGTCGCATTTTGAACTTTGATTGTATAATTTTAAAGTTTTAATTAGAATAGCATAACATAGTATGTTGTAACGTTATATTTGACAAGCTATCATAATTTTACTTATTTACGACTTCCTACGATGCCACGCGACGTTTCGTTCAGCATCAAAGAAGCCGACGGCTCTTAAATAATATATTAATAATTAAATAGCCAAATAAATTCAGTTCATCATAACGTTTGTTATTGGCAATGATGGGAATGAGATTCAAATTTTATGTAACATAACCGCCAATACGGTTTGTTTGTGGGGTTCAATTTGACAGTGACAGAGCTGTAGGGTTAGGTTAGGTTCGTTTTTTATATCAGGCCTGGAGGGCTAAAACAACCCAGAAATAAGAGCTCCGCTAAGTGGAGCTCCATCGAATCTGTCAAACTAGATTTTTGAAATGGAAAAAAAACCTACTTATAGATTGCGGAAAAAAACAATAAAAATAAGCTATTTATGAATAATGAAACATTAAATTAAGCTACAAGTAAAAATGCCACGTGGAAATTGATCGATCGCTAAAAAATGCGACTCGAAAAAAAGATTCATGAAAACATTACGTTCGCGGAACCCTACTAACAAATCGCCAATAGATTCGGCCTGGTTTGATGATGAGATAGGTACATGTATATTTTAACCCTAAGCTTTAAAAATTCATCAGCATTCTGACGAGTAGAGGCGGAGACGGGAATCGCGTTAATCGCACAATTTTTTGAACTTAACGGGATTCGAACCTGGGGCCGCTAGCTTTGTAGGCAGGGCCACTTCCAAATAGAGTAACCCCACCGTCAAATAACCATACATCTACATGAATTAAAATGAAGAGTTCGGTGTTATATGGATAGTGCATCACTTCAGAACGGTGAGTCAGATTTGGTATTTGTGTTTTAATATTCATAATAGTCCGAAGACTTGTAAAAAAAAGTTGAAAAGTTGCCCGGAAAACAGGAAAGCGTCTGTCAGCTTGATAGTTGTGTATAAATATTTTATAAATTTACATTCTAATTGTCTATGTGAACAAATTTAAAAAGAGCTATCTCTAGAGTTAAGTCAGTTTGCAACTGAAAAAGTGAGAAAGCCTAGTTTAACTAAAATAGGTTTATAGTGCGTTTATGAGTAAGGGGTATTTTTGTGATGAGTGAGAGAAAAAGCATGTCATATTGACACAATAATATACTATCATAGACAATATACATGAGAAATATATTTATGTCTATAGGTACTACACACAAAACAAGCATATGGTAAATTAATATGAAATGTTCAAATTAAAATCGTGACAGGATAGTCAATCAGATAGTCAAAATCTTGTAGCGTTTCCGCCATTGGCACGAAAATCCTTCGTGTAGCTCATTAATTAAAGTTTTTTTATTTACTATGAGTATGCTAGTTGGTCAGTATTAATGATATACACGTTAGTTAATTAAGAAATAAAATAGAAAACCATGTATACTAACATAAAAATGGTTGGGTTTGCCGTGGTAACACCTGTCATTTATATTTGTCACAATGTAATACGTTTCTATTGTTTTGCTTTGTTTAGGTATTTAAAAATACATTTTTGTAAGTACAGTCAAGGAATTTAATTCGTGACCCACCTTAGGTCCAAAGTCAATCTGACATTCTACAGCAATAAGGTTGAGTTTCCTATCAATTACAAATGACTTGGCATCTCTATTGACAATGACATCTTCAAGCAGATTTTCTTTGAAATGGGTAGCCAATTAACTTCCGTGACCGTAAGTACTCTTTATTGCTCAAAAAATACTTAAATGAAAGTCATTTATTTGTAAAGAAAAACTTTTTCCTTTAAACTTTTAAAGGATCTCTTCCGTTTCCTTTTTTGTTTGAAGAATTTTGAAAATCAGAGCTTTTAGATTCTCTTTTCCACAGTAAACATTTTACCAAATGTCATCTTCATATCTTCACAGGTATAATTTTATTAACGTAATAATAGGTACAGTCAAGGAATTTAATTTGTGACCCACCTTAGGTCCAAAGTCAATCTGACATTCTACAGCAATAAGGTTCAGTTTCCTGTCAATTACAAATGACTTGACATCTCTATTGATAATGACATCTTCAAGCATATTTTCTTTAAAAAGGGTAGGGAATTAACTTCCGTGACCGTAGTATATTAAAGAAACTCCATGAAGTAGGAACATGACAAAAGTTTATTTTGTATGCTCAGTAGTGGTTACGATTGGCGGAGCGTTGATGTCTTTTCTATGGGCAAGATTTACTGCCTCAAATATATTTTTTTAAATTATACACTCAGGTTATGTATGTATGTATACTCAATATTGTACAAGCATAGAAACGAAATACAAAACACAAGTATAAGTACAAAGGCGAACTTAGCCCTGTAAAGCATTACTTCCAATCCAACACCAAATCCACAGTCCCTAAGTCATGAATAAAAAAACCAGTATTATAATAATAAAAACAATGACAATCAATATCAATAGATCAATACACTTTCCCGAAACCAATATTCTAATATAAAAATACCTACAGGGTGTCCCAATAATCGACGTCAAACCGCCTAGGGCTAATAGAGCAGCTAAAAAGCTATCGATTTAACCCCTACATATGTTTAGGGCTTTTTACTAGTTTCGGAATTATGGAGCAATATAATCTGAATTTTTGTAATTTAAATAATTGCAATACTTCAGCCATGTAGTTAATTTATATTTTTTTAATATAAATAAATGTTATTTATAGCTATAATACAACACTTTACTTAACATACACCTAGGTACTATGTTTGGTAAATTAAACATGTAATGTTATGTTTAATTATGTAAATTACATATAGCTGGGAACAGACATAATATTTGTTTATAACTTAGTAGGTCAAATTTGTATCCGCATAATTTACTAAAAAATCATAACTGATTTCAATAAATTGACACTTTAAAGCAACTACAGTAAAAATCCCTAATTTTTGCTCACGAGTAAGTACCTACTTTTATGTAAATATATAACTATAATTTTTTTGACCATGTCCGTCATAATTCTCTATTAAATCCATCAATCTTTTTTTTTTTTCTGTCTATTTTATAATGAAGCGTGTTAAATTTCTTTACAATAAACTCCTATTTTTTTTCAATTTGGATATGCCTACCTACCTAATTAACATGTATGCAGTCTTACTTAACAATATAATCTGCTTATTCTAGTATCGTATTCTAAGTTCTCTCTAACAACAGATCATAGAATGATGTCATTTATGACGATGATACAATGCATCATATAATTACAACAATTATAAACTACACAGCATCACTTACGTAGTCCGCTGAGCGACGCAGCATGCAGCATTTGCTGCCTTAACAAATACTCTCCCAAATGAGCCTGATCCATCATCATGATACACTTCAGTCTACCCACTTCACAATACCATAACTCAATCTAGTCTCAGATGATTAACTTTGTTTTGATACGAAATCACAAACTCACAGATACGTCTGTGCAGAACGGCGGTTGCGTTTGTACTGAGTTGTTGTGCGAGCACGGGCGGCGCGGGCGCATCGCCCCGCCCCTTCGCTCTGATTGGTTAGCAGCTGACTAATGGCGGCGGTGTATAGAGCCTTCGCAGCATTGGAGCGCTTTCCCGAAGCTTTCCGCCCGCCTTCGTTTGACAGGTAATCGTGATTGACACTAGTTTCGATGCGTGGGCGCCGGTCGGCTTTTGTTATGGATTGGAAATTTGTGTTAATAAAATTGGATGTTTAGAACAAAGGTTACATGTTTTGCAAATGTGCACTTTTGTAGGAATAGAGTAATATTTATCCTTGGATTCCTTTGGAAACATTGTATAATTTAATTTTTATGTAAATCAAATTCAAACAGGTAATTCGCATTATTTTGTGTATGAGATTCAGTACCTATCTAATATAATATAAAACTGAATATATACATGTATTTATAATTGCTTTAAATCGTCCCTTAAATAAAATTGCTCTTTAAAGAAACGGTACAAAAATTTAAAATTAAATGGTCAATATCTCAAGTACCATAACTTTTTGTAGGTATAATATCTAGCAAACACTGTCAAGTGTTCAAAATATTATAATAAGTTATTCTAACACTCGCCTACGAGACACCTGTTCTGTAACTTGTTAAAAAGTTGGCTTTAAAAACTGACGCGTGTGTTGTTTTAGGGAGCCCGTTTTTTCCCATAAAATTTTTTGGTCAGAATGTCATCATTGACATAATTATTGACAGTCATACCACCTATACTCGACGACGTGTTAGCCTAGGTGGTAGTGAGTGACCCTGCGTTCGAAGCAGCGGTTCCGGGTTCAAATCCCGTAAGGGAAAATAATTGTGTGATGAGCGCGAGTATTTATTCCTGCATCTTGCATATTTTCTATTTATTTAAGTGTGTTAAAATTCAAATTAAACGAATCTACTAGAATATTAAAGAGATAAATAATAATCACCACTATAAAAAGAACACCCCCTCTAGCAGGTCCGCCCGCGGCATGGTCCCTATGACACTGGCTGCATTACCTCTCTGGATAGCTAGCCCAATCCTTTGGGAGAGGTAAGCACCAGCTCTAGGATCTCCGGATCTTTTGTTTTAAGTGTGTATTTCTCTATGTGTACCTACCTATCGTTGTCTAGTACTCATAGTACAAGCCTAGAGCTTAGATTTGGACTAGGTTGTAATATACTAGGTCTAATTTGTGTGACATTCTTCCTGATATTTAGTATTTATTTATTATAGTTATAGTAAAATTTTAGGTAAAATCCAGTACCAAGATACAAATACAAAGATACACTTTTGTGCCTCTTGTGAAAGGACTCCTAGCACTGCTAATAAATAATACTAGAACTTGTTGGATAAATATGTGTTATTGCAATAAAACTTCGGACAAAAATAAAAAGCTTCACATAACAACCAAGACAGAACAGACAAATTTTAAAAATGACATATTCTTTTTATAAAAAAAAATAACTTTGTCAAAACACTCCAAGTAGGTTGGTTGTTTTAACATCTTGATATACCTACACCCTATGGAAGTAAGGTGCAAAGAGTAGACATATCTATAAACAGGGCTGTACCGTATATACCACAGGCCCAAAAAATTACCATAAATACCGACATATCCAAAACATGACTTATCGCAACGTGTGAATGTCGACGTCATTAGCCCTAAAACTGCATAATCGCGACACTTCCTGTGATAAGCTCTGAGTAATGCGCTTGCGCATTGTGCGATGCACGATTATCGCTTAGTCACGATAGCAGCGATTTACGGAGGTTATAGGCGGCTGATGTGTCACTGTCATTAGCGAAGCGGAATGTGGGTTACGCTGGGTTAATACTCGATTTCGTGGTGTTATACGAAGACAGGGTGAATTGTACGGCGAACTCTCCAATGTTTTTTAGGGTTCCGAAGTCAAACTAGGAACCTTTATAGTTTTGCCATGTCTGTCTGTATGTCACACTCAGTTTTTTCAGGAATTATCACAGTTCCAAAACTGGAATTTTGTGCGCATGAAGATATTTATACCTACCACGCACTAAGATCAATGATGGAAGAAGTAAAAAAAAACCTACATTCCATACATGTAAAGCAAAAGTATTTTTTTTACATTATGGCATCAATGTAGATTTATTAAGCTATCACAGACAAATTTTCAAAAAAATAACTGTTAGGTAGCTCCATAGCTTAACCCCTGGGGAAGGAAGAACCAAAAGTACTTTTCATCTCGCAAAATTGGACAGTTCCCGAGGGAATAGCGATAAACGACTTTTACGTGGACAGAGATGCGAGGAAAGCTTGTCATTTTGTAACCTATAGATACTTAAGAGCTGTGTGGTTGCCGGCTTAGAATAGTACCACTCCATGCCTTCACGTGGATGTCGTAAGAGTCGACTAAGGGAATAAAGGCTTGTAGTACTGTTAGGCGATGGGCTTGCAACCTGTCACTAATACACTGGTAAACATCTTAGCCTGATTATGCCAAATGTGGTTACAGAATTATCAACAAGCTTTTAGAGTTGTTGGCAATTCTGTAGCTCTGCCTACCCCAAACTGGGAATAAAGGCGTGAGTTTATGTATGTATGTATGTATGTATGTATGTAGATACTTAAAAGACCCAGTTTGTGTTGAGTGCCAACTTCTACCACAAATAAATAAATAATAAATAAATAAATAAATATCCAGGCACGATCTCACACAAATTGACCTAGTCCTAAACTAAGCTCTAGGCTTGTCATATGGGGAGTAGACAACGATATAAATACTTATATAAAGAAATAAATACTTAAATACATAGAAAACATCTAAGACCCAGGAACAAATACTCGTGCTCATCACAAAAAAAATTGCCCTTACCGGGATTTGAACCCAGGACCGCTAGCTTCGTAGGCAGGGTCACGACCAACTAGGCTAGCGCGTCGTCAAATAACAAAAAGCAAGCTTTCAAAACCCGACTGTTTCTAACTAACTTCAAAACATTATAAATCCTAAATGATCATTCAAAATGAAAAATGATGAAAGAAACCTAAAAATGATTTTTAAATCCCTATTCAATGATAGGTACTCCACTTGTCGTAATTGGTCGACTTTTTTTTTTAATTTGCACAATGTGGCGCCTGGTTGCCGCCGTATTGAATTTTGAATATTGTCATATCTTCAGTGACACTCACCAGATTAAGACAAATCGATTGACATAAGAATCATCAAAATCAGACAACGGGTTTAGTTTTTATAGTGCCACAAAGGAACAAACATACATATATAGGCTGTGAAACACATTACCCTCCTCGTTCGGCAGTCGGGTAAAAATGCTGTATTCCTCACAAAAGTTTCACATTTCACGTCGTAGATATCTCAGCGTCTAGTGCAATAAATTCCTAAGCAATAGGTATACCTCTAAGTACCTTAAGCTACTACTTAAGTAGCTCTTTGTTCGTTATTCATTACGTTATAGAGAGTAATCACTTATCGCCTCGGTGCAGATAATTAGTCCATTAGCCTTCGTTGGAAATAGCTTTGCAATAGGTACTTTGGCGCCATTTGAACTTTTAACGTTTAAATTTGCGACTTTTGTGAACCAGTTACCGATTTTACGATACAATAAAAATAAAAATACGTTTATCTACACACATACTTATCATAAGCATAAGCCCTCTATTGTACGTTCAATAGTACATTGTTGCAGAGGATAGAAAGTACAAAATTTTTGGACGAGTCATATAGAGGGCCGAAAGGTAGTTGAGGCCCTCTAGTGTACGAGTCCACAAATTGCACTTTCTACCGAGGCAGACATAGTGCTTTTCACAACTACTAAGAGGAAATAAAATAAAAATTCATATTCAAAACTCAAATTTTAATTCATGTTAATGTGACATCACCGCCAATTTTACCATAGATCACTTTTTTTTTAATCTGGGCCCCTATTCTCGTGGCACTCGAGATTAATAAACTAACATGAGAGATAAAAATGTCAACTCCATATAAAATTGTATTTGTTTCGCCATATCTTCCCTGTAATTTCATCTCTAGGCGTTCGAGATTAGGGGCCAAGTTAGAATTACATTTTAAAAAAAAAGCAGTGACATAGTTTTTAGTCTGTGTATGTTTTAGCGAAAATACACCTAATACCTATTTTACGACACAAAATGGTGTGTTCTGATTGGTCGATTTCAATTTTTCATTTTAAGGAGCTATGACACAAAAATTGATTGATTGATTTTTATTGGTTCTTAAAGTTGGACAACAATGTTCTCGACCAATCAGCAAACACGCCGACAAAAACATTCTTGGTCTGCCCCTATAAGTGACGGTTTCTGACCCCAAACAAGACCTTCTATGGCCATATTTCCGAGCAATGTTGTGAAAAATTCATTGGCAATGACCAGCATTACCTGTGGTAGTACGTGACAGCAATGACAGCAGCTGTCATTACTGTAACGTAATTTTGAAATTACGATCGAATATTATAAAGTAATGAGTTTCAAATTTGGAAGTTCTTCCAAAACCAACACAATTAAAATAGGCCCCATTTCTCGTATCAATTGAAACGTCATCGTCACCTTGGTATATATATACAGGATGTAATCGTTAAGTGTGTCCAGGCGATTATTCCGTAAATATAACAGATATCAGAAAACTTTAAACTGATATCGAAAGTACGTTACCCAATGAGTAAAATCACATCACTAACTTTTTTTAAATAAAAACCAGAAATATTCCAAATATTACCTTAAAACCCAGTATCATATGATTCATGATTTTTTTTATTTATCACAGTTTATTCATGTAAAAGGACACAGAGATGGGCAAAATTTATTCTAATGACGAATAACGAATAAGAATAACCAAATTATTCGCGAATAACGAATGAAATTCTCGAATCATTGTTCTTATTCGAATAATTATTTATTCGAATAAAAAACATTCGTAAAACTTATATTCGCAAATAATTTATTCGTCGAAAAAATTATTTGCGAATGAATATACGAATGAATCATTTGACTACTTATCGAAAAATTAATAATTTATTAATTTATTAGAGAAAAATGGAGCAGGTATTTCAGTACATAATAATTATTCGTGGCAATTCATTCAACGAGTAAATTTTTCGCGACTAAATTGTTCGCAAATAAATTAAATAGAAGAATAATTTATTCGAATAAGAATAATCATTCGAGAATGTAATTCGTTATTCGCGAATAATTTGGATATTCTTATTTGTTATTCGTCATTCGAATAAATTTTGCCCAATTCTGCAGATAAAACTTTTTAAGATTCATAATTTACACGAATAAACTGTGATAAATAAAAAAAATCATGAATCATAATGATAATGGCGAAATAAACTAAAGCCTTTTAAACTAAAGCCTCAACGAATGGCGTACTAAATGTATGGGAGGGTTTTAAGGTAATATTTGTGATATATCTGGTTTTATTAAAAAAAAGTTGGTGATGTGATTTTACTCATTGGGTAAAGTACTTTCGATATCAGTTTAAAGTTTTCTGATATCAGTTGTCTTTACGGAATAATCGCCTGGACACACTTAACGATTACACCCTGTATATTTTAGTACAATATTGTAAACCATATTTGATTTCGCACGACATGAGAATAGGGACTTTATTAGTTGGTCCAAGATTAAAAAAAAAACATTCATATTCGTGACACAGATAAAGTAAAAGTTTGTTTTGCCGCCATTTTTGTCGTCAAGTCGTTGGCTTCTGTACCCATCTTAGAGCCTGTTGTTTAATCAGTAGTTAAACTAACTAATCGTTAAAAGTCGTAACTAATGGTTAAATCTAAAGGAAATGTGTCAAATTTTCGATTCCTTTTTAGAATTTTAACAATTAGTTAAGTTAACTAGTGATGAAACAACGGACCCTTACAGTACTTAACTATAATATGTGTGTAGATAAATTAATGTATGGAACTGTACATAATTAAGCCTTAAAACACTCATGTGATCTTATTATAAAACTCGCCTTTGACTCTCATTAACTACTATTCTTGTATGGTCCCCTTTAATAATTTCACTTTAAAATGTACCTAACCCATTATTTTATCGAATTTCACTTCATCGATTGTACCATTTCATCGAATTTTATTACATCGAGCGCTATTTTCTGCTGAAACCATGTTTATTTTTTGGTTAGGTGAGACTTGCAACGACCGAAAAAAATTAACTCATTCGGCGAGAAAGCCCTTCGACGAAATGAAAACTCTGCGTAATTATACCTACTTTAAAATGTAAAAAAACCGCGCATATAATATATCACATATTCTGTAATATAGTAGACCGAGGCGAATCGGATCAATGGGTGAATCGGATCAATATAAGAAATCCCTATTTATTATAAGTATTTCTTATCCGTATTTCTTAGACGACTGGCGTTTTAAGACCCCTCTCGCCCCGCACCTTCCGCAATCGGAAGTATTTGGTAGTATTACGTTTTACCCGTTTGATCCGATTCACCCATTGATCCGATTGGCCTCGGTCTACCCTAACCTTCTATGTATTCTATACGTTTCAAAGGATACCTACAGCTCTTTAAATTTAGGAGGGACGGACGGACGGACGGCGTGACCATATTAATAGGGTCCTGTTGGGCTCCCTTCGGGACGGAACCCTAAATATGGCCAATATGGCGGATTTAAAAGCACTTTGTATTTACATCATATATATACATGAAATAGTGCAAAAAAGCATTTGAAAAAGTCCAAAAAGCGTTTGAAAAAGTGCAAAAAGCGTTTCTGAGGTAGGTACATGTATAAAAAACTGTACGGATATTATCGCTTTCTATATCCGACTCAATTCCTGCTTGGGTCTCTTGGCCTGAACTCTCTGGAGGTAAGACGCAACTGCAACCTGTGGGTAACGGCTTGTGGCGTAGGTATTGCGGGGCGCTTCCGACTGTCCCGATATAGTGTCACAAATTGGTAAAGCTGTCGGTGCCTTTTATGACTAAAAAATTGCCTCAAACCGCGACATCATAACCTCCTTGCGACACCTAGACGCGCCATCGCATATATGCACTGCCAGCCTTTGAGAAAAGATTAAAGGTCACAGCTCATTAGATCCACCCGGCACCCGACCCGCACCGCCTGGCCTCGAGCGGTTAGTATTTTATATATGTATTTGTATGGGCATGCGGTCACTATATCAACTACGCTACGCCGGGTGGTTCTACGCTATGTAGTTGATGAAGTGAGCGCATGCCCATTCAAATCCATATAAATAATACTAACCGCTCGAGGCCAGGCGGTGCGGGTCGGGTGCCGGGTGGTTCTTATGAGCTGTGACCTTTAATCTTTTCTGAAAGGCCGGCAGTGCATATATGCGATGCCTCTGGTGTTGAAGGTGTTTATGGGTCGCGGTGATCACTTACCATCGGGAAACCCGCTTGCTCGTCTGCCTCCTTTTTACCATTAAAAAAATAAGGATGAAAAACCTGTGATTGTCGATTTACACACACACATACATACATACATTAAATCACGCCTGTTTTCCAGAGGGGTAGGCAGAGACCACTTCTTTCCACCTGCTACGATCCTGACAAATCTCTTTCGCTTCTTCCACATTCATACATCGAGTCAGCATGCACGTCGGTTTCGGGTACTTAAGATCCGGCCCTTTTCCAGTATTTCTCCGATTTGATTCGAAAAAGTACGCCTAGGGCGGCCCCTTCCGACCCTCCCACTCACTTTTGCTCTGTATATCTCTTTCGTCAATCTTCTTTCATCCGTCCTTTCGTCGATTTACATAAGAATAAGAAATTTTTATTTTGGGCAACAAGGCCCAATATTTATTACTTACACCGAGGGGATAAAATAGCGTGGTCCTGTTTTTTCACAGATGTGTTGCTGGTAGTAGCACGACATCTTTCTGCCAGAAGTCAGACCAATACACGACGTGCACGTTAGGTTTGTATTGTAGTGCACGTGCACTACTATACAAACCTACTCAACTGCACGTAGCGAACACCGTAGCTGGAAAAGCGTCAGACTGCATCCAAACCAAACCTTTTGACGGACGTAATTTGGACGTACGCCATCACTTCTTCTACTGTCGCAGAGTATAGTGCAGGGGCCTGTTTTATAAAGCTACACATTACAATTTACAGGTGACAAATTTCCATTTTACACAACCTCGACCAATGACGACCAGGGTGGTGGTTATTATAACATAGCAATGCAGTTCAGTTTACGCTGACAGAAAAGGACAGAGCTATATAACTATTATATCTCTGTCCTTGACGCTCGTCGTAAAATGAATTGCATAGCTATGTCATAATAACCCCCCAGGGGCCTGTTTTATAAAGCTACAAATTACAATTTCAGGTACAGGTTACAAGTTTCCATTTGACACAACCTCGACCAATGACGATCAGCCATTTGAGCAGTGTTGCCAGTTTAGACCTGTAAAATTGTAACTTGTAGTTTTATAAAACGTGCTCCAGCCATTTGAGCAGTGTTGGCAGTGTTGCCAGTTTAGACCTGTAAAATTTCTACTTGTAGCTTTCTAAAACGTGCCCCAGGTGGAACACGTATCTATAACTAAAAGTCTAAGATTACTAGGCACGGCTGCCAATAGCTGCCCTTACTGAACCATCTCAACTTTCCACCCTATACTTACCTAAGTATAAGCTTTTTATGTAGTAGGTGCCTACAGATCAACTGCAATACCTATCCAACTTCAGGAACCCTAGTTCTACAATATTTATGTATCTAATTCTAATCCATACCTTACCCTTTCAGGGGCATGTTTTATAAAGCTACAAATTACAATTTACAGGTTACAAGTTTTCATTTGACACAACCTCGACAAATGACGACCAGCCATTTGAGCAGTGTTGCCAGTTTAGACCTGTAAAATTGTAACTTTTAGCTTTATAAAACGTGCGGCTTCTATTCAACACGGTAAAACGTTTACGATACGAGAGCTCTTTTTAACTTGACAGTAAACACAATACCATAAAAAGTCAAAAGCATTATCGTTGTACCGAGTTGAATAGAACCCCTGACCGAATCTAGCATCAACAAGAATGATATTGTTAAATCTTATTGAATCTTCCTAATTAACAGATTTAGGTACCTAATAAAAAAGGAAGAAAATCATTTATTTAGTGCCTATAATAATTGCCTACAAACCAAAGTGCAAACAACATAATAGGTCTCGTATTGTTTGGTTTTTAAAGATTAATTTATAGTTTTCTGCTAAACTTTTAAGTCACGGGGAAAAGGTTCACCCGCACGATCTTATCGTTCTGTGCTGTTTTATTTCTAAGCTGACATTTGGCCATCTAGTGAAAAAAGTCCGAATCGATTAGACGTTTACCAACCATGCGTGGTTCCAAAACTGTAAACACTCAAAGTTGCAAGCGCCATCTCAAAGATGTCGCTGTAAGCAACATGTTTCTAAATGATGGAGTTACCAATAATAAAAGTGAATATTTAAAAAAAATGTGATATATTTATTTTAATTCAACTCATACTCTTCGCATTAAATATAAAAAAACCCGGAAAACTAAACACAATTTAATAATAAAGTAATTAATCATCAGAAGCAATATCATTGTAACGGCAAGCAACATTATCAAACAAAACGTCAAAATAAATTTTTCTCTCCGGTTGCAAGATATCGTTGCTATAATATAATTTTTATTATAAAATCAAAGCTTTTAGAAGTAATGATGCGCTAGGCGAGTTCGAATATCTCAAATCCAAAGTGCGGTTCGTAGAAATGATTGTTTTACCGGGATAAGGCGCCGTAAATCGAGTCAGGGCGACATGCCCTGACAACTGACTGAGCCCAGGATAGTAAAATAATAACAAAGCAGATTACTGTCTTTACTGGTACAAAGCGGTTAAAGATGTATTCCAAATCGATGACGAGTAAAGATTCGTTTCTGGAGCAGACGAAGGCAGCCCGAGAGGAGCGCGCTTTAGAGAAGAAGAGGGAACAATCTGCTATTGAAATACAATCATTTGTGAGGGGCTGGCTGGCGAGGAGGAGATTCTTAAGCTTGATATTGTAAGGAGCTGTTAATACTTTATTACTAGTGACGGAACTTTAATTGGTTTTTTTTTATCAAAAAGGTCTATCAGTGTACCTAGTTCTTTTAAGAGGAAAAGTTATACTTAGCCACTATGTTACTTAAATTTTTAATTTACATGTCATCTCAAGTCAATATTAGGCATTTTATGGTTTTCAATCCAATTCCACTTAAAACTAAAATATTGATAAATGTATGTTGGAGCTATTTAAATTGAGTGATATTTCATTCCAATTATAAAAGTAGAATATTTGTTAGTACAGTAGGCGCTTGGTATGCCGGATTGGCATTGGTAATTTTCCCCCTATGCGGGTGCGATTGTTGGAACTGCTGATTCTTGGATTTGTATGGGAAATTTATAACGCGATACTGGAGATAGAGATCATGGCTTGTGCGACCGCTCTGTAATCGGGCATTTGGCTGTCAAACTGCAAGATTATAGAACGGGTTACCAGAGTCGCTAACTGCCGGATTACTGGGCTTGTTGGATTGGTGAGCACCAGATTACCGAGTGCCTACTGTATTACAATTAACCCCTCATTTAAAATAGCCATAACCAACCTTACTAAAATATATTTAACTAACTGTTCACGTGCCCACTTTGTTAGGCAATTTTTTTTTTTGGGTTATTATTTAGCCTATGACACTAACAAATAACATGGCTTTCTATTGGTAAAAGAATTTTCAAAATCGGTTCAGTAGATCCAGAGATTACCCCCTACAACGTCACAAACTTTACCTCTTTATAAAATTAGTATAGATAAGGCATGAAACATTTGTTTTAAAGTCATTATTTTAATTGTTGCTGTATAATGGTTTTTCATAAAATCTATAAATAAAATGTGTGTATTTTACCTGTTACCACTCAAACAAATGTAGCCATATGAAATTTTTATTTATCATTTATAAACAGACCTGACATCAATGCCGTCTTTACCATAAGGGCACACGGGGCCCGTGCTCAGGGCCCCCATCCACAGGGGGCCCCGAAGGACCGACAATTTATTACCAATAATAAATAGAAGACCATAGTAGTTTTTTTTTGTAATATTTCGCTTTCTTTACTTTCCAAAAGGGGCTCCAAATTCTTGTGTGCCCTACGGCCCCAGCATAGTTTAAGACGGCCCTGCCTGACATGGTTTTTTCTGGCAAATTGCTCTTTCTTGTTAGGGTTAACAGTTTTTATCCCCCCGCCGCAAAAAGAGGGGTGTTATAACTTTGACTGCTGTGTGTGTGTCTGTCTGCGGCCCCATAGCTCTTAAACAGGTGAACCATTTTGGATACAGTTTTTTAATTTGAAAGCAGGTTTTCCAGCTATGGTTCAAAACTAGGTTTTATGAAAATTGGTCAGGCCGTTTAGGAGATACCAGCTCTGTAAGTAATTCGATTAATGAGTTTAGAAAACAAAAATATGAGCTAAGTAATAAATAGCAAACATGATTGCGTGGTAATGCAAAATGCGATAAATTTAAATTTGTTTGAAAATGCACTGTATTATTTTGAATCTTGAAATGTAATTCCTATAATATTATAATGCCACCACCATAATTAAAGTGTAAATTTTTTGTTTCTTGTTCCTCTTCTAACATGCGTTCGGTCTTTAGATGACCATAAGCAGTTATTGACACCTTACTGTTTTCTCACGATGTATTGTATCCAAATGTGCTGCCCTTTTAGGCGTCTCTGTTGCATGGGTTTCCTTAGTGCTGAGGCAAAGTTGTTTTGGGGATTAACTAGTCTATTTCTGTACGATTTTGTGCATAGTAAATTTGTACAATGTGTGAGGTAAACTTAAAGCCCAAGAAACAAATAACCAAGCATTTAGCATCAAAAAAATATCATGGTAAGATTTCTGATCTATTCCCACATTAATAATTACTTTTGTATTTTAATACATACATCTTGTATAGCAGTACCACCCTGATGTGACATTGCCACGAAATTGTATGTATGGGTAGTAACAAATGGGAACAGCTTATTAAAATTACTTACATGTTATCAGAAACGAGTTTGATAAACTCCTGCCGGACCCAACGGAATCCCAAGATGAAACTCCACAACCTCCTGATCTCATTCTGGCCCTGGACGTCTACAAAGCAACCAGTCAGCTGTTCCTCGTATTTAAAAAAGAACGAGACAGAAAAAGATTTGAGAAACTCTGTAAACACATAGTGCACAGTTTACATTCGGAATCAGTGAAATTTTCTTATGTTGGAGTGTTTTTGAATAAGGAATACAGGTAATTTCTTTTTATGTAATTAAAATGATGGATTGTTGAGTGTTGTTTATGAAGCAAGGTACCTGGGTTCAATTCCTGCTTACAAATAATTGTGATTAGCTGTAAATATTGTATTTTAATTCCTGTGTTATGTACAATAAAGTGTTGACAGACATATACATGAGTAGTTCATGAGTCTTGAACGTTTTGACCCATTATTTATTTATACAGTGTGTTACCAGCACCCTGGCTGTTTTTAAAGGAGGTTAAAATAAAGTATATCTGTAACGTAACCATGACATTAATTTAATTAATAAACAAATTTTCAGGCTTTGTTAACTTTCTAACAAAATTTTAATTGCCAGCAATGTAAAGCACAGCAATTTGATAAGGTGATACTTTGATTATTATGATTTGCCTCCGTACCACGACATACCTTGTACTAAGCAACAGCGATACTGATAACGATGAACACGCAGCACATGCACTACATTAAAAATGGACAGTATATAAGACGTTTTATTGTGAAGTTATTTTAATTATTTTTTAATTGATAATACTTGCAAACAATTGCTAAAGCTACATATTATCGGCATTTTTAATAAATGGCCGCATGCCGGTAACACACTGTATAAGTTAGTATTTGATTGTTTAGTTCCCATAGTACAGTCAGCAGAGAAAAGTAACTCCTCATGCTAGGTAACTTCATGCACAGGGGATTACTTTTCTCTGCGCAACACACCATCGTACAAAGATAGAGCTTAGATTAACGGATTAACCAGGTCAATTTACTTCAATCATTCAGAGAAAACGAAATACACCATTCATATTCTTACTTTCCGCAGTCTTCGCTGGATAGCTCACATCAAGGATCTCCTGTTCAAATGCTGTATGTACTTGGAAGAGTTAAAGCCAGAGTCTCCCTTGGACATGCAGAGCATACTCATATTCCTGCACACCCTGGTCGCCTTCACAGCGACGAATACGTGGGCTATAACCAGGCTGAAGAACTTTGAGAAGCTACGAGGAGGAATAATGCAGTTATGTGCCAATATCATGGGATCATTGTTCCATAAAGGATATTATTTGACTCTTAAGGTTAGTATTTTGTTTTTTCCTTGTGTATGTAATGAATGAAGTGGAAAGAGGAAATGGATGGAATGTGTGAAGAGCGATATGGAAAGTAAAACAAAGTAGTGAATACTACCTTATACTACCTCTATTCTAAACCATACGTCTTTTGACATGTTATTGTATTGTCAATCTTATGATAGCTCTTATATATGTGGCATTATCTATGTAAAGGGACCTTATTGTCGATGGCGCTTACGCCGCACTGCGTCACGCGACGTTGTATTTATATCGGAGCATCTTTAATAATGGCGGAAGCGCCATCGACAATAAGGTCCCTTTTCATAGATAACGTCACATATACTTGACAGTATTTGAGGCCGATTAAAGATACAGTTTTACTGAGTGGAATAGAGCACCTGAGGTAATGGCTAATAGAGATCTTTGGAAGAAATAGAATTTCTGTTCCGACCCTAAATGATAGTAATAAGAGCAAGATGAGGCAACAATTGTGTGTCATAAGAATGTTCATTTAGAAAAAAGACTTTTATTTTGAAGTTTAATGTATATTGTATGTGAAGTCCCAATCTGCTGTTAAGGATGAGTGTGGTCATGATGTCTGGCAATACAAATGTAAAGATTCAGAGACTGGAAATACCGCAACAAAATATAACCAATTAATCATCTTCAATATTAATGGAGGTGACATTCAACTGTTTACAAAATGTTTACGTTGGGTTTCTGTAAGTTGTTATTTAATGATGTAAAGTCACGAACTTAAATTTGGGACCCACAGGTCCAAAGTCATTCTGACATTCTACAACAATAAGGTTGAATCTCCTATAAGTTACAAATGATTTGGCATCTCTAATGACATTGACGACTTCAAGCCTATTTTTCCTGAAATGGGTCACAAATTAATGATCGAAATAGTATATTCATTGACCTTTGTTAGAAACTCATATTTCAACCAAAATAATTATAGATCTATCGTTGTCCAATTGACTTCTGTTGTTTTAAATGATTAACATTTATGTACAAATAACTTGTCATACTCTTCTACTTGCCCTTATGGATTAAACATGGATTAAACCCTCCGGGATGATAGACGGGCGAGTAAATACGCCGTACTTTCACGAGATTTGGGCATTTCACGAAAAAGTGTACCCAATTAAGGACTGAAATTAAGGTGCTTTAACTTTGTCAGTTTTGTGACGAAAATTAGCTATAGGTACATTGACGGCCGCCAAAACTGACAAAGTGAAACTTCCTTAACCCTTTGTAAGGCCCCGTTAAAGTAGAAATACTAGACCAAAATGAAATACAGTCATGGAATCGCAAGTCTCTAAAGAGTAATAATAATAGATGTTATATTTCAGGAAAATGCAATCAAAAAAGTATCATAAAAAGTAGTAAAGTTCAATTTCAGCTTATAGTAATGTGGTCAATATAGAGCCTCTGCCTTATAAAGGGTTAATTTCAGTCCTTAATTGGGTACACTTTTTCGTGAAAATGCCCAAGTACGGCGTACTTACTCGCCCGTCTATCACCCCTTTTATAGCTGAATTGTATTACGTCGTTAAGTCGAAAGCATTAATCCATCGCAACGAATATACAGGTGTGTACATATTTTTGCCTTTAACTGTACAGTTACCATTCCATGAACATAACTAGAGTTGCAAAACATTGCACATCGAGTTAGATAATAAGCAGGAACAATTATGAGGTCATGCCACTGACCTGAACAGCTGTGTAATCATCATGCGTAGTTTATTGTAACTTATTTAAATAAATTGTAATAGGAATTATGATGAGTCAAGATAAATTACTCTGCACAAGCGACAAAATAAAGTTCTTGTAAATGAACTAAAAACCTGAGACGGGGCATTTGTTATGATTTTTTTTAATCAACATAATCTATAACGAGAATGATATTTAACAGTACCTCTAGGTACCTAGGCGTGACGTCACGGTTAAGTATTTTATACAAAACTCCTTGGTAGCTATTGTTCTGACACTTCTTAAAAAGTAACTGATTTGACCTGACAGTCATCTATATACTACTTTGGATTTTTTGTTTTGTTTGGGTAAAGAAATAATAGTTTTATTTTGTGCATGTACACAAATTTAGTTTTACTTTAGCTTCAAATTGAGTGAATAAGGAAATCCAATTCCCTTTTTTTAAACTGTAATGTTCAGGACAGACGCTAGTAATGATCCAATTTATTTCCAGTCCCTCCTCCTCCGAGGCTTATGTCGCGATAAGGTATGCTTGAAGAACGTCGCGCTGACGGCCGTCGTGACGCTGTCCCTCCGTCCCCTGGTGTCTGCTCAGTTCTCCGAGAAGCTCCTCACCATGTACATCATACAGATACTGTCCGTGCCCACCCTGGTGTGCCACATGCATCAAATATCGCCTGAAGTAAGTTTACACGCTAGCTGTCTGATTCTAGCGAAGTGTGCCTGTGCCTGTGAAGTGACTGCGTCGCTCAGTCCACTGACAAAGTATAAATAGAAAAGTAGATCATCTACTGGCCCTAGGCTCGGGTGCTAGGGTGAACGCGGCAACGGCGCGGCCCCGACTATACCGGCTTGGTCCGTCCTATTGACCTTGCTTGTGGTGGTTCGCGGTACGTATGGTCGATCGCATGCAAGCCGCGCGATATACCTTTGTTTGAAGATAAACTACTTTTTATACTGTGCTCCTGGTGTCGGCGCGGTTCTCTGAGAAACTACTCTTGACTCTTGTTATTTAAGTCTACTTACTTTATTGGATAATTCCCATCTCCCAACCTATCCAACCCAGGTATATGAAAATTTTGCCATATACCTGGGTTGGATAGGTTGGAAGATGGGAATAACACCTATACGCAAGCTCTCTAATACCAAATTTACTTACGTTTTCCAACAGTCCGTAATCGTGTTCCGCACGCACGCGATGTTCGACAAATGCCTCGAGTTCCTGAGCACAGACCAGAACATGCGCATCGTGTTCAACACTCTGGAGGCCAACTACGCGCTCTGCTTGCTCGCCAACCTGGTGCAGCTAGCGCACGCGGAGCGCGACCACGCCCTGCCGGACACCTACTATCCCACGTTCGTGGTGAGTCCAGTTATAGCTTGCGCTTCCACTCATGCCGGCTACTGAGCATAGACCAGAACATGCGCATCGTGTTCAACACTCTGGAGGCCAACTACGTGCTCTGCTTGCTCGCCAACCTGGCGAAATGTTTCCACCTTCTCAAACACTGGATTTTGCAGACTAAAATACAAGAATTCAGATTACAGGTGTACGAAACCTACAAAAACACACATAAACATAAACAATACGCAGTACAATAATCGAAAGCAAAAATTCACTCGATTGTTTGGCACCAGTTCTGGTGACTGACACACAAAATCGGCCTTGAAAAAACGTATACGTGGAGTGAGAAAGAAAGTATAGTCTTCTTTATTAGTATATCTTTCCGTATAAATGCTTTTCTTTTCCTCGTATTATTTTTTCGTGTCCCGCCTAAGTAATGCTCTGTCTACGCTTAGCATGATTTGACAAGATTCCCGCGAAATAAATTCCTTCAACAACTAACATCTATTCAACAGCTAGTGGTCACGCGCTTTCTGGACTCTTGCCAACAATACGTGGTCTGCAAGAAGGGCAACCTTAGCAACTGGCACCCGATCCTCGGCTGGTTCACCCAGAACTTGGACGCTTACCTCCCCCCGGCGATGGGCAACGTGCGCGCGCAGCTCTCGCTGCTATGGGGGGCGCCGCTGCTGAAGAAGATGTTGGCCTCCCCCCTTAAAGAGATGGTGGACGCGGGGGTGAGCGGGGAGGAGGGCGCGGGGCCCTCGCAGCCTTCTACTCCTGTACAGAGTAACAATCCCGCTGCTATTATAAGGAGGGCATTTGAGGCTAGAACTAATAGGTAAGTGGTTGTTTAGAACACTTTGTTTTCCTTAATAATACTGTCACAAATTACTTGGAATGCTGCAGGGTAAAAAAGTACCAAGTTCCAGTCTGTTTAGATTACGACCTTATACGAAAAGTTGTAAAAAAAAAAGATTTTTCTTAACTGGGCACTGAACAGTGCTGCTTCCAAAGGTAGACAGTGTGGATACTTAACCGGAATCCTTAATTTGTCGGAATAGTTTCACTGATAAAATGTTGCCATATAAAGCGAAACTTTTAAAAGATTTTTAAAGGTTCATCAAATTGTAAATATTGGTTAAATCAACGCTGAGAAAAAACCTATAACATATAACAATCTTAAATGAATTGTTAACTAAAGTACTCTTGTCAAGTAAGTTCAAATGAAGCAGGATTATCAAGATAACTATAACACTTACTTTTCTTTACAGAGCTAATGCAAACAAAAATTATAGAAAATTAGGTTCTCCTGACTGTACCAAAGCTGCTTTAATATGTTCTATGTACCACACGGCACTACACACGATGTCGCAAGTTAGACTAGATATTTTGACAGGTAAGCACTTGATATCTTCGAACAGCTGACAAATAGATGAATAAATATCGAGGGACAATCTCCCACAAATGACCTTGTCCTAAACTGAGTTCTAGGCTTGCTCTATGAGCAATAGCAACAATGAACATACCCCTCTGCTAAACAGACGTGATTTAATGTATTGTTATAAATAATGTAATGTAAATTCAATTTAATTAATATTAAACCACAATACAAAAATGGCACGGAACCCTTTAAGTCCGACTTGCGCTTGGCCGGTTTTTTAGTTTAAATGTATGTGTTTCTGTTATCCCAAAAATATAATTAAAACTTATTTCTTTTCCCAGGTCTATGCAACCAAGACGAAATATTATACTCACTGTGGCAGTTCCTCTGCTCGTTGGGACCAAATTGTGGACTTAAATCGTTTCTTGATCTCCTAGCTGTTAATACGAAGACTTCTGCGCCTGAGTTCCAGATGTTGATACTGTTCGCGGATTGTATGACGCATTATGTCACGTAAGTAATTGCTTTGCAACCTCCCATGTAACTTATGTACCGTGTTTTTGTTACATTATGGGAATATTTCCGGAACATGGGGGAATATTCCGTGGAATATCGGAAATCGGCTTGGTGCAGACCTGATAAAGACCAGGTATATCAGTTTTCAAGGGAAAATCGGTTCTTACTTGTGTTTTTTGAGATAGTTTTTGCGTTTGGAGTAACGGCTTCGGAACCCTACACTGAGTATGGTCCGACATATGCTCTTGCTCGGTTTTTTATCATGGGTTTTCTTTTCAGAATTTTAGATGACATGGAAATGTATGAACAACAGGAACCTTTCAAGCTGACTGACTTCGTGAATATGTCACTGTTCCTCAACATGTTTGTGTATAAGTCTATAATGAACCAATTATTTGGTGAGTAAAAATATAAGTCATGAAATAAATAAATAATCAGTACAGTCACATGCAATAATATATTATTCAAAATTAAGCTCGGAAATATCTGAGACGTTTCTATGACTAGAGGCATAACAGCGAGTCGGATATTTTTAAACGTTATGTTGGATGATACATTGTTGCTGGTGATTATGCTGGTACATGTATTTATAATTACAGTTAGCTTTAGCTTTTTTTTTTTAATTGTCATGCTTAGTTCTACCGGTTGTACGATGAAAAATCTACCCTCGCCTTTAGCTCAGGTACACATTTTAGCAGACGTATAGTCTATCTGATAAAATGTGTACGATAATATATGTACGATTGCTACTGGCAGCAGATGATCATCCCTCACTCTAATTATCCGATTGCCTTTTAAATTTACTTTACTAACAAGTTTAATTTTGTAATGAATCTATACCAATATTATAAATGCGAAAATAACTCTGTTCGTTTGTTATGCTTTCACAGTTAAACAGTTGAACCGATTTTAATGAAATTTGGCATGGAGACAGCCTAAACTCCTGGAAAGGGCATAGGATCCTTGTTATTCCGGAAAATTTGACAATTCTCGCAGAAATAGCAAATAACGACTGAGGCGGACGGATTTGCGGATTTATAGCTATAAAGAATATATTTTGTTTGTTCAGATCTCAAGAATATCCAAAGCAACGAGCTGTTCGCATCGCTCCACCAGCTCTTGCTGGTGCTGTACCGGCGCGACTGCCGCCGCGCGTACACGCCCGCCAACCACTGGCTGGTCAAGGAGATACGCGAGGGGCAGTTCATGGCCGACTTGGAGAAGGGGAAGAAACCGCAACAGGTTCGTATTTCATTACATTGCTGTATCTATTCGATAAGTAGGTATATCGACAAGGAAGGCGGCGTAGTCAACAAGGAACTCTTATACTTCCGCCATGTCCGTTTGTCCGCGGTATAACTCAGAGATTCTTGGTTCTACAAAGCTCTAATTTGACAGAGTTATACATTTAAATTATGCCAACAAAGTTGTAGAATAATATATAGAAAAAAAAAATACATGTAAAACAAAGGTATTCCTTTAACATTATAACATCGAGTGATAGTTCTTAATACTTATTTATGTAACTGGTACATAATGGAGCTTCTTAAGGTACGAGCGGCGCTCTAATTACAGGCACGAGTACCTTAAGAGTTAATTATGTACCAGTGACATTTTCGTGTCGGTACAATATGTGTTAGGTTATATTTTGTACTACATTGACAGCTGTCAAATTAGCCCTTTTAGAACGTCGCGAGTATAACAATGTAAAAAAATGTAGGGTATCGATTTTAACCTATTTATAGTCGTTAGATTTACTTTAAATTTTATATCCTGATGCGATGTTGATGACCACATAATAATATGGCACTATCAAGCTGGTATGATGATGGAGACGGAAGGTGTACAATGGAACTACTCAATGGCTAATAGCCGATCCGTCGAGTTTGGTTTCGTTTAACTCTTCTTTTAACAACGAGTTTATCGTCAGTGTTTTAGAAGCACAGCCGGCAAACATAGTATGTTATTAAAAAAGTCATTTTGGAAAAATCTCATTTTGTCAATCAAACCGTGTGTCCTGATTTAAAATCACGATTTTGTGTTCCAAAAATCTGCATCGATCAGTTTCCTAGACGTGAATATGAGTTTCGTTTTGAACAGGTGTTGGTGCAAAAGACTCCGCATATGATAGCGCACGGTGAGAGGGTGAGGCTCTTCAGGCGCGCTGTTGCTGATGAAAAGGTAAGATAATCATCTTTACGGCTGAAGATGGGCACCAAGGCCATTTTTTTAAACTTGTTACTTGTAAAATCTATCCTACTGACACAAAACGAAGCTCTCTTTTCAATGTTTTACTTTAAGCTAAAGCGGCGCTGGTCTGGTGCCCGAGCATTGTAGTGTGCTATAGGTAAAAAACTTACGTAAAGTCCCTCATGCATGTAGTTGTAACACATCTGTATAGACCGTTCTACATTATGTATTTGAAATTTGACGTAAATTCCATATTGTTTTGGGACACAACTAGCATAAGAATAAATAATAACTACACGTAGAAGCTAATCGCCTTTGACCAGGCCCCAAATGCCGCGCTTTAAATACCTACTTCCCCCTTCACTGCGCTACGCCCCTCTGTCGTCCGCGCCCAAAGTTAGGGCTCTCACTTGCGAAATATTTTATTAGGTTTATGGATGTGGTATAGAAGTTTAGTCACGAATTATTATTAATATTTTACTTCAACGTGGAAACATTGTTGCAAAACAAGTTTTTTACATTTACGTTAAATTAGGTAATAATACTTTTAGATGATATTAAGATTATCTCATAAAACTCCTTCATTCAATCAATTATTTCTAATTATTTTGCCGTAAATAGTCGTTCACTTTTTAAAACACTGTCTTAGTTCAACCATAAACACTAAAATCAACACAAATACGAAAACCAATTCAAGAGACAATAACAATATATCGGTTAATATATATTCCGTGCGTGACGCCCCTGACTGACTAGACACCTTAGGTGTCGCCAGGCGGTAGGTATTTTACGCGCCGAGCGCGCGTCGGGAGCCGGGAGTTTCGCTTCTACGAGTAGTTATTATTTATTGTTATGCAACTAGTCTAAACCATTGTTCCTAGGTGGTGTTAGGCCTCACGGAGCGCGCCTGCGGCGGGCGCTCCACGCTGGTGACGGTGCGGCGCGCGCGGCTCGTGGAGGACGGGTACCGGCAGCTGGCGGCGCTGCCCAGCCGCGCGCTCAAGGGCTGCGTGCGCGTGCGCTTCATCAACGAGCAGGGGCTCGACGAGGCGGGCATCGACCAGGATGGCGTGTTCAAGGGTGCCAAAACATTTCGAAATAACATTGAAAGATAATAGTTTACAAGCCTATAGTATAGAAGTCTTATCCTACCGACTGCGCCAAGTCAAGAATTAGTTTTTGAAACTTATTCTAATTCTTACAGAATTTTTGGAAGAGACGATAAAACGCGTGTTCGATCCGTCGCTCAACCTGTTCCGGGCCACGAGCGAGGAGCGGCTGTACCCTGCGCCCACGTCGTGCCTGCAGGAGAACCACCTGCAGCTGTTCGAGTTCATCGGCCGCATGCTGGGCAAGGCCGTCTACGAGGTGGGTCCCTTACGCAGTCTAAACCAGTAGATATTCATACAAAATCTAGAAGTAAATGCCAGAGATTGCTGAATTGTGTAGTTCATGTCGCAAGATGTCTGTCACAAAAACTTCTGATGTTATTAATAGAGCAGAACTAGGGGTATGTTTTATTTTCATTGCAAAGAAAAATAAACTTGTTAAGGCCCGATGTGAAATAGGATGTACATAATCAAGGCAATTTGATAAATATTTTCCAATCTTCATAAACTGAAAATGGCATTATAGAACAAACGTAATTGAACTTTATTGCCATAATGGTATATTCAAAATCCCGTTCACAAAAAACTTCTTGTTCGTAGTATGGCGGGCCTGACGAGGCTACAATAATATTAGAAAGTGGAGGCGATTTTTCGGTGTTAAACACCCAGTACCATAAGTTTGCTCAGTCTGCTACCCGTACATCTTCAATCTGTTAAAATCATCAGATATTCAAAGTAAAGTCATCCAAGTTAATTCAACGAAAACTGAAGAGACTTATTATTATGAACGTCACGTCGACATAGTGGCCTAGCAATGTAATGTTTGACTTTACCCTAATTAATAAGTTATAAAGCAAAGCCAAAGCCTTCCCGTATCAGGTCAGTTGTATTATGAGCCTTGCATCCGTACACCTACCTTTAAGACTAAATTTGGTTTTGCCAGTCACCTTTGCTGACACCTCCGGAATTAGCTGGGTTCGCCGTTGACGGACACGTCTAGGAGTACATCGCCATCATCATCATCAAGTTGTATTATTTGCAGGGTATCGTGGTGGACGTGCCGTTCGCCTCGTTCTTCCTCAGCCAGGTGCTAGGACAGACTCAACAAGCGCTTTACAGCTGGATCGACGAGCTGCCATCTCTGGACCGCGACTTGTATCGCAGTCTCACCTATATCAAACATTTCCAGGTAGGCAAGAGTTTTGAATGGTGGGGAAAATAACTCGTGTATTAACTTCCAAAGTAGCCATTGGCACTTAATTTTTACTGGTTTGTTACCTCGTTTTGGAATAAGATTGAATTGGGAGTGCCGACGGTGGGATTCTTTATCTTCTCGTTGTTACGTTGTCGTGTTTTCAAAATGAATTGCCATGACATTTTTCGTGTTTCTAAAATAACACGATTGACAAATATTCTGTCAAAATGAGTGTATAAGGGTGGTATTCCACTTGTCCAAGATTTTGTCCAATGTGTACTTCCGTCTCCCAGTTTGCTTTAAAAAATGTGAGACGCAATGCACATTGGACAAAGATCTTGGACAAGTGGAATACCACCCTAATATAAATAATAGCAATAGACAGATGGCTATTGAATATATTATGTCTATTTTATTAATTAATCAATCAATTTAATTTGCGTATATCGATTTTATAATATTCATCAACCATCTCCTATACCAATAACATTTGTTTCAGGGAGATATTTCAACATTAGAACTGACGTTTTCTGTGGACGAGGAGCGGTTAGGGGAGATAGTCACCCACGAGTTAGTTGCGGGCGGAAAAGCTTTGCCGGTCACTAATGAAAACAAGTAAGTTGGTGACATAATAAACCAGGCTTCAATCAATATATCCTATTAGACCACCTTAACCCACTTCTGCGAGCGTATTATGGTAGTGTTTGTTAATGTGGATAAAGCATCTGTCTCTTTCTCATATATTTTCTGATAATACGAGCCCAGGACATGGCCTCCTCTATCTTGCTTCAAGCTGTCCAGTCCTGCGCTTGCCTCGTCCAAATGGGGTCTGCCAACTGACCACTTCCCTTGTCTACCGTCCACTGTCTGTCTTCCTGCCTAGCCAAGTGTTCTGCCCATTTCCACTTTAACCCTGTGACCGGCGGCTAACGACTTCAACTTTCTACGGACGACGAATTTCCACCTAACATGGCACACTCCATGTCTAGATTGTGCGACTTAAATTTGTGCATGTTGTACCCTGTAAGCTTGTCTTTGCACCGTATGCGAGAATAGGCAAGACGCATTGGTTTTGTACCTTGGTATTCAGGTGTTGCGGTTATCTGAATTTGAAGTCACAGTATGAATGTGTCGTATGATTACAGGATAAACTACATACATCTCATGGCCCATTTCCGGATGCACACACAGATCAAGGACCAAACCAACGCCTTTATCAAGGGCTTTAGGACGATCATCAATCCTGAATGGCTGTCGCTGTTTTCTACACCAGAGGTATGTTTCCTATTCCTTGAGTTGACATTGTGCCTTGTTACTTAGTTCGCTTAATTTATGACTTTTCTTCGTTTCTTCCAAAATCATATATTTTACTTTACTATATTATGTTTTAGGCAGTAGTCGGAATAGGTAGAACGAATCTGCTTCATGTTTGCCTTAGGACGTAATATAACATTAGTCCTAAGAACTTTTAGCCATTTGACCGATGAACGACTCTCGGACATCTGGTTGGGATGTGGCACGACGAACAACCGTCCCATTCCTGTCTGCGATGCACTTCTTTAGGGAAATAAAATAACGTATCGATAATAAAAACTTTGCTATCATATCTATCGCAGTTACAACGCCTGATAAGCGGGGACAACGTCCCGCTAGACCTTCGTGACCTGCGGCGGCACACGCAGTACTACGGCGGCTTCCACGACTCGCACCGCGTCGTGTGCTGGCTGTGGGACGTGCTGCAGCGGGACTTCACCGAGCAAGAGCGCGCCATGTTCCTGAAGGTACCATCGACGACGTCCCGCTAGACCTGTGACCTGCGGCGGCACACGCAGTACTACGGCGGCTTCCACGACTCACACCGCGTCGTGTGCTGGCTGTGGGACGTGCTGCAGTGGGACTTCTCCGAGCAGGAGCGCGCCATGTTCCTGAAGGTACCATCGACAACGTCCCGCTAGACCTGTGACCTGCGGCGGCACACGCAGTACTGCGGCGGCTTCCACGACTCACACCGCGTCGTGTGCTGGCTGTGGGACGTGCTGCAGCGGGACTTCTCCGAGCAGGAGCGCGCCATGTTCCTGAAGGTACCATCGACAACGTCCCGCTAGACCTGTGACCTGCGGCGGCACACGCAGTACTGCGGCGGCTTCCACGACTCACACCGCGTCGTGTGCTGGCTGTGGGACGTGCTGCAGCGGGACTTCTCCGAGCAGGAGCGCGCCATGTTCCTGAAGGTACCATCGACAACGTCCCGCTAGACCTGTGACCTGCGGCGGCACACGCAGTACTGCGGCGGCTTCCACGACTCACACCGCGTCGTGTGCTGGTTGTGGGACGTGCTGCAGCGGGACTTCTCCGAGCAGGAGCGCGCCATGTTCCTGAAGGTACCATCGACAACGTCCCGCTAGACCTGTGACCTGCGGCGGCACACGCAGTACTGCGGCGGCTTCCACGACTCACACCGCGTCGTGTGCTGGTTGTGGGACGTGCTGCAGCGGGACTTCTCCGAGCAGGAGCGCGCCATGTTCCTGAAGGTACCATCGACAACGTCCCGCTAGACCTGTGACCTGCGGCGGCACACGCAGTACTGCGGCGGCTTCCACGACTCACACCGCGTCGTGTGCTGGTTGTGGGACGTGCTGCAGCGGGACTTCTCCGAGCAGGAGCGCGCCATGTTCCTGAAGGTACCATCGACAACGTCCCGCTAGACCTGTGACCTGCGGCGGCACACGCAGTACTACGACCTGCTGATCATAATATGTAGAGCAACAGCTGGACTTCGGTCTTCCTCAAAGATCTCCATCTCCAGCATGTTCGGTACTAGAGTATGCAATACCGGTATTGGTTTGTATGCAGTACTGGAACTAATACTGTGATTGCATGCCCTAACTGAGGCTTATTGGTGGCAGGCTGGCTCTGATGTCATAAAGGAACTACGGCGGTATTTCCGGACCAATACGAATTAAAAACCTTCAAGAGACAAGCATATTTTTTTCTCAAATATCGGCAATCGTCTGCGATTCCGCTTCTGCTGTGCGTGAGCGGTGGTGATCACTTTATATCAGGCAACCCATTGACTCGTTTGCTTCAATTAAATAAAAACTAAGCCCTAGGCTTGTAGCGTGGGTACTAAAACCAGAAGAACACGGAGCAGCTCTGACTACATGTCAGTATTACTCTGAGTCGTCACCATTTCGTGGCAGCATTATTTTTGTGCGTATTTCTTTGTCTTTTATTGTTATTTGTCACGATTAATAGTACATTATGGCCTAGGCATGGAAGTAGGCAATTGCGGGCCGAGTATTGGATTAAACGGACGAGCTTGCGAGTCCGTTTAAAAATACGAAGCCCGCAATTGCTGTTCCTGCCGAGGCAAATATAGTGTTTTTCTCAAAAATCGCAAGAATTTTTTCGTGTTGGAGTCAAATCTTCATCGCATGAACTCATTTTTTGAATTGCATACAAACAGAAACTTCATGTGAAAAAACCATCACTCCTTACCGCCTTTTTGTTTATGACAAGGAGAAACGCAATTGTTGTTTTAAAAAAAACATAAGCTATTCCAGCCACAAATAAAAAAGTTACGCTTCGAGTAAAATTTGGATGTATAAGACTTGTGCCCTCATTTTATTATGGCCCTTTTCACTTTTTAAAAAGTTACAAGCTAGATAGTAATGGAATTTGTATGCAACATTGCGGGCTTGTGTAGCGAGCACGCAATGTTTTTTTTTTTAAATTTGAGAACTGTCAGTAAACTATGTACTTCGCGTCTCAATATGTAGATAGGAATGTCAACATTTCCGGACATTTTTGAGAAAAAGTATTTTTTCTTTCTTTAAATAACGATCTAGGTACAACAACGAAATAATAGCACTTAAATAAGTAGAAAACTTCCAAGACTCAGGAGAAAACATTCTTGCTCATCACACATACCTACTAACAAAACATCACCGAGGATCTAACCCGGGCCTGCAATAATCACGGGCCATTCTACTTCCAGTTCGTGACATCGTGCTCCAAGCCGCCGGTGCTGGGCTTTGCGCATCTCAAGCCGCCCTTCTCCATCCGCTGCGTCGAGGTGGGAGATGACGAAGATACAGGGGACACCATAGGTAATATTGATAAAGTAAAGTCAACTTTCTGGCTTCGGCAATATAATCTTTTCTTAATTCCACGAGTCTAGACGACGCAGTACAGATGTAGTGAATAATCCTTTCACATCGTGAAAACTTGGAACTCACGTCTACTTCCGAATGATGCCGACATGTCTATGAATTATTGAATTATTAAGTGACATGTTTGTATTAAATAAATAGAGTACTTTAGTTATCAGTGTCAAATGTCAAATCACGAGTTTGAAGTATAGCACACCGAGATGTTAAAACCACCACGATCAAATATATAGAAATTAGGTGTAGGTAAACAAGAAGAAATATAAATAAATGTTGAAAATAATTTCACAGCCACGTTTCCCAGGTCTTAATGCTTTCGGCATGACTATTAAAAAGAGCTGAAAACAAACTTAATCTTAATTAACAAAAAATTACTCTGGTATTAACCACTCTATATCGATTATCACTCTCGCGATGCGACGTTCCCCCACGTTGTCTTGATGGGTACTGAGTCACTGAGTCAGACTGAAGTAGTATGACAAATACGAACATTTCCGAGAAAATACGATGTGAAAGGATATTTCACTACATCTGTATATTATTCTGTAAATCACTCATCTGTCGAAGTCTCGTATGATGATGGTACATACCGTGTATTTGCACGAAGCGGCAACGTGCCTTTCTACGGCACCGAGCCGTTCCACATGCCGTGGTGATATGACCAGGCCCTTATGGAGGTTAATAGTGTTTAAAAATGCAAGGTTTATGAATCTACATTCTCAATTGCTTGTGTCTCCTCAGGCAGCGTAATTCGCGGCTTCTTCACGATCCGCAAGAAAGACCCACTGAACCGTCTGCCCACTTCGTCCACTTGCTTCAACCTGCTGAAGCTGCCCAACTACCAGAAGCGGAGTACCTTACGAGACAAACTCCGGTACGCGGTCAACAGCAACACAGGGTTTGAACTGTCGTGAATGGCCCAGCTTTATGGAAAGGTAGATAATTATATTATTATGCTGTATGGGTATTTTGTATAACGCTGACAGGTTAAAGGGCCACATATGGAGCCCACACAAGACTAAAAAAGGATGCGAAGAACGTGAGATGGAGAATTCAACGCACTGATTGAAACCACATTAATTAAAAAAATGATTTACACTTTAGTACTCGAAAATTTTGTTGATCACAAATTTTTGCTCGGTACAGATTTTTTATTCTACACTGCCCACGAAATGAAACCTCCCAAATACAAATATCATCCAAATTGTACTTATTTTTGTGTTAGTTGTGGTATTTTTGAAAACCGCAGTGTTGTATTTGACAATAGAGACTTGTGACGTAACAGACATTTTGACACTTTGACAGCTGACAGTTGCAGTTGACGTCACTTAGAGAAAAAACTGATCTTATTCCATTGCCATTTCGCAAGGGCTTATGATAACCCCGATCTACAACAGGGATAACCAAAAGTTACTAAAAAAACCGAAAACTTTCTTCCGTAAATGTTTAAGTTCATGTTAATTGGTTTAAATTCGAAACCATCCGACATTTATTTTACAGTAATTGTATTGTGCAATATACACAATGCAAAAATGGCTATTTATTTTGGTATTATACACTTCTAATTGTTACGCTAAAAACTGTTTAAAATATTATGACATCACTTCTGTTTCGCTGCTATATGCTGCCCAGTAGACCCATCTTACTCTAACTAATTCACGACGAAAGAGACTTACTAAGCGACAAACATGACAAGGGCTTTGTCAGCTATGCAGGGATTGTGAAGACGGTACTAGAAAGGGAAATAGTATGTATAACATGAAAGTACCAAAGCAAATGAGTTCTTCCCATAATTATTTTCTTATAATTTATCACGTATGTTACTAATAAAATTTTGTATTTAATGTATGGTCAAAAATATAATTTCCATATGCAATGAACGATTTCTAACCTCAATAGAAATGGTGTGACTATGATTAATGATTTATAGCCAAGAGCCGTTAAGCATTTTTGCGTAGGTGTTTGAGGCACCGTGGAAACTTATGCAGTACTAAATGATATATAAATACAAAGAGGCCGACCTGGCTGAACGGTATGGGGGCTACACGAGTTATGATTTTATTAAGTAACTAGTGATTTTTTTGTGGCAAGAAAAGTCCTTGAGGCATTTTGAAACATTTAATAAAGTAAAATTAAAGATATATAAAGTTGAAAAATTAAAGAGCCAGCTTAGTTGGTCCTATACATGAGCCAGGTGATTATGTGAGTACGCAGAAAATAAAACATAGCCTATACGTTACTCAGGGATACTTTTACTTTCTAATGGTGAAAAAAAATTTGAAATCGGTCCATTAGTTTTTGAGTTTATTCGTTACAAACGTACAAAAATACAAATATTTCCTCTTTATAATATTAGTGTAGGTAACATGTTAACAAACTTAGTTGTAAAACAACGTCCTGCAAAACTGTTAAACTGCATAAGTATTATTAAAGAAAATCGAAAAAATGAGATTTGAGGCACGTTACAACGGAGCAATGTTGGAAGTTAAAAATAAATATTTATTTTTAATTACCAACATTGCTCTCCTCAAAACAACACTATTTTAAAAATTCATACCCTTGTTTAGCCCCAATATCCTTCAGCCAGGTCTGGGTCTTTGTATTTAAATATTTAAGAAGTACTGTACAAACCACGGTGGCTCAAACACCTACTCAAAAATATTTAACAGCTCTCCGACTATGATAATGAAGCGAAAACTTGAATATAAAATCAGAGATCGTAAATTACATGGGCAAATGCAGTCGCTTTACCAATAGTGCCAACATAGATTCTCTTATGAATTCCAAAATGTTTTCTGTTTATTGAAACCAAACTGTTATTTACTTAACTTTATTCTTATGGACAAGCAAGCGTAAAACCCCTCCTTGCATCTTGACTTGCGGTGAAGTTTCACGTATATAAATCGAAAATTTGCAATCCTGTCATTGGAAAAATACAGGTAACAATTTCGTTGTGTTCGTTTTCTCTTTCATAGTTGTTACTGCCATGATACAGCTTTCTCATTTGTACACATTTGACATTTATACTCTACCGAGGATTGTTTGTCAAGGCAATGGCGCATACCCTTACGCATTTTACTTGTAAAATTGTTGTTGAAATTTATAGTCAGGAGTAGGATAAATACATGTATATGGTAGCGTCGGAAGTGTGTGTCAATGTCCGGAAAACTCTTTTGGCAAGAGCTTTAAATCGAGTATACAGTGCGATACCTCTAAGAAAGTTTCGGGTTTATTCTTATCTCTCACTCGCTCTAATACACTCTTATTAAGAACGAGTGAAAGAGAAGTACAAACCCGAAGCATCTAAGTGGTCATAGACTGTAAATATTTTTGATAACTTTGTACGCTGCCATATTTTTGTCTTCAATTGTTTAATTTTTCTTTGAAACCTAAAGCTATTCTGATACGAATTATTTATAAACGTATTTATTAGGGATGTTAGAAATTAATTAATGATAAGGCACGTTAATGGATTAGTTGTTTATTGTATTCATGTGTGTGCGTGTTAAAAATAAATGTATGTTCCAAAAACTAACTTAACTGTATAGGTAAAACCCATACTCGTGAAAAGTAAACTTGAATATGAATCCCATAATGTCAAATATTTAACAGAAACAACAAGGTAATTTTTAATATAAAATAAAGTTGTGTTTCCTTTGTTTTAATAATTGCCATTGCCAAAATAATTAATACTCCTTCCATACAGTTTTGTACATGTATTTCGATCTGCAATGGTCCTTGTAGTTCTTTTCGCGGTATGGACAAACTTGTGTACATAGACAATAATGTCATTTTAGCAACTTGGTGAAATAATTTACGTAACTGTTTCTATGTGGTATGTATACATTTTAATGGTGTGTTTTAAAAATTATGTTAAGTCATATTATCTGTTATAAGGTAACTAAATTACAAGTGTAAAGTAAGTTTAAATATTTTTTATTATATTTGTGAGCACTTGCGGGTAGATTTTATTCACAATAGGTTTCTTCTTTCGATTCTTGTGATAGGAATGCAATTTTTGAACGCCACCAAACAGCCTAAGGCACTTAATCAAGAGAAATTACATTTTAATGCATTTTCTGTCCATTTGAAATGATAAAATATCCTTAATTTCGTGAAGTAATGTATTGTCCCTACAAATGCCATTACAACGTAATATAAATTGTCCTTGTTAAGATTTAATGGGCTGTATGGCAGCTGTCATAAAACGCATTATTTGATTCCTATACACTGTTAATACCTTCACAAAATTTAAGTTACATGTCGCGAGTACATTTTCTTTTATGCGTTATTTCAATATTCTGGGCCTATACTGTAAATCCAAGTTCGAAGCTCCGTTTGTCCTGCTTTTCACAATCGAGACTACTTTAAAAGCAAGAGCCATAATACACTGGCGACTTGCAAACGTTTTTGGCCCTTATGGTATAGACGACGAAAGACACATTTGGTCTGAACGCTGACCCACCATAGAACTATCACCCGTATTCACAAACAATACTTAAGGGGTCCTTCACTGAGTAAACGCACTGCGTTCAATACAGCTTTGTGATTGGTCCTTTTTGACCGACCTTTTGTTTATGAGACGATTTGAACCACCCTGTGCGATAGTGAGCACTGTGAGACCTCATAGTGACGTTTGTGAATACGGGTGTATGTCACAGTGACATTTTTTAAACAGTTTTTACGATTTGATTTATAACTTCACTGTGACAGTTCTATGGTAAGTCAGGGCTCCATCTTACCGATAAAACATACACCATGACAATCAGCGTCTAAAGTAAGGCCAACGAGACGAGATAAAGAATGTAAACAAGCTTTCAGCGGGCCTAGTATGGCTGTGTCTATATGGCGTGTCAAATGTGGATAAAGCATCCGTCACTCTTGTACTTATTTACGTGTCAGAAGGTGACGGATGCCTTATCCACACTTTGTCACGCGATAAACGCAGCCATATTAGGCCCCCAGGAGTTCAAAACATTCTTATTTGGAATCGTGTCACTTCGAACGCAATTCAAACAGTAATGAACTTCACAAAATGGCGGCCCTTATGTTGACAACTTCTGTACTGACAGCTTTCCCGTACCACGAATCACGCAACGACAACTATAATCGATCAACTGAAGATATTATTGCTTACGAGAAATAAGGACAGATAATCGCACGCTATCGCAATGTAACTTCGTACCTAACGTTCAGTTTGTTTACATTCTTTATGTCGTCTTATTGGCCGTACTTTACTCGTCGGACTCGAGTTTAAAGTGTTAGTTTCGTCTTTATAGGTACGACTGTCAAATGTTTCGGACTTGGTATGCATAATAGATTCCTGTATATAGCATCAGAGGTGCTAAGGTGCTGTTTAGAGCAGACTTCACAAATTATTCGTCCGTGTAAAACTTTAACTGTACGAGAAAGAAGCGACGTGCGAAACATTGCATTGTAAAGCCCGTCAACTTCGTACGCAGTGAACAAATGATATAAGAAAGAGGCATGCGAGGTAATGACAGGCTAGTTCCACTTCTTAGTTCAAGTATGAAAACATACCTACGCTAAGCGTGCCCTACTAGGGCTGCCAAAAGCTTCATGAAGTTGTGCTTAAAATCACAATTATTGCGGATGACTATGAATTATGATTAATAATTGAACAAAAACTTTTTATTTTTGCAGTTGAATAAACTATGATCTTATTTGATAATTCCTCGGATTAGTTAAAATTTAACTGGTTATAACTTGACAAAATCGAAAAATACGGTGGAGGTAACCCTGTTCACGTTCATCGATACATGCCTACTACTTCTTCCACCGCTACCCCGCTCGCGCCCCTGTTTAAACCGTCCCCCGCCCCGAGAAAATTCTAGGAGTGCCGCGTACGAAGTTGATTAGCTATGGCACCTCAAAGGGGCTTACCAAGACATCGTTAAAAGTAATATTCAGTTTACGATAAATAAAAGAGCCAGAGCTGTCTCTCTTACTTGGCGTGAACTGAATCCATGAAAAGGTGGTAATGCCCCAATATTTTTTAGATAAACCTAGCTCTGAACAAAGATCATATTTTGTAGTCGTGTTTCCATTTTGATTTGTAACTTTTACGTATTTACTAACTATACATGAACTTAACGTGAATCATAAGTTAAATTTTGTATTAGCCACGTAAATATGTTGTATAACACAATGTGATTCTCTGTGATAATATAATTGATATTTATTACAATTGGCTTTTATTTTGTACTATTTAGTGATCCTGATCTTTTTTAGGGATCCGTATCCGAAGGTGGCCCAACGGGACCCTATTTATATGCCTCTGCTGTCCGTCCATACTAACTTTAAAGAGCTGTGTCTTTTGAACCGTAGTAGAGAGCGGGTTGTTTTTATTCCACAATGTGTTATTTATTGCGGCGCATTTACTAACATATTTGTTAGTAAATCCGAATTAGAATTTATGAAAGTGAATAAATAAAGGGTGTACCCATACAAGAAACATTTTTTTCAACGTACCGTAAACTCGGGTTACTTTAGCCCTAGGGGGTAACATTGCCTACCCCAAAAACCATCTTTAAAATTTAACTATTCCATTTAATGTTACATCAGGACCAAGCTACTTATAGAGTTCTAAAATTATTTTAACAATTTAAGATGATAACCACTAAAACAGTTATAGTTTTAAGGGTGGGCAATGTTACCCCCTAGGGCTAAAGTAACCCGAGTTTACGGTATTTTTAGTATCGTAAAAACGGTACATCATAAATGTTTCAAATTTGGTATGATTATACAAACCCAATGATATTTTATATTTAGATACGTTATGCTCATACATACTAAACGCACATAAAATCCGTCACCAATTACTGACAGTGGCTACGTTGCCAGATTTCTACAGACAAAGAAGGCAATCCGTAGCGAACGCTATTGTTAGAAAGAGATAAATAGTTGTTTCAAATTGCTTACCCGAATGACGTGGCGTGCCCGCCATGGCCGCGTGATGGCCGCCACAAAATATGGCGATGTAAACAAAAAATGAAAAAAATATTTACGGTAGTTACGAATGAAATGAGACATCCTTTCGTTCTTTTATAGTTACAGTATAATTTCGGCAGCCTCTAACATAGTATAAATAGAAGGCATTTTTTATGACTTATATTTGTTGCATTTCGGTAATAAAACTTTACTGTTTTTGACGCATGCATGTCAGCGGCCACAGCGCGACTGAACGATACTCGTAGTAAGGTTTACCTTCCTTTTCGAGGAACGCTTTTGCGCGCAGATGACGTATCTTAATATAAAATATCATTGTACAAACCCTGAAAAAAACAACAAATGGGAGAAGTGTGAGTTGGGCTTGCGCTGATTCGATTCGAAATCGGAATATAATAGTACGGACTGTGCGTGCGGCGGTACGGAACGCTCGGTGCGCGAGTCCGACGCGCACTTGACCGTATTTTTTTAATATGACCATGTGTGCTTTGTTATTTTATACAAGTATCTTACTTCTACTAAAGCCTACTGCAGCCAGGTTACACTTTTTTGGCGCCATCAATGCATATTAACTGTATGTAGTGTACATACATTAGCACTGTAATGAAAGCTTCAAATTCACCATGATAATTTATTATGCTGAAGAAACCTCCTGACTAAAGCGCGAATTAGACAAGCAAGTTAATTGCTGTCTCACTTTACCATCAGTTCTAGAGCACGAAGCACAATTTTGCTGTCTTTTTCTAACTTAAACGTTAGAGTAAGACAACAGTCAACTTCTGCAAGTTTTATTTCTAATCTCCTCGGTTATTACCCACCGTCCACCTCCCGAGACCACCCGGGCATTTTAGCAGACCTTAAGCTCCTACTTCTGGATTAAGTATCTTTAGAGGCCCGAAGTGCAAACTGCCCAGAAATAGCCTCGCGGCAGGCCTCCGTCGGATAGCAATGGGACAACAACCAGTGGGTCCACGAGTCCGGAACCGAACAGGCGGCCTGCCTTCCAAAATTTATAATTATAAAGCTTACACATTCAAAATGATTCATACCTGCCGGCAATACGAGTAGATACGAGTATTCGTATGAAGTAGGCTATAACAGCTTTACGTGTCACAAAGTGACAGTTTTCAGGCGACAATCGTAGACCTTAATATGTTTAATAGAAACGAAAGAAAGTCCTTAATATAGGTGAGGAGTCTTATCTTATCTTATCTTACAGACGGGCCCTTTCGGATACACTTCGACCCTTTAGGATCTTTTGTGCAATTACCCTCTTAAATACTCAGCTGCTCGAATGTGCAAGTTTCCTCACGATGTTTTTCCTTCACCGTAAGAGCATCGGGTAATGCGCTTAAGTTAGAAAAACTCGGCGCTGCGCAGGCCAAGTCGGAGGTCCTACTTTGAAAATCCAAGTTTGAAGTTAAATTAGTTCCCTTTCTCTCGGATTTAGTCTCGTGTAGTCGTGTGATGAGCTGATGAGTGATGGGTATAATATAATCTGTGGCCCTATTATGGCTGCGTTTATATTGCGTGTCCAATGTGGATAAAGCATCCGTCACTCTCGTACTTATTTACGTGTCAGAAGGTGACGGATGCCTTATCCAAACTTTATTACGCGATAAACGCATCCATATTAGGCTCATTAGGTACTTATATTAGTTTCGAATTCAGTGTTTCGTGGTAACCATCCTGAATACGTCACTGTGACGTCATGGAGTCAGAGGTCTATAGAAAACTGTCAATGTATTTAGTTACAATGAATTGGTCTGACTCATGGGTCTGACTGTAAGGGCCTGTTATTGGATCAGTATTTAAACCAACTAATTGTTAAAAATCGTTACTAATGGTTAAATCTCAAGGAAATGTGTCAAATTTTCGAATCTTTTTTCGAATTTTAACAATTAGTTGAGTTAACTACTGATCAAACAACAGGCCCTAAACAATTTACTGCCAAACTTCGTGTAAAAGCTCTAATTAGTAAAATGAAATGTTCTGCTAAAACCTAAAACTTGTCATACTACACTGTAATTTTTGCTGAGGATTTATTGTGTAATAGTCAGCTTCTAAAGTAGACTCGTAGTCTACAATGGAATCCAAGCTTTAAACAAGCTTGGTAGGCACAACAAAGTGAAACTGATGTAGATTCCAGGACACGAAGGCTATCCCGGAAATGAAGCCGCGGACGAGCTGCAAGGGAAGGGTCCAAGGGCGCTTACGTCGGACCTGAACCATTTGTGGCACCCTTATGTGGCACCCTGACCGGGCACCATAAAAACAGCCCTGAACAATAACGCCCTAGAAAACCACCAAAAAGAGTGGAAAACTACGGTCAGCTTAGGGCATGCAAAGCTCTTCATAGAAGGAGTTAACCAGAGCTGGATCAAAAAACTTTTGAAACTCAGCAGAAGACAACTCCGATGTATTATCGGAGTGTTTACTGGGCACTTTGGGGTTAAACATCTCCTAGCAAAGATGGGCCTTTATGACAACACAGATTGTAGAATGTGCGGCGAAGAGGTGGAAACAATGAAACACTTATTGTGTGAATGTGATGCCCTTGCCGGAGTAAGAATGAAAGTCCTCGGTTGTGGCTACCCAGAACCGAACGATTTCAAGGCAATGCCATTGCACTCCACTGTCCGCTTTTTGGAAGGGGTGGACGCTGCATTGGTTTAAGCGCTAAAAGAGGGATAATTACACAAAAGATCCCATAGGGTCGAAGTATGTATCCGTAAGGACCCCACCAAATAAGATAAGACACGTTATTGTGTAATAAATAAATGACTTGGTGGTACCCTTTGAGGTCTCACTACTTTTAGTGCCACATGAGAACTTGGCCTATTTTTTACGTTAATGTTTGTGCTGGGATTATTTCTACCACCACTCGTTTTTTTACATTTCGTTTTGAAAGTGGTTTCGATTAGGATTTAAAATAGAAACAGTATAAGTATGTTTCTTCTTTTTATAAGTATTTTTAACATTGCATACGCAACTACTTGCAGAAAAAAAAAGTTGAAGTTTTCTAAGCGACACGTTAGTTTAGTTGGTGTGACCCAGCCTACGAAGCTACCGGTACCGGGTTCAAATCCCGGTAAGGGCATTTAGGTATTTGTGTGGTGAGCGTGAGTATTTGTTCCTAGGCTGAGTCTTGGATGTTGTCTATGTATATAAGTATTTGTTTCTGTTTATAAGTATGTCTATCGTTGTGTAGTTTGGGACTAGGTCAATTTAGGTGTGAGATTGTCCTCCGATATTTATTTGTTTTAAAAAGTTAACAAGGTTTTTGATAAGCTAAGTATAGCAACTAAATAAATAATAAACAGGAACAATGGCGCACAAATTGAGCAATCCCAAACTGTCTTAGACTTCTACTATGAGCAACTTAAAAGATAATATAAAATAGAAAACATCGAAGACTCGGAAACAAATACTATCGGAATAAATAATAGTATATTGTTCAACAAGGGACTAAAACAAGCCATAATGACACGAGATGTTTAGCCATCCAAGCGGAGCGCGGGTGGTTATAGTTCGAGTGTCATTAGGTCATCACGGTTGTTTAGTCTCGCATTAAATACTCTACTTTTCACTTTGAATGCGAGGAAAAAAAACGACGGTCTATACAAAATTACTATATTGATTATAACAAAGTTTCTTACAAATTTGTTGTTTTGTACTGTTTTTTTTGTAAAGTGGCGCTTTAAATGCTTGCATATTTAGCCAACAGGTTCAAAAATGAAAACTAGGTATTTTAAAACTAATTGGATCATGCATAATAAAATGAATTAATCCTAAATATAATTAAATAATTCATATTCGTACTCATTAATCGTGTTTCACGAAATTAAATCGTTTTTTTTATATTTTTGCACATTAGTCATTTTGAGGCTATTTCCACGCCCTAAAAATTGTTTCTACACAATCACAAAAATGATGCAAAAATGGCGATAATCCTCCATTCAAAAACACCGTGATTGGTTGTTTAGGGGTCTCTAAAGTAAATTAAAAAAATATTACTTTAATCCCTAGAGATTAATAAGGAGCTTTAGTCCCGATGTGCAGAGACTAAAGTAACATTTTAAGAGCATGAGAAGTGAAAAACATTGTTAAGCACTTCGCAAGTTGTAACAAATCATATTTTTATTCAAATATAGCGCGGAATGCTAAAGTTGGTTACTATGGCAACGTTACTAGCAAAATTAGTTTTTAAATTTCCAGTAGGTGGCGCTCTACGCGGAGTTCGTCAGAGCTGTGCGCCGAAAAATATTCTTGAGAGGTTTAATACAGGCAAGCTAAATATTATATTGTGCCTCCTTGTTATTTTTTTCAATATATAGGTGTAGAAATGCTATTAGAACTTAGTCATAAATTAAAACTATTTCAGTCATATTAAAATGATCGCCTTAAAATAAAAACGCGTCTGCAAGTACCTAAAGAACTAGTCAATTAAGTGAATTAAGCTTTAACATTTTCGGCTAGAGAATATAATATAATAATATATTCATTATACTCTATAGGCTAGCTAGAGTATGTCTTGCTGGCAGGGGGGCGGTTAAATCTACGTATGGCATTAAAAAAAGACATGCGTCATAATAGTTAACATAATAGTTAATAATAGTTGACATGTGTCACTTACTATACTCACATGTGAGGTATTTAAAAATAGGCGATTAATTATTTAAGTTCCTGAACGGCGTCGCTAGGTGTGTACCAGCGTATTTTTTATGTAAAGTTAAAGAAACAATTGTAATACGTGTTTGTATGAGCTGTCACAGGAATCATCTTAGGTGAAAAATAGTAAAGTTTATGAATTATTTTAAATTAAATTTGGTGATAATTATTTAAAAAACTGTCCTAGCAATGTGAAATGCAAGGTTTAAAAGATGTTAAGTGCATACGAAGAAAGTAAATCAAGCTTCCGGCGTTTTGAGAGTTGGAGGGAATATTCTTTGGATTGGATTTTTGGAAATTTATACCCTAAGGGGTTAAAATAGGGGGAATCTAATACTACCCGTACGATGACACGGGCGTCCTTTGGTATGGAATGTACTCGTTCGTCTTTTTTTAGGGTTCTGTAATCAAACTAGGAACACTTATAGTTTCGCCTTGTGCGTCCGTGCGTCCGTCCGCAGCCTAGCTCAGAGACTCTTTGTACTAGAAAGATGTAATTTGGCATGAATATACATATTAGTCACGCCAACAAAGTGTGGCTTATGGATGGATAGGTCTTTCAAAAATATTGCCGATTTGTGCAAAAAAAAAAACGATTAAGTGATCCATTTATAAAATAATATGCTTTAAAGCGCTAATTTTTGTTAGAGTTATGTGTCCCCCCCCCCCACCTACAGCCAAAACTACAAATACTAAAAATCAGAAAAATATATTAAATGAAAGCACATATACCGAATTTTAAAGGAAAACTATGAGGACTAAGTAGACTTGATTGGTTCCTGAGATACAGGTGACTAAAGTGTTTATACCTACTAAAATGACCTAAGACAGCACCAAATAACTTTAAATAGAGAATTACTTCATACTTGTGGTTTTTATGAGACAGTTTTTGTGTATTAACGGCTTCGGAACCCTACACTTAGCATGGTCAGACATGCTCTTGCCCGGTTTTTCTCGTTATTAAAGACCTTTATCATAACATCATGGTCATATTGGTCATGTCGCTCTATTATACAACAATTTATCAAAGATCAACTTATCATCTTAGACTCTATTAATTACTTCTATTTTGGCCAGCTTAAATAATCCCTGAGTCCCATCCGACAAACAAAGGAAACCCATACTTTCGTCACAAGTCGTGGTCAATATCCCGCACAAAAACGTTTTTGTTTCTAAATTTATTAAGTTGAGTGATATAGGTAGACTTCACACGGTTTTCCGTCTAAGACAGAGAAATGGAACAAGTGTAGTGTAGTGTAGTTGCTAGTAGATTCACTCCATATTACCGACGACGTGTAAAAGAGCCCTCATGTGGCCAATTTACTAAATAAATATTTTGCATTTTGAATTTTGAACCACACCGTGCTACACCGATTCGATACCAGAGGCCCGTTTCACGAAGCTACAAGGTACAAATTACAAGCGGAAGTCTCTTTCTAACTCCTTTTGCTAGAAAGAGAGTTCCGCTTGTAATTTGTAACTTATAGCTTCGTGAAACGGGCCACAGGATGCAAAACGCAAAGTACCACATAGAACATCCTCCTTTTTTTAACTCGGTTAAAAATACTTGTAATGTAAAGTTTGGGTCTTCCTAATTTGAAAACATTAATTTGTTGTATGATTACAATGAGATAAGCCTATAATTATTGGTGTCACACAAATGACGTTTTATTAATTTTTGACTAGGGAAAGCTACTTTAATCAAGGGTGGTTTGTCGTTTATTAATGTCTTTTTTTAAGTATATCGGTTTTGTCTGTAACACTTTTTGTTTATTTAATATTTGCTTTTAGAATGCTTCGTCAAAATTAAAAACATACAAATTAAATATATTTATTCAAGCTGAGGCAATGAGGTTGCAATAGCATTTTTTGTAAAACGGCTGGTTCCGGCGCAGTGCTCTATTTCATTCAGCGGACGAATCCAAGCCAAGCGAAGCAGCTGTTTATCGCGTCGTCGCCATTGTTGTTTGCTCTCTCGTTCTCGCGCTCCCTTCCAGTCTCGCTCGATTCTAGAGATGGGGAAAAGCGTTACATTTCAATCGCCGTGACTGTCGTTCCCGTTCCAAAAAAATCACTGCGAAATATCACCGTGACTTTGTCACTCCTGTTACTCACATAGCGATCATGATATAACGTAATTTTAATCGCACCTGTATTCGCATCACGGTATGATATGCGTTCCGGATAGAATATTTCGATATTTTAAAGTAGAAATAGACATAGGTATTATAGGTAACCGTTGATCCGTAATAACCTTAACACTTTTACAGGTTTAAACTTTTTACAATTATTTGATATTTACATAATATACAATTTATACACTATGTAAGTACATTTTTTTTTTTATGTGTGTCAGCATCATAATTGGCATTCAAATATTTTTTAAATCAGTTTAATAGTTCTGAAGATTGTCCTCAACAAACAAACAAACTACCTAACTAACAATCAATCAATCAATCACCTCTCTAATATTACTATAGATACAAAGTAAAGGTCAGTTTTTTCATTCGCCATTTCTATCAGATAAAAACTTTTTGGGCCGGGTTGTGAGTGAACGAGAAAGTATTCACGACATTCACCCCTTCTCATTTGCACTCGCGGGCGTAGCCACATAGCCTTTTCCGACTATTTCCGACTGAGACCGAATAGCGCCGAACGAACCCCGAGTCACTGATACCAAACTCTGTAAAGTCGTGACGTGACAGGGTCTCTCTCTCTCTAGTTAGGAGCAGTAGGAGCGAAGGAACGACCTATGTGATTTTGTAACGTTGATCGCTCGTGAGAAGTCACAGTGATACTTTTAGACGACTGAGCGCTGTGACTTTTTCATCGTGACGTTATTTATCAACCATCTCTACTCGATTCTCGTGGCGCGTGGACGTTTGTGTAGCGCCGAGAGAAACATCACGGTGTCCCTCTTTGTCCAGAAATTAAGCTCTGGATTCGAAGGGATAAACGGTCGCTTGCATTCGTTCGAAAACTTACTTTGTGCGTGTAAACATCTGGTGAAATCTTTCGTGTGTGCGTTCAGTGATTCCCGCATAGTCGTTCGAGCATGAATAATAAAGAGGCTGCCGGTCTCGTGTGGATCTCGGGTGCGAGCTGGTGACGAGAGCGGGTGTCGCGGATCTGTGATGAGTCTGCGGTGACGGCTCGCCGCGGAGCGGTTGGATGGCGGCAGTGACCGGCCCCGCGCGGCACTCTCGCGTGTCAATGAGTGTGTCAATGTCGCTGATGCAGGGAACGCCGACGGCGTCCCAGGGCGCCATCCTGGCGGCGGCGGCGCCCTACTACCAGACGCCGGCTATACCTACGGACGTGCAGCCCGACCGGCCGATCGGCTACGGCGCCTTCGGTGTCGTATGGTGAGTCATGTCTACCCCAATTTATAAACTGTTCTCCACAATAATAATCCAAAAACAATGTCATTTTGTTCCCTAGTAACGTAGGTATATGTAAGATCAATCAATCTCCTTGGGTAATTATTTTTTCTGCAAAGAGAACTTATAAACTAGGAAACTAACTTTTTGTAGTTACTTCGTCACTTTTTATCTAAAGCCTTAGTTAATTCTGTAAATGAAACGACTGATAGAAGTCTTCAAGTGCTGCATTTGGTTTGCCCTTGAAAAGTTTAACGTGGTGATTTTGAAGGTCATGTTTTATTTTTCCCTCCAAAATTTAGTTTTAAATTATTTATGAGTAATTCTGTTTAAGTTTTCAACATTAACACAGTAATTTGTTGTTGTGTGTTGGTTTTTTATAAACACATTTGAAATTGGTTAGTGATAGAATATCCTTGAAAAGCACACAAAGACATAATTTACTTAACTCATTTTAATAAATCCACTGTAAAAACTCAAATTATAGCAATTTATAATTTCATTTGCCAACTGATATGATAAGATAATACTTATTTTTCGAATGTTAAACTAGTACCTACTTAAAAGTTCTTGTCTAAAATATGTATATCAACCCTTTCTTGATGTAAATATAAAACCATTATTGCAAGACCTCTCACTTGGCTTAGTATAACATGAAATAGGATGCCATGTTATTCAGTTTTTATCTTATTTATTTACAGAATTTAAGTTAGCACATAGACTAGCCTTTTTTTACTATGCTGAATTAAATTAAACTTGTCATTGTTTTACGTGGATCAAACATTTCATTAAATCACATTAAGCTTAACATTGCGCTGCAGTGACTTTGAAATATGCTTAAAAATGTTTTTTAAGAGCAATGTGTATGTCCATTGTGTAAACCTCCTTTACTAGGTACCTGATTTGTATAAAAATATTCAGTTTTCAAGTGTTTAAAGATGAACAGTGTCAGATGTTGTTAGAAAAGGCAGTATTGGCAATGTCCAACCGAACCCATGAATTTAAAATTTATGAAGCTTTATTGTGAGAAACACTTGGTATCATTAATCAGATTATTGGTGCCAGATAAAAAAATACATTATTATTTTGTCATTTACATGATACTTAGTTAATTTTGACCTTTATTAATGTGTGCATGGAAATTTAGTTCTAGTATTGATTGATAAGTTTTACAAAAAGCGTCATAATCATAACTTAACAATAGTATTTTCCAAAGATAAATTATTCTATATTTGAATAAGACTCATTATTTTTAATATTTTTTAAGAAGGGAAGCTCAATAATAGCCTTCATCTGGCCCCGATTTGATAAACCTGACAGTGACGGTTTGGTGAACATTACAATGTCGCTGAGTTGCTACACCTTGTGATTGGACATTTTGTATGTCGGGTGTTTTAAGACAAAGTTTCATCCCATTTTTCAACAGACTTCAAAAAGGAGGTTTTCAATTCAGTTGTATTTTGGTATGAATCCACCTACCCTTCCTTTACTGCAAAATGTGATAAAGTTTGTTAATCTCCACATTAATAATTATATCTTATACCTAATTAGGGGCATCCCTTTGAACCCTTTCACTTTGTTTTCAATGTTTTTATCATAGGTGCCTACCTATTTGTTAACATGTTTTCCTACTTTGATAACTGTTAAAGAAAATGAAGGTAGGGCATGCTTGTTTGTGTTTAATATTGGTAATAGGTAGGTAGGTTTTATCTTATAGAATAGTCAATTGTTCTGCCACTACCTATACCTACCTATACGCTACCTAATGGGAAGCTAGTTTTTTTTAGGAATTAGGATTGATAGAACTATGTTCCTAGCAAAAAAATATAGTTGGGTACATACATAATTAACTATCTTGGGTTGTGGTTAGTGTAGCCAGGTCAAGTCCTACGAAAATCGGGACAGGGCTAGTAAAATATCGGGACCTGGGTTTTCAAATCGGGACAGTACAAATAATACAGTTGAAAAATCGCGCGACTTACAACCTTCTTGTAACCATCAATGCGGCGTAAGTACCGTTTTTGATCTGCAGTTGTTATCTTATTCATAATCACTCTAGGAATGTGCTAAAATCGGGACAATAGACCCCTGAAAATCGGGACGTCCGCGTAAATCGGGACGTCTGGCAACACTAGTTGCTGTATGGTGCACAAAGTTTCTCCCGCATTACTATTAAAAACTGAATTCCTATAAATTTTGCTTGATTCAGGGCAAGTCACATCAGAATCGGTTGCATTGACAATGCACAACGAAACGCAGCCCATTATAAAGCGTCTCCGAGCCTTGCACTGGCCATTGTAATATTCACAATACGAAAGCGCATACCTACTGCACAATTCACTCGATTAATCAATTAACTAGGTATTTATGATTATAATCTTTGTTTGAAAAATATCAGTCGCGCATTTTTTTTAATGCGGCTCTAAGTTCAGAGACCTAAGTCCGGATGTTTATTTGACAGAATGGAATAAAAGAGACGCAGTGATTCTAAGCCGAAGCCTTAGTAATGTTAATGTTACTAACGCGAAAATAGGTGTTTTGTAACCAGAGCACACACTAAACGAAAATTTTGATTTAAAACCATTCTCCGCGTGATAAACTTTACGTAAAGATACAATTTTGGACAGGCAAGACACATGAATATAGATAAAGATATAATTTGGCTGGTCAAGCGATCAAATCCGGCTTTATCCGGGACGCCTGGCGACCCTATCTGTAGGTTTATATGGGAACGAGGGAATGTTATGTTACTTTCCCGAATATAGGCCCTGGGGCTGGCCCTAAGTTACGTTATATCTATCCCCTTCTCCCGATTTAATCTCTAAAGTCGAGTGAGAAAGATGGAGCACTCGAAGTTTCGCATTTTGCGCTCCGTACTTACTGTCCTCTCTTTTCCATCCTCAAAGATTCCTTTGTTCATGGTGTGTAGGAATGAAAATTGGAGTAGGAACGGCAATTGTTTTCGCTCTAGTATACAGTACAGATTTTGCGATGTAGGTACCTGTTAAATAAATACACACCGTGGGACCAAAATTCTTTTTTTGCATTAGCAAGAGGCGTCACAAAGGCATGCCATGTCGATCGACACGCTTGAATAGATAGGATTATGCGAAAAGATATAAAGAGGAAGACACTTTATGAGTTGCATTTGTGGACGAGAAAGGTTTGAAGAAGTGAAGCTCTCCCTGCAAAAATTGGCGATAAATATTGTTGTCTACCATAACTTGAAATTAAAACCATTTTCTAAAATGAACATGTTTTAGCGCATGATTGCCGGCTGCTACACGATCCCTAACTGCCGATTAAAGCAGGTGTTCTAGAACGCATACCTACGCCAGTTTTCTACATTAAACAGAAAAAAAGAGTCGCGACTTATTCAGCTACCCACTTGGATTTAGATTTTATTAGAGCCAATTATTTCAATTATGTTATTCGTTAAAGAAATCGTGCCTATTGTTAGCCCGCAAGCCGTTGGCAGTATAAGTTTTACCATACCATGAACACGGGCTGTGCTCGTTAAATAGTAAGAAATACTGGTTACATTTACATCTCTTTTACGCATAAAACTAGAACAATGAGCGATCAGGTTTTTATTTGTTTCTCATTTCCAAGCTATTACCTAGCTTCGGTATTTCGTAAATAAACAGCCAAGGTTGTTTGAAGTTAACAACACGTGCGCAAAACTAACTTTCCCGGCGATAGTAACGTAGTTCACTGGCTGTAATCTGCATTGCCCTCTGTAAACACGTGGTGTTCTGATCGGCCGTTGACGTGTATTTGATCTAGCGTGAACGACATAAGAGCTGTTTTCAATATTCATGTTTCCACCAATCGAATGCACATTGCGCGTACCTAGCGACCGCCGCCTCCTCAATAGATTCTGCGCTCTATTCCTCTCCATTATGTTTGTATTTTATACGCTGTAAGTTCTGTTATCGAGATTAATGCAATGCCTGCGTTGCGGTCTTGGGATTTTCAACTTTGTGGTTGGTACGTAAGGTTTGTTGAAGTTGTTTGTTGCGCGTTAGCTAGAGCAGTGCAGCGGGGGTTGTTAGTGGGTATGGGTGGATGCTTTGTCGAGTCGTCGTGCGTAGGTAGGGCTCCGAAGGCGCTTGGCGCGTCGATTGTGTGTGAACGACCGCGGCGAGGGGAGGCGCGCCTGCTTATACCGCGACCGCGCCGATCGCCGGTCGAGGGCCCTAAAACCAGACCCGAGCTCTACCCGCGCCCCAACTCTCCGCCACTCGTTCGTTGAATGTAAATTAGGGCTTCTTATAACGTTCACATTTTCGGTTATACTATTCCGACTACCTACTATTTTAAATAATTGGAACTCTGCTTTGCGTTTCGTGCCTTTGTGTAAAGTAGGCCTCAGAAAGAATGGAAGATCATTTAGGTCGCGAACAATATGGTTGCTCTTCCCTGTGCGTATCTTCGCTTGTAATGACTTGGTTTCGTCATCGTTTGCTAGTGACCGTCACTGTAGTTCGTGTTACGGCCGCTAGTGGTCAGGTTGCTATGCTATAACTTATGCAATGATAGGTGGCCAATGTGATAGTTATATTATTTGGCTTAACTCTTGGTGCAAACGTTTATTACTTACAGTTACTTGTTTTTCTTTTAGTTAGATCTTGGCAAGTGAAAAGTAAATTAGCTTATCATTCTTTTTCGTGGCAGGCTAAAGGGAAAATCGATCATCCCGGGATGCGTAGGTGTTGATTGATCTAACTAAGCGTTTGCCCGTAGGATGAATATGCAAAAATCTATGCCAAGGCTATTGAATAGTTGAAAAGACCCTGCTTTTCGAAAACAAATTCTATTGTTCACGGGTCTGGTTTGGTTAAAAATGCAAGAAAATAAATAATCACATTTACCGGGGCAATAAATCTCCCACAAACTTAGCTAGTCTCAAACGAAACTCTAGGCTTGTACTGTATTGTCATCGTCAAAAATTATCTTGTCGATTTACAGGACAGTCGACAGTAGTTAGCAATGTTAAACCAGATTGTGATAATTATGTTAATGCGATAAAGTACAAAAGTAATCCTCTTATTTTAACACTGACTGTATTATAAAGATACTAACCTATATAGAGAAATACAAAGAAAACAAACCTAGACTACTCGCGTTGATCCAAAAAATATATGCCATTACCGGGAATCGAACCCAGGACGGCTAGTTCTGGAAGCACATTAGTTGTACATGCCAAAAACCGCCAATCGAAATTCGCGACAATCACCATCGGCTTCAATACCAAGCTTTCCCTGTCCTCGTGAACCAGATAAACAGTTTAATCCAAATCTGAGTCGACATCTCGATTGTTTCCATTTTGCACGGTGGCTATATGGATAATGTATTTGTTTGTATAGTCGTCTATGTATATAGTTGTCATAAAATAGGTATACCTATTAGTAGCATAGATGCTTCAAAGCGTCTTTCTAGGTACTCTGTAATGCCTCTAATACTTGAGTCGCTATTTGCGTTTTATTTTGTGGCGACTGAACAGTACATGCGCAATAACAAGCGCTTTAAATTAGAACGAAAACGTTAGAGAAGCGCTCAATAAATCGAACTAAATTTGACTGACTAATGTAGTCAAAACTACTGTACCTTTCACTGTCCTGAAGCCCTAGCTAAGATGCAATCGCGGCTAACGTTTCTATTTTCTATGCACTCGAAAAATGTATGGAGTTGGCATAAATGGTCGGTTGACATAAACCAGAGAGCTCAGACAAGATGCACTACGCTAACTAACGTTTCTATTCGATTCGTTTTTAAACCAATCGCGTCACTGGAAGATGACGTGATACAAAAAGTCACGTGGTCTACCAGTGACGCGATTGGTTTAAAATCGAATCGAATATAAACGTTAGTTAGCGTAGTGCATCTTGTCTGAGCCCTCTGTACATTTTACGAAAATCGCTAACTTATTGTTATAAATCTTGAAGGTTCCCGTGAAGGTTGACGTGAAAGGATCAGACTTATATCAGACATATAGCTCTTTCCCTCTCACTGCCTGGAACTTGGTAAGATTTAACAGTCCATGCGACCCCTGAAGTGGCATTCGCTAATCTCATTAGCGACCACATCATCTCATGTGGCTCTCGTGCGGTTTCCTTTGATCAAACACACATGTTACGGTCGTATTATATACATATAGTCGTATAGGTTCCCGGTTAATTAATTACCAATAGGGTTGATTGATCGGCTGGTCATGACCCCGTCTTTGTTTTGTATGTAGCTGCAGACCTGGCTAAGATACAAATGCTGCTAACGTTTCTGTTTTCTATAGACTCGAAATGTATGGAGTTGTAGGCTTGTGTCGGTCAGGAATTAAAAGGAATGAATTCCCGTCACGGACCGAAAGGAACTAGTTCTTCGTAAACGATCTGAATCGGTCTTCGGTCCTTTAGGTCAGTAGCAATTGTTGTACGTATGAGCGAAACAAAGCGAACGAGTAAAGAGCGCACGGCACGGCACACGACACCAATAGTACCTATCTCAAAGCGTCTCAGGTACCAAAATTTGCTCTGGAGCCAAAGGACCTAAGACCTAAAGGAACTAAAAGAACGAACTAGTTCCTTTGACCGATTGACCGAGATCGGAGCGCTCCCTTTGAAGACCGAGCGGGACTCTATGGAGTTGACATACCTAAGCGTTCGATGCGATCTGTCATCTCATCAGCTTACGTTAATCCAATTTTGTCGATTTTTGAAAATCGTTATACCTATCATGCAGATTGCGTCTTAACTTGGCCCCTTGGAAATCACTATTTAGAACCTAAGACAAATTCCATTTCTGTTTCACAAAGGACTGACCAGCGTTTGACCTTCATCTCACTTAGAGGCCGGCCACACAATGTCAGTAATTTTCTGGCAGAAAAATAGTGACGCACGCAGCGCTGGAGATAGTATATGCTCATAATTTAAGGTAAAAATATGAATCCGGCAACTATCACTAAACGTTACTAATCCATACCCTCTCATGCGGACATCACTTTGTCCTTAAAGTACAGAAATCTAAACTGTATCAAATGTGTTATAAATGTTATAGTACTATATCATTTCGCAATGTATTTTTGGGTGCTCTATTCTCGTTCGCTCCTTTTCGTATCAGCAAATCAATGGACAGCATAAAGAAAAGGGGCTTGACTGTATTTCGGTGTATAAAAGAATTATTCGTGAATATACGTACACTCGGCTTGTAGACCATTCAGTATGTGACTAAAGAACAGTCCTACCTTACCTGTTCGTCCTGCCTTAACGGTTTATATAACAGGTAAAAATATGTCCCTTACTTACTACCTGCCTCCGTTTAGCTTTATCATATCTTGTTATTCGTCCACGAGTAACATCGTCTACGTATTCAGAGCAGGTTTAATACAAATGGATTTAAGAGCTCTTGTGACGTAGTGTCTATCGATAACGCGTACGTTCACATTGCCTAGGTCGTGAAATTTGTACGCAAAATCGGCTACGGTGACATTTCGTTGTTTTTTGCGACGCTTGCGTTTCACTCGACGCTTGGATCACGAGTAATCGACGTGCAAGTTTAGAATGGTGTGACACTAATCTATTGACTGTGTCATCTAACTATCGACGATTCGAATCGATGAGTTCTTATTTAAATTTGTGCAACTTCATACGGTTCAAGGCGAAAGAGGGATTGTTCCGTGCAAGACAGGAAAAAACGTTCGTAATCCATGACCGTTTCCTCATTATCCACTTCACATTATCGTCATTATAAGAAGGCATTTCTTAATAGTCCTTAATCATAGTCATTACTTATTATGAAGCCTATCTAATGATGCCCCGCTAGGTGCGCTTCAGCAACAGAACTAATGCGTCTTGTAAACGTTTTCTGCACATGTTAAATGACCCAAAACAAGGATTATAATGAACAATGCAATGGCGGGTAGTAGTTTAGCAATAATTTAGTGGAGTATTGACCCGTTTGCTCTAATACCGGTAGGTACGAGAGGAATGCAGTGAATGAAGAAAACCATGTATAGTAGGAGTATATTATACCAATTTTATTCTTAGTTATTACACGTCGAACGACTTTCAGCATTGTAAACGAAGTGTTTTATGGAATACTATGTTAAATAACCTGTTCTATAGTTCATTGTTGCAGAAGATAGAAAGTTCGCGATTTTTGGACGAGTCATATAGAGGGCCTCAACTACGTTTCGGCCCTCTAGTGTACGAGTCCATAAATTGCACTTTCTACCGAGGCAGACATAGTGCTTTTCACAACTACTGAGAGGAAATAAAATAAAATTAATTTTAAAAACTCAATTTTTTATTCATTTTAATGTGACATCACCGCGAATTTTACCATAGATAACTTTTTTTAAAATCTGGACCCCTATTCTCGTGGCATTCGAGATTAATGTACTAACATGCGAGATGAAGATGTTAACTCCATATAAAATTGTATTTGTTTCGCCATATCTCCCATCTCTAGTGGTTCGAGATTAGGGGCCAAGTTCGAATTACATTTAAAAAAGAAGCAGTGACATAGTTTTTAGTCTGTGTATCTTTTAGCAAAAAAACACCTAATATTTTATTCTGAGAGTTCTGATTGGTCGATTTCAATTTTTCATTTTAATGAGCTATGACTCAAAAATTTATTGATTGATTTTCATTGGTTCTTAAAGTTGGATAACAATGTTCTCGACCAATCAGCAAACAAAGCCGACAAAAACATTCTCGGTCTGTCCTTATAAGTGACGGTTTGTGACCCCAAACAAGACCATCTATGGCCATATTTCCGAGCAGTGTTGTGAAAAAATCTTTATTTAAAGTATTCTGACTTCTAACACGGATGTTACGGACGTTGAATGCATTAAAACAGGGAAATAATATCTACATCCGGCGCCAAAGATGTGCCATTCAGCTGAGCTGACATAGGTCGATACTGTGTCATTCATGAACGGAGCTTGGTGTGCACCCCCAAAATCGATCTTTGAAGTTACGTTGGCCCTGTTCCTTTCTTACGGATTGCATAATAACTGAAGAGTAAAAGGGATAGAGTTTCTAAAGTCTTGTATTTAGTGCTTCGGCGTAACCCACGAGTCGTCAACTAGTATTAACAAGGTGAATCAGACGCTTTCGGGCCGCATTATCCTAAACGGTAGCCAATTAAGTCTCGAATTTAGTAATTAGATGGTCTGGTTTCAAAGATTCTTGTTGGAAATTAGGTAGTGGTGTAGTGTATCAAAGCGGGTTTTTGTTTCGAAGACTAGCTTTGTAGTAATTGATTTAGTTATTTCTGGTTCAAACTTTCACGTCTAAATAAACTAAATTTCATATTATAATGACTGAACGTACTATTAGGCAAATAGTTTGGTTATCATTTCATTCGGCTACTGATGTTTATAGGAAGATGATTTTTATTGTTTGACGTATCGCATCACCTTTATATGACGTACGTTGCCGGGTCTGATATAATCTGACAGTACTACAAGGACCTTATATTTAAGTTCAATGAATTTTCATACTATGGATCAAATGAAAGTACCATGTTGTAAAGTTATATAGCTGGATCTGAAGAATAATTCATATTGAACTTAGTTCTGTAAGAAGACCGCACAAACACTTTAACAAGTGTGAGTCTACCAGCGCTTCCCAAGATGAGATCAATGTTGAGAAGAAGCGATATGTATGTCAGTTACAGCACTTACAACTATTGACAAATTCATTACTACGAACTGAGCGGGATCGTCAAATCGGGAATGGCTTCTCCTTCAACGGCTGGAAAATTAAATTTGAAATGAATTGGAAAAAAAAGGAAGGCTAATGAAATCGTTTCCTGCCTTTTGGCAAAATGTATCGTTTCCCCACCGTTTCAGTTTCCAACCCAGTTTTCTTTCTCTAACTGTAAATATTTCAGGATTTATTTCAGTACCATCGTGTAGAACCCTATAGGTTAGGTTAAGTTAGTTTTTATAAAAATCCTGAAATATTTACGGTTACAGAAAAAAAAGGGGGTTGGCAAATGAAACGGTTGGGAAACGATTCATTTTGCCAAATATATTTCGCCCATAACCCTAAACCCTAAACTAACCCTAACCCTAGTGAAATAGTTGAATTAGGTCCTAAGTCGCGAGTAGAAGCAGTAGGAGCATGAGCTCTGGGGGTGAGGTATGAAAAATTTCGAATGGTCAACATTGCCCTCTCCCGCACCTCTGGCACATCCCGGCTCTCAATAGTTGTACACCTACTCGTATCCATACAATATTGACCCTAAATGGCATCTTTGGCACAGAATAAAATTTTGCTTTTCCTACCACTAGGCTGGGCCTGTCACGCCTTTAACACGTTCGCGTATTGTTAGCGATTACTCTTAACTATCGGTGGCGTGGGAAACGGCCTGCTGTTAGGTTATCTTCGAGATTAGATTTATGTTAATGGCCTAGATGCCTGTGCATTTATAAGTTTTTGTAATGTAGGTAACATACTGGTTTAGTCAGAGCTATGCTGGAAACGAGTTTTACTTGTCTGTAAGTAAAATTCGACTGGTTTCGCTCGGGATTTAGAGCCAATTCTGAAGGATGGAAAACACTAGATTTTTTTTGGAATTCAATGTACTTATAGGTTTGGTATTATAAGACGTGCAGAAAGTATTGTTATGAATATAACAGCGCTTCTTTTTGTTTATTGATTAGGTCAAATTCGTTTAAAATTGGGAACTAAGCTAAAAGTAAAATCTTAAATATATAAATGTTATATTCAATTTCGCTTGCTTCAACTCGCGTTTTCGTTACAGCGGTTCAAATTGAACCATATTTACTGTAGATATAAATTACATATCTTCAAAAGGCCTAACTGGTACCAAACGGTGACAGAAGGCCACTGCGTGTTTGGATGTCGTGTTTACATTTGTTTTAGTAATCTGCGCTTCGCCACCGGTAGCCATTTGTAGTCCGATAACAGCCGTCACCAGATTTAGGACAGCACCATTAAAAAACCATGCGATTAAAAACACGTGTGATAGCTACGCTATTTAATTAAACGTAATTGAGTTTCAGCCACTTCGGTGTAAAAGTCGTCGCGTCAATTATCCAACTCGTTTTTTAGGAACGGAAAGTGTCCTCGCATATTGAGTATTTCTCAAAGAAGCTTGGAGAAAATTTGTGAAAGTCACGCACGAAATTAAATATTAGTGCCAAAGGCATACACTTTCTGTCACGAAATAAGACGTGGGACATCAATTAAGTGGCATTTAAATACCGCGTTATTCACGTTAATCGTTAATCGTACCTTAGAAATGCTGATTATGAGCGGTTTTCAAAAAAAGTGTACATAGTTAAGGTCAAAAATTAAGGGACCGTTAATTTTGGCCAGGTGAGTCACGAAAATTAACTATACGGTTATAAAACAAATGGTGGTATCTCAGGCAAAACTCCTGTAGCAAGTGCGACCGTATTACTACGGGTGCAGGTTGAATCTGCTTCGTTTATAGAATTTTAGATACCTCCAATTGGCTTATGAGGGCAGTATATAAATGAATAATTAATTTTCGTGACTCACCTGTCTAAAATTAGAGTTTCTTAATTTTAGTATGTACACTTTTTTTGAAAACCGTCCTTATACCCAAGAGCGAATGAAATCTGGTTACTGTAGGGACTTTGCATGTTAGTATTTCATTGCTGTTGGGTGTATTATGCATAGAATGAGTGACACACTTCCGTCTGGTACCAACAGCGCGTTATTATTTAATGTATCGGTGTTATCCTTCAACCCGATTTCATCATCATCATCTATACTTCTATACTAATATTATAAAGAGGAAAGATTTGTATTTTTGTGTTTGTGTATGTTTGTAACGAATAAACTCAAAAACTATTGGACCGATTTCAAAAATTCTTTAACCATTAGGATGCTACATTAACCCTGAGTAACATAGGCTATGTTTTACTTTTTTGCGCGTACGGAGTCGCGGGCAACAGCTTGTACTGTTATAAAACTTTACAGCTAGATTATTCAACCAGCAAGCGTCATTTTATACGAGACTCTTGGGCTTTTAGCGGCATAGGAGCTAAAATGATCAAATAAAACAGAACTGTGACAGTCTAGAAAATTCTCGAAACGTTTTGACACCACCACCACGGCTAGTCTATGTCACGTATACCAACGTACATACATGCATAGGTAGCATGTGTAACTATTGTATCCAATGTTACTACTGTCTCGTCGCTGCTGCAGCTAATTTTAAATAAACGAACTGTTTAATCCCTATGGATATGAGTTGTCGTTCAACATTGGGCCCTGTTTTTTTGGCTGACAAAAATAATTCCGTGTTGGAATTGTTTCATTTTATAGTTAACGTTCTGAATATTAAGTAAACATTATTTAAAAATGCATCCCGCTTCCTCGCGTGTTCTAAAGCTCACTGGGCGAATAAAATGGAAATTCGTTATTATATCGTCTCGGAAAAGCAATCTTGGCGGGGTAGGAGCCTTGCCTTGCATTTAAGCAACCGTACGTTGAGCAACCACGTGCTAAAGTCATGTAAACGCTATGAGCTATGCAACTTTGCCCGCAGATTTTCGATATTTCCTCACAAAATTGTTATCCCGTGGTACTTAACTATGTTTTTTTTGAATTATTTATATCTTAAGGAAGCTTTTCTACCTTATTTATCATGTGTCTGTTGTACCTTACTTATTATGTTTTAGATGTGTTTTGTCAGCTTACGACGGTGATATAATTGTAATGTCGTGTTAGAATAATGTTAAAATCCATCAAGTAGGCTGCAGAGCGTGCAAAAGAAATATACATACATACACTCGAAAAACATAACCTTACTTCTGACGCAGTTGAGTAATAGTATTAGTATTTGTTTCTTGAGTCTTGGATGTTTTCTATGTATTTGTATGTATATGTATAAAAGATGAAACTGATTGGCTGATCGATCACGATCAACGCACAGCCAAAACCGCTGGACTTAGAGACTTGAATTTTCGAGGGAATATTTCTTGGGTATCCTAGGGGTGTATTAACAAGGGATTTTTGGAAATTCGTCCCCTAAGGGGTTAAAATAGGAAACTTATTCTGACCGTACAAAATCACGGGCGTCTTCTAAGTTAAGTACTACAAGACTGATGAAAAATCGGTAATAAAAAAAGATAACCCCTTTATTATTTAGATACCACTAACAAAAGTTCTCCCTTTAATTTAGAATGCTTGTTTCCTTAAAACCAAAGGCTGATCGCTTTTAACGCTGGCGTTTCGCTAAACCACATCGCGTCTCGAGTTCTCTTCGCTTAATTTAAACCTAAACCAACCGGAGTCTCGAGAAAACCCAATTTAGGTAGACATACTTTGGTAGCTTAGATTACTTGACAACTTGAAACGTTAGATTAGTAATGGTATAAATGAATTCACGTAACAGCTAAAGCCATTTAGTATAATTTCCCTTGTGATAATGCAATTTAAAAACGATGCATTTATTTGACGACGCAATAGCCTAGTCGGTAGATAGTGACCTTGCCTACGAAGCTAGCGGTCCCGGGTTCGATTCCCGGTATGGGCAAATGTTTGTGATGAGCTCGAGTATTTGTTTCTGAGTCATGGATGTTTTCTATGCATTTAAGTATTTATTTCTCTATATAAGTATTTATATCGTTGTCTAGTACCCATAGCACAAGCCTAGAGCTTAGTTTGGGACTAGGTCAATTTGTGTGAGATCGTCCCTTGATATTTATTATGATTTAATCTACGTGTATCAGAGATGCATCTATATAATACTATCAGTTGCCCGCGACTCCGTCCGCGTAGAAGTCGTTTATCGGCACCGAGGATGAAAACTACCGTATGTCCTTCGGGGTTCAAGCTAAGTCCATATCAAGTTTCATCGAAATCGGTTCAGCGGTTTAGCCGTGAAAGCATCCAAGGATGGGAAAAACGCCCGTCATTTTGAAAACATAGCCTTGTTCCGTACAGGAGAGACTTCCTTCTGATGTTAATTAAAAATATTATTAGGTATTTTACATTTATTATACCATCATTTTCAGCAACAATATTATTAATGAATAAAACCATAATGGTTATGGGAAAAAAACACTTTCGCCAATCAAAAAGAATGTCTTTTTTTTTAATTTTCGCCTGTTATTCCATAACGACGTGAATTTAGGACCTATTTATGAGTCGAAAAAGTTTGTTCACAGTTTACGGAGGACATTGGGGCAATCGTTGACATTGGTTTACTGTTTGTATGTGTGTTTGTGTTTTCTAATTAACATTTCGGTGTCATTCATTAATAAAATTGTCGCTAAGTACATATAAATTACTGTATAATAAATCTATAAAATACCTAATAATATTTTTAATTAATATCAAGGAAGTCTCTGCTATGCGGAACAGGGTTATGTTTTCAAAATGACGGTCGTTTTTCCGATCCTTGAGCATAACAGACAGATAGACAGACATACAGTTACTTTCGCATTCACAATATAGTATGGAAGTATGGCATAGCTTGATACGCAAGGGATCATTTCATGTTTCAAGTGTAGCTATCGAGGACGATCTATCTTACGGCGAACTATCTTTACTTGACCTCGGGTTTACGAGCCTTTTTCATCCAAATTTTTGCGATTTTTTGCTGGTTTAGGTTTTAAATAAATCGCAGCGTGGATCAATCGCATGCTCTGGTCATTGATAGCTGTTAATCAAGGGAAAATAAGTATACAGTTCACGTGAAGATTGCGTTGCCACCCTCGATTAAACATATTGAAGCATTCCATCTTAGTTTCTTAACATTGGCAACGTATTTGCTATCTTCGGATGGCATCTGTCTTTGGGCCTCAAAGCCCAGTTACTATCACGTAGCATATGTCCTCGTTGGCTTCCTACATGCCATGTTAATAGAAAGAATAAGTTAGCCTTTTTTACGTAAACGAATACGGCACAGCCTGCCTAGGTAGACAAAAGGACGTTCCCAATGTCAAATGTATCTGTTGTTAAGCCCTATTGGAGATAGGATCTTATCACTGGTTGGTTACCGACGAGGATAACATATCTTTTCACAACACTGCTCGGAAATATGGCCATAGATGGTCTTGTTTGGGGTCAAAAAACGTCACTTATTAGGACAGACCAAGAATGTTTTTGTCACCGTGTGTGCTGATTGGTCGAGAACATTGTTGTCCAACTTTAAGAACCAATGAAAATTAATCAATCAATGTTTGTGTCATAGCTCCTTAAAATTAAAAATTGAAATCGACCAATCAGTACACACCATTTTGTGTCGTAAAATATTAGGTGTATTTTTGCTAAAAGATACACAGACTAAAAACTATGTCACTGCTTTTTTTTAAATGTAATTCAAACTTGGCCCCTAATCTCGAACCACTAGAGATGAAATTACATGGGAGATATGGCGAAACAAATACAATTTTATATGGAGTTGACGTCTTCATCTCGCATGTTAGTTTATTAATCTCGAGTGCCACGAGAATAGGGGCCCAGATTAAAAAAAAAGTTGTCTATGTTAAATTTGGCCGTGATGTCACATTAACATGAATTAAAATTTGAGTTTTGAATATGAAATTTTATTTTATTTCCTCCCAGTATTTGTGAAAAGCACTATGTCAGTCTCGGTAGAAAGTGCAATTTATGGACTCGTACACTAGAGGGCCTCAACTACGTTTCGGCCCTCTATTATGACTCGTCCAAAAATCGCGTACTTTCTATCCTCTGCAACAATGTACTATTAATAGTAGATTGAATAATGTCTCGGCAGTAAGTTTGCTTTAGCAACTGCCAGTTTCTCACACGCCGCGCTCGTATTAAGTTCAACCAACCTGAAACCTCCCGATTTTGTTTATCGTCCCACTTTATAGTTATTAATATATTATGTTTTACGTGTATCGCCGGTCGTTCGCGAGCCATTGACATTGGCATATTCAAGGCGAGAGTTCAAAATAGAACGCGCTAAAAATCGTTTATGCGTTTACCTATCCCATAGGTTATTGGCATCGCGTTAACGCGATGTTGAACCAGGCGGCGTTAACCTCGTTTCGGTGTGCTGGTTACATTTGGCATTGCGAATTTAAATGTTTACGACGCCATCTTATATCAAGATTGTGTGATCTTTTTGCCCTTCTGCATTCTAAGCTGCATTTCTGTGTCAATTCAGCGTAGTTTACAATCACCGGGAGATGTAAAGGGTAAAAAAATTGAATAAGTATCTGTATATCAGAAATATCGATCCGGCATTCTACAGAAATTCTATGTTAGTTAGATAAAATGCTTCTTTACATTAACGATAAACACATTCATATTTAAACCGATGTCTTTTCTTACGTAGGAAATGTACGAAGTGTGTGGTTGATGACATGAATATCATGGTGAAAGGTTCTGGTATATTATTCACCAATAAACTGACAACTTACTGACAGTGACAAACAATTTGTCACGTAAACGAGGCTTTCTTCTCCACACAATCGATCGCAAGTCAAAATTACCTTAGCAAATGGGAACTCGGCGTAATGTTTGGGAAAGGCAACATTTTCCTTTCGCTATCTTTCCAGATTACCTTAGACATATTGCTATCGTTAAAATCGTTATCGCAATTCTCGATTCAGTAACAGAACCAAACTTGTCTTCGTTTACGGACCGTCATTAACGCGATAACCTTGTTATTTATTCTATAAACATGTTTCAAAAATCTCACATATACCGGCGGAATTTAACTATTGACGAATTCTACATTGGTTTATTGTAATTCTGATTACCCACCTAATGACCTCCAATGTGCTCATTTAAAGGCTCCTGGCTGACGTGAAATAAGAAGTTTCTTCAAATTAAGACCCCGACATTACCTCGGTACAAGGCGGTTTAAATTTAAGGAAATACAATTAAAATTCGTTTCATTTGCTCACCGGCTTTCCTAAATTACCTTCTGCGTCGGGGTAGGTCTGAGTGGGTGGCTCGGTCCCTTGCCGAGGGGGGTCGCAGCCATAATTTTTGCTTCCAGTCACATTCGGGGGCGTTAGTCCCAGGCTCCTGCTCTTTAGAGTCCTTGCTTAACCTTCTTAAATCTGCAATGCAAGCTTAGGTTGAAAATTTGTTGAAATGTAAGTAGTGTCTGTATACGTTCTTGCCCTACTTCACAATACTTAACCTAAATTTTGTAATGCGATCGTGTTATCGGTTTTGCGCACACAGTACCTACCTACTTAAATGACGTGCTTTGAAGGTTATTTCTACGAGGGGTGCCGTTTAAGTTCTGTCGTTTGAAAAAACTAAAGACAATTTAAGTGTTAAATGGTATTTATTGTTTTTCAAAGTAATCACCGTGATATGTAATACACTTTTTCATTCGTTCGAACCGGTTTCCGAAACACTTATTCCATTCCGAAGTCGGGGTCTCCAAAATGGCCGTTTTGTATGCCTCAACCGCTTCTTCAGGCGTCCGGTACCGTTGACCACGAAGTCGTTGCTTGATTTTTGGAAAAGTGAAGAAGTCATTAGGGCTTAAGTCTGGACTGTACGGCGGGTAATCCAAATTTTCGACGTTTTGTTCTTTTAAAAACGCAGTTGTCTGCCGGGCGGTGTGCGAGCTAGCATTATCGTGGTGCAGTACTATACGACGTCTTGGGTTATTTTTTCGGAACTCGCCGATAACTTCTGGTAAACAAACAGTGGTATACCAGTCAGCATTAACTGTTTTACGATCTTCGAGCACGATGGTCGCAACGTGGCCACTTTTCGCTACAAACGTGGCGACCATTTTTTTCGAAGTGCTCCGTGAGCGTATTACTTTGGTCGGTTTTGGCTCATCTTGAAACACCCAAACAGTCGACTGCTGTTTAGAATCCGGATCGTAGGCATATATCCAAGATTCGTCACCACTGATAATGTCATAAACGTGTTTAGACTCTCCTCGGTAGAATTGCCGCAGAGTTTTGCGGCACCATCAAACGCGAGCCGTTTTTTGGTCTTCACTAAGTAAATGTGGTATCCAGCGTGAGATATTTTTTTTTACACCTAAGTGATCATGCAATATATTTTGAACACTGGTCCCTGAAATGCTTAATGAAGCTTCTATCTCGCGGTATGTCGCATGGCGATCTTCGACGATCAGTTGCCGTACAGCATCAATGTTTTCCTGGGTTACAGCTGTTTTTGGTCGGCCTTCACGATGCCTATCACTAAGACTAGAGCAACCACGTTGAAATTCCAAATACCAACGTTCCAAAGTCGGGATGCATGGTGCTTCATTTTTAAAAACCGTAGTCAGCTCTTCAAAGCACTGAAGACGCGTTAAACCGCTTTTAAAGTTGTAAAATATTATCGCACGTAAATTTTCCTTCGAAATTTCCATTTTCACAACCTTGTCTTGTCAACTTTGAACCGACGCTGTACTAAAACGAATCGGCCGATCTCGAGACATTCTTTTGTTTTTGAATTCTAAATTCAAATGTTTTAAGATGATACTAGTTTTTTTTTTAATAATCACAGGAGTTTTGCAAACGACAGAACTTAAAAGGCAGCCCTCGTAACGCTTAAAAAATTTAATCAATTGGAAAGAACATCAACGGATTTTAGTCAATTGATTAGGTAGGTATCTGGTTGACACGCCAAATGCACTTTTTTTTGTTACTCGGTAATTATGTGCGTTAACCACAGGTTCGGGTCCATCTATATTCTAACGTCGGTAATATGAAAACGTTGAATGCATGCTGATATTTATGAAATACTAAATGAATAAGAAGGTAGGATGTAAATATTATTCAACGCGAGCCGACCTTGGCACTGCATTGCAAAGTGTCAAGGAGATCCGGGATGTATTATTGACACTTGTTTTCATGTGTTTCGCAAAGAACCCTACTGACTTCCAATCTTGGTTTTTAACTAGCGTTCTTGGTTACCTTTTAAAGCGGTAAATTAAACCGCAACATCCAACACGGTAGATAAAGCATTTTTGCTTTTACGCCAAGAATTCTCGAACAATTTCTCCGGCCAGAAATGGGGTGTAGGAAGCGCCGGTACATTTTATCGCGTCAATAAAAGTACGCTTAGTTTCCATACAATTTTCCGCTCCGTTGTCTGTATACAGCTGCGAGTGTTGTATCGATCACGTGGACGCGACCCGCGCGTTTTCGAGCTCCCCCGAGGCGAGTGCGTCACTGACGTCAAAGCCTGGGACCGCACACCGCGTGCGTTCCCAATGCCCTCCCGTCCTTCGATTGCGATCATCAATCACTTCCTGATCGAATTTATGAACGCCGGATCACCACTGCTCGTTATGCTATCTAAATGACAGTCGTATTTCAGGGAAACAGATATTGGGGAAACACTAAATTATATGCTCAAATTGTGCGCCGGCGCTGCAACGCGGCCGCGCTCGCTTTTGTGAATATTTTTGGGTCTATACTGATGTTTGTTCAGTCCGTCAGTTTGGTCAAACTTTGACTGACGCCAGAATAATTGATGGTTCGAACGGTTACACGATCAAGCCAAGACTGATATCAGACTGATAAAACGTACGCCAGGCACCGTTGAGACGGAGGTTACACATACGCTTGGTCAGAATGACCGGAGAATGATCGTCTAGCCCACGGAATGACGACGAACTGATGGTCCGAACTGGTGAAAATTAATTATTTTGTATGCTGTGATACGTCTGGCTCCATTTCGTCGTGGACGGTGACTAACGCGAGAATGATACGACTGTGTTACACGATCAGTTTACCATCAGCATTTCATCATTCAGAATAAATTGAAGGAAATTATTTAAAATATTAAATTTTCATCTGTCCGAACCTTCAGTCGGTCAGTCCGTGGGTTAAACGATTATACTCCGATCATTCTGACCTAATGGAATACTGAGTGTGTAACCTCCGCTAACTGACTAGGTTAGCTCTAAAGTCTTGGAAACTGATTTGCATCTTTTGACATGTATCTCTGGCTCTGAGGTTCCTAAGATTGAATATTGGAAAAGGCAATTGATTAGGCTTAAAATAGTTCGCAACGCATGTAACATCTGCTTCAAAAGTAACCTTTAAATTTTATTTTTATTATGCGTGCTACAGTTACATTGTTTGGTGCGCTAAGATTATTATCACTGTAGAAAGTGAACAGGAAATGCGGACCATGATCGCGCTAGTTTCCCAATTTGCCTGTTTTGTGATCGCAAAGCGTAACCATTGACTCTGCTCTTACTTTATCATGATTATCCACTTAAAATCATTATTTTTTCTAACGAATTTGTTATGATTATAACAATATACGCTTATACATTTCTAAGACGTTAATTGCTTTGCTGCTACTGGGAAAATCCAAACAAAGAATCGCGTGCTACGATAATTGAATCTTTGATTTAACAGCGTTCATGTGGGCCTTGTACTATCTTTATTCTCTGGTTATTGTATGGAATTTATATTGCACTAAAATGCCATGATTATCTTTAGAATTTACTCTTCGATAGGTATGCGGTCTTTGAGTAATCAAGTAAATTATATGCTGCACCTATGTATTTATTTATTTTCTTTATTGGGGAAAAAACCCAAACCCACTCGAAAACCATGAAACAGAAACAGTACAGTATGAAACAGAATATATATAAAATAGATCATAAGATTAAATAAGTGTAGCTATATAGGTGTCCCAGAAACTGACGACAACAATAGAGCAGCTGCTGGCGGCTGATAGAGCAGCTAAAAAGCTATCGATTTAAACCAAACTCGTAAAAATCGCTGAACATATACATAGAGGTTAAATCGATAGCTTTTTAGCTGCTCTATCAGCAGTATCAGCCCTAGGCGGGTTGACGTCGGTTTCTGGGACATCCTGTATACTGGGGCAATTCCCACTAAGCTTTACAATTATTAAAGTAGGGTCAGTGACGTAGGAACGAAACATACAACAGGGCAACAAACAGCATGCTATAATATAAAAGAGTTTTAGCCAGGCAAAGGTAATAAATAAACTATAATAGGTTTAAACTTATTAATTTCAAAAAAAAAAGTTTAAAAAAACAAAAACCCGCCTTCAAAAAGCAAAAAATAACTTCTTTAAAATGGTAGGTAAATAGGTCAGTCCAACTGAAGTCGGCGTCCAACAATATTTTAACCAAAAGCAGACTTCAGTTGGACTGACCTATTTACCTACCATTTTTAGATTTTTGAAGGCGGGTTTTTGTTTTTTTAAACTTTTATTTTATTTTATACTTTTTGTGATCATAATTATGCTGTTATTCTCCCACTTCTCAATTAATAAGAAACAATAGAACATTTCAATCTCGCCGCAAGCAACGCCGTGGGAAAGTCATAATCCTAAACCTAAACCTAAACCTAAATATGCTTCGTCATAGTCGCTCAACTATCTTAATCGAAATATATTGTCGCCACCCTCGAAATATATACCGTTTAGGAGTTCCGGTGGCCATCTGTGGTCTTCATCATCAGTTCCACTTCACCAAATAGTACTTTCCAAGACCAAATACATGAGTTACAATGAAAAATACCAAAATCGCTATAGATTAGATTCCTCATGGATTCCACCATCAGATCTTCATTTTGATAAAAATGAGACCAATCTGAAAGCACTAGCTTTCAAATAAAAAAAGAATCATCAAAATCGGTTCACCCAGTCGAAAGTTCTGAGGTAACAAACATTTAAAAAAAAAAACAGACGAATTGAGAACCTCCTCCTTTTTTTTTGAAGTCGGTTAAAAATGTGTTCAGCCTTGGGGGAGGCCTATGTCCAGCAGTGGAAGTCTTTCGGCTGACATGATGATGATGATGAAAAATGTGTTCTTTCTATAAGTTACATTTTCACAATTTCATTTTTGAATTTGGCGCGCGAAGTAGATAGATTTAATATGTTAAAATGGTTTTTAAACGCTAATTATACAAACAGAGCCAGTAACCACATTTAAAATTCTTTGGTCAACGATTAGTGTTTTGTATGCAAGCGGCGCGACCCACGTTTCCGTTTTCGGGTCCATGTGAAAACGTTTACACAATGTCAAATTGCCTACCTGCCATTGCAAAATACGGCCTTCCTGCCTCCTGCCTGCCTGGTCATTGTTGCTGTTGCTACACACGAATAACTGTATTACATCTCGTTGGAGTTCCGTGCCTGAAAGCCGATAATGGTTGCTTATCGGCATCTAGCATTTTTAAAGCAAACATCACTTGTTAAAGACGGTCCTTATGTGAAGTGCTTGCCTTGCGAAGTGTAAAATACTTAAGTAACAGAGTTTTACTTCACAAAAAATGGAACGCTGATCCACCTTTTTAGGGTTCCGTAGCCAAATGGCAAAAAACGGAACCCTTATGGATTCGTCATGTCTGTCTGTCTGTCTGTCTGTCCGTCCATATGTCAAAGCCACTTTTTTCCGAAACTATAAGAACTATACTGTTGAAACTTGGTAAGTAGGTGTATTCTGTGAACCGCATTAAGATTTTCACACAAAAACAAAAATATGTGTGTTCCCCCCTCGTGTAATTTCTAAAATAAGAGAATGATATAAATGAAAAAAATATATGATGTACAATACCATGCAAACTTCCACCGCAAATTTGTTTGAACGAGCTCTAGTATTTTTTTTTTTTTAATACGTCATAAATCTTAAACCGCAATTTACCTTTCACTTAACCCTTCGTGGGCCAGTCCGACTCGCACTTGGCCGCTTTTTTTAATTTGTTTGACTCTTCTTACGCCTTGAATCATAAAGTCACTGTGACACAGTTCTATGGTGGGTAAGTGTTCAATTGCGCCGTTAGTACATGTTACAATCAATTTTTAGATTCGAGCGACCGTTTAGGAAATATTTAACACGAAATTGTATTTTTCGTTAAGTTTCGTTTCCCTGGTCACGGGTCGGGTTCCCGCGGAGTCAAAGAAGCTCCTAGCGAAAAGTGCTTCCATAAAAACGCTAAAAACTACTGGTAGGCATGGCGTGTTACTCAGTGTACGAATTTCTAAACGCAGCTAAAGTGACTGAAGAGACTGATGCTTTCTTAAAATGATTATTTTAGTAAATTCTATCACATAATATGTAATAATTAAATTGTAATTATATTAACTGATATTGGACTTTTTTGTAATTATTTAAATGTACATATAATGTAATCTGACCTGTAAATGCTTAAGTTTACCAATAAATGAATTGAATTGAACCCCCCCTACTAAAGCCAAACTTACAAGTAATAAAAATCTGAAACATATTTTAAATTAAAGCACGTAGGTATAAAACTTAGGCCGCATTACACCAAACTGGAATAAGGTGTTATACCTAGATTAAACGCCGAATTTGTATAGACTAATCTCGGTGTAAGTCTTATTCAAGTTTGGTGAAATGTCTCCTTAAAAGGAAAACTATCACGACTAAGTAGACTAGATTGGTTACTGAGATGCAGCGACTAAACTAAACTTAGGTCGTAGGTACCTACAGTCGTGTTCATAAATAAATAAATAAATAAATAAATATTAAGGGACAATCTCACACAAATTGACATAGTCCCAAACTAAGCTCTAGGCTTGTGCTATGGGTACTAGACAACGGTATGAATACTTATATAGAGAAATAAATACTTAAATACATAGAAAACATCCAAGACTCAGAAACAAATACTTGTGCTCATCACACAAATATCTGCCCTTACCGGGATTTGAACCCAGGACCGCTAGCTTCATAGGCAGGGTCACTACCAAGTAGGCTAGCGCGTCGTCAACAAATATACAGTGTACACTTGTCACTTTAATCGCTGTGACAATTCATATATGTCAGTTTAAACATGACATTAAATAGACAAGTGTACACATATTTATGAAATTGACTGTTCTTGTTGTTTTTTAATAGTATTTTAGTTGGCTGGTGCATAATAAGATCACACGAGTGTTTTAATGCCTAATTATGTATAGTCGCATACATAACTTTATCTACATGCATATCATAAGTTTTCTATAATATGTTCAGATATGGCCTGTATTTTTATTAAGTTAGTGTTACTGTTAACTTGTTTGTAGTACCAAAAAAATAAATTAAAAAAAGCATTATTTATAATGTACAGATATGGCTTGCATTTTCAAGTTAGTGGTACAGTATTACCGATACTTTAATGTTTAGGTACCGACACTTTAATGTAAACATTACGATGCACTATACTTTAATGTAAACATTAAGATGCAACCACAGATACAGGTTTCTTAATATAGGCGATTTGCTTATCGCTTCTGAACATATTGTAGGGAAGTTATGATATGGATGTAGATAAAATGTTTTTTGAGTTTGTGGTAACGTCTTCGGATCCTAACACTGAGCATGGTTCGACATGCTCTTGCCCTTTTTTATATAATTGTCAAGCACACCTTTATTACCGTAATAAACTTAACTTAGTTACTATTCATAACTGGCGAACGGACCGGAACCTCTCGGTCATCGCTCAGCTCGAACGTGGAATGACATCACGGACATTTCATCCAATTATAGTCATTAGGGCATCGACCCACATTGCAGACCACACGGCCACATACACAGCTATACGGTACCATAACCGCAGGCCCGTAATCCCACGAGGGTGGAGTTTGAGGATAGGGTTTCCAAAATATTTTATTACTTAGCTCCTTTGTAACGGGATATAACAATAATGGTCGTAGGAAATGATGAATATTTAACCTCAAAAATAATAAAAGTTATTCATACCGTGTTAATTCTTACGTGTCTAAAACAGCGAGTTTAAATAAAATAAAGCAGTCACAGACAATACATTAGCCAAATGATGTCCAAAATTTTTACTCAGTTTACTTTATTCACGATAAAAGAGCTGTTTTAGGCAAAAAAGGTTTATTTTGAGGTTAGAAAGTTCTTTACTATATAAGACAAGTAAGAATGAACACGGTATAGTTTGTATGATCTTACTTCAACACGAATTACACGACAGCTAACCAGAACTTAAATCATACTAGATTTGAATATACGCTAGCATGTATGGCCTCTTGAATGATAGGTAAGATGCCTAACGACTGTGCCATTGAGATTAACGGTATGATGACTAGAGTCTGCAAATTTCGATGACAAACGGGCGTATTTAAACTTAGCTTGTAAGTTAGAATAGGATAGCATTATCGAAACGAGAGCGGCCGGTGTGAAATGGGTGCGAGTCGTCGTTTCGACTTATACGGCTAACTCTCTAGAACTCTTGAGAGCCGAGCTTTGCACTGATTGAATATTCCTAGCGCGACACTGCTCTCTTTCCTCTTCCAACTATAAAAGTCCTCCTTTATCTGGAACTTTATGGTCTAACGCCTTTTTTTGCTCGGTGCAATACTTGGTTTTATCGGTTTTGATAGCTTCGAGTTCAGTAGCTATGGGTTTGCCTTTTTCCATTTCATCCTTTACAGAATGTTGGAAGTTAGCGGCAGGCAGCCTAGCATAATAAACCAGGAGCACGGGAACAATAATAATAACGTGGTTATTTCATGCTTAATGTCTTATGAAAATTAGCATAGAAATAACATCAACTTCGCAAAGCTTCGCACCAAGTAATGAAGGCATTTATTTTGGTGAAAAATAATTTATCCTCGGATTAACAAGGTGTCAAACAATGATGTATTTAATTTATATTTATGAATTCTTCTGATTAGTCAACCTTAGGCCTGATTTATCCATTCCTCAGATAAAAATATCTTTGAGAAAGTATCGCTCTCCTCTTCTCCGTCATATGAAAGAAAAGCACAGAGCTAATGTATACTGTCAGATACCATTATCTGTAGATGGATAAATCCATAATGACTTCTTAAAGCGTGTGGTCCGAGATGTGTTTGGCTGAATTTAATAGTCTACCTTACAACACATACGGATTATTTATATTAAACACCTGCAATAAAAGCCAACTACGCGCAGGAATTTATAGTTAAACCGGAGGATGCTAACCAGTCCGCGCTTGTTAAAATGTTCATGCGCGCAAAGAGCAGTGCATAGTCACGTAGGTACGTTCGGAATCCTTAATTTAACCCGTGTCCCGATGCCCTCTCCCGGAGATGCAACCGGAATGAGCTTCCCGCCTGTGATTGCGTTCGCGCCGCTCCGTGCCTTCAAATTAATGTCACGCCTTACGTCTCCCTCCCTACTTATGACTCGCGAATCGCAATATCTAGTCTAGAGTGTCTAGACAGGCTACTAATTGTAATGATGCTCTGGGTCAGGCAGAGCCATACATCGCCCGCGTAGGCACCTCGACAGCTTGCATAATCCCTTGCTCAATAGGTAGAAGGTTATTTGGTTATGCGCGAGAAAGTGTGAAAGAATAATAACCATTAATTACAAGCGGAGTTACCGACTTGCGCACAACCATTATCACGAGTCTAATTATAATTACTTGTCAGATTGAAATATTTATTACATTATCAATGAATTATCATTGTAATTTTGCTATAACGATTTTCACTTTGTTTCAGGTAAGCGATCGGAGTTCACTTTGTAACGCTGAGCGATGATGAGTAAGTTATCTAATGGAAGGTCGTTAATGTAGTCCCGGAAAGCGTATATCTTTAAAAGCTAATTATATTTAAACTATAATAACAGGCCGAGCAGGTGTTTAATTAATTGTTTCCACCTCCAACGCTAGTCGGCGCCCTGTTATTACGCATCCAGTCGGGCGGGATCGTGCCCTGGGGATAGGGAACCGGCTTCACATCAGTTCCTGGTCTAATGTACTCTAGGTGTCCGCTTACGAGGGTGTAAGGTTTCGGCGACGCCGCGCCGCTGAAGGCCCACACAATACAAACACGGTCCGTCTCGGATGGCCTCGCGCGCTCCTGCCGACTCGCAATCTGGTTCCACTAGTTGTAATGAATACTTAATGTGTACTCGGAAAATTCACCGAGCGGTCTTGTTTGTCGACGCCATTCTTGCCTTTCAACCAAAGGGCGAACTTTAATGTTTCATTTAGAAACAGAGTTTAATAACAGTGTTGATTATAACGGTAATATAGCTCAGTCCTAATGGAGGCTTGAACGAGGTTTGGCGCTCGTATTTCAGCTAATGTGGCATTATGACTGCGTCTTTATTGTACGATTGTTTCTAGACTCTTATATTAACTCGCATGGCTTTTTCAAACTTATTAACTGTTGATAAATAAGATTATGAGCAAAGTTTATGAACCATCTACTAACATTCGATACACATACTAATATTTGTAATTGCGTTTGTTCGAATAGTACCTACTTAAGTTCTGTGATTTATTTATCGATCCGTCCGTCCCATTCGCGTATTTCAAACTTGCCCGACGCCGCATCAGGCCGCATCACCGATCCAAACCCATTAGCGCCCAGTTTCCTACGGCCGCGGAACATTAAAAAGTAAAAATTATAATAACCGCCGGCTATTGTTCCTTTTTTATGCTCGCGCTAATAAAGGATCCTGCATGGCTGGCCCGTCACGGAATTAGTGCGGTTAGCGCACAGTACACTGATTGTGAACAGTACGTTAACTTTAAGGTGTAGTTCTTTGAAAACTTGTGTCCAACGGTCGATCGAGCTAACGAGTACCTATTTGTTTTTAACTTGTTAAAAAAAGTGTCTTTTCAACCTTTGTAGACCAAAGATAGTGTTTAGACTCTAAAGAGTAGAGCTTTCGTAAACTTTGCGGTTGATATATTTGGACAGCTGTAAACAGTCCCATTGATATTGGATTCAATTCAACCTGACTGAACTAAGCCCGTCTATTGAAACTTTACACACTTCCAATAATCTTCGAACAGTTACACAGTACAAGTTAATTTACAGTTAAAGGGCGAAAATTTGCGTGTTTAAACCGTCGTCATTGTTGTTTTTAATACATTGACGAAAATATTACGACAGAACTTGCTCTGTTGTAAATAAAAGAAGAACCATTTCATTCAAAAGGAACTAGATAAGTAGGTAATTTAATCGGGAATAATATGCGAAGACAATGACTGCGATTATAACGCCTAATCACCTAAATGCGCGTCTAAGAATCTGTGTAGTGTGCGTCGTGAGAACCGATGGTCATTAATAATAGAGTGACCCGGGCCGCGACCGCAGCCGCCGTGATTGATCGGTGCAGCGGCCTGCCTCGGAGGCCTAGACCCTTGCTTATGCCCAGTCTTGACCTTAGGATGCTTTAAGATGCAGAGGGCCCTGCCAAGATGCATTGTGCTAACTGGCGTTTTTATTCGTTTCGTTTTTGAACCAATCGCGTCACTGGTAGATCACGTGACTTTTCGTATCACGTCATCTACAAGTGACGCGATTGGTTTAAAAACGAATAGAAACGCTAGTTAGCGCAATGCATCTTGGCAGGGCCCTCAGAACTGTAACGCTTATCTAAAACAAAACTTTGCATGCGTACAGCCCCAAACATTGCTGAAGATTGAAATCACTTCAAAGTAAATAGTGTTAAACGCGCATACATTTTATTTTGTATATTCTTTGTTTTTCTGTTGTGTCCCCTCGTGTCTGTATCCTTTGAAAAGATCTAAGCAAACTAAGACCTAAGCAATATAATCTTAAAGTTAAATTTAAAGTACCCCGGCTAGGCACCAGGTTTGGCACGATTAAATCATGATTTAAATATTTTAAATCATGGTTTAAATCAAATGATTTTTTCAATAAAATTTGTTTAATTTTTCTTTCTTTTATAAAAATCAACATAAAAAAGTATTAAGAAATTATATGTTAAATACTAGAGTCTTTTACATCTGAGAAATCAATATAATTATTGTAATGCTTGAATAAAAAAACTAGTTTTCCAGCCTTTTCAATTCCCAATCGGTTTCTTAATTTACTATGAACAATTACAAATATGGAAAACACTCGTTCCACAGAAGCTGAAGAAGCTATCGCCCCAAAAAATTGCAGAAAATAACAAAAAAATCGTGATTAATTACGATTTTTTTAAAAATCGGGCTTATTCGAATTTTCAAAAAATCATGATTTTTTCCAACCCTGCTAGCACCAAGTTTACGCCTTCGGTAGATTTTATACATTTTGAGCAATCAATCAAACTTATAATATTCTTCTGTAAAAATTGACAATGTACTATTCCACGGTAATCCCTCGTCGGGCATGAATTCCCAACACCGTCCACCTAGCAAGCCGCGACCGTGCAATATTGTTTATTATTCACTGAAAAATAAAAAAACATGCAGCAGCCGACGGGCCCGTTTGACAAAATACCTACCGCCCCGCTCGCGGAGCGGCCGGCCTCAGTTAGCGGCACGGTACACCTTCGCTTTTCCCAATATTTGTTACACCCACCTTCTATTTCCATTCACAGGATTAGCAGGATTCCGGTTTTACTTTCGTCGAACTCTGCCCGTCATGCATCAAACGTACAGCGCGCTCGTTTTGCCAAATAAAATGTTGTGCCGATATTCCCGTATCCATGTCTTCATAAATTTCATTTTGTTTGTTTATGACTGGAATCGCAATCGTGTTTTCCTATTTGCTTATGCTAATTCGGTTGTAGCTACGTTTGCTTATCGTTATCGAAAAATACAGACTTTCAAGTTTCGACATGAAGTAAATAACTACGAAAATTTCAGTTTCCAACTGAGCTAACAACCAGTATAAATAGGTGGAGTTGAGGCTGTAAGGGCCATTGTCGCCCGGCCGGGCGGCGGCAGATGCGGCTGTGGCGGGGGTCACCGCACTCGCTCGCAGCTGAGCCCTACCCGGGACGCTTTTTGTACCCAAGCTCGACTCCCGGGAACAAGAAATTTTAACCATTGCACCGCGATAACGTAACGCGATCGGCTCTATGATTGATTCATTCGTAAATCATGACTCTTGAGGCAGAGTCGAATTTTCAATTTCCATAACCGCTGTCAGGGCTTCGTTATAAACGTCCGTCAATTTTCCACTCTCCTCGTTTGATTTTGCTAACGTGGGTGTCCAGTTCTACGCATTTAATCGTCTGACACTGCCTAAAGATTTTTTGATTCGTTTTTTGATCGGTCGGGTTATAAAGTCAGCACTTTAGGCGTATATACGTAATCGTTCTTAGTTTTATCTGTCCCCGCAACAACTTCGTGACTTGGCCCATCCATTCGGTCGGTGGCGTGGCGTAATTTTCTCATTTCGAGTGGTCATTAGTTCCACGGGGACAGGACTCGTCTGTCGCACGACCATTAACTCTACAGTTCTACACGCATACCTGCTCGCTTCAAATGGCTCCGAAACTTCTCCTTTATTACTCTACGGAAGAAACTCTGAATAGAATGAGAATTGGATGCGCCTCGACACCCTGTAAATAAAGGGAAATCAAAATCTGAACCTATGCATTCATAGATCTGTCATGGGGTCATAATGATTTTAACACTAACTTGGTGTTATCAAGAGACTTCTATCGGTCGTAAAGTTCTAACAAGCATAATCACGGCTAATTTATGCTAAATTTTCATGCTAAATTTCATGTACAATAACATAAACGTTTGAACCACGTGCTGGTTCAGCTTTATTAAGTTAATCGCATGCATAAACAAGACTTAGCCTTTGGCGATGGTGCATATTATTAATGAATGAATGTATTAAAGTAATATCCAGTTTGAATAAAATTAAATATAAAAAAGAGTCTCAAGTTAGTCTGTAGCCTTTATTGCTGAGGCAGATACTTTATCATTAGATTTTGAGAGGGGCTCCTCGGCGAGGGTACCTCGCGCCCATCGCCTGCCGGAGTTTGGGGCGCGTTCACCGCACGCGATCGATGCCGGCCCCAGGCCAAAAATGAAGACCCACCTACCAACGACTTGTTTTCATTTAATCATTCAACGCAACACAGGGGTGCCTTCTGTTCTGATCGTGACGGTGCACTTACCCTCTTATTATGCGACCCTATCGAACGCGCCGTGATCCAAACCTAAACATTCATAAGTTCATAATAATTCTACAGCTTTTCAACTGGCATGTGGAGATTAAGTTTCACTTAATACATTCCCACAGCAGCTATCCATGTTCGCATCCATAACTCTCGATCAAAACGCAACAGCTTGCCGTCGACATCTTGCAGGCTTTCCATCATACCGTGAACTTATTAAATAACTACAATTTCTTCATAACACGTTGCGTGCGGTAACTGACGCCGAAACACGCTTACTCATCTAAACGCTCCCGATACCTGGTCGCTGGGGCGGTGTTGTCAACACATCTGTGTATTAATTTAGTGGGATTGGCCTATTTTCTATCTATTCAAAGGCTGCTTTACCAGTAGATTTGGCATGTTTAACCAACTGCATCGTCTATTTATTAAACATAGCTAAATATGTTCGATTACACACCTACTAAAACTTTGGAAATTTAAAAACTAAGTGCTCAATTAAGCCGCTTGCATGGTATCGGTTTTTGTTTATCACAGCCACTGTCATCACGGACGGACATACCGAGATAAAAGGATGACTGCTAAGAGCTTCTACGAACGAACCGCAGCCTCAAAACTGGTTTGCTGCAGGTACGCGGCTAAAATTATACGTAGACAAAACGGACGGTCCCAGGCGAACACGAATTTCGGCACCGCGCCGTAGGCCGGGCCGGGTCTTTGACAAAGACGCATTCCGATCGCGTATCGCCGCAACAAAGGTATCCGGCCGAAATATTGAAGTGTATCCTATTGTACCCACCCTACACTGTTGGTTTACGACGAGATATTAACGCAAAACTCCTACGCGAACCTCGGGGATACCTTTATGGCTTTATTTACCTTGATGTTTAGCATCTCGTCCTGGGAGTTACTATGCATGGCTGCTTAGTTATGCCCATCGCATTTTGTCAGATTATCTTCATTTATTTCGCCGGCATCCCGGACAGCGCGACGCTCAGTATTCGACAAGCGATTTACACATAATAGGTAGCCACTTATAATGCCGATGACCATTCCCCTCAGCTACTATTGGGAATCGATATCGCTTCCATCCAGTCCCAAGGGCCACGCTTCGCTGACTCGCTCTATTCTTCTAGAAAATAAGCTTACCTTTTAAATTTTCTTTTTATACTTAGCCCCTGATGAAAATTTCTTTGTTCCTAATTCATTTACCAAACACTAACAAAGAGAAGCTTGTACTCGCTCGGGAGTGAGGCCAAAAATAGCTAAAGTCCAACACGATGACTAATATTGACCGACTTAAGTTAACTGTTTATTATCCATACCCCAAGTCGCTGCTACATTTTATTTAGGAACGCTTTTACCATAAAACTTGTCTATCGCTTCTTCAAAGACTTCTACAACAACCTTTCATGTTGGTTCGTAAATTGTTTCTCGGGGATCGTTCGCGTCGATTTTAACTGCCCTTACACCAGTAAACGCCGATCACTGGGTAGATACGAGTTATAAGTTTTACTAAGGCGGTTGCCTTTACGCGAGTTCATTAGCTCCGGTGTAACGAACGCCTGCGTTGCTATAGCAAATTAAATATACTGGGTTATTTTGGATCATTATCTCAAGATTCTGTTCTCCATTATTAGAATGAAGGCCGTGTTTATTTTAGAGATTATTGGCTTTTAACCTTTCGATGATTTATTACTTCTAAGCCTTTCGAATTATCGAGTCATTTTATTCATGATAGTCTACTTTGATGATCTCTTTCTTTGTTTGACTCGAAACAGTAAAACATCAACAAACACTGCTTTTGTTTTATAGTTCTTGTATATGTCCTTCGTGTGTTTAGGGGTTAATTCTTGTCTTGTGGTGTGAGGCTCGGTCCTCTGGGAGCGGGCGGAATGTCGGCCGGAAACCGTCAGGTAGAGCTGGGGCCGTGCCTGGGATAGTTCACGGGGCGTGGTGGAGGTTGCCTTTACTGGGTAAAGTTATAACATACACCTACTCGCAAGCAAAAATATCGCGGTTATGCGCCGAGATCTAACACTTGACATTCGAGATAGGGTTGATGGATTTATCGTGTTGTTTATTCATTTAGATCCCTTTATTATGACATTTGAATTTGATAGAAAGTGACGAATTATACCTTAAGTAAAACAAGTTCAATGTGTGTTATTAATAAAGGGGGTTTGTCTTACAACAGGCAATATGACCTTAACTAGCTTAAAAGAGTTGAACGGCCTTGTTTAAGATAAGCGGCCTTGTTAAGGATAAAGTGCTGAAGCTAAGGGTACGTTCGTCTTAGTACTTTATACCCTAATCATAAAGGGTAATGTTTTTTGGGTATCCATGTTTCTTTGTTACTTGTAGACGCTTTGACGAATTTGAAAGGGCGGCGTATCGTTTCGTTGGTATTCGACCCAGGAGTGTTAAAGACTGTTAGAACTTTCTCAGTCCTATGCTTCAGTGGTAGTCAGGATTTCCAACTTGGGTTTTGTTAGGCTCGTTATCATTTAGTTAGAGCAATGATTCAAAAGTTTAAAATGAAATCTCCCTGGGGTCCGTGATCGGACACGACCGATTACGGCCAATGGTCCTAGTTTCGCGGAATAAGGCCCATTAGAATAAATTATCCCAAAGCGATGACGCCGATGACACGCCGAAGCGTCCGGTTCGGTTACCAAGAACTTTTAAATAATAGGTTTGTACTAAGTACATTGATTAACAATGACCATTTTTAATAACTTTGTCATCAGTTTGAACATTTAATATTGAAAAGTTGTGAAAAATGATTGGACAAGCATATCTTGATTAAGGTTTGGGGTAGTTGATCTGAGAAGTGGGGAGGCGGCCCCTAGAACCCCTCCCCCTCTTGGTCGGGCTCGACTTATTCATTGGCAACTACCCTTTGCAGTTAGTGCGCCGCGACCTTTACTTTACTTTACTTTACCTGAATGGCTGGTAGGTACGAGTACTACTTATTTTTCGCTGTACGATTGTCTCTTTCGTTATAACGTGGTCGGACGAGTGTGTCTTCTACACGCGACTTGAGAATGAACCCCACATGTATATCGAATGCGTAAAACACGTGGTTCCATGTTGCATACGTTCATGTGATATTTGCTTGTTGAAAATAATGTATCAATTAAATAGCTTAGTCAACGTTTTTAATGTATTACAACCGGATATCGTGCCGTTGCTTCGAATAACATCGGCTATTACTATTTCAGTCTACTCGGGTCACGAAGGTACGTGTCATTCTCACGGAATATAACGTGATGCACTTTCCTTTATCATGTTTACCCGAAAACAATGCCCCTGGATGGAAACGTCAAACACTCGTGATTCAATCACTTCAGCGGAAAAGTAAAACGAGAAACTTGTTCCGGCGACTTGAAGTTTGTTTACTACTAGAGCTTGGTTGACAAATTCATCTATGTCGGTACGGTTTTATTGAATCTTACAAACATGTTTTTTATTTAAGAGACATACGATCGGGTATTAAGGAATTTGTTTTGTTTATAGAAAGATCACGAATAAAAACCAAGGGTATGATGTCGATGTTGGCGACCGCGACCAGCCTCCTATTTACCATCCTGATTATGACACGTGACAGGTGACTTTTTAGTGTACATTGCTCAGCTGATATGACTCCCATTGATTTAGGATACTTGTTAACTCTGCAATGTATACCAATTTATCATCTATCACCTATCATTGTCAGTATGGTGAAATAGAGGACAGGTCGACGCGCAACCTACTGTTCAGTACCTATAAATTTATATGGAGCAGTGTCCAACGCAGGCGACCCGGTCGCGCAAGGTCGCAGACCAAGTCGCTTGAATTGACAGCAAGGACTTTTTCAAAACGTGATCTGAAAAAAAAAACATTCGTAGGTATATAGAGGATTGTCTAAAAAACATACTGTTTTTTAAAAATTTGATTGTTCACTATTTACCGAGAAAATAAATACTTAAACAAATTTCTGCTAACGGATAAAGAGCTTAAACGCCGGATGATGTTTTTTACGTCACAGCTATTGCTAGACTTAACGAAACGCGGTTGCAAACAAAATGACGCTATTATGTTGCGACCACAATTCCGAAAAGGGCGTAGCAAACCATTGATAATTTTTTTTCGCAGTAAACAATAATAAAAATAATAAGATTAAAACAATGTGCTTTTGAGACAAAACTCTATAAGCATGTTTTTTTTTCAAAACGACATTTATAAAGTTCCTGTGGTCAATTTGTTGGCGGTTGCCGACAACGGAATCATACCTTAAGAATATTGAATGTTATCTTATAGATAATTTTTTAACCTGTGTGGAGAGTCGGTGAGGAATCTGAGCTATTGGGGTTCATAACATAATCGATTGGCCACAGCCAGGTCCGGCGTGTATCGTGAGATTACGGCGGTATCGATTGAGCCCCGATTGATTAGTAAAATCGATCGATAGTTAGCGCGTGAACACGCGATAGTTTGCTGTGAGTATTTTCTGTTATTTAGCATGAGTGATTTAATTTTAAAAAAAATGATACAACCGAAAAACACAAAAACAAATTCTAAGCTTAAAAAAATCTCTACACTATTTTGGCATTTCGCAATCGATAGAAAGCGTGTATGCTTCCAATTTTTTTTTAAAGCCATATAATGCAAAGGAGCAGACAGCAATGCCAGGTCACAACCAAGTTGCTGCCTTGACCTTTTTTTTATAAATAATAATGTATGTCTTTCATAGAACCCTAAGACGAATGATTTTAAAAGCGTTATTAAACTGTACGCCGCCAGCCGTGGATATTAATTTCAGTTATGTAAATAGGCTTGTGTTTACGATCGTACCTACGGTGCGGCTTACTTTGTCGTTTTTTATTGTGCTGGCAACACATCTCCACGTCCACGCTATAAACATGCCTACATACACTTGTTTGATTTTGTTTCTCTACAGGGTGCGTGAGATTGTACCGCTCATGAGTCACGCCGCGGCAATGCTTAGTTTATTTTATTTATTTGTCACGCATCAAAAATTTGGGGTTTTTTAAGATCGGTCGTTTTTTTCTGATTTCATTTTGTCAGTTATGGTGATTTTTCAAAACCTTTGCATATTTTAAGCAGGAATTCTACGTTATCTGGCTTTTGTTATAATAATGGCAAACGTAGTTTTAAATTAAAATAATGTTAAAGCTTACCCCGAAAATGAAGTGTTCTCCGGGGAGCCTATAAGCCTGAATATGATATTACCCCAAAGGATAAGCCGAAAGGCACGAGCTAATTAAAAATAATTCAAAACGCCTCATCTTACGCTGTCATCCTAATATTTGGTCCCACACGTAAGTATTAATTACATTTACCGCCCATGACGCACATGTGCGTCGTAAATACTTACAAATTAAGATGATGGGCGCTAAATTTTAACTATAACTCGCTAGTAAATTGTGTGAACCCGCTTAATTAATTAAAGGGTTTCACACTCACAGTTTACGATTATAGCTCAAAGTTCATATTCCGCAGTAATTATAATACCCCTATAACTACGGAAACCTTCCCATAGCATATAGCAACTAGCAATTTGATCTTAGCAGCATCCCGTTGGAATGAGATGTTTTTTCGGGATATAAAACTATCATATGTCCTTTTCCAGGACCTAACCTATAAGTTTCATCCCGATCCGTTCAGTGGTTTAAGCGTGATTGAGTAACAAACATACAAACTTTCTCGTTTAAATATTACTTAGTAAGAACAGAAAAAAATAAATAAGATAAGATACTCTTACGTAAATAGCTAGTGTCTTTTAAGACTCGATATTTCTTTTTTCTCTGCCAACGCTATGTTGTACGGCTTGTTGGAATAGTTGAAATGAAAATCGTTTAAGGGAAATACGTTTTATTTCGACCGAACACTGATTTTCCAGCTCATTCCATTCCACTTAGCTCGGTCACATCGAAATGTAATGACACGTTATCTGAACGTATCTACCGTAATACGATTACTCTGGACATTTTCACGATTTGTTCCCTTTAATTTGGTGCATGAATTTAAATTCGTTGATAGAATAGGATGTCTCTATTTTTCTGAGTAAGCCAAACATGTAGACAGAGTAGATTAATATATGAAACTATTTGGTATGTACTAAAACTTAGCCTTAGCCATGATTTTCTGTATAAAACATTTTTAGAGCAAGCTTTTGTTGCCAATTGTGCTTTTCTTTTTCTTCGTACAGTCATTATCTAACTATTAAAACCAAACTAAAGTCTTCTGACTCCTAGTATACTTTAACTCCATTATCAGACCAGCTCTTCGATACCATATTGCACTGTCATCGGCCTTACATAATGTATTCCAAATGACGAACATTTGTTTTTGTAAAGAAACATTTTTGAGAAAAGATTTGGAGGCCGACTTTGCTTTCCTTCAAGTCTCACAACTTACCATATTGAACTATAATTGGGTTTACATAATGTACCTATTCTTTCAATTTCAGCCCATTCCTTTAACAGCAAAATTTACTTGCAAGACTTGACGCAAACACGTGATTTAAAAATAAATGAAAGCCTTAAAAATTACGCCCTTTACCGAGCGTTACAATTTCCTTTTAAAGTGACCTTTATCCTAAGCCCGCACGTGTACAACCCGGCCTACTAAAATTTGGGTCGTGTTACTTCCATTGCTACCACACGCGAACCGCGCAATAAAAGTTCAATTACAACGCTAGCTTAAAGACGTTCGTTTAGTGGGCCACCGAGCGTAGCGTTGGTGCCAACTTGCCGGCAGTGGTCGCCAAAACCCCAAAACTACCGCTCTGCTGATCGGCATTACCTTAAAGGTCTCTAGGTTAATGATCTGCCTTTACAATTAAAAATGTTTACGGGTGATAACAGGTTGATTATTATAATATAAAATTTAAAGAGTTTATACTAAAATTATGTTGATTATTTTTATTCGTTCTTTATAGGCTTGTTGACTGTTTCTACTTAAATAGAGATAACTGTGTAGTTATTTCTTTATTAAAATACTAACTCGCCTGCGTCAGGCCAACGATCACAATGTGTATCACTTCGATCGGTTGTTCCGTTTCATTTGTGTTTCTGACCAACAACTATTTTCAATTTGCCCAGCGCAGCTAATACTTCCAGAACCAATACTTGAACTATCTAGAAAAATAATCGTTTAATAAATCCAAAAGCCTCGTGGACAACTCCGAGTGTAATAGAATACCTCATAGTTCTCTATAAACTACCCTAAACTTCATTGTCATCAGACGAATGGCGGACTTAGAGTGACGAATGGGATGTTTAAAAGGGGTGTAGCCTGGGTACAGATCTACCCGGATTAACCATGTAGGTATACATCTGCGTGTGACGTAGCCCTTACAATAACATACAATCTTCAATTGAATGGGGCCTAGAGAAAATAATACTCGGTCGCTCGCCTAGGGGTATCTTATCTAATGATAGATAAGCTGTTCTAGCGACTGTTGTCAGAAATCATGACTTATAGCTATATCACTTCGGATTAAAGTATCCAAAATGACTTCAAAGTTAAACATTGTACGTTGTTCTTTCCCTGTCATGTATAAATTGAGGTGCATTATTAATAACAAGGTTTTGGGATTTTCTACATATAAAGCAATGCCAATTTCAATAAAGGTAAAACGTGTCACTTTAACCTCTTACGTAGAACATGCTGTATTCATTACTATCTAAAACAGTTAAAATACCGATTTATAAAATGTATTCTACTGTGCAACATGACAGCTGAAATTAAGTTGATGTTGCCTTCATCCACAAAAGACCGCGACACAGATAAAACCTGATGAAAGATTTCGCCCGCATTTCGTTCGAGGCTGATTTGGGACAAAGAATATTATCTATGGAACCGTTGACGTTGAATCGCCCGGACTCATCGTCATGGCCATTAATGATAATGATACTTCGCGCCTGCCGCATTGCTGTGCTTCTTTATATAACTCATCATTGGGTATTGTTCGTATGTTTTGTTTGGTGTTACTCTTCAGTTAAGCATGTCAGTGTACAGTTTAATGTCTGAGTTTCTTTATTTCATTTGTTTCTGGATTTATTTTAAAAAGCTTGGTGATAAAAACGTTACACGCTGTATATTTGGCCAGCACACTAGTAGTACAGTAATAGTATTTAGTATAGTATTTGATGGACATTTTTACTAACTTAAGTTATTTTATTTAGAGGATTGTTATGAGAGCGTCGGTGGCCTAGTGGCTTAGGCGGTCGACTCGTGATCGTAAGGTACCGAGTTCGAACCCCCGCGGTCACCATGTACCAATGAGTTTTTCTAACTTAAGATAGAGGATTGTGAGGCGAGGCTTCAATCGCGTAGCTGTAAATGTTTAGCATGCAAATTTAGCTCCGGGCGATAGATAACGTTTCTCACCCCCTAAAGGCCCAGCCACACCGCTTGCGTGACGTGCACGTGCACGTGTGCGTTAGCTTTCCACTGCGTTGTATAGTGACATGTCGTAATGAGAATTCATACTATACAACGTAGTGGAAAGCGAACGCGCACGTGCACGTCACGGAAGCGGTGTGGCTGGGCCTTAAATCAAGTCTGATTTCCACGATTTTTCAGTGCTATAGTTATTGCAAAAAACTAGGTTCGTACTTTTTTTTTTCATATATTGTTGTATAAGAAATATTTTTTTGGAAATAAAACGTACGGACCTAGTTTCTCATAATATTGTGAAGGTTGAAGACCTTCACGTCACCTCTATGGCCTGATATCTTAAAATAAGAACTACGGAGAATAACATATGGTGGTCATGATCTGGTACGTCAGAACCTCTCAAGCTTTTGATATAAAATAATTATAAATAAACAACCACTATAATATTTTATTTTTATTTTATATGAACGTATATTCCAAGGTTTAATTGAATAGCACCCCACCACCCCCACAATATCTACAATATATTCTATATAATGATCGAACTAAGGGAAAGAAACGTTATCCCATTTTGTACGGAGATTTTCAGCTACACAATTCTCTTAAAGCGAGATGAAAAAGTGATCGAGTGAGTAAGTGACTAGTATGACGTATCGTGATAAGCTAGAAACTATAAGTAGACTCAGTTGTTGATTATTTACTAAAGATGCAATCTGTGTTCGGACGCAACGTCAATGTTTTGCATAGTTTTCGAACCCGGATCATAGTTGCAAAGTCCGTCGGCGGCAATGTTGCTTACGAGAAACTGGCTTCACTTGCGGTTGTTTGCATAAAACCGTCGTGGCGAGAGTTTTGTTTCATCCTAGACCTTGCTTTTGTTTATTTAAATAAATACGGACCGACTTGATCCGAATCCTTACAATTGTATGCCAGTATTTTGAAAACAATGAGACGATACGTAAGCGTTTGACTTTGTGACATTTCTTTTATTGAATCTTCACAGCTGGCAACGCATTTAAGCGTTTTCTTACTTTCACCCTTACTTACCAGCTTCGTATTAAAGAAGAAAAGCGGTTCCTGAGCCGAGATCTGGGATAGACGGCAACGAATGCGTCTTAAGTTTTTTTAGAGTCTCATTCAACTTTTTCTAACCTTTGTTTTCAAAATGATTGTGCTTTATTGCGATAATGCCCTTCCTGAAGTTCAAAGCTTCCAAAACTATCTACAGCTAAACTACAAATAGCTAAATAATTTACGATATCGTTGGGTGAAGTACGCAGTTAAGGACTACATTGAGACAACGTTAACTTTCTTCCATTGTGGAACGAAAATTAGTCACACAATGCTGTTGCACACCTGTAATTGGTGCACAAACAGGACTATTTTCTCTGTATCTTTTGTATTTGTATTTGTTTGTGCTACTGTTGGTGTGTCTAATTGAATAAATAAAGAAATAAATATAATTATACAGTTAATTTTCGTCACATCAAGAGAAAAAATTGAAGAGTTTCGAATTGAGTCCTTAATTACGCAGAATATTTTTGAAATTTACCTTTAAAAGTCAACGTCGAATAGAGGCTCCGGCACAATCTATACATTAAAAAATTAGTAATTATTCATAAACGTAATTATTACTGTCATAATGTTGCGGTATCGGTAGCATATCTTTATGGGCTGCGCCTGCGCTCCCGACAATTAATGCTTTGCAATGAATGAATATTAAACGCTAGTCGTGAGACATGAACTGTTCATCGGTTATTCAATGTTATAATACTTGTATTATGCTGCGGTTTCGATTGTGGTTGGTATTGATGAGCCTCTTATGAAATGTCTTCGCACGCTATAAATTGACAGTTTGCATCTGGTTTTGAATTGTTTTCTTTTATTGTTGTAACTTTATTATACAAATATTCTTCTTCTTCTTGCTATGCTTAATTCGTCCACTTCGGGACATAGGCCTCCAAAGCATTCCAATTTCCTCGGTCTTGTGCAGTCCGCCTCGGGCCTCCACATCAGACCTGCTACTTGGGTAATGTCGTCGGTTCCTGCGACCCACCCAAGGTTTCCACTCCGCAACCTCCTGACGAACAACTACTTTCTACACGTCAATTGTACAAGTAGCAATATTTTGATAACCTGAGGGGTATGTAAGTTTTATCGACTATCGTAAAGCCATCACCTGTGGACCTATTTGGGTCTACGATTAAGAAATCCTGGTTTAGAATAGCCTAATACCATTAGATCGCGTGATATCATATTTAGATTATCTATAAACATAATTATTTAAAACAACTCTCCACTCATTTCAACGGCTAATTAACCTGCAAGCTTAAGTTGCTCCATCATAGTGTATTTATAACATTTTAGTGCCTTACTGTTTGTGACTTTTGGCATAGGTTAAGTCCTAGTAACTGCCTTGTGTGCGTAAGAGCTGGTGAACGGTGACTTCGACGGATTGAGGGAAGAGTAGGTTAAAAAAAAACACCTGTCCCATCTCTATTAAATAGCAAAGCGTGAGGCCGCCACATATATCGAAAAGAGAGACGAAATCAGGAAGCATATATACGTCTTTCTTCGTCGTAAAACAAATGGCAAACACGGCGGTCCCCATTTGTAAATGAATACATTTCAATCAGCCTCGTTTCTAGGTCACTTGTTCTTGTTCAAAGACAGGACTTCCGTCGAAATAATAGACGATCAATTTTAGAGGATGTTCTTGTTTTCAGTAAAAGGTCTCTGTGTTAATTTTGCCCGAGTCAGTTTCCGTCGCGGTGCGTTGACCCGCACGCTCGGACCAGCCCCATTATTACACCTTTATATACTCAATTAATGGACGCAAACAAGCGATTCGCTGATAACACGTCGTTTACTGTAAATTCCAGAGGTTTTTATAATGCCTAAGTGCATTTGTTCCCGCTCAATTGGATCTCGAATGTTTAGGCCGTGACGTAAGTCGCATACCGGCAATATGCACAACTTGCAACTTGATGTGATTGAACTGGTAGACATTGAACGATTCGGGTACTTGGAAGGATTTAGCGGTAACTAGAGGCTGGGTAATTTGATAAGAATCTAGATTTAATTCTGTTAACTACTGGCTGTCTAGCATGTCTAGGTGTAGATAAGCGTCAAAAAACCTTGCTTTAATTGAAAACACTTTATATTTTCAACTAACCCTTAATCGAAAATCATTACGTGATCAAAAGTTGGCCTAAGTATTGTAACATAGGTAGATTTGCGATGACAATGTTTTGGCTAGATAACGATTTGTATTGGCTACATACACCCTTTTAGATTCGTAAACCTAAATGTGTTTTAATATTGACAACATACGTATTACTTAAAATTATATGTTCTTTCCAACTAGACAGTACCTAAAAGTAATTGCTAGCAAAACATTAAAACACTGTAATTTTATTTATATTTTAATGCAATTTCACAATTTGTACAAATTACAATGAACCTATAGCAACACTGTTGCGCTTCAAGAGATCGTATAAAAGGCACAGGTGTTTGTGGGAGGAGAAAACACCGTGACAGCTGGCACGCGGCACACCTGCCCATCTGCCGTCGACCCTGGATATTGACTTCCTGCGCACACACAACTAGCTTCCACGACAAAACGACGGCCAATCGAGTGTAGCCTTTATAGCTTATCGTAAAAAACGCTCGCGCGTATCCGCACTCAACAGCAGCATCTTATTGCTAATGCATTTCAAGCTATTAAACTGACTGGGCAATTTTTCAACCCATTGCGATGTTACATTCGTCAGTACACGGCATAAAATTAATAATTCTTGTTAGTGTTTCATATTATCATACGTTTACTTGTAAATTCTTACGTATATGTTAACTAAGTTAAAAAAGTAATCAGTTTCGAGTTCATTGCACGTATATTAACGAACTTTGTTAGCGCATAACCAGCTTTAAGTCGTTTCGGGAAAATTACTGTAGTTTTATTAAATTTTGAATGGTTCTATAGAATACACCGTTTATCCGATTTTAAGATACGAACTGTCCTATGCACATCCTACTGACCCATAAAATAAGAAACCGAAGAGTATCATAAAATACATGTTGTTTGTACTAGTGTATGATTTTACTGCGGATGTCACACGTCCGTGAGCTCTGGAGTGTAATATTGCATTTCCTCCACAGCCGGTTCGGCTCCTGAGCACTAACGTTATTCTACCTAACGGCAGCCGTTTCGCGTGCACGCCACCTCAGATCCACTCCGATAACAATAATACTTCTTTAATTCCACACCTCTGTGTTCCCACAAGTTGCGTTTCAATATCAATGTTAACAATTGGCTAGGGTATCGGGCACGCCGTTTCTCAAGCGGTCGTTGCGCGGATTTTGAAACGGTAATTTCGCAACGCTCCATAACTGAATCCTCGAGTACCAGCCTTGCCAGGTTCTCACGGCGTCTCGCTCGTACCCGCCCACGCGCCGATCGGGATTATTGGCGTGTAAGCTTTAGATTATGACACCCTCATCGGATTCGTCCCTACCGAGACTAACTCCTTTCCTAAATTATCTCAGCACATATTTCAAACGACTCACGACTGAAATTGCGTGCGTAGGTGCTACTACAAGATTATGCTATCGAAAAAGCTATCGGATAACTTTCATTGGCGAAAAATTATGATAACTACGGTATAGCGTGTCGAGGGTATATTCTGAGAAATCTCTCGGCTGACGATGGCTTCCAATTTAACGTTTTCACCCTATCTGGAATCGGTATAAGATTTTTCGGAAGAATAAACCGAAATTGTTAGTTTTGGCAGGCGTTTGATCGATTTTATTCGAAGCGGGTATCGTATCATGAAATGCAATGCAATCTACGGTCGGTGCCACGTCGCCCGCGGCACCGACATCGCCATTCCGATAGTGTCTGCCTGGTGACTCATACAGAACTCCAACACCGAAACTTCGGCGTGCACCGACTAATGCCCATCAAGATAAACCCTGTCTAGTCATGCCTTTCAAAAACATGCATACTCTTCTGTTATTTAGCACATTTCCTTGAATTTCACTTAAAAACTCAAATTAGGCTTGAGCAAATTGTAAACGCACTTCACAGTGCTAAACTTCTCTATCAACAACTGTAAAGTTAAGTGAAGCCAAAGATATTCCATGTGCATCCGCTTTGTGATGACGTCATTTCTGACTAAATGCGGCTTTAAGAATTTAGGTAGATAACTTGCCTTAACTTCTAATAGATTGATCATGTTATAGCTATGTGAACCTTACGGTACAGAGGTCAGGTGGCAGTCATTTTACTGTTAAACTTAAGTTATATTCTGCAATAATGGTCATCGTGTTCTACGGACAAAACGGATAACCGCTGATATTATGATAATAATGTGGGAGATTGTGCACCTCATTATATCTTTCTTCCTTCCTATTATAGTATATTCATTCCGGGGCGTTATTTACACGTAACAATTTTATAAAGTGACTAATCGCTTACTATTTTCCTTGGGGAAATGCGAGGCTACATCCTTAATATTGTTACAACTTACTTACTAAGTTAATACCAACGTGTGTTGGTGAAATTATTTTTGGAGCTCGAACATTCTAGGAGCAAAGTTTCTCTTGTTTTTATTTTCTACTCGGTGGTGGGAGAAAAGGGCATGCATGATAAACAGAGGTCACCCTCTGAACTTTTTTCTTAATTAAGGTAGACACCATTAATTCAGCAAGTAAATTGGCCGTCCTTGTCTGCACTGACTATATTTATTACGGTAATAAGTCAGTTTTATTATAAAACCTTGGTTGTTATCTGGGAAATATTACATAGTATAGCTCACGTGGATATCTTTCGACGGACATCACGTTGATTATTATGCAGTTATGTTTTTGTTTTAAGCCATAGGTGCGCTATCATTAAATAGACGGCGCGAGGCTTGGGTAAATTTGTTTATTGAAATCTTTAAAAGCGCGCATCGAGATAGGCTAGGCAGGCACGTGGCGCCCTGATTGCAATTTTCATGGTGCTGCTGCTATTGGCTCTCTATTGTGCTTTTGTTGCTTAATAAGGCCGAAAACTGTGTTGAAACCAGGCATTGCGAAATGCAAGTAAGTTTTCTATACAAAGGTAATCTTATCTTTTCCGTTATTATATGGACAAGCAGGTAATACCAATTCCATCCAGCAGGCCTTTATGAACAAGCATATATTTGAGCAACTCGCAATTTTAAAACGGCTTCCTCGCTCGTTACAGTTGATAGTTGTTTAGTGAAATATCACGTCTCGTAGCCCCTCGGCCTCCCCTCCAAGCTACGTGTTCCGATGGTTGCTCCGCTCCGGCTCTCAGACGCTGTAGGTAGGTATAAACTATAACCACTATAGCTCCGCGTGGTGCACTAAACTCTTATAGTTTCCAGTTTCCCTCACGTTGCTATTGGAGGCGCTGTCGTAAATTTTTCAGAATGGTGCTGCGTATGGGGTCGTTAAAACTGAAACGCTGCTTGCTTTGATAGGCTTTGTGCCGTATTAACGCCATTTTCGTTCGTGTTGTAAAACTTAGAAAGCCTCTTATTTAGGCTCTAGATTTATTCACTAGTACTCGCAAACATTCATGTGATGCTAGTCATTGACTTCACTACAAACAATTGTATAAAAGCAGTTTTTCAACACAAAAAAAGCCAAATACTTAAACTCAAACTAATGTGTGTCACAAAAGTTTACTCGACACGACATCCAGGCCGGGCAAGACGATGTCCTTCCAAACTCTAATGTATCCCGAAATAGGCAGCGACGTATAACGCGTCCGTCACATTCACTAAAGATCTTTCTGTGAAGAATTCCCGCCCCTGGGAAATACGACTGGCTGCCTGAAGGGGTGAATTTATTTATTACAAAATTAAAATGCGTATTGGCGCAAGTATCGATTTGCCGGCACGTTTCGGATATAATGGTGCGTCGACCTGTGCGTACCCGTATTTACACACAATGCCAGTGCGAGCAAGTTTGCGTGTTCAAACGATGATATATTTGTATCGAGCGGGTGGCAGCTACCCTGCACCCGGCCGTGGGCCTGTTCGCCTTAATACCATTCATCCATACACGTTATTTCACTTGCAGAAAAACAACCTTTCAAAGTATAAGCGGTTTTTCAGCCATAGAATATCTAAATGCGAGTCCTGTCCGCCCTCTCACAAACCCTCGTCCGGCCCTATCGCCAAGCCCCGGCGGTTTGCGGATTATCAAACTGAAATCAAATACCTCCCCAATTTATCTAAAAACATAAGCTTCGCTACTCGACGTTAAAATAACTCAAAGAAAGAGGCGTAACTTTGTCACGGTGCCTCTGTTCTTATAATTATTTATCACAGAAATCTGCGGTATAAAGATTTCCAAAATCAATTCATATTTAATGAAGTCATTGTGCGTCGACTTACAGTTTTACGTCAAGAGACTGCGATCTTTATTACAATGGAGAGCAGAGTAAAGTTTTAACTTCGGAACAACCCCTGTTACCTTGAAGGGGGCACTGGCGGGTCAAATCAACCGCCTATCTTTGTAACGATATTGTGTACCTTTCCTGGTTCTTCCGGGTTGCAGAATAAAATCACTTACTTCATCGCTTTATGCTTCTTAACTTTAATTGTGTGGTTGTTTGCGGTCGTGACTGAGGATTTCTATCTAAGATAATGTTATGGATTGCATGGCATGATAAGAGTATTGATGTAGGTGACGTTCGCGTTCGTTGCTGGGTACTGAGGGGCGTCTGTATGCTCGATTCGGTCGCGCTGCTTATCTCGACGTGCAATTTCTTTGTTTGCCATGTACGCAATTTCCCAAAGAGCGCCGCTCGCGCCGGCCGGGTGGGGCGAGATAACCCGCGAAGGCCCGGCGCCTGAAGATGCCAGATATCTCGGTTGCGTAGCTCGCCGCCGTACCTTCGCGCTGCCATATTTCTTCCTCTAGGCGTGTCTCCTCGCCTCTCCCGGACGCCACAGCCGCCTTCCGCCTCTGAAATATGATTTTGATTATGAAATACGTCCGGAAAATTCTCTGGATAGGCGTTCGCACAATTTATTCACCCGCTTTGCCTAAAATGTGGCATGAAATTGTGTTGCTATTCTGCGACGGGGTGATATTTCTAGCATCGCGATATTTCTTCCATTTACACGTACCTGACATCGCTCAGCGGATTGCTCATAGTTGTGCTAATGGAATGTTTTTTCTCGTGAATTATCGGGCGAGGCGCAGGTGTGTCGGATGAGCCGAGGCGAGGCGGCCGCGGCGCCGGGCAGGTGCGCCGTCCTTCTTGCGTTACTTGCTCCATTTACTGTACTCATTTCCATCGTCACATCGGTCAATGACGTTGCTATTTTATCACAAAAAATCGAGATTTAATTAATTACGAATAATTCATTCGATAAAAGACTCCAATTCTGTTACCTACTCTCTCTCGTCAACTCGTTTGTCAAGTGTGGCTTAAACGTTCGAGACTTAATTTGTGGTTCCAACAACCAATTAAGCCATAAACGTGATTGTAACTGTAAATGTATGGAACCATTCGATCGGTTTATGATTTAAGTATTGTCACTAATACGTCAAAATCTCTAACAACAAACACGCTAATATACGAACTTAATACATGCAATCCACATATGGCACGTAATAGTTGGTAATAGCGTGTCGGTTGTATGCAAATGTCATGCCCGCGGTCTGTGCCCCCGTTAATAGACAATTTTGCCGATACTGCGCTATGGCGTGCCAGTAGTGCCGGCGGCTGCCAACATCTGCGCTGCTGGCTCCGTTGGCATTGCTGGAAATTCTACTGCACTTAGCGAAGGAGCAATCACAGAGCAACGCACTTGTTCGGGACCACTTGAGTCTCTAGTATTAACCACTTGACAATTGCGGTCTTTGGGTGTAGTAGTAAAGTAAACAAGAACGCATTTTTTAACTGACGTGTGCTTGAAGCGAGATTAAATATTGTATAGATTGTCATCTATTTGTACGTGCTAATGAGTACATACGAAACGCAAGGCTGGTGTGATTTAACTGTAGCAATGTTACGTGCGAACTACCCCATCAACGTTTCCGCGTTGTCAAGTCGGGTTAATATGGTTTAATTAAAGTTTCGACTCATCCTTTTCACTATCTTACAGGTTGATTTCGAGTTAAAAAAAATACACTGTTAGATGACCTATTTATGCAAAAAATACTAAAGATATTTTATTAACCAAACCCCATCAGAATAATTAGAATCTAGCTCGCGAACGGCCATGTTAGCAGCAGCTATAGAGCCAATAAGGATTGTTCAAGTTTCAACACCGGTTCTGATCCTAATTACGTTAATCTCGATGCTAATGGGTCAATCAAACACAGATTTCCTCGCGGGTAGCTAAGGCGTGGGAATGCGCGTCTTACTAACAGGATATATCTACATATGCCAATAAAACTAACCACCATACATACGTGTAAGCATGGTGTTATTCTCTTTCTCATTAAAATCAATCGAAACCAGACTTCCCCATATGTTATAAGTTATAATACTAAACAAATAATCTGCTCAGGGGAGGCTAGTGAATATTGGACTCACTCCAACTAAAATCCTTATTGGCCCGTGTTCAGCAGACGCTTAGCCATTCTCCAGCAAAGGCACCCAGCCCCCTTGAGGCCTTTCGGGATTCTTCACTTCGACCACTTAGGGAATACTAAGCATCAGCGATAGATCCCCAATCTATCGCCCATGAGTCCTCATTGAGCTGCAACCGGATGGCGTTCTTCCACCGTGCGTTTCACTAGGCACTTTTTGCCTCGTACAGTGAAACTGTGGAAAGAACTCTCTACGGCGTTATTTCCAACCAGTTATGACATGGGTGCCTTTAAGAAAAGAGCTTTCATTTCCCTAATAGGCCGGCAACCGACCGACAACTATTCTTGGGATGCTGGTGTTTACTGGTGGTGGCGATCAGGGGCCCGTTCTAGAAAGCTACTCTGCAACTCTGCACTCCACAAATCCCACTCTTCAAACGTATTTCTGTTTCACAAAGCTAAATGCAGCGTTGAAGAGGCAGAGTCAAATGCAGAGTGTGGATTTGTGGATTTGCAAAGTATTTCTGTTCCACAAGACAATGGCCAAGTTGAAGAGGCAGTGTTAAATACAAAGTGTGGATTTTTGGATTTGCAAAGTAGCTTTTAGGAACAGAATCTTTGCAGATTTTGCAAATTACGCAGTGTTTTCTGGAACACGTTTGCTCTTCACTTTGCATTATCGTGGATTTGCAAAGTGCAGAGTGGCTTTCTGGAACGGGCCCCAGGTAACCCGCACGCTCTTTTGCCTCACTAAATTGTATATTTAAAAAAAAGTAGTTTAACCTAACTAAATCCGCAACACTTATATTGTGATCGCTTTTCCATCCCTATCTACGTTGTTTTGCCAGTTCTAGTCACTAGTTCTCATTTCACTTAAAATTATGCTCCATTTCAGATCAAACGCTTTGGTTTGATGGAGCTTGCTCGCCACGATTACCCACGACTTGGGATAACAGTAGTTCGTTGCACAGGGCAGCATTACATATATAGTCTGACTAGTAAATGTAATGACAACAGCTTCAAGTTAAAAGAAAGAAATTACGTCAACATTAAACATTGGCTTTATGCTAATGCATAATGGTCGAACATTTAAAGACCGTTCGTGAAAGTAATGCGTGGCCAGACCGTAGAGAATAGCCCCACAGCTTTAGAAGTGTGTCAAAGCAGCCGATATCCACCGGCGCCCGCTCTGATAGTTGACCTGCTTAAATAACTATAATGATGCCATTTTTGCCCGGAGCCAATTAAACCGACATTAGCCGGTTTTAAACTGTAACTACCACTTTTATAATAATATTTAATGGTTACTCGTTTACTGTCGGCTTTAGTAGGTAGTAAAATACACTATAAAGTCTCTAGGGACCCTAGAGACTCTAGGACTTATACGTGTCGTGGTATGTTAAATGTAGCACTAAGTTTTTGTAGTAAGTACTAAAGATTTGCTTGTACAAAAACTCAATGTAGCAGGTCTAAAGAAAGTTGTATTTTACAAAAAAAAAAAAGCCATCTATCATTTAGCCGGTGGATGTTTATAATTGGAATGTAGTTACCGTCTGTTTTTATGAACTGGGTCTCTATTTTACGTTTTATTGGCCCATTTTTACTTCGATATCGTAATCATATTGTGATATTATTCACTTGGCAGTTAAAGCTGTAATAACGTTAACAATTTGAAGTAACATGGGCTTAACCAAAGTGGAAGAAATGCCCTGTATTGTGATGTTGTTTTTAAATAAATTTTCTTATGTCTATAACATGTAACAAAGCAAACTAATAGCGATCCAGAGCTGCGCACGCGTGGGAGTGTACTATGATTTGTTTACACGTGGCCGCACGATCAGCTGGCGGTGACGCGATGGGCGTGCGCGGCGTCACAGTGACGCGTGCGCCCACGCCGGTGACGAGCGTCGCTGGTCGCGATTAGAGAAACGCGGGATCAACAGAATTATAGTATCATTGCCGTTAACTAAGATCTGTGATATTATCACATGCGCGCGCTTGTTGTTATAAAACTTTTGGCAAACAAGAGTTTGACGTAACAGGAGGAATAACAATATTCTTAAGTGGCCAGTTGATTCTTTATAATGTTATAAAGCATCAGTTTTTCGGTTAAATTGTACCAAAGTGCCAATGTCATTACGAATACCGCCCTATTTTTTTCCTGTTTTGTTGCTTACCTAGACCAGTTAGCGAGTAGTTACGAAACTTTGCATGTCTTCAAACTTGATCATTCGAGGCATCTACCGACGATAATCCTATAGCGGAAAAGGTCAAGTTAAGATTGCAGGCTCGCTAGATTTTCGATATCGACTAAATGTATAGGATTGACGTAACAGACATAACATGCTGATGACAGATCGCGTCGCTCGCCTATGTCAACTCCATACCTTTCGATAAAAAACAGAATCGTTAATAGCGTCTGCATCTTGGCTAGGACTATTGTAAAGCATTTCTTCCATGATAGGGTAAGACCCTTTAGAGTAATCTTGTGGTTGTGGCCATCTACGATGTATACACACAGGTGTGTCATTGCGACAGGGCTCTAACCATGAAATGAGTATGTTATTCAGACTATTCTAAACAAAACTAATAATTGGTTTTGTGTTTCTTCTTCTTGTTTCATATGTTGTAATTGTAACTGTTGGATTTCCTAGAAATAGATTAATAATATTATAATATTATAAATCAGCTCAGCATCTCTATTGTCCTTAAAATCTGTTTTCTGTGCTTCTCCTAGTGCTGTAAATAACTTGATTATAACGAAAAGGGTCTGTACAGATATTAGAATTAACTCTATACGTTCTGTTACGTAAAGATCGCGGGAACGCGGTGGATGCGAAAAGCACAAGACCGGTCTTAGTGGAGAGCCTTGGGGGAGGCCTATGTCCAGCAGTGGACGTCTTTCGGCTGACATGATGATGATGATGTTCTGTTACGTTGTTCATTGCCCATTAGGTATCTACATCTACATTAGTACGTGTTTATGACGCACAGTTAAAGAGACATTCAATACTTAATCCAATCACTTAGTTACATATGCGTACGAGCCTTTTATTCCGCAAAAATAACTATCCCGTCACAGTTGTAGGTCGCGGCCTTTGTCGTATTCTCGTTCCGTCATTCTCCTTGACTTTTATTTTCGCCTCATAATTAGGGTCAATTCTAATTGAGAGGGTGTCGAGGCCCTTTACTGACCATCAGTATTCGGTTACACCCGGTTTATTATTCACTATTGACCACTCCACTAAATGAATTGATCGGTGATTAAGTTTTACAATGCAATTATTGTTATTGCTAATAATAAAGTATAATCGTTTTTTTACATATTGATTTGCATTTTAACATGCATAATAAAGTTAATTTACTTCAATTTCAACATAGAAATAAGACTCATACATATGCATTAAAAGAAAAGTCACCCAGAAGTCGTGGACCGAGCTATGTTAGGATCTTACTTCCAGATCACGTACCAAATAAGGCACAGTATCAAAGTCACGGATTACTGTATTCAATTCGAAGTAGACATGGGCGGGTATTTGTCAAAGACAAAAAGGTGACCAAAGAGTGGCCAGAGAAGATTTGTCTGATATAGAGTATTAAAAAATAATGTGGAGTTAACGAAGAGCCTATTTCGAAACTAAAGAATTTTGCCAGACGCACAGCGAATAGAGATCAATAAATGCTACTTTAAAGGTAACAGACGGTGTTATTAGCTGTAAGGCATTGCGCTTTTCTCAAGCCCCGACTAAATAGTTTAAAAAATGTAGAAGACATAAGCACTCCGAACGTGTCAGTGGCAATATGGCAATTCGATATGAACTTGGCAGTGTTTGGTGTAGTCGTGTTTAGTTTTCAGTTTCACGGCATTATTAACTGCCTTAACTAGATCTCACACAAATTGGCCTAGTCCTGTTAATATTTGCTCATACCGGGCATCGAACTCGGGACAGCTAGCTTCGTAGGCTTAGCTAGCCCCGATATAATGGCGAACCCTACTTTCAGAACTGATAAGTCATAAACGGCTCAACCGATTTTCATCAAACCCAGCTAAGAATCAGCTCGAATTAACCAACATTCAGTACAAAAAAAAAACTGAATCGGTCGGTTCAACCCTTTAAAAGCTACGATGCCAAATACAGTTACACCCATAAGATTTTAGCTCCTTTATTCTGAGAATGCCTGTGTTTCGCAGACTTTCTGTTTGTTAGTCTTCAAGGATTAGCAGTAGTTCCTTTTTGCAGTACAGTTTGAAGGAAATATGACTGTTATTATCATACCAAAAGGCACTGTTAAAGGAACTACGACGTATAAGCCGTCTTCAAGAATTTCATTGATATGCTTGTGTTTGAATTGTGGCCATATCCTGCAGAAACAGTATTTAGTAGACGTAACGGACGTAACATTTTGTTCCAACCATCCAACTTTTCATCGAGTTACAGTTGATGGCACGAGCGCCCACTGTATTTCAGAATACGCCACTAAACGAAGTTCCCATAATTTCGCCTCACGACTGTTTTAATTGCTATCCGAAACTCCGTAATTTGTTTTTAGAGCTAGTCGTAGTTTCAGCTTTATCGCATTTACTATTGGTTTCTGTCTCACTCCATTACTTGTAACAGTTCTGTTGGCCGGTGTAACTGAATACCCCTTGTCAGCCTTGGTTTCGCATGTCTCGTTCTAATGCATTACAAGCGTAGCGAAACATGTGTGCTGTAACAATGTACAACATCGCTTTAGGTATGTATAGGATGGCTCGTTGTAAAACGAAGCCCGATGAAATAAGGACGGGCGTCGAAGACCTGCCGATTATTTAACAAACTAAGATTTGGCTAGCCCTTATATTACAAACCTAAAAGTGACAAATGACAATTCTCAGTAATGTAGATTTTGCAAAGTTAACCGAATTGTCACCTATACATAGCCCGGCAAACTCCACACAAGAGCGAGTGAAAATAGAGTAAGAAAAAGAATCGATTTTGACGGAAATTTAGTTAAATAAACAGCCTATTCCGACCATCGTTAACGTGATTTGGTTAATCGGTTTTCAAAATAGTCGTAACGTTGTAACGGAATATTGATGGCCGCATGCGAAACCTCAATCTGTATGCGGCATAGCTGGTATGGTATCTCATATCCGCCTCTACATATTCCATGAGCCAAGCGAAATTATTTATGGGTAGCTCAATTACTTTCAAGCAACCTACATATTCGCTTTTATTGGGTCAAGCACTGGTGATCTAACGACTTCCTGGCGCAACCAGGTTTGAGTGCGTCTAAATATAAAATTGTGTTACTCATACCCGTACACTATACCAACAACTAAAATAGACACCGGCCCAGCACGTCGCAAAGGGCCGCACTGTGACATTTCTCGTGTAGCTGTATTCTATTCTTTCCTCGCTCTGTGACCTTTTTGACATTCGCCATCCCTAAGGACGGGACTGACTTTTTTTTTTACCTAGCCTGTTATGTTATCACCTACAGAGAATAGAAGGCAAATATAACATGTTTCAAACGTTTTCAGAATAGCATACATATTCGATTAAGGTATAAATTATCCAATGCTACCGAAATCGGCACGATATCTAAAAACATGTCTCAATCGTTTGCAGCAGTCAAAACGGCCGTTTATGCTCCGGCGTGCACGCTAGCGCGACTTTTCGCATTTCCATATCCTAGCGTTTGTGAATCTGGCGGTGGAACGGCGAGTAATTCACAAAAAATGCCGTGTAAAAAGTGCCCGAACCGCTGACATTGACACACTTGTCCGTGCGGGCTCCCATCGGCCTCTGCTTCTCCATTTGTTTTAGTTATCTACTCCGGTTCACTTTCCAACAGATTTCAATTGTTCTTTGCGGAATTTTCACTCGCATTCAATAGCACTCGATATTTATTTGTTATTTTTCTTTTCATCGCTTTATGTTTCCTTCCGCTGTTGGGAGCGTTCAGTTTTTATAGGAAATGATTCAAGTAGGATTGTCGTGTTTGTTCGGTGTGGCTTGTTCATAACATAACGCTCGAGTTACTGGTAAATGAAGTACCAAAGGCAGGGCGAGTGGGGGCTAAGAAGTTACCTAATAAAAAATCCGATATCCATCTACGCGACACATTAGCGGTCGAATCCAATTTTCGACCCTTGCTAATCGCGTCTGGAAGTTACAAAATCGTGTCAGGCGGAGGAACGATCAGATTATGTAAATCTGGAAGAACAGTTTTAAAATCCTCTGGCAAAACGTGTCTAAATTATCAAAACAATCCAACTCGCTCAAACTTAACTTAATATGAATAAATACGCACAACTTTTATTTACGTTGGGATCATGCGGGCTGAAGTAATACATCTACTGTTTTATGTTCCTTGATCCCATTGTATATTCTTCTTGTGGAAGTTTCTCCTAAGGCTGGCCCTTATTTATACCTCCCTGATACGCTGAGATAAAAGACTCACCGTAACTTCTTATTGCGGATTCACAATCTATTTCCTTTATGGTTACGAAAACTTCCGCATTGGTTAATGTCTACAGAAGTTAACCCATTAACAGTTCAATTTACCTGATCATCTTTCTGTAGGTAATTTAACCTTACCTTGTTTTACTACCGGTTTTATTTCGTGTTGTATTTATGCTGCAATAAACGTTTAATCAAAACTAAATAGTTTATAATGTAAAGTATTTCACACTACAGGCTCATCGAAGTAAATCTCGTCAACGCGGAGTTCCGTCTCAATGCGATTGTTCATAATCGCATTACCCAAGAACACTTAGAGGAAATGACTACATTGTGCCGTAGAACAGCAGATTACCCTCGGTCTTCTTTGACATTTCCATTTTATACGAACAGCAAATCCTACTCCATGAGTCTGCTATGCATTATAGTTTGTGTATTAAGGGTGGTAAAGACAGAATTACAAACGAGAGTCTGTTAGAAGCCCGAAGCCGAATGCTGAGGGCTTTAATGACTCGAGCTTTGTATTTCCTTTACCACCCGTGTAACATACAATGTTTTTCATCACAATTGTGAGGAAATGAAATAAAATCAGACAAAAGATCACATTTTTAACTTACGATTGTCACTAATAATGTTAGCCGCGTTGGCGATGTCCGGCGGAATCGCATTTTGTATGCAACTGACTTTTCATCTCGAATGAAACTTCATATCGAATGGCACAAGAATTGGGGTCCTGTTATGATTTTCAAGAAACTTGTTTCCGAGTTATTCCATAGCTCTTATTTCATCAAAATAATGTATATTGTCATCCGATATCTGTTAGCTTACTAAATTTTGTATCTGTAATACATTCGCAAAAAAACTTTCTATAGCAAGCTTAGCAAGGGGGAAGCAAATCCCTCTGGATTTACCTTGGGCGCTCCGGTCGGTCGCCCGGCGCCCGTCTCGTTTGATATATGAAACGAAACCGACTGGTTTTATACTTAATAGTAACATATTTATTTTGCATCAACTTGCTAGTTTCATGAAAATGTACTTTACAACTAACTTTTACATTTACGTTCAAAATAAAGTACAACATGTACTGTTACAGGTTTGACTTATTGTCGTAACAAGTCTGATTGATTGATATAACTGCGGTTCCATCGTAAATTGACGGTGGTGGTGAAAAAATGCTCGAGTTAAAATAAAACCGATGAATAAGTGCCGATGAGGCAGGGTGTGTTTTGTGCCCCGCGGCGACGTGATTACGGGGCGGAAACGAAAGTTTCGGCGCCGCTCGCCCGCCGATGAACCCGCCCGCGCTGTAACGAAACATCCTATACATCGTGCTATTATATCATTTTCTATACTTACTATTCATTACATCCAAACCATTACTAAACACAGGGTGCTCTGCTTTTATTTTAGACTAATGTATTAAACATTAAGTCATTTTAAGGCAAGACAATACAAGGCACTAAGTATACTCGAAAATCTAATTAAAGACCAAAATTTGACAGTTCCCATCTTGATTATTTCGTTATTTTAACATTATTTCATAAAAATATGAATGAGAACTCGTGTAAACAGTAATATTAGGATAAGTTTTATTGATAAAAATACCTACACTTAAACCAAAATTCAGTAATCACAGCGAATGTGCGCCGGTTGAGGTTAGGATTTTGGTCTCAAATTAGATTTTCAAGTATTCTCTACAAGAGTATTGGAGTTAGTAGAGACTAGAGACAGAGGTATTGTTTGTTTTTTAATATCCTAAAAGCAAATTCTGTCTGTTAAACATGTAGTTTTAGGTACTGTGTGTAAATATACGGTGTTTTAAACTAATTTATTCCCATTGTCCCCGGTACTGTTTTCCGGCGCATGGCGTCCCGTGTTATCTCAGTATGGCCATCCATTTACTCATGTTTGCTCGGGCAGGTGTTCCGTGGTTATGAATATAAACTTCTACATTTGGCCCTTTATTTGAGGACACGTTACGGCCAACGCTACCGCCGTAAACATGCTCCTTTACTTCTTAGTTCTTACCTACTTGAGAACTGGCGTATCTTGACACGGTTAACTTACGCGGTCCAAGTTCTCGTTTGAGGCGCGACTGTGGCGTTCCTGATAGCGAGGAATTTATGATGAAATGAGTTTTTAACCTCCGATAAATAAAGAGGGGTGTGCATCTCTCCACTTATCCGTATATTTTTGTATGTGTGTGTCTGTGTATCAGTCTGTGGCATCATGTTTTTTTAAAGAAAGCTTTTTAATTCGTGATGGTTCATAAGGGTTTCATGAGAATCGGTTGAACGCTTTAAGAGATGTTAGGGTGTTTTTATCTATTCAATAGTTATGAAAAAACATAACCTTTAAAACGTATTACTTTTAGGCACAAGATTCGATTATTCAAGTTAAGGTTCAAAATAGTGGAAGCCCATTTTGCTTCAGAAACACACACGAATTCCTCAAGTAGAATTAATAAGGCTACCACAGTTGCGTCATAATAGTTCGCACAGCTGATACCTACAGATATTGCCTACTTATTACAATTTATTTTCTACTTTTACTTAGAACTTGCCAATTGTACTATAAAAGCAGTACACATGTCGACCACCGGATACCACAGCGTCTAGTCACGCTATACCGCAGGGCGGCATTATTTCCTAAATACAAACGAATTTATTCACTGAACGTATCGCTGCCAAAATTTTAACCTCCGAGCCTGTTCAATCCCCAATTGCAATGCCTAAAATCACTACTTAGTATAATAAAGTGGCTACTTTAGTAGCCGCGGGCATTCTTTGAATAGTTACACACGAGAGCGCAATACTATCGTTCAAAGCTAAAAGGCCGTATATGCATAAGGACTTCATACTGTTATACTGCCTTTGTAATCTGAAGTGTAGAACAGGCAGCCATGCGAGGGTGTGGGCAATGTGAACTGCACACCGTCACGGTCCACTACCATCGCGTGGCTAAGGGCACGTTACATACACACAATCGGCCACAACTACCTACCGGTAATTATACTTGTACCTCATTTAATAACGTATCGGAGCTGGTCAATTAACGGCTTTAAAACCATCTCTTTAAATTCTCTGTATGTTTAATGTTAATGAATGGTAATTATGACGCCCCGTAGTTTTTGTTACTTAAATTTTAACGTTTTCAAGTTTTGTGTCTTAAAATATCGTAATACGCTTAAGGCCGAGCCACACCGCTTGCGTGACGTGCACGTGCACGTGCGCGTTCGCTTTCCACTGCGTTGTATAGTGACATGTCGTAATAATAATTCATACTATACAACGCAGTGGAATGCGAACGCGCACGTGCACGTGCACGTCACGCAAGCCTTAATATTGTCAGACGGTGGGTAGGTATAATGATTGCCTCTATTCTACACGGTAACCTTATTGCCTTTTTATGTGTTTTCGTATTGTTAAACTCTGCGCTAATTACTAAGGTCTATCGTACCGTTGACAATACGATAACTTGTCAAAGGCGATATGGTTTTACCCATTAGAATAGAGCCCCAGAACAGTGCACTTGCAAATGTTGCTCCGAACAAAACCTATTTTTTTAATTATTCCCACAAATCGAGATAATGAACATGCAACAATATTGTCCATTGTGAGAAAACACTATTGTTTTAACATAAAGATATTATTAGACTCTTAATATGATAAAGTTGTTAAATTCACCGTTAGCTTATTGCATGCGATTTTAACTGTTTCCTGCTATTGTTTGCAATACATGGACATGCCGAATCGAACACGTCGATCCACATGTTCGCGTGCAGGTGATTCTTGTATGGAGACATTCCGAATAACTAGCTCTGCGAGTTTACGGTTTCGAGGAACATAACTACATTTTAGTAGAGCTGAGTTAATAATAAAAAGGAAGCTATATAAACCATATTTCTTGATATTGTCGTCTATACATATACCTATGTTAGGGTGTTTCACATTTGTTTGGAAAAAAAACATGTAATTTTTTTGCAGACTTCTCTTACTCACTAAATCTTTATAAAGATAAAGATAAAAGATAAAGATAGATTTATAAGAGAACGCCAATGTCGTGACAAATATAAACATCTGTTCTCCATCCCTCGTAGTAGAACAAACTATTCTAAGAACATGTTTATTAAACGTGTATGTACGCTATATAATAATGATAAGAAACTTAAAGATATAGACATATTCAACAGTACTATAGGCTCATTAAAAAGTGTTTTTGGAACGCAGAATTAATAAGTATAATCTGTTTTTCATGTTAATGTCAAGTCACTGTTTCCTTTTTTCTTTTTTAAATATGTTTTGTAACGAGGCACAGAATAAGTATACAAGTTTTTGGGTTTAGTAATAATTTTGTATACATTTTTGTTTAAGTTATTAATGTTATTATACTATAATGTTTAATTTTGGGAACTATAGGTCTATTTAGTACAATCTACTTGTAATTCAATATATTTGTATGACTGTTTGTTCCAAAATAAATAAATAAATAAATTTATTTACCATAAGTACACAATAAAAATAAAAAGTTAAAAGTCAAAACTAATTAGACAGGAATACTTTATGCAAATTATGTTAAAAAGAGCCCCTCTCAGCATTGTGCCGTGGCAAGCCGTGACGCTGGTATTCTGAGGGAACCTGATTATAATATAAAAAATAAAAATGTCTAGTTTCAAAGCCGCAACATTTACAGGCTGCAAAAATTACTGCTTATGCTATAGCAGATTTTAAATGCTTATTGAAAAAGCCCATCATCACCTGCTGGCAATGACCATCAAAAAAAATATTCAAAAAGTGGTCAAAATAGCAACTAATTTTATTATAATTTTGATTACTTATCTTTTAAATAAACAGGAGCAAGAATGCGAGCGAATTCATTAAAAATTGCAAAGTTTGAAAAAAGAAACACCCTAGTGTTTCTTCATATATTTTTCATATATGTTATAAAAAAAACCCGGTTTCATTACTTTGATTTAAATATTATGATCCTATATCACTCCTACAATCAAGGCGAATCTAACGACACCTCATATGTTAAAAATCCATCAATCCGTTTAGGCTGCAGAGCGTGTCAAAGAAATATACATACATACACTCGAAAGACACAACGCTCCTTATGGACGCAGTCGGGTAATGTAATAATATTATTATTTGTTAGTGATTCTTGGATTTCTATGTATTTAAGTATGCATGTTTCTTTATAAGTATTTTAATCGCTGTCTTATGTACATAGTACGGTCACGGTAGTTAATTTGCTACCCATTTCAAAGAAAATCTGCTTGAAGATGTCATTGTTATTAGAGATGCCAAGTCATTTGTAATTGATAGGAAACTCAACCTTATTGCTGTAGAATGTCAGATTGACTTTGGACCTAAGGTGGGTCACAAATTAAATTCTTTGACTGTACAAGCCTAGGGACTTAAGTTAGAACTAGGTCAACTTGTGTGAGAATTTCTCCTGTTTTTGTATGTTATAGTTATTAGCTAATTTGAAACAGTAGGAGGATCTCAATTCGTTAATAAGTTAAAACTGGTCTTTTCTGTCATGTTTTGTCATTTTATAATCCTAAGTAGTAGAGTATAGTAGCAGTCATTAATCTTATAGAGCAGAAAATTGGTCAGTTCCCGAGGGAGCAGCGATAAATGACTTCTACGCGGACGGAGTCGCGGGCGAAAGCTAGTAATATTATAAATATAAAAGTTTGTCTGTCTGTTTATTACGCTTTCACGGCTAAACCACTGAACCGATTTCGATGAAATTTGGTATGAGTACCAGGGAAGGACATAGGATAGTTTTTACCCCGGGAAGTCAGTTTCCGAGGGAATAGCGATAAATGATTTCTACGCGGACGGAGTCGCGGGCAACAGCTAGTTGTATGTAAATATATTTCTTAGTAAGTACCTATTGTGTTGCAATAAAAAATGTTCTCTCTCTTCCGATCTCTTTTTTGCATTGGTAACTCGCTTCTGTAGGCACAGTCAAGTTCATAAATATGTTTACACTTTAGTATCTACCTTGTCTATTTAATGTCAAGTTTAATGCCATACATGAACTCTCACAGCGATTAAAGTGACTAGGTACTAAAGTGTACACATATTTATGAATTCGTATGTACCTAATTGTTGCGTAAAATGTTATTAAAATACTTTTGAAAGAGTTTTTCTTTATAAGTACTTTGAAAAGCTATTTAATATAATTTTCTAATCGTAACAGAGCTCATGATAAAGAAATCGTTCATTCGTGGTTTTATAATGGTTAACGTGTTTAATCCATTATCCAGTCGGGTGTATTCAATGGCTCCTTTTTTATTTTAAATTAATGACACGCTGTTACGTACTCAATACTACTACTATACTGACAAGACAAAGCTTTGAATATTATACTGATTTTTATAAACTACTACTCGTAAAATAAAATCTTGTATCTGACTAATAACATTCTTAAATGTAATCCATACTAATAATAATATTATAAATGAGAATGTAACTCTGTCGCTCTGTCCGTCTGTTACGCTTTCACGGATAAACCACTGAACTAATTTCGATAAAATTTGGTGTAAAGATAGTTTAAATACCGAGTAACAAACCGATAAAGCATCCGTCACTCTCGTACTTATGTACGTGTCAGAAGGTGACGGATGCCCTATCCTAACTTTGTCACGCGATAAATGAAATATATTGAAACACGGCTCTTTTGTGCTTTATTCACGTCGTTGTGTTGATAGCAGGTCATTCTAGAGGCTGGTTCGGCTTTTAACTCTATTTTAATTTATAACAGGCTTTCAGGAATTCATTAACGGGAATTTTAATATCATTAGACTGCTGGACCCCATACTGTTTCACATGCTAGCGGTGTTACTATGATTTTAGTTTTTATTACGCCGCTACTTTAAACTTGAGTTTCATAGAAAAAATTGTGTCACAAAAGTTTCGAGAAACGTTTCCAACTATTTAATCCTCGACGCAATAATATGGTGTTATAAATTTAGCGTATTCTTGTGTCTTTATATTTGGCTTCGTAGCTCCCAAACGAATGAACCGATTCGAACGTGGTAATTTTTAAAGAAAGCTTGTTTAATCTGGATGGTTCTTAGCTTGGTTTCATGAAAATCGGTTTAGCCGTTTAAGAGATATCGTTTCCGAAAGTAGGGTTCGCCATTACATCGGGGGATCTTTTCTAGCATAGTAACATTTATAAATAACCATTGCTATACTTTTCTCAAAACGTTAAAACTCATGAATAGGGAATATGCATGGATTTTTTAAATAGCATTTCTCAACAAAATATGAAAATAACGTAAAAGAGATCACCAAAAGTGAAATTAACATTAAAATCGGTCAAGTAATACGGATGATACAAGAATTTTAAAATGCTAATTAGACAGAGATCCGAAGTGCACCGGTGACGTCATCGTACAGTACGGCCATATAAACTCCACGTAAAATTCTGTTTTGCTAGAAACAGATAGGAACAAACCTTTGTTAGTTTATATCTTGGTTATTTTTTATAGCTATTCAAAAAATGTTTTTTCTCACCTGTTTGTTACATGAATCAGCTTTTATTGAAGCTGTAAAAAAAACATGCATATTCCCTATTACATTCAGTCAGGTCTTATAAATTCTGGTTTATCCAGTAGCATTTTCAGCCCCAATGACCTATCGTTTAGCACTGTATTCTTCAAAAAGTGCTGCTATTTATCTTATACTCGGATACTAATGAACAGTCGGAGTTAGGTACAGTTAGGCCGTTTCGTAGCCCAATTAAGTACGGTATCAGCTGCGAGGGAAAACTATCATTAATTCGAACTATTACGGCCCTTATTTCTTGGGATTAAGTAATCAATTGATAACTTTATACTGACTAAAATAAACTATGCTAAAATTGAGATGGTTTCCACATCTTTAAGCTTTATTTTTATTGCGTGGAAAGGTCAAGTTCGTCACAGCAATAGAAATTTGCAAATTCAAAATTGCTATCTCACGATTACAATCTCAATGATACAAAATGCGTTGCCAACTCTGAGGAATTAAATTTCCGTTTGGCTGCAGGATTAATAGTAAAATGATGGTAGCAATCCGGACAGACCCTGTACAAGGCCCTTCCACCACGAAACTGACGTCAAACTATAGGTACCTACTTTTTCCAGTGATATTCTGACATACACTTGATTTTCTTGAAGTCGTTCGCACAGGATTGCTTGGCAAACTTCGCCTCCGTCGTAAAATCCGATCCCGATACGAGAGGATAATAAATTATAAAATACTGTTCTAGTGTTATTTTGCCGGGTTGTATATTTTCCACGTGTCAATAGTCGTTTCACGTCGGGAAATGCATAGCACGGCTAATTTACGTGTTATGTTAAACTGCTAAACATTCAAATTCCTGGATGGTACACGATATACATACAAGGCTACATTCTCAACAGTCACCTGCCATTTTTGTTTGAGGTTGTTCACTTAATACCTTGATAGGATGGCTATCGGATTCAGGGTTGATAAAAATCATGTTTTTTTTTTAAATCAAAGAAGTTGGATTAATTTTAATTTAAATCGGTATTTTTGTTTTTTTTTTACTTGCTGATCTTTTTTAATTTGGAAGTCAGTTATTAATTAAATAACTTTTTTTTTATTACATCACATATAATCAAATCAATTTTTAAAAATCATGCTGTCATTTAAATTAAGAATTACTTTAGTTTTTTCAAAAGGAAGACTAATTAAGCTGCCTTCTCGGTACCTAATCTATTTCTTATTTTGCTGTGCACCAAATTTAATGCCGAAAAATATTCTTTCGACACCAGCGGAAGAAGCAACTGTACATAGCAGTTGTTTGATTATATCCATTTTTTCTCCGGTTAAACATTTTTTCATTTTATGTATACCCACCAATCAGTAGGGGTAGTTTTCTGTATGACTGACTATATTTCGGGTGATTTGGTCGCAGTAAAAAAGTATTAATTTAAATCATTGATTTAAAAAAAAAAACAATTGATTTTAATCGCAATTTAAATCACTGATTTAAATCAACTGATTTAAATCATATCAACCCTTATCGGATTAACGTGTTGATTGTAAAATGGGGCCTTTATTCCGGTTTATTTAAGCCTATCAGCGGGCCTAGTATGGCTGCGTCTATATCGCGTGTGGAATGTGGATAAAGCATCCGTCAGTCTCGTACTTATTTACGTGTCAGAAGGTGACGGATGCCCTATCCAAACTTTGTCACGCGATAAACGCAGCTATATTAGGGCCCTGGATAGTACCTATATCGTAATTAAGTACCTAAATTGCTGAGATTATGGCGGCTCTTGTTTCAACAATTACGATAATGACATAGAAGCAAGATGGGCGAATACAATATATAAAAGATGCGCAGATCGTTTTGATTGCGAGGTAGAAGCGGCGGTATCTATTTCTTGACGTCGCGGGATCTGTTTGCGTGTTTACTGTTATCGAGTTTAACATCTACGTAGGGTCTTGGGTTTTCTATTTACGGAAATGTATACTATTGTATTAAAATACAAGTAGGTTTATTGCCGTAAAAACTAAGTTATTTACAAAACATCCTGTATCCAATTGCGAATATAACTGGCGTTCTTTACGTTTTGCTAACGGTAAAATTATGGTAATGTTTTCGAATACAATTCCCAAGTTTCTGCCGGCGTCCGGACCGATAGCAACGAACCCCCAACGCAAAGTTTTAAAGAAATCTAAAATAAGCTCAGGTTGGAAAATGTTTTCTAACATCGCTGACCCACGCTAATGTTGCTTTGAAACGAAGTTGCGATATTAATATTACCTATACTGCCTTGCTAAATGCAAATGGCGGTATGACAGACCTAACTGCTGTAGCAAGTGCAACATCAAACTGGGGTCCTAGTGAAAAATGGTATAAGTCTTGTGAAGATCAAGTGAAAAAGGGTGTAAGTCTAGTATACTCCGTTCATGTATATACCCTTTTTTTTTACGAGTTAAGTCGACTTACACCCTTTTTCACTAGGTCGCAAGTAGTCTCATTACTAACGGGAGAGGGTCAAATCTGCTTTGGCAATTTAATTTGAGATACTACCTATTGGTTTTTGAGGGCTGTAGTATTTTCAATTCACGACGGCACGCCACACTACTCGAATTGACATTGCGCGGTTTCGTCAATGTACGTAAATTAAGTAGTGGGGCGCGCCGTCGGGGCCATAAAATACAGTAATACAATGTGCTTGCTTAATAATTTGAAACTCTTGAGCGCGAGTATTTGTCTCTGAGTCTTGGGTGGTGTCTATGTTTTTTTGTTTTTTTGAGATTGTGCCTGATATTTATTTATTTTAAACAACATCAATGTACTTTACTAACTACCTACTTCGTATACACTGTTTTATTTTGGTCTTTTTTGGTCTTATGTAGATTTATATTGGAATTACTTCGATAAGTCAGCCTTGGGAGTAGAAAGAAGACTCGTGGTTGTAAAATTACGTGTCTTGTATTTTCTATAAGAGTTGCGAATTGATTTTATTTAAATATGTTTATATAATTACTAGCTGACCCGACAAAAACGTTGTTCTGTTAAAACCACTATGATTCCCAATTATTAGAAATAATTTTATATGGTGGTTAAGTATTCTTGAATTTTTAAATTCTATTTTCTTAATTTTTTCTTTCATAAGAACCTTCTCCTGACAATAACAAACACAACAAAAAAAGAATTAAACAACAAAACAAATCGAACCCGGCACATCAAAAAGTAACGCGGGCCAGCGGCGGGCACATTTCTGACTTTCCCGGTGGATTTTTCAACAATTTTCTTTCATAAGAACCTTCTCCTAACAATAACAAACAACAAAAAAAAATTAGCGAAATCGGTCCAGCCGTTCACGCGTGATGGTGTGACCAAGGGAAATAGGGATTCATTTTTATATATATAGATAACGTTTAGCTGTCAGTTGCGTTTTGTTGTACCATTTTTAACAAATGAACGGCTAGACTGATGTTTTTACTGATTTTTTTTCTGTTTGTTGCGTTTTGTTATACCACGTTTTATGTCACGTCCCGAAACGGGATACAAAGTATCTCCTTCTCCTGGTTCTAAGCCACCTCCCCACCAATTTTCAGCCAAATCCGTTCAGCCGTTCTTGAGTTATAAATAGTGTAACTAACACGACTTTCTTTTATATACTTACACCCTGTATAGATAAGCTTTTAGCATGTAAACAAATGAACAACCTAAATATGTAAATGTTCATCATGTTTGAACTACTCCACCAATACGTCAAAGGTGTTAAAGCGACAAGGTACAAGGCCGACTGTACAGGTACTGAAGCTGACAGAGAATTCAAAATAAATACGAACTTTTCCGACTGACTACGATGTCGTATGATAATTCACTATAATGCGATTATAATTAAACTGCGTTGGAAACATTGTCCTACGTGAATGTTTATTTATTTTTTCTACTCGCGTACTATAAACCGCTAGTACCTATTGATATCGTTAACTGTATCAGAATACCACCTATAGCGTAACCGAAGCGTGAAAACAATTCTATAATGAGCGTTGCCATGGTAATAACAGTTTATAATCATTATTATAGCATTGTTATTACCATTGTTACGGTAATTCCGGATATCAGTCTTGGCGTCTAGCGAACACTTGCGGTGAAGCATCAGGTGTATGGGGTGGGAGAGTACTGAACTTTAAACACCACACCCAAATGTACCATGTCACACAAGGTTTAAAACTTTTTTAATTTGTTTGATTTTTCCATTTATTAAATAGAATTACTCAGCTTATAGGGGCAATACGAATATAGTATAATCTAAAGCGGCGGTTCTCAAACTTTTTTTGTACTGGAACGCTTCTGAAAGAGTAAATTTTTAACGGACCCCAAAGTCAGCAAAACCTGGTTTTACATTTCGTTCCTTGGAAGAGAATAAAACAATTAGGTACTTTAAGCACAGCTCTTCCGGAGCCCCGCTTCTCGGAGCACACTATAAGAGTAGCTTTTCTAAAGAATGTAGTAACTAACTTGTCTTGTTGTCAACAGGGCGGTGACAGACCCGCGCGACGGCCGGCGCGTGGCGCTCAAAAAGCTGCCGAACGTTTTCCAGTCGCTCGTCTCCTCCAAGCGTGTCTTCCGCGAACTCAAAATGCTGTGCTTCTTCAAACATGAAAACGTGAGTATTGTCCATGTCACGAATAATCATTAATCATAAGTTTTTAGTGGCATGAAATAAAACATGAAATTAATGATTTTTCGTTACATGGACATAAGGAAAAATTACAAAAATTCAGATTAAAATGATCAATATCTCCGAAACTAGTAAAAATCGCTGAACATACATAGGGGTTAAATCGATAGCATTTTAGCTGCTCTATCAGCCCTAGGCGGGTTGACGTCGGTTTATGGGACACCCTGTATAATATTGACGTCAATTTAGTAAAATAAATACTGAGGTTTTCCCTGTGGACTACAGTATGGAGTGCTTCAAGAGGGGAGTAAATAGGTTTTTAAAGGGTCAGCAACGCGCATGCAATACTTCTGGTGTTGCAGGCATCAATAGGCTACGGTAACCGATTACCATCAGGCGGGCCGTACGCTTGTTTGCCACCATCTTCGTATCTTCGTCTTCTCGTGTCGATGGTTCCTATTTTCATCAGACTGTGCGGGATCAGAAACTTGCAACAGCTAATGCTCTGTCTGTCGCATCTCGGAGATCTTGCTCGGAGCAGGAGTACGGGCACGCCGGACAAGACATCATATGCGCCATAGTTTGGAGAGCTGTCCCGCATACACACCGAGCGTCTTCTCCAATTTCCAATCGTCGTATAAAAACCACAGTCACAGCCATAGTCATAATTATATACATGTTTCCAAGGTGTCAAAAATATCGACACGCCCTTTGCCATGTCGACACATGCAAGGAACAACATTGTATCTCAAATTAATTTGAGATACAAATTTGTTCATGCTCAAATACGTTTGAAATTAGAAGTCACAGTAAATTGAGATACAATGTTTTTCCTTGCATGTGTTAACACAGACGTAATAAGGTCTCTGTTTACATATATTTAGCGCGATGGCTGTATAGATGTTAGAGCTTTTTACTGTACCTACATATAATTGACTGGTCCACGTTGTACTCGTGGGTACGTCCCAACTAACATTTTAGCGATAAAATAAGTTCTATAATAGCCGGTTATTAGTTCAATTAAACACCAATAGCGATAGCACGTCCTAAATATTAGTGAAAGAGCACGCTATAACTCTCTTATAGTCCGAATTAGGCACCGGCGTTAGCACTTAAAAGTTCTACAGCAGCTCGTATTAACTGCAATAGTGGTAAATGAGTGATATAATAGTGCTACAATATAGATTATTCTTACCAATGGCCCTAATAAAGATATAAAGCGTCACCTTATATCGCTTAAAGTGTTGTAAAAGAGGTTTTTATTACCAAAGGTTCTATTAAAGATATAAAGTGTCACCTTATATCGCTTAAAGTGTTGCAGAAGCGGTTTTTATTACCAAAGGTTCTATTAAAGTTATAAAATGTTACCTTATATCACTTATTGTGTTACAAAAACACTGGAGTAGTGAAAATAACTCTTAGCGTTGCAGCAGTGTAATGTTTTTTGTCTCTCATAGCGCGTAAGGGTTGTTAAATTGTTTTTGTGATGTATGGATTCAGAAATGACTGTAAGGACTTTAAATATACCTTTTTAAGTAATAATACAGTGAAATACTATTGCGGATGTAAGTTTTCTGTTATTATGCATACTATTTTTCATCTCAATTTTCAAGCCCCTTAAAAATAAGGCGTTTTGAGAAATTTAAATTGCAAAAATGTTGCGGTTTTATTTATTTTTTGTAATTTTGTTAATAATACTAATTCGTTTTGTAAATGGTTTTGCTAAAGTTGATTGATTTTGCACTGTGGGAAAATAAAACATTAAAAGTAACTTTATTAACAGATATAATTTCAAGCATTTTAAGGTTATATTTGTAAACAAATATGGCGTTTTCGTTTAAACATAAGGCTATCTTCAAAAGTGATAATTATCACATCTGTAGAACTGATAAATTTTAAACGGAGTTATAAAATGATTTGTTAGCACCTTTGTTTGTCATATATCTAGAACATTTTAAAATCACTTTAAGAGTTAATGATATACACACAAGCGCTCTTAAAGAGCTAGCTTCATTCTGCTTTTATAGCACCTCAAGAGCTAAAATAGCTATATAGTGATTTAACAGAGAACCTTATCTCCCTTATATTACTGCACTATTAAGAGTTATAAGAATTAGTTTGATAACCCTTAAATAGCTTTAGGGGTTTCTTATAGCCACTCTAACACTGTAAGCGAGGCTTAGCACTAAAAGGTCAAAATAATACTTTTATAGAGCAATAGTGCGAGCAAGTGCTAATAGGCACTCCTAAAGAACCTTTAGTGTTAAAATCAACCTAAAGCTGCAACCATAAAATGTAAAGTGGTCGTTTAAAGCACCTTTATACAGCTTTAAGCTGTAACATATTTTTATATATCTATTATATCACCTTACTATCGCCAGTGATTTAACATATCATCTTATGTCCGTAGTATGACCTAAAACCATTATTTTATGTCTTATATAGCAACTATATCACTTAAGGCTCTAAGTTTAGACGCTGTTATCGCTACTTTGCTTGTTGGGGTGCCACAACATAATTTGGATATTATTTGGATATTGACCAGACAATCAAATCAGACAGCAGAGCTTCGTTCCGGATTTCAATTAAAATTACGCATTATTTATTCACGAGCAGCGATTAAAGAAATTCAATAAATACCAACTAACAGTGCAATTACGTTGCATCGCATAATTTATTCATTTTCAACGAGTTTCATCGAACGTTGCTTTGTTTGCGGCGAATGCATTTGTCGCCACACACAGGATTTGCATTCTAATGACAACAGGGACTATTTTAAAAGGTGTTTTGAAAAAATCACGCTATTAGAGATTTGTTTCAAAACATACATTTTTTTAATTACTATTTAAAAAGATTGAATTTTACCAGTGTTTGCTACCGCTCATTCCCAAAATAGGGAATTTCTAAATACTCACTAGATTAGTAGATTATTTTCCTTACCAGATTTCCAAAACACCAGATTCTAATTATTGGGTCCAAATAATAAACCAAGAATGTTTACTTTCAGGGTTATTGTAGGTAGGGTAGAGGTACCGTTTGTGCCACTGTACCCTTTTTGGCCACTTAAGGTTGAAATGAGTATTAAAAATACTGTGAATTCTTTTTTAACATAAAATATAAAAATATTTTTGTAATTTCATAATGCTTTACCTAGAGATATTCGTTAAAATTTAGAGTGCCCAAAAGCGGTCTTAAGATGGCCAAAACCGGTACTTCTACCCTATACTAGAGAATCAAGAATTTTAAAATTCTGGTATTTCGAGTAAATGATTTGCACTAAGTAGTAGTTGGAATAACGTCCTTTTGTTTGTAACCGCGTTATGTAGAACTTTTTAGCTGTGACGTTGAAGAGACCATGTGGCGATTAACCTGTGGTCTCCCAAGGAGTTTTTTTTTTTTTTCTTTAGCCATTGGCATCACTTTGTTTATTTATTTTCTCAGTAAATAATGAAAAAAAAAATGCTATTGAGACACGTCGATAACTATCAATTTATCAGAACAACTTTAAAAAAGATCTGTTATCAATTTATTCATTTTCAATGAGTTTTATCGAACGTTGCTTTGTTTGCGCCGTGTGCATTTGTCGCCGCGTACAAACACAGGATTTGCATTCAAATGGGGGAATTGGATCCGATAGCAAGCATTATGTCCATAACGCGAGTGACGTACGCTAATAACGTGTCGCGCCCGGCGTCGCTCGCCGGCTTAGCGTACACAAACCGGATTTACGTTAATCATAATTCATAACACATTTTGGCTTTTCATCATACATTTTTGATCACAATTTTATGATTAATAATAAACAGGGGACAATATTACAAAAGTTGACCTAGTCCCAAACTAAGATTTAGGTTTCTATGGGTACACAGAATAAAGACAAAAGGCATAGAAACCGTACTAAATAAGAAGAAAATACATTATGGTTCACTTCTTTTTACTTATGGTTTTCATAGTGAGTTGGAAAGAGATGAATCTATTGCTGTTCTTTCGTTATTTGGTACATCGTCACAAGTAAGGCGTGATTTGGACCTATAAGCACCTATAGTATTTGGACCTATCAAGGACCTATAGACAAGGAAAGACAAATCCTTCCTATAAGAAGGACAAAGAAGTCCCTGTGTAAAACTTTGTGACAACGACAGTTAAAGAAGAAAAAACAGCTTACTTTTTGTTTCATTTTTTCTCATGTAATACGTAATCTAAAAAGTAGAGAAAGATAGCTGACGCAAAGTACGTCTTATAGTCCGGTTTCTATGCTATATGTTCTTATTCTGTGTATGGGTAACTTCTAGACAACGATAAACTTACTTGTATAGTTAAATACATAGAAAACATTCAATACTTTGGAACAAATACTCGCGCTCATCACACAAATATCTGCCCTTACCCAACTAGGCTAACGTGTCTTTAAAAATTGTTACGCTGTATTTAATTTAAAATATGCATTATTTAATGCTAACTTCATAGATAATAAATAATACGGCTGACGGCAGACGTGCGTAAACACGCGTTTTCGAATTGCGTAATTTTATAATTTATGTCGGTGTTCGGTTTCATATGTTTCACTACGACGCACAATTTACTTTAAATAATCCGTAATCCAATTAAACCTGCAAGAGGTTCGTGTTGTACAACTAACCTGGGTGTGTAGTAAACGGAAAACAGCGGTGGATAAAGCATTCGTCACTCTCGCACACACATTCTGGTCGGAAAGTGACAGATGTTCTATCCACGTTTATCCACATTGATAAAGACGATCATAATAGGCCCGCAGCGCAGAATAAACTGTCTACTGAATTTAAGTAGGTAAACAGTTCTATTAAAGTCAATATTGTTTTTATTTTAACTTAGTTTTTTGTTTGCAGGTATTATCGGCGTTAGACATCCTTCAGCCGCCAACTCTAGACTTCTTCCAAGAAATGTATCCTTTTCACTTATTATTAACGGAATCTGTCAAACTCAGGTAAAGTGGGTTCTCGATGAGGTGTCCGCGATGCTGACACCGCAAGACAGATGACGGCACGTGAGTCCAAATATATCTTCACCCTTAATATTAATCCATTACAAAAATCCTTAACAGTGGTCTTATTCTCTTCAATAATAATATTTTCTTCAAACAAGCTAGTTTTTCAGCTACCAAAAATTAAGAATGCACCTAGCACGCCCTAAATGTTGTTGGTACACTTTAAACTCGACGGTAATAATTCGACCGTAAAATTTTAAAGCTCGTTGGTTTAGGTAATCAATTATCATCTATAAGGTATTTCGACCTTGGATGACCTTAGCAAAATTGATAGGTAATTTTTCCAAGGCCTTGCCACTGTTGAATCGACCGGCAAGTTGCCTGTTGAGTTCAATCAATGTTATCGGCCGCAGTCAGAGTTAGTAAGTAATAACACAAGATTGAAAAATAATCGAGTTAATCGTCTCTTAAGTGTCTCTGAGTACGGCGGTATATGTTTAAAAGGAATTATATCTATGATAAGGATTGTAGCGGGATTATTGTTATATTACACTAACACACACTTCTGCCTGCAGCTACTTCGTCCGCGTAAAATTCGTATTTTTGTTATCCCACGGCAACCGTTAATTTTTCCGGAATAAAAAGTAGTATATTACTCAGGGATAATGTAACATTCTAGTGGTGAAATAATTTTTGAAATCGGTCCTGTTTATTTTTAGTTTATTCGTTACAAACATACAAAAATACAAATTAGTGTAGAAGAGTAGATTAGCTATCTGAAGTAATAAATTGAACTGTCACATAAGTCAAAACTTTCGCGTACAGAATAATTAAATAAGACTCATCCTATTACAAGTAATAAAAATGACAATACTGAATTACATAACTTGGTCTATTATACTGGGTAAACCACCTTTGACATTTTATGATATTGTTTCTAACTCGGCCACCATTACTGGTAAGTAAATAAGAGTTTAAGTAAGAGGAGACGAGCTGTAGGTAGGCCTACAACAAGATGGCATGACGACCTAGTAAAGATCGCGGAAACGCGGTGGATGCGAAAAGCACAAGACCGGTCTGAGTGGAGAGCCTTGGGGGAGGCCTATGTCCAGCAGTGGACGTCTTCCGGCTGACATGATGATGATGATGATGAAATAAGAGGGGATCCCCTTGGAACGCATAATTTTTTTACGCATATTACTTTTCGCATATATTTTTTTTCGCATAACTCCCTTTTAGGCTGACATTGCAGAATTTAGTAAACGTCTATTTTGTAGATTAGGTTAGGTTAGGTTAGTTTTTTATAATAATTAAAATAAAACCGTTTCTATTGTAAAAACCGTTTTAGGTCAAACGATTTAATGCGTAAAGATACGTTATGCGTAAAGAAATTATGCGATCCAATAGAGATCCAAATAAGAGTTATCAAATACGATATCACGTCAAAAGCAATATATAGTTTTATCCAGAAGGATAGAGCCCATTGTTTTTGATGAAAACAAGTTGGGTCAGCTTGTTGTCAGGCCGAATTTATTGAATCCGCGGCTCAAGAGACCCGGGAAAGTTCTCGAGTATCATACTCTGCGGATCCTTGTACCATGAAATACCTAATTAAAACTTTTACACTAGGTTGAGTACATCGGCCGCACACGTCTTTACTACGTTTTCACTCACGCTTATCATTATATGGTTTCTAAATTGCGGAAACTAATTACGAACTAACGTTTTGTCTTCGTCCTCACGTATATTTGTTGTTCAAATTTCTGTTGTTCGTCGTTTCGTGTCTGTTGATTCTCTCGAATACAAGTGGAATTCGTTGTTATTTTGAAAGTCTTTTGTAACTAATCTTTTTTGATCGGAAAACTGAACAGTATCACAATATTCTTTTAACGTCAAAATTGATGATCCCAGGCATCATGAAATAGGAGAGATTAATGATTTATACCACGGTGAGAATATCCAAGTCCTATTTCACGGTGTCAAGTCAAATGGCTATAACGGTTAGACGTGCTCAAGTTTCTGACGTCGATTTTCACCTGGTTTCGAGTTTCGACCAATTCCGTCATACTCCGATACCACTGCGATTTATCACGCGGCGAATGGCTCGGATGTCTGCTTAAATTGCCTCCCAGATATTTTTATATTGCTCGTTATCATTTAATTATCTTTAAAGTGCGCTTCCAATTACTTTAATAACTATTAAATAGGTAAAAAAAACAAAGTAATGGTGACCACTATTTTCAGAGCTGATATAATCGTAAACCGCCACACAGAATTTCATGAAACCTAGCTTATCCTGAATCATCGTTGAATAATTGCATGGTTTTGTCTTTCCTTGTTTATTTCCTTTGTGTGTTGTTCAATAAAGTATATTTATATTGTTGTACCGTGATTAAACAAGCTTTCTATAAACACATTGAAGGATACAGAATTAAGGGTCTATATAGGGATCCTTAAACGTCATTTGTCCTAATGCATCATTTGCCCGAATTTTCGTTTATCCTAAAGCCATTTCGCCTGAATTTGAAAACTTTTTAGTGTTGTTATAACACAACCCTAACGTAACCTAACCGCAGTTAATTTTGGAACGCTTAAAAAGCGTTCTGACGTAGCTGAAAACCAGTTTAGGACAATCAATAATTCCGACAAATGAAGCGTTACGACTAACGTTATTGTGGATTCCGTGGGACACTTCACAAATACATGATTAGATACACAAAAAAAAATCGTGTGTGTGTGTAAAATTACACACATATTTTACACGTTAAACCTATACACTTAACTTTTTACACTTAACACCCCTATTTTTGCGTCGGTGGTTAAAAAAGTACGTTAAAGCACGCCCGATAAATCTAAAGGTACTTCAATTAATCTCGGTAATTATTTGGTCTGCGCCGTGGCGTCAGCTGGTACCGGAGCACAATATCTCTGCCCCTCGGCCGACAATTTATTCCCCAGCTACTTTTATTGAAATTCGAATGGCACTCTCCACTCCTATTCGGTTCGCGACGCGAAACGAGACCAACGACAAAGGATCTGGAGACTAGGATCCTGAGAAATTCATCGAATTGAATATTTATTGAGAGACCTTTATGAGTAACGGCGGAGCTTTTGGTAAAGTATTCTCGGTAGGTTCCACGGTGGACGTGTATTTCGTTTGCGTTCGCATTCAACTACCTAGATACGTTGATGATGTATGAACGGATACTCAAGTTGAAATTGTTACCTTGATAATCTCAAAGGTTATGTTCCATTATTTAGAGACATACCTATAGATAAGATATTTATTGAAAAGTAAATCACGAAAATCGTAATGTTTACAGCATACACAAACTTATGTTAAAGTTTTATCGTTTACCGCTGATTCTTAAGGCCGAGCCACACCGGTTGCGTGACGTGCACGTGCACGTGCGCGTTCGCTTTCTACTGCGTTGTATAGTGACATGTCGTAATGAGAATTCATACTATACAACGCAGTGGAAAGCGAACGCGCACGTGCACGTGCACGTCACGCAAGTGGTGTGGTTGGGCCTTTATTCGAAGCACCAATTATTTCGCGCATCACGCTCCTGTGATTCGAACAAGAATATTTATCTTAATCTTCTTAGATAATAGATACTTACGTATAAAAATAATACAACGAGATTTTGAAAATATTATCGTTTTTAAAACAAATGTTATACTTAATTAAGTCGCGGGACTACGTGAAGCGCATGTAGTTAAACACAAAAAATAATGAGAGCGTGTTCCATTCTTTAGCAATCTCGATCTTTGTACGAAAAAATAAATCATTTTTCATTTTCCCTACCGTATATGCCGGCGGCTTACAATCTTAATTATGATATGAACGACTAGCTGTTGCCCGCGAGTCCATTCGCGTACGAGTTGTTTATCGCTATTCCGTCGGAAACTGTTTTATTTTCCGGGATGAACTGTTTTATTTTACTGTCACGGACGTTAATTTATGACCAATTTCAAAAAAATATTGCTTGAAGACGTCAATGTCATTACAGATGACAAGTCATTTGTAACTTATAAGAAACTCAACCTTATTGCTGTAGGATGTCAGATTGACTTTGGACCTAAGGTGGGTCACAAATTTAAGTCTTTGACTGTACCATTTATCCTTCCCCGAGGCAAATTTAATTTAAATTCGTGCAGCGGATTAGCCGTTACAGCGTAACAAACAAAAGGACGATGAAATAAACAGAGTTAATTTATATTTGAAGTATTTGTATGGATATGTACAACCTTAAAATACAGTTAATAGCTTTGAATGTTTATAACGTACTCGCCGAGAAAGTTAAATAATTATTGGACTAAAGAGACAAAGAACATCATCATCAAATATTGGCTCAAGAAATATGATATTATAATCAGTTATAATATCATATTAATACTTATCTAATGCCTTCCTTTAGAGATAAGAACATTGGCCGAAAAGGTTAGGCAAATTCGCAAATATAGGTATAATTTGTGCTGAAAACGTTGGTTTAATATGTAGAATGATTGATTTGCGCTCCTTTATGCCTCCTCTTCACCTTGATCGATGCGTGAGCCAATATTGGCCATTGTTAAGGAAACGGAAAGAATTTATAGAAGCGACATAGCTTAAATAGTACATTACTGCACAGAACGGGAAATAGGCCGTTGCGGGACGAGTAGAGTTAGCGTGGCAGAGACGCAGTCGAGGCCGCGCTATATACGAGTCCAGCAACCGCCATTCCCGGTCGAGGCTTGTATAGTGCTTTTCTCCAACAATGTGAGGAAATTTAACACAATTGTTAATAATATTAAACACAGTCCCAACATTTCCTTGAAAAAAAGAACAGAAACGTACGATTTAGTATGACACTGAAATAAAGCATTACATAAAATCACAAATTTAAACGTAATAAATTCAATTTGAATAAAGTATAGTTTAAGCTATAACATTTATTACGCGTTTGTGTTATTTCGGCAATTTATTTTGTTTATGAACGTAATTTCTATTTAAAAAAGCCAAACTATTTGACACACTTTTAAATACGTTGTAAACGCTGTTTGAAAAGGCTTAACTTTTTGGTCTATGACATTTAAAAAGTAAATTATACAAGGAAGAATTTGGATTACACGAGTGTTTGGCTGTTTGGAGATAGTTACCCTAGTCCAAACATGGTTTTTAAAAGTAAACCACCAGGTACGTAATGAAATTTCATACATTTTCGCCGCCGCTGCCGTTGGTAAATAATAACTTTGTTTTTTTAAATTTTGCCTGGACCTGGAACTCAGAACTTCACGGACTGATTTAACATTTCCGAGCATGTGGGAGAAAAGGTATTTATTTATTCAGAGCCTGTTTGTATCCCACTGCTCACTTTTTCCATGTTACCCAGTTCTGAGGGCCCTGCCAAGATGCACTACGCTAACTATCGTTTCTATTCGATTCGTTTTTAAACCAATCGCGTCACTGGTAGACGACGTGATACGAAAAGTCACGTGATCTACCAGTGACGCGATTGGTTTAAAAACGAAACGAATAGAAACGTTAGTTAGCGCAATGCATCTTGACAGACCCTCTGAGCAGACTCGCTGGCAAGTCCTTCAAAAATCCATCGCCATCTTCGATTCTAGAGGTTAACGCTAATTAAAACCAATAATAATCAGCGTAACATCATCGTAAGATAGTAATAAACCGCTTTACTGGCCTGATGATTTGTTTATATTCGCGTTGTGCGCTTCCCATCCGCCGTTAACCGAAATAGAACTAAGTGCTTCCGCTAAATAAAATGCAGCGGCATTCCCCCTTTGTACAACATTCTGCTTGACGCTGCCAATGATTCACAGTGCGTTCTACTGTAATATTTATAAAACAAGTCGCGTGCTTTGTGATTTGCTTTCAGACTTAATTTCGCATTAAATTGCATAAAAAATAACGGATACTATGATGATTTGCTGCGATACCTCAAACGTTTATAAATAATAGATTACTTTTATGTTAGTAACATATTAAATTATTTTAAAATTAAAGACTACCTTGTTCAGACTTGAAGCACTTATGTTAATACGATATTGGAGTTTCAAATGTCATATAATTTTCCTTTATTTATTGTCCGGATCCGTACATGAAAGGAAAATAATACTGATTGATTTAAACGTGCGTTATTAATGTTGTTATATATCACGACATGAAAACTAAGACACATTAATATAAAATAAGTATGACAGGTTATTGATATCCTGCTCCTTTGTATGTGCACACGCACTATAAGTCAAACTTCTTTAATAAATCATGAATTTACGATGTATGAACTGGAACTCATAACTTATTATTGAAGTATACCCGTATATAACCATACTGGGATTGGTCAGGGATAATTTAAAGTGAACTAATGTGACTCACCTCCCCTAAGCCGGTTGTATAGTGAGACAGAAGCCTTATATAATGCGCTATTGTAAATGCAAACACACATACATATAACATGTTCAATGTGTTGATGTATGTGTAAATCTACAGCAGTGGCACGGTGACAAGTTAAAGAAAGAGATTTGTAATGAAGTTTGTCGGGTTTCTGTAATAATGGACGTAGAGCGAATAAAGGAAAGAAAAGGAAATTTGGCAGCGGAATATACACCGACGCAATGACTTGAAATCGACTAAGCACTTCTAGCGAATATTGCGTTTCTCAAGGAACATTGTATCATCCCTCTTTCTTATCTTGACCTTTCTTTGTCTGCAGCTCAGCATTACTGAGCAGACATCGTTGTTGCAGCAAACATTTCCGTCGTATTCCTGCAAGCTTACTAACGCATTTCCACACTGCGGGCAGAGTAATCCTTGGCATTCGTTTGTTTTCCACGTCTGCCTGCGTAACAAAACATAATTTTACACAACACTCCATTGTCTATCTAAACGACGCGCCTTACTGCTCGCGTTTCTGCTTTTGTTCCCTGGTCTTTTCTTTTGTTTCATTGCGCGTTTCTTTTGTTTCGCGCGTGACGTGTCTTTGTTCCAGCGGGGCTGTGCGCGTCGTGCGCGCGGTGCAGCGCCCTTGCGCGTGCGCTTCCTAATTAGCGTCCGGCGTGGGCCGCTTGCCCCGATTTAACCTCGACGCGTCACGCCGCCCGACCGGCCGCTAGCGACCACCGTACCGATGCACTAACCACTTGATTCGATTGTACTTAACTCACCTATCGTTCCTAATTGTACAAGTTTAGCCTGCCTGCGAAACACTGCATTGTTTAATGTTTACTCGTAACGGCGGCGTTCCAAAATTGTTAGCTTATTAAGTTACTGTCATACTTGGGTCGTGATTACTTCACAATATATTCAAGTAGAGAACTTTAAGGTCACTCTGGGAGCGACATTGTTGTGACCGATACGGATTCAAGTCATATTCACACACAATTAATACGCTTCGGTCCAGGGAAATGCTAATTAAGGATTTTCCATCTGCACTTTTTATCTAGTTATACTCGTAGTGCAAGCTTAAAGCTTAGTTTGAGACTAGGCCAGTTGTGTAAGGACAACCCTTGATTTTTATTTGTTTAAAAAAAGCTGTATTAAAAAAAAAAAAAAAACATTTATTTGAATGAAGCAATATTTTTTTCTGAGATTTAAAACAGAACATCATAATGTAACTGTTTTAAATTAGAAAGGTACACAAATGTGGTAAAAATAGTCATTCTTGATGTTTGTAGTTTTACTTTTGTAATGTATTCCAACGCAGTACGTTACAAAGCGACAAAAAACAAATACGTATATTTTTAAACCTCGGACATTTTTGATGTGTGTAAATATAGGACGAACGATTTTACTGGGGACTTTACTAAAAATAATATTACCTGCAATATTTGCTTTTTTAGTTAAATTTTTAGGTCTGTCCGTGACAGCCATTTAGCTAAACATCAGGAAACTTCGTGTTCCTATTTTGAATATTAACCCATAGAGGAAACGTGTATTACGACCTTCACATTACTGTACTCTCAACGAGAATTTTAATTCGTTTAAACCGAGCCTCATTTGAATATTTGTAACGCACCCAAGAAGTCGCTTTAGTCTTAAACGAAATTGTAATTTTCCCCTATCAGACCTTCAAGCGAACGCGCTACAACTATTCCTTTGTGACACACAGCTCGGGCTTGTCATCTCCAAACTGTAATTTGTCGCAGCGGAATGTCCCCTCTCACCGAAAACATTAAACGGCCCTGGGCGTGATTCACCGTCGATTCCACAATGTCTTTATGATGGACGTTGTATGATGTCGGCGTAAAGTGTTTACAGATACAAATTACGACCAGCCAGTGTTCATTGGAGCGAAGCTCCATTCTTCCCCGATTCGGATTTTCGTTTGTCCGCATACTCCTCCCAAACTATTAGAGATATCAGGATCAAATTCCTGAGTTCAAGTTAGCCCATAACACGGCATCTAGCCATAGATGGTTTAGAAAAAATAAAATTGGAAATTGGAATTACGACGGAGGAATAATCACTGAAAATCTGTTTCCATAGACTTTCAATGGGAAAAGTGCCGAAACTTCGATTTTAAGCGGCGCTCTTCGCTCGTAACCTTTTCGAAGCTTCATCTTTAGCTTTATACAGACATGATGAGAAATCTGTAGCAGAGCTTACAATTGACAGCTGTCATGTTTGGCGTAAGGTTGTTTGTTGTAGAATGTTATATTAGCAAACCGCTTCGCTCCATTTAGACTTGCCCGGGGACGGCAAGTGCTCCTAGTAGCGCTTTGTTCGGGGTAAATCGAATTTCATCGAGTCAAGGCTTAATCGGATTTAAAGGATTTTTACATTCGATTATACTTCTGTTTATATTAGCAATGTCTCAAGAAGGTACAATCGGTAGTGTCACAGTGACATCTTCTTTAGCAATACTTACTATTTCAATTATTACGTCAATGTTGACGTTGTTCTATGGTGGGACAGAGTTCTATATTGCACATTGGTTTATTGCTAATCCCATTGCATCATCGTCACAGTCAGACAGTTTCTAGGCTAAATATTTCAAATTTCAGCATGGAAAAGCGAGATCGCTTAACTAAACAGCTTAAAATCGGACTGTATTCACTGAAAACCCAACTTGTTTTATTCGGGCGCCGCATTTTTCTGTGTACAACCGCAAAAAATACCCTGAACGCGGTTAACGGGGCATAGATAACAATTAACTTTTATTTTGATAGCGAGATCGTGCGATTTTATTCAGGCGCAACGTGCATAAACGTCATTTTTACACGTTATCAAATACAATGCGTTTATGATTTTGTAATACTATAGACCATTTATAATTAATTAAATACGAACTTTGGACATTATATACAATACTTTCAAGATTTTCAATTGTTTTCGGTAATTATACTGTTCTCAATCCACTACCTCGTAAGGCCTAAATTTAGGACTTTTGTCAGTGACTTTTGACTTTAGTTGACCGACACAAGATTCTATTTTGAACTAACGAAATTTGACGTGGGCCTTACGAGGTTAAATTGACGTTGCGCGTTGCTCGGTTGTGAAAATGTACGTAAAAAAATCGGTCGAGTCGGACTCGCGTACCGAGGGCTCCGAACAGTCAAGGACTTTAATTGTCATGCCACTATGGAACCCTGTCATAATGATAGCTTCAAACCACATGACGAAATTACGCTTAAATGAATGATTAACGTTTTGCGACAGGGTTCCATAGTGGCATAACAATTAAAGTCCTTGACTGTACCGCCGCGCACTAGGTATTATTATAATCCGATTCGCATTCAATTTGGAATCGAAACAACGCGAGCACAACTCATACTTCTTCAATATTTATTGTTTTTCTTCAGGGTTGCTACGAGTATAATCATACCAATTTTGACGCTTGTATCTTTTACCGTTTTTACAACAACAAAAATAAAAATCTTTGAAAAGATTTCTTGTATGGGGACCTCCTTTATTATTCCAGTTTTTTTTGTTAGTAAATCCACAGTTAAAGACATATTCTGAAAATAATAAACAGTATCTATTACGGTTCAAAACATACAGCTCTTTAAAGGTAGGACGAATGGACGGACGGACACAGTGGTCATTTTAATAGCTCCCGTTTAGGGTTACCAGATGAAAAAATCCCCCCGGAGAAAAGGCGTGATTTCCATTGAAAAATCCTGAGATTTTGTTTGAGTTTGAGAATTTTCTCTCAGACGTAATTAACAAATTTAAAATAGTCTTTACCAAAGTTGATTGCTTCATTATTTTCTCTATTAGGAAGATTATTTTTAGTTTGTTTTACTTTTTATTAAAGAGATCTTTAACATGTACTGTATTTTGAAAATTCTAAAAATCCTGAGAATTCTAAGGTTTTGCAAAATCCGGCCGCAATCCTGAGAAGAGTCCAAAAATCCTGAAGTCTCAGGATTAGTCCGGAGATTTGATAACCCTAGTCCCGTTGAGCTACCTTCGGGTACGAAACCCTAAAAAACTAGCGGGGCGCACCACCGTGGATTGAAAGCACTTTCAAAACTTTGCAAGTAACATCATTTCCACAAATAGATTAAAAGTTTAAAACCATTGATCTAAAGGCCCAGCCACACCGCTTGCGTGACGTGCACGTGCGCGTTCGCTTTCCACTGCGTTGTATAGCATGAATTCTCATTACGACATGTCACTATACAACGCAGTGGAAAGCGAACGCGCACGTGCACGTGCACGTCACGCAACCGGTGTGGTTCGGCCTTAAAACTTACAACAGATTCACAAAATATGGTGCAGTTTGCAAATATCGATTACCTAGTGCATGTGGATGGTGTATTTATTGCTCGCATGAGATCCGTTTGCGCGATGCCAGCGACCCCGACCTGCCATTAAATACGCCCGGTATACTCTAATTAATGCCGAGTTTAAATTTATACAAGCCACACGTTTTTTCCAGTATACAGATCTATATTGGAATCCCTAATCGTCATTTGTCCTAATGCATCGTTTGTCCGAATTTTCGTTTATCCTAAAGCCATTTCCGCTTAAATTTTAAAAACTTCTTAGTGTTACAACCCTAACTTAACCGAACTGCAAGTATTTTTGGAAAGTTTAAAATTGTCTGATTCAGCTGAAAACCAATAATTCAGTCAAACGAAGCGTTAGAACAAACGTTTAACGTGTGTATCTGTGTATCCGTGTTTGTGTGTCTGTCTGTGGCATCGTAGCTACCAAACGGATATATTTTGTTTTAACAAGCTTTTATTTTACTTGCACTGTTCGTATGTAAGTAATCTAAGTAAGTTTTCCGCTTCACAATTTGCAAATTAATTTTAAATCTGATGATAGAGTAAAAAGGTGGCAACAGGATTTCCGCTATACTGAACGTAGACCCACCGTGTTGGGACTCATTAGTAAGCAGATAATGAACATGCAAAAAAAAAGTACAATCAGCAACAAAAGCTTGTCACAAAAATTAACATTTTACAGACTTATTTTAACATTAGAATCATACCGGGCAATTTTGCACACGTTTCCTTTAATAACGTAGATAATACAAATTAATATTTGTGCAAATATTCTAATTCTTGTTATTAATTACTTATAGAAGACACAATTGTTTTTAATTTCTAATTTGGTCTTCTTTAAAGGCGATAACGTGTGCACAACAACGGTCACATGTTTTAATCTTTAAAAAACGAAGTGACCGATTTGGGCGCGGTGGTTTTAAAAAGAAAGATTCATAAGAAAAGTTTAGCATGGTTCTTAGCTAGGTTTCATGAAATTGGATTGTTAAAGAGTTAGTTATTATCTGTGGAAGTAGGTGTTACCACTATAACGGTGGTTTTATTGATTAGATTCACTTGTATGTGTCTAATTAACTAAGTACCGCTCGTCCAAGTTGAAGTGACGCGCCCCTCCACTGCAATTTACATAAAAGCCTGTAAAGTTTTCGGTCGAGAGACGCGTCATTCTAGATTAGACGGCTGGCGGAGGTTGGAAATAAATCCAGATAGTCTATTAGAATTCTTCCGATGGTCAGAAATTGCTTAAAAATCTCAAATACGTTCTAAAACATAAAGTACCTACCTATTCTATTGCTCGCTGTATATCAGCTTGATAGTACCATCAAGCTGATTTTATGCTGGAGAAGGACAGTCATAAGTCACTCGTCAAAGGCTTGCACATTCCTTTTATTACAATAGTAAACTTCAAGTACACTTGCTTTTTTTAAATATCGGTTTTAGTACCTATTGGTATCGGCACCTGAGAAACAATACAGCATTAATGGTGTTTTCACTAATCACACGAAGTCGATTATTTTAACTTTAAATACTATACGCCCTATATATATATTAACAATCAATTTATTATTATATACAATTATTGTAATACAGATCAAATTGAATATACCTACAAACAATTAAAAAATGATCTGTTATGAAATTAAATAAATAAACATCGAACACAACAAACTCAACTATGTGGAGTGTGGAAGGGCAGCACCATCATTGAAACCAAACAGCTTCGCTGCTGGCTTCCATTTGTGGCGGGTGCCTCGAATGCTCATTCTGGTCGCTCTAAATACTTCCTTTAAAACATTGTAGATCAATATTTTTCACAAATTTACCAAGATTAATGTTTTTATTATGATATGTTCAGAGTGGAACGAGTAATTAAGATGGTAAATCATTAATTATCTTTTTTAAACCATCGATATCTTCTCAACGCCTTTGCTATGATGAAGCATTTTTAAAACTAAACTAATTTCACAGAAGCAGCCAGTTACCTAATTAATGGCCAACGGTAAGCTTAAATGGTATTATATACGCCTTAAAACTTAATTAAATCACCTTATTCTCATCTAAGAAGTTTCTATAGCAAACATAAAGCCTTTTACGGTGCCTCTTATTCTGAGTTGCGCGGCAAGTTTCTTTGTTTGATCATTTAACGATTTGTCATTAAATGACATTCTTTGCGCGTTGTCAATCACCTGTTTTATCTGTCATTAGTCTTGATCCACACGTATGGAATTTACTGGTTCTGTGGCATCTATTCACAATACTTTACGTGCCATATTTCTTCCACAAATGGTATGACGAGGACAACACGTTCGCTTTTCAGTGGCTGTTAAACTTGCATTTTATTTGCTGACAATAGCATTCTGTTCCTTCTAAAAGTTAGATATCCAAACTTTTAGAAGTTTCGTCTTCAACTCTCTATCCCACAACCTAAACTTGTACGGCGACTTCCAACCAGAATACTTGGCTAGCAAATGTATGTGCTGGTCACAAATTTTATGCATTACCAATAGAATAGTGTTCTTCTCTTAGAAATTTAAAGGCGTCTGTAGGAAATTGCGTTTCAGCGTTTATGTACTTTACTGAAATATATGGTTAGTTTTTATATTTAAACTCTAACAACAAGGGGGATTATGTGTTTAACGTGTGTATTTATGTGTCTGTGTGTCCTGCATCGTAGCTCCCACAGGGATGGACCGATTCCGACACAGTTTTTTTGTTGAAAGAAAGCTCTTTTAATCAGGATAGTTCTGAGCTAAGGTTTCATGAAAATTGGTTGGGCCGTTGAAGAGAGTCGCTAGTCGCTAATCGAAGAGGTCGCTATTATGTCGTGGGTTTTGAACTATATAATAGTTGTTCTCCAGGAATATTGCAGGCATTGTCATCAGAAAATTGCGTTTCATATAACTGAAATATATGGTTAGTTTTTATTTTAACAGGCGAACGAAAGTAAAGTAACTCCAGGTCAACTCGTAAAAGGAATACACGTTTTATGTTTATGATCCATCGCCGTATCGTCGTTTATGTACCTCAGCCTCTTTTTATTATGCTTCTTTAAGATCTCTGAATAAGCAGATCAAAAATACTTTCAAAACATGAACCCCCATTGGATAAAATTTGTTAAATGATGTCGCCAGAGATATTAAAAAAAGTTGTAAAAGTCAGCAATAAAATGAGACAATATGGTCATGAATAAACTGTTTATAGAGAGCGACTAATACAAAAAAGTACCTATCTAAGATACGTTTGTAATATGAGTATTGTATTAAACAGTAGGCACCCTTATAGCTTCGAAGCGCGGTCGTAAATATTTTTATACCAAATAAGCTACAATTGTGTCAAAATGTATGGAACTGTCATTATTGAAAGATTTAACACTAAAACGTAATTTATCTTTTTCCAAAACAAAAACGTTTATGAATTAAATACCTACGTCTAAGCTTGTTAAGAATTAAAACATAAAACGATAACTTTAACTACTTTAATTCTACTAACAATGCAAATAGCAAACACAGGATGTTAAACATGACATTATATTATGTTCTTAACGTAATGGTATGGTTGTTGCGAGACATTAAACCTTGGTTTTTATTTTCCACATCGCCGTTTAAGGTAAAAGAATCACGTCGTAAATAGGCCCTTCACGTTATTCGACGACTTCATTAAGTCCTTTCATTGGTATAACTTTGTGATTTATGGCTATCATTTTATATATTAATATTAACTTACTGTAGAGGTATATGACGTGGCTCGTCCAATTAACTTTCTTACAAAACATACATCAAATTGACTATCAAATTGTGAACTCAGTTGGAAAAAAATGTATGTGACTAATTTGCGATTCAGTGAGAGCTTTGGTCGTAGCTTACGTTGCAAGTTGTTGAGATAGGGCGCCGAGGGGCGCTGGCGACCCTTTCCGTTAATGTATTCCGGCAATTTCGCTAACGCGCGCCCGCGCTACCTCCCGGGGACTTGAGCCCTGGCTAAACCCTAGATTAAATTTGTACCCTTCTGTTTATCATTACTTTTTTTGTTACTCATCCAACTATCTCACTACGGATGCCAAAAAAAGTTTCACCTCACTTCCCCTATCGCTTGTCCAATATATTTCCCCTCCTCTAAAGTACCTAATTGCTTACGCAACCTCAAAAACGCTTATACCTAAACTTTTTAATCAATAAAACTAAGTTTATGCGGAAAATTCAACTATAAACTCAATATGAATCCCTAACAATAAAACGCACAGCACAATGTCGTATATGTTAGCAAATTAAAAACGCGGGGGACATTTATAATCGAACCTAATGCGGCCACTTCCGTGTGAGCTCTCGTTCCCAGCGGGGTTATCGTAGGCCCTAGCTTCCCATGCAGTTGCAGCGAGATGTAATAGCTTGCCCGTTTCGACCCCTGCATCAATAAAGCGCCCTATACCAAGTCCACTGGCGTCACAACAGATGTAACGTATGAGCCCGCGCTTTTAACGGTCGTTAAGCACGGAGATTTTTATGCTTTAGTCGATATATTTTTAACAGAAATATTCTCCCTTTGCCCTTATTGAATCCAAACTAATATTATAAATTAAGTTACTGACAGTTACTTTTACAGGGTTTTATCAATGAACCGATTTTGACTTGGGATTGCTTGAGCCATAACAAAGGGCAAAATATCCTTCGTTATATTTTAGAAACAAATATCCATGCACACGTCGTTGTCTGTAGGTGGTTTAAGTGCCTACCATAAGCATTCAATAATGTCTTAGTATGTATTTTCACTCATTTTATTCTTTTAAGAAAGATGAACACTTTAAATTCGCTTCGCTGTTATTGTTATTAAAGTACATACTTAATCAGGCTAAGGCCAAGCCTCTTGCATTTGTTTAGATTACAAACCGTATAATCCGTGACTGCTTCTCGCCAACAGACACGAAAGAGTTACTTTGTGCCAAGGTTTTTCCTAAGGGCATTCTTATTTACGCCCAGTTCACTTGCGCGATTTCTGTTCACCTTAACCAGAAGCGTGTTTTATCTAAATATGTTTCAGTGGAAACGTGTAACGAGCTTAACATGAACATAAGCACCTTCCAAATATAAATAGCATTTGAATATTCCATAATTTGAGATGGCCGTAAGCCGGGTTTAGACGGGGCACGGCAAGGCACTTGGCACGGGGAGCCCGAGAGGCTTGTTGGCGCGGCGGGCTCGAGAGATCAGTGCTGGCGCGGCGCGAGCGCTGTCTCGAGTCTCGATGACATCTTGGAAGGGTGCCCGCAGTACACTTTAGATAAACGTCACGGTATTGCGGCTCCGGCTCTGTCTATTTTTTTTAAATATTATATTGTAACAGCCAGTCTTTAAGTTGTATAGAGAGTGATCAATCGAAATGGTCATCTCTGCTTTATTTTGGCAAGGATAGTTTATACTATTTACACTATCGATTATCGCAATAGAAAACAATCTTTAGTTTTAGACTTCCTCCTGACCTGACCCATTTTTATTGTTCACCTTATACTTAATGTGTTTTAATGATTTGATTACTTGCCCATCTGGTATCACCATTAGGTAAGAAACATTTAGGCTCTCTTAATAAATAATATGGACCATTCAACATTATTCACACGACAAAGACTACACAACTTAAAAAGAAACAGATGACAGAGCTCTCATATGTTTCACGCATATTTTATAAGGGTCATAATTTGGTTAATTCGCCAGCGTAATTAAAACGACGCGGGATGCTTTTTGTTCTGCAACAAATATTGCGAACATATTTTGAGCAGGATTGGTTGACAAAATTAAACGTAGGAAGTAATAAAGCGCTTAATTAGTTAATTACCCGGGGGTCATATCCGGTTCAAACCGCATTATTAATGTTCTAATGCTATCTGGGTATAAGAAAGTGTTCGCTCTTATAAAATGCTGCCTATACTCAACGGTCTCAGCATTTTTCTCATTACACGTACGCTAGTAGTTCCTAATCAGTAATTTAATCGGCCGACTAAAATTTCACAGGTTCCGAGTAATCGCTCGATCAAAAACCGTGAGATGGTCGACTTGTGTTTATCAAGTAGGCAAGACAAATATTTTCCACATCCCGGTTTCAACGTCGCTTTCCTCATTTTACCTGTTCCCATTTACGAGAAAGTTTTACTCTTACAGTTGTGACGTGTTTAGCTCATTGTTTTTTCCTTCGTACCCTTGTTGATCAAGTTAGCATCCTGTAGATAAAGCTGCGGGACTAGACAGGCGCGGACGGAAATTTGTTCCCTTACCCGGCCGGCGCCGCCGCCCGCCGCGCTAATAGCTGAGACTCTGTGTGGATATTAAATACTGGACGCTGCTCGAATATCGGAGTGGAAGCTATTTCGAGTTTTTGGATAGATTATTTTCAAGCTTCATGCATTCAACGAAGATAAAATTAGAATCACGTTTTATTACATAAACAGGAGACACGTACAGTCGACTCGAACGCCTTCGACAGATTAGTGCAGCAGTTGAAACATGACGTCAAAGTGACAAAGCACTAAAGTGTGCAGCTATTTATAAGGCCGAACGTACCTTTCAAGTTAAAACAGATCGTACGTTGCAAAAGATAGAAAACTAATGATTTTATTGGAGTTACCTCTTGCAATTTGTAGAGTTCCGTGCGCTCGGCGCTCCCTAAATCACATCAACGCAAAACACTAGAATGTACATAAGACCGTAATTACACTGCCCGTCAAATGGGAGCCTTAAACATTCCTACATTTCGCTGGTGATGTCTTTGAATTCCGTGTGTAAAGAAGCCCCCACATTAACCTGAGTGTATTTACATTGCGGGTTTAATTTATTCCGGGATCGATTTCTTGTTTGTAACGTGTCGCGTTACCTTCCCGGATCGTTCTTGCAGTCCCAGGATTGCGGTAGTGCAGTGAGAAAACTGAGAAATTCCGGATCGCGCGGTTCCACCCGACCGGCTGTAAATCGCCATTCATCAACGTCCGACCGCTGTTCGCCCCTTACGTTTACTTGGCGTGTTTGCCTCAGTCTTGACGTACTTTAATATTCGTTAAATTAGGCTGCCGCCAAAAGAAATTACTTTTGCTTCACGACTTCTGCAAGTAAGAGAAAAGCGGGCAAACACTTGAAAGCGTTCCTTTGGGCCCATAACCTAAAACCTTCTAGCTAGATTAAAATCGTTTACGTAAACAGTGGTCCGATAGCGATACGACAAATAACTTACCGGCTGTCAGTAATCCGATGAGATGTCGCTGTATACGGTTCTCAGTTGACTATTAACAACCAACACAGACCAGCATAAAATATTTGTGGACCATTTTCCCTCATCCTTATTGCAATTGTTTTTCTTTTTTTCCCTCGGGAATAATACAGCCACTACTATTCCAGTCAGTGTAATCCCCGGCGTAAGCCTGGTTTTATCTTTTTGCATTGATAAAAACAAGGCTCGGTGTGCCTGTTGTATCCTCTGCGAATTAATTTAGCTGTCTTGTCTAAGTGTCAGACTCTCAGCGTTGCTTTGCATTACTAATAGCTGTGTAGTAATTTATTCTACGTTTATAGCGACAACATTGGCTATGATTGTTTGCTTTTCCTTAGGAATATTCTATTTTCTGAGTTACGTTAGGACTTAGGACGAATGTTACATCTATTCGTTGCTTCATTGTTACACGAAAGAAGGACAAACAAACAAACACCATAATTATCACGGCTATGAAACGCTGTCTAATCTTCCTATTAGTCCATCAGATAGACAACCGGTGAAATTCAAATGAATAGCATAGAGGCATTCCATCTAAGTTCTCAAGGGTTGACAACGCATCGCAGTTTTGAGATTGTCATTGCCTTAAGTTTGCATTGCAATTGCAATCTTAAGATTGTAAATGTCTAAGGGCTTCAGAGTCTTCATACTATTTAATGTCGCTCGTTAGCCTTCTCCATGCTGTAAAAAAATCCAGTCATAAAGAATAACGGCTCAAAAATACTCTCATCGAGTGAAATGTAATATTTCTTTAGGAAACAATAAATGTATTTACCCGTCTCTTTTTAAAGTCTTTTTTTAGATACTTGGGAGCCGAGTGTTCGCTAAAATTTTATTTATGTATTGGTAATTACTGGCGACTGTCCCATACACGACATTTTGCGTTAAAATAGCCCCTTCCTCGCATCCCTTTGTCTCTTATCTCATTCTTACTCTGTATCAGGTCAACGCGCATCAATAGCACATGTAATTAGTGTACCCGGGACTGCGTGGACGTTGATGGATCGCGGGGAAAGAACGAGCGCGTGTCCCGGGATTACCGCCGGGATGAACCGGACGCCTATTCAATGATAACACCCGGTTTATACACGTACTATCGTTATAGGATAATACTAGTAGCGTAAATGTTAACAAACATCTAGGAGAAAATACTACGGCATTCTGCCTTGCATCTGCGAACTACATTTTTTTCCAACACAACTATTTATGACAACCGCATTGTGCACATGGCCGGTTTCATGCTAAGCACATACCTACTCAGAATTGCCTGTTATAGTAGTAAGGCCTAATAAGTAAATTAGTTTATTTCAAGAATGCTTGTAGATTCAATTAAAGTTGTCGCTAATCAAAGAATGATGATGTAGGTAGGTGCCGCTAAATACACTAAGTGACTTCGACGAAGGTATTTTAAAATCTGGCCTGCTTGTACAGAAACAATGAGGCAGCAAATTTGAATGCCAACCAGTTCTGTAGTCGGTGACATAAACCAATGTCTATGATCCATCAAAGCCGTCAAAACCTTCCACGCATGAAGGACATTCTCAACCTCAATGCATACGGAATGATAAACATGCATGCGCATTCTAAAATTGCTTAGTTTGGAGTCGGCTTATTCAATATAATATGCATAATCATGAGGCACAGAATATTCATAACCGTGCATTACAGCTAAGTGCGCATTGTTCAGGTCGTCCTGCTACTGCATGAACGAACAATAGCCTCTAAGACACTCGAACCGAACTGCTCCACCAGTAGCTGGTGATTTAGCAAACGGCAACTCAAAAGCGCCGCGCCGCAACAAAGTAAAACCAAAGACACTACGCACAAATACCATTCTAAAAAGCATGATTCAACTCAGATTACTAACAACCAACTGTCGGGACGCAAAACGGGCCTTCGCGCAAATGGTTTATCGGTCAAAAACAAAGATAAGGATAACCTATCGGCTTTATTGCAACCATACTGCCATAAACCCGGGTTGGTCACGTTAACTTGTCAAAGTTTTTAGTAAAATTTCAACTATTAGCGCTTAGAACCCCCTAGTTTTTTATTAGAGCGTTTGTGGGTCGACGGGTGCACAGCTGCACAGCTGCAGAGCATCCGGTCTATAAACTAGCAAACGTGCCAGAGTTTTACGTGCTCGCGTTCTCGGTTTTTAATTTTACCAAAGCAAGAGAGCTATCAAGTCCAAGTTTAATTTTATCCATAACCTTAGTTTAATAAGTGTTTTATAACTGAGGCATGAAATTTAATTTTGTTTACTTGTTGTTTACCCTCGCTTAAAGAGATGTCGAAGTTTCAAACTTGCAGAAATAACAAGAGGATGTTATTGTTCAAAGAAATTTTAGTAGCTGATTAACTTGCGAAGTGCGTTGGTAAAGCGAGTAAAGCTTCGCTTCGTTGTAATTTAAAGAAGGAAACGCAACAAATCAAATTTGGAGCCAAATGCGTAGCGAGAGAGCAGGGCTGTCAGCCGCGCGTTGCGGATTCATTTATAAGATGTTCGGATCCACGCGAGCTTGTCACGCTCGACGAACAGACGTAAACCCTGTCGGAACACGGTTGACGGGAGAGTTACAACAAATTCCACAGAGATGAAACGAAACATGTTTTATTAGCGCTTTCGTGCGTTGTTCCTCCCTAAATTCGGCTTAAAGAGTGAACATTTATTTCAATTGTGGAGCTATTTTTTTCAAATGTACGAAATAATAATACCTATGTATATACTCGTAGCTGATTTGTTGTCCAAAAAAACACTTTAAATATTTCTTTTTTCTTAGTATAAAACGAAGCAGTTATTTCTTTGTGTAGGTTAACTGCCAACCGATATGATATATTATCCGCGTTCGTAATAATCTGCTTAATTTTGAGCGTAGGGCTCCGTCCCAGCAGCCCTAGCGGGCGGAATCTCGGCCCCTCCGTAAATAATTACCGCGTCGTCGGGGTGCGCCCCACGCCCGGCGACGACTCCGTTGCCATCCCGACGGCACTTATATATCTGTGTTTGCTTTATCTATACCAATAAAAAGAAATTTGCCGAAATAGTCTTCCAGATAACCGCTAGTCATAGTTTATTATCGGATGGTTCTCAGAAAAAGCGCTTTTGACCTTTCTTCAAGTATTATAAATTTCGGAACCCAAACCTTTTTGTGTTACATTACAAGAAATTGATGCTTTACCTTCCTCTAGACGAGTTATGGTGGTTTAACTTAACTTTTTTTCAACAAGAACACATAACTTTAAATCTATATTCATTACTTCTTGCAAAAATGTTTCTAATTGATAGTTACGGTTACCTATATTTAACACGTTCAAAATATAAACCGAAACTAGCATAGTTAATAGCTATTGTAGGAGTTAATGAAATATTTTCACGCACTCGACTATCCTTTTATTAGTGACACGTCTTCGGATAATGCTGCGGTCGACGAAATGTCATAACTGCCCGCACGAAATGGCCTCGCGCGGTGTAAGAAGAGATCTCGCGGTCTCGATGAGCGGTGGCATCGCTTTATACTTATTTTTCTATTCTATAGTTGAGACACATTAAACGCGACCGCACTGAACTACGTGACCGAGCCCGCATTGAGTTTTTCTCTTTTTATTGAGCTCTGTTTTTTTCTTTTTGCGTTGATGACTGCGTTGTCCCTGTTCTCAGCCACTCTGTGACTTATTTTCAACAAGTTATGTTTTTCTCTCATTTTATTATCTCCCGCTGCGTAACTTGCCAGATAGTTGTTACGTTTTTTGATCAAAACGTTTAACAAGTAGGTACACACAATAGTGTTTTTTAGTTGACACTAAAAACGCTCAACATAATCGTTTCCGTTCGCTCAGAGAAATTAATGAACCGGTCAGCTAAAAAATAGCGTGACTCTGAGCACTTATGATGATAATGCATTTGACACGAGACCATTATCTTATCGTATCCAATTACTCAATGGCCTTGATCTCACAACATTACGCATTAATTCCGCGGGTTGACTCTTGAAAGCTTCGTTAGTTATGCCAGCCGAGTCAACTGAACTGAAGTTACATCTATCGACACAATCACAAGTAACAAGTAATGAAGTGACGAGCTGATTCAGCGCCGAGGTCAGCGCGAACTTGGACTTATTCTTACGTAAACTCTACACAACGCCGACTTTACATATTAAGAAACTTGTTTATTGCTTCTGTAGGCAAACAATTGGTATTTAAGTGCCTTTGAACTTTGAGCTCGGAGAAAGAATGCTACATGTGAATGTAAATTAGCAGTTTCTTACTGGTGTGGTTGTCTGTAAAACATACGGGTGCATAAAGACGTTACTGTCATCGTCAGACTTTTGTAACCACCACGCACCAGGGGCTCTATTTCAATTTATTTTAGTTTATCTTGATTCTATATTGTAATTCATTTAATAAGGATCACCAACAACTGTATAACATCTCTCTTATCTTACTGGAAAAAATGTTATTATGTAAATGCACAACTAGTTATAGGCAATCACCATAAGTAACTTTTACCCTATTATAGCTAAAATTAAACTAAACTAATAGTTACTAATTGCTAAAATATCAGTATAATTTGGATGATATGTTTGCCGAAACTGGGTAAGGAGTGTTGATATCGTAATCCTGGCAGTGCTTATTCCAAAATCTAAATAAACGTGATCATATTGTAGATGTTATTGTAGCCCTTCTGTCATAACATCAACAAGAATCCAGGTGGGCTAAGGAGTGGAATCGAGGTCCCGTGGAAGTAATTTACAACAGCGCAAGTAAACGTAAAGTCGCTGTCAACAGAACTTGCAAAAGATGTAAACAAAACCAAACGAACCAATTCACCATGACTCGATAATCACGTACTTTTAAAGATCAAGTGAGGTCTTTGCAATGATTTATACACTAGCCCCCTTACTAATAATCGTTGAGTAACGGTGGTATAGCTACACAATGTTTTGTCCTTATCTGTCAAATTCAAATGTCACAATGACAGATAAGGGTTGTGATTCTCTCAACAAGCAAAGGTGATCGTTCGCTCGAGTGAACGTCCAAGCGGCGAGTTTAAGTAGTCCCGACAGAGCGAACAAAACACATTTTAGCACGTGTATTCAATTTGGCAGCATGACTTCTCGAATGTATAAGACTCCCTAATTGACAATGCACGCGCTAAAATGTGTTTTGTTCGGTCGGACGGGACTGCTTAAACTCGCCGTTTTTATTCGCTCGTCCGTCCGATCGGCCGCCGTTTTTTGAGAGAATAACAAGGACAAAACATTGTATAGATACCACCGTTACTCAACGTTTATTAGTAAGGGGTTAGATCATTATTTTCATATTAAGTTTAATATGAAATAACTATTCATACACATCTTAGTCTGATTATGCAAAATGTGGTTACAGAATTATCAGCAAGCTTTTAGAGTTGTTGGCAATTCTGTAGCTCTGCCTACCCCAAACTGGGAATAAAGGCGTGAGTTTATGTATGTATGTATGTATTCATTATACATTATTTTAAATAAAAACACGCTTGGTGAATATTGGGGGTTATGTGTCAAACAGTACTAATTTGTTTACATCGTTCACATGTTCTATTGACGGCGACTTTAGTGCAGGTATCGCTACTAGCTTAGAATGCCGTGTGTATTGTCAACATTAATTGCGGCTTCGTTGATAAGGAACAAACCTACCGTCGCACGGTTTACCCAAAGAATTTGGTACGTTAAACAACCTCAAGTTCATAAATGTGTACGTTCCATATTGTAGTAGCAAAACGTTTCGTAACTATCAGTCGCATTCAATGACTCATTCGCGCTATATCTCCGTAGCGTCCGAGTATTTCTACTCATACAATCATCTCGTATTATACGATCTCCCAAGCTGCAATTTCTTCTGACATCACAATATTATCTTGATATGGCCACTCGTTACCCGTAACTTAGTTTAAGTACGTCCGCAACCCAGCGTAGTTATGAATAAGCGAGCGCCAATTATATTTGGTGCAGCGGTAGTTTCCACATCGCGCGCTAATGCGTTGGTTTTGCCCCTTTATGGCTGTTACTTAGAAGTCTCGTGTGCTCCGTGTAATGTGCGGTCCCAGCTTCCACTCGACATCTGATCCCTTCAACTGCTTATTGACTCCTTACCCGATATAACTCAATAACTTATTTTCCAACTCACGTCACGAGCCGTTGAATGAGATCGCATCAAACTTCGATCGAAGTTACTCTGCAATTTGAGTCGCTTGTTCTTATTCGTTGCGATGTTAAATGAGCACAAATTTTATAGCTGGGCCTTGCAATATAAAAAGGAACTTACGGGCAATCTATTTACAACTTAATATCCCGTGACTCTTTAATAGAACTTTTAAAAGAAATTAATATCTTGACTGTAGTGTCTCAATTTATTTATGAGAATATTATATATGTTATTAAGAATTTAGATTCTTTCACCAAAAATTCTGATATACATAATTTAAATAACAGAAATAAAAATAAAATCGCTATTCGAAAATTCCGCGGCGGTAAAGTATATAAATAATTTGTTGGTCAATGCATTCATTTCTATAATAAATAACCTGACGGAGTTTTAAAGTTACCCTTTCCAGCACTTAAAAATTACTTGAAAAGGTCGTTAATGTCTAAAGCGTATTATAGGGTCGAGGACTATCTAACAGACAAAAATGCATGGCCTAAACCAGAAACTTAGTCAATAATAATTTATTCAAATGCAAAAGCGTTATCTTGTTTTGGGGACACCGTTGATGTAGGAAAACATATCGAAACTTTTATGTGGTCGTCTTGCACCATCTTATATACACATAAGTAGGTGTTTTTGTCTCTCTTATCTCTCCCGTAAGATTCTGGGCATGTTTTCCTACTGAACTACGCATGTTATTTGATATTATATTTATTTTAATATTTATAGTTTTATATAAGGCTAGACTAAGTAGTACCATTGTAATAAGAAATAATGATAAAAAAATGACTGACTGCTAAGTTTCTTGCGGCGTTTCTTCTCAGCAGTGGTCTCTTCTTGGGAAGCGCTGGTAGATTCTTGACGTGTAAAAGTGCCCTTACGGCCTACTTACTGAATAAACTTCTTTTATCTTTTATTGTGTCGTCAACGTATAAAATATCAGCCAATTTTTTTGGTGAATTAGTTTAAAGTTTTATGACAGCAAAAGTCTGCTTTTATTATTTGAAATCTTTATCTTAGCTTAAATGTTTTCAAAAACGCATAAAATCGGTTGTGCAATGGCAGTAGCGCATGCACAGTTCCGTTGCCAGTCGCTGCGCCGCATTTCATTATTTAAAGCCTTAATGAACGAAGCACCAGATTCGCATGCGAGATGCTCTCGTGGCCGCTTTATTTACTATATCACAGCCACTTACTTAAATTGATACGTTTAAAACCTAACGTGACTGAACTTTTCTTTTTTAGGCAATATATAGAAAAGTAGCCCGTGGTGTAATTTTGATAATGGTCATGGGGGGGGTGTAGATAAGGGAGATAACAGTCGAGACGGGGCTCGCCCGGGCCCTTCGGCCTGCTGGGGGGACATTCCCGGCGCCCAGGCCCGCAGGCCCACCCTTCCCTGCGTGGGTGTTTAAATTGCGCTTTATGTTTGTCACGGATCGTAACGTTCAATACTTGATTTAGTACGGTATTGTCTCCCAGTACCGTTAAAGGTGAAGCGACGTGTCTAAATCTTTATTTAGGCCCCATATTGTGCTTGGGCTTTATTAGAAACCGGCGACCGTGACTTGCGATCACGAAGATCAGGAAAAATATCAAATGCCTTATCGCCTTTGTTATATTAGCTGTCTTTATTTACCTTTTTATAATGTTAATGTACTCAATGTTTAAGAACTGCATATTTATTTTTCAAAGACTCAATTTGTGTCAATAACCGCGAGCGGTAGCGACTGAGGCGAATCAGTAATTTGTCGCGTTCAGGGTAATATAATTTACCTACAAATTGCGTCAGCTGGCACCAAGAAGAGGCAGCAACCGGTCTAGGACATCTACGAAAGTACTTTTTATCTATATACAGGGTGTTAGGTAGAAGGTTAGACAAACTTCAGGGACTAACTCTGTAGGTCATACTCATCAACTTTTATTATGAGACCAACAACCAAACCGCGAAAAAAAAAAACAGCTGTTCCATACAAACTTTGAGAGCTAATCAGCCGAAATGTATGGAACAGCTGTTTTTTTTTCGCGATTTGTATGTTGGCCCCATAATAAAAATTGATTACTATGACCTACAGAGTTAGTCCCTGAAGTTTGTCTAACCTTCTGCCTAACACCCTGTATATTACAGAACCGACTGACTGATCGAACATCGCTCATCCGAAACCGCTGGACCTAGGGACTTGAAATTTCGGAAAATATTCCTTGGGTATCCTAGAGGTGCACTAGGAAGGGTTTTTTGGAAATTCAACCCCTAAGGGGTTAAAATAGGGGGAGTAGCGGGAAATTAATTCTCCACGTACGAAGTCGCGGCCGTCCTCTAGTTAATTATAAATTGCATTGAAGACTCTGATATACTATTGTGTCAAAACTCGTTTTAAATTTTCGGTATTTCAATTTTCATTAAGACAACTTCGTTGTACCACAGTGAATGAATAAACCTTTTCGACTTGGGTTTCAATATGCCAACCACCATAATTTAAGCCATCTCCTCCCAATAAACCTTAACAAAAGCATTCAGTTACGTGATCACGGAGCTGCTCCAGAGCGACCTTCACAAAATCATCGTTTCGCCGCAACACCTCTCTGCCGACCACATCAAAGTCTTCCTCTACCAAATACTCAGAGGTAAGTGCTAACTTTACATAATCAGTAATCACTATTTCAGACACCTGCGGGCCTATTATGGTTATGTTTATCGATATGGATAAACGTGGATAAAGCATCTGTCACTTTCAGACCAGTGTGTAAGTGCAAGAGTGACGGATGCTTTATCAACCGCGATTAAAGCGCAGAGACCATTCGAATAATACTTGAAAGCAGTATTCTAATAACTTTAAAGATGAATTATCCCATGCCATCTGCTATTTGTGTTATATTTTATTTGTTTTTAACACGAGCACATTCGCAAAACAAACAGATGTCATAATTAAATTGACGATTTGGATTTGGACTCCACCCAATACGTGCGCGCGAAATAATTAATTGGAATAGGTGTCGTGTTTTGATAAACTGGACAATTTGTAAAAATAAATTGTCATTTGATCCGCAATTTATTTGTAAATTAACAAAACTAAAGTGTATTTTGCTTTATGCGAAACTATAGTCGAGTTTCTTGAGCGGTTAAATGTACAGCAGGAAACTTTTCTCATTAGACGCGATGCAATCCTCTTGTGTACGCTTAGCACCGTATTATTATCGAGCTTTGCATTAATAATAAACAGTTATTTTGAATAAAAACGTACTGGATGTTGAGATTACATTTATTAAGTAAAGAGTATGCAGGAGGGTCTAACCGTAAAACTTGGGCCATTTTGCCCGGCGGCTCTGTAAACAACGGGCGAGGTTGGCAGCGTGCTGGGCTCACCGTCCGCCGATAAATTCCAAGTTTCGCAAATCTCACGTTCGCGTACGTAGACCCGAGACGAATCTGACACGCGATCCTCTGCACTTCCTTACGCCCCTAATCAATCAAAACAGCTAGGGTTTTAACACACTTTAGTTTTACTTTTAACTAACAAACTAATAATGTAATCAAATGTTGAAGTCAATTGACCTACTTCTAAGAGTCGGATTGACTTGAAATTTGGCCTACTTATTTCCTTAAATCCGGTGACAATATAATAATATAATACCGTACCTATGATTCATTTGAAAAGTGGTTACATCTCTTTGTAGTCGACTATACCATCGAGCTGGTACCATGATAGAGAAAAAAGGTGGCTCCTAAATGGCTCATAGTACATTCGTCGAGTTCAAACTCATTTGACTTGTCTTTTAATGTGTCAATAATAAAGTGTGTTATCAAATGTAAAAAAAACTTACTTATCTCACAACATCCAGCCCGAACAACAAACTAGTGCATTAGGAGTACGTTTCTCTGTTCAACAAAGCTCATCATCGCAGTCGACTTCATGAAAACTAATTCCACCCTAACATTAAGCACACTCTAACTTTAGACGATTACCCCATAAGCAAAGTGTAGCCATTTGCAGAATGAAAAGAATCCCGCGACTGCCCCTCCCTCGATGCTGTATTATAAATTTGCGCAATTATTCGTGCAGTCCAAAGAGATTTCCACCGAGTGAAGCGCTAAGGGAATGTAGATATATGCGATCGTTAAGCCTCTGCTGCCACCGCGTTTAATTAAAAACTTTATAGTTGCAGCGCCTTGATGGCCCCAGCCCTAACTTGTCACGTAGATAGCCCGCAGTCTACGGACATCACAGAATTTTTCATTTCGTAACACGATGACATACCGTAAAATGGGGTGAATAGGGTGGTTTTTAGACTTTGGTGACGTATTTCAATCACTTAAAGACCAAAATTGTAAAATCCAACTGCATAGTGCTTTGTCCGGATACTCATTCTTCTGAACGATCATAGACAATTTTTACGTTTTCTTTATAAAATAACAAGAAAACTGCAAAAATGTTACGAAACCCGAGTCACCCCGAGGATGGGGTCAATAGAATCAAACCTGGGGTGAAACGGGTTTTCGGTCAGGGTTGTCAAAAATACTGCCATAATATTTATATATTTATTAACCAACAAAATTAGCCATAAGTAGTTGTGACAAGTTGAAAGGTACCTAGTAGGTAATCAATATAGGTAATTAAAACTGTTACATTTGTATTTTTTGTACTTAAGACTTTTTAGCATTTTTCATTTAGCATAATTAATACTAATTAGGAACTTAAATCTAGCTAATAACATTTAAAAATATTTATAACAAGTTCAGTACCTAGTTAATGTATCTAGTTAGACACAATATTAAATAAAAAACCCTTCTTTAAAATCAGAATTCAAACTTTTTTTGAAAATAAGTACTTATCTACTTTAGGAACAAACCTACTCAGCCTCTTTATTAATATTACTTCTTTTTATAAAATTCTACACTCATTATTTATAATCACCAGAGACCGCACAATTTTAATATGACTGGCCAGTTTATCTAGGTACAATCTAAAGAGATTGCTCTCTAAGATAAGAACTTAGAATTATTTATACACTTGGTACTTAAACTAGGAAACAAAGAGATACATACCTACTATTACATTTATTACTATTATGTGGTTTGCGTAAGGTATTCATATGTATTTTTCTATTAAGTTTATTATTAGTACCCAAAACATCTCAAAATTATGCAATGGTATTGCTTTTAACATAATACGCAATTTTGTTTCCGTGGTGCATATACATGTGATATCTCTTGAGGTTTGCACTTCTAAAACCAAAAAATACAAATAGAAATCAATACAGCATAGTAATTTACATGCATAGTTCTTAGTGCATTTAACCATCAACTTAGGAATGTAGCAAAGTTACCTTGATCATCGTTGCATTGAAATTTACGAATGAGAGCGATTACCGTTTCCCAACATTCATCGAATTTTGATGAATCGATTAGTTTCAAGAGAAACTTCAAACACCTTTCTTTAAAGTTTAGATAACAGCGGCATAAACAAATTTTTTTTATTCCTGCAAAAAACGAAAATATATTTAATTTTCTGCAAACTTGTTTGAATTGATATCACTATATTTATAGCAATACGCATTTGTATACCATTTCCACGTCGTATTATGTTTATTTCTATTTTTGCCATTAATTCGTTTTTAAACTGGCGATATTCAGTACCCATCAGGATAGATTGTATAGAAAAAGCCATTATTTAATATTTATTTTTAGATATCTAGGATAATTTAGGTACGATAATTATGACTAATTTGGCAACTATAAACGTCAAAATATTTATATTAAGAAAAAGTGAACCTACAGAGGTTTTATACCTGTAGAACTAGAAAACTTCTTCGTCAGAAATAATAACTATAGCGTAATATACCATGTAGTAGTTATTGGGTATTGTTACTAGTGTAAGTAATCGTGTCAGTTTAAAATGGTTATTTTTTTATTGTATATAAATATTTAGGAAAACGATACTTATTTTAAACACGAACGTAAAAGAAAGAAAAAACCACTGTCTGCCGAAAATGTTTCTGTTCATTCTTGTATTCACTGCATCTGTTTACTTCTGTTGTGATATCTTTAACATTATATCCACAAATTTCTTCTTCTTGAGAATAAAACAGATCTTCCCCTAAATTAATAGGCATACACTCTATATCTTCTGATGTTATTGTTGTTTCAGGTGTGTTTCTGCTTGCTGTCGGTAGTTGTGGGTTAGGTGGTAGGATAGACATTGGCTCCTGTTCGATTGAAAGCTGGGGTTGTTTTTTTGCTTTTTTTCCTTGACCTTTATTTTTCTTAGACTTTTTGATTTTAATAAGACTGTCCAGATTATGAATTGTAGAATTTGCTACTAGTTCTTCGGGATCTACACTTCGGCCAGCTACCACTTCTAGCTTTTTCTTCTTTTTAGGTTCGTTTACATTCATTGTCCCATACCTCATCTCTTTTAAAAGCTGAACAAATGAGTCGTCAACAGCAGTAGCATCGTTCCGGCGTTCAGCATTTGGGAGTCTGGAAATTACTTCCTGGCTGTTTAGTGGTACTATTCCAGTTTTTCTAAAACCAGAACGAATATTCTGTTCAGCAGTGGGAGTCATGTGTTGAAATAATAGTTTAAGTAATTTAGGGAAACAACCCTTTGGTATAGAACTTAGACACCGTCCATCGTTTTGCTTCCATTTTTTTAATATTTGACGCCACGCCTGTTTCATAGGGCGAAAAAATGCCACATCAAGGGGTTGCGTTAAATGTGTTGAGTTTGGTGGCAAAAATACAAATTGTATATTCTTCTCCTTGCATTTAGTTATTAAATCTGCAGACAGATGGGACGACAAGTTGTCACCTATAAGTACTTTTTTCCCTTCTTTATTATCAAAATAAGGAATGACTATTGTTTCTACCCAGTCAATAAAAATAGTCCCATCAAACCATCCGGATGAGGACCTGTTGTACCTTGTTCCAGTAGGCCCGTTTGCTGTCCAAGTGTCATACAAATGAGTGGATTTATAAACCACATACGAAGGCAATAATTCACCCTCCGCATTTGCTGCAATCATTAAAGATACACAAACAAACAAACAAACAAACAAACAAACAAACAAATTAACAAACAAACAAACAAACAAACAAACAAACCGACAGACGGACAAACAAACAAACAAACAAACAAACAAACAAACAAACAAACAAACAAACAAACAAACAAACAAACAGACAGACAGACAGACAGACAGACAGACAGACAGACGGACGGACGGACGGACGGACGGACGGACGGACGGACGGACGGACGGACGGACGGACGGACGGACGGACGGACGGACGGACGGACGGACGGACGGACGGACGGACGGACGGACGGACGGACGGACGGACGGACGGACGGACGGACGGACGGACGGACGGACGGACGGACGGACGGACGGACGGACGGACGGACGGACAAACAAACAAACAAACAAACACATACACATGTCAGGTACCTACCCCTTAACCGTATTATGGCTAAATGACGAAATATTCGCAAAATATACTTTTGGCAGCCCTAACAATTCACCCCTATACTGATTCTAATGACCCCTGCCATGACTCTATTGCCCCCATTCGTTACCTTATTCACCTCATGGTCTTACCTTATTGACCCCTCAGGTAACCCGAATAACCCCAAAAGTATGAAAAAAACAAGCACATAAACTATTTCAACATTACACCCTTAAAAACACAATATTTCTACTTACTTTTTGTCTCTTCGTGTTCTTCATGAAATTCCTGGTACATCACAACAACTAAAAACACATATACCCTCATAAATAAACCGATTTCTTGAAGTTTATTGACCACTATAAACATGACAGTTTGAATGGTTGCGTTTAAATGACTTTTTCTTTTAAATTGTCTATGGTTTCACCTTGTTTGAGTGGCCAGTCTAAAAATTAATTTATCGAAAACAGAAAACGTAAATGCAACCTTGGGCATCAAAAACAATAATCATAGTTTTTGGTAGTTTAAAGAAAATACTCAGGATCACCCTATTCACCCCTGGGATTCTATTCACCCCATTTTACGGTACCTACACAGAAGGATAACTAGTCGAAATTCCTTTATTTTGTTTCTTTGTTCTGTTCCAATTCAGCGCAAATAATCGTTACTTTGTGTTGCTTGTGTACAAAGAAGCTAATTATGAATTTTCGAGTAATACAAAGAGAGCATGACATGACACAAAAAAGTGAGTAAGGAAACTATCTTTTCTTTGTATCAAAATTGATTCCATTTTTCCGGAATGTCTTTTATGTTTGCCGTTTTCATTTGGGTGATACACAAACGGTATTTTAGTGATAGAACAGTTTCCTGGATTTCGCTGCAGTATTGCGTAAGGTGAACGCGGGTTTTCGCTGCAAAAACGTGACGCCTGCATCGTCCGCCCGTCCACTGCCAATTAATAATGTATGCTCTGCAGGCGAGCGTGACTACAGTCACCGCGCTTTTGACATGCGAATGCATATTTTCAAATAAAAAGACCCCCATGTGAATATACCTTATTCAAATTTTATAATGGGATTGAACCACGCGTTTAATTTATAAAGCTACACCGACGAATGTAAATGTGACATTGGTCATTAGGAAATAAATCAATTATTGTTAGTGAAGCGAGGAAGCGAACAGATTACATCGCCAGCTCGCGAGCACGGGCGTCGTCTAAGCGGTAACGAGTGGAATTATGGAAATGCAGCCGCGGTCCTCTGGCGGCTCCGTGCCGCGGCCGCCGACAATTTATGTGCGAGCTTTTTATTCAGGAAATCGCCTTGACTTCGGGCATGCCCCGTAATGTGAGCTACCAGGGATTTACTCTGATTAATGTCAATCCCTTCGCCTACCTTCGAGCCGGTGTCTTTTAACTTCGATCCACTTTAAACCCGAAAGAGGCGTAGCCCATTGATATACTTGCACAGCTATGATCGGCTTTAAAAAAGAAACATAATTGACACGACAGACTGGTGAGAAGGGCTAGGGTGGAGACGTTAGCCGGCGGAAAAACCGCTAAGTGGAAAGCGGCGTCCTGCCGCCGCGCCGTGCGTCTATCCTTCTTGCTAATGGAATTTGCTTCGAGACATGTCGCCTCCCCGCAAGGGCCCTGCGTAACTGTATACAAATATATAATTTTGAACATATTTTAGTACAAATCCTTATTTTAAAAGGCTACTTGTTAATGGTATTCTAATTATACATGTATATCAACAATATATAATAAGCTAGCTTTGTGCTTCAATAATACTTGACATTCACTTGTTAGTCACATCAAATTCTTAATCGGATCAGCTATGTGGAAAAGCTATAATCTCTTCTCGGCGTATTGTATTATGTAACACTTGGTCTATACCGGGACGGATGTAGATCAGTTTTGTTTATCGAACTAGGAATATTTGGATTCGCTGAATCAGCTTAGCATGTAGTTACGAACATCCTGGATTTGTGTTTAGATTCGCGACTGTCAATGTTTATTCTCCTGTAAATGAAGATTTAGCATTTCTTAGATACATCAAGGTTGAATCTTTGGAAAACAGTTAAGACAATCGTGAAGCTGAAACTTCCATACAAAATGCGATAATGCGTTTGTGCCCTTAAACCTAGTCCGATTTTTACGATTTGTTGTAAATATGTGTACACTTTAGTACCTTGTCTATTTAATGTCATGTTTAAACTGCCATACATGAATTGTCACAACGATTAAAGTGACAAGGTGTACACTTCAGTGTACAGTCAAGAGCATAAATAAGTGATCATTTATGTACCTTGTCGCTTTCAATCGTTTCACAATTTTGTATGACATTTCAAACACGACGTTAAAGTGACAAGGTACATAAATGATCACTTATTTATGCCATTGACTGTACCTATATAAATATTTATGAACTCTACTGTACCTACGTTTTCCTTTCCAAGAAAACATTTCTTGGATAGAAACAACTAAAAGAAAGTTTAAACGTACAAACCTAGGTTTTCATTGTAACTCCAACATATTCAAAAATCGTGAAAATCGGATTTGATTCAGGGGTCGAGAAACCTTAACGCCTTGTATGGTTTTTTGACAGCTACGCGATTCGACCGTCGCTTCGCAATCCCTTTAATAAATTTTGATTAGTAATACTAAGACTGCCGTCTCACAATACAGACTTATTTGATTAGCGATTAACGTTTTCTTCATAGACGATCTTCTTTGACCTCTATGTCTCATTGGATAACAGAAATCGATGTGCTATAGTACATTACTACAGAGGCCGGGACAAAAGGGGTTGCCGGCCGAAGACATATAGACGGCCGAGCAAAGCGAGGCGTATAGTGCTTTTTTTAAACATGCAATGAAATAAACAACAAAAAAATCAAAGTTTCATTTTTTTAATACGCATAGTGGCAGAAAATCATGATGCCTGTGCCACAAATTTATGTGGAATGGAAATTAAAAAAGAGGACTTTGCCGGCCTAGGCCTGCACGATTTGTATGAAATTCCATTAACGACCTCTTGTCGCCGACTAGCCGCACCTGAAACGTCATACTTCGCAGCCTATTATAAGGAACATAACATCAATATTTCATTGCATGTTTCAGAAAAAATATTTTTGTCTTCTAATGTATGACCATGATTAAGTTAAACATGGTGTAAAATTTCATTAATCACTGCGTTTTATATATTTCATATTATTATAATTTTTAATTACGGACGAAATTTTAAATGTGTTTAACTAGAAATGATAATAACTAGCCGTAGAAAAACGTAGTACCTAGTAATAGTTTTTGATTTGTTACACTTTGGCTTCGCCTGACATGCTCATATAGCTTTAGCAAGAAAAAAAACTAACAACAGTTACTACGTTTCTTTAGCCAATAACACTCCAGATTATAAGTATAACGAATTTAAAGACATTTCATTTATTAAAATTAGTCAATTTGTTTAGTAACTTAAGTCGCTGCAATGCAACAACTATCATTCATAAAATTTAGTCCGCGACTTGAGTGAATTTTAATCGCTGGTTAAGGTATAATACATCATGTCTTAACTTAATGTAACGTATGAGTGTGTAAATGTATAGGCTGCTTAAGCAATCCTTTTCGAATTACCGTAGTCGTTAAAAGTGTTCTAACTAAACACACGTAAATCATATGCAAGTATTTGATTACCAGATCAGATCTTCCTGGAACAAAAACTTAAATATCCCGATGTTTCTGTCGCCGCCTTAATCTATCTCGGAATCGGATGAAGCGCAGGCGATACCAAGGGCTTCTGTACTTGTTTATTTCTTGGAAGGTTTCCAAGTATAGGCCGTTGTTATTAACGCGATGTATCCTCTAACGGGGCGAGGCGTCAGCCCGTTAATTGTGAAAGCTCCATCTGCCAGCGAGCGTGAGAGCCGCGTGCGCCGGTGTTTGACTGCGCCGGGTCGATAGTCGATACACCTGGTGCACCATACCGGGATGGAAGTGCAAACAATAGGAAAAAGAGCAGTGTCCCGGCGCGGGAGAACCACGTTTTTCTAACCTGATTTTACGAGTTTATTCGTATGAAGTCTTACATATTTTGAAATCTGTACAAAAATACTTCTGTCTTGATTTTACACAGCCTAGACGGACAAAATTTTCCAAGAGTAAATTTTTGTCTTTCACCCCACAGTAATAGTGTTCTGCTGGTACTCGATTGCTTTGTTCAGTGATTGTATTCTGCTGGTACTTTTTACCCCTCTTGCAATCGTATTGTTTATACCTCGGCTGTTTACTGGTAGGGGTAAAGACAATGAAGAATAGAGGCCAAGGAAGGGTTACGGTGGCCCGCTGGGTCTAGGTCTATGCGTCTTGTCTAAAGATAAAAAATAAATGGAGTCTAAGAGCCTAATCTGACCCTGATCGACGGCGCCGGCGCAGCAGCATGGCGGTTGCGCGTGAGCAAACATCACGGTGTGAAACGATTAACTGTTGCTCTCCATTGTGCCTACTCTGGGAATGCGATATCCGTGTGTTTTCAACACGTATCCGAACGATTCCGAGCGCATTCCACTGGAACACAACACCTGCTTCAATACAGAATGTTGAACCAAAACGTTGCGCCATTGTGCCGTTGACAGCGATGACGTTTTGGTTAACTATAATTCGATAAGGAATCTTGTGAAACTTTTAATTATAACACGAAAAACTTTTGGGAACTTTGAGACTGGCAACGCGAGCGCACCTGTGGTATGACTAATGTCCACTGTTGGCGGTAACCGCTTTCCATCAGGTGGCCCGTCTGCCAGTTTACCTGTGTTTGGTAATAAAAAAACCTCTGACAGACCGAGACACCTGATGTCAGCGTAGGCTTAACCTATTTATAATTTTGAAATAATTGGCCACAACACTTTATTCTCATCGGAAAACGGTTGTCAAATGTCCAGGCGCAATTAAAGCGCTAATGGGTGAGTCGGTGCATTGTCCTCGTTGGGCAGGCGCAGGACTAGCGTCGCGGTCCGGCGCGCGCGCACCGCGCCGCGGCCGACGACCCGCCTCGGACCTGTAATATACGCGCAAACTGTTCACATAATGAGAGCATGTTGGTACTTTATGATGGATTCCAACACAAAAAACTGGTCGAATTTCAGATTGCAATGTTAATATTATCCAGTAGGTACAACACTTAAAATACAGTTCATTTACCACACTGGACAGTCCTTTCTGCTTTAAAGTGAAATAAGCTGGCGAAAACTACGGCCCGTTGGGAAATTAAACTGTACGAGGCGAGTGTTAATTTGTTATGGCGCATCATGGACGGCGACGGGCGCCGACAGGTTACTTTGTGTAATGCCCAAGCGACGGACTGCCTCTGAGAACAGTGCCAGAGTGTCTTGGAATGCTCTCAGATCATAATTTATCTCGGTACGTCCACGCGATGAACCTTCGACCGTGGCTGCCCCTTGAACGTGACAACGCCTTCGGTGTAATGACCTTCAAATCGACAGTTCATCATCTATCCCAATCGAGTACAAGCGTTGTTTTTGATTTGCTGCCGAAACCACAAAATTAAGTTTTTAGCAGAACCATACGCTCGCGAGTGACTCGAATGTAAAAACATTCACGTACATTCCTTTCAGTTCGGCTGAATCCCCTGGCGCACCCCAGCGCTCGGTGTCATTATTCAAGCTTCGTTAAAGCAAAGGGCTGGGGCGAGAGACACGTCATGTCTAATGAGCTATACTTGCTCCCTACACATTTATTATGTAAAGAGTACGGCTACAATCTGGCACTCTCTTACAAAAGCAATTTACATTTGGAGCGCAACACGACTGGTTATTTATTGTTCTTGTTCAAAGAATGGCCGTTGCCTCGTTAGCTAGCAACCTGGACTATAATGTCCCGAGTTCCTAATGCTCTACTCCGCCAGCGAATCGTAATGCCAGCCTTTGTAAACAATTATGATTTACGACGGTTTTACGGAGGGAAACGTCATTAGGAATCGCTCATCTAGATATCAAAGGAAAATACAGGACAGGACTAAGCAGACGGTAAATAAACACGAGGAAATAATCCACGTTAAACTTGCATTCGCTACTCGTATCATAATAAAAATTATTACGATAAGACTATCAAGGTAAACCGCCGTTTAATTAAAATTGAATTGTTTTCCTTCCGGGGACCGAAGACTTCTAGTATTGACTGTACCGAGGTAGATGGAACCGGATTAGTGCGCGACAAAATAGAATTCTCTCCATATCTAGCTTGCTGCTGCCCAAAAGTGGTTACCGGGAGTTGCGCCTGCGGCTCACCTTGACAGATGATAAAGCTTGTAGTTTGTACACTACATTAAATTGATTGGGTCGTTAGAAACATATCAATTTTCAATGTTGCCCGCATTTTGGCGCGGCATCTCTGTAACACCAAAATTAACCTAAGCACCGTATAAATTCCACTCGAATCTTAAATGTAATGTGACACAGCTTTTAATTTTATCGTTTTATGATGTTGTTGCTAATTAAACAGATACTCGATTTAAAACGGATCGAATTGGAACGTTATGTTCTTTATTACGGTTCGAAATGTTTTAGAATGCTAGTAAATTTTATTATAGTTTAGAGGGAACATCTAGCAGATTGTTTTATGGTTCATTAGAAGATTCATGTTTATATAAAATGCTCATCACGCCTTACACCTACGAATTAATTATCTGAAAAACTACTCTACGGTCCTTTGATATCAAAGAATCCAAAGTAAAATACCTACAGTGTTTTTTTGGTAGTGTCTGTAAGGTTCAAAGTTAAAGAATTTCTTATTACATTTTTGCACTCCTCTGCAAGCTGGACGTTACTGTCAAGTGGTAATGAGTTTTCTAACTTTGTTTACTGGTTCAATGGCCTGCGTCTCTCCCTCGCATTTAAATTAATCTCTTAATTCGTTATAGAAATTACTAACCAAAAAGTTTTGTCCTTCAGGCTTAAAGTATCTGCACTCTGCTCGCATTCTGCATCGCGACATAAAGCCGGGGAACCTTCTGGTGAACAGCAACTGCGTGCTCAAGATATGCGACTTCGGGCTTGCGAGGGTCGAGGAGCCAGACGCCAGCAAGAACATGACGCAGGAGGTGGTCACGCAATATTACAGGTGAGCGATACACAACACTGTGATGGGGTTAACGAGCAACTTTCCACCGCAGTTTGAGCGGGCAAGTATTGTTTTGTTGTTATAGTGGTTTTATGTTTACGAAGATGCGCTCAACGAGTTTTTTCGACGTTGCAAGGATGCGTAAATGTATGCAGAAAGTACTGGGTCTTCGTGTATTTTGTACACTAATATAACTGTTTCGTACGACCCACGTTGTTGTCGGCTCGAATAGTTATTACTTAATATTGATAAAGGTCTTTCTTAACTACGGTCTACGAATAAAATTAGTATGTGTTACTCGAAAGCGGGTGGTGATTTTCTAGGGTTCCGTATCCGAAGGGTTTCTAACAGGACACTTAGCGTACGCTCGCCTTCCGTCTGTCTGTCTGTCCTAACTTAGAGCTGTATCTTTTGAAACTTAAGAGATATTTTTTTGCAAATTTCGTATTGTGGCGGGTTTCATAACAAATAAAACACGGGGTCTCCATACAGGAAATGTTTTTTTTACGTATTTTTATTATTGTTATGTCGTACAAACGATAAAACATGCAAGCTTCAAATTTGTTATGATCATAGTACGAACTCTAAAGAAAAAGGTAGGTAATAAATATAAAAAATTTGGCAAGTGTGAGTTGTTTTGATTAGTAATGACACCACATTCAAATTGAAATTTAATCATTTTTAATTGGTAAAGACAACATTAAAATTATTGAAATATGCGGCCGGCACCTACTGTATGCAACGAGTCCGACTCGCGCTTGGCCGGTTTATTTTTCATTTATTTATTTACAAACTGTACTTGCCGGTTGTTGGGTAGATTTCCTCTTTCATACAAACCTTGACTTGACAAATTAAACACACTATAAAGAAAAAAAAAACGTCCAGCCGTTTTCAAGTAATGCTTTGTCACACATATGGCAATTGATTTTTACTTATGCGGAAGATAAATAGGTATAAACCTAATTTAACACCGCCTACAGTAACAGTGACGTCTTCTCAAAATATTCTGTAGGTACTTACTTATTAAACTGTCCTGTTCCTGCTTGTTTCGCTTTAGGTGTCTACTAATATGGATTTTATGGAAACACAAGTTAAAAATTAGTTTTTAGAGATGTTTGTAATTCTGTAGCTCTGCCAACCCCACTCTGGGAACGAAGGCGTGAGATTATGTATGTATGTATGTACAAGTTGAAAATATTTGATGCCTCATCCCTTTCACTTGTTTCTCGTGACTAAATAAAAAGAAAGAGATGGATCTGAGCCCCTGACAGAGATAACGCACAGGAAAATAAACGAAAATAAGTCAGGGAAAAGCAGGGAACTACTTATGTATAAGAAGTTGTAGGTATTCTAAAGTCTTTTCACAGGTATAAACCCAAGAGAATCAACTACTGGAAAAGTAAAATTGCATCTTTACCCTGCGTTATCTAAGTACTACTAAGTAGGTAATGTTACTTTTCTCCTCGTCAAACTGAGCAGTTATTTGTTCAGGTGCATATGGAGAATTGTATATTGAATTTATAAAGTTATATGAGGTTTGTAGACTTGTACAGAAAATGTAGATAGAGCGAGGAGGGGAAAACATGTCCACGTGAGGTGTTTCAACAAAATTCGTTTAATATTCATTAGCCCGGTTTAGTTCACTTGCTTGTTGCCGAAAAGGGGCCGAATTCTGTGAACAGCGATTTAATTTATTAGGTACGAGTACATATGGCTTACAACTTTAGCAGAGAATCAGATTTTATATTATTGTCCTTCAGTTATGTTAAGGAGAACACTACGAGGGCTGCCTTTTAAGTTCTGTCGTTTGCAAAACTCCCGTGATTATTAAAAAAAAAAACTAGTATCATCTTAAAATATTTGAATTTAGAATTCAAAAACAAAAGAATGTCTCGAGATCGGCCGATTCGTTTTAGTACTGCGTCGGTTCAAAGTTGACAAGTCGGCTGTGAAAATGGAAATTTCGAAGGAAAATTTACGTGCGATAATATTTTACAACTTTAAAAGGGGTTTAACGCGTCTTCAGTGCTTTGAAGAGCTGACAACGGTTTTTAAAAATGAAGCACCATGCATCCGGACTGTGGAACGTTGGTATTTGGAATTTCAACGTGGTTGCTCTAGTCTTAGTGATAGGCATCGTGAAGGCCGACCAAAAACAGCTGTAACCCAGGAAAACATTGATGCTGTACGGCAACTGATCGTCGAAGATCGCCATGCGACATACCGCGAGATAGAAGCTTCATTAAGCATTTCAGGGACCAGTGTTCAAAATATATTGCATGATCACTTAGGTGTAAAAAAATTGATCTCACGCTGAATACCACATTTACTTAGTGAAGACCAAAAAACGGCTCGCGTTAGATGGTGCCGCAAAACTCTGCGGCAATTCAACCGAGGAGACTCTAAACACGTTTATGACATTATCAGTGGTGACGAATCTTGGATATATGCCTACGATCCGGATTCTAAACAGCAGTCGACTGTTTGGGTGTTTCAAGATGAGCCAAAACCGACCAAAGTAATACGCGCACGGAGCACTTCGAAAAAAATGGTCGCCACGTTTGTAGCGAAAAGTGGCCACGTTGCGACCATCGTGCTCGAAGATCGTAAAACAGTTAATGCTGACTGGTATACCACTTTTTATACCAGAAGTTATCGGCGAGTTCCGAAAAAATAACCCAAGACGTCGTATAGTATTGCACCACGATAATGCTAGCTCGCACACCGCCCGGCAGACAATTGCGTTTTTAAAAGAACAAAACGTCGAAAATTTGGATCACCCGCCGTACAGTCCAGACTTAAGCCCTAATGACTTCTTCACTTTTCCAAAAATCAAGCAACGACTTCGTGGTCAACGGTACCGGACGCCTGAAGAAGCGGTTGAGGCATACAAAACGGCCATTTTGGAGACCCCGACTTCGGAATGGAATAAGTGTTTCGAAAACTGGTTCGATCGAATGAAAAAGTGTATTACATATCACGGTGATTACTTTGAAAAACAATAAATACCATTTAACACTTAAATTGTCTTTAGTTTTTTCAAACGACAGAACTTAAAAGGCACCCCTCGTATACCAGTTAATTTATTTATAACTGAATCAACAAAACATATTTTTGACATTATTGAAGATAAAGACAAAGAGACATCAAGCAAGCTTGCAAGCTTCATTTGAGCATTAGGGTTGCCACTTTTAATTTTTGCAAAAGTAAACCATTTGGAATATGTCCTAAGTTTAAAAATGGGGTCGTGTATCACACGGATCATTAAAATGTGGTCGATTTTTCGAGAAATCGCTAAAATAACTAAAAAGTTCAAAACACGCAATTTTTTTAATTCGGATCATATGGTCCAAAACTTTCAAAATGCTTGGTTTTGACCTAAGCCGACGCGACCGTACGGCAGTTTACGTCAATCTTACATTCAACATAGGTACATTTTGTTTGATTTCGATGGTTTCTGAAGTTCGCAAAATGCATCTTATCTTGCCCCAAAATTCGTTTAGCTCTTGGAGACCACAAAGCAAACTGTCTAAATTCATTTCAAGTCGTTTCAAGTTTTAAACTTAGAAAGTATATTCGTCAACTTTCATATTAAATGAAATTAATATGATTAATAATAATAATAATAATAGTTATAGTTATTTAATTATAGTTGTTTCGGCAAACGGTCTTATAGCGAAGAGTCTCGACCAACACCTCAAGAGACTCTCGCTAGATGGCTGGATCAAGGGCCAGATACAGAAGGCAGTACTCCTCGACACGGCACGTATTGTGAGGAGGTTCCTCTCTCTGCAGCCCTAACCACCGGTAGCTTGAGCCCTGCCCCGCTGCCGGCGGCACTCGTAGGTTAGGTTTTTTATAATGTCTATTTTTTTGTATTAGTATTGTTATTTTACTTTTATATTTGAATATTTGTTATAAAAAACCTAATGTACAGAAAATTAAATAAATATCTAAAATAATAATAATAATATCGGGGGACAATCTCACACAAATTGACCTAGTCCCAAATTAAGCTCTAGGCTTGTACTATGGGTACTAAAAAAAATTGTAATAAAATAAAATAAAATAAAAAATTTAATAAATTGTGTTGTAATTGTAATAAAAGTTGAACAAGTTGAACGCAATACGGGACCAGTAGTTTCGGCGGCACTCGCGGACTGACTGCATTGCGAAACTTACTTAAGGGTTTTGTTGCAACATGTGTCTTCGAATGCGCCGTTACTGTACTCAAACGGTACTATAAACTGTACTACGAGTATACTCAACAATGCACAATGGTTAGATGTAAGCTGATTGGATGGAGATCATTTTACAAAATAATCGAACATCAGTCTTACAAAATTATCCAGAACACGTGTCACGAGCTGTATGAAAGTATAACTCGGTCCCGTTCGATTGACGATTGCCGTCACCATTGTTTCACATGCGCTCTCATCACATTTCTTCCTACTGAGAATTGGCGTAAATGAAACGCCAACAGACGAAGCCAGCCAAACGGGGGAACGGCTGAATGGGCGACCTTTGCTTTGTTGACCGCGCTGTTGAAAGTGGGACGCGGCCCACTCATCTCGTTCAGTACCGAATAAAGTTCGCCAAAAGACTTAATTGCTTCTGCCAGGTTTCACGGCCACAACACCTAACACAAAGGTGTGTTGCTGCGACGATGTTTAGTATTTGTTTACATAGTAAACGGGTAAGTATTGTAGTAATGCAAAGTCTAACCCTTTTATTCAATTAATGCACAATAAACCCATTTTAGTTAAAGTATTATTTGACCCTTTCTGTCAAATTCTAATGTCATAAAGCCAGATAAGAACAAAACATACTTAAAACACACTTTAGCTATTCCGAGTTTATGATTAAGAGGGTAAAGATATCGGAACATTTTGATTGACCTAACCGAATTTCATGAACATTGGCTCACCACTGGAATAAATACAAACTTCTAAATCAAAAATACCGGATTGAAAACTGTACGGTTTCTAAGTGATGACCGACAAACGGACACTTTGATAGGCAAGGGCTTCAATCACCTTTATGTTTGAACCCTAGATGCGCTGGTTAGGGATTGATATAGGAAAAATCATCAGAACATTTGATTTTAATTTGGTCTACCAACAGAATTAATGCTGAAACTATCATACAATGCAGCATTTAACCTTACGCTGCGTTTACAGTAGTTTCTATATAAGTAGTTCTCGAATTAATTTGGATTCATTTCCATTTCCAGAGCACCGGAGATCCTAATGGGGGCGAACCACTACACCGCGGCGGTGGACGTGTGGTCGGTGGGCTGCATATTCGGAGAGCTGCTCGGCAGGAGGATCCTCTTCCAGGCGCAGAGTCCAGTGCAACAGGTTAACACGATCACTTTATTCACTTAGATAGGTTTATAGATGTTTTGGAAGTTGCCACAGTAGACCGGTACCAATGGACCAAGTTTTTGGGCGCGTCAGACTAACAGCAGGCCCGGAGGGCTGCAGCTATCTGTTAGAATGCGGTAAACTGCCAGGCTTATATAGACCAGTGGTCTGTTTGTCGTGGTGCTCACTTCATTGGCTATGGGTAGGGGATTCAAGAGTATGACTGGTCAACCTTCAGTCACGGAGATGCATTTAAAGAGGACAGTACAAATTTGAAGTCATTATAAGGGACCCGGTCATTGCCCATAATTATTTTCAAACACTTCTTAGTGTCTACAATGTAGATCAGGCTAATAGATTCTTAAAAAATACCTAAACAGATTATGACTAAAAATACAGACAATATAGATTTCATTTATTTAATTCTAAACAAATGTCTGATCTGAATAATATGTAGGGCATTGTAGGGTAGTTTTAAACAGTAATTATAGGTAGTTCGCAGTGAGAAAACCCTGTTGTTGCTTATACGAGTAATAAAGAATATTCCATACATGTTTCCAGTTGGAGTTGATAACGGAGCTGCTGGGCACGCCGTCGCTGGAGGACATGCGGCACGCGTGCGCCGGCGCGCGCGCGCACATGCTGCGACGCGCGCCGCGCCCGCCCGCGCTCGCCGCGCTCTACACGCTCTCTGTGCAGGCGACGCATGAGGCTGTTCACTTGCTTGCGCAGGTAACATACACGCTGTGTGCTTCAATGTAGTTCATCGCACATTACAACGTCCCGGCATCAGATCAGCACAGCCCCAGTTCAAAGTTAAACATTGAAAAGTGAGCTTTGATTTGTTTTAGTATGATTCAGTGGACGACGCGAGGCCCGCGACCCAGCAATTGTTTTTATTTTAACTTAAAAAATGTATCTTACTAACACAAATCAAAGCTGATTTTTCAATGTTTCATTTTGAGCTGAGGTGGTTCTGGTCCGGAGCCAGGGCGTTGTAGTGTGCTATGACCTTATGACTACGTCGTTTAGTAGTTAAAACTTGTGCAGGGTTCGAAGCCTAACATACCCTTTAACTTGCTGCCAAACCGTGTTCGCATTGTTGTTCCGATGTGCGGATAAGTCATTCCACCCTATTTCTTAAGGCTAGCAACGCATTGACAGGGTTAGGTTTGCTGTCATGATATTAACCCATTATGCCATTAGTAACCGTGGAGTGGCTAAGCTATCTGTCTAATTCAAATGTCATAATGACGATAAGGACAAAGCTTGGCTTTGCCACGGTTAGGGTGACGGCACCAATGATGGACACTTTTAGCTGACAGGCACCAGTAAACGACACTTCACTCTTAATTCAAATTTCATACGGTCCTAAATTGATTGTTGCAAAACAAATGAATAACCCTTATCTTCTGTAAAATAAGAATCAAGTGTCCATTATTGGTGCCTTGTCCATTACTGGCTCCATCACCCTACTCCGCGTTTATTTATAAGGGCATAGATGACTAACATACTACTTCGCCGTATTCCAGATGCTAGTGTTCGACCCGGCGAAGCGCATCTCGGTCGTCGACGCCCTGGCGCACCCGTACCTGGAGGAAGGAAGGCTGCGCTACCACTCCTGCATGTGCAAGTGCTGCTACAGCGCGCCGCCCGCCGCGCGCCACTACTCGCCCGACCTGGAGCCGTCCGCGCAGCACCCCTTCCATGACAACTGGGAGCGCAAGCTCACCTCCGTGCATCAGGTCAAAGGTAAGTCAAGGAGGCGTTTGTGGGCCATCGTCGCGTATCTAACAGGGTACAAACTTCCATCTTGCAAAAACGTGTTTGTGCTTAAACCATTACTTATTACATCGGTTACATGGACTTATTAAATAAGTTAGGTTAGGTTACACTTTTGACCACATGTAATTGTAAAATAATCCGGAAAGTATCTCTTTGCGAAATGAAGGTTTGTAAAATTATGTAGTTTGCTAAATGATGATATGGTAAAACATTTAGCGGTTTTTACATCTTAATGTCATTGGATAGAGCTTTACTGATTGGATTACTTATTGCGCGTCGATCCACCTCTCACATTCTAGACATAGAGACCAGAATTAAAAAAATAATGACAGCGCGAGTACAAAAACGCGCAAAATACACAGTATTGTTGCTCTCCTGGAAAGTTGATCAAAATGAATTGACCGGTGTTGCTAGATAAGCGACGCAATGTGGGTAGGACCTTGTATGTACAGTCTACCTCGGCCTCTATTCTACGCGGTAAGTGTTATTGTATTTTTATTATCTCGGCCGCCATTACTGTCCAGTAAATAAGAGCTATCAAAACGTTGACAATACGATAATAGGTCAAAGACGATATGGTTTTTACCGCCTATCTCTAATCTCGGCCTTGCTGACCTGTTGCCTAGTATTCGCATTGCGTCATTAAAAAAACTTATCGTGTCATTAAAAAACGAAGGAATGTACATGTCCTAATGTAGGTCTTGCGTTTGGGATCTTATTTGGTTTGGAGATTCTCTGTATATTGAGGGGGAAATCTTAAGACGCGAATTTGTAGTAAAATATTTTTTCTTACATTATGTTAAACGAGCAATCAATTACCGTTAAAGTATTACCTAAGCTTTTCTTAAGTGTTTAAAACGTAAAATGGCCTGATGACTGAGAACAATGATTTGTTTGGACTTAAATTACGGGGTTCCTGTTTAAATTTCAATACGATTGAGAGACGTGGGACAGACAGCAAAAATTCTGATATGTAATTTATTTTTAAAAGAAGATTTACGTCTCAAAGCACCTATTTCTAGTAAGGAAACCCCCAACCCAAAACAGGTGATCTGTCTACCTATACCTTTATGAGTTTTTGTTAGTCTGTCTGTTGTTTATCACCTCTTAACTAGATTTTAAACAAGCTTGCATTCTGTTGGTAGCTTTCAGCTAAATTACACAGTTGGAGGTTTAAAAAAAGTTCAATCTGTATTTAACGTTTGATGTTCTGTTATTCACACTAACGTTATCGCATTTCAATCCGCAGAGGAGATTCACAAGTTCATAGCGGAGCAGCTGCAAACGTCTCGCGTGCCGTTGTGCATCAACCCGCAGTCCGCGGCGTTCAAGAGCTTCGCAAGGTAAGGCGCCGCAACCGCAACCAACAACCAACCGCCAACCGCCACCAACCGACACTAGGTGATTTCTTTGCGATACATAACCTAACACGCTCTGCTATTTAGCGACCACCCGCACCCGTTTGTGCCACGATAGATTACCCCCAATTCAAAAGGGACTTGCGTACATAATATTCCACTTTCCTATTAAGTTAACCGATCGGAATATTCTTTACGGTAACCAACTCTTGTAGAGATGGCTCTTTTGACTTGGCTCGATAGGTCCCGTGCGGTGACGTGCAGACAACACTGCTTTAATTTGATAGTGTTACTTGCGCACAGTTTTTATGTGTAGTTTTCGAGTAACAACGATCGGTTATACCACACACATTTGAATTTAACATCTATTTATGTTGGACGTCTCTCCTACTAGCTATAATGTCTTTGGTATGATCGATTACCGTTTAGTTCATTTGTAAGCGTTTTGAAAATTGCCATTAACAGTAGAAAAGCTTTTGTCCGTAATCCACCGTAAAGCACTTCAGTGTTGTCTATGCGCCCGCTTTAAAGTAACGAAGATAATAAATCAGAGAAAGCAAATGGTCATCACAACTGTATGCGTGGCGCGGTGCGAGTCTGTTAGAGCCCGCCGGCCGGCCGGCGGTCGCAGAAGCGCCTATGTCGACTCCCGCCTGCTCCCGTCCCTCCCGCCTCGTAGCATTGTGACTGTAGGTTTGTGCGATTGTACAATATTCCACCTGCGCAAAGAACATTTTCGCCAAACCCCGAGTTTTGCATGGGTTTATTTTATTCTGTTTATATATCATTTTTTCAACGCTTCGTTGAAACAACGCCGCACCGACCCGCTGTTTTCAAGCCGAATCAACCCTCTTGAAATGGTGGTGCCTCCCGCGCTTTCTGTACCATAGCATTGTTGAGTAGTTTAATAACGTTCTGCTTTTTTTTCTGTGTTCCTGCGACAGCTCTAGAGCGGGTTCGAAAGCAAAAGTTTGTTCCCCTTTCAAGACGGCGGCAAAAATACTACTGCTATCGCCCGTGATATTTCTGTGCGCCGCGTAGCCTCGCGACCCAGTAAGCGCTTCCGCACGCTATCGCCTTGTGTTGTCCATCCATTATCGGGCGTCACTAATACTCGACTCGGCTCAACGATTGTTCTTGTTTGGATAATAAATAAAACCCAAGATCTAAACTTCTGCCCCCAACATTTTGTTGACAAGCACATTCGCTCTCGCCGGGTGTATTTTGGCAGCTTGTTACCGCGACAACGCGGTAAGGCAATGCTTTCGACCTTTAATCCTTAAAAAATTAGTGCCCTTTAGGCAGTTCAAAGTTAAATCAAGCTTCACTAGATAATGCGTGCTTCATATCGTTGTGTTCAACTGTAGGTTGAATTTACGGAAATATTTCAAAGCTTTGCCTCACCGTACGGATGTCGTTTCGGTAATTTCAAAAGGGTTGATTGTTACCAATACTCGCTCCGTCGTTGCCCGGTGTGGTTGCATGCTGACTCCCACATTTTCTTGCTTTTGTGATTAGTGTCTTATTTTAATTATGTCACACAAACTTCCTGTAGCTGAGTTGATAGTTATAAAAATGTCTAGTGCACTTTTTGGTTAATGTTGTTTGTGATTAAAGGGTGTTTTTTCAATATATTAATTACTCAACTGGGATTTTTTAGCTTCATTCTTAATTTACATAGTAAAAGAATGGAAGAGAACTGAAATCAAATTGTCATATTTTAATCTTTGCATGGCGTTTTAAAAATCAAACTTGAAAATAAAGTGGTCACTTTGTTTAATTTAATGTTTTATTTTAATAAATTTGGCACTTTTGTATTATATATTTCCTTCTTATTCATAAACACTCCATAAACGTATTTTAATTAAATCTATTACGCGTTTATGAATAAGAGGGTTCACGTTTAAATTATTTACATATCGGCTTATAGTAATGATGACATTAAAATACACTAAACACTCAAGAACGAAATTGTTATCCTCTAATTTGATTCGAACATTTGGTTCGTTTTAATCAGTGAATCAAAGGTTCTCTTTAGATTTGGAGGAGTTGCTGGGATAAAGTTGTTGTAGGTACGCATAATAGTGGGCCATTGTGGCATCTTGAGTTTCCGTTTTTGCATTAAAATGTTTGTTCAAAATTATTATAAATATTTTGAATTTACTGTTTCAAGCAAAATCGGTGCTTTAGATGGTGTCGTAGTGCATGTGTAGAACAGAGAGCACAGTGCCATGCACTTGGTTGTGGTGAAGATTGAGATATTTATTATTCAGTAGCATTTTTTCTTATTGGACCAGTAGTATTGGTTTGTGATGCAGTTTTGCTATTTGAATTCTCTTTTATTATCATAGTTTTGTGATGAAAATCTTAAAAAATGGAAATGCATGCTAAATTTTTCCAAGGTTTTTGGATTCGATGTATAATTTTAACGATAGGTATATTCATATCAATAGCAGAATTCACTGAATCTGCCGTGTCTATATAAAGTGCTCGTAAAATTGTAGCGCTTTCGTGTGTTATGGGTTAATAATAGTCACGTTGCTGTGCAGTAACGCATGACCGGCATTATCTGTACTTATATGCTGTTTGTAAAAGAAGCCATAAAGATGAATAGGTACAGTCTGAACCATCATGGAATAAAATATGCGGTTTCTATGAGGACCTTGGGAATATTTTAACTTTTGTTTTGTATTATTATTTAATGTATATTCGCCGTAATAACAGATTATGTGGACTAAAATGTACAGATCTTAAAAGATAAAAAAGGCGAATGGACTAACCGACGGACGGACAGACGTTGTAGGTTTAGTAATTGGCTTCTATTTAGAACGAAACTTTCGTACTTAGTTTAAAGTTATCAAACAAATAGTAAACATTCATTTGTTTGGGACCTTGTTATGTGTTTAACATTTAAATTGTATTTAACGTTTAATTTAAACGTTTAAAGTTAGTTAGAAATAGAAAAAAACTATTAATTTGACCCACAGTTCCATAAAGGTATTAGAATCATTAGCAAAACATTCCGATTATATTCGCATAGTTCCTAGATGCCCGATTTGACAGCTGTCAACTCAGTAAAAAATATGTGTTTGAGGTTATATTTTGTACTGCGTTGACAGCTGTCAAATCGGGGCCTTTGAATTGCGCGACTATAGTGTGTATGGTTATAGCCCGTAACACCGAAAGCAGCATGTTGGTATTTGAATAGTTAGTGATCACGTACCGAATCCAAGAACCTGTCTTGTGGCGTGGGTGTGGTCCACCGCGCGCCCCGACTGACGCCCGCTCAGCTCCACAGTGGCGCACCCGTCGGAGCTGCCGCCGTCGCCGCACCAGTGGGAATGACGCGAGTCCAAGCGCGGCTGCGACAAGCGACGCGCGCTCTACACCGACACGCGATAACCGAACCGACATCAGAAGCCTTATGGGAATAAATATTCTGTTACACCGAGAACATTCTCCGGTGAGCTCTCGATTATGTTAGTATTTAGAACGTTCTTTAGTATGTACATGGTGTGTTTTGACCATGAAGTTGGTAGCGTATAGACGTCCAATGTGTGCATGTTGAAAATATGACTGTCATCAAAAAACCAAGTAAGAAACGGGAAACGAACAACAACGCTTTGTAATCTGTGCAAATGACAGGTTGTCACCTATCGTCTAGTTTGGTACGTACAGTAAAGGAAACTAAAAGACATCTTTTTTCGCTCTTGTTACAATGCGAATAAGACATAAAATGGTACGTCTTTTTGTTTCCCTTATTGTACAGTTAAACCAGAGAATTAATAGTACTCGGGTATCTATCGCTTTCACTCACTTTCTCACATAGCAAATGTACTGACAGATGCCTACCAGAATAGATGTGACAGCGATACACAGCCGAGTCGAGTACTAATTATACTGTGGTTTATATGAAGGTACCATTTAAAAAAAGTTGGAAATAGTCACGCGTCTATGTCCTATTTGTTCGTCTATACGCTAATATATTCTAAGTTTATGGTTTTGGTTTATGTGTTGATAGATTTGATTTTGTCTGAATACAAGAAGGCCCGTATTATTAACTCATCTGGGTTGAGATGGCCGTCACATGATGCGTAAACGTCAATCCATAGAAAACTCTCATTCTTGACATTTCTTGAGACTGGCACCACAGCGAAGATCTGTTTATTAACATGGCCCTTAATTATGTAAACCGTTTGCTGCATTATCATTTTTCATTTACAAGAAAACTATCAAGAAGTAAATTAAACCAACACATACTAGTCCGTTAGCTAGTGGTTCATTGATTTGCTTTCTAATAAGACTAATAGATATAGCTAACTAAAACTGATAATGTGGAAACCGCACCATACCTCATCGCGATAATAATATAGGAGCGCTTTCGTGTTAGATGTAATTGTATACACTTTTCATCTGTAAATGCTTGCACGAGCCGATTATTTGGTAAAATACGCCAAAAGTCAAAGAGTCGTAGCGAGACTTTAATCAAATAAATTAAATCAAAATATGTGGCTGAAATACTGCCGATATGATAGCAATAATATATGTACCTGTCTAAAACGCTCGTGCAACATCGTAAGCAAAATCAGAATCAGTTGAGGCTTCCTGTGACGTCACTACCAAATATCATTTATCCTATTTAAATAGTGTATAGCGTTGTGTGGGTAGTTTAGCGTAAATCGGTTCGTTGGAAGATAGAGCGCAGTCGAGTCGAGCGAGACTTAAATTGTATACAACGAAACATCGCTCATGTGACTCTACGAATAAGTCATCGGTTCAAGTGAAAAGGACACAGTGAAAGGATTCGAGAAGAGTTTAAAGTGAAGTGTTACGCAGTAAATGCGGATTTGAATAGACTTGGAGCGTTTCTGAACGCGCTTGAGTAGATCTTTTGAAACGAACAAGTTCGAAGAGGTCTTGCAACTGTAACAGCTAGCCCTTAGTCTAGTTATGTTCATTAATTTAGTGACTCAGTGTAATTGTACACTTGTATGTAATTAACGTGTAGGGTTCATTGTGTGCCCCGTTGGTTTTTGTATGGACATGCTAGCAATAAACGTTGCAATATAAATAATTATTAATTTGTAATTTGATTTTCAATTTATATGACCGAATTATTGGATGATTTCTTTGTGTTCTCTATTTTTAATCTACAACTAAGGGCGCGTACAGACAACGGCGTCGTACTTAATGTAGATTTCAGTTGTACGCCAACTCGCGAATCTCTCAGCCGGCAGTCTGTACGCGACTTTACTTTAATTGTAACATATGTGTATCTTAAGCTTACTCCTAAACACCATTGTATGTAACATCGACTGAACATTTTTACGTAGTTAGGATAGATACAATTAGAAGTATTAAAACTACTAACCTATTCGATACAGCAAGTATATTGATAGAAAAAGTACGAGTTCTCAGTACTATCATCGCTGTAGTGAGATCTATAGGAATGTAAATGTAATGGATACCTGTGTATTTCAAGCATTTATAGATTTAGAGGTTTGTAATGAAATAAGTATATTGGAGTGTGTTAGTGCGCGTGGTGACGTAGTTAATTCTTTATTGGCATAATCGTATGAATATTCGTACTATAATTAGTTCAAAATTGATGTTTCTATTGCGTTCGTAGTTCACGCCGCTAACATTTAGTCTAGGGACTCGGTGTGAGTGTCAAGAGACGTAGCCTTAAAACTAGTTCAAAACTATATAAACGATAACAAGAAAACATGTAAATAGATGAAACGTTAGTGTTAATTAGACTAGTATGGTTTGGGAGGTACGCCGTAGTCAGCCCACATGTTTTGAGGTTGGCCTTCTCGATGCAACCGTTGGACTTACATAATGAGAGCAAAATAAATTTGACTTAAATAATACCCTAAAGAAGCTAAGCAAAGCGCGCTATGGGTATTCATGTTCAATCAAACTATTGGAGTGAACCCGATAGGTTGGTTAAGTGTGACAAAATCTTAACAGTAGAAAACATACTCTCACAGCACCTTCATTATAGTACGCTATAGCTTTTCGCCATAGAATCAAGTAGTCGTCCGTTTATATCCTTAGAAAAATTATACATCAGTCAGGATGACATTTGACTTGTTCAATCATGATTAAAGACTCCAAAAGACCTATTACGATGGTTGCAACGAAAAGGTATCAATGGTACAAATAAGAGGCCGCTTTGCCTGTGCGTCAAATAAATTAAAGCCAGCGAGTTTCCTCAACAATCTACTTCACAACTGGGTTGTGATTCTCTCAACAAGCAAAGGTGATCGTTCGCTCGAGTGAAGGTCCAAGCGGCGAGTTTAAGTAGTCCCGACAGAGCGAACAAAACACATTTTAGCGCGTGTATTCAATTTGGCAGCATGACATCACGAACGTATAAGGCTCCCTAATTGACAATGCACGCGCTAAATTGTGTTTTGTTCGGTCGGACGGGACTACTTAAACTCGCCGCTTTTATTCGCTCGTCCGTTCGACCGGCCGTTGTTTTATGAGAGAATAACACACCTGGGGTCCTACTTTGAAAATCGAAGTACGAAGTTACGTTAGCTCTATCCTTCTCTCGATTTACGAATGACGAGTGACAGGGAAGGATAACGTAACTTTGAACTTCGATTATCAAAGTAGGACCTCAGGGTAACATTAAGTGTACATATTGAACACTTGTTGGCTTCTGTCTATTTGTGCGGCAGCAACGGCCGCGACACAAGCCTTGCCTTACTCCGGTAACTGTCACTGTGATCCGTTAGGCGTAGTAATTTGAACCGGAGGCTGCGTCGCAGGCTCTTGGTGTATTTATCTACTTTTGTCGAGTTGTGTATGACGCAAGTTTCTGACAAATCTTTGTTTCCATTCAATTAGTATAGGCAACTCAGACAACCCGTATGTAAAAAGTAATATCATAATGGGGAAGTCCATCCTCGTACTGAGATAAGATATACATTTTTATCTATTGTTTTAACACACATCAAGAGCTTGTGGCTAGCCTCAATACACACCCGTATACATTCACTTTATGTGAGAACCTGTACATATAGGCAAGTGATTTTTCCATGTATTATTGTTTTTTTTTAGAAGTTGCTTTCCGATCGACTTTAGTAGGATTATTCGAAGTAGTTCCTTTTAGCAGTATCGTTTGAAGGAAATATGACTACTATTTTCATATACTAAAGGAACTACTGTGGATAAGCCCTTTTGTAAGCTAAGCGTATTCCAGTCTAGATACTATTATTTAGTTAAACGATATTCGGTCCACGACATAACATCACATTTGATGGCAATTGAGACGTTTACTTATAACTTATTAGTGCCAGACTGGGATCTGCTTGATATTCATAACATTGTAACGTTCGATTGGATGTATGTAAATAAGAATAAAATATGTACCTAGACGCTTAGGGACAATCGGCGTTCGAGTTAGGTGCGCTCGCGCACGCGGCCCGCGCCGGTCGACACGCTTCTTATTTTATGTCCCGAACACTCTTGGGCATGGGATGGGCCTTTATTACTACATGTAATCAATATATGAAGTGAACCAATTTAGTCACGAAGGGAATATCCGCATCTAAATTCAAAATAAAACTACTGCGGAGCGGTTCTTGGGTTCCATGAGAAAAAACTCGTCTCGTTCCTCCATAATCTTGTAGGTGGGTACTGCGCATGTCCAAGTGTGCAGCGGGCTTTATGTAATGTACGTATCGCGTTTCCAGACTTTCAGAGATCTCGTATATTTTAAGTTTCGCGTACACGACTGTCTTAACATACACAAGTGATCTTTAGTTGTAGGGCACCACGTTTACTTTCCTCTCGTAGTACGGTCAGTCAGCGGCTTTTCTATTATTATAATAATTTACTCGAATTACTTATTAAGTCACTTGCGAGGAAGATGTCCTTATGAATTATTTGACTTAGGTATGTAAATAAATACAATGTTTAAGTTCTTTCAATAACTCTTAGTTTTTACTCAATACCACCACAATTTATTATGTAATCCTGATTTATACTTAAAAACAAAAAAATACAAAAAACTATTAATTGACGATGTCGTTCGTGATTGTTTTCTCTTATTTACCAGTCGTAATGTACATAGTAGGTATTTCGTGCACTGATAGTCGGTTTTAAGTTACTCTAACTGTAGGTTAATATCAAATGGCTGTATTAATTCTCGTTCAGATGCCCAAGACAAATGTTCACTTATAAGACTTAGTAGTTGGAATGTTTGCTCGCGATAGCATCGCCTCTGTCAACATCTCCTATGTATAGTTGGTTTTAGTTAATTTTGTATGATGAACTCTGTAGTATTTAGTTCTGGTAATGAGACAGAGTGCAAGTGTAATGTAAATATTATGATACGTGTTTCTGTCGTGTACGGAATTAGTTGCATTTTACCATTGTTGCGACCTGCCAAAACTATTGTAATAATTTTTGTAGCGTTTTGTGTGCGCGGCCATTTTCGTTACAACTGTATTTGTTTGCGCTCAAGTCGAGCGGAGCGGGAATGACCAGATAGTTTGAGCAATTCGGACAAATGGTCGGTTCCGCTCCTCTTAGCTTAAGAGGATTGTGAATCTAAAATTTCCGTACAAAGTAATATAACGTTTCTCTCCCCTTAAACCTATTCCCTTTTTTTTTCGATTTTTGTATGTGTTTTAGTTAAGTATTATGAAAAACTAATAATTTTTCTTGGAAGGAAAAAAAGTTTTTCATATTAACTGTAACATGTTTAAAAATCGTGGAAATCGAACTTGATTTAGAGGTGAGAAACATCGCCGGAGCTAAAGTTGTACGTTTTTTTGACAGTTACGAGATAAAAGCGTCTGTTCACAATCCTCTTAATCCCATTGGTGTATAGTGTATTGTCAAGTTGAAGTGCAGCTTGTAACGGTGTGGCCGGCAGACGTAGATCGCGCGAGCTATTCGCAGCTGTAACATCGGCTCGCGGTACTGTAACAATAAAACTACTGCATAATTCTCTTGGGTTTTACTTCACTCCCCAGATTTGACCCTGTATAGCCTAGGCCTATGGATCGACTGTCGAAAACGACTAACAGCGGTCCAGAGTCTGTCATCAGTTCGCCCGACTGAGATACCTTAAGAGGCCACGTATGCTCGTCCACACAAGAATGAAAAGGGACGGCTTTATGCGCTTCCGCGCGAAGAACGTAAGATGGAGATATTTTACGCGCCCCTTGATGGCAGCGTTAAACTCAAATACTTAATTGATCTTTACTTTAAGCCACAACATTTATTTAAATAATCGTTTACCGGGGCTAAAAAGTTATATATACTCAACTATTGAATCAAAAATTGTAGGCTTACGAAGATCGACCTAAAAACATGCGAACAGTTGTCATGTTTGAAAAATAAAACTCGAAATATTATTTCTAATCGTGTTTTCACGTTTTAGTCTCAAGGAAATATAGGCTTTATAGTTATTGAGATCGCGTAACGCTTAACAATATGTGGCCTCTTAAGATAAATCTAAATCTAATTCTCTAATTCTGTGTTCTAAATTCGATAGACTGACAGGCCAATAGCGGCCGGCAGACTAAGACATTTTACCCTGAGTGCTTGGTTTAGTTAGACTACGACACTACATATATACCGTACACTTGCCCCCTTACTAATAAACGTTGTGTATAGCTATACAATGTTTTGTCCTTATCTGTCATTGCGACATTTGAATTACCTTTGAATTTGAACACCGAGTATCTGTACAGTCACCAGCGATAATATATTATCCAACATAGGGCACAAAAATATCTGACACTTCTCTATTACTAGAGATATAAGAGCGTGCCAGATGTTTTCGAACGCAATGTTGCATAATATATTATTGCTGGTGACTGTACAGATACTCGTATTCACGCGTCTGTATCTAGTGTATACACTTACCTCCTTACTAATAAACGTTGAGTAACTGTGGTATAGCTATACAATGTTTTGTCCTTATCTGTCATTGTGACATTTGAATTTGACAGATAAGGACAAAACATTGTATAGCTATACCACCGTTACTTAACGTTTATTAGTAAGGGGGTAAGTGTACGGTGTATAGTGTCGTAGTATAAACCAAGCTTAAGGCACTTGTTCCACTGCCGGCGACGAAGCGATTAGCAATCGCGGATCGGATCAGGTGGCAATAAAAGAGACGGGCATCGTCGGTGGTCGGACGAGTGCCTAAGGCCGGCCCATCTCTGCGGGCCGCGGAAGGGAAAATCTTTTTCACAACACTGCTCGGAAATATGGCCATAGATGGTCTTGTTTGGGGTCACAAAACGTCACTTATAAGGACAGACCAAGAATGTTTTTGTCGGCCTGTTTGCTGATTGGTCGAGAACATTGTTGTCCAACTTTAAGAACCATTGAAAATCAATCAATCAATTTTTGTGTCATAGCTCCTTAAAATGAAAAATTGAATTCGACCAATCAGAACACACCATTTTGTGTCGTAAAATATTAGGTGTGTTTTTGCTAAAAGATACACAGACTAAAAACTATGTCACTGCTTTTTTTTTAAATGTAATTCAAACCTGGCCCCTAATCTCGAACCACTAGAGATTAAATTACATGGGAGATATGGCGAAACAAATACAATTTTATATGTAGTTGACATCTTCATCTCGCATGTTAGTTTATTAATCTCGAGTGCCACGAGAATAGGGGCCCAGATTAAAAAAAGTTATCTATAGTAAAATTGGTGGTGTTGTCACATTAACATGAATTAAAATTTGAGTTTTGATATGATTATTTATTTTATTTACTCTCAGTAATTGTGAAAAGCACTATGTCTGCCTCGGTAGAAAGTGCAATTTATGGACTCGTACACTAGACTACTACGTTTCGGCCCTCTATATGACTCGTCCAAAAATCGCGTACTTTCTATCCTCTGCAACAATGTACTATTGCTGGGTACCTACCTGACCAGAAATCGGAATATGAAAAAAAAAAATGAAAATACCGTAAAAGAAGATCACCAAAAGAGAAATAAAAATAAAAATCGGCCAAGACATCGGATGATACAAGCATTTTATATCGGTAATTAGCTAATTAGACAGCGATTAGACAGAAAGATCCGATATGCACTGTGACGTCATGTAACAGGTCGGCTATATATAAACTCCATGTTTAATTCTGTTTTTCTAGAAAGAGATAGGAACAAACCTTTGTTGACTTATTTATATCTGGGGTATTTTTATAGCTATTCAAAAATGATTTTTCACCACTGTTTCTTACATTAATCACCATTTATTGAAGCTGTGAAAAAAGTCAGGATCACGAATATTCCCTATTGCATACTTTTTAGGGTTCCGTAGTTAAACTAGGAACCCTTATAGTTTCGCCATGTCCGTCCGTCCGTCCGTCCGCAGCCTAGCTCAGAGACTTTTAGTACTAGAAAGCTGTAATTTGGTATGAATATACATATTAGTGACGCCAACAAAGTGGTAAAACAAAATTTTTTTTTTAGTGTTTACACGTAACGTCGGGGATGTATTTTTTTTTCTCGTCTACCCCATATATGGGGTGTCGTTGGATAGGCCTTTCAAAAACATTGTGGGTTGTGAAAAAAAATATCCGTTTATGAAATATTAAGCTTTAAAGCGCTAATTTTTGTTAGAGTCAAGTGTCCCCCCATCTACAGCCAAAACTACAAATACTAAAAATCTGAAAAATATCTTAAACGAAAGCACATACCTATAATGAATTTAATAGGATAACTATCACGACTAAGTAGACTTCATTGATCCTTGAGTTACAAACGGTTTAAATGTTTATACCTACCGGAAACTTATTTGCAGTGTTGGTAAACTAACCGCGACCTATGTCGATGTATGGGGATAACAGTTTTCCAACGGCAAAGTTAAGTTTGTCGCGAGGTCTAATTTGTTTGTAGTAACGGCCTCGGAACCCTACACTGAGCATGGTCCGACATGCTCTTGCCCGGTTTTTTAACAATGAATGAGGCAAATACGAGTATACATATATATTCACCATACACTGCATCCCTCGTTTGAATAATAGAAAATAATTTTACACTTTGTGAGAACAGTAAATAAGGAATTTAAACTTTTATATATAAGCTCGTACCTATCGGTACCAATAAGTACCTATTTGAGGAAATTGTGTTACAGAAATTGATAATGATTGACATATCGCACTGCTAGATCAAAACAGCAGTAACTAAAAATACAACTGTATTTAAAAATCAACTTTAATACAACTTCTATGAACTTATAACAAAACTAGCGAGGATTTTGAGTTAATACTGTTTTGGCCTAGCAGTGCGATATAGCGACTTATGTTTAGTATTACTTATAATTAAAGGTCAATTAGAGTCAAGATTAATTGCCAGCAAACACTTTATACGATAAGCTGTCAACTATTTAAATATAGGTGTACACTTTTGCACCTTATTTCAATGTAATAAGGCGCAATATGTTTGTACTGGACCAGAAATTTCAGGTGTAACCATAAAAATCGTTGCCTTTTATTAAAACTGAATCGATTTACTGGAGTAAAATGTGCTTTATTCATATTGTAAATGGGCAAAATTTTATGGCGGTCGATAATTTACCTTTAAATAAATAAATATCAAGGGACAATCAAACACAAATCCATCTAGTCCCAAAATAAGCTGAACGCTATTACTATGGGTCCTAGACAACGATAAACATCCCACTCACATGATTTATTTGCCCACCTGCTGGCCTTTGGCCTAAAGCACTCTCAATCGCAATTGACTTCAAAGTGGAACAGTTGTTTTCATTTTGTTTGCAAACTCGCCTTCGACTTTCAAAATGAAAACGATTGCGATTGCGTGTGCTTTAGGCAATAGGCCCGCTGTTCGCAGAGCGGACAACTGGACATAAAACCTATACTACCCTACCTACCCCCCACAATGCGAACAAAAAGGTGCGGACAAGTGGGAATAGCCCATATAAAGAAATACATACAAAACATCCAAGACTTATTCTATATTAATATTATAAAGAGGTAAAATTTGTGACGTTGTAAGGGGTAGGGGATCTGGATCTACTGAACCGATTTTGGAAATTCTTTTACCAGTGGAAAGCCACGTTATTTGTGAGTGTCATAGGCTATATATTAACCAAAAAAAACATCTTTATGGCCCAACGAAGTGGGCACGGGAACAGCTAGTAACAAATAAAGAGAGATACATTTCCTCGGACTCGCTTGCACGTAAATGTTAACCCTTTTTTTTCACGCTGGAGAAACGCTTTTCAGGTCCAGGAGGACCTGGGATGGTTATGGTGGGACTCGCCAACCGAGAGCGGCCGGAATACACACTAAACAACCAGCGGTGAACCATCTGCGTCCTTCGGGGAGGTGCCACGCGACCACGAGCAAGCGCATTCAGCTGTGGCACCTCGACGCTAACAACTCCGGGAGGGTGCCTTGGTTTACGTAAATTTTAACCCTAGGTTAAACCCAGGTTAACAGGTTAATTTGGTAAAATTGTATGCTCTTTATATGAATCTGACATTCTTTAATAATTGGGGTTAACCTAGGGTTAAATTTACGTCCACGGACCTGCTCGGTTGTCCGAGTGGGCGGAGAGGTGTACTCCGACGTGGCGCGTCCTCGGGTGGTGGATAGAGGAATGCTCCGGCTCAACTTGCTCGCAAAGTTGACGTTTGTCCTTTGCGGTCGAGTTGCGCTGGGGTAGGGCGGAAGCCTCGCGAACCAAAAACTGGGGGGGAAATGGGTAGGTTAAGTTAGGTTAAGTTTAGAGGTTAGGGAGCGGGCTTGGTGTGCACTAACAATGTCGTCAAGCATTCAAACCGCTCAAAAATAGGGGAGGTACGTCAACTCCCATATTACCCGTTACCCGCGTGTCTCGCTTCAACAACCCCATCATTGACGTTCATGGGGTAGTCGTGAGACTCCGACACGGAGGGCTTGCCTTAGCTGGCCGGCCCGCGAAGTAGAAAACTTCACTAAAAAATCACCCCTAATCCGAAGCGGTAGCGTACTGCGAAAGGTGAAAGGCTGAAGGGTAAATCAGCCATAACGTTACGCTCCTGCCAGGGCACCAGCCGACACCCTGTGTAGGTAAATGTAGGCTCATATAGGTACAGGGGGCACTGCCTATATGGTTTCTCTTCCCCCATGCTCGTGGGATTTAGCATGGAAAACTTAACAAAAAACCAAAACCAAAATCAAACTGAAACCGATGAAACAACGACGAACTGCTTGAATATGGACACTGATAACGATATTGCTAAGAATAATGACGAACAGGTGGTGAAGGCGGGCGCCTCAAAGGCGCGGGCCAACACTAGCGACCAAGGCTTGATAAAGGATATTAATACTGAGCGCTACCTTCTTCGTAGTAGACCATTCGACGCTGCCTCGACGGAACCGGGTTCCGGCTCTGAAACTGAGACAGAGGCGAGACGAGCAGGAAAAACGGTAGCCAAACCGCAGCGTGGAAAGGCTGTAAAAGCCGGACGTGGGTCAGGACGCACCCGAGCTAAGAAAACGCTAGAAGTACAGAAAGAGGAAGTCTCTCTGGAACGCTCACTGCAAGCTCGGGTTTTCCGCAAGGAAACGAAACGCGCTTGCCCCAACATAGAAGAAGATGAGGTCCAGATTTATCAGGACCCCAATACACTCACCGCTGAAGAGCTAAGAATGTATGCCGGGCAAAGGACAGCTACAATAATAGAAGTGGCCCAAAAGTCTGGCAACCTGAAAGGGCCTCTCATCAGAAAGCTGAAAGACTCAGCTGCGGCCCTGCAAGAGGTTGTGGAGGCCTTGGCCTTGAGGACAGAAGTTAAAGAAGCCGAGGAGACACGCCGTCTTAGGGCGGATAATAGCCGTCTACGAAGAGAACTTGACAACATAAAATCTGAACTAAAGTCACATCGGCGTGAATTTTCCGATATGAGAGCCTCGATGGCGGCCGCTAGCCTACAACCACCCCTGGCTACGACGGGCACCGATGTGTTAGAGGAACTGAAGCACTCTATTATATCTTCTGTCGGGGCAATGATTAACGCCCGGTTTGAAGGTATCGAAGAGCGGCTTCTGCCGGCAGCTAGGAATCAGCCTCCACCTCCTTTAGCTACTGATAGACCAAACGACAGAGCATCGGTCTCCAAACCCCTCAAAACAACTTCCGAGGCTGCCCGTCAGATACCAGCTAAAGCAAAAGTGGTAAAGAAATCGATTGCCAACAAACCCGTAGCTACAAAGACACCGATGTCTGAAAAAGAAGTGCAAGCAGTGCAAGAAATTGCAACCGTATCTGCGCCAGAGACTGCCCCTGCGGCTCAAGACGGAGACGATTTTATTGTCGTAACAAGAGCCCGCAAGGGCAAAAAGAAAAAGACTGACTTTACCACTTCAGCGGACTGTACGACAGAAGTCGCTAGGCCCACCAGAGCATCAGCGACGATGGTTAAACGGGCGACCAAGCCAAAACTGTCATCTCCTCGTACCGATGCAGTGATAGTTACACTGCAGACCGAAGCGGCCGAAAAAGGTGTGACCTACGCACAAGTGCTTGAGAGGGCGGAAGAAAGCGTGAATCTCGCAGAATTTGGCATTTCTACGGGATTTAGGGTTCGCCTAGGTGTAACTGGAGCCAGAGTCCTAGAATTACCAAAGAACGACGATCCTAAATGTGCGGATAAGCTGGTAGAAAAGCTCCGATCGGTCTTGGAGTGGCCAGCGTAGTCCAACCCACTAAATGTGTTGACGTGCGCATATCGGGGCTGGACGACTCAGTGACTAAAGATAAGGTAGTTGTTGCCGTGGCTAAAGCCGGCAGCTGCCCTTTAGAGCTGGTGAAAGCCAGGGATATCCGATCTGGCCCTGGGGGGATGGGTACGGTTGTGGTGAGATGCCCTATTACAGCGGCCAAAACTCTATCGGAGTCCAGAAGAATTCTGGTTGGCTGGAGCTCGGCAAAAGTCCAGGTGCTGGAGCAGCGCCCATTACGCTGTTATAAATGCATGGGCATTGGGCACACTAAACCGCTTTGCCCATCAAATGTTACCCGTGATGGTCTTTGTTTTCGTTGTGGATTAGAAGGTCACCGATCAGCTGGCTGCAATGCAGCGCCGCGTTGCGCAGTGTGTACTGATGCCGGCAAGCCATCTGGCCACGAGATGGGAGGTATAGGGTGTAAACCTCCCCCAATGAAAGGCAAGGTGGTCCTACGTTCCTCAACCGCCACGGGCGCCGGACACCACCAGGTGCGAGAGGAAGTTAATAATATAATGTCGGAATGAGTTCGTCACGAGACATTAGTTTTCTACAGGCGAATTTAAATCATTGTGCTGGAGCCCAGGACTTGTTCTTGCAGTCCATAGCAGAATGGCAAACGGACGTAGCAGTGGCCTGCGAGCCCTACTATGTGCCCCCTCAGGCTCTCTGGGTTGGAGACCTAGACGGCCTGGTAGCAGTCACCACAAGGGCAGATACTAAACATCCACTAGCTTCACTCGAGAAGGGGTCAGGATTTGTGGTGGCGGGATGGGGAGAACTCGTAATAATAGGCACATACTTCTCTCCTAATCGCAGTTTAGTGGAGTTCGAGACGCATCTTGACTCCGTCCGGGCAGCCGTAAATAGATGGGCGTCGAGACCCACTATAGTTCTGGGTGACTTCAATGCCAAGGCTCGGGCATGGGGAAATACTACCACTGATGCACGAGGATCGGCTGTTCAAGTCTGGTCCTTCCAAGCAGGTTTGTCTTTGCTGAACAGGGGGGATGCTCACACCTGCGTCCGCCACAATGGGGGGTCCGTGGTGGATCTTACGTTTGCTACCCGTGCGGTAGAACGCAGAATCAGGAATTGGAGGGTCGAGGAAGAAGTGGAGACGCTATCGGACTATATGTATATCCGGTTCGAGGTCTCTTCGCTTTCAGATCAGCCAGACGTCCACAGGGGTCCCAGTCATTTCCGGCGATGGGCCTTAAACCGTTTGGATCGGGAGTTAGCAAAAGAGGCGGCTATTGTGCAGCGATGGGTCTCCCCCGAAGTCGCCGAGGGCACCAGTGTTGATGAGATGGCCAGCTCTATGTGCAGTTCCCTTTCCGAGATTTGCGACGCGGCTATGCCGAGAGTCCGACGTCGACCAAAGCGCCGCCAGGTGTACTGGTGGACACCAGAGATCGAGGAGCTAAGAGCGACTTCTAACGCGGCGCGAAGGGCCTTTACTCGTTGCCGTAGGAGAAACGGTATTAATCCTGAGTTAGAGGACCAGTTGAGGAGTGCCTGTCGCCAGGCAAAAAAGGACCTTCGGCTGGCTATACGCCAGGCTAAAACTCGTGCGAGGGAAGAGATGCTGGCAGATCTAAACAGAGACCCCTGGGGCCGCCCCTATCGTGCGGCACGGAAAAAGCTTGGCGCCCAAAGTGCCCCAGTTATAGAGTCCCTGGCACCGGACTTCCTTGAGAGGGTGATGGTGGAGTTGTTTCCTGACCCACCGGCACACAATCCGCCGGTTATGCTGCCTCCCTATCTCAGAAGCGAAAGCTGGGAGCAGGTAATCCCTCCTATCAGAGGAGGAGAAATCAGCCTGGCCTTAGATAAACTCCGCTGCAAGAAGACAGCACCAGGTCCAGATGGTGTCCCAGCGAGGGTGCTATGCATCGCGGTGGAGTTTTTAGAAGCACGGTTTCGAAAATTGTTCGACGAGTGCCTCCGCGTCGGACAGTTTCCGAAGCCGTGGAAAGAAGGCCGAGTTTGTCTTCTACAGAAGGACGGGCGTCCCCTGGATCAATCATCGGCATATAGGCCAATTGTGCTACTGGACGAGACGGGAAAACTGTTTGAGAGAATTGTCGCTGTCCGTCTCCTCCGGCATCTAGACGAAGTAGGGCCTAACCTTTCTGAGGCCCAGTTTGGGTTTAGGGCAGGTCGCACTACCATCGACGCCCTCAACACTCTAAAAAGAATTACGACAGAGGCAGTCGAAGCAAGGGACTGCGTATTGGCAGTCTCGTTGGACGTGAAAAACGCCTTCAACAGCATCCCATTTGAGACTTTAATGGAAGCCCTTCGGTACCACACGGTGCCCCTTTATCTCAGGAGGTTGTTGGAATCGTATCTTCAGGATAGGGAAGTCCTATGGGAAGGGAGCGATGGAAGGTTACGAAGAAGACAGGTCGGATGCGGTGTTCCACAGGGGTCGGTTTTGGGACCGGTCCTGTGGAACATCGGTTTCGACTGGCTGCTGCGCGGGCCACTTCTCCCCGGGATGAGTGTTATATGCTATGCAGATGACACTCTCGTCACGACCCGGGGACGAACTTACGAGGAGGCTGCGCGCAGGGCAACTGTTGCCACATCGTTGGTAGTGGAACGAATGGAACAACTAGGTCTCACGGTTGCCCTTCCCAAAACGGAGGCCCTGTTGTTTCACGGCCCGCGGAGGGGTCCACCCAGGGGGGCAAATATCGCCATCCGTGGGCAGATAGTTGCAGTCACGCCCCAAATAAAATATCTGGGCCTAACTCTGGATGGCCGATGGGGTTTCAAGGAACATTTCGTCCGGCTTGCCCCCAAACTGGTTAACACCGCCGCTGCCTTGGGCAAACTATTGCCGAACTTGGGGGGCCGAATAACGTATGCAGACGCCTATACTCCCATATCATAAGAAGTATGGCCTTATACGGAGCACCGATCTGGGTGGAAGCTCTAACAGCTCAGAATAAGATCTTTCTGCGTAGGCCGCAAAGAATCATAGCGATTAGAGCAATCCGGGGCTACCGGACAGTTTCGTGGACTGCGGCAACGGTTTTGGCCGCTGACCCTCCCTGGGAGCTTGAAGCGGAAGTGCTCGCAGAAGTGTACCAGCATCGAGCGGCCAGTAGAGAGAGGGGTGAGTGGCCTGACGAGGAGGAGGTGAACCGAGTTAGAAGGCTCGCCCATGAAGTGGTGATCCGCAGATGGGCAGAAGATTTACTCACGCCTACTGCTGGCTTTCTTACCGTGGAAGCACTACGGCCCCATTTGGAGCAATGGGTTGCGAGACGTCATGGCGTAATGACATTTAGGTTAACACAGGTACTTACCGAACATGGCTGTTTCGGTAAGTACCTTAATCAAATAGCCGGGCGAGAGACCACTGCCGCATGTCACCACTGTGACGCGCTGATTGATACGGCGCGTCACACATTCGAGGAGTGCCCGGCCTGGGGGCAACAACGGCAAGACCTAATTGCCGTGGTTGGCAGCGACCTGTCGCTGCCAACCATTATCCACGCCATGCTTAGCAGCGAGAGGTGCTGGGACAAAATGGCCTCTTTTTGTGAATCCGTTATCGGGCACAAGGAGGCCGCTGAGCGAGAACGTGAGGAGGACCCTAACGCTGCTCCGCTCCGCAGAAGAAGGCAGGGAAGAGTGCGGCGGCGCTACGCGCACCTGCTCCCTCCGCCATAATGGTGCCCGAGCGCAAGGGTCGGGGAACCTTGTGCTCTCTTTAACGGGCCATTTGACTGAGGATGCCTCAGACCAGCCGAGGCATCCAATAGCCGAGAACACCGTCAGGGCGTCATCGTCGAGTGCTGCAAAGTGATCCTGTGGCGCCCCAACCCAACACGACGGAGACGGCATCCCGTTGGTTTTTTAGACGGTAGTCTGAGTCTGCTCAGGAGTCCGTCATATCCACCCTAGCCCCCGACTAGAGGTGAGATGCGTAAATGCATTTCTCCAACGTTAAAAAAAAAAAAAAGGGTTACATTTACGTGCAAGCGGGCCTTATAATCTAATTTCCGGGCTTTTAATGGATTGGAGAAAGTTAGAGCATTCATAGTCGCGTAGCCAGAGAAAAAACCCCTACCTACTTATGAGAATTCTAAAAGATTTCATTTTTGCTGTGTGGATATGGTGTGGATAGATAAAGTGCGTTATGGGCTATTAAAAAAAAAAATAGAAATTTTACGGATTTGCTTTAGGTATTCACAGGTACGTATTTAGTAATATGTGACAGTCCACGGTAAAAGGTACTTTATGGTCGGTATGGAGTTACGGGCAATTTAATAATCTGCAATTGTTAATCTATCGATATCAAAATAGATTATTGCCCTAAGAATTATAGTTACGGAGATATGATTTTTTGAAAAATGTATTGTGAATTTGCAAAGTTTAGGAAACTGACTGTTTAAGTTTAGGTCTCTGAAAAACTATGTTACTGATGTAAGTTACATAGTGGACTAGGAAATCTGGTTAATTGGGCTTCTGTCCATCAAAATATATACCGGAAATGTTAGAATTGCAAATAGAATCTTGTACAATCGGACAATTAAATATGACTACCGATTTATTTTAAGGAAATGGTGTTGTGTTATATTTTCTCAATTTTAGCTGTAGATAGTCAAGATTTTAAATGTATCTATCATAAAACAAGTTATTAACAAAATATAAACAAGAAAAACAAAAATTAGTAGTCAGAATTCTTTTATTTTTGATTTTCATTCAAAATCACAAACATAACATAATTAAGTTCTAATGTAACAATAAACATTATTTTTTTGCATAAATCAACAAAATCTGTTCATTAACATCAAATATAACTGTACTTATCGTTATCAATCATTAATCTTAACTTTTTAAGTCACTTAAAGTTACATCACAATAATAGTCTTCGTTCCATACATTTATGAAAAGGTACCTTATGGAAATATGTCAATGCAAATTAGATAAATTACGATAATTTACATCCTAGAAACCCTTTTCATTCATGTTTTCTTTTATTAAATTATCACACATAATTATTGTTATGTTGGTATTAAAATATGTCTAGTGCTGCCACCTGTCTATCTATAGTTTGTTTTTAATAAAAACTTCACTCGTCTAACTATTCGCTACCAGACACGTTGTTTCATTTTAGGTTATGAGCCCAGACTCTTAGTTTAGCCAGAAAAAGTTGTAGTTATTGTTGTGTTGTGCTTTAATTTAGGTTGATAGTTAATTAGATTGTTGCTTGCTGTCATAAGTGCATTCGCAAAAATGTCGCCAACAAGCTATTTGGTTAACGTACCGAAATTAAAGGGACGCGAGAACTACAATGATTGGTGTTTCGCCGCGGAGAATTTTTTAATCCTAGAGGACATGCTGCATTGCGTGAAGCCAGTTACTGGGAAGCAGATAGACACCGCAGACGATGCGAAGACCAAGGCTAAACTGATTTTAACCATCGACTCGTCACTTTACGTCCATATTAAGGACGTAAATACATCGAAGGAACTGTGGAATAAGCTGAAGGCTATATTTGACGACTCTGGATTTACGCGACGCATAAGTTTACTTCGCAATCTTATTTCGATTCGCCTGGAAAACTGCAATTCTATGACCTCCTACGTGACACAAATAGTAGAAACAGGTCAGAAATTAAGTGGAACCGGCTTTAAAATCAGTGACGAATGGATTGGGTGCTTATTGCTAGCGGGATTAACAGATAAGTTTTCGCCAATGATAATGGCCATCGAGCATTCGGGCATTGCCATTACGACCGACGCCATTAAAACAAAATTGATGGATATGGAGGAAACGGAATTTGAGAATTCAAATGAAATTAGCAGTGCATTCGCAAGTTCGCAGAAGGGCCAACGTAAACACAAAAAAATGTTTACGTTCGGCGGCGACGCCGGCAAGTCCGGCAACACCGGTCACAAAGATGGCGGACATGATAAATCGAACGTGAGATGTTATAAATGTAAACAACTTGGACATTACTTAAATAAGTGCCCAAATTACAAAAAGATTTCATCAAATGAAAACAATACCACGGAATACATGAGGAAACAAACAAATGCATTCAGCGCTGTGTTTTTAAGCGGAGAGTTTAACAAAAATGAGTGGTATATTGACTCGGGGGCTAGCGCGCATTTGACTGCTAATGAAAAATGGATTAAGAATGCGGCTTACTTGGAAAACAAAGAGATTATTGTTGCTAATAACAACAAAGCACGAGTTGTGTGTACCGGCGATGTGAATATCGTAACAGAAACCGATGAATGTGAGTTCGACGTGCCAGTTTCAGGAGTGTTGTGCGTTCCAGATTTAACTACAAACTTATTGTCTGTGAGCCAATTGATCAAGAAAGGTAATAAAGTGACATTTACCTCGAGTGGCTGCAGTGTTTACAATAAAAATGGCGAGTTAGTAGCCATGGCTTTGTTGGTTAATGGAGTTTACAAGTTGAGAACACCAGAAACAGTGGTAGCAGCATCGGTGGTGTCTGCAGATACGTGGCATCGTAGATTAGGACACGTGAATAGCAAGTACATGAATAAAATGACTAGTGCAGTACAAGGAATGGAACTAGAAAGCAAAGCTGAAATTACCAAGTCATCATGTACAGTTTGCTGTCAAGGTAAGCAGTCTCGTCTACCTTTCAATAATGTTGGCACCAGAAGTAATGAACTGCTTGGTGTAGTCCACACTGACATTTGTGGTCCTATGGAAAATGCCTCGATTGGTGGTTCTAGGTATTTTATATTGTTCATCGATGATTACAGCAGAATGTGCTACATTTATTTTTTGAAAAGAAAATCTGAAGCTTTTATGTGTTTCCAGCAATACAAGGCGAATGTGGAAAATCAGTTAAATCGAAAAATTAAAATCCTACGCAGTGATAACGGAAAAGAATTCTGCAATAAAGAATTTGATGGTTTTTTGAGCAAACATGGGATAATCCATCAAAAATCAAATTCCTATACACCTGAGCAGAATGGATTAGCGGAGAGATTTAATAGAACTGTAATTGAAAAAGCCAAATGTCTATTATTTGAAGCTGGACTTAATAAAACATTTTGGGCTGAAGCCACCAACACAGCAGTGTACTTACAAAATAGGACAGTGGCATCGTCTCTCAATGATAGAACACCATTCGAGATGTGGACGGGCAGTAAGCCAGATATTAGTAACTTGAGAATATTTGGAAGTGTTGTTATGGTCCATGTCGCAAAAGAAAAGCGACTAAAATGGGATAAAAAATCAGAAAAGCATTTGCTTGTGGGATATCCAGAAGATGTCAAGGGTTACCGTGTTTTTAATCCTAAAACAAGGCAAGTAATAACCAGCAGGGATGTGATAATAATGGAAGATCTTAATAAATCACAAGTTTCAGTACCAGTAAATGAAAATATGAGCATTAATGAAGAAAGCTCGGACTCAGTGGGGGAAGCATCTACCGAAGAAGAGGATACTGTCACAGAGAGTTACATTGAAAATTCTGATTGTACATATACCCCAAGTGATTATGATGATGCAAATTCAACTGGATCAAATGATTCATTGCATGAGGAGAAACTACCAACCAGGTTAAGGAAGAAACCTGAGAGATATGGGTACTCAAACATGTGCACTGATGAAAATGCATTTGATGATGCTAGTGATTTATCCTTACAGGAAGCATTAAAAGGACCTGAAAAAGAACAATGGCTAAAGGCTGTTCAAGATGAACTTCAATGTTTTGAAGAAAATAGTGCGTGGGAGTTAACAGACACTCCAAAAAGTGGTACTATTGTAAAGTGTAAGTGGGTCCTAAAGAAGAAATATGACAGTGAAAACAAAGTGCGTTTTCGTGCAAGGTTAGTAGCTAAGGGTTTTATGCAAAGGCAAGGCATTGACTATTCAGAAACTTTTTCGCCTGTCGTTAGGCACACTACTTTAAGAACATTGTTTGCCTTGTCGGTGCAGGAAAATCTAGATATAACTCACCTTGATGTTACTACTGCTTTCTTGAATGGCGACCTTGAAGAGACTGTTTATATGCAAAAACCAGAGTGTTTTTCTACTCCAGATTGTAATGGAAAAGTTTTAAAATTAAATAAAGCTATTTATGGATTGAAACAGTCTTCAAGGGCGTGGTACAGAAAGGTAGATGATTGTTTAGCTAATATAGGTTACAAACGATCCAAAATTGAGCCTTGCCTGTATACAAAAATGTATAATAACAAGAAGACAATTGTCACCATCTACGTTGATGATTTTTTTGTGTTCAGTAATGATACTCTTGAAACTAATAATTTAAAGAAAATACTGTCATCACATTTTAAGATCAAAGACTTGGGTGAAGTAAAGCAGTGTCTCGGAATGAATGTTAAAATTGATAAAGCAAATGGTTTTGTAACCTTAAGTCAAAGAAATTATATTGAACAATTATTATATAAATTTCAAATGATAGATTGTAAACCTGTTGATACGCCTATTGAGCCTAAATTGAATTTAAGTAAGCAAGAAGGTAAAGAGGACCAGTTTCCTTATCAGCAGCTAATTGGCAGCTTAATGTACCTAGCAGTATTGACTAGGCCAGATATTGCATTTTCTGTTAGCTACTTAAGTCAATTTAACAACTGTTTTAATCAAGCAACTTGGTGCTATGCTAAACGTGTATTAAAGTACCTTAAAAACACAAAAGATTTTGGCTTAAAATTTAGTAAGAATGGTAATTCACAATTACAGGGTTTTGTTGATGCTGATTGGGCCAGCAATGCTATAGATAGGAAGTCATATACTGGCTTATGCTTCACATTGTCTGGAGCTGTGATTTCATGGGAAACCAGAAGGCAAAAAACTGTTGCCCTCTCTAGCACGGAGGCCGAATACATGGGTATAGCAGAAGCATGTAGAGAGGCTTTATATTTACGTAACTTGTTGCATGAAGTTACTAATGTTTTAAATACTATAACCATTTATAATGATAATCAAGGTTCTCTTAAGTTGTGTGTAAACAATTTGTTCCATAAGAGAACAAAACATATAGATGTGCGCTACCATTTTTGTAGGGATTGCATTAACAATAAAGTTGTCAAACTGGAATATTTAGAGACAAATGAAATGCCAGCTGATTTGTTAACGAAAGGCCTAAGTAGTGTAAAGCATTATCATTTCATGAAACTTATAGGTGTTAAAAAGGTTTCTTAAATAAGTATTATATAGAACTTATGGTGGGGTACAATGTTTTGTTTATTTTAATAAGTGAGGGTGTTATGTTGGTATTAAAATATGTCTAGTGCTGCCACCTGTCTATCTATAGTTTGTTTTTAATAAAAACTTCACTCGTCTAACTATTCGCTACCAGACACGTTGTTTCATTTTAATTATGATCAGTTCTTTTTCGTAATCTACTTAAAAACTAAAATTTTATGTTATGTAAAGAAAAGGTGCCTTATGGCGGAGTTTAGTAATTTTAGCGATCTGCTTGCTCTAAACGCCTTTTTTTACAGAAAAATACACCACCGCGAACTTGGTTCCTGTGACCCTCTTCACCACAATATGAGCATGTAGGCTTTTTGCGTTTTATGATTGGCAACTGCTGAATACCACTGGTACCAGGCTGAGGCTGACTAGGTAGTAATTCGGGAAGACTTTCTAAGGGATCATTATCTTTAGATACTGCTAGCTGGGGAGTTGGGCAAAGTATGTCTTGGGATTCAGATGGTACGAATTGCCTTATTTTTTCAAATAGATACTTTTGTCTCTCGTAGGAGAGGCCTTGTGGATGAATAACCTCAGGCATTTCATAATTCACAAATGTATCGTTAAAGACAACGTGCTTAGCACAAGTTTCAGTAGTGGAAGAATTTTTACATAAAACTTGTCCGATTGACATTTGGTCCGTTTTAAAATGACTGTATGACAATAATTTTGGCACAGTGGATGGCCTTTTTGATTTAAAAAAATTTACCCAGTCATAGGTTTTTACATGTATAGTATCACCAGACTCGTTCCCGACCATCACAGAAATAATCGAATTTGTTTTTCGACATGCTGTTACAGCTGTTTCACAGACGTCTTTTACCGTACTTACTTGTGCTTTTCGGAATTTTTTTTTGAACAAGCCAAAATACTGGTCGGGTGCGAATTTGGTATGGCCGACAGGTAGAAACGACAACTGAAAACTTTTATGCCTCTCAGTCATTACCCGCCATATGGCGTATTGTACGAGGTAGTTGTTTTTATTTTGGCCAGCACAATTATCCGCATGACAAACTACTTCAGTTTCTCCGAGAGCGAAGTTCTCAAAAAAATCGTGCAGAAATGAAATAACAACGTTCGCTCCCTTACCTGTAGTACATGACTCAGGAATTACATAAAGAACAAATTTATGCATCGGCTCTACGGCAATCCCAAACAGAGCAATCTTATAACCTGTCAAAAAATACAACGGACCGACTTGTTGTCCATCGTGTGGCAAATGCACTTGCTGGGCAAAATCAAACGAATAATGCATCACACCATCAAATGCACCAGCTACATGAGGGCCAAGAACCATGTTTACAACAGTTGGAGCTATTTCAGATATTGTGTTAGAGTAGTACTGCCTTTCAGTTTGAACTTTATTTAGGTGGGTGATAGATTCTTGAAGAATTTTAGTCTTTGCATCTTCGTTCATAGAATTCATTTTGTTTATAGTTGTCACATTCTTTTGGCACACGTGGCACAAGTCGGTGCGTGGATTCTGAATAACAATATTAGAACAAAATTCATTCCACAATTGATACCAAGAAGACCTACCTACGACAGGAGGACCTTCGCTGTTTGTCCTATCTTTCGTGCACGCTTCGACATACTTGTCGTACACATAAATTTTGTTCATGCTACTTGGCAAAATGTGTAAATCAGTATCACGATAACGAGGCATTCTACCTGGCAACACGAGGGAGTTTTGCATCGAAAACGTCTTTATAAAAGTAACTGCTAGCATCCTCTGTTCAAATGTCAGTGTCTTGGCATGAGTGTTACTAGATTTATGGGCAGTTATTTCGATACCTTTTTGTTTAATATTCTCTAAAGTGTTTCTAAATCTTTTCATACCTATTCCGTTAGCAAACAGAAAAAAAGATCTACATACCGAAATTCCCCGAAATTTATAATCGATGTTGGTCCTCTCTCTTGCTTTTGCCTTGTGACTCTTCTTCGAGGTATCAGCAGATGTATTAATCAAGCAATTTAAGGCCCCCGTTAATAAAACGTTTTGATGATTTATATGATGATCACAATTATAATTTAAATTTTGAGAATCAAGTCTAGAAGCTAGTATTTCGTCACGAGGAAATAATTTTATACATTGTCGTTCACAACCACATCCTTTCTCAAACACAATGTCCTCATGTGCTGTAGTTTCTACATTGATTTCTTCCATTAAATCTTCTTTGAATATATTTCTCTCCATGATCGTCTCTTCCAAATCAAATTCTAGGTCTGAATCTACATTATTGTCTTTAGGGTTGTAATTGTACTCTTTGAGAAACGTTTCATATTCTGCTGCATAATCGTCTTGCAGTGTCACTCCTGGAATAAGTTATTTCTGTAGATGATGTGTGATATTATATTTTTGCAGGGAATTTAACATTTCTTTCATACACGAATATTGCTGAGTTTTTGTCAGCTTGCTTAATTCAACTGCCACCATCAAGCCAAAGTAACTAGCTCCTTTATCTAATTCAGTATCTTGGGGGGACGAAGTTGCTCCACGTCCGCAGGAACTGCCACTACAACCCTGCACGTGTCCCCTGGGTGGCGCTAAACGAGCAACAACCATTCGGCTGCTGCACCTGTTGTCTAAGACAACCTCACAGCACGAATACCGAGTCGCACCGATGCACTTTTAAACAATGGATCCGCAATCAAGCACCTCAAAAGGCTCTTCTAAGAGCCCACAGTCAATCGCAATTGGCCCCAATTTACGAGTTTGCCAGTTGAATATAGAGGGCATAAGCCTGGCAAAGTGCGAAGTACTGCACAAAATCTTGACAAAGCATAACGTGGATATACTATTACTACAAGAAACGCACACTAAGGATGAACATGATCTTGAAGGGAGAGGGAAGATCCCTGGTTATATTGCAGTCCAAGCACTCCACCATCCAAAGTATGGAATCGCAAGCTACATTAAAGAAAACACTCCCAACGTCACCGTTTTACCACAAATTTCCAACATGAACTATTTTCACTCGGTTATAAAAGTCCAAGATCTCACCATTACCAACATTTACAAGCCCCCTACCAACAAATGGGACGAAGGTATGTCTGTCTTTCCACACCCAAGTCTTTATGCTGGAGATTTTAATAGCCACCACACCTCTTGGCGTTATAGCTCAAACGACCAAAACGGCATACAACTCTCACATTGGGCAGAATCAAATAACATCCATCTAATTTTTGATGCAAAAGACAAAGGCTCCTTTAGATCTGCCAGATGGCAAAAGGACTATAACCCGGACCTGACATTTGTATCGCAGGATTCAGCCGGATTACCCCTACCAACATCCAGAAAAGTCCTGTCTAATTTTCCGAACAGCCAGCATCGACCCATTATGATGGAGATAGGATACCAAATCCCCATGGTCAACTCCATGCCGTTACCACGCTGGAATTTCCAAAAGGCCAACTGGATGGGTTTCCTAAAAGACATGGATGCCACAGTAAGGTGGATACCCCCAAGAGTGGAGAACTATTCCAGATTCACGCGCCTAATAACTAGGGCAGCCAAAAGACACGTGCCACGTGGCTTTAGGAAGACTTATGTCCCGTGTTGGAGTCCAGACAGCCAAGACCTCTACGAACGGTACAAACAATCAGGGGACCAAGAGATAGGACGAAACCTCTTACAGTCACTGGACGAGCAACGCAAGAATAAATGGGTAGCCACAATCGAAAAAATGGATTTCAAAGTATCTAGCCGTAAAGCGTGGAAGGTACTCAATCGCCTGTCTGGTAGGACTGGACCTGTGAACAGTTGTGCTTCTCAAAGCCTGACTAATGCCATAGCTAACCGAATAATAGAAACATCGCAAGTTAAAGGAAACCGCTCAGATAACAAAGCTATTAACAGGAGTGCCAAGGAACTAAGGAAAACGCTGCCGATTGACGAAAACCTGTCAAAGCCATTCACAACTAATGAAGTAACTACCGCTGTTAAACAACTAGCAGTGGGCAAAGCCGCGGGAGAGGATGGTGTATATAATGAGTTCATCAAGAACCTGGGACCAAACTGCAAAAAATGGCTGGCTGCTTTCTTCTCTGATATTTTGGAAAGAAATAAACTGCCACCTGGTTTCAACAACGCTAAAATTATAGCAATTCTCAAACCAGAAAAACCACCAGACGATCCAAAAAGCTATAGACCAATTGCGCTCCTGAGTTCACTGTACAAGCTCCTGGAAAAACTGCTGTCAATCCGGATCACTGCTCTAATCGATAAAATCGTTCCAAATGAACAGGCAGGTTTTAGAAGCGGCCGCAATTGTGCAGACCAAGTTTTATCCCTAACCACCAATATAGAGACTGGCTTCCAAAAACAACTGAAAACCGTGGCTGTTTTTGTCGATTTATCAGCCGCCTACGACACAGTGTGGCGCCAAGGCCTTAACTACAAACTGATGAAAGCAGTCCCGTGTCGGAAAATTACAGCTCTGATAAACAATATGCTCAGTAAACGTGAATTCACTGTCCATCTCGGAGACAAACGCAGTCGTGCCAGGAAACTCAATAACGGACTCCCCCAGGGATCAACACTGGCGCCACTGCTGTTTAACCTGTACACACACGATCTCCCCGAGACGTCACCCAGAAAGTTTGTTTACGCGGACGATATTGCTTTAACCCACCAACATAGCACGTTTAAAGAGTCAGAAAAACAACTCACAAATGACCTAGAGATGTTGCAAAAGTACCTTAAAAAATGGCGACTGGTTCCAAATGCCAGTAAAACTGAGGTGTCCACTTTCCACCTGAACAATAAACTTGCTTCGTACATCCCCGAAGTAATTTTCGACGGCAGAGTCCTTCAGTACAACCCACGCCCGAAGTACCTTGGAGTCACGCTGGACCGCTCCCTAACTTACGGCCCTCATCTCGAAAAGCTAAGTAAGAAATTGGGTACCCGCAACAACATCATGCATAAACTGACCGGTACCTCTTGGGGAGCTGGAGCTGATGTCTTACGCACAACAGGGCTTAGTTTAGTTTACTCTGCTGGAGAGTACTGTGCGCCAGTATGGCTGAATAGCGGTCACACGGACAGGATTGATGTGCAATTGCGCAAAACTATGCGATGCATCTCAGGCGCAATCAAATCCACTCCTATACAATGGCTACCAGCTCTAAGCCACATACCTCCGCCACATTTAAGAAGACAACAAGCTCTTTTGCATGAAAGCAACAAGATAGCCAGCAGACCAGAATTGCCGGTCTTTCACGAGTTCTCTTCTCCCCCGCGGCATCGTCTAAAATCTCGGCATCCTCCTTATCAGACAGCCCAGAACCTCCTTGCCTATCAACCTACGATCAAAAATCAATGGAGCGAAGAGTGGAAGGCTAATCCGCCTATAGCCTCACTCTTAAGCTATGATCCAACCAGGAAACCTAACGGCTTTTCTGCCCCAAGAAGAGAATGGTGCCAGCTGAACAGACTGCGAACGAGACACGGGCGAAGCGCCGATTACCTGTTCAAATGTGGATGGAGAGATTCACCGGCGTGTGACTGCGGTGCCCCCGTGCAGACTGTAGACCACATTATAAAGGATTGCCCTATCCGAAAATATGATGGAGACCCTCAAGATCTGTTCACCCTTACTGATAACGCGGCCCAATGGGTGAAGAATTTAGATATAAAACTATAGTGCATGTGCTTGACTCGGCTTAATAAAGCCATACGATTAAATAAATAAGTATCTTGGCTATTAGGAACTTCATATAAATCACATTGCGTTGATTTATCTGCGGATAAATTATTTACTGTCATTTATAACTGCCGTCCTATCTCTAAAACCTTACTAGATCACAAATTATAGTTTTGAGAGAGTTTAATTTATAATTAAGATTTTATGTTTTAAATATCCACTAAGTGTACATCTCAAGACCGCTGAGTACGCTCTGTGTTTGTGGCTTAGTGCAGTTTTAGAGATCGGACGGCGGATAACAGCGTTAGATTTATTAAATATGATGTAGGTACACAAACAGAGAGTTGACCCTATACAAGAGCCAAAACTTTTCATAATAAAGCTATATTAATAAATTTATATAAGTTTAAAAAATACCTGCTATACAATAAGTACGTGCGGGCGGCAAAACAAATGTATGCGGTGAGCTCTCAGTTTTTCTATTTATTTATGTAGGTATATTTTTTCAAATAAATCAAAAAATACAAGTAAAGTACCCACCTGTTATTGATTTAGATATATTCTGGTGGTAGACTGGTATTATTTGTCTTTTATCGGTCCCCGCGTCCACAGCATCTTCGTCATTTTGTGTATCACATTGTGTGTCTTCATCGTTGCTAAAGAAACGTGGGTTTACTTGGGATAAATCCTTTTGTGTTTCACCACTATTGACAATTTGTTGCATGCCTAAAACAAAATAAAGTTATTTTTGCAGGTAATATGTACGATACAACGGTACTAATTACAGTAACCTACCTAACATTATGGACTTTAGACGAGAAAATAATTCTACTTACTCAAAACGGACTGTGATTCACTTGATAAAAAATCTTCGTCCTCGAAAAAGTCCTGTGTTTCCGTTTCAGGCACGTAAACGTGACGCTCTGCAAATTAAAACATTCAATTTAGGAAGGTATAAAAATAAAAAACACGCATAGCGTAAATAGGTACCTACTTAATGAGCATCTCAAAACTGGTACGAAAAGAACGTCGGTCCATTAGCTGTACCTATAATTCTGCATATCCACTAGTATTACTTTTAATATTTAAACATCAAATAAATACTATCCAATAATAGTATTAATATGATAACAACATAATAAGTAAACAAATAAAGTTAAAATATAGTTGATATTTAAAAGGTGAAAATAGTAGATAAACTTACGTTTTTTCCTAGGTTGATCATTTTCATCTTCCTCCATTATTTAACACGTCAGAAATCTTCACTTAAGTAAATCAAAAACTTGATGTAAACTGTAGCTATAATAAACACGTGTAGAACACAAACGAACACGCGTAGAAAACAACCGGGCGGACGCAAGAACTGATGAACACTGACCGCCTCGACCCGACCGACAGCGGCGGCAAGCGAGGCACGGCGGTGACAGAGAAGGGACGATGAGTAAGGTTTTAGTGCGAGCAGTACAGATGCATGGCGGCGAAGTTAAAGTATACCTATACAGACGTCGGCGTCGGTAGGAATACAAAATACAAGAGCTAAGCATCATTTTTAAACTTATAACCGCCATAAGGTACCTTTTCTACTAAACTTGAGAACCATAATTAAATGACTTTAAACTCATTTATACGGAAAATAAAAATAGGTAAAGAATTCTTGCATGTTATATTTCTTGATAAGCTAATAAAAATATAAACAGCATTTTTACCCATTTTTACGAAACATTTAAATATCTCCGAAACTAAAAGCCGCCATAAGGTACCTTTTACCGTGGACTGTCACATATTGCATATTACGTAATAATAATATAATTCAGAACAATTTTAGCGACAATATGTTTTTTAACCGAATTTTCTTTAATGATAATGTAGGTATGTGGAACTATGAAAAAAATGCACTTCCCATTCTAACTACCTCTAGATACTTTATTTTAACAACATGACGTTAAGATAGTTCTAATTAGGATTCAATAAACATTTAAAACTTTAATTATTTAAAAATTACCTACACGCATTATTACTAAATACCTAAAGCACCACCGGAAAACTTTTTTTTTTTTTAAATAGGTCTATGCACAGCAAAAATAAAAGCTTTTAAAATTTTCAAAACTTGTATCATGAAATGTAATGTGTGCGGCTCCGGACGCCCGACAGAAGTGATAACTTAAACTAATCTGAGTTGAACTATACCGCCCTGCCCCGCCCCGCTGCCGTATGCGTGAGAGAAAGGGAAGTCAGACAGACTGGCGCCGTAACGCGTTACGTAACGAAGCGGTTTACCCTCCCATAAGAAGTTATCACTTCAAAAACCGACCTAGTGCGACTCGGACTCGCTCACAAAGGGTTCCGTACCATTATCTATAAAAAATCACGTTTGTTGTATGAGAACCCCCCTTAAATCTTTATTTTAATTAAATTTAATTATTTATTTTTAAAGTGAATAAACAACTAAATATTCTATGAATATTTCAAGCGCCTACCTGTCGCCGTTATTAATATCGAGCAAAAACGGCAGAAAAACACGTTTGATGTGTGGGAGCCCCCTTAAATATTTATTTTATTCTGTTTTTAGTGAACATTTTATTGTTCGAAAGCCAACTCGGTCTTCCGGTAACTTCCGGATTGAAAGACGTCCGGGTTTGTACTTTTGATATATCGCACTGCTAGATCAAAACCATATCAACTCAAAATCCTTGATAGTTTTGTTTCAAGCTCATAGAAGTTGTATTAAAGTTGATTTTAAAATACAGTTGTATTTTGAGTTACTACTGTTTTGATCTAGAAGTGCGATATTCTATTTACTGATTTACTTACTTTACGCACATGACAATGGCGAAATCACTGCGAAAATCCGCGGTGGACCGCCATTATTGAAATAAAAAGAAGAAAGGCAACTCCGTACGGATTAAAAAGTCTGTTTAACGCTACTATTTCTTCTTACTCAAGTGTTATATCCTCTGCGACTGAGTCACCCTGTATATTTCCGTTATTTATTGACCTCGCAAGCTGGGGTGATTATCACAAATATACTCATAAGTAGGTACGTATCAGTTCATATTTAAGTATATATATGTTACACGTTTTACTTATCAAGCTCAAGACAGTAGAAGTATTGCTCTGATATGGAGCGTTACGTTATTTTGGTTGCGCTTATTTGCGGTAAGTAAATACGATATTTATTGTATTTATTTATTATCTTTTTCTGCCCACGACTTCAAGCTATGCATAATAATTATAATCTGTTTTTGAAATCACCTCGCTTAATCCAACCTACACTGGTTCCATTTACTCGTTTCAGATGAAAACAATACTTAGATCTTGAGTTACGCACAAAGCTACCCTATTTTGTATACTACCTCAAAATCCGTTCAGTAGTTTAGTAGTAGTTCATGATGCCATAACAACAGTGACATACCTACAATACAATCTCAAAGACGTTGTGTTAGTTCTTTGTTTTTTCCTTATAACGATCAGCGAAGGTAGGTTATTTTTCTCTTTTGTGTTATTTGATTTGCTAAACAGAGGTTGATAAGATCTCGTGATAGTCATTTGAGGCTCTGGGGTCTAGGTTATTGTTGTGTGGTGTTGTGTATTTAAATAACTAACGAAGAACAGTGCTGAGATACTTTTGATTCGCGTTAGGGCCAAACAAGAAACTTACGACTTACCTACGTAAGTAGCGACGCAGCTATTTGTTAGAATTAGATATAAATATTTTTTCTCATTGTAACAGATAGCTGCGTCCCTACTTACGTAAATCGTAAGTTTCGTGTATAGGCCGCCTAAACCCGGCCTAGCTCTCGTTTTCGTAACAGCTACGAGAAGGGCTTTTTCTGTTTCTTTATAATTTTATCAAACAACAATTTTGCTGTAGTTTTAGCCCTAATCGAGATTATCACATTTTAGCGATATGATTAAAAGTCTTCCCAAGGTGATACAAGAATGCTAAAATTGTAATACATTTTGGTTGAACGTGAATGTTTATGATCGACAAGGACAGTGGAAGGTCGAAGCCTATGTGTTAATTCAGGGTATAAGCTATCTCCATTTTTAATTCCATCCAAATCGGTCCAGCCGTTGCAGCGTGAAGAAGTAACAAACTATCAGACAAACTTTCGCATTTGTAAGTAGGATTAGTAGGATTTATGCTCAACAGATTGCTAAAATCTTAAATGGAATAACCTTTAATAAATGGAGACTGGGTACACACACGGTACACTGTGAAATAAAGAAAATTAAATATTCTTATCCTACACACATATTTAAAAAAATCTTATGTGCAAATTGTTGAAAAATCCTTTTTACCAAAAATAAAGAACTCTGTAATACTTACTCGTAGATACGTACATTCTGGCCGTGCTTTTTTGATGTTATAAAATTCTGTATATTTTGGTTACTGTATGGCTGGTTTGGTATTTTCGGTACTAGGTTTGGATTTTTTCTTCCGACATATTTATTAATTATCGCGTGCCATCCTTCACAGCACCACTTTTTTTAAACTGTACCTATATCTTTGAACAACTTGATCCAAATCAAAATCAAAATTTCTTTATTTAATCTGGTAATAAGTTTTAAATTTTGTAAGTTAGTACCTCAATCACAAAGAGTATGCACGTTTTACCAAAATGTAATGCTTACCTACAATTTTTGCACGATTAATATACAGATATCGTCTTGAGATTTCTATTTGGTATATTTGTACAAAAAAGATTTTTATTTTAAATTTGAACAATTGTAAAAATGTGGAAACTCGATTTTTACCAAAACGGAACGTAAAATTTTGTTTCATGATATGTTTCGAAACAAAGAAAATAAAAACCTCTTTCTTAGCCAATAATAAAGTAGCAATTGAGTAGAGTAATAATTAGAATGGAAGAGATTAGACAGACACCACGTGTTGATCAAATCAAACAGGGACAACCGATAAGTGCTAATCCGTTTCTTGACGGTTTTTTAACCGTTATTAATGAATAATTATTTTATTTTGTTTAAAAAAATCCCTTTGGCATGAACTACTTATATATTGTTCTGTTAACTGATTCCAGCCTCAACTTTGGCCACACCGCCCACTAAGCAATACAGATCCGACTACGTCTACAATAAATACACTGATGCCTTTTACAAACTCCACACCAACGAGCTTGTCTACCGAGAGGCGAAACGCAAGTGCCAGATCGAAGGCGCCACCCTGATGGTTCCAGAGAACACGGAGGACATTCAGCAGTTACATTCCATGTTCAAGAAGTATCCTGACCTTGGGTACTACGTTCGGGTTGAGGCTGATGGACAGACACACGATTCTGTGGAGGAACCGGCCCAAGTCAATTGTAAGTGTCTCGACAGATCTAGTATAATTTATTTATTTGTTTTCTGACAACTTCCATGTTTTAAGAAAATTAAATTTTATAATACATGAAGTAAATAAGTTTACGATGAAAAACATCGGTTGTTATCAGCTGTATGACACAATTTGTTTACTCCCCCCCGTTTTCCTGACCTTCAGTAATGATTGTTGTGGCACAATCATTAAGAAACTTAACACTTATCCCTGAATCCAAACTGAACTGACTTTTACCCAGTACCTTTAAAGATGCGAAACCTGACGAAGGACACCACGAAGGTTGACGGCGCGGTTAGTCAAATTGATAGGTAACGAAGCTAGCACTTATAAACATAGAAAGCATCTAACAAATTTCCCTTAATGCAAGCCTAGAGATTACCGCGTACCGGAAGACGTAGCGTAGGTAGGCCTCCAGCAAGGTGGACTGACGACGTGGTTAAGGTAGCGGGAATCCGTTGGATTCAAGCGGCGCAGAACCAGTCCTTGTTTCAAACCTTGGCGGAGGCCTATGTCCAGGCAATGAACGTCTTTCAGCTAAAACGATGGTGATGATGGATGATGAAGCCTAGAGATTGGGACGGTCATTTTTTGTGAGATTGTCCTCTGATAATTCCTACACTTGCCTTTTTTTCCTCAGTTATGTCAGTCGAAGATTCGCCGGTGAACCGATGCGACGTGGTGACCCGGGACGGTGACGTGGAGACGGATCCGTGCTGGCGGCGGCTTCCGTTCATGTGCAAACTGGCCGCGAAGGATGCGTTCTACAACGAGGAGTGCCAAGTCTATAGCCGGAGTGAGTTAAGATTCGAAGCTCTCTAATTCAGCTGCTTTTTCTTTATGCCGGCTGTACAGACTCCACCGAGACACCCTGACACGGACCAAGAACGAGTGTAGTGTGTACATTGCTCTCTTCTTGTCTCGCTCGCTCTGGTCTCGTCTCGCGATGTCCCGGTCGCGGTCGGTTTTAGCCCGAGACTCTCGGTACCATTTGATCCTGGAAATTGTCTAGGCTTTGCAAGGCAAAAGAGTTCAGATGCATTTGCAATCCACTTTCGAATATTGCAGAGCCACGACTCGTCTTTCTCGACTCGCCTTTTGCCGGCCACCTTGCTCAGCGTAATTATTTGCAAAAGTTAATGTCTACCATACCTGACCACGTGACTAAGATTAGTAGTGTTCTTGGGATATCAAATAAGTCCAATTTAAAAGAATTGAATGCGTTTTTGCTTTTTTACTCCAGAAATTGAAGTGAGAATTGTTATTCATGTCACTTTATCCTCGATAGCGTAAATATAAAGTGAGTGGGATGCTGCTTCCAAAGTTCCATATTTTGAAGTTACCACTCTGGATCGTTTACGGTTCATTAATGACATAAAAAATTCGATAATGTTAAGCAATATAATACAATGCACTGATATCTTTTATATCTTTTATCAGACAGGACAGAACAGTAATTATTCAGTACGATTTAGACCTGGCTGTTGACACAAATATATGTACACTTAAAAATAGTTTGTAGTACGTTTCACCGAATAAATATGAACATTAACTTCTTTGCACCATACTAAATAGAGGTACTTATATGAGCCTACTCGTAACGATCGAAACGGTAATTGTTACTGGTCCAAAAACAGTTCAGGCTTGCGGGCAAATTTTACTGTCTTGACAGTAAATTGAAATGTGTACCTATAGCATTGTAAATATTGTTAATGCATTTAAAATGGTCATTCAGTAAACGTGAATGTTTTGGGGTTTACTGTTTTTCAAGCTCTTGATGATAGTCATGACCAGATTTTTGCTCTACTGTGAGTTGTCGTAGTTTTATTTTTCAGTGTTACAAAAATACAACATTCAACAACATAATCTCACGCCTTCGTTCCCAGAGTGGGGTAGGCAGAGCTACAGAATTACAAACATCTCTAAAAACTTGTTGATAATTCTATAACCACAATTTGCACAATTAGGCTAAGATGTTTACCAGCGTATTAGTGACAGGTTGCAAGCCCATCGCCTAACAGTACTACAAGCCTTTATTCCCTTAGTACCTTACGACATCCACGGGAAGACATGGAGTGGCACTATTCTAGCTAGGCAACCACACGACCTAAAAAAAAATTTATTAAGAAATTGTAAGACAATGTCTACCCTAGTAAGCTGTCATCTCAGTTGTACATGCGCTCCCGTTTTTTATGAATGTACATATCGCACATGACAATCAATACCGTCTTAACTCGAAATGTGACAGTATTGAAAATATTTTATTCTAATTTGAAACTAGTACAAAGAGTTATGCATTACAATTTATTTTTGAGTTAATACGGTATTAAATGTCATATTATGGTAAAAATATGGTTTATCCTTATTGGAATGGCGTGCTTCCATAATGGTTCAAGATCATACATCTTCTTTAAATCACGTCCTTTTAAATTAAAAGGTCAAAAACAATTTAAGGGTTAAAACAATTATACTTTTGTCCTAGATTACGTGTCCAGGGTATCCTCAACGGGCAGTTGCTACAGTATTTCCCCCGTCGCGGGCACCTGGAACGAGGGGTATGCGGAGTGCGAGGCGGAGGGGGCGCACCTCGTCATCCTCAACTCGGAAGCCGAGCGAGAGGTAATCTACCTTTTCTCAAACATGCAATGGAATGTTGGCGTTATGTAAGTTTTTTAGGCTTCAAAGTATCACGTTTCAGGCCGATCAACTCGAGAGAAATGTAAAGGAATTTCATAGAAAATTTAAGGCCTAGGCCGGGAAGTTTTTTTTTAAATTTTATTGTTAACATGGCGGCTGTGTTTAATTATGAACAGACTAAATAGCTGTTTTTTTTAAATATACTAAGCCGAGCATCCAACCAAAGCATTTGCATGTTTATTTAAAGTACCAGGAGAACAAAAGTAATTAGGAGTGCGTAGCGCAACTAAGATCGCATGCGGTGCGCTGCGGGGCACCGGCGGGCGGGCGGGCGCACACGACACAGCGCGGATGACTGAGCACTGTAGGACATTGTATTTTTTTTTTTAATTTAGTTTTTAATGAATTATTATGTTTGAGAAAGGCACTATACATACCTCGCCGTGAAAAGGCGTTGTCAGCCTCGTAACTATCCGTCCTCGCTTCGCTCGGCCGTCTATATAAACTCGGCCGGCAACCCCCTCTTTCCCGGCCTCTGTAGTAATGTACTATTTCTCTGACCTGAGGATGCAAAGGCTACTTTTTCTTTTCTATCACTCAAAACTCAAAATGTATGGGATGACATTCTCGTGCGTTGCGATAAACCACGTGGTCAACTGTCATACCATACATTTTGAGTGACAGAAAAGAAAAATGTTAGTAGTGTTCGCATCTTGGCTACAGCCCCTACTTGGAAATGTTCACCTTAGTGTTGTACAAACAGATCGCGAAGTCTCCGGGACAGGCCAAAGCAACATTCATCATGTCAGCCGAAAGACGTCCACTCCCAAGTAACACAAAAGCGCTGTATATTAGCTGAATCACTGTCCACAATAGAATCCTTAGCTGTACAAGCCCGCTGAATAAGAGCGTTAGCAGCGCTGTTTCAGCTGATATAACTCTGATTTGGGCACAAATTAAACAGCTATTAGCTGAATAACTGTCATTATTTGCATTATATTAGCATTATTTGAGCATTATTAATGGTAACAGCCACCCCAAGAGCTGAACATTGACTGATTATTAGAGTGTAAGTTACCTATTATACAGCACAACGGCCGATTAATAGAGTCTGTGTTACGTATTATTCAGCACAAAGTACAAACGAGGATCTTTATTATGCTTCTATGGAATTGAGAATTCACATGTAGCAAAATTGTGAACAATTTTGACTACTCGCCTCCCATGTACGCTGTTTAAGTATTATTTTGATAATTCAGTTGTTTGAACGTGACCATTTTGTGTGTGTTAAGTTAAACCTTGTTTTTACCTCCATAAGCGTAAAATTCGTATGGGAAAGCAAGTTTATTGTCAAATACCATGTGAATATAGACGAAAGTTTTCACGCGCTCTCAAAATATTACTGTTTACTTAAAAAATATAATTATAAAATAGTTTGATGATACATGAAAACAAACAGAAATCTTTTTATTTTGCACAAGTAATTTGATAATAAGCTATTTACTTATAGATCATCTGATTTTTTATTCCAATCCAGTTGTTATTGTCGTTGACTAAACAAAAATAAATTGTTAAATATATTGTATTACATAGGTTAGAATTTAAAAAATGGCGAACAAGCAGGTGCACTGTATTAACCACAATTTAATGGTATGGACTGTTTAAGTATCCACTCGTGGTACATAAATCAGAAACGAGCTGACACGAGTAGTTCTGGTGTGAAACAAATCAGTCAAAGAATTGTGTAAAGCTTAATAGTGGGTAACATGTAGGTACGCAAATATTGTAACCGACCACTACTCTCTGTGGGGATTTTAGGGATCCGAGGACTTTTTTACAAAATTCAACGTCTAGACGCACGTCAATCTTTTTATGATATTTATTACATCGTCTCGACAACTACTGATTGATTTTCGTATTTAGTACGGGGAGCTGAAAAAACAAGTTTAGTCTTCAAGATCTTATTTAACTGCATTAGTAGATTAATTGCCGACGCTAGTACAAGTATTCAGCTCTAACCGGGATAATAGATCACATATGATCTAATTTATAGCAGTGGGCTGTAATTTAGCATCATATAAATTCACCCATAGTGATCATGTGGGCTTTATAAGTGCTATTATAAGATTGCGTGTAACAAGCTGATTAGCACTATTGAAGTTGAACTACGTGCAGCAAGAGGCATTATATCGTCGTTAGTGAAGTCACAGAATAACTGATTGCATTATAGTAGTTCACATATTCTTTCTTAAAATGCAAACGTTTAAGGGTATACTTGTGGCCTTCAATTCAGAATATCGCTTAGTTAAAGTCCATAAAAATGCTATATTGCAGCTGACAGTCCTATTAAATGCTGTATAGCAGCTGACATTACTATTAAGCGCTAAAAGCTGAACAGTGTTGACTTCGTGAATCTTAATAATGGCGATATACAGGTGAAAGCGTTATTTTCAGCAATTACAGTTTGAGTGTACGCTTATAAGTCTTCATAAATGCTAAAGTTACCGATGTGGCCTTATGTGACATCCTATAATGCAGTTTTGTGCTACTTGGGCTGCTGGACATAGGCTTCCCCTAAAGTTCCGCGGCCGCCACTCAAGAACCTTCTGACCCCATCGACCATCAGTCCTGCAAGCAATGTGCCCCGCCCAAAGCAACATTTAAAAAAGTTATTATTTCCATGTTGTTTCCCAATGGCAGCAGCCGCGAAAAATATATGAAACACTTTTTTACTTTTTAAAACCATGTTTGGACTAGGATAACAAACTCCGAACAGCCAAGCACTCGCAAAAACCAAGTTCTCACATGTTTATTTTACTTTTTAAACTGTACTAAAAGCCGTAAAGCGCTACACCGTAGGTATTTTATAGTGTATCAAATAGTATTACTTTTTCACTTCTCATGCTCAAAAAATGTGTCATACTCGTATTAGACTTATCAAGCGAGACTCAAGTAGTATATGTGAATAGAGAATACACTAGAGAAAACATTATATTCATATTTCCCCTAGGGAAAATATGAAATGGAAAATATAATGATTTATTTGTACAAAACATTTTAATTTGACCAATCAAAATACTTTACCAAATTAAATCCACCAATCAAAATACTTCACGAAATTAAATCAACCTATCACAATACACATCGACTGTCAATCGGAACGTTAGGTTCTTTTTGGTAGGCATACCCTTTAACTACATTAACTCTTTAAAAAAAAACTTTGTATTTGGTATGAACCAACCAGAATACAGAATTAATTTCTCAAAACATTAGGTGTTTTTTAGTCCCTATTTTACAATCGTTAAAATATGATTAAATCGATTGTGCAACGCTTTGAAGCGCTAAATACTCACACGGTCAGTGGCATTTATTTGCGGTATCTATATTTCGTATCTGTGTTAAAGTACTTTTGAAAAGAAAACATGCCGTCAAATTAAAACAATATTTTCGCCGTAGAATATGTGGTGCTATCTTTGCTAATTTTTTACCTTTGTATAGGTAATGTTTTTATTTTCTCGCAATCGAAGTGAAAAGTAGAGTGTATTACTCGGGTCTAAAAGCCATATTAGGTACCCCTCGAACAATTTTCCCTCGCTTTGCTCGGGAAAATAACCATCTCGTGGTACTAAGTATGGCTTATTTTAGACCCTAGTTGTACAATCTGCTATTATTAAACATATTGCGTTCATATACAAAATTAATTGTCGAATGTTAACCCTAATTTATAGAAACTGGGTTGATTACTTTAAATTTTGTGATTTTAGTTAATGATATATTTTAGTTATCTACCATGTCGTTACAACGTAACCTTTAACCTTTGTTTCGGCGAAATATGTTTACCAAATGTGTCGTTTCCCAACCGTTTCATTTGCCAACCCGCTTTGTTTTCTGTAACCGTAAATATTTCAGGATTTTTTAAAAACTAACCTATAGGGTTCTACATGATGGTACTGAAATATTTCCTGAAATATTTATATAAAATTGGGTTGGCAAATGAAAAAGTTGGGAAACGATACATTTGGCAAACATATTTTTACCAAACGGCAGGCTCCGGTAAATGGCATTATGAGTGATGTCAATGATGATGGCGGTATTGTTTATGTTTTTCGATGGCAATTTTGCAATTGGGCTGGGCTGGGCCACGATGAATGGCCATGCTTAAACTTTGTGACGAGTAAAGGCCGGCATTTATTTATTTATTTATTTATTTATTTACAGTGTCAGTAAGAGGCTTACAGTGTAGACCAAGGCACCTCTCACTTTAATTTATTAAGAACACACACCAAGATAAAAGAAAAATAGAGATAACAAAATAATAATATCTGAGTAACAAATATAGAAAAACAAAAATTAATTAATTAATTAAAAATATTAAAAACTTAGGTGGTTAAGAATGTATAAATTTTAGCTAAAAGCGAGTGCCAATTGCCAGCTAGCACGTCGGTATCCCGCAGCTGGTCACGAGTAACGTCGACCAGACGCTTTTAAAGATCTTTAAAAATACGCGGGGATCTCCTGGTCCCCACGGGCCTAAATTTTCGACCCCAATCGGCTTAAAGACGTAACGTCCGTAGTAATTTTACTTGTTGGTGTCCAGGAGTTGAAGAGGATGATCCAGGCGCCGATGTCCGTGATGGGCGCCAGGTCGAGTTTCTTCTTCTTCGCCGGCATCAGGGCCGACCGGCCGACCGACGGCAAACCCCGGGTGTTCAGAACTGTGCGAAGTAAGTTTTAAAACCTTGCTTTTTTAATTTTAGTATATATTTTATTTATTAAAGAAAAATATAAGTATATACATATCTACTCAGTAACTCTATGAATGTTCGGGATAATAACAAAATGGTTTTCCGATATGCGCCCAAAAATGTATGGAACTGTCTGTTTTTTACCGAGAATTGTATTGGATTTTGGTGACAATACAGACAATAAGACTTTTTGTGGAAATAATGTTTCATTGTCCACAATGATTGAACAATGTGCGTTTTTTTCGTTGTGTTTTACTACTTTGTCGACGTAATTTAAATTATACCTGTGCTCAATTACAACTTTCTAGTACTTACCAAGTCTCTGAGCCAGACCGGAGACGGGGTGACCATAGGAACTCCTCAATGGCTAATAGTAGATCTGTTGATTTTGGGTTCGTCTTTTTAGGTTCTAATGGGACCTATTATTAAGCCCACGCTTTTCGTCTGTCCGTCCGTTCGTCAATCTATCTATCCGTCCTAACTTTTGAGAGGTGTATCTTTTGAACCGTAATAGATAGCAGATCGTTTTTTTTTTCAGAATATGTGTTATTACGGCGGATTTACTTTTTTTTAAAAAGAAAGTGGAATAAAATATAATTATTTTTTGTACACCGACAGACATATTTGGTATGATATAGTAGATACAAATCCCGAAGAAAAACAACAAATACTAAAAAATGGTCAAGTGTGAGATGGGCTCGCGCTGATTCGATTCAAAATCGAAGTCAAATCGGAATATATTGATACCTACAGTGCGGCGGTATGGAACCCTCAGTGCGCGAGTCCGACACGCACTTGATCAATTCTTAAATGCAGTACAGTTTGTGAGTACTTAGAAGGCGCTTCGGGTTTGTACTTCTTTCTCACTCGCTCTTAATTAAAGCACATGAGAGCGAGTGAGAGACAAGTACAAACCCGAAGCGTCTTCTAAGAGCTATCGGACTGTAAGTAACATTGCGGTGATCTAACGCTTACCCCTTTTTCAGACCAAACGCTCGAAGAAGCCGGGTACACGCAATGGTCAGCGAACGAGCCAAACAACTACATGGACTCGGAATACTGCGGGTCCTTGTTCAAAAACGACGGGCTCTACAACGACCTGGGCTGCTACTTCGATTACGCCTACGTGTGCGAGAAGGAAATACGGGTTGTGAACCAATAAACAAATACTTAATACTTATTTTCTGTCTCTACAAATTAGATTACAGATAACGTCACGTAATTAATAACAAAAAGAAAGTTTTAAAAAGCCCAGCTGCTGTTTCTATGATGTCGTCGATATAATGTTAGTTATCATCAAGGACCGTAATTCTCCATAGCAAAAATCAAACTGTCATAGGGTTTGACCAAAGTGTTTTATCGACTATCGATAAATAAATGTCACTTAATGAGTCATTAACATGACATCGGTACAAGTAGATCGATAATTTTCCCCTCATAAATGGATCTTCAATAAATTAAGAAACCGATTTACTCCGAAAAACCAGGAACAAGTGGCTATATTCCATTCATTTTATAACATGGATACGCACTTAACTCAAGACAGTGAAGAGGACCTCGAACACTTAATCCCAGTCACCAATAATTGAAGGTTAGTGTTGTGTAAACGGCAAGTAAGTGCACAAATGTGAAAAAAAAGGAACCAAATATATTACGATTGGTTGACGTATCCAGAAGTCTCGTTTACATCTTAAAAATGGGTGGAAATCATTTTAGTAACACGACACGGAAATTACTTATGACAATCAAGCGATGTAAATGACATAATTGTGACTTGGGCACGATTTATTTTAATATGGAGATGCAGGTTGCTTATCAAAGAGGTCAAATGATACAGAATAATCGTATAAGCCGAAATGCGATAATATTCCGTAACATCGATAAGTGGAATTGTCGATAAAACAATTTGGTCAAACCCTATGACAGTTTGATTTTTGCTATGAAGAATTCTGCCCTACTAAGCATAATGGCGATATCTCAGACAAAACATCTGTAGAAATTGCAACCTAGTTACAAACAGAAGAGAGTTGAATCTGCTTTGGCTATTGAATTTAGTTATTGCATTTTTGCTTAGGAGGGCAGAATTCCGGTCCTTGGTTATCATGTATAGGTAATGTACATTAAACCGAAAAAAAATCGTCGGTCTTAGACAGGATTCGAACCTACGTCTCTGGCTCTCCGGGCCGATGCAGGCGCATTACCAATTATGCCACCAAGACCCTACTTAAGATCCACGAAATTAGTAATCGCTTGCTTTTTCATACTCGGAGGGTATGCTGACGCCATCTATCGTTGTTTATTAACTAACGACACTCATGTTTCAAGTTACATTGAAATTAGCATGAGTACAGTCAACATCATAAATAAGTGATCATTTATGTACCTTGTCACTTTAACGTCGTGTTTGAAATGGCATACAAAATTGTGAAACGCTTGAAAGCGACAAGGTACATAAATGATCACTTATTTATGCTGTTGACTGTACAATGGGCCACTTTATTCTAAAGACCGACGAATTTTTTTCGCTTTATTATAGTTTAGAATTTCGTAACAGACGTTTCTGTTAAATTTAAAAATCTTTAGGTAATGTATATTTCTTATTTGGCTAATTTCACTTTTTTTTTAAAAGTACGTGGTGACGCCCGCGACGCTAACAAACCTAACGACATCTCGCTTGTCGAAATCGGGTCATCCGTTTAGCCTTTACAAGGGAACAAAGAACCATACATACATAGAGGTCAAAAACATTACCCTATCCTTCTTTGTCGGGTAAAAAAGACACTGAGACAATGGAGGGGTTGTGTTTGCGCATGTGTACAGTCACCAACCAATAGCGTGCGCGCATGTACCGGCGGAGTGTTTCCCCGCCCCGCCCCCTTCATACCACCAATTTGGTCAATAAATGCGCGACTGCGCAGGTACGGTCGGCCAAGAAAGTGGTCTACCAGTTTTCACAAAAGTTTATGTGAGATCTAATTATCGCTAAGGTTGACACCAGAGATGATGCGGATGCCGATTTTTTCACATCCGCGGATGTGAATGCGGATGCGGATTTTTGATGGCTCACATCCGCGGATGCGGATGCGGATTTTTAAGATCTTATATAAATATAGTATATGAATGAAGAATTAAAACAATGATAAAGTAATTCTTAACAATTTTACTAATTAAAATTAGTATAAAGTATACTTAATGCTCCTATTTTTTTAACTCCACTTACTAATTTTCATATAAGTAATAGGACCACAACAAACGCATCGGATCGGATCTTGTCACCAATTTTTTCGCTCCCATTGGTCATTGTCACGTGCACGCGCCATTCGCCGGCCCCGCCCAATTTCTCTCTTGTTGTAACTTGTATTACATCCGCATCCGCATGAACATCCGCATTGATTATTGCGGATGTGGATGCACATGTCCAAATCTATGCGGAAGCTCCGCATTTGCGGATGCGGATGCGAATATTCGCAACATTCCTGGTTGACACTTGTCACTGTCAATATGATTGCCAGGGAAAATCGATCTTGTTGTATCATGACGTGCAAATGACCTTCAACCTTAGTAGACCACATTTTTGACCGACTGTACATCGCCAGCGGCCTTTTTACGTGACGAGAACTATACTTTAGCATGATCTTCGCCACAGAATGTATAACAGAACACAGATGGCGCTCGCTTTAATAAAATAGCGTTTAGGTAGGTAAAACGTGCCTAATCTGTGATTTACTTTCTATCGCATAAGAAGATTTTTTGTAAATATCAGTAAGTTTTTGAATATATGGGTACAGTCACGAGATTAAATTTGGTACCCACCTTAGGACCAAAGTCAATCTGACATTCTACAACAATAAGGTCGAGTTTCCTAAAAGTTACAAATGACTTGACATCTCTAATGACATTGACGACATCAAGCATATTTTTCTTGAAATGGGTCACAAATTAACGCTCGTGACCGTACATCAAACCGGTGTAAATTGAAATGGGCAAAGATGTAACAAAAACCAATGAACCAATTTACTATTATAAGTCTATAATCACAACCTATTTTCGAGATCGAATGAGGTCTTTTTAAAAGGCCGCATTACTTTTTTTTTTTACTATAAATCCACAGCACAAACTAGGTACAATAAAAGCTTATACATACATACGTACATACCTTCACGCCTTCATTCCCAGAGTGAGGTAGGCAGAGCTACAGAATTACCAACAACTCTAATGTTGATAATTCTGTAAGGGTGCGGCTCCACTGAGACGGAGACGAGCGGAGCGGGGCGGAACTGTGCCAATATTAACCAATAAAATCTAAACTAACGTGGGCAAGGCGCGCTTGACGTGACCGCATGCGCCTTCTATTGGTTAATATTGGCACAGCTCCGCTCCGCTCGTCTCAGCCTCAGTGGAGCCGCACCCTTAAAGGCTTATTTCAGACATAATTACAAATCATGGGCCAATTGCGGATTTTCATTATTCTAACATAAATTATGCTGACATGCTCACCCAAGAAAAAAATTATCTCGAGTTGGAAGAGATCCCTTAAAGTGATAATTCATAATTCATAGTTCATAATTATTTAGTATGAGTTCGTGTTTGTAGTACAGTCAAGGGATTTAATTTGTGACGCACCTTAGGTCCAAAGTCAATCTGACATTCTACAGCAATAACGTTGAGTTTCCTATCAATTACAAATGACTTGGCATCTGTATTGACAATGAAATCTTCAAGCAGATTTTCTTTGAAATGAGTAGCAAATAGGGTTTGCAATTCGAATATTCAAATTATTCGAATATCCGGCACCAATTAAATTCGAATACGGCAATGTTACTTATTCGAATATTTCGGATATTTTGAATAGTACAAAAAAGGATTTAAATAGTTACTTAATTTTAATAGAACTGTAGAAATTCTTCATACCTACGAACGGATATTGCAAATCCTAGTAGCAAATTAACTTCCGTGACTGTACATTAGTTAACATTTTTATTATATTGTATATTTTACATAAATATCTTAAATATACATTGACTTTGGTTGTTTCATTTTATCCTCGTAGGTACCTATTTCATTTTAGATCGTGCCTTCAGTAAAAATATTAGTTTTGTTACAAATAAGTCTTTAGCTGTTTGTGCCTACAGGAACGCCTCAGCAGTTTCGCACCAAAATCAAAATATTTATTCAGTAAATTGGCCACATACGGGCTCTTTTACACGTCGGTAATATAAAGTGAATCTACTAGCGCTTCGGACAAGACCATCATTGCGGAGAAGAAGCGCCGCAAGCAACTCCAGCAGAAGGTCATTTTTTCAAACATGAAATACAATAATGCTTAAAAGTAAGTTACATTACAAGCAACAAATATAAATTATTAGAACTAGCACAAATAAAACATTACAAATGTAAAAATTAAAAACATTACATGTCGAATACATTAAACTAAAAATAATGACTAGGAGAACAACACGACGATGTCTCTAAGTAAAAAGCCATAACTGTAATAATTCTAATTGTAATAATTGTAAGCACTAAATTCGACTCTAAGAAAATGGGCTCTTAGCTCATAGTCGGGTCTGTAGGGGTTTCTGCTTTACATATGACGAAGTATCGTCTATAACCGTTGGCGGAGACTCCTTATTTTGAGATTCCGACATGGCGGATACTTGAAATAATAATCACAACGTGTAATTGAACAATGTATTCGACGATCACAATAAATTAACACTTAATCACTACTTAGATTAGGCCGAGGATAATAGTTTACTTTTGAAAACGCGGCAAGTTCGATACAGCGTGGCGCACTATTCGCTCCCGCCAAAAGAATGACCCAGAAACCCATTCCCGTTCAATCTCTAGCGCATCCGCCCCCTCCCTTTCGCGGCCATTGCCAACACTGTATCGACCTCACCCAAGCAAGTTGCTTGACGTTTTCAAGTAGTTCAATCGAAGGTCACTAGATGGCATACTAATTTACAATCAACTACTAACTTAAGACTAAGTTCCTACGTTACTACTGCCAGGTGGCGCCACGGTGACACCACTCTGACAGGTACAGCCGTAATCCGATAGATGGCGCAACAATTCAAACTGCTTGCAGAAAATCACGTAACCTCGTGGCGTCACTGTGTCACCACTCCGACACGGCCATTCTGACCCCTCACACGTCCTCGTGCGAGGTATCTGTGGACAAAGAGAATCTGAACAGTAACACTTTTCCATTTGGCCTTCCTGACCATAAAACTATCTTAAAATAGGATCCTTACAAGTTAAAAATTACATTTCTGATCAGGAATCAAGCAGATAACTAAAATAATTCTATAGGTCGACATAAGTCTCTACTTCTCAAGCAAAACTCAAATTAACACAAAGTTTAAACATTACCGACTCTCTGTCAGTATCACATGAGTGCACAGTGCTCTATTTTATTATCAGTTGCTTCCATCCAGCAACCTCTACACACAATAGCACATGGAATACCTCAATCCAGTATGCATCTCACAAAAACTCATCGCCTCCTTCCAGCGACGTCTAAAACCAATCGCCTCCATCCAGCGATTGCAGCGACCGCTTACACCCGCGAGCCAAACGCACGCCACTCACATTCGTGGCCGCACTGCGACGGGAAATGAGGCCCGATTTTACGCCTACGCCTACGAATGGCCGAAGGTGCAAGCAGTCTGAGCCAAAGACACTCACACCAGCGGTAAACAACACATACGAACATCAAATGAGTTTTGCTTGTCTATGTTAAGAGCTCGAATCATTAGATGGTCCAACCCCATCCACGTTACTCAAACTATTTTGGTCACTGTCCTCATGGTTACTGTCAGGGTCATTTCCAACTAAATGGTCACTGTCGGGCATTTTCCTAAGTCGGTCGTGTGCGTATTTGTACGTCCTGTTTGAGTTAAGTGCCTTCAGAACATAACGATCACCGTCTACCACTTCTGTTACCCTAAACGGACCCTTGTACTTGGGGTCGAGCTTGGTTTGATTTCGCTCTTCGTTTTTCAGAAGAACAAAATCACCTTCCAAGAAGGGCTTGACTTTTGCCTTAGTAGAGTCAAATCGTACCTTATCAACTGCAGAGCCTCTCTCCATACACTCCACAGCCTGTGCTCTAACTTGCTCGACGTCAATCTCCGGTTCCTCATCACCTGCAAACATGATCTCAAGAGGTCTTGCGACTTTACCAATTAGCAGCTCCAACGGGCTTGCCTTCGCGACTCGGTGCATGGTACAGTTCAATGCGAGCTGCACATCAGGCAGAGCGTCTTGCCACGACTGGTTGCTAGTTTCTGCAGCAGTCAGCATATTTTTCAAGGTACTCATGGTTCGCTCCACTTGACCATTAGCCCGGGAACTACCCGTTGCTATCAGGTGCAGCTTTATTTGCTTGGAATCGCAGTAGTTCTTGAAATCTCTACTGGCAAAGCAGCGGCCTTGATCGGCTATAAGACGAGTCGGAGCGCCGAACAATGACACACTTGCTTTAACAGCCTTGATACTGCTAAGTGTGTCAATGTTGTGCGTATGGTGAAGCAGCACGTACTTGGTAAATGCGTCGATTAACACGATGACATATTCTTTGCTGTCGTTCTTTCCACTTAACTTCCCAGTTGCGTCGATGTGGACCGTGTGCCACGGGACTGCTATCTTAGGTATAGGATGCATGTTAGCCTGTATCTTACCGGAATGTGACTTGGAGACTCGGCACGTAATACAGTTCTCGACAAACCTCCTCACGTATTTGGTCATATTATCAAACCAGCAAAGGTCATAGACCTTCTCCAGTGTCTTTTCCCATCCCAAGTGTAGCAGGCCGTCGTGCACATTATTGATAACGGACCATCGGAATGATCGCGGTACCATTGGCAGGCAACGAGTCTTACCGCGTCTCTGAATTTTACGATGAATGACACCTGACCGCATTTCGTAAGTTTTGGCCATATCAGTAGGAAGCTTACCTTCTTTTAAGTCGGTCATAAGCTTTGAGAGCTCCTCATCTTTCTGCTGTTCCGCCACCAGCCAGTTACCAGTAAGCTCCGTCATATTAACCTGCTTTAGCTTTACCTTCTCAACGACGTCGCCATCTCTGCCAGTCGGCAACGGGTTTCTGGAGAAAAAGTCGGCATGGGACATTTGCTTACCGGTCCTGTGAACTATGTCAAAGTCAAATCCCTGTAAAAATGCCCACCATCTGTGTACTCGGGGCGTCAGGTCAAGTTTCTTTCTGGTGGACTGGAGAGAGCTGCAGTCTGTTACTACGACGAATTTGCACCCGTGTAGGTAATGCCGGAAGTGTTTGGTGGCGTTAACAACCGCAAGAGTCTCTAACTCATACGAGTGATAATTAGACTCCGCGGCTGTCGTGCGCTTGCTGAAATATGCCACTGGATGTGGTTTACCTTCTTTCACTTGGATCAGCACTGCGCCATACCCAATCGAACTGGCGTCAGTATGCAGTTCGGTTTTAAGGGCCGGGTCGTAGATGGTAAGGACCGGCTCATTCGTGAGTACTGAAATAATCTGCTGTCTGATAGCCTCATGCCCAGACTTCCACTCTACTTTACCATTACCAGAGGTCAAAGCGTATAGAGGCGCCATGACTTGCGAGAACTTTGGCACAAACTGGCGGAAGTACGAGGCCAGCCCGATGAACTGGCGTAGCTGCGTGACCGTTTTCGGAGGCGGCAAGGCGGTCAGAGAGTCCACCTTTCGGGTGTTTGGGCGGATTTGCCCCTGACTTACCTCAAACCCCAGGTATTCGACCTTTTGTTTCAGGAATGTACACTTTTTAGGATTTAGTGAGAAACCTTTCTGAGCAAGAACACTAAATACAACCTGTAGTCGTTCCAGAGCTTCTTCAGGATCTCGTGCAACGATGAGTACATCGTCCATGTACACCACAACGTAGGTGTTCACGAGATCTCCAAGAGCGTGAATAAGAGCTCGCTGAAATACTGAAGGCGCGTTCCGGAGTCCAAACGGCATTGTCAAGTACTCGTACTGACCTTCAGGTGTCACAAACGCCGTCCGTTCTATGGAATCTGCCTCAATGGGGATCTGGTGAAAGCCCGACGCTAAGTCTAAAGTGGAAAAAACGTGCCCTTCATGCAACCGAGCAATCTGATCCGAGATGAGCGGCAGAGGAAATCGATCTGGTACAGTATTGTCGTTTAGCTCGCGGTAGTCCACGCACATTCTGTCGCTGCCATCTTTCTTCTTAACTAAAAGTATAGGGCTCGCGAATGGCGATGAACTACGGCGAACTACACCCGCTTTAAGTAGCTCGTCGATCTTAGTCCTCACAATCTGTCGCTCATCGGGGCTCAACCTATAAGGACGTCTGTTCACAGTTTTATGAGGGTCCTTCAAACGTATTTGCATTGGCTCCGTTTGGGCAGGGGACGTAGGGACACCGTTCGTAAAACATTGCTCATAAGATTTTAAAAGTTCTATCAACTGGGGTTTCATATTAAGGGGGCAGTCAGTGTCAATCTGGCTAAAGTCAATTTTAGTATCTGTCACAACGTCACATGATTGGACGACACGAATTTTTTCAAATTTTGTTTTATCCGCTGACATATGGACATCCAAACCAAGCGCCAAAACTTCGCGTCCAATCATAATTTCGTGTCGCAAACAATAGTCGGGTAACACGTGTAAAAGGATCTCAAATGCAATAGTGTCAATCTCCACAGTGGTCAAAATCTGAATAGTCGAGGTAACAGAGGTCTGTGCAATACCTGTCATAGAGACGTTGTCGTGAATTCGCTTACCACAAAATTTGCAAGAAACAGATTCTTTGATAAGCGAACATTCCGCCCCAGAATCATAATGAAAAGGAAATAGCTCACCACAGTGACGCAACGATCCAGCAGGCGCGTTCACGACGCAAACGTCGACTCGCTTCTCTTTAGCTGAACTAGCTCCAGCATTGCTGCTCCCCTCCTTGTTGATCCGTTCCGGGCAGTGGGACGCGTAGTGGCCCTGTCCTCGACATTGGAAACACGTGATACGACTCTCCGGCCTCATAGTAGACTGGCTTGTAGCGCTGCGGTTGGTCTGATGCTGTTCTACTGGTTGCTTAGTGAAATCCCTCTTGGCATAACAGTGAATGGCTTTGTGCCCCATCTTTCCGCAATTAAAACACTTCAGGGCTGTAGTACTACCGGTAGGGCGACTTCTCTTAGCGTCAGGTCCTTCTCGGTCATTAGTAGACGGCATGTGTCTTTTTAGGAACGAAACTGCTTTCAATTCATTTTGTAGCTGATTCCGAGTTTTAATATCCGTCGTAAATGAAAGCCTCTGGACACGTGGTTCAAATTTAGAAACATGGGCCAAAACAGTGGCGACAGCTATTTCTTCTACAGTGAGCCCCTTCCATTTTGACATAACTGAAGTCATAAGCGTCGCGGCAAAAGCTGCCATGCACTCATTTTCCTTTGGTTTTTTTCCACTCAAGTTAATAAGAAAGGACGCACAGGTTTCTGGGCAATCATACCTTGCTATGAATAACTCCTTAAATTCGTACCAGGTCATGCCGAGGAACGACACGGTAGACAGCCATGTTGAAGCTTCGCCTTTCAAGGCTCGGCTTAACGCAATCATTAAAGCTGGGCCTTGACGATTTTTATCGGTCACACACATATCCGCGGTATTGATCCAAGCACGAGCATTGATGTCACTTTTCCCTGGATCAAACTCAGGAAAATGAACACGCGAATCTTCACTCGATGATGTAGGCATTTTCATTGCTTGTAATAACGCTTGAAAATTTCGGTTCTGCTGTTCGATGAGTAGCAGCCATTTATCATCATTCATGCCACTATTAGAAGCACGATCATTAACGACATAGTTTTTCTCGCCCAATTCACCATTCTCTTCACGTGGGATGTGGTTTCCATTCCCAACTTCTGATGACGAAGTATCGTCTATAACCGTTGGCGGAGACTCCTTATTTTGAGATTCCGACATGGCGGATACTTGAAATAATAATCACAACGTGTAATTGAACAATGTATTCGACGATCACAATAAATTAACACTTAATCACTACTTAGATTAGGCCGAGGATAATAGTTTACTTTTGAAAACGCGGCAAGTTCGATACAGCGTGGCGCACTATTCGCTCCCGCCAAAAGAATGACCCAGAAACCCATTCCCGTTCAATCTCTAGCGCATCCGCCCCCTCCCTTTCGCGGCCATTGCCAACACTGTATCGACCTCACCCAAGCAAGTTGCTTGACGTTTTCAAGTAGTTCAATCGAAGGTCACTAGATGGCATACTAATTTACAATCAACTACTAACTTAAGACTAAGTTCCTACGTTACTACTGCCAGGTGGCGCCACGGTGACACCACTCTGACAGGTACAGCCGTAATCCGATAGATGGCGCAACAATTCAAACTGCTTGCAGAAAATCACGTAACCTCGTGGCGTCACTGTGTCACCACTCCGACACGGCCATTCTGACCCCTCACACGTCCTCGTGCGAGGTATCTGTGGACAAAGAGAATCTGAACAGTAACACTTTTCCATTTGGCCTTCCTGACCATAAAACTATCTTAAAATAGGATCCTTACAAGTTAAAAATTACATTTCTGATCAGGAATCAAGCAGATAACTAAAATAATTCTATAGGTCGACATAAGTCTCTACTTCTCAAGCAAAACTCAAATTAACACAAAGTTTAAACATTACCGACTCTCTGTCAGTATCACATGAGTGCACAGTGCTCTATTTTATTATCAGTTGCTTCCATCCAGCAACCTCTACACACAATAGCACATGGAATACCTCAATCCAGTATGCATCTCACAAAAACTCATCGCCTCCTTCCAGCGACGTCTAAAACCAATCGCCTCCATCCAGCGATTGCAGCGACCGCTTACACCCGCGAGCCAAACGCACGCCACTCACATTCGTGGCCGCACTGCGACGGGAAATGAGGCCCGATTTTACGCCTACGCCTACGAATGGCCGAAGGTGCAAGCAGTCTGAGCCAAAGACACTCACACCAGCGGTAAACAACACATACGAACATCAAATGAGTTTTGCTTGTCTATGTTAAGAGCTCGAATCATTAGATGGTCCAACCCCATCCACGTTACTCAAACTATTTTGGTCACTGTCCTCATGGTTACTGTCAGGGTCATTTCCAACTAAATGGTCACTGTCGGGCATTTTCCTAAGTCGGTCGTGTGCGTATTTGTACGTCCTGTTTGAGTTAAGTGCCTTCAGAACATAACGATCACCGTCTACCACTTCTGTTACCCTAAACGGACCCTTGTACTTGGGGTCGAGCTTGGTTTGATTTCGCTCTTCGTTTTTCAGAAGAACAAAATCACCTTCCAAGAAGGGCTTGACTTTTGCCTTAGTAGAGTCAAATCGTACCTTATCAACTGCAGAGCCTCTCTCCATACACTCCACAGCCTGTGCTCTAACTTGCTCGACGTCAATCTCCGGTTCCTCATCACCTGCAAACATGATCTCAAGAGGTCTTGCGACTTTACCAATTAGCAGCTCCAACGGGCTTGCCTTCGCGACTCGGTGCATGGTACAGTTCAATGCGAGCTGCACATCAGGCAGAGCGTCTTGCCACGACTGGTTGCTAGTTTCTGCAGCAGTCAGCATATTTTTCAAGGTACTCATGGTTCGCTCCACTTGACCATTAGCCCGGGAACTACCCGTTGCTATCAGGTGCAGCTTTATTTGCTTGGAATCGCAGTAGTTCTTGAAATCTCTACTGGCAAAGCAGCGGCCTTGATCGGCTATAAGACGAGTCGGAGCGCCGAACAATGACACACTTGCTTTAACAGCCTTGATACTGCTAAGTGTGTCAATGTTGTGCGTATGGTGAAGCAGCACGTACTTGGTAAATGCGTCGATTAACACGATGACATATTCTTTGCTGTCGTTCTTTCCACTTAACTTCCCAGTTGCGTCGATGTGGACCGTGTGCCACGGGACTGCTATCTTAGGTATAGGATGCATGTTAGCCTGTATCTTACCGGAATGTGACTTGGAGACTCGGCACGTAATACAGTTCTCGACAAACCTCCTCACGTATTTGGTCATATTATCAAACCAGCAAAGGTCATAGACCTTCTCCAGTGTCTTTTCCCATCCCAAGTGTAGCAGGCCGTCGTGCACATTATTGATAACGGACCATCGGAATGATCGCGGTACCATTGGCAGGCAACGAGTCTTACCGCGTCTCTGAATTTTACGATGAATGACACCTGACCGCATTTCGTAAGTTTTGGCCATATCAGTAGGAAGCTTACCTTCTTTTAAGTCGGTCATAAGCTTTGAGAGCTCCTCATCTTTCTGCTGTTCCGCCACCAGCCAGTTACCAGTAAGCTCCGTCATATTAACCTGCTTTAGCTTTACCTTCTCAACGACGTCGCCATCTCTGCCAGTCGGCAACGGGTTTCTGGAGAAAAAGTCGGCATGGGACATTTGCTTACCGGTCCTGTGAACTATGTCAAAGTCAAATCCCTGTAAAAATGCCCACCATCTGTGTACTCGGGGCGTCAGGTCAAGTTTCTTTCTGGTGGACTGGAGAGAGCTGCAGTCTGTTACTACGACGAATTTGCACCCGTGTAGGTAATGCCGGAAGTGTTTGGTGGCGTTAACAACCGCAAGAGTCTCTAACTCATACGAGTGATAATTAGACTCCGCGGCTGTCGTGCGCTTGCTGAAATATGCCACTGGATGTGGTTTACCTTCTTTCACTTGGATCAGCACTGCGCCATACCCAATCGAACTGGCGTCAGTATGCAGTTCGGTTTTAAGGGCCGGGTCGTAGATGGTAAGGACCGGCTCATTCGTGAGTACTGAAATAATCTGCTGTCTGATAGCCTCATGCCCAGACTTCCACTCTACTTTACCATTACCAGAGGTCAAAGCGTATAGAGGCGCCATGACTTGCGAGAACTTTGGCACAAACTGGCGGAAGTACGAGGCCAGCCCGATGAACTGGCGTAGCTGCGTGACCGTTTTCGGAGGCGGCAAGGCGGTCAGAGAGTCCACCTTTCGGGTGTTTGGGCGGATTTGCCCCTGACTTACCTCAAACCCCAGGTATTCGACCTTTTGTTTCAGGAATGTACACTTTTTAGGATTTAGTGAGAAACCTTTCTGAGCAAGAACACTAAATACAACCTGTAGTCGTTCCAGAGCTTCTTCAGGATCTCGTGCAACGATGAGTACATCGTCCATGTACACCACAACGTAGGTGTTCACGAGATCTCCAAGAGCGTGAATAAGAGCTCGCTGAAATACTGAAGGCGCGTTCCGGAGTCCAAACGGCATTGTCAAGTACTCGTACTGACCTTCAGGTGTCACAAACGCCGTCCGTTCTATGGAATCTGCCTCAATGGGGATCTGGTGAAAGCCCGACGCTAAGTCTAAAGTGGAAAAAACGTGCCCTTCATGCAACCGAGCAATCTGATCCGAGATGAGCGGCAGAGGAAATCGATCTGGTACAGTATTGTCGTTTAGCTCGCGGTAGTCCACGCACATTCTGTCGCTGCCATCTTTCTTCTTAACTAAAAGTATAGGGCTCGCGAATGGCGATGAACTACGGCGAACTACACCCGCTTTAAGTAGCTCGTCGATCTTAGTCCTCACAATCTGTCGCTCATCGGGGCTCAACCTATAAGGACGTCTGTTCACAGTTTTATGAGGGTCCTTCAAACGTATTTGCATTGGCTCCGTTTGGGCAGGGGACGTAGGGACACCGTTCGTAAAACATTGCTCATAAGATTTTAAAAGTTCTATCAACTGGGGTTTCATATTAAGGGGGCAGTCAGTGTCAATCTGGCTAAAGTCAATTTTAGTATCTGTCACAACGTCACATGATTGGACGACACGAATTTTTTCAAATTTTGTTTTATCCGCTGACATATGGACATCCAAACCAAGCGCCAAAACTTCGCGTCCAATCATAATTTCGTGTCGCAAACAATAGTCGGGTAACACGTGTAAAAGGATCTCAAATGCAATAGTGTCAATCTCCACAGTGGTCAAAATCTGAATAGTCGAGGTAACAGAGGTCTGTGCAATACCTGTCATAGAGACGTTGTCGTGAATTCGCTTACCACAAAATTTGCAAGAAACAGATTCTTTGATAAGCGAACATTCCGCCCCAGAATCATAATGAAAAGGAAATAGCTCACCACAGTGACGCAACGATCCAGCAGGCGCGTTCACGACGCAAACGTCGACTCGCTTCTCTTTAGCTGAACTAGCTCCAGCATTGCTGCTCCCCTCCTTGTTGATCCGTTCCGGGCAGTGGGACGCGTAGTGGCCCTGTCCTCGACATTGGAAACACGTGATACGACTCTCCGGCCTCATAGTAGACTGGCTTGTAGCGCTGCGGTTGGTCTGATGCTGTTCTACTGGTTGCTTAGTGAAATCCCTCTTGGCATAACAGTGAATGGCTTTGTGCCCCATCTTTCCGCAATTAAAACACTTCAGGGCTGTAGTACTACCGGTAGGGCGACTTCTCTTAGCGTCAGGTCCTTCTCGGTCATTAGTAGACGGCATGTGTCTTTTTAGGAACGAAACTGCTTTCAATTCATTTTGTAGCTGATTCCGAGTTTTAATATCCGTCGTAAATGAAAGCCTCTGGACACGTGGTTCAAATTTAGAAACATGGGCCAAAACAGTGGCGACAGCTATTTCTTCTACAGTGAGCCCCTTCCATTTTGACATAACTGAAGTCATAAGCGTCGCGGCAAAAGCTGCCATGCACTCATTTTCCTTTGGTTTTTTTCCACTCAAGTTAATAAGAAAGGACGCACAGGTTTCTGGGCAATCATACCTTGCTATGAATAACTCCTTAAATTCGTACCAGGTCATGCCGAGGAACGACACGGTAGACAGCCATGTTGAAGCTTCGCCTTTCAAGGCTCGGCTTAACGCAATCATTAAAGCTGGGCCTTGACGATTTTTATCGGTCACACACATATCCGCGGTATTGATCCAAGCACGAGCATTGATGTCACTTTTCCCTGGATCAAACTCAGGAAAATGAACACGCGAATCTTCACTCGATGATGTAGGCATTTTCATTGCTTGTAATAACGCTTGAAAATTTCGGTTCTGCTGTTCGATGAGTAGCAGCCATTTATCATCATTCATGCCACTATTAGAAGCACGATCATTAACGACATAGTTTTTCTCGCCCAATTCACCATTCTCTTCACGTGGGATGTGGTTTCCATTCCCAACTTCTGATGACGAAGTATCGTCTATAACCGTTGGCGGAGACTCCTTATTTTGAGATTCCGACATGGCGGATACTTGAAATAATAATCACAACGTGTAATTGAACAATGTATTCGACGATCACAATAAATTAACACTTAATCACTACTTAGATTAGGCCGAGGATAATAGTTTACTTTTGAAAACGCGGCAAGTTCGATACAGCGTGGCGCACTATTCGCTCCCGCCAAAAGAATGACCCAGAAACCCATTCCCGTTCAATCTCTAGCGCATCCGCCCCCTCCCTTTCGCGGCCATTGCCAACACTGTATCGACCTCACCCAAGCAAGTTGCTTGACGTTTTCAAGTAGTTCAATCGAAGGTCACTAGATGGCATACTAATTTACAATCAACTACTAACTTAAGACTAAGTTCCTACGTTACTACTGCCAGGTGGCGCCACGGTGACACCACTCTGACAGGTACAGCCGTAATCCGATAGATGGCGCAACAATTCAAACTGCTTGCAGAAAATCACGTAACCTCGTGGCGTCACTGTGTCACCACTCCGACACATAAATGTTTAAAAAAACAAAAAACCGCCTTCAAAAAGCAAAAAATAACTTCTTTAAAATGGTAGGTAAATAGGTCAGTCGAAAGCAGACTTCAGTTCGACTGACCTATTTACCTACCATTTTAAAGAAGTTATTTTTTGCTTTTTGAAGGCGGTTTTTTGTTTTTTTAAACATTTATTTTATTTTATACTTTTTAGTGATCCTATTTATGCTGTTACGTAGCTCCACTTCTAAATATTAATAAGAAACTATAGAACATTTCAAGCTCGCCGCAGACAACGCCGCGGGAATGTCATAGTCATATTTAAACCTAAATGTGCTTCGTCATACTCGCTCAACTTCCTTTATCGAAATATCTTATCGCCACCCTTGAAATAGGTACCGTTAAGGAGTTCCGGTGGCCATCTGTGGTCTTCATCATCAGTTCCACTTCACCATATAGTACTTTTCAAAAGCAAATGCATGAGTTACAGTGAAAAATACCAAAATCGCTATAGGTGTGCCTATAATATTTGAGGAGTTCTCTTGATTTCTCCATGATCCCATCATCAGATCCTGACGTGGTGACAATGGGACCAACTAGAAAGTATACCCAGTCGAACAAAGAAAAAATTTTTCAAATCGGTCCAGTGGTCTTCGAGTAATCGGGGAACATACATAAAAAAAAAAAAAAAATGTCCCGACGAATTGAGAACCTCCTCCTTTTTTTTGAAGTCGGTTAAAAAGTGTAAGATACTTTCTCATAGACACTTTTGTCGTAAAGTCAATCATTGAGATATTTGAACCAATGTTGGCACCTTCAATTCAAGATGGCAGCTAACGCCGAAAACTTGGATTTTTATTAGGACCATCCAACAAATTCTATGCTCGAGCTTTTATAAAGCAAGGCCTTTTTAAGTCCTTAGTCTGGAAGATCAGCCTTATTTGGTTATAATGAGATCAGTATCCGATGACGACATTCAACCCTAAGGGTCTATTCACACGTACCACAACCACACCACATCGCAGCCACAAGCGACGTAGTCGGGCGGTAACTCCTATGAAAATAAATAATTCTATTCACACGGACCACATTTTGTCGTCAGTGGTAACCATATATTTTTTGTCGCTGCGATGTGGTTTGGTTGTAGTACGTGTGAAACAAGCCTAAATAGGAGGCATAGACGAAATGCGTAACGCTAAGGCTGCCTGTCCACTGGAGCGGAGCAAGACGCGGAGCGGTGAGCGAGGAAAAACTACCAATAGGAGAGCTGCGCTGAGTGAGGCTAGGAAAATAAAGTATTCCTATTTGTGGATCTTTTCCTCGCTCACCGCTCCGCTCCCTCGCTCCGCTCTAGTGGACAGGCAGCCTAACGCTAGTGATTTTAGAAAACGAGTAAAATTTTGGTATGAACATAGTGAACTGTTGAAATAGTATAGCTATTAATTAACGAAGACCTTTGTAACATTATGATATTGCAATAAATTACTGATTTGATTTGATTACTAATTTGATTACTTATAGGACAAATAAATAATATTTTGATTTGATTTGATCCTCCCAGGGCCCCGTCACTCCATATAACAGAGTACCTACTTCACGGCTGTTTTTGTCAATTACGTCCTTCTTTACTTCCCCCACCACGACTGTTACCCGCATGCTACGCTCCAAAATATGACCCTTCACGCGCAAAGTAGGTACATACCTACTTAGGTTTTGGTTTGTCCGTCGTATGACGTCATTAACTTCGTTCGTAGCGAGGTTTGGCAACTAAATAATAAATTGATTAGTAAGGCAATTTGTCATTTAAGATATTAAGTGCCACTTGCACCAAAAATTTAACCCTGGGTTAAGACACTAACTCGAGTTAAAATGACAGTTTTCGTATAAATCTGACGTTTACTAACTCGAGTTAGTGTCTTAACCCAGTGGTAAATGTTTGGTGCAAGTGGTCCATGCTAGGTTTACACGGGCTTAGTATTTTTCATTAGTACTAATCGCTTAGTCCTAACCTGCAAATTGACAAGTAGGTAGCTTCGCCTCCGCATCCGTGAGGACGGAACTTCCGTTTGGTTTTACACCTTCGGATCCGCCTTCGCCTTCGCTATTTTTTATTTCAAAACTCCGCCTCCGCCTCCGTCAATTTTTTACCAAAGTTATACTGGAGCTGAAGGTATTGCATTTGCCGCGGCAGCGCGGCGCACGCCTACAAGTTTTGACTTGTCCAGGAATTAATTTAAATAAAAGGTACACGGCTCCGAGTCCACCTCCGGTAAACCTCCGGATCCGGCTTTGGATACGGCTCCAACTTCGCCTCTATAAAATAATTAAACTCCGGATCCGGCTCCGGCTCCGATAAAGCCGCCTCCGTAACATCCCTATTGACAAGTGAGAAGTAACCGTTTACACATTGGAATTAGTAGAAAGGTATTTAGTGACCTGACATTCGAACCACAACTTGTCACTAAGCACTTGTCGTAGCTGTTTATACACGGTCAGCAAGCGACAAGTGCTTAGTAAATTGTGAAGGGGTATTGACTTATCGCTAAGTAAATAGGATCGAGTTCTATTCACTTGCACTGTACACAAACACTAATACTAAGCACTAATAAGCATGTTAACATATTGGGTATTAGTGTAAGTGACAAGTACTAAGCATTAGCTACTAAGCCCGTGTAAACCAAGTCTTAGGCACTGGTCCCACCAAGGGCGAGGAAGCGATTAGCTAAAAATATAGATCGCGTGTCAAGAAAGGACACAAATATAATAGTTGATCGCTGGCTATACTCGCTTCCCGCTCATCGTCGGCGGTGGGACCAGTGCCTAAGATCTACAAGTACGCTACGTGCAAATTTTGTCACTCAACTGATATTTGTATCCCCGGGGATACACCGGACCTATAACGGTAGGCGGAGCCGAGTGACGTATCTGTTACGAAGTAACTACTTAGTATATAATCTGTGGTCCTTCGCTTGCTCTAGATAATTAATACCAGCAACTGTTTTTTGTGAAATCCTCGTATACGACGTAAATAGTGATATCATGACATGCATTATTAGTTTCGTAAATTATATTGTTTATGTAGACATGTCTTTTCCCTATAAAGACGTCTTGTTTATACAGATATGTATTTTCTCTGTAAACACGTCTTACGACGGATTGCTATCAATTCTCATGTCAAAGGTCGACTCGATACTCGTATCTAGAAAATAAACAATCTGCGTTAATTAATAAGAAATAAGCCAGCTTTTGCCCGCGTTTTTGTCCGCTGTGTTTATTTCAGTTATAATTATTCCCACGGGGAACACGTTGGGGTCCTTTGGGTATTCTTTTTTATGGCAAGGAGAAGTTACACGAGCAGACAGGCCTCCTGATGGTAAATGGGGTCTGGGCCCCATAGACATTTGAACTCTGAAGACTGCTATTACGATTAGGGTTACCTGTTTAACTAATTTCGGCATTGAGTTTTTTGTTATCCCGTTTGTTTAATGTATCCAAATGTGTGTCAAATCCATACTAAAAGTGAAAGTGAATTTGGTATGTTTAGTTTAGTTTAGTTTAGTTTAGTTTAGTTTAGTTTATTTATTCATCAATGTAATATTACAATATAAATTGCATTGCATGTCAAAAAATACGAAATTACATTGATATTGTCAAAATTAATACTAAATAATAATATACTAATACAAAAATAACACTCAAATAATCAAAGTCAACATTAATAAACAAGTAATAAATGGTCAGTTTCCGATGTCAATGTACAAAAAGTAATAAAGTCAAATAAACAATAATAATTTTACAATTTAAGTTGCATATATTCGTCGACGGAGTATAATGGATTATCCAATAAAAGGTTTCTCAGCTGATGTTTAAATGCTTCGTCGGATGGAACATTTTTAAGTTTATGAAGTTAGCTATCGAACCATGAGGTAGGATTTAGGGTACTGTTTACCCGCGAGTCGCTATAAACGACTTCTACGCTGATGGAGTCGCGGGGAGCAGCTAATCAACTAACAATATTACTTAAATTAAAATCATTACATTTCTCTTCAAGCTCCGAACTATAAACACCCTGTATGTAATCAGTTATTAGGTAGTAGTATGTGCAGTAAACATATTTGTGCTTATGTACATATAACTTGAGTATAGGTATATAGTTACCACAACAATGTCTGAGAACGCGTCAGTGCATGATCAGTGCTCTTAGACAACGGTTAATTGATTTTATTAAAATGTTACGCCGGGTCCTCCTGGCTGTATTGACGCTCTGTAAGTGTTTTACAAATTATTATAACATCGATCCATTATCAAATCTTTATGAAGTCCTTAATTTGTCGTTTTAGTTCGATTTCTTTCAATTTGTCACTCGCTGGTTAAGGGAGCCCAACGTGTGTAAAACATTTGGGTTTTTATTGATAAAATCTAGGTTACTAAATACCAAGGACTTCAAACTAACTATTAAATACCGGAATAGGTATTCATCATCGGGGGATGAGTGCGTTCACGACGGCAACACACTACACATCCCCTGATGATGGACTCGTAATGCGTCCGTAACGTACCATTCCCGCTTTCAATCGTGAGGTTTAACCTATTTTCTATTATATTAAATTTAAGAATTATTTTATGTCTTTTCCTTGATTGATAAGGAAATGAGACCTATTTCTTAAGACCCCAATGCCATTGCAAAGCGTAAACGATGGATTACAAATAAATTAACTTGTCAATCGTTAGCAGGGGTCGACCGTTTGGTGCCGGTGACGTTAATTTGATTAAAAATAAGACTTCTAGTAATGAAAGGTTGAAATTTGGTCCGGTTATCACGGAACCGGTTCTGAATAGATAGACCCTTAAACTTTTCTAGCTTACCGATTCTAACATTGAGATGTAGAGTAGCAAAAATCATCGAGTAGCATCATCATTACAAAAACTGTTATAATGTTGTTATAAAAAGTTGTATGATTAATACTATTCTGGCATTATTGTTTTGAACAACCTACTCACCGAATTTACATTCTCAAAATATTTTTGACCCTATTAGACATTTTTAGTTATAAATGGTTAAAAAAATATGCTGCTGTTATTTATATTTTGATTGTCATTAAGCTGCATTTTACTCTGATATTTTTCCCGCTTTCTTTCTTACATTATTGATTTATTTGTACAAGTTTTTGTACCAGAAATACAGGCTATATAAAAGCACCCTATGTGTCAAATTTCGTTATTTTGACGTCATCGGCACTAAAAGTTCAACCCCAGCTCATTAGTTATCTATCATTATGACGGTCAGTTAACGGTAGCAATGAGATATTCTCAAACGAAAACTAGTTTGAACCTTAAATAGGCCAGTTTTCGTTTGAGATACCCACTTAATGTTGTTTCTCAGAAGATTGATAACATACTCGTAATTATCACCTTTAAGTTATAATAACGGCTCTCTTTCCGTTAAAAATATACAGAATATGAGTTTCAAGGGACCAGATATCGATCTTTTAAATTGAAATTTTCGGGAAAACTCGTTTTCATCCTTAAAGATGCTCGGTCTCCCAGAGAATTAAATACAATATAACGCGTATCTACCCAGCTGATATGCGTCCTCAAGCTGTAGACATTAATGTTGCTATACGTTCATAAATAAGCTGGACTAAGGGGCCACCGCCCGCACTCACCAGTGTGTTTGATTGTTAATCTACCACAACCCTGTCGCAAAAGACAGTGAATATATTTGACACAATTTCATTCATGCCATTTGAGGTTTTGTCATCAAGATGGAGTGGCTGCTGTGGCTCAATTACTGATGTGCAAGTTACGGAAAGTTTCCAAAAAGTTGGAAAAGTTCTAAGAAATTTCCGGAAACATTCACTAGAAATATAGGAAATTTTAATTTAAGAAACGGAAAGTTTCAATCCCCTACAAAATTGTGAGAAGTTTCCGAAATTTTCCTACATGAAATGTTCCGCAATTTTGGAAAGTTTCCTTTGGCACATCAGTGCTCAATTACTAAAGTTATAAATCTGTTTGATTTATTGGGGAATGGCATTGTAGATACATTTTTTATTGTTTTGAACTATAAATAAAAAGTTAATACAATGTGTGACATGAATTAACCTAAATCCTTTAATTAAGCGATTCAAATGTCATTAGAGATTTGTCAGGACCGTAGCAGGGGGAAAGAAGTGGTCTCTGCCTACCTCGCTGGGAAACAGGCATGATTTAATGTATGTATGTATGTAATGTCATTAGAAGGAAATATTCATGTTAAATAAGATAAGATAAGACTCCTTTTCTCTCAATCTCATTATCATTCAATCGATTCAAGAATTCTCTTATAAACTAGTTATTCTTTTTATAAATTGCATTACAGCTTTATTATTATTTATATGGTCAGCGTCTCCATCACCATCCAGTTCCAAACACTACCGCAAAGACTATGTATACAACCCGGAGACTGACGCATTTTACAAGCTTCACATCGAAGAGTCCGCGGCTGTGGTTGCGGACGAGAAATGCGTCGTGGAAGGGGCCCACCTGGTACCCTTGACACCACAAGACCTGATCCAAGTCCATGGCATGTTCAAGAAGTTTCCGGACTTGGGGGAGCACGTGATCGTCGCTTCGGACGGTACACATCACGAGAGGACGGAGGATCCGCCGATGATCAACTGTGAGTAATAATTGGCGGTCTACAGCGGTATTCCGTAGAGATTTCACCAATGTCAAGTGAGTAGAGTAAATCAGTACACAGAATAAATCAAATAAAAACCGGACATCTTAAATCGACCATCTCCCTCCCCGAAGGTTATCAGAAGCCAGTATAAAACAAGAACCACTTGTAGTATTGTGTGCTGATGCATGACACCTTAAAATGTCACACTGACTTTTTACATTGTCACAATACTTCGCTATAGTCCATTCGCTTAGATAGTGTCGCTACACTCGCACGTACTTGTGGTTATTGTAATAAAATACGAACATATTTTTTAGTAAACTGCCAAATTCACTTGCGGCCTAACACTCGTAAGTGAATTTGGCAGTTTACATCGAATTATATTCGTACTTTATTATACAATAACCACAAGTCTGTGCGAGTGTAGCGACACTAAGCGAAAGGACTATACTGTTGTGGTCACCCCAAATATTTCGTTATCTGTTGGGAAAAGTGTTGAAATCATAATTTCGCAACATAGGGGGAGAGTGGGTGGTCAAAGTTACTAATTCCATGCGCTTAGGAAAGAAAAACCAGAGAATATATTTGGCCTAGTTCAAGTTAAGTAGGTATCGTTTTCAGATAAATCTCAGATGTTTAATTCATCTACCGGCCATACTCGTATCAGTTAATAGGGATACTTAGCAAAATATGGAGAATAGACTACTTACTATATAATTTCAACCCTCTGCTCTAATATTTTCTACTTACATTTCTTTAATTTTCAGTGTATGAATTGTTTTTTTAGTGGGAGAGGATTACGACTCTTCAAGTTCAATTCAGTCATACCCTAACCCAACTTTTGAGTGCGACGTCGTGAACCGGGAGGGTGAAGTTGTGGCCTACTCGTGCTTCAGACCCTTGCCGTTCGCGTGCAAGGTGGACGCCAAGGACGCGCCTTACAACGAAGAATGCGATGTCTATTCCAAGAGTGAGTTTCGCTTGTACAACGACGACAGATAGCTAGGATAGACTTCTGGAATGGCCACTGAAATTAAAGTGGTAGAGAGTGGGTCCTTTTGCACCCTCCGGAACTGTAGTACTACTGAGTAGTTCAACTGATAGTACAAATGATACACCCTAAGGTCATTAGTACTACCAGTAGTACTACTGACCGTAGTGGAGGACCGGTAGTACAACTGTAGGTACGTTTAGGTTATGTCAGTTTTGCAGCAGGCCCGGAGGGCCAAACCACCCAGAAATAGGAGCTCCGCGGGAGCGGACCTCCGTCGACACTGTCTAATTTCAAATTAATAAGTGTCGACGGTGCTCCGCTACCGCGCCGAGCTCCTATTTCTCGGTGCTTTGTCCCTCCGGGCATGCTGCAAAACTAACATGAACTAAACCTACCTATCTCTCATTTACCGTAAGAGGATTCTGATGAACTCATTGCGTTCTACTCTCCGAGACCTTTTCTTCATTGGCAAGACCCGAATGATTTTCTTGTATTTTAGTAGTAGTACTAGTGACCCTAGGGCGTATCATTTCTACTACCAGTTGAACTACATGGTAGTACCTACTACAGTTCCGGAAGGCTTGTGCAGGATCTGTCCGGATCGCTACCCCCACCACCCTACCCTTTAAACTACCAACAGCAGTGTTCGCATTGTTGCATTCCGGGGAAACGACTAGCATAGAGGAATTCCATCTAGGTAATCTAAGTCTGTAGGGTTGGCCATCGTAAGATTGCAATCTTGATATTGAAAATGTTTATGGACCTAAGAGTCCCTTTACCATCAGGAAAATTATGTTCTTTATGCCATAAAAAATGGCAAACACTTACCGAAAGGCGCATGAACAGTCCCTCTAAACAGGCTCGGACATACATACCCAGAGCCCTGCACTTGGCATTTTTGGCCCCCACATCTCGAAGCTATTTTTGTTAGGCAGGCTTTTGGACTTATATGATGGTTCTGCCACTGGGGCTCCTAGGCCAAAACTTTGGCCTATTAACTATTAACATTAAGTGTGTCTATGATAATCTTTTACCCAAGATTTTATGGTCGTGGATAAGACCAATAAGAAGACAGTTCAACTCCTAGCGCTGAATGCAAAAGAGGAAAAGCGAGTCGTCCATTCGGACTCAGAGTTGTAGTATCAACAATATATGAACCCAAGAGCGTCGGTGACAATTGTAAAAAAAAAACTTATATTTCAGATTACGTCTCCAAAGTTTCAGTTACGGGTAGTTGCTACAGCATATCGACAAAAAAAGCAAACTGGAATGAGGCATATGCCAACTGCCAGGCGGAGGGCGCCAACTTGGTCGTCGTGAACAACGATCAAGAATTACAAGTAGTGAATGACCTGATCCAAGGGACACCACGGTCAGTGGAGGACTGGCAGTTCTTTGTTGGCGTCAGAGCAGAGACGAGACCGTATGGGAGAGAGTTCTTGACCGTCCATAGTAAGTTATTATATAGTAGGTACATAGCTAAGCTAAGCTCTGATGATACACCGAGGAGTACGCGAAGAAACCCTGAGACGAAGTCGCGGGCACAGCTAGTAGTAAACATAAGTCATTTGCATGAAATAGGTCACTCTACATAAGATACCTAGAGAATACTTTTATTCGAAGCCAAGCGAAGGAATCCTAGCGATTTTTATTTGATTTTTAGAGCCACATCATAGATATGTCATAATTGTTGTTTGGAGCACAAATGGGCCGCTTGACTAACTATTGTATTTCATTTGGTGCTCTCACTAGAGTGAGAGCATCAGAGAGAGAAACTCAGATCTTTAACTTTTTTAGTAGGGTAAAGGGAGCAAAGAATTCATTTTATTAACTTTTATAACCATTAGAGTTTATAATATCATGGTACCTAGGCGAAACTGCGAGAAACTGAAGATTTGACCCCGCCTGAATCCGCCCCAGAGCCTTGATTTTAAGTTGTTGTTCACGCGTCAAACCTTCTCGAACCTGCTCGAACACATTAGTGTCTAAGTCATTTATACGAGAAACGCAAACGCGTTCCAGAAGTTTTTTGCATCAGCGACTTACACTAAAGGGTTAGAGGCACTAGAAAACATGCATTCGGTGTTCGTTAAAACTATCCGAAAGGCCTCGAGTCGAGCGCCTACGTCAATTCCATTCATTTTGACAGTTTTCGAAAATCGTTTACGTTAGCGTTTAGCAACTTGTCTAGCCTCACCCCCTGGACCCTTTATAATAGATCCTTACCTTTTCAGACCTAACCCTGGAGCAAGTAGGGTACGCTCCCTGGGACAACAATGAGCCCAACAACGAGTACGGTGTGGAGTTCTGCGTGTCCATACTCAAGCGGACCGGGAAGTACAACGACACCGTGTGCCGGAACCGATACGCGTACATTTGCGAGAAGAAGCGGCGTCTTTGAAACGGGACAGATTAGTTTTCATTGGCGACTAAAGCGGCAATAATAGTTCAGGAAATATGAATTGGCCGTCTGTTATATAATTTGCGATCTTTTTTTCTGCGTTAGACTTACCGGGCCTAACCCTTTCATCCCACTGTGCTGTTTGAAGAACGAGGGCAGTTTTACGTTCAACTTTTGTTTGATATTGACAAAAAGATCTTGGTGAAGATTACAGAGGGCCAATTCATATATCCTAAATATATATTTTTTTACACTACTGCGGTCGTTGAACGTGTTTCAAGCTACTTCGGCCAACGAAGGTCGTCTTCACATTTATGTGTCCGCCTACTTCGGTAACCTAATTGAGCGGCTGCGGCTGTCGCGTGTTCTTTACACTGTTGCGGTCGTCGTATGCAACATGCGGCGTTCGCCTCAATGTAATTGCTGCTTAAGAGAAAATGTTTTTTTGCGACACCAGCGGAAACTGACGAACTTTTTGAGATATGAAGATTTATTATGTTGGTAAGGAAACATAACCCTTCTTGGCAGTCGGGTAACGGGACTCTTATTCATAAACGTGCAATAACCAAAGTGTGCTTAAAATTAAGCTCTGTCCTTATCTGTCATTATGACATAATTATAAGTGTGACAGAAAGGGACAAAGCATACTTGAACTAAAATAGGTTTAAAGTCAGTTTATGAATAAGGGGGTAAATTTTCTATACATATAAAACTCTTCCGCGACTGACAGACAACCCACAGCCTAAATCGCTGGACCCAGGGGCTTGAAACTTTGAAACCGGGGTGATTTTAATATTGAAAGAAAGAAAGAAAGAAAATAATTTTATTTCTGCAAAATGATACATTTTTCCTTATAGCTAACAGTCTGTACCTAAAGCTAATTATGGTAGAACACTTAAAACTTAATCTTAAGATGACTTAGCAAATAGGCATGCAGGATTTTAATTTTTATTATAATGTAACAAATTGCGAAAAGTGAACCCACTCAGCATGGTGTCGCAGCACTCAGGAGTGTCACGACGCTGATCTTCCGTGGATCCAGCATTGTGATACACGGGACAGCAACCGGCAACGTAGTTCCACTGAACATAATATATTATATTTATAATGTTTTCGTATCGTTTGTTAGTGAGTTAGCGTAGTGTGTAGTGTTTAGTGTGAGTGCGTTAAAATTAATTGCGATACTAGGGTTCGTAATTAGGTATGTTCTGTTTTATGCCACTATACTATGCTATGCACTTGCTACTAATGATATTATCTTAAATTAAGGGTAAAAGCAGTTATGGTGAGGTGAATAAATATTTTGTTACATGTATAGATGTAGGATATAATAAACATATCGTTACATGTATATTCAGATGTAAGACGGCTATAAGCAGTTTCGTTGTAGATCCATTAAATGAGTTTTTAATTTATTTTTAAACTGGTATAAAGAAGATGCTTTCCTTATCGGAGGAGGGAGATTGTTCCAGCATTTCGTGGCTGCGTATCAAAAGCTGCCACGGAATGCAGCCGTCCTACATCGAGGATATATTAAAACGGGGGCCAATCTTTGATGAGAACGGGGAAACAATAACTTGTCATAGAGATACGGGGGTTGTTTAATCCGAATAACGTCGAACAAAAGCAAGGCCAAGTGCAGCTTTCGACGAGCCTCCATTTTCAAGAGCCCGCCTTTATTGAGAAAGGGCGTGACATGTGTTCGCGATGGTATTGGGAAACAAAACCTGGCACAGGCGTTCCGTAATCGCTGAATCAATAACTTGGTTCTAGAAAGCAAGAACTCTCCAAAAACGGAATCGGCGTAGCTTAGCTTGGGAAGAATAAGGGTGTCGCAAAGTTTGATGCGCATGTGGACGTTGAGAAAGTTGCGAACCTTATATAATACACTTAGACGATAAAAGCAGTTACGGACCGTATCAAGGTTGTGGCTTTCGAAGTGCAGCGTGCCATCCATAAGGACTCCTAAATTTCGTGCCTCTGGTACGTAATCCAGTCTTTTGCCCTCCAAGACAACGATAGGATTCTGGTTTATCACCTTCTCTATCATGTGCCTAGTACCACATATGAGAAACTTGGATTTAGAAGGGTTCAAGACAAGACCATTCTGGTAAGACCAATTAGCGATTCCCTCCAAATCCTGATTCAGTTTTTCAACTGCAAAACTTGACTCGTTAGGCTTAAAATAAATATAAAGCTGCAGATCGTCAGCGTACAAATGGTACTTGCAATTTTTTATCTTTTGAACTATATCTGCACTATATAAAATAAAGAGGATGGGTCCGAGTATTGATCCCTGAGGTACACCTCTATTAACAGAAGTGGCGTCTGAGGTAGTAAATGACCCATCAGGATTACGCACCTGAACTATCTGAGTACGACCACTAAGGTAGCTATCGAACCATCTAACAGTACTCTGGTCAAAACCGTAATACGTGAGCTTGGAAAGCAACAGACCAATATTTATGGTATCGAAAGCACGTGAGAAATCAAGCAAGGCAAGGATTGTACTCTCCCCCTCATCGCGTGCAGCCAAGATATCGTCTAAGACATTCAGCAATGCAGTGGTAGTGCTGCGCTTTTTCCTAAAGCCTGATTGCATGACGGGTAGGATATTGTTATCTTCTAGGAATTCAGTTAGCTGCGTGAAAACCACTCGTTCAACTATCTTTGACATAAGTGGAAGAATGCTTATTGGTCTCAAGTCCTTGACGTCTGCCGGCGAAGGTTTTTTGGAATCAGTTTAACGAGCGCAACCTTCCAAGCATCAGGAAAAACACCAGTCTGTAGGGATTGATTTACTATTAAAGTTATCACTTGTAACGTACGTGGGAGGACCAAAAGTAACATATCAAGAGATATTCCGTCGACTCCTTGAGCTTTAGTTTTAATTGACCTTATAATATTAGCGACCGTGGGCTCGGAGACAGGTTTTAGTTTAAAAATTGCGGGTCCGTACATATGGAATTCAAAATAAGTTAGTTGCGAAAAATTAATTTCATTTTTACCAGGTACATCAAGAAAATGAGTACTTATTATTTGCGGGTCGTTTAGATGAGGAGGGAGGTCTATGTCTTTATTTTTGAAATTAGCTACGTTACTTTTTATATGTTTCCATAAAGAACTGGGGTTAATTGCGTTAGCTAAAACGAATTTATCAAAATAAGCTGTTTTTTCACTGTATAAGGCATTAATAACAATTTTTTTCATAGAGTGTAAAATTATATTACATACAACACATTCCATTTATTATTTAATTCCATAATATCAAAATAATTCTGAGTTTAACGTTATAAATTACGATTTCTAACAACTCCTACATAATATGAGACCATCATTTAGAAAAGGTCTTCCGGAAGGTTTATGTGTATCACAACTCATTAGAACCACCCGGCACCCGACCCGCACCGCCTCGCCTCGAGCGGTTAGTATTCTTTATATGGATTTGCACGGGCATGCGCTCACTAAAGGCGCATAGAACTTGCAAAAGATGTAAACAAAACCAAACGAACCAATTCACCATGATTACTCGATAATCACGTACTTTTAAAGATCAAGTGAGGTCTTTGCAATGAAAACTAGATAATAATTTCCATATTAAGTTTAATATGAAATAACTATATATTATACGTTATTTTTAATAAAAACACGCTTGGTGAATATTTGAGGTTATGTGTAAAACAGTAGTAATTTGTTTACATCGTTCACAAGTTCTATTGACGGCGACCTTACATCAACTACGCTACGCCGGGTGGTTCTACGCTACGTAGTTGATGTAGTGAGCGCATGCCCATACAAATCCATATAAAGAATGCTAACCGCTCGAGGCGGTTCGGGTCGTGTGCCGGGTGCCGCCCCAAAAGTTGGGTGCACGGGATTTTTTCCATGGTCATTTTGATTTTATATGCAATAGAAAGACTGTTGAATTTCTCGGTGCTTTTTTCAACAGCGGTCTCCTCTCGGGAAGCGCCGGTACCCAGACATGTGAAGGTGCCTACTTACAGGTTGAGTTACAAATTAAAATTACATTTAAATTTAAACATTCGGTTCTATACTGTGTCATACCTATTAATTTCAGTGGCAGTATGAGTGACGTGTGAATTAAGGCGGGAATACTTTTTTTTTAAATACAATTTTGTAACATTAGAGCTAAAATTATAGTAACGATATTGTTTTCTCGCATTATAGAAGAAAAGCCTCGACTGGCAAGAGCGGTTGCTGGACTCGTATATACCGCGGCGTTGAGTCCATCTCGGCCGCTCGACTCTTACTCGTCCTGCAACCGCTTGATTCCCGGGCTGTACAGTAATGTACTATTGTAATTTAACGGTCACTTGTAAAAATAAGTTAAGTAAAATAATGTTAACATCTAAATAAATATACTAGTGAGGCTCTAGCTTAAGAGACTAAATGGATAACCAATTTACACGATTTCACGTTATTACAAAAAAAACTTCTAGTTTAGGAATAATCTAATATATTAGGGTGATGGAGCCAGTAATGGACAAGGCACCAATAATGGATACTTGATTCTTATTTTACAACAACCAATTTAGGACCGTGTGAAATTTGAATTAAGAGTGAAGTGTCCATTACTGGTGCCTGTCAGCTAAAAGTGTCCATCATTGGTGCCTTCACCCTAATTTATTTTACAGCTATTAAAAAAAACTAAGACTAAAATAGATTCACTAGTTTCACTTTTCACATGAATAAACAATCCGGATAAATTAATGCGAGTTGAGAGGGTTCCGTACGATCCTTGTAGGTTTTCCTGTTATCTAAGGGTAAAGAACTTTGCTCTGTATATTTTTCCAAAATTTTAGGCTACGTTGTTTTAGAGGTAACTATTTATTATATACATACATTAAATCACGCCTGTTTCCCAGAGGGGAGGCAGAGAACACTTCCCACCTGCTACGATCCTGACAAATTTGTATTTAATTAAAAATAAAAATCACGTACATATATATATTCAAGACTAACAACAAGCTCTATCATTGGAGCACATTGGCTATGATAGACAGACAGGTAGACAGACAAACAAACACGCGCGTAATCCTGTAAGGGTTCCATTTTTTCATTCAGACGTGTTTCGCGTCATATTTGTAGGGATGGGTGATAAAACTGATAAATAACGTCACGATAAAAAAGTCACAACGATCAGCCGTCTAAAAATATCACTGTGATTTGTCACGAGCGAACGACGTTACAAAATCACATAATATGTCTGTCCTTCGCTCCTATATCCCGACCATTCCGTATCGGTATCTATGTATTTGTTAAGTTATTTATTACGGATCAAGGATGAAGTATTTTTCTACAGTAAAATATCAAAATATGATGAGGCAAGTACGGCTAAAATCACGCAATATCATGATCGCTATGTGAGTAACAGGAGAGACAAAGTCACGATGATATTGATGTGATTTTATGGAACGGGGATAACAGTCACGGCGATTGAAATGTAACGCTCTTGTCCATCTCTACACGTTTGTTGCTTCAATATCAGTTTATATTATGGGGAGATTGTGGCTTCCCGCGCTGCCTTGCCTGCGGGCCTGCTCCTCGGCCTCCTCGGCCTCCGCCGCGTCCAACAACTCCCGGTAAGTCTTGTTACGCAGCACATCGCCCATCAAGGCATGTGGCATCCTTACATACTTCCTTTGTAATGCCTGTGAAAAATAACGCCTTTTTGTTACCTACTGGGTGGAATTTAAAAGTTGGACACGCATTTTCTTTTATTGGAATTAATCAATGTGGGCCAAAAAAAAGTCATACAATCGTAAGAATTATTTTCAGCGCACTACGGACTTTTTGACTTGATCCTTTGCATCGTTAAATACTAAATATGAGTACGTGTATACAAAAGTTCAAAAATAAATACAAAAACAAATAAATACTAGCTATTCGGACTCTTTAAACTAAACTTTTTGAATTCTACTTAACTTGGATGTGTAACACGTTTTATTTATGTACATACATACATGCATTAAATCACGCCTGTTTCCCACAGGGATAGTCCGAGACCACTTTTATTTATATATTCTGTTAAATTATCATCAAAATAACAACTCGTTAAGACAGTTTACCCCAGCAAAATGAAGCGCGAGTAAGTTTTAAGACAAAGTTTAAATCGTTTCTTGTTGAAAAGGCCTATTATTCTGTGCCAGAATTTTTAATTATACTATTCTAATATATTGACGAACCATTTATATTTAAATATATAGTTAATACGTAGGATGAGCATGTTGCATGCAAACTTGTTATAAATAATTTGATCATAATTAGTTAGATATACTCAATCTCATTATATGAAACTAATTAATGTATAGTTAAAATACTAGGCATGCTGCATGTAAAACCATGCAAATTTGTACGCCCGAAGGCATCTCATAGTTATACAAATAATAAATGTAACATCTTAACTTACCTATGTTGGACAAATAAATATTTGAATTTGAATTTGAATTTGAGCTTGTCAAATAGCTTTTGGCTGGCTATTGCTATCACGCTTGCACTCGCAACTGACAGTATATTTGTCACTCGTGTGTCATAGAAAAACGATGATTGCTGATCGCTATTAAGAAAATGGTTGCACTGTACCTAGATTGATAAAAAATATGTCTTTACACTGTGAACAGGAAAACTGTCTTTTTTTCGAAGGTTTTTAGTACCTACTATCCTCTTTCTTATGTGGCTATACGTTTCATGCTGGGATACCAGTTCTTTAGCCATGGATTGGTTACTCGAGCATGATCTCTTGGTTTAATGAAGATGTTTGAAGTACAACAACAATACGCTTGCGAAAATAACTAATTAAACTATTCTTAACAGTATTTGAAATGTTTTTCTTGAATGTAAGTAGAACGTAATCTTACCATGCTCTTCCTCTGGACTTCGTTTTTCAGTTCTTGGAGTTTTTCATTGTGTTTACGGCGTAGAAGTCCACACTATAGAATCAAAAAAATATGTAAAATAAATATGCTGATAAAATAAAATAAATAAATTGACCACACAAATTCACCCCCCACCTAAGCTCTAGGCTCTAGGCTTGTACTATACTATGAGTACTGTAACAACGACATACATACTTATATAGAGAAATATATATTATTATTTATATACATAGAAAACATCCATGACTCAGAAACAAATATTTACGCTCATCTCACAAATATCTGCCCTTACCGGGATTTGAACTCAGGACCGCTAGCTTCGTAGGTAGGGTCACTACAAACTAGGCCAGCGCGTCGTATATATTTTTTTATTGCCTTCGACGGGCAAACAGGCAGACAGCCCACCAGATGGAAAGTGACCGCCGAGAAATACATACTTAAATACATAGGAAACATCCAAGACTCAGGAAAAAATACTCATTAAAGATATATTTTCCCATACCGGGAATAGAACCCGGGTCCGCTAGTTTGATTGATTGATTTGCTGGCATCGTGACCAGTTTTCAGTGCTCAAGTGAATTAATTAAAGTTGAGTTCATAAATATGCGTACACTTTAGTACCTTGTCTATTTAATGTGATGTTTAAACTGCCATATATGATTTGCCACAGCGTTTAAAGTGAACACATATTTATGAACTCGACTGTACAACGATATTGCATATGCGGTATGCATATTCCCATATGCATGGATTTTTAAATCGCATAGGTATCTCAAAAAAATATGAAAAGAGATCACCAAACGTGAAATTAAAATTATAATCAGCCAAGAAATTATGGATGATACAGGCATTTTAAACTACTAATTAGACGGCGATTAGTGTTCTATGGCTTGTTGACATTTGTTGACAAGTACAGTCAGCAACAACCCTCGAATCAATGTTGCCAAATATTAACTTGATGGTAGGTATGTGATTGTAGTCATTGCTCTCAATTAACATTAAGTTTGTCTAGAAAACGTTTTTTTTGGCAGACACTTGTTCGGACGATCATCATCATCTTCCTCTTATCCTAATCATTCGGGTTCGGCGCTGTGCGTCTTTTTCTTAGTAATCCATCATTTTATCGAATTTCACTTCATCGATTGTATTATTTCATCGAATTTGATTTCATCGAACGTTATTTTCTGTTGAAACCATGATGTTTTCAGGAAACATTAAAGAATCATTACGTAGGTTAGGTTAGGTTAGACATGTGACTACCAAAAACTCAGTGCCGGATTAGCCATTAAGCAAAGTAAGCAGCTGCTTAGGGCATCACGAGTCAGGGGGCACCAAAATCTCAGATCAAAAATCAGAAAATTAAATTTGAAATTTGCTTGAAAAATACTTGAGAATCTTGAACCTCGATGTAAGATTGAAAAATTACAGTCCGTGACAAGTTTCATAAAATCGCAATCGCTTTATGGACTTCTAAACGAAGACATTCAATTTCGGTTTTCCCGCGGAAATCATACAATTTCGAACGGATTGCTAATTACGGACCAATCACCGCATTGTGCTATCAGTGCCAATTTTGCCCAATGATGACCCAACTTCTGATGTACATTTAAACCTTAGAGAACAATTTAAAGTTACCAATTTCTGTGAATAATCTATGTATGGTACAGTATCATTGATAGATTATACACAGAAATTCTTAGAAGAGGAGAAAATTATTAACATAGAAAGCAGGTTTTCATTTTTAAGTTTAATCCCTGATGGCAAAATGATGTGTCCCAATCTAACTATAAAATACCGAAAACATAGTACAAAAATTTAGTATACTCATATCCACAAGACCTCAACACTGAATAATCCGCGGAAATTCAACAGTTTCACTCATAGGTATGTGTCTGCTAAATTTTTGCCAAACGCTGCGCACACACAACTTTATCAAATCATTCACAACGACACCCTTCTGCGTTCAATAATGAAGACACAGTGTTACGGATATTGGAGGTTTGATGATGACCAATTGTTCAGCAGAGAGATCTTTTTAAAACATAAAAATACTGAAAAATTAAAGGCGTTCTACAATGAGGCAGGAAAGGCTCGATGTTCTAAGAGTATAGAGTACACGTTAGAATCTGATGTTCTACGGAAACTTAGTTTTAATTTTGTTATGATCGACAATTTGCATCCCTCAAAAGTCTCAAATTAGATTTTATAAAGATAAGTTTAAAATTAATATATTTCTTAGCGTACAAGACAATGTAGTCAACCTGAATATCTGTACACACCGCTCACTTATGTATGTAAGTACTTTATTGTACCAAAACGCAACAAAATACAAAAATGGTGAAGGCGAACTTATCCGTTTCAGGGATCTCTTGCAGTTAACCTATGCGTTATCGAGAAGAAAAGTAATTGAGTAGGTATCATACACATGCATACATAAAATCACGCCTGTTTCCCAGAGGGGTAGGCAGAGACCACTTCTTTCCACCTGCTACGATCCTGACAAATGTCTTTCGCTTCTTCCACATTCATACATCGAGTCATCGGTACGTCGTACGTCGTACGTACGTCGGTTTCGGGTACTTAAGATTCGGTCCTTTTCCGTTATTTCTCCGATTTGATTCGAAAAAGTACGAGTAGGTATCAATCAATGTGGATACCAGTAGTGTACCATGTAGTGTAGATCATCGGGTGTTTAGGTAATATGGTCAGAGGGGGCACCACACTCGAAAATGCTTAGGGCACCACGGAGGGTTAATCCGGCACTGCAAAAACTCATGCGGTGAGATATAACTTTCGATGAAATGAAAATTCTGCGTAGTGATACGTTTGTTGAAGGGTGTTTCGATAAAATAATAGGTACCCCTTTTTCGTTTAAACATCGCTATCAGCCGTCATCTCAATATTCGCTGCTTTGTTTTTGGTCCACTTCTCACAGGTTCCGGGTATTGCCACTGTTATATACGGGGTACGCCATAACCCTGTCACTCATATCGACACATAATTAGAGACGCTTTCGTTTTTCTCATACAATTGCCTACAATTATGACTTTTAAATTTTGACCACTAAATAAAATGTTCTTGACCAATTTTATTACTAACTAGCTGTTCCCGTGCCCACTTCGTTGGGCCATTTTTTTTGGGGTTAATATATGTATAGCCTATTATGACACTCACAAATAACGTGGCTTTCCATTGGTAAAATAATTTTCAAAGTCGGTTTAGTAGATCCAGAGATCCCTACAACGTCACAAACTTTACCTCTTTTTAATATTAAGTATAGAAGTATAGATTACAAATTACTTTAACTCATCAACTAAATTTTAAACTGCTGTACAGTGAACCGCTGTTAAAAATGAACCTTATATTTTATAGGGATTTAAATCTTAGGGCTGACGCGTGCATACAAAGTTAAACATTTATTTTTTCATATCCCTATAAAATGAAAGATTCGTTGTCAACGGAGATAAATTGTACATATATTTAAACCTTAGTTTATTAGTTTACGATGAGAGTAACTAAAAATAAAATTGGTTAAGAGCTGTTTGATTGGTTGTCAAATTTGAAATAGTAGTTTTCACAATCGTGTTATAATAGAGAGCATTTTAGTCGAGTACCTTTTTTAGGCCACGAAGCTTGCTGAGTGGCCTAAGTAAGGTACGAGATTCAAAAGCTTGATTATGACACTATTGTGAACTAGTTATTTATGTAACAAACTGGTACATAATGAAGGTTCTTAAGGTACGAGCGCCGAGGTTAGAGCGCGGGCTTGCGAGCGCTCTAATTACAGGCACGAGTACCTTAAGAGCTAATTATGTACCGTTGCATACCTACATAACTTTTTCTACAAGCTTAAAATGATAATGACAAAAATAAAGAATCGCTTACTTTTCCTGTATATTTTCCTCGATTTTTCTGCTAACAAATTACTTGTCGGCAAAGTAATTTTCATTATTCCGAATGGCGTTAATAGTGTGTGAATGTTACTGTTAAATATTTACAAATTTCATGCATATTTTAATAGTTACCTACTAAAACAGTTCTGACAATTTATCATACAAGTTGGAATGCCAAACGAAACGCCATTTTGTCGACATCCATATTGAACATAACCATGGTAACCAAATAACAAATCGGTATAATATTAATCATCTATTTTTAATAATTTAATAAATATGTAATTTTAAACACATACTAAGTCTAAAAATTAATTTTGTTTTAAAACACGTAATTTCAGTTGGTATTAAAATATTTTAAACGGTTTATTATACAAATTAATACGTCAAGTGTTCACTAAACGCCAAGACTGATATCCGGAATGACCGTTACCATGGTAATAACAATGCTATATTAATTATTATAGAACTGTTATTACCATGGCAACGCTTATTTATTATAGAATTGTTTTCAAGCTTCGGTTACGCTATAGGTGGTATTCTGATACCATTAACGATATCAATATTAGCAGTTTATAGTACGCGAGTAGAAAAAATACTTTTTGTACGAGTTCATTAATAGGAGATTGTACTACTAGGGTCTAAAATAAGCCATACTTAGTACCACGAGATGGTTATATATATAAATTGTTCGAGGGGTACCTAATATGGTTTTTAGACCCGAGTAATACACTCTACTTTTCACTTCGATTGCGAGAAAATAAAAACATTACCTATACAAAGGTAAAAAATTAGCAAAGATAGCACCACATATTCTACGACGAAAATATTGTTTTAATTTGGCGGCATGTTTTTTTTTCAAAGTCCTTTAACACAGATACAAAATATAGATACCGCAAATAAACGCCACTGACCGTGTGAGTATTTAGCGCTTCAAAACGTTGCACAATCGATTTAATCATATTTTAACGATTGTAAAATAGGGACTAAAAAACACCTAATGTTTTGAGAACTTAATTCTGTTCCCTGATTGGTCGATTTTTAATATAGCTGTATTCTGGTTGGTTCATACCAAATACAAAGTTTTTTTTTAAGTTTTAACAAATACAAAGTTTTTTTTAGTTGTTAAAGAGTATGCGTACCAAAAAGAACCTAACGTTCCGATTGACAGTCGATGTGTATTGTGATAGGTTGATTTAATTTCGTGAAGTATTTTGATTGGTGGATATAATTTGGTGAAGTATTTTGATTGGTCAAATTAAAATATTTTGTACAAATAAATCATTCTATTTTCCATTTCATATTTTCCCTAGGGGAAATATGAATATAATGTATTCTCTAGGGTTTACATGTACTACTTGAGTCTAGCTTGATAAGTCTAATATGACACACTTTTTGAGCATGAGAAGTGAAAAATTAATAAATTAAGTGGTTAGTTTTTATTTTAACTTTTTAAGCTTAGCTTTGAAAAGAAAGTTATCACACCACCGGCGTCCGTAATGTTGCAGTACTGTGCTGTGATTGGCTAAATACTAGCCAAACACAAAGCGTAGTTTTTTTTTTTCAAGCCCTGGATACAGCAGCAAGTTGAAGTAGATTTTTGACAGATGACGCGAAGCTGCTACGTTACGAAACGCCATAGATTGGCAATTTTGTATCGGATCGAGTCTCCTTAAACAAGGATACATATTATTGAAATACGAAGTTCCATTTTCAATTTTTTTTCGGTTGTCTGGAGCGTATCGAAACAACGATGAAACGAGTGACGTTGCAGTATTGTCTATGAAATCTTAATACACAGATTTTAATCGACGAGTACAAAAAGTCATATTTGTTTGCATTTATTTGTCATATTTGTTCGCAAGCGTCTTTAATAATAACCACTGCATTACAGAACGTTTTTCATACTTTTTTCTTTGTACTGACGATATTAATAAAATACCTCGCGAAGGGCTAACGTAATGAGAATCACGATGAGGAGTTCCATCAGGGCCGCAGCGATGATTATCCACAGAGGAAATGAGGCCTCTTGTAGACTCATAGTAGTTGTCACACTGCAAAAAGATAATTGGGATGGTCAATTACTTGAATAAACTAAGATAGCCATCTAATCTAATTAAGCTTTCAGTTATTACCAAACACCGGATTATCGGGGGCAAAAATGTACCAGTGCTAGTGATTCATTAAATGTCGACTAAGTTTATCGACATCGATAAAAAGCAATTTTTAATCATCATTATCATCATATGGCCACGTTTGAATACCTTTTAATTATCTGCAAACCTCTTTTATTTATACTTATCGCAACTATAGTCACTTTTGACAGCGACAGACAGACACACAGAGACACACACAGAGTCACACACAGAGACACACACAGAGACACACATAGAGACACACAGACACACACAGAGACACAGAGAAACAGAGACACAGAGACACACAGACACACAGACCCACAAACACACACAAACTTTCGCATTTATAATAAAGTAGGATTAATTGATACAGTTTTCTCAATGCAATCGGGGATGTCCAGTAAGATCACCTGGTAGGATCACCCACGTACATAAAAAAAAAGTTTAAAAAAACAAAAACCCGCCTTCAAAAAGCAAAAAATAACTTCTTTAAAATGGTAGGTAAATAGGTCAGTCCAACTGAAGTCTGCTTTTGGTTAAAATATTGTTGGACGCCGACTTCAGTTGGACTGACCTATTTACCTACCATTTTAAAGAAGTTATTTTTTGCTTTTTGAAGGCGGGTTTTTGTTTTTTTAAACTTTTTTTTATTTTATACTTTTTAGTGATCATAATTATGCTGTTATTCTCCCATTTTTCTCCCATTTCTCAAGAAACAATAGAACATTTCAATCTCGCCGCAAGCAACGCCGTGGGAAAGTCATAGTCATATATTTAAACCTAAATATGCTTCGTCATAGTCGCTCAACTATCTTAATCGAAATATCTTGTCGCCACCCTCGAAATATATACCGTTTAGGAGTTCCGGTGGCTATCTGTGGTCTTCATCATCAGTTCCACATCACCAAATAGTGGTTTCCAAGACCAAATACACGAGTTACAATGAAAAATACCAAAATCGCTATAGGTGTGCCTATAAATTTTGAAGAGTTCCGTCGATTCCTCATGGATTCCACCATCAGATCTTCATTTTGAAAAAAATGGGACCAATCTGGAAGCATCAGCTTTCAAATAAAAAAAGAATCTTCAAAATCGGTTCACCCAGTCGAAAGTTCTGAGGTAACAAACATTAAAAATAATAAAAAAAAAAAATACAGACGAATTGAGAACCTCCTCCTTTTTTTGAAGTCGGTTAAAAATTAATAGGTAGGGGATCCTACCAGGTGATCTTACTGGACATCGCGATACAATCGAATGATTTACAGATCTAAAGGTTCGTATTCGTCTTGAGTTTTTATTAACTTACTAGATGTGCACGGGGCTCCACCCGGAGGAATGAATTATATGAATGTATTTGTCACAATTGTATTATGATCATGAGCCCTGGTTAGCAACGTAATGATATGGAAATAAAAAACAGTATATATTACATTCATTATAGACTTTCGGAAATCATCATGGCCGCCATCTTGAATTCCAAATTTGATATCATTTTCGAAATTGCCATCCCCGAAAACATGAAACACGATACCCATGACGACTTTTTCGAACAACATTATGGCCGCCATCTTGAATTCAAAATCTGCCATCATATTCGAAATTCCCATCCCCGAAACCATGAAACACGATACCCACGACGACCTTTTCGAAAAAGATTATTGACGTCATCTTGAATTCCTAATAAGACATCATTTTCGAAATTGCCATTCCCGAAAACATGAAACACGATACCCATGACGACTTTTTCGAAAACCATCATGGCCGCCATCTTGAATTCAGAATCTGCCATCATTTTCGAATTCGCCATCCCCGAAAACATGAAACACGCGATACCCATGACGGCTTTTTTAAAAACATCCTGGCCGCCATCTTGAATTCCGAATCTACCATCATTTTCGAAATTGCCATTCTAAAAAACATGAAACACGATACCCATAACGACTTTTTCGAAAACCATCATGGCTGCGCCATCTTGAATTCCAAATTTGATATCATTTTCGAAATTGCCTTCCCCGAAAACATGAAACACTTGTACGAAAGTGACGGAGAACCCCTTTAATCCATTTCTTTAATCACGCCGTTGTTTTACAGTTTAAGCAGGGCATAGGGAAAGGCCGCGTACTACGGCTAAACCGCAGCGGTTTTTTTAATCGTGTGACTTTTTTATCAAGTAAATAATCAGCCGCCAGTGCGGCCGCGGGCCGTTTGCATTAGTTTTACTTGGTTATAAAATCAGGCGGTTAAAAACCGCGGCGGTTTAGCCATAGTGCGGCCTTTGCCTTAATGTGTTATTACGGACCAAATGCGTCTACTTAAACGTAAGGTATTAAGCGAGACCGATCCGAAATAAAAGTAAAGACCCAAATGCGTCTACTTAAATGAAGGGATTAAGCGAGACAGATCCGAACGTTAGCCGAAACATTTCCGAAGAATGGCCGACGGTTCAAATTGTCAATGTTATAGAGATTTCATTACGTGATTGTAGAAAAAATACGCTGCGGAACCGTAAAATTTTATGTTCTTGTTCCATTCTCATGTCTAGAAAATAGATTTTAATAGTTTATTCTTAGGTTACGTGCGTTGTTTTCGAGAAACGACAACAAAGTTCTTAAAATTTGTAAGGCGCCATAACGGTTCTTCCTTCGCTTTTTATCCCGTTCTGGGTTTTCAATTTTATGTAATAGATAGGTAGATGAGTAGTTACGCTGACTGATATATATATCACGGGCTTCATTCTAAAAGGGCGTATCTGCAAAACCCTTACTTTTCACGAGAGACAAAAACGTACTTAATAACTTTTTTGTATATTTATCGATTGAGCTATAAATTTGCATGTGACCTTTTAACTAAATACTTCCTGGTTTACGGTAAGTAAATGATTTTACGGTGATTATGCCACTACGTCTTTTTCGCTCGGCGATAATATGTGAACAGGAACTAAAAGTTTCTTAAAAAATACTTTAGATTTGCAGGGGTATAATATGAAACCTACTACCGAGTTACTTAAATGAAATAAACTTACCTTTTTGTCATGACAGGAGTTGTAGTATCAAAATGCAGATCAACACTTGTTAGGACTGTTGCATTCGACTGCTCATCGAGAAGGAAATTCTCTAAAATTAATAATATTTGGGTTAAAGTTAGCTCTTATACGCAGTGAATACAATTGTACAATCTTTCAGCCTATTGACATATCGCCTATTGGGGATCACCCTAAAATCTCGAATTATTTAATTCCGAATTTGAAAATACCGAATTTGTATAATTCCGAATTTTTACAATACCGAAAAAATATAAGGCCGAATTGTCAAAATCTCGAATTTTATATTACGGAATGTTAAAATCACGAAATGGTTTTTCCGAATATTATATTTACGAATGTTGACAATTCCGAATTTTCTTCTTTACGAAAATGATAATTCCGAATATTTGAATTCCAAACTTCACAAACCAGATCGGTTATGTAAAATTCGGAATTATGAACCTAACCACTTGAATTGAATTCAAGTAGGTATTCTACTTGAAAGAAAAGTTAGGTGCAATGACTAGCACATTACTAAATTAGGTCAATCTACCTTGATAGGTTAGGTTAGGTTAGAGTTGCATCAAGGCGCGAAGCGCCTTATCTACGCGGAACAGGAGCTAGCTAGCGGAGCTCCATCGACTTTGGCGGACATTTCTTACAGTGTTTAAGCATTATGCATATTAAACATTATACACGGTATTATACAATATTTTACCAGGCGCTTATTTGAAATAAATACTTAATCTTAGAGAATTCGGGCTGCTAAACTTTCGGAATAATGAATATTCGGGATTTGGAATAGGAATATTCGGAATTGTGATATTAGCAAAAATATTTTTCGGGATTTTAATCATTCGGAAATGTGAACATTGGGCATTTAAAAAAATCGTGATTGTGATTCTTCGTGAAACTTCGGAATAGTGATGATTCGGAAATTTCAAAATCGGCATTCTGAAATTCGTGAATATCAAATTCGGAAATAGTACATTTTGATGCTAGTGCGGAAAGTATGTCATTTCAAACGAGTCCGGAGATGTCTTGGCCCGAGCTGCAAGCGAGGGCCAAGACTCGGGACGAGTGAAAATGACAGTTCCGCACGTGTGTCAAACGACGTTTTTTAATACATTTGCGAAAAAATTACAATACATAAAAAATAAAACTATTCCGTGTCAATTAAATTTCATGTAACTTTTTATAGGTATCAATATCATTTTCGTGTTGAATCATAGTTTTTAAAATTGAATATTTTGACCACATGGTAGATGCCTGATATTTCTTAGAAATTTCAAAAAAGTAGGCCAGAAGTAAGTTTTCTGAAAAAGAAATCACTCCGTTTTCGCTTTTCCAGTCGATGAATTGGTCATAGACGGTCATATATTTTTCCTTTGACTTCTCCGGTAAAATACTATTATTTGCAATTAATGCGTTTGCATATAAATGTGGCGGTGTTAAATGTATTTCACAATCGTCTAAATCGCTCATTTTTTCACAACAAAACTTTCAAGCCAATACGTAAAAAAATTAATCGTTGGCGAAAATGGCGGGTTTGTGTTTTACTTTTAATTGACAGACTTTTTTCATAATAGCAATGGTTGTGTCCATTCAGCCATATCAAAGAAAAAAAAGTCACATAGTAATTTAAGACCTATATTTAAAAATCAAAAAGCATAAAATTAAATACTCTATTAGCCAGCGGTAACGCATAAAGGTGGATTCACATTACGCCGTGCTGGGCTGGGCCCGGCTTCGACATGGTGTAACGTGAATCCACCTTAATACTTCAACTATCCGATCATTTGTAATATTCATTCACATTCAGAGGGCCCAGCAAAGATGCACTACGCGATGATGCGAGATGACGTGATACGAAAAGTCACGTGGTCTAGCAGTGACGCGATTGGTTTAAAAACGAATCGAATAGAAACGTTAGTTAGCGTAGTGCATCTTTGCAGGGCCCTCAGCCATCTTTAACAACGCTGATTTTTTTAAATATTACCTAGATAATTTGTGTGTGTGTATGTACTTAATTGTATTTATGTAATTTAAATATTTAAAATTATATTACCTATATGTATAGTTACAAAGCTAAATGACGTAATCAAAAAGTGATTGAACATGCAAACTCTTTACGCTTACGGGATATACGGCTTGGAACTTGAAACCAAATTATATTTAAAAAAATAATGGAAAAGTAAAACGCACTAGTGCGAAATAAGAAAAGTAAAAAGCACTAGTTCGAAAAAATCCAACTTTCCAACTCAACTGTATTAAAAAAAAAAAACGATATTATGTAGTGTACCCCGCCTATTGTTATTGAGACAAAAGGAGTTTTAAGGTATTATTATTTCAAAGCATTTATTAATATCGTTTGTTAAACTGATAAAGGGAAGTGGGTCCAGGATCGAACCCTGAGAAACCCGAGTAACATCTACAAGCAAGCGACCCTAGATGAGGATTGCGAAGCTGAAATTTTTCTTACAAAATGCGGTAAGGTTTCTTTCCCCTTAAATCTGCTCAGTCTGATTTTACTATTTTTGTATACATATAATAATATATTGTAGATACTTATTATGAAAATCTTGCTTGAAGAAAATATTTGCTGGACAGAAACAAATGAAAAAAACAAACGGGAACGTACAAACCTGGGTTTTCATAATAACTGCAACATAATCAAAAATCGTGGAAATATAACTTGATTAGAGGGAAGTTTTTTTTTTGACTGCTTCGCTTTTTAAGCTTCGCCTCACAATCCTTTTGAGAACAATCTTAAATCATCTACCGGGTCAACCAACAGCACTTAGCATCAACTATGGATTTGTGTGCGCAGACTTGGACATATTTAACAAAATCGCATTGTACAGAGAAAAAAAGAGTTGAAAATAATAAACTCGAATTTAGTACATACATACATTAACTCACGCCTTCGTTCCCAGCACAGCTACACAATTACAGTCGCCATCAGATATATTGTAGCGGGCGAGGTACTCAAATATTTCGGAGCAGCATTACTTTTCTTCAATAAATTCGTTACACTAGTTATGGTCAATAACACCAGAACATGCAATTTGTCATAAATATAAGAGCAGCGACTTTTCAATAAATTGGGAACATATAACGAGGTAAAAATATAAGAAAGCACAGAACGTCAAAGGTATCTACGCACTCAGGGTGATCATAAAGATCGGAACATTTATGGAAAATATACCTTAAGTCTGTATCACACAGTTTAAATTCGTTACTATAATTACTATGCATGTCGATCTTTGGCATGACGTATTTATGTTTTGTTTGGAATTCGAATCTACTCGTGACGTGTACATGCATAATAATTAAAGTAACGAATTTAAACTGTGTGATACAGACTTAAGGTATATTTTCCATAAATGTTCCGATCTTTATGATCACCCTGAGTGCCTTTGACGTTCTGTGCTTTCTGATATTTTTACCTCGTTATATGTTCCGAATTTATTGAAAATTCGCTGCTCTTATATTTATGACAAATTGCATGTTCTGGTGTTATTGACCATAACTAGTGTAACGAATTTATTGAAAAGTAATGCTGCTCCGAAATATTTGAGTATCTCGCCCGCTACAATATATCTGATGGCGACTGTACCTACACCTCTAAAAATAATAACTAATGGCTTAATAATGCTAATATTCTTCCTGCGTTGATCTATTTGCGCGCACGTACCCAAAGCACCCGGTTGAGATGAGATCTGGATGATAACTGTGATCGTGTCCTTGTTGAACAAATTTCCGAAATCACAATCAAGCGTGAAGTTATCTTTGGTCTCGGAGTGTGGGCCGAGGTCGCACGGTATGACTTGTGAAGATTCTTTTCGGTATATCTTTAAAAGAAGACAAATGAGTAAAAATCTATCTACATTGCTGAGTTCAAAAGAAGTAGGTACGCTTTGATAAATGAAGAAGTAACACACATAAAGTCGAATACCAAACTATTAGTTTTAATAACAAATAAATAGATAAAATCCCCCATATTGAAATTGCGAACCTTTCTTTTAGGCCCTGTTGTTTGATGAGCAGTTAACTTAACTACTTAATTGTTAAAAAACAAAAAATATAATATTATCCACATTTCCTTGAGATTTAACCATTACTTATGTATGATTTTTAACATTTAGTTAGTTTAACTACTGATCAAACAACAGGCCTTTAGAGCTGTTATCTCCTAAACAGCCCAACCAATGTTCATGAAAGCTAGCGTTTCTTTAAAAAAAAAAAACGCGTCCGTTACGATACCACAGACAGACGCATAGATACACAGACGCACAGATACACAGAGACAAGGCTTTTTATGAAAATGGGTTGGGCTGTTTAGGATATGTCTGGGGGGTTACCATAGGGTACCTATTAGTTTATCGAAACACCTTTCAACGAACGTATCATTTCGCAGAATTTTCGTTTCATCGAAAGGCATTTCTCGCCGAATGAATTGTTTTTTTTTGGTAGTCACAAGTCTAGCCTAATCTAACCGTAATTAATGTTTAAGATATCCTGAAAACATCATGGTTCCAGCAGAAAATAGCGTTCGATGAAATGAAATTCGATGAAATGATACAAATGGATGAAGTGAAATTCGATATACCTAATGATGGATTACCGTTACCATGACATATTAAAGCAGTTCAGTTTAGGTTGAGAGAAAGGGACAAAGCAGTTATACAGTACTGCCCCTTTCTCTCAACCTAAACCGAACTGAGGGGTTATTATGACTTAACTATGCAGTTCAGTTTACGCTGAGAGAAAAGGACAGAGCTATATAACTGCTATAGTTCTGTCCTTTACACTCAACGTAAAATGAACTGCATAGCTATGCCAAAATAACCCCCTGCTTATGGTATATCATAGTAACCCCCCAGGTATGAAAGGGCATTGGTTAAATTTGTTTGAAGAATATTGTCATATTTTTTTCAGCGGCCACGGATGATTTGTACATAGTTATTTAGAGGACCTCTAAATACACATAGATATATATAATTTATGGCGTTAAATAATATCGGAGCGGAGATTTTAAAGATTTAAGTATTCAGTTTTTAGTACAAAAGTACTCCCAAGTATGAATATTTAAATATCTCGGCTCCGATGCACTTAAGAGTATTACATTACATATCAAAATATGTTTATTTTTAATAATTCTATCATAATTTACCACTTTTACGAATGGCCGCTCACCGTGAAAATGTATGAATTTTACAAATGACAACACTTTTACCCAAACCCCTTTGAAGAATTTAATAGTTTGGTAAATTGTTAGGGGTGAAGCTTGAATCACTTTAGTTTACGATATTATTTATTTATGGTATTAGTGTAATGAAACTTACTTGTATCGGAAACTCATATTTGACATAAAGCTCCTTCTTCAACCAGATCTGACAACGAAGACCTACCCAGTTGGTTCCATGGGTGTTCGTTATCTAAAATATTATCATTCTCATTTTAAAATTGAGTATAGCTCTTGCAATTTACGATGGCGAGTGAGCTTTACTTGTGGTAAACACATATCTGTATACGTGTCAAAGTGTGCGTGACAGCGAAAGTGGGTATGGGCAGCATAAAAAAAATAAGAGAAAATTATATTATTCTTGAACATAGTGAAAACTTTGACGACCATTGCTCGTCCCTATAAACAATATAAAATAAGATAAAACATCGAAAACAACAAACTATTTTTTTCTTGCCGTGATATGCGACCTCCTTGGTCGCATCTGCTACGAAATTGTTCTATATCTTGTCGCGAAGATGACATTTGTAGTGTCTCCGTATTTTCTCTCCTAAAATTACGTACAATTTTATGTGAATTAATACCTATCTGTAGTTTTTGTCTTTATTTCGGAGGGCTGGCTTATTATGGCCGTGTTTATCGCGTGACTAAACGTGGATAAAACATCCGTCACTCTCCTACTTATATACTTGTCAGAAAGTGACTAATATTTTATCCACGTTTTGACACGCGATATAGCTCTGCCTCGCGATAAACACAAATAGGCCCACAGTACTACCACATAAATTTACTATTTTTATTTTAGCGTACTTCGAAATAAAAATATGTTATATCACTATGAATAACTTTGCGTTTTTTCCGGAGATCAGACATGCTGACGGTACTTTGTGGCAGTTAGCGTCGTGGAAACAATATGCACAAGTGACTTGAGCGACGGCGCGCTCGCGACTGATCGCCCCGCCAGACACGCACACTACCGCAACGTGCATGTACACGTTCAACAACTAATAAAGCCCACTCGCCATCGTGAATTGCAAGAGCTATAAGGGCCCCCATATACGGAACGATAGGTCGTTACGATCGATCTGCAACGATATCGTGACGATTCATATTTCTATTGAATTTTGGACGCGATATTGCCACACACGTACGACCCGTCGTTCGATTTCAGTCTGAACCGACGGTTCGTAACGACGAATCGTACCGTATATGGCGCCCTTAAGTATCGTTGTTTTTGACTTTCGCGAATAAACGGTCAACAGGTTTTTGTAATATTTTTGAAACATTTTATAGTTATTTATGTAACTGATACGGTAAGCTTCTTAAGGTACGAGTGCCGACGCCAGAGCGCGAGTTTGCTCGCGCTCTAACTACAGCACAAGTACCTTAAGAGCTAATTATCTACCGTTGCATATATATACATATATATTTTACAAGCTTAAAATGATAATGTCAAAAATAAAAAATCGCTAACTTTTCTCTTATACTTTACTCGATTTTTCTGCTAATAAATTACTTGTGAGGAAAGTCATTTTCATTATTCCGATTGGCGTTAATAATTTGTGAAGTTTATTGTTAAATGTTGACAAATTTCATGCAAACTTTAATACAGTAGCGGCATCGAGTGATGGCACTTTTGATAGCTGACAAATAGTGTTGTGAAACACTCCATTTTATTATCGTATAAATGTTAGTCAAGTGCGAGAAGTATATTTTTTAAAAGTTTATTAAAGAAATAACGCATAAAAATAAAAGGCCATAAATTGTAGATCAAACTCTCGAAATAAACTGTGTGGCTAGAAGAAGACGACATTGTCAGAAATTTGAAATATTGTCTCAAAATATACAAAATGTGAAATTATTGATTAATGAGTGAATAAACAATCATTAAACCACGTTAACTCAGAACTAGGACGCGAGTTTGCCAGCCGCGGCGGTGACGTGAAAGTGCAGTGACTTCATTGTCATACGCTGTTGTACCAGTCAGCGGTCCTTTATCATCACGCGAATTGTTTTTTTGAGATGTTTTTTGTTAGTTATGATTAAAACGATGAACGCTAGAGTGCGAGCAAATAAAAAGAACCTCAAGATGAAGTTAGTTACGAAATGCGTTTCGGTAAATTACAGCGCCAGCAGTACATCACTATTCCGGTACCTGCAACAATGAAGTTTGACATCTGTTCCTTTATACTTGCTGTCGATATTTAGGGAACTTCATGAGCGAGCAAACTTCAAAAGTGCCATCACTCGATGCCGCTACTGTAGTTACTAAAAACAGTTCTGAAAATTTATCATAAAAGTTGGAAATGAGTTGGAATGCCAAACGAAACGCTACATTATTATCCATATTGAACGTAAACATGGTAACCAAATAACAAATAAATGGATATTAACCACCTATTTTTAGTAATTTAATAAAAATGAAATTTTAAACACATAATTAATTTTGTGTTTAACCTACGTAACTGTAATTAGAATTTAAAAAAAATGGTTTATGATACAAACTAGGATGTCAAATGTTCACTAAACGCCATGACTGGTATCCGGAATGACCGTAACTATGATAATAAATACCAATATGATACCAATGCTAAAATAATAATCATAGCTCGGACAGGTCACAGCAAAAACAGATCTGGAAATATAACAAGATTCAATAGAGTGGTAATATCTAAGATTATAATTATCTAAAGCGGATATTATCGTAATTTAACATTTTCAATTTACTTAATAATCAAATGAAGTGAATAATGATTTACACAAATAATTAAATTAAATCATTAGTTTGTTGCAGAAAATGCAGTAGTTGATGGTTGCATATGATTAATACAACCATCAGCATAAAAAAATATGTTAATGGAAATACCTTTACAAACACATGGTCATATTTGGGGTACCGTTATAAATGTAATTGAAAAATATAGTTAAATAATACTGTACATAAAACGACTCTATTAATCTTTTGTTCTATTGCCGTGTTGCGATTCCTTTGCTATGACCTGTCCGAGCTATGATAATGATTATAGAACAGTTATTATCATGGCAACGCTCATTATAGAATTGTTTCCCCGCTTCGGTTACGCTAAATGTGGTATTCTGATACCGTTAGCGATATCAATTAGTAGCGGTTTATAGTGCGCGAGTAGAAAAAAGTGTTTATGACATGTTGTCTTAGTTGGTTATTGTTTCTCCTAAAAAAGCCGATAAATAACAGTGTGTATTCAACTAAGTATGTTGTAATGGTCACTGAACTTCATTGCGGAATTCATTATGTAACTGCTTTAGGAACGAAAAATACCTATTTTTACCCGACTGCCCGAAGGCCTTTTCAAATTTTTATAAATTTCACATATTGTTTTTGTGTAACGCGCTAATGATGCGCGATGTTGCTGCGGCTGCTATATCAAAGAAGGCGGGTAACTGCATAGTAATAAATGGTGGTTACTAATAGAGTATTACTTCGACTACTAGATTGCAGTTAGGCACCTTCTTTGGTGTCACAGCTGGCAGTTCGATTGTGCTGGCATGTTCGCGGAAGCGCACGTGGATTATTTTTATGCCACTTTGCGCAACAGAGCCGCGTCGATGAAATAGAAATCGATGTACGAGTATTTCAACCCAATGACAATGCAATACAAGTACAACCGTATGTCTAACGCCGCAACTTCGGAACGGCGGCGCGTACAGCGGGGCGTTGTTATTGGAGTTCAAACTCTACGTATCTACCTATTTAGCGAAAACTTTGGCTTGCACCGTGCATTCGACAATGCATGCTGGAACGCTCCGCGGCACGCGTAGCAACCTAAGAGTTTGGGCCAGCCAAACCGACGGACGGCTGGGGATTTTTCGCTAAAAATTTCCTCCGCCGCAATCCGCTGCGATGCTCCGAGGTCGATCTCAAAGCATTGGAATTTATACCTTATTTTAATTGAAATAGCATTAAATATACATTGACAAATTTAATATCCTCTGCCGTCCCGTCCGCCGATTTGCGCAGGCCATTAATCGGATGGAGCGGGGTAGGAATGTGATAGGATATCCGTTGTCCAAAGATAAAATGAATGGATTATACATATAGTAGAGCACTTACTGTGTATTTATGTTGTATTTTGATTCCAATATCGCGAATGACTACTTTTGTGATACTCATTATTTCTCCTTGGTCAGATTTTCTATAAAAAAATTATACAAGTTAATAGAGTCAACTCCACGCCGCGAGGTTTTGTTTGATTGTGTCAATAAATGTTTTCTATTCTATTCTATTCTAAAAGTCAGAGTGTAACAAACAAAAAGAGCTGTAGCTGTAGTTATGTGTTAATTTTAAGTTTCATGTTGTTATATGTCAGTCTGTAAGGTATGTATAAATGTGGGGCTTGTAGCCTAAAATAAAGGTATTCTATTGTCGTCTAAGCGAAAGGTAATAGTGACAGACACGGTTGAGCGTGTGAACCGCTCAAACTGCATTACGAAAAAAAAAGGATGTAATCAAAGAAATCTCAAGTAGCGTCCACGTACCGGAGGTTAGGCTAATGGTAATTAAAATACTTTAAAAAAAAGAATACTCTTCATCTAGATGCTTTACACTTACCCATCGATCCTGACTCCTCTGCTAGTATGTGTAAGCGGTATTTCAATAGACGTGCTGCTGGCCGGAACCTCGTTCATGTCGCATCGGTTGAAGACATCCACATTTACAACCACTGGTCTGCTTTTGCTTGTTAGTTCCGTCATGTCGAGGGTAATGGCGGTCTCGCTGCCGATGTCCTAAGAAAAATAAACATGACGATTTAATAAACAGTTCCTAACATTTAGGTTTGTATAAAAGTGTTTAGGGCTTCTCCAAGAAATCAGGGCTGATTAGAGCTAGAGCATATTAGAGAGATAAAACCATATTGTCTTTGACATGCCATCGTAGTGTTATTGTCAACGTAACGATTGTTCTTGTTTACTTGACACTAATGGCGGCCGACTTTAAAACAATACGATAACAAGTCAAAATCATTATGGTTTTACCACGTAGGATAGAGCCCCTGAAATGTCGACTTGCCGGTATTTATTATAACGCTTTATAAGAACTATACATTTCGTCCTGATTCGGCTTGAAGTCGCGATTGATGCATATGTTGTTTTGTGCCATAGCGACGTGTAAACGCTGGCTGGGAAATTAATACAAAGTGACTGGAAGTCGCTACTAACAAGCCAGGTTTCCTGATTTTAGTTCAACTAAGTAAAGCCAATGAAAGTGAATCTGAATCTGAAAGCAGGCCTCAAACGATCTGTGTTAGTAGTGTCAAGTTAAATTATTTAAATAAATGCGTTATTTATCACAATACAAAAGTGCTACAGTGTGTGCCCGTGTATCTACTTATTGCAAAATAAACATAATTATTCATCTCTTCTTTTTTTTAAACACCAATCTTGCAAAGTGTTAATTTCAAGTTATCATATTAATCAAGATTAAGCAAGTTTACAGGTATGCAGCTGCATTTACATCTCGAATAAAGTTTTACCCTTATATTCATAAACGAACAATAGCTAGAGTGTGCTTAAAATATGCTTTATCCTCATCTGTCATTGTGACATATCCAATTGACGGCGAGATTCAACGCATACTTCAACTAAAATAGGTCTTTAGCGGGTTAATTAAGTGTGTGTGGATGCTCATGCACGTTGTCTCTGAGTGCGTAGGCGTCGTCGCTAAGCTACGCCGTAGTACGGTTGTCTATACGAATTACAACTACAGTCCGCGCGCGAATTGAATGCACTCGGGGCCTGAAGTGAAGGGCGCCACGCCTCCTCTCCCGCCTGCAGTGTGCACTAGGTACACTTTATATAGTGCCGTCCCGTACTAGCGCATTCCTAAGCTCAGCATTCAAATCGCGCGTGTACTGTACAAGTACGGCAAACCGGTTACGTGAGATAAAACAACTGTAACTCTATTGTCATGATTTTTGGGACTTGTATTGTTTCTACCCAGGAGTTGTTGCTTGCGAGCGCCCGCGGCAACTTGCACGTGCGTACGTGCTTGTTCTCCGATCCAGGACACAGCACCGGCGCGCGATTTAGCGAGACGTCGCCCTCGACGGCTACTCTTGCGCATGGCCGGTACGCGATATCCCCTTGCCAGTTCGACACCACCACTTGCAACGTCTCTGATGTAGATGAACCCGTCTCGTAGGGTGACCTGTTCATACCAACAAGATTAGATATAAGTACCTCGGTGATCGAATGGTAGGGTGGCGACTCGTGATCGTAAGGTAGAGAATTCGAACCCCTGCGGTCGCCAATGAGCTTTCCTAACTGAATTTCATAAGTTTTTCTTTGGCAAGCGACCACGCAGTCCAACTGATGGCAACGGCCGGTACACATACATCAAAGCGCAGCGCGTTTTCACTGCCAAAGCAGCATCGTCTTTAGACGTGTTGAAATGAAATCGAAATTAATGAACACCATATATTCTCCGCAAGCTTCTCCTCATATCTGTGGTGTAATTAATTTCGATCATGTGCGTTTGTATGTGCCGGCCTGCCGTGGGATCGGTGACCGATAGGGTAAATCCGGGATAGATGCCGCAAAGGGATAGGCCGCCTATCCCTTAGGCGCCTATTTTTCAAAACCTAACTTCATAATAATAATTCAACACAAACCTGTTGTAAGTTCTTCAGTATGAGAAAATATAAGTTTTGAGTCGGCTACTTATATCCGCAACACCAAAACAAAAAAACAGAATACGAAATAAATGTTTACATGAATAACAGGCGCATTGTGCCAATTTTTAATTAACCATCGGGGATTCTCTTTGGGTTTTTGACAAGATGGTGTCGCTTTCTTAATTGTTTTAAGTTTTTGAATATTTTGTTGTTTAATTGATAGTAATGATGTATTAATATGCAGTAAATTAACATTCAAATGTGCAGTAAAATGAAGAATTCAAGTTTGAACACGTATCGCCTTTGGAAGGATTGCTTCAAGAAAATCCCATCTGGTCTTCGTAAAGTTCTACCTACGTCCACAAAACAGATAGGTACAGAAGTCAATCACATGTATGTACTTCACTTTTCATACCTACGCTCGGCGGTCGTTCTAGGGTTGTCAACTATGGCTTATCCACAAAAAACTATCGTGGTAGTGGCACTCGTATCTAGTTGTAACAAAACAATAAACCTACCTAATATTACAATACAAAAAGTTTACAGAGCAGAAACATACAAAATTTTACTTTTGTCAATTTTTACTATCTAAAATCCCTACTAACTTCTTAACGGATTACCCTAGTTACACAATTTGAATTGCCCTATCCGTTTTAGACCTAAAACCTATCAAATGACACTAAAAACAACACAATATTTACACAAACAAAAATACATGTTTTCAACTTAGGTAAGGTGGCGTGAATTTACATTACAATAATTGAGTTAAGTACTTCGTTTATACTGATTCAAAATAGGAAGCAGTTATAATAACTCTTCTTTTTTGCTCCATGCACAAAAAAGTTCACAGACGCGTGTCTCAAGCGGATGGCACTCGCGCTCGCACTGGTCCCAGCCGGTCCGAGATATCGTGTCCGTGAGCAGTGTCTATGTGTGCGTTGCTCGAGCGCACTTTGTATGTAGATTGACTTCTGTACTTATCTGTTTTGTGCTACGTCGCTTCACGGAGGCCAGAGGATCACCGTACAACGTTGTCTTATGTTTTTTTTGATATGTATGTACTCGTAAATGTAAAAATACAAACTTGACATTGGCAGAAATGGTTTATGGTCTAAGATCCGAATAGGAGACGATTTGCACCGGGCTGGTTATTCGATAAAAACTATTTTATATCAAATTTAATATAGTAAGTAATATATGGTGAATAGGTTGACTGAACAATTACAGTCCAGTATATAATTAATCAAAAATTTTAGTTTTTTTTTTTGAAAATTGCATCGGCTTGTTTATTAGTTAAATTACATACCAATCGAAAGTATGAAGCCTATAGACTCTGCAAACATTAGGTTGACTATTGTTTTCCCGTCATAACTATTGGGTAGGCAGGTACAGGTAAGTCGGTACTAATAAATTGCACCGGTCTGTTTACTGAATAAAATTTATACGGAAATGAAGATCATTTCATAGCGAACACGGTGATATTGGGCTGCGAAAAATATATTTCGATTCCGGGTTGCCGAGTTTAAAAAACGAAATATTGATGCGAATGAATACGTGCGACGGAGAGATTCCAGCGAAAAATCCAGTGCGATAGAAGATAATTTCTTTAAAAAGTTCTCTTAATGGGTCACGGGAATTTAAGTTGTAAATAGAACGAATAGCCCTTTTTTGTAACACAAATATAGTTTGTATATCCTGCTAGCTGCCTTACCCCAAATCAGAATACCGTAGGACATAACACTATGGAAATAACTATAATAAACTAAGCGATCTGTCTCAACATTGGTTAGTTGTCTGTTTTTCCTAACGGCGTAAGATGCCGATATAAGTTTACCTGCCAGTAGGTACAGTTATATGGGGACTCCATTGCAAATTTTTATCAATTGTTATGCCTAGGAAAACTGCCTTATCTACCATTTCAAACACTCGTCATTTAGAAAAATACTAGAATCTACCGGTTTAACATTAGGCAAAGCAAACCTAACACATTTAGTTTTCTTAGCATATAGTAGCAAATTGTTGATAGTAAACCAATGAAGTACTTTAACTAATGTGGCGTTTATCCTACTGTAGTCTACGGATTTTCTATCTGCCTTGAAAATTAGTGAAGTATCATCAGCAAAAAGTACAATATCTACTGTTGGTGGCAAGTCATTTATATAAACTAAAAATAGAAAAGGACCTCAAATAGAACCTTGAGGCACACCTATTTTCACTGTAGCTCCAACAGATTACAACAACTGTTTGAGTTCTATCACTTAGATAAGAAGACATAAGACTTAAAACTTTATTGGACAATCCATAATGTTCTAATTTTAAAATAAGGGTCGTATGATCTACGCAATCAAAAGCTTTAGAAAGATCACAAAAGATTCCTACTGCATCGCAAGATTTCTCCCAACTGTTATATATTTATGTGTTATATGTTATATGTTATATATTTGTATGTTTAATAAGTACAGATGCCGCATCAATTGTTGATCGACCTCTGGTAAAGCCGAACTGGTTATTGGTAAGTAGTTTATTTCTATTAAAGTGACCTAACATATCATTCAGCATTAGTTTCTCAAAGACTTTACTTAAAACTGGTAGTATGGAAAGTGGACGGAAGTTTGTTAAATCACTCAACTCGCCCGATTTAAAAAGAGGTATGACTTAACTATATTTCATGAGATCTGGAAAGATTTCATCTATGATTTGACTGATGTGCCCCACAAATCCTCAGTCTTTTTTAAACTAAGCGATTTAAATACCTTGACTGACTATTGAATCTGAATTTACAGGGCTAAATTCAAAGGTTATATTACATTTACTGACATTAGTGCAAAGTAATAATTGAGCTTCCACCGCGGATGATTTAAGACATTTTGTAGTATTAATGGCTATGTCGGAGAAATAATCTTCGAAGCTAAGCCGACGTCTTTATTTGACGTGATTAGTTTGTCACCTGTGTGTAGGGTGACTTGATTATCACGAGTTTTTGATTTTCCCGTCTCTATTTATAATATTCCATACAGTTTTTACCTTATTGTCAGATGATTTGAGTTTAAGACTAAGAAAATTTGCCTTAGCAGTTAAACAAACATGCTTAAAGGTCCTCGAATAATTCTTAACATAATTTAGGAAGTCAGCGTTTTTATTGTCCTCCCTCTCTCTATAAAAAACATAAAGCCTATTTCTACTTTTATGAATGCCTGCAGTAGCAAATTCACTAAATTTGGTTTTCGACCTAGTAATAGTTTTCATTTTAAAATTGTTATTTTATTGATGTAGAATTACGCCAAACAAGTCTTTATAAATACTATTAAACTCATTCTGTAAGAAAGGTAACACTGAAAGATTACTCTGTACTTTACTTATTTTTGAATAATTCCAAACGATTACTAGGTATCCACTACGGTAGCATGCACTTGTCAGGTTTAGGATATACAGCACCTTGAGAACTTAGAAGGCTTTAGGACGTAGACAGAGTATAAAATAGAAACTGTTATGGACGTGTGAGGAGTTTGCCTTCAGCAGTGGCCTGAAATATAATGTAGCTAAAAGTGAATCGTCCGTCATGGTATTTGAGGCCATTGGTAAGTGTCCATTTAACGTGCCTCCGCGTAAGCTATATGGTATCCTTATAAAGGGTATACCGAATTAAATGTCTGGATTCAGTGGCACTGGCTTACTAAGGGCGATGACGATATGGAGAGGGAGCGAAGGGCGCTATCAGTGAGGGCTAATATGATTGCCCGCTCGTTCACTCGTGTATTATAATGGACGGTGATACCTATGTCAAACTTGACTATAAAACCCGGATCGCAGTTTTACACCGTAATAAAAGTCTCTGAAGACGACAAATCAATGTTGCGAAAAAATTGGGAAAAAAGTGATGGTTTGTCATTGCGGCATGATAACGTCTCCGTTTTTCGTAACGGGAAACTTTAATTCGAATGTATAAAAGAAGGAATGCCTTCATAAGCGGGTACTACCACTCATTCGAAAGCACAGGGGTCGAACATAATTTTTTTACTCGCCATGTGGTATCAAGAGAATACTTAATGTCGAATTTGTCGCGAAATTCATTAAATACCCCGAATGCCCTGAGATCAGGCCCATCGAGAAATTTTGGGCTCTGATGAAGGCAAAGCTACGAAAACAAGCTAAACCAACAGATAAAATAGACCAATAAAAAAAAGACTGGGTCCGTACCCCAAAAAACTTTCAAAACAGTCGATGTCCAAGGGCTAATGAAGGGCATCAAAAGCAACATGAGAAAAGTGGCAAAGGGAAAAGTATCAATATATAACTAAAAGTAGCGTTTATGATTCACTTTGAAGATCTAAGAATCGCGTAGTTTAAGTATTTCTTCTGAATTAAAAAGTAAATATTTATACAGATTACACCATTTTATTTGTTTCCATAATTAACGATACCTACGGTCTTTATAGCTTTTATTTACTTGACAGTAATGCCGGCTGAGTTAAAAACAATACGATACGATAACATATCAAAAGCATTATGACTTTACCGATTAGAATAGAGCCCCATGACGAGTAGGTACCTATCTTATATTAGTTTGTAACTAGTAATCTTTATTGCACAAAAATACAAAGAGTACAAATGGTGAACTTAATGCCTAGTGGCCATCATTGACACATAGGGGTTATGTTTATTTATATCCAGATCACGGAACACTATCCAATTCTATCATAATTATATGGCCTGTTAATAGCCAATGACTAGCGAACAAGGTGACAATCCAAAAGAACATGCTGTCACAATGAAACTCACCCGGTGGAGGTGCCGACTGCGACGCTGAGCTGTGGTATGCAGGTCGTGCCCTTGCACTCCGCCGCACGCAGAGACAGTGAGTCTGTCAGCACGCTGTGGCAGCTAAGAGTCCCAGCGGACGGCTCGAACCTTGTGGCCTTTGCGGGATCATTCAATAACGTCACATTCAGACTTAATAGAATATCTTGGTCGTAATCACCATCCTGGAATTGTATTATCAATGAAAGTGACGTTGAATATGCATTTGGAGTTAGTATGCTGTCTGGATAAAATATTATATTATCAGTCCTAAAATTTAGGAAACACAAATAAAACAAAGCATATATTAAAAGATTCTGTCCTCATACAATAGTGCATTTCGACCATAATATAAATTATTAGACATTCTTGATAATATTCGTATTATTTTCAAGGTCACTAAGGTTCATATTTACATACCAGTTTCCACTGGCTCCACGTCCTCTTACCGACCTAGGCCGACAAGCTACGTATGAAAATGCAATACTGGCCGCTTTTGGCTGCCTTAAATGCATGATTGCAGAAAGCAATATTATAAACCTTCGCCGGAAAATATCGTTACTGGACTCATTTTATTAGCGCGTCCTCTCGCTGGTCCACTAACTGCTTGCTTGCTGGCCTCTACAACAATGGACTATTATTACCTCTGGCGTCAATACTGTAATGGGACGGCAAAGGTCGTTTCCACTTGTCTTCGACAGCAACTCGATGTACTCGTATTTGCGATTTGTTACGTGATCAAAAGTAGCGTCAGGATGCGTTATCTGTACAGTAACTTGAGCGCCTAAAAGTATGAATAATATTATATTGCAGCATATTGGATATTACTTTGTTTAATTTACATTCAGTTTTACTTACTGGCAGTTACGGCATCAAGTTTAGGATTAGAAAAATTCGATTTTAGGCAGGATTCAATTATAAAACTCTTTTTGTCAGTACGTTCCTGAAACAATAATGTTTATGTAGATATTTGTGTCTATCTGTTAGTGGTTAAGTTAACTTGGTTCCTCAGTGTCGCATTAATCTTAGACCATCAAAAAATGAAACTAGACGATGAAGAGAGACGGGGCAATTTGGAGGAGGGTGTCGGAATTACCGGGGCTGGCTTCATGGAGAAATTCTATATGATGAACACTTTCTTCAGGAAACCTGAGCATAGGTATTGGACCTGGATGAACCCTGAAGGTGTTGAGGAATGAGATGAGGAGACGAAAAGGCAAGTATTCAATAATGTCTCCGTGATCAACGCGGTGAAAACCTGGAGCGATCACCGTATGGTACGAGGCACATTAAATATCAAGGTCAAGCTAGAAAGAGCTCGAGCTCGACTAATGAAGTGTCTACGATCCGTCCAGTACCGATTCTACCACAGAATCCCGAAAAATTTCAGCTGGAACTCCAGAAACGTTTCAAATGCCTTGGGAGTGACGTGGACGAGTGTTTATAAAATCGGTCGTACAAACAGGACCAAGTAGCTTTCGGATTCAACTCTCAAGCTAATGGAGAAGAGGTGTGGGATGATTCTGCTGTCTTCAGGGGATACTTATCAGTACCAGCGGCTTAAGATCTCTAAATCTCTGAAACGCGACATACGCCAATTTAGTAAGGATCTATATAATATTAACAAAGAGGCAATTAAGAGCAAGAAAGGCTCCCAGCGCTCACGAGAAATCTGTCTATAGGGAAAAAGTGAAGACCGAGGGACGGCAGGGTGGTTTCATCCAAACTGGAGCTATTGAGAGAGGTCGAGAAGTTCGATGGACAGTTATCCCACCCACCCGACCCATTACCGATCTAGCTGATGACCCGAGAGCTAAGGTCTGATTTTTATTCCCACAGAAAAATGTAAACAAAGATGTTGCCGTTAACGAAAAACATTGGCAATTTTCAAAATATTTAAAGTTTCCACATTTATAAGAAATCGACTTTCTATAAAAAAAACTATATATTGTAATCAAGATTGAAGAATTTAATTTGTTGGTGGCAAACTTAATTTTGATATAATTTCTTTGTTGTATTAATTTAAAACGAGAAAACTGTTTTTGTTTGCATAATTTATTTATTGCACTGGTATCATTGACTCGATACACCTGTGTCAACAAGTTGAGGGCCGCTTGATTGACGTGAGACGTAACTTCACTCGCTTCGCTTCACAATTCGTGCTCCCGTCGTAATCGCTTTCCAGTGACTCATTTGTGCGATTTTAATTTCAATTATTTCTTAAATTTATTTTTATACCACGATACAAGCGAAATGATAACTTAAATATTATATTTCTTGCTGGCCCAGACTTTGAGATTCCCTGAAATGTCACTTTGACAGTGACGTAACTTTGTTTTCATTTTTTCTGTTGGAATAAAAATCCGACCTTAGATTGGCGCGGCACTATACCGAAGACATCTCGGATGGCAGCCTGTGCGAGATTAGTATGGCTCTCAAAAATGTTCAAGAACGGCAAAGCCAAAAGTATGAGGTCCAGTTTAACGTTTACCTTTAGTTTTGATTCAAGCCTTGCGTGTACGGTGATAGATGGAATACAATGGTACATGACTACTGTATCGTTGCCAGGTGCGCCAATCGCTAGATCTGAAAATTATAAAAAAAAAACATTATTCTAAGAGCAAAAGTAAAATTACATTTACAGAAATGCGAAAAGTTCTAAAAATACCTTCCAGTTAAGGATAAAGAGTTCGAATCGAGTGACAGGTGCATGAGTAAGCAAATCAAAGAATCATGTAGTCCAGAAAGTTGGTTAAAACATATCAAAAATATCTACATAACTTTGATCCTTGGAGATTTCGTTGTATGAAATTGCTTCCTGAATCATCCTTTTTGACAATAAGTTTTGAAGAAGAAGATGACTTGCCATTGCAGGTCTTGGCGGCGTTCTTCAAAGGGGAGAGACTGAGGCCGAAGCTCTGGACGTGTTCGGGCTGAAACCTCTGCATCGCAGAAACTGACTCCTTGTCGCTGGCAAGCACAGATCCCGGGTACAGGTATACCGCGCCTTTACCGTCGTCTTCGTATGGAGCAGCAATTACTATTTCTAAAACCAGGAAAATGAATTTTCTATACACACATCAAAAATGGGACCTTGAATCACCGTCACTCATTTGATCGAATGTATCGTTTCATCGAAATCTAATTTCTGTTAAAACCTTATTGGTTTTGTTTTAGGTTATCTTTAGGCATGGGTGACGTCGGTTAGGTTAGGTTAGACCTGTGACCACCAAAAAATATAACTGCTGCACGTGTAATGTAATTGCCTATCGATGAAAGGAAAATTCGGCAAAGTGAAACATTCTATGAAATGAGAGTCGGTGATTCAAGTTCGTTCGTTTCATTTGTTCGTTTCATTCCTTATACAAGACGATCCCTATATTATTTTGATACTTTGCATTGTATCGCAACGCAAATTAAATTAAAAGAGAGAAGAGAAAGAAAAAAAAACATTTATTCGTGACAAACAGACATACAAAATTAACAAAATACTGACATAGACAAAATGCCTGTTCTCACGAAATGGTTTCAACTCAACGGTATTATATTAAATACAATCTCACAGTAATAGTCCCAAAATAAGCTCTACGCTTGTACTATGGGTAGTAGACAACGATAAACATACTTATATACACTAATGAATACATAGAATACACCCAATACTTAGACACAGAAACTCGTGCACATCGCACAAATATTTGCCCTGACCGGGGATCGAACCCGGTAGGTACCGCTAGTTGCGTAGACAGGGTCACTACTAACTAGGCTAGCGGCGTCGTTAAAAAGTTAATCGACATAATGGATATTTAATAAGGGAATTGTTGGATTGGTTTTTATCTATGAAGTGTGTGTGATCCTGTGTATTGCCAAACTGTATAAAACGTTGGGTATAATAATTATTTGGTACAATTTGGGGTCGGAGATATCAAGCAAAGACTTTCCTTCTTAATTCCGAGTTCCAAGTGTTCAGTCCTGATGCTGCAGAGGTGAATATCAGAATTCTATAAAAGTAGTCGGGTTGTTTGATACATTTTTAACGATTATATTTACCATCGAGTCTATCTTGATCCATGTCGCCGATGTTTGCAATAGCGTAGCCAAAAAACCCACCATCCTTTGGCCCATCGATTTTCTTTTTGAACGTCATCTGTAATTAATCGATTGTTTAGTCAGAGATCATAGACAAGATACGTAATGCTTACGTAAACGATCTTCAGAAACTGACAAAATGTATGGGATTGACTTACGTCAACCCTAAATTTACTACTACTTTTATTTACTTTTTATTGCACAAAAGAATATACTTAATAAACAAAAGGCGAACTTAATGCGGTTAATAACGGTAACGTTCGCCGAATGCACCTTTTTTATAATTGCTAATGGGTTTGCTCTTGACTAACTCTTGCCCTTGGAGGACGAAGATTTTGTCGCCGATGAAGCGAGCTCACCCGAAGATGCCTGTTCACCCTAGCTTCAAATAGGTTGATAGGAAATACAGACACCGCGCATTACACTCTTTTGCAATACTATTGTGAAGGATGATCGTTCGATTAGGCGGAATTTCAACCAGGAACGGATGGTACCCCGCGGTGCTTCTAAAAGTCCGATGGTAGAAAGGAGATGGCGCTTTAATCGCCAAAGGTGGGCATTAACTCGTTAATCCGTTTATCGTTAATTAACGAAGTAAACATTTCGAGTATCGGATAAAATTTAAAGTTAAGTAACTTTAACTTCTGTTAACTTTCCATAGATCCGTTAATTGTTAATTAAGCACCTACTATTTGCTAAAAGCGCGCAGACCGCGCCGCGCCCCGAAAAAAACAATATAACAAGTGCGGCGCGTGCTTAAATTAAACTATTATTAACTAATAACAAAATCTAAAGATACACTCTTATTACTTTTTCATGTCTTGCCTAAATTTCCATAGCCCGCACAAAAAAAAGTGAACGCAACGACATGTAAAATGTAATTTCTATTAAGAGTTAACGATTAAAGATTAACGTTAACTCCCGTTAAATCTTCCGAAATGTAACGCTTTAACGTTTACCGTAGTATACATTTTAAGTAACGATTAACGAAGTTAACTATTTGATTAACTGTACCTATTCTGCCGTCGTCCTACGGAAAAAAGATACATCTATCTATCTATATTATACAGGGTGTTTTTTTGGCAGACAACTTCCAAAACAGGAGAGATAGATTATTTAATGCTGAATCCGAATATCACATTAAAAAAATTAAAACCTTAGAAGGTCAGAGATATAGCATTTTCTATTTTTCCCATTATTTCAACTAATTGTGGTTACCATGCGCCGTGTTTACCGAAGACTTTAATGACGTAATCACCGTGCAAAATGCTATGATTCTTCCCTTCATACTTGATACAAAGCTTCATACAAAGATTACAAACACGGTTTAGGTTAACAAGTTGTAGATTATTGTTGTTAAAAATCGTACTGAAATGGCATTTAACTACAGAATAACGGTATAGATTACAAAACTGCAAGAGTTGTCTTTGGCGTATTTAAAAAGGTGAATCAGCTTTGTACAACGATTGTTAAAAAATTACACAAAAGTGTCCCACTCGTAAAGGTTGCTAGAGATAGACCTACAGTGTAGGGCGTAATGGCCTGCCGATTAGGAAATCATTCAGTCCAAATTCTAACGGTATCAGCAATGTTTTGACCACTCACAAAGTAAATGTTTACAATATCAAACATTTTCCGATTGTCCAGAAGTAAATTTTCTTGCCGAGCCATTTTATCAACTACATGATTTACCACTTCACTTAACAAGCACTCGTTTTGAAACAAACACTGAACTGACATCGCTTGCGCATAGTTTTGTGAGGGTAGTATCAAACAATAACATAGACTGATCGTGACGATAAGCGGCCTACCCCCTTCGTAGCTACAGAAACGAGAGACCATTATTTATTAAATAGCGAGGATATTCTTTCGACTATTCGTGTTTTTTTTTTGAGCCCTTAATCATGAATATGGTAACCCCTATTGTGGAAGTTGCTGACCAAAAAAACACCCTGCATAAAAGGCAAACCTGACTCGCTGACTTAGATATCAACGCACAGCCGAAACTACTGTACCTAGAAACTTGAAATTTGGTACAGGGGTTCCTTTCATGATGTATGTGAGCACTAAGAAAGGATTTTCCGAAAATCGACCCGATTGGGTTGGTAACTTACATTGCTTGTACTGGAAGGAAAGTAGATATATACTCTGCCCGTATGGTACCGATGCTCGTCGGCGAAGAACGCCGGCGCGCCGATGAGGATTGCACTCTTCGAGACGGTCAGCTTCGCAGAGCACAGCGATGCACCGAACAAGGAGCCGAATGAGCTCGCATCTACATCATCTTCTTTAATAGACCAGTGGGCATTGAATGCCGTATGTGCACTGATTTTAACGTCAGATCGGAAAAATAACACCTGAAATGGTAAAGGCCATGTTTCAACTAACTATTTTTCATTTATTCACTATTGATTCGTTTATCTATATAGACGACACTAAGGGGCAAGATTTTTGCTTTATGCACGAAGTTATAATGTATGTATGTATTGCAATAAATAAATAATGTATTTATGTAAACCCTTATTGAATTGTACGTGGAAAATTACAAGACATGTTTACATCAATATAGATAATGTAGATAGGGGAACTTATCCCATATGGGATCTCTCCCAGTTAACCTTGGATTAGGAGTAAAATAAGCAAGGACAATACAAGAGGACAGTCATATTAACAAAATCACAAATAGTACATTCACGCGAGAACGCATTCTGAGGAAAAGCTAAACAAATTTGATAAGAATTGTAAGTAGAGGTTGAGTTCTACAGAATAGCCCCAAAGGGCATTCAAGTCTACAGGGAAGCCGTCAATAATGCGACCACGGTTGTGACAGCGTTTCAAACGCTCTGAGAAATACCCCTAACGTTGACAATACCATAACATGTCAACGGCAATTCTTTTACCTAATAGAATAGAGGCCCTGATTGTCTGTTTGTCTGTCAGTCTATGGCATGATTGGGAACTTTTATTTTATCGCTAATTTAATCTATGACTCATGGGGGGTCCGTTCATTTGACCAAAAGTACGTTAGACAAATGTGTCATTTTACAAACTTTCATTTCGCAAAAACGTGTTTCTGCCCGATTTCATCTTTCGCCCAGCTAGCCTTAGTTATGACCTCACTTTTGTAAATACTTCATTTGTATTTGGTGTCGGGGATATAGTTAGTAGACTACCTTACAGGGCTGGATAGCTCAGTTCAGGAGTGTTGAAAATATTATAAATTATGTTTAGTAAAAGTCGCACGGGAAACGACATAACTCCAATAAATAAAAAAATGGAAATGCGATACCCTGGTTCACCATTTTCGATGCCACGACCACAGTTATTAGAATTTTCCATTTTCGTTTGCTGTGAAAGAAATTTGATTAAATTTGCTTTAAGACCCCACTAACGGCATTAATCAATAATTGGCAGTTTTTTAAATTTTCTACGTCAAATTTAAAGTTTAAGAACCTGAATTTTTCTTCCGGCAGTCACACCGTGCGATATCAAACCTGACGGAAGAAAAATTCAGATTTCTATACTTTAAAGATCATGGCCCATAATCCTGCCCGGTCAAAAGATGTTTGCGTACATAAACCAAATTGGTGAATTTTGCGGTTATGACCCACGTTTTATTTTAAGTAAATAGTTTTATAAAAAACCATGGAGATAACATGTAACAGTGCAGAGAAGATTGGCTATTAATATATCTTTGATGAGGTCGGTATATGAAATTCCTAATAATCGTTTTGTTATTTCTTCTTTTATAATTACTAATGCGACATATACCATTATAAAGTATACATATTTATCTTTCATTCCCGCCCTATTTCATTTCTGTACTCCCTGGGTATTATTTTCATACTAGGTGGGCCGTGACCTTTGACTTGAAAGTTTTAAAAAACTGCTAATTATTTATTAATTTCGTTATTAGGGTCCTAAAGCAAATTTAATCAGCTTTCTTTCACAGTAAGCGAAATTGAAAAATTCTAATAATTGTGGTCATGGCATCGAAAATGGCGAACCAGGGTACGTACCGCATTTCCAAAATTTTTAAAAGTGGTGATATCTCGTTCTCCTTGCGACTTTTACTAAACATGATTTATCATATATCGTATTTTAGCTAAGTATATTGATGATTTTAATATTAAGTTGTAAATTGCCATTTTAGATTTAGTATTTATGTATAGTTGTAGTTAACAACTTCCCTATCCAATGAGTCATATTATATGACTCATACAATGATTGTTGGGATATGCTCATGAGTGTTATGTGACTCACTTTTGCAGTAATGTTCATACTTACTAATATTTTAAGCTGAACGGAACGTGGCTCAATGCATCAGGTTTTCCACTATGACCGTGTAGCAAAAATCCTTATTTTGCAAAATCAAAAGAAAAAAATCGTAATGTTTTTAGTTTTTTTTTCAGCCCATGTACCTATGGTGATAAGTGATAAGATAACTGAAAACAATAGTCAACAAGTACAAACAAGTCTGTTTCTTTCAAGAATTTATTTTGCCTTTGTATTGCAAAAATAGTAAAAAATAAAATATCAAAATTATACATTTTAACAAATCAAAAACTTTAATGTGTGGTACTCGTAGACTCGTAGTCAATACGTTAGGGTATATATTCTACTGATTCAATGAACAAAAATGATGAAAGTGGGGTAGTTTCAAAAAACATTGTACGGGGACAGTGAAGTGTTAATGTACATAAGGGTGGTATTCCACTTGTCAAAGATCTTTGTCCAATGTGCATTACATCTCACATTTTTAAAGCAAACTGTGAGACGCAAATACACATTGGACAAATATCTTGGACAAGTGGAATACCACCCTAATCTATTATATTGTTAGATTCCCCAACTGATGATTCATCATCTATTTTTAGAAAAACATTTTCACCGATCACGTGTAACTTCCAACTTTGACACTGGTAGAATTGTCCCACTACTGGACAGTAGCCATATATCAAAGAATTGAATTTGAACTTGAACGTGTTTGTGGTTAAACCATTTCATGTTACATTATAGTACATTGTGTATTAAGGGTGGTAAAGCAGAAATACAAACGAGAGTCTGTTAGAATCCCGAAGCCGAAGGCTGAGGGCTTTAATGACTCGAGCTTTGTATTTCCTTTACCACCCGTGTAACATACAATGATTTTCATCACAATTGCGAGGAAATAAAATAAAATCAGACAAACGATCATATTTTTAACTTACGATTTTCACTTATAATTTTAGCCGCGTCGGCGATGTCCGGCGGAGTCGCATTATCCATTTCTTCTGGTGACGACATGTTTTTTATTGATATATAAATTTTTATATGTGCACAAAAACACCCTTTTAATTATTATTTTGGAATCACACATTTTATAAGATTTCAGTATTTATATATTTATTTATTTATTTATTCATTGTTTCCACGGACGTAACGTTACACTAAAAAGCTGTGAAGTATGCAAGGTCTGTTATTTCGTTCCGTCTTACACGATCTACCGTCTCAAAAATACACTAGGTCTGTTAACCCGCCGCCATTACGCGTCGACCCACAGCACGATTGACATTTAATTTTACGCTGAAGAAAATGCAGCATTGTGTTGTAAAAACTACATAAGTAAATATAAAAAGCCACACGGTATCACTTATCACGTGTAAATTATGATTATCCGTGTTATTTTTCATAAATGTGTTTATTTACTTTGACGCAAATTACAATCAAAAATGACAATCAGTGTTTCCAGTTTTTTCACGAATGTTTTTTCCTAAAAGTGGGGAAATCTGTAACGCCGTTAGTTATGGTACGAAACCCTGCTTACGTGAGTCACGGCTCGATTTTATTCGGTTTTTTACACATTTTTAACTAAGTCAAAACAATCTAAGAATGTAATTAAGTCTTGGATACCTGTTTTAATTTAGTTACTTCTAATTTGTCAGATACTTTTGAAATTTTGCATGCTTTTGTGCTTGTTTTGTTGTAATTGCGATGACAATATAATTAGATGGTACATCGAGCTGTTACAATGATGGACACAGGTGGTCATTGGGGCCTCAATGGCTAATAGTGGATCTGTCGAGTTTGGAATAGATTGCGTCGTCTTTTTAAAGCGAGTGTTTTAATCATTGTTTCAAGTAAGTAAGTCGGAATCAAAGTGTGTTACTAAAGTTTTTTTATTTTTAAATTACTCAAATGGGCAAATTGACGATTTATATGGCAACCCTCAAAGCACGCACACTCGTAAACGGACGGCCATTTTGTGGGCTTCACTCATGATTAGACTAGGTTACGTCCGTATTTTTTTTAGGTCCGTGATTGTTTCATGTACAATACAGTATTACAAGATGTTGAGGTTGCAATGTGTAGGCAGGTACATGGCACCCTGTAAGGGTATTACAATGTCACAATAATATTAGTGATTAGGTATGATTAGGTATGATTGGTTGGTACATTGTATTATGTCAATAATTTTAATTCCATAAGATTGCTATTTCGATATTTTCTTATACTTAAGTTAGTACCTTGTTAATTTGGTTACTTATGATCTATAATATTTATAATTACTCATGGTCAATCTTATTAAGTATTATATGTTATTTAAACTATTATCATTGAAAAAATCTTCTATACTGTAGTAACATTTGTCAATTAAAATATTTTTGAGTAGTCGTTTAAATTTATTCTCATTTTCTTGTTTGACTAAATTAGCGGCAGACTACACTACATCATTGTCTATGCCTTACCACAGATAATGTCAAACGTGTTCAATAGTCCGATTCTATTGATAGTCGATATCAATAGTTAATATGCGAGATTTTTAGAAAATTGTATGCAACTGACATTTCATCTCGAATGAAACTTCTTATCGAATGGCACAAGAATTGGGGTCCTGACGTATTATGATAGTCCACGTATTATATTTAAAAAAAAGCTATTACGCACGATAGGGCGCAATGGTAAAAAAAGGCCCGCGGGTATTATTTTGGATTTACGGTCGATTTTTCTAGCATATTACGACACTCTTTACGAGCAAGTGTGATGAAAAATATATTGTATCGCGCTCTTATTAAATAAGTTGGATTAGGTTAGACTTTCGACCGCATAAAATTGTAAAATAATGCGGTGAGAAGTATGTATTTGCGAAATAAAAGTAAGATTATAAAGTTTTCCAAATGATTTCGTAAAACATTATTAGTGAACCGTTTTATGGACATCAGGGGATTTTGAGTTTATAATGTCAATTTACAGTAAAATTTACGAAATTAACGTGTGGTTAAGCTTCAATAAACCTTTATGTCCTCACCTTTCCGACGCCTTCTTCGCCGTATGGAGTGCTTATAGCAAAGTGCATTTTTTCAGTAAAGTAATAACCGGATGCTATACTGTATCCTGGAATGAACAACAATATAAATTAGTAATATAAAATTAAAGTATATTAGTGTATATTTTTTTAAAGATAAAGGTAAAAGTGTTTAATTATTTTCTTTCTTATGTACAGCTACAATAGCTACATACAAGTTGAGGTCTCCTTTTAAGTATGAGAATACCTGTGTCAGGAGACCCCGCTCTCCCGTGATTAGTATAGGTACGTACATTTTAGAAACTAAAATAGAAAATAAATGTTATAAAAGACAAAAACCCCCTTCAAAAACGCAAAAAATAACTTCTTTTAAAATGGTTGGTAGGTTCAAATAGGTCAACTGAAGTCGGTTTTTGGTTAAAAATATTGTGCGTATAAAACTTTAAGACATTTCGAGCTCGCCGCAAGAAACGCCGTGGGTGTGGGTGTGGGGTCTATATTGACTGACACAATTATTTTTAGTCATAATGTGCTTTAGGTCATAATCATCGCAAGTCATAACGGGTTTTTCTAAAGAAACTGTTACTTTTTCAGGATTGTTATAAATCAAACCTAAGCTAACCTAGCCTTGTCTACACGTTAGATATTTCAGAACGTCTGAAAAGTTTACAGTTTCAGCGATATAAAAAATTATGACTATCAAAAATTATGTCAACAATTACATTATGACCAGAGCTCGGAATAGGTAGTGCCTATTTACCTAAACTTCGCGGGAGGACGTAACTAAGAGTGGTTAAAACCACCAAAAATAATTATTTCTTATTATTGAATGCGGGATTTCCCGGGATTGACTGTATTACTCTAAAGGCTTAATACATTTAGCTTTAATTATAAATCTTGCTATATTGAATATTATTTATTTATTTATCTTGAAATAACAATCAGTCATAAAACAATATAATATAGATCAAATTGAATCAAAGGGAGCCTTAAATTTGATATTTTGTTGATTTAAATAGAATTATAATATCATATAGAATGTATTCAACAAAAACAGATGTAGCCGACACTTCAGCTGTGTACTTACTACCTGCAGTTTGCGACCCTGATTTAGAAGTGAAGTTAAATGTATTAAGCCTTTAGAGTAATACAGTCAATCCCGGGAAATCCCGCATTCAATAATAAGAAATAATTATTTTTAGTGGTTTTAACCACTCTTAGTTATGTCCTCCCGCAAAGTTTAGGTAAATAGGCACTACCTATTCCGAGCTCTGATTATGACCAATAAAATTATGGGAAACAAAGGGCTCCCGTGGGTGTGGGTGTGTGTGGGTATGTGTATAGGTATATGCGTGTGTGTGTAGGTATGTATATATATATTTATTTTATTTATTTTATTTATTTATTTATTAAATAACTTAAATCTATCATTACAGGTTGTTACCTAATGCAATAGACAAGTGAGCAATATTAACAGTACCTACATTCATAACACAATATTTATACAGTTATTGAGTATAGCATAGAACACACATAGTGGCCTTTGCGAAATCGTTCAGGGAGCACACAAATATGTCTAATGTGAGCGCTACCTTATTAATTGTTCGAATAGCCCGCGTTAGCGGTGCGTCCTTCAGCAGCTTCGTGCGAGCTGCGGGCTCGGCCAGCAGCGGCGGCCGGCGGCGGCGCCACACGAACCGGTCCGGCACGTTCAGCGCCAGGGCACCCGCCACCCCGGGGTTGCACAACTCACCTCGTAGTACTCTAACTACATACGAAGCGAGGGCCTGTTCCCGCCTCATTTCTAACTTAATGTACCCCACCATTCCTAACACGAAGAGAGTAGGATACAACAGCGGATATCCTGGATACACGCCATACAGCTTGAAGTAAAGAAACCTAACATACTTGTTTTGGATACGCTCCAACATGAGCTTGTATTTAGCTTCACGTGGACTCCAGATTTCAGCACTCCTTTCGAGGTGACTCTTTATGAGAGCTTCATACACTGCTTTTATCGCCGAGATGTTTGTGAAATCCTTCGCTTGGCGTAGCAAGAAACCGAGGTTACGAAATGCTTTTTTGCAGATAGAAATGATGTGGTCACGAAATGATAAATCGGCTGTTAGGCGAACTCCGAGATCACGCACCTCCGTCACTCCCTGCATTGGCTTTCCACCGACATCATAATGATGGTGCAATGGGCTGCGCACCCGGCTGAACGAAATTATATTACATTTGGATTCGTTAAAGTAAAGCTTATTGTGCACACTCCAGTGCACCACTCTGTCGATGTCCTCCTGCAGCCTACGACAGTCCGAGATATCATTTATCACTCGAACTAGCTTCAAGTCGTCAGCGAATAAAAGGCATGTAGAATCTAGCACCACATCCGGGAGATCGTTGATCATGATTATGAACCCTAATGGCCCTAAATTGCTACCTTGACTCACTCCTGATCTAACATAGTACGGCTGAGATTTCCTGCCCGCACAATCTACATACTGCTGCCTGTCTCGCATATAGCTGGCTAAAAATTCTAACGTATGTGGCGTGCAACCGGACGTCGCAAACTTCGTTAGTAGAATGTCGTTATCCACCGTGTCGAACGCCTTACGAAAATCGAAGTACGCTATGTCAACCTGTTTACCGGCATCCAAGGCCGGTAATAATAACGTCATAAGATGCAACAGATTTCCAGTCGTGCTGCGTGCTGCCCGGAATCCATATTGCGCCTCCGTAAGTTGAGCACTTACTTGCGACTGCAGCGTCTTATGTAAAGCCGATTCGAAAACCTTGGCTGGTGCATTTAGTACCGCTACTGGCCTGTAGTCACTGGTATTCGGCCCTCCCCCACCCTTTGGGACAGGTACCACCCTTGTAACTTTCCACCTCTCGGGAAATATCCGTAACCTAAGGCAAACATTAAATATATAGCACAATGGTTCAGCTAGTGTGCCTCGACAGTCCTTCATGAGAAATGATGGTATCCCATCTGGCCCAGTTGATCGCTTGGACGGGAGTCGCGCCAAAGCCTGCCTCACTTCGCTTAGATCCATACGTTGGATGTGGACTCGCGCGCTGTTCGCTACCGACGCTGCTTCAGCAGTGACCCAGTTTAAATCCGCCGGCAACTGATTGAAAACAGAGTAGAAAAACTTTGCGAACTCGTCGGCGCATTCCTGCTCCGATAGAATCCGTCCCTCCTTCACTAACTTCTGAGTACAACCGGTTGACTTTTTAGATTTCAAAAACCGCCAAAAAGACTTAGGATCTAACGCCAATTGTTTTTGCACTCGGTCTCGGTATTGGTCGTGAGCGTTGGCAATATCTATTTTAACTTTGGCTCGGATCCTAGAAAACGCTTCGTAAATCTCCGTACACTTACTCGATTTATACTTTTTGTGTAATGCATATTTTGATTTAATGTCGTGAACTATTTGCGCTGTATACCATTCTGGGTAACAATATCGAGAGTTCCTAGGCTTACGATTTTTTGCAGGAACGCATTCATCTATTATTTGATTAATTTTGCTATAGAAAAACATTAAAACCTGATCCAGTTCGTTTATACTATAAATATCATTCCAATCTATTGAACCTAATTTGTCATAAAGCGTGCAATAATCGGCTTTATAGAAATTCCATTCACGCGCATCGAGCGAGTGCTGGATGTTATGACTCACCGAGCATAGATCGCGCGGCCCACCGTCGCGATATATGTGTGTGTGTGTGTTTGTAGGTATGTGCGTGTGGTGTGTGAAATAAATGTTATTAGCTCTTGCATTTATGGTACGTTGTGTTACATAATGTTACGCATTTTGTTCATTTTACTTTACAATTGCTAGGGTTGAATATAGATGCTTTAACTCGCTGTCCATTACAAATGTACAGATTCATTTATTTTATAATTCCCATTTTATTTCCTAACACAAAAAGTATTGCCGTAGATTTGACACTTCTCTTCAAACCGGCCTATAATTATCTGAGGTATATGTATAACAATCGTGATGCGATGATGCGATGATAGGTGATACTAGGGAATTATTATCAGCCTTACCGAAGTTAAAACTGACATTTTCTTGACTTTTGTACCCGTTGATTAGGTCTGGAGGCGTGAAGTGGTAAGGTTTCTTGTACGTCATCACCCGGCCTGCAAAAATAATAATTATATTATTTTAATTATTGCACAGGGACAGGATTTAAGAGGATGCCACACGATAGTGTTGTTAAAAGACTAGTCTTGAAGACTTTCAAACCTTAAAGACTGGCAAACCTTGAAGGTTCAAGCTTCGAAGCCTTAAGCGTTGAAGGTTTGAGCTCAAAAACGGTTCCGAACTCTAACGACTCAAGCTTTTTACGAGCTCTTAAGAAAAAGTCTTTAAGACTCGGGCTTCATAGAGAGCTCAAGCTTTAAAAACTAGGGCCTATTGAAAGCCCTAGCCTCCAAACCTCGAAGGCCTGAGTCAAGCGTTAAGAGCTCAAATAATGAGCGTTCTAGGCAGAAAGTATTATTGAGTGTATTTATTTAAGAATGTTATTACTATTCTTTAGAAATACAAGTTAATACCTACACCCTTAACTAATTTTTTCCCCGGCTTACTCAAATTTGGTTCAAGTAGTAACAACTTCGCCGTAAGTTCATATTATTAAATTACAATGAAATGTTGTTTTTAAAACATTGAGATACCTCACATACGTTCATAAAGTGACTGTTGAGTGGAAATGGCACATTACAGAAAGTTATATTGAAAATATATGACATTATTTGATTTATATTGTATATCTGAAAAGTAATGTAATGTCATATCGACAGTGGAAAGGTAAAAATGCTTAAGCGCCACTTTGGCCGAAAATGAGTTATATATACAGTTTAATTTCTTTTTTTTTTCTGCGTCGATCTGTCTAGGACCCACGTCGATCGGAGCACTATTTTGGCGCTTAAGCAGGCAAATTTTTCACGTTTTTTTGAGAACGTGACAACTAAAGCGACGTTTATTTTGATGTTTTTCGTGTTGAAGCATGTTAGTCATTTAACCTTAGGGAAAATTTTGGTATGCAAACGTATTAGATTTTTTTTATTCTTATCTTTAGTCGAGTTATTACTGTTAGCAATTTCAAATTATTGTGATACATAATTTTTTTTCGTATTAGCATTTTTATCTCCATTCAATAATTTACTATTTGGCGCTTAAGCAAAAATGCAATTCCACATTTTTAAAGAAAAATGTGTTTAAGCACAATCTAGGTCATCTTAATCTGTAGAATTAGGATGTTAGTAGAATATAAAATCAAAAAAATACTATTTACTTTGATTTAGTGAAAGTAGACATATTTCATTTTAGACTGTTACACTGCTTAAGTCTTATTTCGGATTCAGTTTCTTAGAAAGAAATGGGTGTTCATTACTAGTAAGAAAAAACTCGAAAAACGTTTAAGAAAATACAAACTTCGCTCGAGTGTAAGCTCCCGTTTATCGCATAAAACCTGTTGAATCGGGACACTCAGTCCATGGTGACGACGAGCGCGACAGTGATGATGTATATAATAAGTAAGTGCATATCTTGTGAACTTTGCGATGTCAAGCATCTTGTGTGATAATAATAATACGTATGTGGCCACAGCAGCAGCTAGTAGCGAGCTGTTGGTCCCGAGGGAAGGTCCTGTTCCTCACCTCACGCTTGCCTTCACCGGCCCGTTGGAGTGTACGATGACGAGGAATAGACTCTCACCTCTGGCTATCTTTTATTAGCCGGTCAGAGTGGAGTCGCAAGAGCTATATATGCTCGAAGGGCGGATGTTGCATAAGTGGTGAATGGGCAACTTATCGTCGTTTAAAGTCCAGATGCACCTTTTCGACCTTATCAACCCCTCTGGAACTATTTTGCCTGTCTGGTACTACGTATTAAGGCTATTTTAGGAGACCCATTCCATTGTCTTGGCGAGTCACTGTCTGTCATTTCAACCAAAGTAATTAGCATTGGCGTCATAGGTTTATCAATAGCCTAGTTCACCAGTTCATCTCATTTAGTCTTACACTAACCGGTGACTGCTCGTGGGAGCATACATCTATAGTGTGAACTCAGGGACAAATGCCAGTTATTGCCCAACACTTTACTAAATTAATTTTGACTAAAGGGCCTCTGCATGTTGGCTTCCGCCCCATGTACGCCTTGCAAAGTTTTCCTTCCCGTACATACCTACGTATGTAATTTTTAAATTTTATTATACTCAATTAAAAAAAACGGAATTCAGTTCCGATCTTTCGAAGTAAATACAAGTAGAATGTTGGCTAGTGGGTATAAAATCAACTTTGTTGTTAACGTATCCCCTTATTTGCTATAAAATCAAACACTACAATTACATTTCCTGTTAATTAATTTGCTGTAAATTCAAATGTTATAAAAGTTAATTTCTAAAATCTTCGCTTAGCATAAATTTTATATCAAAGTCATTTCGTCTACTAATCATCAGCCATAAGATTTATTTAGTACCTTTATTACCTTCAAATCTCGAATATTTACTTGCTATAATCGAACCAACATAGTGAGTGGTTGTGGAAGGCAGAGGGCAATCCCCGCATTGAAACGGAGATAGGCTCGCCATGAAAAAGTAACCTTTCCGATTTTTTTTGTAAGGTAGGTAGGTTTTTTAATATTATTTTGTTCTTCAGAGCACGAAATAGGAGCCGAAAGCCAAAAGGGCCTCATCAAACACAAATATATAAAGAAAATAATAAATATATGAGTGAGGTTTCATATTATCACTTTTAACCGTATTCAGTATTGGGTCGTCCGATACCGCTAGCGCAAGGCAGTCGCATATTTCGTTACTCCGTTGGTTTTATTTTCAAAAGTGTGAAATATTTAAATAACTATAGTCAAGTGTTATATTGTTCTGTAGACAGTGAAAAAAGAAACACAGTGTTAAAATCAGTTTTAAAAAAATCTAATTGATTTAGAAGATATAGCAAAAATCATTTTAAATTTTACACTGCAACGTCTTTTTCGAATGCCCCCGCAACAGCGGGCGATGAGTCATCCGTAACCGGCGCGCGACGAGTGGCCACCGGCCATAGTGCGCGCGGACCCTGACTTACGAGCGCAAGCGGACACACTGACACAAGAGCAAACGGACATAAGGTACATAATGGCAAATTGTCGTAAATGTAACAAACCTATTATGGATAGAATGTTTCTCACATGCTCTACATGTAGTAAATTATATCATCAAGAGTGTACAAAAATCTCGGAAAAATTATTTTTTCTAAGGAAAACCAAGGAAAGCAAAATATGGGTATGTGATAAATGTCCAAAAAAGTTAAATGAGAGCAGTACACCGACGACGTCGTCATACGCACCGACTGCTCATAACTCACTTACTGCGACTAATTATGTCACTGAAAGGGTTAAATACAAAGTCAATATTTCTACTGAAAATTCTTTCGAGTCGCTACCGTCGGAGGATAGCAGCAATGAAGACTCGTTAGATATATTAAATCGCAGTTGTCCAGGTACTGGCTATAATATGACTCAAAAATTGGAAGATACAAGAACTAAAATAACTGAATTAGAGACGAAACTTCAAATAGCAGAGAATGAAATAGAAAATTTAATTATGGAGAACTGTTCCCTTAAGAAGCAAATTATGAAGTTTCAAAAGAAAACTGAAAAACTAACCCACATATGCAAATCGACTCCGATAAAAAGTAGAAAAGGACGTAAGGACATAAATAGGACAAGACTTAATTTTACAAATATTGAACAAATGGAAAACGAAATTGAATCAACACATGACAACATTCTAATCTCAAAAGAAGACTCTAATTCACAAAATAATTGCAATGATATACTTATGTTCCTTTCCACCAATTCACAGCTCAAATAAAAATAATGCAAATGGACTGGAAGCTGGAAGTAATACTGGACCAAATGAAAAGTCTTCGCACGTGGGTCGAAAACAGAAAGTGATAATTTTTGGCGATCATTCTGGTAAGGGAATGCGTGGAATTCTTCAAAAGCTGCTAGGTGATACATAGCAAGTGACAGCAGTACTAAAACCTAATGCACCAATAGACCAGATCTTGTTAACGTGTGATAATGTATGTAAAAGCTTTACTATCTCAGACTTTGTAATAATCATGGGTGGATCTAATGATCAAAACCCCCTGAGTTTTAAATGTTTTCTTTACTCTTATCTATCATTACTAGCAAATACGAATGTAATAGTTAGTGAAATAAAATATAATAGACATTTGAATATAGAAAAACAAAATGATTTGCTACGTTTGGTTTATGCTCAGTTCGATCATACCAGTTTTATACCATTTCAATTAAATAACCTAAATCAAAATGGCAAACTTCATTCAGGTGGACTGTTATTGAGGGAAATATTACGTATTGGATACAGAAATAATCAAATTAATAAGGTTAATAGAAATAATAAAGTATTAGACAAATGTCCGACAAACAATACACGACAAAGCCTCATCACGAATTTATTTAGTAGGAAAAACCAACCAAAAAACACCTCTACATTAAATGACGTATCTAAAGATAATAAATTACAAGATCAGTCAAAATTTTTTCGTGACCTCAAATAAAAATATATGGAAAAAGGATCAAAATTACCTAACTATTATGCATCTTAACACTCGAAGCATCAAATCAAAATTAGACCAACTAGAAATATTATTGCATGAGAAAAGTATCGATGTATGTTGCTTTAGTGAAACCTTTTTGAAAGACGATGAGATAGAAATAATACAAATAGAAGGTTATAAAAATGTTGGTCGGTTTTGTCGGAAAATAAAAAAACAAGGTGGTGTGGCAATTTACGTAAAGCAAGAAATTGAATGTCGTGAACTTCAATGGATTGCAAAAATGTCTGTAGAATGTCACCTTGAATGTTGTGGTATTGAGATACAAGGACTAAATTACCTTATCATATGTGTCTATAGGACACCAAATAGTACCCTAGATATATTTCTCGTCAACATGGAACTAATGCTTAATAAACTACTGATAAGGTCAAGGAATAGTTACAAAAATATTTTCATTTTAGGCGATTACAATGTCAACATATTAGAAAAGTCAAACAAAAGTGAGCTGCTCTTAAATAGTTTCCGAGCATACAAGCTACATCCTTCTATAATGGTGCCAACCAGAATAGGAATACATTCTCAAACGTGTATTGACAATATATTCACCAATTTAAAACATTATACAGTGGAAGTATTAGACCTCGGTTTGTCTGATCACTCCGCTCAGGTAATCTCGGTACCAACGGACTTGAGCTTCAAAGAACAATATTGGTATGTGCACAATAGAAACCCAGATTTATATATCGAAATCTTCTTAAAATATTTATCACAGATAAGTTTCAGTTTTACGGATATTTACTCGATAACAGACTCAAATCAAGCTTACAAACACTTCATTGCTACTTTTAGTCTCATATATGACCTTTGCGTACCAAGTAAAAAAATTACATTAACGCATAAGAGAAAATCTAATTGGAAAACTAAAGGCATTGTTATAGCAAGTAAACGGAAAAGACAATTATACGCACAGGCTTTAAAATCAAATAATGTAATGATTAATGTGAACTACAAAAAATACTGTAAGATTCTTAAATCAGTTACAAAACAATCAAAACGCAACACAAATGCATACTTTATAAACGTAAGCAAAAATAAAAGCAAAGCTACATGGCAGATGATAAAGCAAAACACATCAAAAGCTAATATAATAAAAGAAACTATAGATTATGTAGAAAGGGATAACATTAAAATTACTAAACCAATTAACATTGCCAATACAATAAATGATTATCCTATAAATTTAAATGATACCTCAAATGACATCGCCTTTAAACCAATAACCCAACCTAATGTAAGTAGTATATTCATGACCCCAGTTAGCACACAGGAGATAAAAAATATTGTTAGGGATTTAAAAAATAAACGTAGTACAGGATATGACCAAATACCGATAAAAATAATAAAATCTAGTATTGAGTACATAGTAGAACCAATAACGTATATAATCAATCTAACACTTGAAAGTGGAACTTTTCCAATTGATTTGAAAAAGGCGCTAATTAAACCTCTACATAAAAAAGGTCCCAAACATAATATGGATAACTATAGACCAATTGCCCTGTTACCAAATTTCTCTAAAATCTTTGAAAAAATTATAGCAAAACGATTAACATCTTTCTTAAATAAAAATAATATACTAAATTCTAACCAATTCGGATTTCAAAAAGGTAAAAATACGACTTCCGCAATATTCAAAATACTAAAGCAATTATGGTTAGATATAAACAATAAAAAAACAACTATTGGGCTTTTCATTGATTTATCTAAGGCTTTTGACTGTGTTTCACACGGAATATTATTGAATCAGCTAGAACACATCGGGATACGCGGAACAGTTTTAAAATTATTTCAGAGCTATCTTACGCATAGGTCTCAAGCCACTATATTGGAGTCGTATGACAACAACACAAAAACGATCATAAGAGTACAATCCGATTACAAAGAAATTCTACAAGGAGTACCGCAGGGAAGCATCCTGGGGCCCTTGTTGTTTCTGGTGTATATCAACGAGTTACCTTTGATGATTGACCACTTGTGTGTTATGTTTGCGGATGATGCTACAATATTTATATCTGAAAACAGACTAAACGGTGCAGACATAGCAAATGAGATATCCAAAACATTAAATATTGTAATGAACTGGTTATCTTCAATAAATTTGAAAGTTAATTTAGTAAAGACCAAAGTTGTACAATTTTTAAACTATAGACAAATACCACAATCCATTAATGTAATTATTAATAATGAACAAATCGAACAAGTAACATTCACAAACTTCTTAGGTGTAACAATAGATTGCAACTTAAATTGGAAGCCTCATATTGATAAAATAAATAAGAGAATTTCTAAATCGTGTTACGCAATATCAATTTTGACAAAAGTAACATCCGTAGAGGTAGCAAAAAAGGCTTATTATGGAATTGTGTATCCTCAATTAACGTATGGGATAATATTCTGGGGTAATTCAGTAAATGTACAATCCACATTCATTCTGCAGAAGAAATGCCTGCGAATTATATATAAGCTTGGAAATATGGAATCGTTACGAACTGTTTTTAAAACGAACAAATTATTAACTCTGACTTCTATTTATATTCTAGAAATTTGTTTATTTGTAAAAGAAAATAATGACTGTTTTATAAAAAAAAGCGACCTTAAGAATAACCTAAGATCGCAATACAAAAATAATGTATCAACTAACTGTTCTTCTTCTAGTTATATACTTAAAAAAAGCACATATGTTACTGGAATTAGAATATTTAATCTATTGCCAGAATATATTAAGTCACTAAATGGTATGGAATTTAAAAGGAAAATTAAGGAATGGTTACTGAGCAAAAGTTTTTACGATCTAAATGAATATTTCTCTGTTACTTGGTAAATTTATTTAAAACTTAAACTATTAATATTGTACGTCCGAAATGGATAAACTGTTGGAACTATTGTAATGCATGACATCTTATTATAATATTATGTACACAGTTTTGACAATAAATGATTATCTTATCTATCTTATCTATCAGTATAGTGTGATAATTGGCATTTGTTTGAGTTTTAGGTTTAAACGATTAAACATTGTGAATATTATTTAAAAAAATGATAAATGTTGTAATTGTATTGTATTATGAATATTAGACATATTAAAATTATAATTTTTAAAATATAATTCTATGTCATTTGAATTTATAGCAAATATGTTAGATCCTATTTTGAATGGTTCCAGGTAGACTGGTAATTCAGGCTGGTATAACTTAGATACCTAGTGAACTGTTAATAATTATTCTTATAGTTAGCAGAAGGAATTCTATCGATTCAATAGATTTTTGATGGTGTTTTAATTGCAATCTGCAAAAAAATAATACGAAAAGGTTATTTTTCAACCGACTCCAAAAATTCGACACGTATCTGGGTCAATCAACTATTCTTTCTCACTAAAAGTTTGCAAGTATCTAAAACTTCTACCAATAATAATGGTATTATTTATGCAGCTATAAACTTTTCAGGATTCTTTAAAAGGTTATTGTATAGAACCCATTATGTTAGGTTAGGTTTATGTTATAACAATCCCGAAAAGTTTACGATTTCAGATAAAACACCATTTTATATTATGAACCATTATGTATCCCATTATCATTGAACTTTATATATTATGATACGTACCCGGTAAAAGACATTTTGGTACTTCTCTTTCTTAAATGACGTCAAAGTCACTAAGTATTAATGTATTAGTTAGAATTTAAGCTTTTAGTAGTACGTGTAGAAACAAAAATGCTTGCTTTAAACCATTTTATACTTGAATAATGAGTAAAATTAGGCAGTTAAGTGATATATAATTTATAAATAATAAATAATTAGTGACTTTAAGTAAATTCACTATACAAGATAACAGTAATTATCATTCGTTAGATTTTTTACTTTACCAGTTTCTAGAAAGATGAAGTAATATTAGTAAATTTTGTATTTTCTAGACATAAAAAATATGTACCGTTAGTCATTTTTGTTTATAGTTAGTTGCGATTTAAGCATTTTTACCTGACTGACATTTTTGGAACTAGCTACACAATTATTGCTTAAGCGACATCTATCTCTGTAACTAGAAGAACTAGGTCAGAACTTGTTTCATAAATAAATAGCTGGCATATTCTAACTTATACATTTTGATTTTCATGGAAATAGTCGTAAAACTTTTTGAGATATGATTTTTTTTCTCAAAAAAAAAACTTTAAACCTCATTTCTGTAAAGTTTCCAATATGGCGCTTAATCGTTTTTACCTTTCCACTGTCGATATATATACAGTGTGCCCGTGAGGATTGCGACTTGCGAGAAATTTTAAGCGAGTATTCCTGACAATATTTAAAGATTAAAAAGTCAATCATAAAATTGATCTGCGACGAATAAAAGTATTTTACTTTACGTTTAGAGGTATTGTTTATCCAATAATTAATATTTTACAAACAGAAATGCGATAAAGTCCGAATTTATTTTTTCTTTTTTTCCCTATTTCACAAAATTTTATTAAATATTTTTTACTTCTAATGACCTCAGGATCACCCTGTATAACTATCAAATATGGCATAGATTGATCTAATTTGTTAAAAGTTTTTAAGACGTATAATGCTTCAAACCTTATAGACTTAAATCTTAACGCTTAGGAGGCTTTAAAGCTTGAGGCTTACAGACTCGAGGTTTCAGTGATCGTAAACAGCAGCACGAACTTATTAACTTGAGGCTTATATGGTCGAGGCTTTAAGGTTCGAGGCTTCTAGACTCAGCAGTCGCGACTCGAGTCTTGTAGTTTACGCCTTAAAGGTTAAATTCACAACACTGCATGCACGCTCGTGGCGTTGTTGCTTGGTACGTCGTCGCCACTGCGTTATTCTACATAATAAATTAGAACGATGCGTTGAAACGCTTGCAACGCTCTACTTATCTTGAAATCCCAGTCACAACACACTGGCAACAAAGGTGGCTGTAGGATGAGTAAGAAATAGAAGGCCGAGCCGAAGGCATTGCCTTCTCGTTTACGAGTCACCAGTACTTCCACAAATTGCGTACCCGCATATACCTTTCTTCGTTTTATTTTGGCTTGGGAGGTAACCAGTTTTAGAGACGTTACCTTTTCGACAAATGATCCAATCGGTAGATCAGTTAAAGTTAAGTTATGGTTCGGCTACACTGACGCTTGAAATAAGCCGCGCAATTTTTGCGAAATAACGTGACGCGTCTGCTCATCAACGACGATATGGTTTTCACCCAGGGTATAAGAATAAACAATAACTACACGTAGAAGCGAATCTCCTTTACCCAGGCCCCAAATGCCGCGCTTTTAATACCTACTTCCCCCTTCACCCCGTTATGCCCCTCTGTCTTCCGCGCCCAAAGTCAGGGCGGTCACTTGTGAAATATTTTTATCGGTTTATGGATGTGTTCTACAAGTTTAGTCACGAAATGTTATTTATGTTTTCCTTCAATGTGGAAACGTTGTTGCAAAATGAGTTTTTTACATTTACGTTAAATTAAGTAGAAATATTTTCGATGATATTAAGATTATCTCCAGAAAATTTAATGGCTTATGTGGCTATTAATCATCTATAAAATACAGAAACGAGTCTATAAATAAACAATATTTTGAGCTCAATAAGTTTTAAGTATAGTCTGGGATCTTTTTACGTTCCTTTCAGGACCATTAATTTAATTTTTTATTAAGTTGAAAAAGCTTTATTACAAAATACTATTCTTACCTATTAATTCGTTTTTAAAGTTTCCGTTTTTTTATCTTCAACATCTCGGGGATGTACTATTTAACAAATAAAACTCCTTAATTCAATCAATTACCTAATTCTAATTATTTTGCCGTAAATAGTCGTTCACTTTTTAAAACACTATCTTAGCTCAACCATAAACACTAAAATCAACATAAATACGAAAACCAATTCAAGACACAATAACAATATCTTGGTTAATATATATATATATGACGGGTGAAGATCAGTGGGCTCACTTCCCTCTGACATGCTGTGGGCGTTACGTGGGTAGTGTTGGAGGAATTTAAAAAGGTTTTGCAGAGAACTCGTATAATAACGTAGGTACAACAATCAAATGCACAGTAGGAACGCGGGACGGTTTCTACAGCTGGATGTGGTCTGTCCGACGGCTCAGCAAGTAAGTAGTGCTCCGCCGCCCCAGCTCGCCCTTAAGTAGACTCCGTCGAACGCCCTAGAGGGCGCTGGCGTCCCAACCGGAAGAACAAATTGGCGCGCATCATGATTAATACGACACGGCCATCCTGCAAGCACACCTCCTGGTGTGTTACTCTGAAACAATAGCATTAACAATCTAAAGCATCAACCCAGACTCGGCCGTTCCTGACCAACAACACATGGACAGTCTATTTTCTTTTACATAAAGAAATATTTCACATTAAAACTTGTTATTTTTTTTAAATCATTATTATTTATTTACAACCAGCAGAATGAACCTTACTAGCTACGTAAAACTAGCATTTGTACATTGTAATTCATAAAAATAAACTTACAATCCTAAAATAAAACCAGAGCCATGTACCACCACCATTGTTAATCAATTATCTTACATGATTAAAACACTCGAGTAAATACACTATTACCACAGCCACCACTGGCTGGAACAGTCTATCCTACCCATGGATAACCGCGCGACGCCACACAATGTTGTGGTCCACTCTACGGCTTCACAGGCCACGACCTCCGCCAGAGCTAATCACGCACCGCGCACCCACGGACTACTTGAGTTTCCCCAAGAGACACCGATTTCCACCGGGCTACGGTTATGAAAAAACTACTGGTACGGTCGAACTTCAATACGGCTAATAGGTTATTTACTCAACTGCCTCACACAGGCTTACTCGTCAATACTGCTTACATCATTTGACACATCAATTTCAACTGGTACATGACCTACTGGCATAAGCCTTAGCCTATCGTGTGCATATTTGTACGATCTATTGCAATTTAATGCTTTTAATGTATAGCGGTCGCCATCTAAGACCTCGGTCACTTTAAAGGGGCCCTTGTACTTCGGGTCTAATTTAGTCTGATTACGTTCCTCATTCTGTAATAACACGAAATCACCGACCGAAAACCGTTTAATTGCTGCTTTAGTGCTGTCAAACCGTGCTTTATCATACGCTGCTGCGTTTTGAATACTGCTTGACGCTATTTCTCGCACTTCTTCAAGATCTACCTGGGTTATGTCATTATCGTTACACATTAAAGACAACGGTCTAGCTACTCTGCCTATTAAAAGCTCAAGTGGTGATGCTTTAGTGATGCGATTCATAGTGCAATTAATTGCGAGCTGAACCTCACCTAAAGCATCCTGCCACGACTTATTGTCACTGACCTCGACAGCCGTCAACATGGATTTTAAAACACTCATTATCCGCTCGACTTGTCCATTCGCACGCGCGGAGCCGGTTGCTATCAGGTGCAAGTTTATGTTTTTACTGTCACAAAAACTACGAAATTCTTTACTCGCGAAACACCTACCCTGATCGGCTATGATGCGTGTGGGAGCCCCAAAAAGCGCTACGCTCTGAGTTACAGCACGAATACTATTTTTCGAGTCAATATTTTGTGTATGAAACAGCAACACATATTTAGTAAACGCGTCTATCAAAACAAACACGTACTCTTTGTGATCATTTTTGCCGCTTAATTTACCCGTCGCGTCTATATGCACCGTATGCCATGGTATGTTTACTTTTGGTATCGGGTGCAATTCGGCTTGAATTTTTCCCGAGTGGGACTTAGCGACCTTACACGTTACGCAATTGTCTACAAATTTCTTTACGTATTGAGACAGCCCGGGAAACCAATAATAATCAAACAATTTTTCACGTGTTTTGTCAGCTCCGAGGTGCACTAGAGAGTCGTGAAAGTTATTAATTACGGACCATCTTAAAGCGCGAGGTAAATAGGGTAAGGATTTGGACCGGCCGTTACGTTGGATTTTACGATGTAAAATACCGGAACGCAACACGTATGTCTTGGCCATTTGCTCACTCATTTGGTCATTTTGTAGGTCTGAAATAATCTTTGTTACTTCTTCGTCGCGTTGCTGCTCGGCTTGAAGCCAGTTGGGGGCAAGTGTCGTGACATCGACGCGCTTGTGTTCGACGTGCGGGGAGGGCAGTTTACACTCAGATGGAGCGGGATTGCGGGACAGGAAATCCACGTGGGCCATACGTTTGCCTTCTCTATACGTAATGTCAAAGTCGAATGACTGTAGGTAAGCCCACCACCTATACGCTCTGGGGGTCAATTCTATTTTGGTTTTGGATGACTTGAGTGAATTGCAATCTGTATACACAGTGAAATGTCTACCGTGAAGGTATTGTCGAAAATGTCGTACCGAGTTCACTACGGCTAGTGTCTCGAGCTCGTAGGAGTGGTATTTACTCTCCGCGGGGGAAGTGCGCTTACTATAATACGCTACGACATGTCGTTTGCCATTAATCAGCTGGAAAAGCATTGACCCATAGCCCAGACTGCTGGCGTCAGCGTGGAGTTCCACTGGGTATTTTGGATCGAATATGGTCAAAATGGGGTCGCTTGTCAAAGTACCTATAATAGTCTGACGAATCGTTTCATGTTCATCCGTCCAGGATAAATCACCTTTAAGTGACGTCAATCGATACAGGGGGGCCATGATGCGAGAGAAATCTTTCACAAATTGGCGAAAATATGAAGCCAAACCAATAAATTGGCGCAATTGAGACACTGTCTTTGGAGGTGGCAATGCTGTTAAAGCCTCAATCTTTTTACGATTAGGCCTGATCTGGCCAGCTTCTACCTCAAATCCCAGAAACTCAACCTTCGTGTGGCGACCTAGCGACATCTAACGGAAACTTGTATCAACCAACTCGCTACCTCGCTAGCGCCACCAGCGTCAGACAGCGCAACTAAAGTGCTCTACAACGCGCTAACGAAGTTTCTCCAGTCAGATGACATATATACAATTTCCAACTTCATTCCAACGGACTTCGGTCCCCAGGCATAACACCCGCCTGGAGAGAGATCTCTCTATTAACATCTCTTCCTACATTGGTGACCCCGACGTGATCGTCATCTTACATTGGTGACCCTCGACAATGGACAATTACGCAACCTGACGACCTTCAAGCACTATGACGCAGTTTCACAGCAAGCCAGACAACCCGCACTGTGCACCACTAGCATTCTGTCATATCTCCATGCCTGGTGTCTACAGTGTGCATACTACTCTCACTCAACAACGCGACTCACTGCGTCTACTACGAGTACTTCACGAGCAGGTACACGACTCACTGTGTACTCCGCTCACTCCTCTTCTCCTGCTACGCTCGCCAACGCGGCTCTGAGCACTACTGGAGACATCCACTACTGGCACTTGCAAGCGGCAATTCAACGCACAGACTGCACGTCATCACCATCAACCTCCGGTTTCAAAGGGTCAAAGGGGGGCTGGTGTGGCGACCTAGCGACATCTAACGGAAACTTGTATCAACCAACTCGCTACCTCGCTAGCGCCACCAGCGTCAGACAGCGCAACTAAAGTGCTCTACAACGCGCTAACGAAGTTTCTCCAGTCAGATGACATATATACAATTTCCAACTTCATTCCAACGGACTTCGGTCCCCAGGCATAACACCCGCCTGGAGAGAGATCTCTCTATTAACATCTCTTCCTACATTCGTTTTAAGAAAAGAACATTTCTTGAGATTCAAAGAAAAACCAGCCTTAGTCAAAGTTTCTAGCACAATTCTAAGTCTTTCTAGTCCAGAGTCTACATCGGGGGAGACAATGAGTACGTCATCGACGTAAACTATGACATAGTCATTAGCCAAAGAGCCTAAAGCGTTAATTATAGCTCGCTGAAACACTGAAATAGCATTTCGTAGTCCAAAAGGCATCGTCAAAAACTCGTACTGACCCTCTGAAGTGACAAAAGCAGTACTCTCTATCGAAGACTCATGCACCGGGATCAAATGGAATCCGCTTGCGCAGTCCAGCTTTGTGAAGTAATTAGCGCCATTGAGACGAGCAATTTGATCAGAAATAAGAGGGAGCGGGTAGCGGTCGGGAAGTGTGTTGCTATTGAGCTCGCGGTAGTCAATGCACATTCGGTCCGATCCATCCTGTTTCTTAACTAAAAGCGCGGGGCTTGCAAATGGGGAACAACTAGGCCTTATAATGTTTGCGTCTAATAACTCTTGTACTCGATCGCGAATCACCACTCGTTCCTCGGCTGACATTCTATACGCCTTTGCACCGTGTGATTAGGGTCAATTAACCTTATTTTTAACTCACCGGTGGTTACACGTGAAGTGGGCATACCCGTTATGAAAAAATCAGAAAACGGGTCTAAAACACGTAAAAGATCGTCTTTATTTGGACCTACTACGTCCGTATTGACCGAATTTAAATTAAGTTTATCATAGTTACACGTATTTACATTATTGACTACTACATTCTTGACTAGAGAGAAGTCAGTCGCAGTCATGTTAACAGAAAATCCTTGATTTAAAATCTCTCGGCCTATCATAATCTCATTTTGCAAACAATTATCCGGTAACACATGGAATAAAATTTCAAGGGGGTAGTTGTTAATCATAACATTACATAATATCTCTTCGGTACTAAATACTCGCGTCTGTCCTATTCCTACCATAGACACAACATTATGGAATCGTTTACCACTTAATTTAGCAGCTAATTTTTCTTTAACCAACGAGCATTCGGCACCAGAATCGTAATAAAAACAATACAGCTCACCGTTATGCTCCAAGGTCCCCGTAGGTGGTTGCACGACGCAGATGTCCACTCGCCGCTCGGTATGCGCCGCGCTCGCGGCTCCCGCGCCGTTCGCTCGGGCAACGCCGCTCATGCAGTGCTTCGCGATGTGGCCAGGCTTCCCGCACTTGAAGCATTGCAGGGGCTTCGCCGCAGACTGTTGAGCTTCGCTTGGTGATGATGAGTATGCAGGTCGACCGCGGATATCCTTATACTTGCTTTTACATTCGGAGCGTTTGTGACCCGGCTTGCCACATAAAAAGCACTTGACGGTAGTAGCAATCCTGGGTCGCTTGCTGTCACTCGAGGATTCGCCTAATGCACTCGATTTGCGTTTTAGATGTGTAAAGGCGTGTAATTCTTGCTGTAGTTTGTCCCTTGTTGTGATGTCGGTAGTAAAAGCCAACCGTTGCAGCCTAGTGTCAAACTGTGATATGTGCGAGAGAACGAGCGCAACAGTCAATTGTTCCTTGCTCGCGTCCTTCCAGCGATTAGATAGTGACGTCATCAAACGACTCGCGTAAGCTACCAAAGTTTCTTTTTCGTTTGGTTTGTCACTATTTAGGTTTATGAGGGTACCTGCCAAAGTTTCCGTGGGAACAAATCTGGTCGTAAATAGGGTCTTAAACTCAGGCCATGTCATGCCCTGGTATGCCACTTGCGCCAACCAGGTCGAAGCGATACCTTTTAACGCCTTGCTAATTGCCACAACAAGTTGTCCGCCGTGGAGAGGTTTTTCGGCGAAACATAAATCGGCAGTCGCACACCATGATCTGGCATCAGTATCAGTCTTCTCAGGGTCGAACTCGGGCAACTCAACTTGAAAAGATATCTTCGGTGCTTGAAGGGCTTCAATAAGCGCTCGCATGTTGGCGTTTTGTGCTTCAAATAGGGTACGCCAAGGATCTTCATTTTGCGTCGTAACCAACACCGATCCCACTTCTGATGACGGGTGAAGATCAGGGGGCTCACTTCCCTCTGACATGCTGTGGGCGTTACGTGGGTAGTGTTGGAGGAATTTAAAAAGGTTTTGCAGAGAACTCGTATAATAACGTAGGTACAACAATCAAATGCACAGTAGGAACGCGGGACGGTTTCTACAGCTGGATGTGGTCTGTCCGACGGCTCAGCAAGTAAGTAGTGCTCCGCCGCCCCAGCTCGCCCTTAAGTAGACTCCGTCGAACGCCCTAGAGGGCGCTGGCGTCCCAACCGGAAGAACAAATTGGCGCGCATCATGATTAATACGACATATATATATATATATATATATATATATATATATATATATATATATTCCGTCTGTGTCGCCCCTGACTGACTAGACACCTCAGGTGTCGCCAGGTGGTAGGTATTTAACGTGTAGTTATTGTTTATTCTTATGCCCAGGGCCTGTATTGTAGGCGGTAAAAACCATATCGTCTTTGACTGGTTATAGTCTTGTTTTTAACTCGGACGCAATTACTATCAAGTAAACAGGAGCTATCAAAACGTTGACAAAACGATAGCAGGTAAAAGACGATATGGTTTTTACCGCCTAGAAACTCGGCCCAGATTTAATGTCCTAGAAGCAAGACCATACGAAGTAATATAATAAGTCTATGGTCACTAGGCGTCACTACCAACTAGGCTAATAGCAAAATACGAGTAGAACAATAAAATTGCTTACCAGAAGCCAAGGCAGGACTGCCAACGCGAATCGAGTGGTCTTCGGCGATGTCTATGCTCCAGCCAAACGAGTCCGTCAAATTTTCTATAACAGCAAAAAAAAAGTGTGAGTGGAGATGTCGGCAGGGGACGCCCTAGACGCACATACAGTGATCAGATTCGCGATGTACTGAAAAGCGGCCAAATCAAATGTGTTCTTTAAGAAGTTCTTTTCATAACTTAAGAGCTATGCTCTTGTCGGTGGAGTGTCCACTATTCCTCTCTATTGGTTGCTAGGTTCTTGACATCTTGATACGACACGGACTTAACTTTCTCTTTCACTTGCTCAAAGTAACTTCATCTGGCTCGTCCTATGCCTCTTCTGCCTTAAATTTTTCTCTCTATGATATTTTTCATGAAATTATCGTGTGAAAGTGGCGTGTTGTTCTTTAGTTATCATGTTAAATATTTAAACTTTGTAAGTTTCACTGACACCATGTGAAAATTGGATAGCATTAAATACCTATTATTTATTTTAGAAAACTATACACTTGGTCGCAATGTCCCGCGAAATGGGGCAAGCGTGACGTAAGATAGTGTTAAATTTTGATACAATTTGAAAAATGCCTTATGTGAGTTAAACAACTCAGGCCGGTTCTCACCCCATTAATCAAGACCGATTTCCGCGACTTCTGAATATGTTGTAGTTATTATTAAGAACTAGGTCGGGTCGTTTCTGTTTTTGTAATTTGTTTCATTCTAAGAAATATTTTCTTGAAAAGGAAAAATGTACAGACATAGTTTTTCATGATATCTACCTACAACATATACGAAAATTTAATTTTATTGAATTTATGTTTTTTTCTATGATCATTCATAGAAAAAAACACAAACACCAGACAGACATGCCAGCATGACTGTGATGTGATGCTGGCATATCTGTCTGTGGAGAACGGGTAGATTCAGATAGGTACATATAAAACATGTAAGTGAGTGCATTACTCGCCCATAAGCGTTATGTTTGGCGAATATACAGTTAAAAAATATGTACCAATATTTTTCTAAGAAACAAATTAAAAAAAAAAACGTAAAAATCGGGCTAGGTTTAAGGGGAGACAAACGCTATCGCATTTTGTATGGATATTTTAAGCTTCAAAATCCTCTTAACAATCTAATCTATATCTATCTATCTATCTATATCTATCTATCTATCTATATCTATATCTATAAATATCTGTTTATCTGGCAACTGGAACTTTTGGGCAAAACACAATATCTTACATCCAAATCAATATGACTATCGAAAAGGTTTCAATACAGAGTTGTCATGCTTTGAATTTGTTAAGTACGTGACCGAATCCATTAATATTATATCGCTGGCTATGTCAATATTCCTTGACATGACCAAAGCATTTGATCTTGTGGCCCACTCGAGGCTTCTGCAAAAACTAGATGCATATGGAATTAGAGGTATAGCAAATGACTGGCTTAAAGCCTATTGAGCTGACAGAAGGCAATGCACGGAAATGACTAAAATTGTTGAATGTGAAAATAAAATTCATAAGAATGTCTATAGGTCATCTTTTCGCAGTGTTATTTCAGGAGTGCCTCAGGGTAGTATATGGGCCCATTGTTGTTTTGGTTGTATATAAATGACCTTCCAAAAGCTACCGGGCCCAAATCCATACTCTTTGCTGACGATAGAACAATCATAATTAAAGGTGATAATCTGTGTACATATGAGTCGAATATAAATGAGGCCTTGATTGATGTGAGAGACTGGATAAGTAATAACGGCCTACTTTTAAATTTTATCAAAACTCATTATATGCAATTTCACTCTAATCGGGCAACTCTTTCTCAATTTAATCTTAATATTAACGACATTGCATTGCAAGAAGTAAAAAGTATAATTTTTTTAGGTTTAAACATAGATTCTTTTTTGAATTGGAAAAATCACATTAACTCAAAATGTCTTAGGTTAGATCGCTTCATATTTGCATTGACGAAACTAAGAAGATGTGTTTCCGTTGAAGCCGCTCTTATGGCATATCATGGTCACGTGTCATCCATTCTCGCTTACGATCTCATATTATGGGGAAATTCTGTAGAAGTGGAAAGAGTATTTAAATTACAAAAAAATGTGTTCGGGCAATAACAAACTCATGAAAAACTGTAGTTGTAAGCCTATTTTTAAACAACTGAACATTTTACCTTTGCCTTGTCTGTATATTTGGAAGATTTGCAATTTTGCCAAAACATTTCCTGATTACTTTACTAGTCGTTCAGCTATGTATTCATGTAATCATAGATCACAATATAAGGATCTCCTGCATCAGCTGCGCTGTAGGACGGACATTTATGGTATTCTTGGTATTATTCTATGGGGAAACTCGCAATATGTGAAACGAGTTCTAATATAGCAAAAGCAGTGCATCAGAGCAATATGCAACGTAAATGTAATGAGTTCATGTCGTCCGTTATTTAAGGAATTGCGATTGCTAACTGCTCCAACCATGTATTTGTTTGAATTGTTACTGTTCGTGAAATGTCATCCAGACTACTTCAAAACTTGTGGAGATACTTGTAAGCATCGCACTAGGTATCCGAACCGTCTAGTAATACCCGCCAAACGTACTAGATTATATGGTAAGAGCACATACTGTATGGCCATAACTGTATACAACAAGTTACCCGAGACACTAAAAAAACTGCCTCTAAATAAATTCAAATGAGACCTCAAAATCTGGCTTATACCAAAATTGCTTTTATTCGGTGGATGAGTAAAACGACGGAGACAAAAACTAAATTATGTAGGTAGGTGAACTTTGGTTATAAAAATGTAGTGGTCATAAAAATGTCTTCGAAGCTCCCCTCTATTTATATTTAGACTTAGATTGACATGCTGTTAAACACTTTGTTTTTTAATTATTATTCATCCTGTACACTTTATTTGAAATTTAATCAGTAAAATTATGAATTCTTTTGTAAAAGTTTACGTGCTGGCGGCCAAACATGTGATACCTAATTACTAACCTAAGACCTGTATGTATATACCATGTTTTATGTAAAATAAATGATTGATTGATTGATTGATTGATTTATCGGACAATATGTGCATTCTCATTTTTAATAGCTTGCCGGGCCAAATTAGAGCACTTGAAAGTAAACAGTTTTCTATAACCTTTAGGAAGTGGCTTCTAAATTGCTGTTTCTATAGTGTTAAGGATTTTATTAATCATAAGCATAAATGAGATGTGACTATAATTATTGATGGATGACTTGTACCTTTTTTTTTTGTGTGTCAATGAAGATTTGCATGCTGTTTTATAACTGCTGGAAAGGCGAAAAACAATATTTATTTTAAGATCTGTAATACATGCGTAGAGTCACGTGATTTACCAGTGACGCGATCGGTTTTTTTAACGAACGAAACGAATAGAAACGCTAGTAAGCGTAATTCATCTTAGCTAGGGACTCTGATAGTTCCATTATTTAGACAAGTATAGTTTACCGCGATGACTGGATCCGGTCATGCGGTCCACAAGTTTGATTTGTTGAAGATAATCAAGATTGTTGTTGGGAGAGCTTAGTCGTTTCATATAACAACGCCCATAAGTCCCAGTGTGCGGTGGGCCTGAAACATACATAAGAATAATAAAAATAAAGTATCAGGTGCCAATTTACACAAAATGACCTAGCTTCAAACTAAGCTCTAGGCTAGTCTATAAGTACTATAATATTTTAGATACGCAACAATAGTGACCTAATTCAGAAATTTTCTATTTCGAGTTAGGTCTCTATAATAATAAATTTACGACGTGAAGTTTGAAAGCTGAAATTTTGAATTAGGTCACTATTGTTCTGAAGGTGCGATTATCTTATTGTGCCTATGACAAATGACATGATTTGGCAAATTCTTGATGCAGCTAATTAAAATCGCATTCATTTTTTTCAATAATCGATAACATTTATAAAGGAAATGTAATCGATTCGTATTCTGTTAAATCGTCTAACATCACGCCAGAACTATTGCCATCGTATGGTAAAGTCTATATATATATTTTTAGGTGGTAAAATAAAACGCAACGATATTAAATGATTAAAATCGTATCGGCGAATCCATTTGTTCGAAGATCGAGGTTATTGGCAAACACTATTTACCTAACGGTTCGTTTCACATGTTTTCATGAAATATGTGTATAATTTACCCATAGTTCTTTTATTAAAAATACGTAAAACAATAATTATTGTTTTTTGAAATGAATTTACTTAAGATACCAACGTATTTTTTAAAGTAAGTTGCCTGCTCAATTGGTTGGATGCGTTCGCGTGAAATCAGAAATGTAAAATTTCAAACTGTGACAGGCACAATAAGATATGAAAAATATTATAGAAGACGTTTAACATACTTATTTACAGGGTGTCACCAGCACCTTCGCTTTTTTTAAAGGAGGTTAAAATAACAGAGAAATTAATAAACACATTTTCAAGCTTTGTTAACTTTCTAACAAAATTTTAATTGCCAGCAATGTAAAGCACAGCAATTTGACAAGTGTAAATGACAGTCGACGGATACTTTGATTGTTATGATTTGCCCCCGTACCACGACATGCCTTGTACTAAGCAACAGCGATACTGATAACGATGAACACGCAGCACATGCACTACATTAAAAATGGACAGTATCTAAGAAAATTAATTGTGAAGTTATTTTAATTATTTTTTAATTGATAATACTTGCAAACAATTGCTAAAGCAACATATTATCGGCAGTTTTAATAAATGCCCGCATGCCGGTAACACACTGTATAGAGAAATAAATACACATAGAAAACATCCAAGACTGAAACAAATACTCGCGCTCATCACACAAATATTTGCCTATACCGGGGAATCAACCCAGTACCGCTAGCTTCGTAGGCAGTGTCACTAGCACTACCCACTAGACTGACCGCACCGTAAGCTCCAGTAAAGCTCCAAAGTTTAAAATTAAAAACTGAGGGCTAGACAAGATGCACTACGCTAACTAACGTTTCTATTTGATTCGTTCTTAAACCAATCGCGTCACTGGAAGATGACGTGATACGAAAAGTCACGTGGTCTACCAGTAGCAGTGACGCGATTGGTTTAAAAACGAATCGAATAGAAACGTTAGTTAGCGTAGTGCATCTTGTCTGAGCCCTCTGAAAACCGTCAACATTTTCGTTGTTTTATGGACATAGCAGATCTAGACACGCGGCAGCGTGTCCAGCCAAGTTCACGCAAAAGGAACTGGCGAGCGCAGCCGCGTGTTATTTACACGAAGCATTTGGAGCCACTTTTGACGCCACAATAACTCCAAATAACATAAAATCATGAAATTTGGTTTATGTATTAAAACCATCGATTAAAACCAACTAGAACCCTAAATTTCATAAATAAAGGTGAAACGGTTATTGCGATATTAATTGGTTGACTGACTAATAATAGGGCTGCCATCCGTCCGGGTTTCCCCGGATTTGTCCTAGTTTGAAGGGCGTTCGGGGGCCGTCCGGAAGGGGTTTTTATTAAGTGTCCTTTTGTTGTCAGGGGAAGCCCAATTTTTTTTTTTTTCAATGATTATGAAGATGACTGAAAATATTATTGGTTATTCTAAAATTCTAAAATATTACAGTTAGTTCGTTATTACTATTAGTAGTATTATACAGGGTGGCCAAATAACGGTATACACTTTAGTTTTGTAATTTTATTCTATGAATTGTAAAAAATATTAAGTTTTCCCTGTTAAATATAGTATTTAGGGCTGGCAGTTAAACATGGAAAATAATGTCAGACAAATGTCCACCTCTAGCAGCATGGCAGATGTGAACCCTTTTCATTGCGTTTTCATTACATTTTCACACATTTCCTGCGTTATCTCAGATACTGTGTCTCGAATATTTTGTTTTAATACACGTCCCTTTATATAGCCCCACAGAAAAAAGTCAGGAGCTGTTAAATCAGTCGATCTTGGGGGCCAATCAGCTATTGTAAGCCGCGAAGCTAAGTGATTTCTACCAAAAATTGGCTGCAATTTTCTTAGAGTTTCCGCAATACATGATTGGGTTGCTCGTTGGGATACACGTTGTTCCGTCGTAAAACGATCCATAACAAATTTGCCGTATCTACATAAAGTAATTTTTATGCAACAACTGTCATATTTACCGCCAAAACAAAATGGCGGCAAAAAAAGTAGTAGGTATACCTCCAAGTTGGCCATAATTTGAATGATGCCAAAAAGAAGTGCTAAATTGTTTTTGTTACCATATTACTTAGCTCAGAAAGAGTTTAGAATTTTGTTAAAAATGTCTATTATTTGTTGCTAAGCTATATAAAAAAAAAAATATGACGATGTTTTTATTTTTGTTGCAAAAAATATTTTTTCAGAGGTTTCCGGGGAAAAAACCATATTTCGCCCAAATGTCCGGGATTTTTGCCGTGTGATGGCAGCCCTAACTAATAATCAAAAACCTAACCCACTTCCAGGTGACCAAGAAAGGTGCAATTCGGCATCCACATGGGTAGCAATTGTGTGTATACAAATAAAAAAATTAGAAACCAGTGATTTTTTTTAGGTTTTTATCGCGGCCTCCTACTTTATATTTGTAATATCATTGATTGTTATGATTAGATTATGGTCTATAGATCTAGGTATAACGGTTTGACTCAATATAGTAAGTTAGAGCCGCAAAGGTAAAATGTATTGAGTCTAGAGCTCTACCTTGGTACCGGCCATACTGGTGTTGTAGAGTTGAATGTTCTGCTTCGCATAATATACCGTCACACCTGCGTCCGCCTCCTGTTGGTTTAAAGTACTTATGACACCGATTGTAATTAGAGCCACTAACCAGGTAGTTATACTATGATTACAGGAAAGTCCGCTTGATAGCATTTCTCAGTTAGTTCTAGGTTACACACATTTACTAAGTATGTCGAGTCATATCATTACTACAATCAGTAAGTGAGGGATTGATGTTACGTCAATATCATGTATGTGGTCGATAGTGGTAGATCAAGTTTACTCATCAGGCCAGTCGGTGTGGTGATAGCCATGGATATGTCACACTCCTTACAGAACCAACATCACGGTCACCCCCATGGAGGGATGAGGCCGGAGGCGTAGCCCTATACCGCCCTATCCGACGACAATGATATTTTATATTTAGATACGTTATGCTCATACTAAACGCACATAAAATCCGTCGCCAATTACTGACAGTGGCTACGTTGCCAGATTTCTAAAGACAAAGACGGCAATCCGTAGCGAACGCTATTGTTAGAAAGAGATAAATAGTTGTTTCAAATTGCGTACCCGAATGACGTGGGATGCCCGCTCATGGCCGCGTGATGGCCACCACAAAATATGGCGATGTAAACAAAAAAAAATAATTAGTGTACTTACGAATGAAATGAGACATCCTTTCGTCCTTTTATAGTTACAGTACAATTTCGGCAGCCTCTAAATATACAAGACGGCATTTTTTATGACTTATATTTGTTGCATTTCGGTAATAAAACTTTACTGTTTTTGACGCGTGCGTGTCAGCGGCCACGGTGCGACTGAACGATAGTAAGGCAATTACCTTCCTTTTCGAGGAACGCTTTTGCGCGCAGATGACGTATCTTAATATAAAATATCATTGTCCGACGCCCCATGGGCTAACAACAATGGTCGGGAGGCAGCTCGCAACCGCCCTGTACGGCACCATCCTACGTTAGATCCGCTGGCCAGCCTAGGATACTCATAACTCCGCACACTGTGCCAATAACATAGTGGATCAAACACCCAAATTCACATATGTATCATATCTTAGTCACACTCTCGAATCGTAAGTATCAACGTCAGGGTCCATAGGATAACTCTTCACAATGAAATAGGTCAGAATATATGAACGATCATCAAATACTTGCAAGATGGTTGGACCATTAATAGTTAGATAAATATATGGAAAACTGTATCAATAGTGAAATCACTCGTTAATCTACTTAGTGCAGTGTTCACCAATATTTAAACGGATGTTTAGCGGTTTAACGGTTGTAAAGGGAAAATCATGTATTGACTAACAGCTGATTTAGGCTGCGGCTCCACTGAGACGGAGACGAGAGGAGTGGAGCTGAGCTGTGCCAATATTAACCAATAGAATCTAAACTAAAGTGCGCAAGGCGCGCTCGACGTGACCGCATGCGCCTTCTATTGGTTAATATTGGCACAGCTCCGCTCCGCTCCGCTCCACTCCGCCTCAGTGGAGCCGCAGCCTAAGACTTAACCGTTCTGTTTAATTGGTTGGTGAACTCAGTCAGCCCTTAGATATCCACTTAGCTTTATATCGAAGCTCCAAATCAGGAACCTAGCAATGACAGTTGTTTGGACACCTAGCGACACCTGTGAGCAACCTACATGAAGCAGACACACATCGTCACACGCTACGTCACACATTTGTTCCATGCATACCCCTATCATCGAATTTTTGTACAAAACCCTTCGCACTAATATAAGCTGCACGCACGTTAAGCTTTTGAATTTTTATTTAATCATCCTTTCGCAACTTTCTACAATTATTACGCAAATTAAGCGCCTGCTATCCAACATATTGATCCTTCTTCGCCGATCTACAAGAAACAGTACCTTTGGAATAAAAAAAATCTCGCTCTGGCTTTACGTGTTGGTTGATGGGCGCGTTTGCTGTACTCTGAAGACACCCAAGGACACGCAGATTTGGGAGAGTTCGGATCTCGGATAAGAACTGGACGTCGGCTCGAGAGTATACGCACAAATCTCGGTACGGACGGCCAGCCTTCCTACTCCAAAACCCTAGTCTTCTTTTGCTTACCACCGTACTTATTATAATTTCAGTGATCTTCCGCAATCAGTTCTCGAGTGTGTTCCGTTCCCAGCCGCTACAGGGTTCAAACGTGAGTACTCCACCTTTCACTGACTACCAAAATGAGCTTAGATAAACCACGCGATAAATCTCCTTACCGAACTATTTGCGATGAAAATAATGAGCCGCTAATCCGCGATCTTGTTAAAAAGCGCGGCATCGTTAAGTCTAGGCTCACAAAGTTTATAACCTACCTAAATAATGTTAATGAGAATCCTAATTTAAGCGCTCAATGCCGCATAGACTTAAAATTACGCGTTCAGGGTGCCGCAAGCTTGTACACCGAATTTAACGATCTTCAAAGTAAAATTGAATCTAATGTCGTCGATTCTAACCTCGAAGATCAGCTGACGAATCGAGAGCAGTTTGAAGATGGTTACTACGGTGCACTTGCTTTGGCCGAGACTATGCTTAACAGTAATGCTACAGCAGAGAGTTCCACGAGTTCACACCACAAATTAAAATCAATTAAATTACCAACTATACCTATGCCTACCTTTGACGGGTCGTACGAAAACTGGCTCGAGTTCAGGGACACTTTTCTATCGCTAGTTCATGATTCCACAGACCTTTGTGACGTTCAAAAGTTTCACTACCTAAAGTCTTCACTACAAGGCAGTGCTATACTCGTGATAGATTCGCTCGAGCTTACGGCGAGCAACTATGCAGTAGCTTGGGAGCTTCTTCTTAATCGTTACAACAATAGCCGCTTGCTAGTTCACAATCACGTCAAGGCATTATTTACAATGGAACCACTTAGCAAGGAATCGCATATGTTTATTAGAAAGTTAATTGACACTACACACAAAAATCTACGCGCTTTAAAGATATTAGGAGAACCTACGTCGTCTTGGGACACTTTAATTATTTTTATAATCGTCTCGAAGCTTGATAAAACTACTGAACGCGAGTGGGAACAGTATAAAGGAAGTTTTACTTGTCACGATTCACAAATCAGGCTTAAATTGGATGATTTAATGCAGTTCTTAAAGAGCCGAGCGGACATGTTGGAGACATTACAGACGTCACACACTACGCGCGATAAACACGAAGTTAACAAAAAACAAAACACTTCTAACTTCAATCACAAAGTGCACTGTAACGTTTCCACCAATAAACCGCAAAAATCACACGCTGTACCTAAGTTTCCGTGTTCGATGTGCAAAATGAATCATCCTCTTTATTCCTGTGTTAAGTTTCTTGAGACTGATTACGATTCAAAATTAAAATTAGTTAAAGACAACAATCTGTGCGAAAATTGCTTGCGCGCGGGGCATAAGGTTGAGACATGCGTGTTCGGGCCGTGCCGTAGGTGCAATAAGAAGCATAATTCGCTAATTCATCCTCCGAGCGATAACTATTCCAGTTTTGCCCCCGCCGGTCCTCCCGTCCCCGCAACGTCCTCCACTGATATGTCGTTCAATGCCCATGCACAAATTGCTATGCAATCCGCGCAGCGATATTCATCTAAACCGGTCTTATTGTCCACCGCCCTTGTTGATGTGACTGACATAAATAATATTTGTCACACCGCTCGCGTATTACTCGACAATGGCAGTCAAAGATGTTTCATCACTAAATCACTAACGGAATTATTAGATACGCCATTGATACAGTCCACTCACGAAATTCGCGGAGTAGGTAACTCAGTTACACAGTGCACGCAGACCTGTGATGTAACGATTAAATCGCGCATTAATACCTACACCACCAATTTAAATTGTTTTGTATTACCGCAAATAACTTCTACTATGCCAGTCGTACATGAAAATCGCGCTAATTTCTGTATTCCAGATAATGTACAACTGGCCGATCCGCATTTTCTAGATTTCCAAAATATTGACATCTTAATAGGCGCCGATAAGTTTTGGGATCTACTTACGCAGGGTAAGATAAGGTTACGTAACGGACCTTACTTATTAAATACTTAAATTAGGCTGGATAATTTCGGGTCCTGTTCATTTAAACGCACGCATTGCCGGCCACATCCAGTGTAATTTAACGCATTCGATTGACACTTTGTTACGACAGTTTTGGGAAATTGAGGAGCTGCCCGCGGCTCGGGACGTGTTTACTGACGAGGAGAAGGCTTGCGAGGAGCACTTCGTTCGCACCACTACGCGCAATAGCGAAGGAAGGTTCTGTGTTAGTTTGCCATTTAAACACTCACCCGAACTGTTGGGAGATACTTATTCTCAAGCGGAACGTCGTTTCCTGTCGCTTGAAAAACGATTAGAGCGATCAGATAGCTATAAAAAAATGTATAGCGACTTCATCCATGAATATGAAGATTTGGGACACATGAGCAAAGTTACATCCTACGGTTCACCACACTATTTCCTGCCACATCACGGTGTCTTCCGCGAACACAGCACCACCACTAAGTTGCGTGTCGTTTATGACGCCAGTGCCGCTTCTACCTCGGGCAAGTCATTAAACGACCTCCAAATGGTAGGTCCCGCGATACAAGGCGACCTCATCTCCATTTTGCTTCGTTTTAGGCAGCACCAGTTCGTAGCCTGCGCCGACGTCGAGAAGATGTATCGACAGTGTTTAGTGACGGACCAGCACCGTGACCTTCAATTAATTCTCTGGCGCGATAGTCCCGCGCTGCCTCTCAGCGTGTACCGGCTTAACACTGTCACATACGGAACCGTGTCCGCGCCATTTTTAAGCGTACGTTGCCTAAAACAACTAGCCGCTGAGTGTACTAATCCCGATGTCCAACGAATCATTGCGGAAGATTTTTATGTCGATGATATGATCACCGGGTCAGATGATAGGCAAAATCTGTTACGCGTTTGCAAAGAGACCGCGCAAACCCTGCAGTTGGGTTGTTTTCCGCTAAGAAAGTGGATATTCAACTTTAATGAGTCATCAATCGGTTCGAACCCGGGCGACTCGCTTGACGCACAAAAACAGCTGACTCTCGATAACAACTGCAGCTCTAAAACATTAGGAATAGGATGGAACAATGTTGATGATATGTTTTACTTTAATTCGCAATTTGATTTCGTAAACAATGACAAGGTCACCAAACGCACTATTTTGTCTCATGTGTCGCAAATATTCGACCCTTTAGGTTTACTGAGTCCTACGATAATGCTGGCTAAGGTTTTATTACAACGTCTGTGGTTAATAAAATTGAACTGGGACGATGAAGTACCCTGTGACGTCACGCGCTCTTGGAACCAGTTTGCTAAGTCGTTATCAGCGGTTTTAAACACCATTCGTGTACCGCGTTACGTAATGGGCAGTAATAGCAACTATAATCGCATAGAACTACATATATTTGTCGATGCTTCTCAGGAGGCTTATGGGACTTGCATCTATATTCGCACGGTAAATGATGACCTCGAAACATCAGTACGCCTATTATGTTCTAAAGGGAAAGTTGCACCTTTAAAACCCTTAAGCATTCCACGTTTGGAATTGATGGGAGCACTTTTAGGGGCTAGGTTGTACGACAAGGTTGTTAAAAGTTTGCACTGTCAGTTTAACGACATTTTATTTTGGACGGACTCGACGATCGTATTGGGATGGTTACGCATGCCTCCCAACATGCTTAAAACTTTCGTGCAAAATCGTGTTGCCGAGATACACGAATTAACCAAGGACCTTCCATGGCGACATGTTAGCGGGAAACAAAACCCAGCTGACTTAGTATCGCGCGGTGTTGACCTGGAGCATTTGGTTGATTCGGGTATCTGGTGGACCGGGCCAAGTTTCCTGCTCGATAGTCAATTTGATTGCGCATCTTTATTGTTGACTCCTAATTGTAATAACGTACATGTTTTGCCAGAGATAAAAACCAATGTTAATGTTGCGCTAACTTCGGTAGTTTTCGAAACTTTTTCCCATTCAGAAGGTTCTCTCAGTTTTCTCGCATGATACATGCCGCTGCGTACATATTACGATTTATTTTCAATTCACGCAAGAGAAAAAATAAGCGTTCGGACGACAGTATCGGCGTTGAAGAGCTTGGAGAATCATTGACGTTATTGACCAGACTGTCGCAACTGGAATCCTTTCCAGATGTGTACAAGTTATTGGCTAGTAAACAATCGTTAAATTCTAAACACAATTTAAGTAAACTAAGTTTGTTTATGGGCGAAGATAAAGTAATTCGTGTTGGTGGTCGTATTAAAAATTCTCCACATTTTTCTTTCGAGAAAAAACACCCAATGCTGATCGCTAGTAAACATTATTTTACAATATTATTATTTCGCAGCGAGCACAATAAACTTCTACATGCTCCGCCTCAAACACTATTGTTTAACTTACACGATAGGTGGTGGCCTATCGGGGGTAGAAACCTTGCACGTAAAGTGGTGCATGATTGTGTTGTCTGCAAACGATTAAGAGGGAAAACCCTTAAGCCTCTAATGGGTAACCTCCCCGCAGAGAGGATTACTCCTACCTACCCTTTTCTCAAATGTGGAGTTGACTACGCTGGGCCAATTTTTATATTGAACCGCAAAGGCAGAGGCGCGCAAACGGTTAAGGCATATATTTGTTTATTCGTCTGCTTTGTGACTCGAGCTATTCACCTGGAGCTTGTAAGTGACCTCACCGCTAACGCATATCTCCTAGCCCTTAAACGATTTATATCGCGCCGCGGCAAGCCTTCGGATATCTTCTCCGACAATGGTAGAAACTTTGTGGGTCTAATGAACGATTTCCGCAACTTTCTATCGAGATGCAGTGCGGACATTGTTGATTACGCAACCAGTCAACAAATTAAATTTAGGTTTATTGTACCTTACGCTGCTCATTTTGGTGGTCTATGGGAGGCTGGGGTGAAATCATGCAAACACCACCTACGTCGCGTGGTAGGAAATGCTCACCTCACTTTCGAGGAATTTAGTACGGTGTTAACGCAAATTGAGGCTATCCTAAATTCACGTCCTTTGTCCCCCATGTCTTCGGATCCGCAGGATTATACTCCGCTGAGCCCTGCACACTTCTTGGTTGGTCGATCCTTAACCTCACCCGCCAGTGAAGACCTCCGAGATATCAACTCGCATCGACTCGACCGGTACCAGATGGTGGAGAGGATAAGGCAACATTTTTGGGAGCGTTGGGCCAAGGAGTACGTCTCCGAACTACAGGAGCGGTCTAAATGGAGGATCAGTACCGAAGACTTGCAACCTAACTCGCTCGTCGTCATAAAGGACGACAACCTCCCCCCTTTAAAGTGGCACCTAGGGCGAGTCGTCAAGAGTATTCCCGGCAAGGACGGCATCTCAAGGGTCGCAGAAATTAAAACCGCATCCGGCATCGTGAGGCGCGCATACACTAAAATCTGTCCGTTGATTTCCCAGAACAACGCGACTTAAATCTTGAAAGTCAGTGCTTTCAAGGCCGGGGGCATGTTTGGACACCTAGCGACACCTGTGAGCAACCTACATGAAGCAGACACACATCGTCACACGCTACGTCACACATTTGTTCCATGCATACCCCTATCATCGAATTTTTGTACAAAACCCTTCGCACTAATATAAGCTGCACGCACGTTAAGCTTTTGAATTTTTATTTAATCATCCTTTCGCAACTTTCTACAATTATTACGCAAATTAAGCGCCTGCTATCCAACAACAGTAGCGGCATTGAGTGATGGCACCAGATGACACTTTTGATAGCTGACAATAAGTGTTGTGAAACATTCCATTTTATTATCGTAAAAATTTCAGTCAAGTGCGAGAAGTATATTTAAAAAAAGGTTTATTAAAGAAATAACGCATAAAAATAAAAGCCCATAAATTGTAGATCAAACTCTCGAAATAAACTGTGTGGCTAGAAGAAGACCACATTGTCAGAAACTTGAAATATTGAGTTAAAAGATACAAATGTGAAATTATTGATAAATGAGTAAATAAATAATCATAACACCACGTAAACTCAGAGCTAGGACGCGAGTTTTCCAGCGGCGGTGACGTGAAAGTCCAGTGACTTCATTGTTATACGTTGTTGTACAGTCGAGTTCATAAATATGTGTACACTTTAGTACCTTGTCTATTTAATGTCATGATTAAACTGCCATAAATGAGTTTTCACAGCGATTAAAGTGACAAGGTACTAAAGTGTACACATAACTGTACCAGTCAGCGGTCCTTTGTTATCATCACGCGAATTGGTTTTCTGAGATGTTTTTTGTTATTTATGATTAAAACGATGAACGCTAGAGTGCGAGCAAATAAAAAGAACCTCAAGATGAAGCTGGTTACGAAATGCGTTTCGGTAAATTAGGCATCACTATTCCGGTACCTGCAACAATGAAGTTTGACATCTGTTCCTTTATACTTGCTGTCAATATTTAGGGAACTTCATGAGCGAGCAAACGTCAAAAGTGCCATCACTCGATGCCGCTACTGTAGTAACATATCCGCAGTTTTACATTGCTTCCCGCCATTACGGAGTGAAAGTTAAAAGTGACAGATACAAATTTACTTACCATAGATGAAATATCCATTATCAATGTTGCCAGTATACTTAATATACATAAAGGTATCGTGACATTTGTATAGGACCAATCACGGGACTATGGGAGTCCCGGACCTTTGGAAGGCGTACATGAAGCCGAAGCCAACACGCAGAGGCGATTTAGACAAGTTTAATTTATTGTTAGTAAAGTGATGGGACACCAACCGGCGATTGTCCCTGAGTTCACACTATAGAAGTATGCTACAACCACCAGCTAGTGTAAGACTATTAAAGAAGGATGGGAACATTAATAATAGGCTCTATGAATGAACTGATATGGATTGGTCAACTATGCTATTGATGAAACTATGGCGCCTGCCCGGCCAATACTAATTGCTTTGGTTCAAATGGCAGGCGGTGACTCGCCAACTCAATAGAATGGGCCTCCCGAAATAGCCGCATATATATAGCAGCAGGGAGGCAACAGTTCCAAAGGGGCTAAGGGTGGAGAGGTGCTTCTGGACTTTACACGACCATAAGGTGCCCACTCGCCACTTATGCAACACATCCACCTTTCGAGCATATAGCTCTTGCGACTCCACTCTGACCGGCTAATAAAGGCAAGCCAGAGGTGAGGGTCTATTCCTCGCCATTGTACACCGCAGTGGGACGGTGAAGGCAAACGTGAGTTGAGAAACAGGACCTACTATCGGGAGCAATCAGGTCCGTGGTGTCGCCACTCACCAACAGCTCGCCACTAGCTGCCCTGCGGCCTTATTATTGTTATTGGTATTGGGTCATTATTCGAGCGTTTCAATTTTTGAAGAGCTCTTATTTACTTGACAGGTATAGCGGCCGAATTAAATAATAATTATACTACAACTGGGTAAAGACGATATGGTAAACTCCTAGTTCGTAGCTAGTTACAAAACTTAGTTACGTACGCGGCCGAAGGGGTTTTAACCGCCTAGGTTTCTTGGTGTAAACTATGTAAGTAACTATACTTACCATGATTCATAGGCATTCTGTCGGTGTATCTCGGGGCGCAAACCTAAAAAAGGCAAGATCCATAAATTAGATTGTTATTGTGTAGGTACACATCACAATATTCACAATACGAGTACATATTTTCATTTGTTACAATTATGAACATTTTGAGCATTTTTCTAACTCCAACTCGTACCGTAACAACATTTTATTAATGGAACGAACTATTTTCATTTTCATTCATCAGTTATTTATTCACAATTAGTTTTATTAAAACTAGTGCATCTTGTTTGCTTGCCGCAACCAACGCCGGGGGAAAGTCATAGTCATATTTAAACAACTAAATGTTCTTCGTTATAGTCGGTCCACTATCTTAATCGAGATATCTTATCGGCACTCTTGAAATACCTAAATAACAAGTTGAGGAGTTCCGGTGGCCATCTGTGGTCTTCATCATCAGTTCCACTTCACCAAATGATACTTTCTGAATGCAAGTGGTGGACTTGTTACTAAAAAAATTAAAATCGGTATGTGTATGCATATAATATTTGAGGAGTTCCCTCAATTCCTCACGGATCCCCTCATGAGATACAAATTTGGTGACAATGGGACCACCTCGGAAGTATATTGAATCAAACCAAAAAAATATTTTTTTAAATCGGTCCACAATAAAATTGACGGAGAAATCGGTGAACATACATAAAAAAAACATACAATTGAACATAGAATCTCCTCTTTTTTTGAAGTCGTTTAAAAAGCCGTGTTTAAGTAATAGTGCATTTTAGTTTAGCCTTGTATGTCCCACAAAATATATTATCGTTAGGAGCAGGAAAAAGCATGTAAGTCACTAAAGTTCAAAAATAAAAAAATATGAGAGCAATTAGCATCATCATTTCAGCTAGATCACGTCCACAGCTGGACCCAGGTCTTCTAGGTCAGCCATGATCGCGGCTGCACCACTCGTTTCTCGTATTAGTTTCCCGCAACCATTAGGTACTAGATCTATAGCGAGGTTTAGACTAGCAATTAAAATTGCAGAAGTTGACTGCTGTCTTACTTTAACATTAAAGTGAGAAAAAGACAGCAAAATTGTGTTTCTTGCTCAAGAACTAAAGTTAATGTAAGACAGCGATGAACAATGCAATTTTTATTGCTCGTCTATTTCGCGCATATGGTTAGTAAAGGTAACCCTTGGTCGCGGCTGGTGCGACTCATGCGCCGCGCGATATTGCCTTCCTATATGTTGCCTATATGTTGTCGTATTGTCAACGTTAGGATTCTTTTTACTTGAAAGTGTGGCCGAGTAAAAAACAATACGATAACATGTTAAATGCAATATGGTTTTACCCAGTGGAATAGAGGCCCAGGTGTAGTGCATAATCATAGGGCGTATGGCAAACATCCTAGTTTGACTATTTTACTTACCAGCAAATTTTGAGAATCCGCTTTCACCGTTGCGCCCGACCAGAAATGATGATTTGACGCTGCCGCTTCAATGAAAAAACCATAATTCAAAATAGTTCTTACTATTCTTTAATAACTTACTTTAAGAGCTGATAAAAGAAATGCGTAGATACACAGACACACGGTAAACTTATATTATTTTAACAGCTAATACACTACCTAGAGCTAAACAGTCATCATCATCATTTAACTTAAGAGCTAGGCTGTTGTCGGTGGAGTAACTGCCACCTTTCTCTGTTTGTGCCAGCTTTTTCACCTAATGCCATATAAGGTATCCCATCATCTTTCCTTTTCTAAATTCTACGAGTATAGTTTCTAAAATATGTTGTCTCTCGTTTAAAAACGAAAAAATCTTGCAAGCTACTTGTATCGAAATAAAAGTTGTCTCAATTAAAGTCAATTTTAAACACAGATTCTGACTTCTTCCGCGTAGATTTCGATTATTGTTATTGCCTCGGGAACTTTTAAATTTTCCGGGATGAAATTTCCAGGATGTAAGCTATCTCCATTTCAAATTTCATCCAAATCCGTCCAGCCGTTACAGCGTGAAGGAATAAGAAACTAACACACACATACAAACTTTCCCATTTATAATGTTAGTAGGAAAGTAGGATCTATCGCATCACGTCAATACAGTAATACCACAAATATAAGTTACGTCGCTGAAGAATTATAGACCCATCTCACTTCTGAGCCATGTTTACAAGCTATTTTCGAGGGTCATCACAAATCGTCTCGCGCGCAGGTTTGACGATTTCCAGCCTCCCGAACAAGCCGGTTTCCGAAAAGGCTATAGTACGGTAGACCACATACATGCGTTGCGGCAGGTTATACAGAAGACCGAAGAGTATAACCTCCCCCTTTGCCTTGCATTTGTGGACTACGAGAAAGCCTTCGATTCGATCGAGACCTGGGCTGTACTGCAGTCTCTCCAGCGGTGTCAAGTTGACTACCGATATATCGAAGTGTTGAAGTGTCTGTACGAAAACGCCACTATGTCCGTCCGACTACAGGACCAGAGCACGAAGCCTATTCCTCTGCAGCGGGGAGTCAGACAAGGAGATGTGATCTCTCCGAAGCTGTTCACCGCTGCATTGGAGGATGCTTTTAAGGTTCTGGACTGGAAAGGACGAGGCATCAACATAAATGGCGAGTACATCACTCACCTTCGATTCGCTGACGATATCGTAGTCATGGCTGAGACCATGGAGGGCCTCAGTGCAATGCTCGCTGACCTCAGTGGAGTTTCCGACCGAGTTGGCTTGAGGATGAACATGGACAAGACGAAAGTCATGTCCAATGTCCATGTCGCGCCAAGTCCCGTGATAGTCGGAGGCTCTCCGCTCGAAGTTGTTGACGACTATATTTACCTGGGACAAACGGTCCAGTTAGGTAGGTCCAACTTTGAGAAAGAGGTCACTCGTCGAATCCGACTCGGCTGGGCAGCGTTCGGGAAGCTTCGCAGCACCTTTTCGTCCAAATTACCGCAGTGTCTGAAGTCAAAAGTCTTTGACCAGTGTGTGTTGTGTTGCCAGTGATGACTTACGGATCTGAGACGTGGGCGCTAACAGTGGGCCTTATAAGGAAGCTCAAAGTCACTCAGAGGGCTATGGAGAGGGCTATGCTCGGGGTTTCTCTGCGTGATAGAATCAGAAATGATGATATCCGCAATAGAACTAAGGTTACCGATATAGTCCGAAGAATAGCCAAACTTAAGTGGCAGTGGGCGGGGCACATTGCTCGCAGGACTGACGGCCGATGGGGCCAGAAGGTTCTTGAGTGGTGTCCGCGGACCGGGAGACGAGCTGTAGGTAGGCCTCCAACAAGATGGAGTGACGACCTTGTAAGGATCGCGGGAACGCGGTGGATGCGAAAAGCACAAGACCGGTCTGAGTGGAGAGCCTTGGGGGAGGCCCATGTCCAGCAGTGGACGTATTTCGGCTGACATGATGAAGTTACGTCGGCATTCTTCGTTCACGCACACAAGTCCGACTAATGCCGAAAATAAACGAACACAAACATCCATTCAATACTGACCCTGTTGTGTTACGCGTAAGGTAGAATATGCAACGACAGCTAAACTCGAATGACAAGTGACGTGCCGCTAAATAAAATGGTGGTTGAAGGCTTCACCGTAATGGCTGCCAAAGATTTAACCAAAAAAATGCTTACTGCGCAGGTACATCGTTGTAACTTATATTTGTGGTACTACTGTACATTCTGTTAGTTTACTAAAATCGTTTACGACAACGTTATGCATCTTGGCTAGCGCTGTTGAGGCTCTCTGGAGTTGAGTAACGACTTCGAAAACCTGACAAAATGTATGCAATTGACGAAGGCGCTCGACGCGACCGTCTGACAGCTTACGTCAATCCTATACATTTTGGATAACGATAGCCGAATGCATCTTGTCTAGCGCCTGGACTATTAATTTGTAAACGTAACTTTCACTAGATAAAAATAACTTACATCGAAAAGTAGACGGCTGTTTGAGGAGCATATTGATGCAGGCTTTGGTCTCCAAGTCGCAAGTGAAGATCTGACCGTCTTTATCAGCCCGCGGCGCGCTTGCGATTATTCTGAAAATATAATACGCCTCAAATAAGATACAATTTAACATAATATATCAGGGCCTCTATTCTGCTCGTTAAAACCATATTGCTTTTGACGTATTATCGTAGGTATTGTTTTCAACTCGCCCTCCATTACTGTTAAGTAATTAAACGCTGTCGTTACGTTGGCAATACGATAAGATATCATAGGCAATATGGTTGAATAGAGAGCCAGGGCAGAATCTCACGCATGTAGGTACATACCTAGTCCTAAACCAAGCTCTAGGCTTGTACTATGGATGGATACTAGACATCTGGCTTACGAAGCTAGCGGTCCCGGCGTGCTCCCCGGTATGCGCAAATATTTCTGTGGTGTGTGCGAAGTAAGGGTCTCCCCTGACCTATCGACGCGGAATCGGCTTGAGCCGGTAAGTATTTTTTTTTATATCCCTGCAATATTTGTTTTGAGACATAGATGTTTTCTAACTATATATTCCGCTATGTAAGTATCGTTGTCTAGTACCCATAGATTGGCTAGTATTTAGCCAATCACAGCACAGTACTGCAACATTACGGACGCCGGTGGTGTGATAACTTTTCTTTTGAAAGCTAAGTTTAAAAAGTCAAAATAAAAACTAACCACTTAAACTATTAATTTTAATGAACTCGTACAAAAAGTATTGTTCACAATAGCGTCATAATCAAGCTTTTTAACCTCACTCTCACTCACACTCAGCAAGCTTCGTGGGCTTCGTAGCCTAAATACGGTACTCGACTAAAATAGCTCTCTATTATAACACGATTGTGAAAACTTATATTAAAGCGCGTGAGTGCAGTAACATCTAATATACTGCAGTATGTAAATATTAATAATATGATACCCCATTTATTATAATTAGTAAAAAAGTTGTAAGTATATTATATCTCACGTTTGCTCAAATAAACACATCATACATTTCTAAGGATTAAAAATATCCGTATATTATTTGATACTTTGCAATGTATCGCAATACAGTACATACATTACAAAATATCAAATTAATGTAGAGATAATTTTGATCTTAGGACATTTTGTGATGATTTTACAATATTCAAAATAATTTTTGTTCATGTAAAATGTATTTAGGTATACCTATACCAGTTCATTACACTTAAGCGGCCTGCACACGTAAAGTTCGGACTGCGGGAAACGCCACGCGCCATTCCAATCTTCGCTCCGAACCGTACGTGTAAATGCAACTGTAATAGTAAAATAGTAAAAAACCTACGGTTCGGATTGGCGCGCGGAATGGCGCGTGGCGTTTCCCGCGCTCCAAACTGTGCCTACCGTGTAAAGGCCGCTATAATCTAAATAAATGTGAGTTAATGCACACGGTTGTGATTTTTGATGCGTTTTCCTTCCTCACTTCAGATAATTTTAAACAAATTCAGATAATTAAAAAAAAAACATTGGTAGGTAGGTGTTGATTTAATAATGCTTTATGGTGACAAGCGTCGGCGATTAATCTACACTAATATTATAAAGAGGAAAAATATTGAAATTTTGTATGTTTCTCACGAATAATCTCAAATACTGCTTTGTCCGATTTCAAAAACTCGTTCACATTAGAATGCTTCATTATGAGTAACATGCTATGTTTTGTTTTTGTGCGCGGATGGAGTCGCGGGCAACAGCTAGCTGTTTATATTTTTAACCCTCCATGCAGAAAGAAGGGTAGATACTAACTCGTTTTCTGCCGTCAGATGTTCATTACATATTTTTAGACAAATTAAAAAAAGAAAAAAAAGAAGGGTGTTATAAGAAGTTTAACGCGTGTTTTTGTATTTCTGTATGTGTCATTGGAGCTCGGAAACGCATAGACTGATTCGGACGCGGTTTCATTTTAAGAAAACTATAGTTTGGATAGTAGCTACTTAGCCAAGTTTTATTTAAATCAGTAGCTTAGGGGCCGCTATTATATTGGAGGTCTATCTTTTTACTTAATAGTTATTCCATACAGGAATTCGATGTTACTACATCATTTTAAAGAGCTGGTAAAAGATCAATTTTATTTTCTCGGTAATTTGTGACTGGCAAGTATTGCTATTTTATTCTTAGGCCAACCATTTTTAAATAGCTCTATTTTAGCCAGAAAGTCTTTCCCTCGTATCCATAAACGCGCAATAGAAAAAGTATGCTTTAAATAAGCTTCTTTCACTGTGAGATTCGAATTTGACAGAAAAGGACAATGAATAGGTACTTTAACTATATAGGTTTATAGTGCGTTTGGCTTTGTCAAGGCTGCCTTTCTACTGAGGTAGAGATGAGCGAATCGAGGCTGTGACAAGAGGTAAGTCCACTCCGCTCATCAACACCGGTTCGGTTCAAAGAGAACCCAGGAGACATGTCGATTTCAACCATTGTTATCCTGTCTCATCTCTCGTCTCTCTGCTCCGCTTGTCTCCGCCTCAGCGGAGCGGAGTTTCCCCGGTTACCTTTTATTGACTCGGTCATAAGTGATGCTGTATCCAAAGAAGGAGTCCTCGGCAAGAGCGACGGGTGGCCTGAACTCCTCGGACGTCAGCTTCTGGTAGTACTCGTATGCGGCACTGGACGCCAGCACTGCTACCAGCACGCACCATACTAGTACTGGAACAAAAATATTTCAGTAATGTTATGTAGGGCTAAAACAACAGTTGCTTCAAGTACATAAAAATGTCTAAGGGTCAAAAATATCCCTCTACTAGCTTCTGCCCGCGACTTCGTCCGCGTAGATTTTGATTATCGTGAATTCGGGAACTCTATACGGTTCACCGGGTTTCAACATATGAGGTGCCGTTAAAAAAACAGAAAAAACAAAAAGTACATCGGTACAAACCTAGCGACGCCGTCCGGGAATTTAAATAATTAATCGTCTTTATTTAAATATACTTACTTGTGCTACAAATTTCGATAATTAAAATAGCTCTTCACTAAATTAACGATAAATCCTTAACAGCCTTTTTAAATTTATAATTATTAATTATACCTATAATTTATTACATTATTATACAGAAAGTAAAGTTAACACTTACACTGCATTGTGTATTCCCAACGGATTCCCTCGACCGACTGTGTTAAATCCAACCGTATGAGCCCATGACACACGTTGACTGCGAGTGTAATAGGTATTTAAAAATATAACAAATGTATTAGGTATAAAGGCTGTGTAACGACTTAACCTTGCACGCGGTTTGACGGAGGTATTATGTTCTGAAGTTTTAATTTATTTTATAATTATGTCGATATCGATGATAAAAATATGAGTACCTAATAGGTACTAAAAATGGGTTTACCCTTGTTTTTAACCGACTTTAAAATAGGAGAAGGCTTCATTTTCGGCTGTATGTGTTTTTAAATTTTTATGTATGTTCAGCGATTTCTCGGTCAATTTGTAGACAGATTTTGAAAATTCGTTCTTTGTTTAATAACTAATAAGGTATACTCCCAAAATGGTCCCATTGTCACCAAGTCTGTATCTGTATCTGTATACTGCACCACTAGGGTACCTAAGGAATACTCCATCGAAATGTCAAGTCCAGTGCTTTAGGCTGTGCGCTGTCTTGTCAATCAGGCACTCAGTTTTTTGAAAACATTTAATGTCGACAGCTATTTCCTGGAAGGTATCACTTCGCAGAACTTTCAATTCATTGATAGATTTCTGTAGGCGCAGGACTTAACCTTTTGTGTTAGTCACCAAGTGAACCTTACTTGCGTAATTCATATTTATTATAACCTGAAAGCAACTCGGCTTCAGCAAAAAAACACTTTCGAAGATGTAAAAAAAGGAAAAAGAAAACTCTTTTATTTTTTTTACTTTTTATCTTGTTCTCGGTGCGCGGCATAAATGTCAAAGTGTACAAAATTTCAATTTTGGAGCTTTGATAGTTTCTGAAAATAAGTGATTATGAAATTGTGAATAAGCACAACCAATGGAGAATACATGGTATCCCAGACCACTTACGATTTTCCTGGAAATAATTCTATATCAGGCTAAATGTTAGGTTAACATTCATGGACTGTTATTTTGATGTAGGTACTAACCCAACAAAATATACGTGCCGGAAGTTGGTAGAAAAAAGCTGTAGGTACGCTAAAAAGAGTTGGAATTTTTCAGCAAAAACTGCTTCAACTATATCTACTCGGACTGAGATTAATTTGCAAGTAAAATACCTTTTTAATTATCCTGTTTGTTTTCGGTTGGATTCAATTCAATATAAAACGTGAGCATACCAAATCTGAACGGATAGGTATGATTTATTTCATTCGATTTATGCAATTAATTCATGTTTTTTTTCATGCATTAACAAAAATAAGAGGATTTTATAAGTATAAGTAAGTATCTAAAAAAATTCGAAGTTAGTACGTATAGCTTTTAATGCTCTTTTTTTACAAAAACTAAACAAGTTTTACAACAACAACGGCCATAACATTAAGCGTATCATTGAGGAATAATGAGAAATATAGTTATTAACTTGGTTATTGTGACTGTCTTAGCAGACATAACGTGGTTTTAGTTGTAAATAAAACCCAATTTCTTATAAAACATTTACTGTTTGCGAACGTACATATCAGTTCTTTAGATCATATTTCATTATTATTTATTATTATTATCAGTTCATATTTATTTTATTCATTCCTTCTCTTGCTTTAGCAAGAGAAGGAATGAATAAAATAAATATGGCGGCGCTGAATATTAACAAACGCCTAAACAAATGTAAAAGCAATTAGTGCGTAACTACTAAATATTATTAACAGGTCCTCTTGTAGGGCCTTAACATCTTCCGCCTCGTTGAAAGAACCATCTTTCAACTCTGGAACTCTTCAGCCATAGGTAGGGGGCACAGGCGAACCAAGGGCCGCCGCACACATCCTCTGCTGGTGTTTATGTCCGCCACTCGAGCGATACCGTCGTTTCCGGGGAATAGCTTAGCAACTCGACCAAGGCGCCAGCACAGCGGGGGAACATGGTCTTCTTGCAACAGGACCAAGTCGCCGACGTTAAGTTGCGCGTTGCTACTTCTCCACTTGGATCGTTGTTGCAGTTCACATATGTATTCCTTCTGCCATCTCCGCCAGAAGTGTTGGCGAATTTTCTCAACTCGGGCATATCTTTGTAATGAGTTTTCATTGCGATTCTCCAAAGTAGGGGTTGGCAGTGACGTCAATGCTCGTCCAATAAGGAAGTGCCCTGGGGAGAGGGAGAGGAAATCGTCAGCGGATGATGACAGTGGATATAAAGGACGACTGTTAAGAATCGCCTCAACTTGTGTAAATAACGTCGATAATTCCTCGAACGTTAAATTACTCTTTCCGATAACGCGCCTCAAGTGATGTTTCGCTGATTTTATACCGGCCTCAAAAATTCCACCGAAGTGAGGAGCATAGGTAGGACTATAAAAAAACCGAATACCTTCTTGATTAGCAAAGTCAGATATAGGGTCGATGTTTTGGGTTAAAAAATCTCCTAACTCCTTAGCCGCAGATACAAAATTGCGACCATTGTCACAGAATACCTCCACCGGCTTGCCTCTGCGGGATACAAAACGTCGTAACGTCATAATAAACGCGTTTTTGCTTAAATCACTAACGCATTCTATGTGCACGCATTTATACCTTAAACATACAAATAAGCACATATAGCATTTAATCAATACACCACCTCGACCTTTCCTGTTTAAAATATAAAATGGGCCCGCGAAGTCCAAGCCAACGGATATAAATGGGAAATCCGGTACTATCCTTTGAGTAGGTAAATTACCCATTTTTGGACACAATGTTTTACCACGATGGCGCCTACAACACACACACCGATTCACGGTGCGCCTCGCCACCAGTCTGCCATTAATGGGCCATGCGATTTCTCTAACTGAGGCTAACAATAACTGCGGCCCGGCATGCATTTTTCTCTCGTGTTCCCGTTCAAAAATAAGTTTTGTGAAATGATGTTTACCGTGCAACAAAATGGGATGTTTTTTCTCAAACGCATAATTAGAAGCTGCGATACGGCCTCCGACTCTAATCAAGTCGTGGTCATCTATAAAAGGTGAGAGCGATAACAATCTGCACTTTGGACTTAAAGATTTGCCTTTTGTTAATATGTCGTATTCCTCGGGGAATGACTCTCGTTGAGCGAGTAAACAAAGCGTATTAAATGACTCAGCCAGTTCGTCGCAAGTAAGTACACCTTCAATTTTATTAGTGGGATTTTTTAAGTTATATAGATATCGCCTTACTAAGGCCAACGTTCTTTCTAATTTAGTAAGTTTAGAATAATTTTCGAAATTTATTATTTTTTGTTTTATTAATGTAGTATAAGTTTTTATTGTTTCAGGTAACTCATCGCAAGCGGAGGACTTCAACGACGGCCAGCAAGATTCGTCTTCAGACAAGAAAGGAGGACCCGTCCACCACAGCTCCAGGGACCGCAAGCGACTGGCGTCGACACCTCGAGAAATTAGATCTGCAGGGTTCGCGCCAGTCGGTACGTATCTCCAATCCGTCGACTTTGTTGTTTCTAGTATCTCACTTATGCGATTTGCTACAAACGTTTTTAATTTTTTCTCATTATTTATCCAGGCCAATACCACACTCGAGTCGCACCAGCGTACTATGCGATCCGGCCTAAGTCTAAGGGATTCTACGACTGCCTTGCATAGTCTGGCGGACATCAGCGCGGCGCAGAGCTCAAGTCGCGGTATCGTCGTAGGTTTGAGCGGCGCGACCTTGGACTTAGCGCATAACAATTTTAATGTGATTTCATTATTGCTGTTAACCGACTTGAAATAAACACAAGTTCCAAGTGCACTCTGGGAAGCATCGCTGAAAGTATGCAATTCGACATACTTAGGCGAGTCACAGAGCACTCGCCTATTAATTTTAAGATCTTGAATAAAAACTAAGTTTTCAGCAAACTTAATCCATTCTTGTTTAATTTCTTGTGGAACCGGTTGGTCCCAGTCAACTTTCTGCTGCCACAGTTTTTGTAACAACATTTTAGGTTGTATTGTACACGGACTCAGAAGTCCTAAGGGGTCGTAGATTTTAAACGCATTAGACATAATAAATCTTTTAGTTATTTTGTCATTACCATTTGCTTGGTATTTTATAGGAAAGGTTAACATATCGTTAGATGGACTCCACCCCAGTCCGAGCGTGCTCGACGATTCACTTAGAGTTAAGTTTTCGTTAGTATTTATTTCACTATCTTCGAACAAAGTGGGTAAATTACTTTTGTATTTACGCAGATTAAAACAGCGTAGCCTCAGTTCATATGAGACAGTTTTTTGGATATAGCGCAACTCGTGCTCATCGTCTGACCCCGTGATAAGGTCATCTATGTAAAAATCCTTTTTTATGATGTTTTTTATAAGCTCGTCGTCCTGCTCCTCCCCTACTTGAGACAGGCAGCGCGTGCTGAGGTAGCTCGCGCTGGCTGTCCCGTACGTTAAGGTGTTTAATTGATACGTCCGTGTGGGCCGAGACTCGTCCTCCCTCCAGAGTATTAGCTGTAAGTTTCTATCTTCCTCGTTAACCAGAACTTGACGATACATTTTTTCAATATCGCCAGCTAAAAGATATTTGTATTGCCGAGCCCTGATTAAAATGGAGAAGAGTGAGTCTTGGACGTTCGGTCCCACCATGAGTATATCATTCAATGAGAGGCCGGAGGAGGAGGGCGCCGAGCCATCAAATACAGTTCAAAGTGAAGTGGACTCGCTGTTTTCTTTAAACACTGCGTGGTGGCACAAAAAGTAACCGGGGTAGGGTTTACTAACGGTTGATTCTGACATATGCCCTAGGCTGGCATATTCAGTCATAAATTTTACGTACTCAATTTTAAGAGCCGGGTTACGTTTAAATTTTTTCTCTAAATTTAATAGCCGTTTTTTTGCAAGATTAAAGGAATCTCCGAGTTTTTCCGGTGAGTTTGTAATTGGGAGTTTCACACAATACCGACCTGATTCAACTTGAAATGTGTGAGTTGAGAAATGCTTCTCACAAGCTTTCTCCCGTTCGGTCAAAAAAATGTTTTTATTAATAGTAGGGATATCTTCTAAGTCCCAGAATTTGGGCAATAGCTTATGCACGTCATTTTCGGACGAATCAATAATAGTCGAGTGATTGCAGTTTATTAATCTACTCGAGTTGATTTTGTTAATGGGACCCGATATTAACCAACCAAGAACTGAACTTCGCAACTTCGGGTTGTTGGGTCCAAGAGACTGTTGTTCATTGCCGATGATATCCCAGAATAAGTCCGCCCCGATCAGCAGGTCAACGGGAGCCGACTCATTAAAATGCGGATCTGCAAGATTAATATTGATAGGCAGCTTTAGGCCTTCTATATTTATGGTAGTTCTAGGTATATCGCTTGTTAACTCATCTAGAATGAAGCAGGATAATGCAACCTTAAATGAACTAGTCAATGAGTTTATTTGTACTTTACAGCTTTCTAAAATATTTTTTGTACAGCTGTTGCCAATACCAATGACCTTTAGACAGTCGATTGGTGTTGCTTGAAGAGACAATTTTTCATGCAATGCCTTTGTGATGAACGAGCTCTCGCTGCCACTATCTAAGAGGGCACGGACCGCGTGACTTTCTTTAGTCACCGGGTTAGCCACTTCTACGAACGCCGTTGATAGAAGCACTGACCCTCCAGAGTTATTCAAATTGACCACTACCGACTGGCTGAGCACTGCCGCGTTGTTTACATCGCATGACACAGGCTCGTGGAGCAGGCTATTATGCCTTTTATTACACTCGCGACAAGGACCACCGCGACAATCGTTAGTGCGATGACCTTGCCTTAAACAATTAGCGCATAATTTGTACAAAGCTACGTCGGCTAATCTGTCTTTAATTGATTTGGATATGAACTTTGGACACTCATGAACCTTATGATTTTCATTACAAATTATACAAACGTAAACTAACGGTTTATTTTGTGTTTTAAAACCAACCGGTTTCGTTTGTTGCGTTGTGCTAGGAAATGATTTAATGAAGGGTGGGCGTTCTTGTCTGTTAAAATATTGGGTAGCTGGAGGAGTGGCTCGCGGCGTCGGAGGAGCCGGCCGAGGAGGCGGAGGTACGTATTTAGACGTAGTGCTATCAAATTTATTCCGATTTAAAGACTCGAGTACATCCGCGCGATCAATAAGAAATCTTTTAAACTGCTCGAAAGTCGGAATGTCATCTAGAGTGTTACGATACTCCTCCCATTTCGTAAGTGTGCGGGTATCCAGTTTAGGGCACAACATAAATATCAGCAGCAGGTCCCATTGTTTCGTAGGCTGGCCTAAGCTGGCCAAGGCCCGTAGATTTTTTGTTACATGGTCAACTAAAAACCGTAAAGACCTTTCTGACTCACGGGACTGCACATTAATATTAAACAAGGAACTCAGGTGATGATTGAGGAGTATTCGCTTATTATTGTAACGCTCTCCGATCATCTGCCAAGCCTCCGCATAATTGGCCGAAGACACCTCCAAGTTCGAAATAATTCGTGCCGCGTCACCCTCCAAATAGGAGATGAGATATTGGAACTTGTGAACCGGTTTGATACGATTATTATTATGAATTAAGCTCTCGAATGTATCCCGAAACTCAAGCCAGCGAAAGTAAGCTCCATCAAATTTCGCAATTTCTATTAATGGTAATTTAAAACCTTGCTCATGATAATCGTGACAGCATGGCGCATCTCCCGCGACCGAAGGACGTCTATGCTCCGATTCGAATTTACTGTCCTTTTCTATCAGACTTCTAGCCATTGCAATACTCATAATAATCCGGTTTTCCATACTTTCACGTTCATCAATTTCATTTAGCAAATTACTAGGACACATCACCTCAATCTGACTCTGCAAATCGTCGAATTTTACCGATAAACCTTCAAATCTGCTAAGCTTAAGCTTAAACTCCGCTTGTTGAACATGCGCGAGTTGCTCGTAATTATTTATACTATTTAAATAGTTATTAAACTTAGTAATTTGCCCTTTAATTGAGCTTCGCCTCGTAAGCAAATCGTCTAGCGCCTTTGTGGAAGTGGAAGCACCCGGTTTATCAGTATCATTCGGCATATTGATAGCAGGTAACAAACGGTTATAAAGATAAAATAAAATACTCTCACGAATGCTCCTCACAACGATAAGCCGCAGACCGGGCACAGAACCGGCTGCGCGCGCTCAGCTGATCGTACCGCCAGCCCGTGACGTAACGCGCCGCGCGGCACGCTCCTGGAATTAGTCCGCAAGTATGTGGGAGTAACCGATGTGTAAAGCAAAACGTTATAACTAACTACTAACTTTATCAGTCCGACTGGTACTTAGTAATTGTATGTACCTAATTGAAAGTTAAAGTTTAAACTAGAAATAAAATTTAGAACTATTTAATTTAACCAAAAAATAAAATGAAAATTGAAATTAAACATGGGCCACCATTAAATGTTAATATTGTGAAGTTAAGCGATTTCTGTTATTTTAACTAAAGAAGGTAGATGTTAACTAGTTAACGCTAACCTTACGCTAACGAACAAAGGAATTTTCTAGTTAAGTTAAATTAGATGAGACTATTTCGTTACTACGCAATTTATCTAGAAATTTACACATGTGTTGACGACAATCGTCCACATAAATAGAAAATAGTTTGCTATTTTGACTATTTAAGCAGAACTGATTTTGATGATTGTAGGAAGGAAGGGCAAAGGAAGGGCACTTATCTTGAAGTCAGGCTGCACTGCACGGTGTGGTACTTTAGACATTCCACTGCCCGCTACCAGACTAGGAGCTCTTGTTGTAGTAACTCCATCCACTCTTTGGCGAAGATCTTCAAGACTGCATACGCGCCATCCTTGCGTTGAATATAGCTTCGATTTTCGTTATTTGTAATTGTTCTTGATTATCTTGGTTAACGTTCCCCTCATGGGCCACCAATTTATGTCTTAGCAGACATAACGTGGTTTTAGTTGTAAATAAAACCCAATTTCTTATAAAACATTTACTGTTTGCGAACGTACATATCAGTTCTAAAGCAAGAGAAGGAATGAATAAAATAAATATGGCGGCGCTGAATATTAACAAACGCCTAAACAAATGTAAAAGCAATTAGTGCGTAACTACTAAATATTATTAACAGGTCCTCTTGTAGGGCCTTAACAGTGACGCTAAAATATGATATTCAGAGCTAGATTGTATCTAAAAAATACTGAATCGTTACCACAAACTTTGAATGGAATTCAGTTCATGGGAATTAAGAGGATTGTTTAAATAAAACAATCCATACAAAAGGCGATAATGTTTCTCTCCCCTTAAACCTAGTCCGTTTTTTACGAGTTTTGAATAACTTGTGGATATTATGAACACCTAGGTCTGTAGGCATGTTTTCCTTTCCAATAAAATAAAGGAAGGAACAAAAATCGAAACGTAAGGCGGCCTTTACACTGAAACTTACGACTTACGTAAGTAGGGACGCAGCTATCTGTTAGAATGAGAAAAAACATATTTCTATCTAATTCTAACAAATAGCTACGTCCCTACGTAACTACGTCCTTACGTAAGTAGTAAGTTTCAGCGTAAAGCCGGTCTAAGGACTAGCGTGGTCCAAAATAGCATGAAGAAAAATAAAGTATATCAAATCATTCCTCCACATAGCTTATTTTTGTTTACGATATATTAGTAACTTATGTGTCAAAATTAAACTTGTTAAGTGGTCGTTTACTGGTGGCCCAACGCGTTTAGTTTATGCCAAAAAGATCTCAGTCTCATACAAAACGAGTTAAAGCGACATATAGTAAACTTAATAGTAGATTGTTCAACAAGGGACTAAAACAAGCCATAATGACAAGAGATATTTAGCCACGCGAGTGAGCGAGCGAGCGAGATTGGCTATAGTTCGAGTGTCATTATGGTTGTTTAGTCTCGTGTTAAACACTCTACTTTTCACTTTGAATGCGAGGAAAAAAACGACGTTCACTGCCGGATTAGCCACGTAGCAAGAGTAGCAAATGCTACGGGTCCCGCACATTCGGTGGCCCCGCGCACCCACCTCTAACCTCTAAAAACGCGGCCTGTACATGTAGAGTTCAGACCGCGGGAAACGCCACGTGCCATTCAAATCTTCGAAGATTGGAATGGCGCGTGGCGTTTCCCACGATCCGGTCTTTACGTGTAAAGGCCGCTATTCTCCTGTTTTGGTACTTACATCAGTATGCGTGTACTCATATCCATCATAGTTGACGATAGTATGAATAATCCAGTCGATATTCTCCAGCAGAATAACCTAAAACAAACCCCCACACAAAATAGGCGCATATCTAAGACTCCCAGATGCAGAAAAGAGCCCGCCACAACCTGTAACCTAAAGCGAACCGGGGTCTCTTTATAGAATTTGCTACGGACCCCGTGCTTGCTCAATCCGGCACTGACGATGTTCTTTACAAAACTACAATGCCTATTGATTATAATATAAGAAAGTTTCTTACTAATTCGTTCCGCGGTTTTTTCTTTTCTTTTATAATTTTTTTGTACAGTGCCGCTTTAAATGCTGTTGGCTAAATATGCAATATTTAGCCAACAGGTTCAAACTTGAAAAATATTTTAATACTAATTGCACCATGCATAATAAAATGAATTCATCCTTAATATAATTAAATATATTCATATTCGTAATTATTATTCGTGTTTCACGAAATTAAATCGTTTTATTAAATATTTTTGCGCAGTTGTCATTTTGAGGTTATTTCCATGGCCTAAAAATGGTCCATACACAATCACTGAAAATGGCAATAAAGGCAATAATCCTCCATTCACAAACACTGTGATTGGCTGTTTAGGGGTTTCCAAAGTAAATTAAAAAAAATATACTTTAATCCCTAGAGTCTGGCCATCGAAACGTGATACTGAAAATTACCGCGAAATTTAAAATGTAGCTATAGTAATCGTGAATGAGCTACAAATAAACAATTTTAATGCTTTTGTCATTAACTTTTAACTTAATACTTAATAACAAAAGCATCAACATTGTTTAACTCTAGCTCATACAGGCATACTATAGCTACAATATTAAATTTCGTGATCATTTTCAGTATCACGTTTCGATGGCCAGACTCTAGAGATTAATATCTATAGTTATCTAGGGTTTTAAGTAAAGTTTTTGAGAAGTTAATGTTAAAAGATATGTTAGGTCACTTCAATAGAAATAAACTGCTTAACAGTAATCAGTTCGGCTTCACCAGAGGACGATCCACAACTGATGCAGCATCTGTACTCATTAAATATATATACAATATTTGGGAGAAATCCTGTGATGCAATAGGATTTTTTTGTGACCTTTCCAAAGCTTTCGATTGCGTAGATCATGCGACTCTTATATTAAAATTAGAACATTATGGTCTGTCAAATAATTCTCTAAATCTTATGTCTTCATATCTTAGAGATAGAACACAAACGGTTGTTGTAAACCAAACACAGTCCATTGGAGCAACTGTTAAATTAGGTGTGCCTCAGGGCTCTATATTAGGTCCTTTCTTATTTCTGGTCTATATAAATGACTTACCACCCACGGTAGATAACCTTTGTGATATTGTGCTATTTGCTGATGATACTTCATTAATTTTCAAGGTGGACCGAAAATCCGTCGATTACAGTAGGATAAATGACACGCTGGTTAAAGTACTTAATTGGTTTACTATTAACAATTTGCTACTTAACGCTAAGAAAACTAAATGTGTTAGGTTCGTTTTGCCTAATGTTAGACCGGTAGAATCTAGTATATTTCTAAATGATGAGTGTTTGGAGATGGTGGACAAGGCGCTTTTCTTAGGGATAACTATAGACAAAAACTTGCAATGGAGTCCCCATATAGCAGTACTAACAGGTAAATTAAGTTCGGCAGCTTATGCTGTTAGGAAAATCAGGCAACTTACCAATGTTGAGACAGCTCGCTTAGTTTATTATAGTTATTTTCATAGTGTTATGTCGTACGGTATTCTGGTTTGGGGAAAAGCTGCTGACATACAGACTATATTCGTTTTACAAAAAGAGCCATTCGTTCCATATATAACCTAAACTCCCGTGATTCCTTAAGATTACTATTTAATTTATTAAATAATAATAATATAATATAATAATAATAATAATAATTTTATTTATTTTGACAGTAGCGTCACAATTTATTTATGAGAATATTATTTATGTCATTAAAAATCAAGACTCTTTTGTTAAGAATTGTGATATACATAATTTGAATACAAGAAATAAAAATAAAATTGCTATTAAAAAATTTCGTGTCCGTAAGGTATATAAATCATTTGTTGGTCAATGCATTCATTTCTATAATAAATTACCTGACGAAGTTTTAACGTTATCATTTCCAGCACTTAAAAATTACTTGAAAAAGTCGTTAATGTCGAAAGCTTATTATAGGGTCGAGGACTATCTAACAGATAAAAATGCTTGGCCTAAATTAATTACCTAAATAACTTAGTAATAGCTTAGTCAGGAAAATATCTAAACATTGTAGGTATAATTATTGTCTAGGGGACACGGTTTCTGTAGGAGAATGTATCAAAACTATGTGGTTGTTTTGCACCATCATGGGTAAGTATATGTATATATATATATATATATATATATAGATATATATATATATAGTTATATATAATTATTATTATTACTATTTAAGAGTTCATCTGAACATACTGAGTTTTGACACATTTTCCTGCTCAACTACGCATGATATATATATTTTAATGTTAAATTCATTGTTTTATATAATGCTAGGTTAAGTTCTATAATTGTATATGTAATTTAAAAAAAAAACGACTGACTGTTGAGTTTCTTGCGGCGTTTCTTCTCAGCAGTGGTCTCTTGCGAAGCGCTGGTAGATTTTTGACGTGTAAAAGTGCCCGTGCGGCCTACTTACTGAATAAACATCTTTTATCTTTTATCTTTTTTTATCTTTTAATAAGAAGCTTTCGTCCAGATGTGCAGAGACTAAAGTTATATTTTAAGAGCATGAGAAGTGACAAAAAAAAAACAGAAGTAGAATATATTTTTTAATACAGTTGCTCAAAAAGTGGTACTTTTCGTAGCTGTATATCGTGCGGAAAGTTGGATTTTTTCGAACTAGTGCTTTTTACTTTTCTTATTTCGCACTAGTGCGTTTTACTTTTCCAATTTTTTTTAAAATATAATTTGGTTTCAACTCCCAAGCCGTATATCCAACCAAAGAGTGTGCATGTTCAATCACTTTTTGATTATTTCATTTAGCATTGTAACTATACATATGGGTAATATAATTTTAAATATTTAAATTACAAAAATACTATTAAGTACATACACAAATTATCTAGGTAATATTTAAAAAAATCAGCCGTCACCAAGATGGCTGAGTCTGAATGAATATTACAAATGATCGGATAGTTGAGTATTAAGGTGGATTCACGTTACACCATGTCGAAGCCGGGCCCAGCCCAGTACGGCGAAATGTGAATCCACCTTTATGCGTTACCGCTGGCTAAGTATTTAATTTTATGCTTTGTGATTTTTAAATATAGGTAATAGTTTAGTTTAGTTTAGTTTATTTATTCATCAATGTAATATTACAATATAAATTGCATTGCATGTCAAAAAATACGAAATTACATTGATATTGTCAAAATTAATACTAAATAATAATATAATAATACAAAAATAACACTCAAATAATCAAAGTCAACATTAATAAACAAGTAATAAATGGTCAGTTTCCGATGTCAATGTACAAAAAGTAATAAAGTTAAATAAACAATAATAATAATAATAATTAAATTACTATGTGACATTTTTTCTCTGATTTGGCTGAATGGACGCAACCGTTGCCATTATGAAAAAAGTCTGTCAATTAAAAGTAAAACATAAACCCGCCATTTTTGCCAACGATTAAAATTTACGTATTGGTTTGAAAATTTTGTTGTGAAAAAATGAGCGATTTAGACGATTGTGAAATACATTTAACACCGCCACATTTATATGCAAACGCATTAATTGCAAATAATAGTATTTTACCGGAGAAGTCAAAGGAAAACTATATGACCGTCTATGACCAATTCATCGACTGGAAAAGGGAAAACGGAGTTATTTCTTTTTCAGAAAACGTACTTTTGCCTTACTTTTTTGAACTTTTTAAGAAATATCAGGCATCTACGATGCGGTCAAAATATTCAATTTTAAAAACTATGATTGAACGAAAATGATATTGGTACTGCACCATCCCCAAGGGGTAGGCCTTATAAAATATAAAAAAAATATTTTATTTTTAATTTGTTTGGCGGGCCGGAAGACAAAAGAGATTTGTCAATCGAAAAAAGTGGACGCTACGTTGTGTATTTTTTTAGTGTTTTAGTAATTCCTGGTTCCTAAGGTGAGAATGAGGGATAACAGATTCTTCTGATTAAAGAGATATTCAAGATTAAGGGAATTCAAATAATTGTAATAGTTGAGGAAAAGAAGCGACTAGGGAACTTCAGTTTATGGATAGTCGACAAGATTATGAGTTCTGGTAAAAGCAGAGCCCCTCCCCGCTCTTGCTCATGTGCTCGACTCCAGACTGGTCACACTCTGCCAGCCTGTCTCGAACTTGTCTGGGGAACGTTTCCATTACGTCGCCAAGTCAGTCTAGGAAAGTTCTCGTAACCAAGAGAGCAGAGGACCCAACAAATTATAGTCACTCCAAGAGACAGGATTTATCTTATCTCCTAATAATTTAGATGGAGAGACTATTGACCTAAACTACCCCTCTTGTATCCTCGGATATTTAGGACGACGGAATGTGTGTGTTTTCTGCAATCCAGTGTGACAGGTATCAAAGCAAACCCAGAATATTGGAGGTCTCCTCCCCTTCGAATCCGTCAAGGCACTCGGTACCACACGCTCAGCTTTCGCTTCGCTTAGTCGAATCCCCACGAACCGACATGATAGCCGGGAGTAGAAAGCAGTTGCCGAGCTAAACTCGCAGGCATCCTTGCCGACATGAGATCATAAAAACCAAGCCAGCAAGTCACCTCAACTAACTAACGTCTTTCGACCAGAGGTGAGATCGACTCATGACGCAACTCAAATCTGACCCCCGGTTCCCCAAGATAAATTTAGAAGCCATTAACTTTGAACCTTCAACACACTGAAGCAGTCTGTGAAGTCTGTATGGATACTGGTCATACGCTGTGTAGTGTCTCTGCTTGCTATCTTAGTCCAAGATGTTTAGTGACGGTAAGATGTCATCGACGTCTGTGTCCCGCTGATAACTTTCACCAAGACACTAAACCCTCTTCGACTCGAATAGAGAAGGTGAGAGAAATATCCGATGCTTTAAAAAGAAAAGATAAAAATAAATTGTAATTTAGATTGCCAGGACACAAGTAAAACTGTAATCCCCGTTATAAGAGCCGAAAGAAATAAAATAATCTTAGCCAAACAGCATGGGAAAATTTAGAAAAGGTTCTTCCAATAAACTGAAGATTAGACATGGAGTCCTAAAAGGTACACAAAATCCAAACGGATTAGATCAGTCTTGAATTATTAATAATCCTTTGAATTCCCTTGATTAAAAACATTTATAAAAGAATATCAAATGAACAATAAAATTATTTACCTTTAAATAATTATTAGTTTCGCAATAGAATTAAAATCCCGTGAAATAATTCAAAGAAATTTATCACTAGATTGGTTTTCCGACGACCAGCGTATATCACTTTTAAGTTCAATATGATTTGCTTCTAAGAATTTATTTTTTTAAAAATTGTTCTGTTTTTTAAATAAATTGTTCCTTTCATAAAATAAAATTTCGAAACTCAAAAACATTTTGAGAATATTCGTAAATAAAAAAAATCAAAATCAAAGAAAAATATTCAAATAAACATGTTCTAACAAGGACAGCTTTGCTACGAATGATCTTATAACCTTGTTGTCAAAATTGCAATGACACCTTCTATAATTCAAAATATTTTGAATGTGACGACATCAAATGTCATTCGTAACCAACTGCACTACTACCCTGAGTACAACGATGCACTCATCGAATAACCACTAAAAGACAACACTTAGCTTCGGGTCCCGACGAGGTGTCAAGGACGCGCAGCCGCAAACCGAACTCTCACGACTAGAATCCCTCGGTGTTCATGACTAAAATACTGTTTGATAATAGGCCAAAAAATACGCTGACATGTTGACAGGCATTGTGACATCATGTTACAACCTTCATGGTGCTAAACTTCCCGGGAAATATATCCTGCAATGTATGAGTAAATCATTATAATGTGTAGTTGGATCTTGTTTAATTTAAAAAAAAAATTTTACCCGTTTGGGTGTTCGCTTGCCTAATATTTCACTGGATTTGGAAGGTACTGATACATGATATATTACGGGACAAAATATGAACATAAAGGTTATCAAGTACTTGATAAAATTGGCTTTTGGAATGGGAACAATGTGATATGAAACAGGATAGAGGAAAATAACGATTCTGAAATTAAAATAGACATACGTCGAGGTATATATATAATGTTGGTATGCGTTAAGTCTCGTTTTAGATTTGTAACAGTATGTAAAAATACACGATCGGCTATGAATCAATCAATACATTTTGCGGATGGATGTTCCAAAAAATTCTTTTAAAATTGAATACTCTTATTATGTAACTAATCTTTCTTTTCGAACTGCGACGTAAATATTTATTACTAAGTAAATATTTAATTTAAAAAATCTGGTGATTTTATGATAAATACTTTCCCTCAGTTGCTAGCCTTTTTTATATCCTGAACAATGCAATGATATTTTATATTAGATACGTCATCTGCGCGCAAAAGCGTTCCTCGAAAAGGAAGGTAATTACCTTACTATCGTTCAGTCGCGCCGTGGCCGCTGACACGCACGCGTCAAAAACAGTAAAATTTTATTACCGAAATGCAACAAATATAAGTCATAAAAAATGCCGTCTTGTGTTATTAGAGGCTGCCGAAATTAGACTGTAACTATAAAAGGACGAAAGGATGTCTCATTTCATTCGTAACTACCGTAAATATTTTTTTCATTTTTTGTTTACATCGCCATATTTTGTGGTGGCCATCACGCGGCCATGGCGGGCACGCCACGTCATTCGGGTACGCAATTTGAAACAACTATTTATCTCTTTCTAACAATAGCGTTCGCTACGGATTGCCGTCTTTGTCTGTAGAAATCTGACAACGTAGCCACTGTCAGTAATTGGCAAAGGATTTTATGTGCGTTTAGTATGAGCATAACGATAGGCTTAGAATCCCTCGTAGTAGGCGACGGAGCTCACAGGATCATGCACCCGCGTGAAATGTATTAAAGTAAAAAGGGTTAAATATACAACTAAGGTTTCCCTGTACTGCGAAAGTTTTCCCTACTCTGTTACTATACCCCGAAACACAACAAACATTCACAATAAATTAAACACCATACGGAACCCCTTCTAAACAAAGACTATCACCCTTCCATTCGTCTTTCAGATCCTCAACCAGAACACTCATCCTCAAGCTTCCCTATTCTAAATGATAAGACATGTACGAATGATTAAAATACCTATGAGAAATCACTAGTTCGATTTTCTTGTTCTCAAACCATTAACCAAATTACTCATGAACATGATTTCTTATAGATAAGTGTTTCCAACAACGGTAGGACTACAATATTTACCTTTTTTAAGCAGACTTTGTCTACATGAAAAACTTACGAGAACCTTCTAACGTCTCCTTGCAATATTCCTATAGACCACCTTTTTATATGTTATTCACAATTATACACTCCGCACATTATTAATTTTAAAAGGAAAATTTTGTGGATACACCACTATTATTATAAAGAAAAAGCAAAGAAAAAATATTCAGAAATACATTTTTTACAGCCCGTCGATCACTCCCGTCAACAACCCTCCCCTAGCAACCCCACACTGTCTAGCCCGTTTTCTAACCAGTCAAATACCAAAGACAATTTAATTCTTGTTTGAAGGTTTGACTCGAGATGGGGTCAGTACAATCCCCCCCTAAATCTTGACGATATTCAACGGAGCCAAGATTTAACCTTCTTATTCCAACTCCTTATCTCCAATCAACCCCAAACAAGAGTTAAATTTCAAAACCAATTCACCAACCGAACCCCAAAAACTATTTAAGAAGTCCCCTAACTTATTTTATCTTTCTTCCCCCCCCCCAATCCTTTTTCCTTATGCTACATCTTTTCCCCCCCCCCCCTCTCCTAAATTAAACCTCCATTACCAAATATGAATTCAAAACCACTAGCTAGTAAGCAAATACTTTATTAATATCTCCAAACCCTTTACAATATTTAACTAAACACCAAATACCATATAATCTAATACTCAAATATATTCCAAAGCAAAACTACTCCGAATTAATCCTACCCCACATAACACTCACTAATGCTTCTGCATGGAAATTCATAACCGACATCAACGTCCCTATAAAATTTCTAATTCCCCAACTTCTGACTTCATTTTCCTGATTAAACATAATATCGTGCTAAATGTATTGCATTGAACATCCCCTTCTCTTGCAAAGTTTCGGGGTGTACCAAAACATAAACATTATCAAACTGTCTTGCTGCTACCCTGTATGGACCTTCATAAGTTAAATCAAACTTCCGAGTAACTCCACTCATAGAGTCAGACTTATTCAATCTTCGCAATTTAACCAAATCTCCAATCTGATACTGAATTAATTTATGGGTTAAGTCAAACCTAGTCTTTCTCTGTTGACTAGCCAATTGTAAATTAACTCTAGCTTGCTCGCGAATCTCTCCTATATCTCTATTACGTACAAGATAAGGCAAATGGGTATCTATTGAAAGATGAGCCACACTACCAAAAAGAACTTCATTAGGTGTAAACCCCGTACTTAAATGAAACGTATTGTTATACAACTCCTCAATCTTCTCTAACCATAAACCCCAATTTCTATGTCTTTCATGACAGTAAATCCTAAAGAATTTTCCCAACTCTTTATTAACACGTTCCGTCGTATTTGGCCTAGGGTTCCTAATAGTTGTATATATAGCCCTAACTCCCATATTCCGTAGTCCTAATTTCCATGTATTCCCTATAAATTGTTTTCCATTATCAGTCATTACAGTTTTCGGCTTTATTGTTAATGCAAAATTTTGCATCCTAACCACAACCGCTTTCGCTATTGCCACCCTCAACCCATATAACTTAATGTATTTAGTAAAAGAATCTTGTATTACGAATATGTATGTTATTCCCCCCCTAGACGCTGGTAAAGGTCCATAAAGGTCTGCCATAACTAAATCCCCTGGATTCTCCGTTACAATAGAATTACACGCCCCCACATACTTAACATTATCCACTTTGGATAATTGGCAAATATGACAACACCTAACAAATTTCTCTACCATTCTCTTCATTCCAAGCCAATAAAATCTTTGTTTTAGGTATTTCATCATTTTATAAATCCCCAAATGCCCTAACTCCAAATGAACTTGTCTACACACCTCAGCTTGCAAAGCCTCTGGTAAATATAAAACTTCAACATCATTGACATGTTTTCTAAAATAAAGCACACCATCGACAACTGAACAACGCATCGCTATTCTGGACAATCGACTTCCTCCTTCCACTTGCCCTAGCACGCGTTCTTTAATGCCTTTAGCTACATTATCCATATCCTGAAACTGAACCATCTGTTCTAATTTAGATTCTAATTCAGTATTATTCTGCACCCCCATATACATTATCGATGGACACCAAGTTTTCCCTTCTTGGATGTCCCCATCTCTTGGAAATCTAGACAAAACGTCCACTCCCCCATTTTCGACCCCCCTAACATGTTCTATTGTGTAATTAAACTGTTCTAAATACAATATCCATCTTGTAATCCGACTGTTAAATAATTTAATGTTCTTTACAAACACTAAAGCTTTATGATCAGTCCTAATAATTAATTCCGCCCCCCTTAAATAAGTCTCAAACTTCTTAACCCCATAAATTACTGCCCAAAATTCTTGTTCTGTAACTGTCCACCTCAATTCTGATCCTCTCAACGACCTTCCACAAAAACTCAAAATCCGTTTATTACCCTCATCGTCATATTGATATAACTCTCCCGCAATTCCTACCCCTGAACTATCCGTTTGCAAATAATAAACTTTATTCACATCTGGATGTGACAACATAATAGTTGTAGAAAACTCCTGTTTCAATTTCTTAAATGCCGCATCTAACTCCTCATCCCAATACCAAACTTGTTCCTTTTTTAACAATCTTGTCAAAGGAATAATCAAAGTGCTATAATTTGGAATAAATCTCCGGTAGTAATTACATAACCCTAAAAATGCTCGCACATGCTTCACCTTTTTTAGAGTTGGAAACTCTTGAATCGACTTGACTTTATTTGGATCGGTCCGAATTCCTTCGTTAGAAACTATATGTCCTAGCATTTTCACTTCCCGGCAAGCAAACTTACACTTCTCTAAATTACAAGTCAGACCTGCATTCTCTAATCGCTCTAGGACCTTGTCTAATTGCTCCAAATGTTCTTCCCAACTCCCTTTCGTTAATATTGCCAAATCATCTAAATAATTTACACAAAAACTCCTAACTCCTGGCCCCAACACTACATCCATCGCCCGACTAAAACTTCCCACAGACGTCTTCAGACCTTGTGGCAAAACATTATACATATAGGATCTCCCATTCACAGTAAACCCGGTATACTGCCTACTCTCTTTTGATATAGGAATTTGAAAATACGCATTGTTTAAATCTACAATAGTTATAAATTTTACACCATGAAATGCATTTAAAACATCTATCTGCATTGGTGGGGCCTCTGACTCAGCCACCATGTACTTGTTAATTTCTCTAGCATCAAGTAAAATACGAATAGACCCATCAGGTTTGCTTGTATATGTTAAAGGACTACTATAAGGAGTTGCCCCTCTTGAAATAATCCCCAACTCTACCATCTCATTTAATTTTTCATCAATCTTATTACGATAAGCATACGGAATCGGATAGGATCTATTTATTCGCGGAGTGTGTTCAGACATTTCTATATGGTGAACATAGCAATTTGCCCTACCAATTTGCTTCGTGAATACTATCTTATGACTCTCTAAAACTTGCTTTAAATCCATTCTCATACTATCAGTCAATTTTACTCCCACATTAAGTCTATCCAGAAAATCCTCACTCTTCACAGCGGAAACCCTTTTATCATCCTGACCGACTTGTAGAGTTCTAACATTTACACTCTCTTGACTTTCATCAATAAACGGTACATTAACTTCTTCCCCATTACCCGTCAGAATTAAAGACTTAGGATCTCGTAAATTAATAACAGCATTATGGGAAAGTAACCAGTCAAACCCTAATATCACCGGTACTGACAATTTTGGAACTACCAATAATCCAGTAAACTTATCCCCTGAATTTTTAACTCAATAGATGTTAGCTGTTGTATTTTCAAACCTTTTTGCCCTACTGCTCCTCTAATCTGTATAGGTTTCACTGGTAATGATGGAAACCTTGTATCTTTAGTAATTTGTAAAGATTCATAAAGCTCTTCTGAAATACAGCTCACTTCACTCCCAGTATCTATCAACCCATTTATTGTATTCCCTAATATCTCAATAACAATCTCCGCTCTAACCTTGTGAGAACCCTCATCAAAACATACCTCTTCATCAAACAAGGATGCCGCAACAAAAGTTTGTAAGAATTCAGAAACACGTGGCCGATCTAATAAATTTGGGGAAAGATTTGGAAAAGCATCTAAATTCAACTTAATTTGCCTATTCTGAACTCTATTCTCATCCCCAAAACCACATCTACTAAAATCTGACCAAGTTTTATTAGCCGATATGGGATATAAATTTCCATGTCCATCTTTCCCTAACCCTATTCCTGGTTTCCACCCATTTTTCAACATTATCCGCAAAGGGATGTTACAATATATGCCCTTCTTCCTGTAAGCTAATTTCGGGTCCTTAGAGTCAGCTTCAACTAGTTTAAATCATTATTATTGTCTTCAGCTCCACCAAAATCTTCTTCTTCTTCCACGTCAAGCCTCGCAACAACCTTAGGTCTTTTATTTGTGAATTTCGGTTTTACCATTTCAGTCGTGGCACGTTTCGTTCCAGACGACGTCTGCCCGTTACCTCGATTCTCTACGTAACGATTTTGCTTATCAACATCATCCAAATCTCTTAAAAATTCTGTTCCTTCTATAATAGTCGTTCCCTTCCTCATCCTCCAAGCATATTGGACCTCCCTTGGGAAATGATGCATTAAATCATCAACTAATTGACCTTCCAGAATAGGCGCACTTAACATTTTGGCTTGCCCTGCTAATGATATAAAATATCCCATCATGGATTTGTTCTTAACTTTTTCCCACACTCCACATACAATATTTCTTCGCAGTAAATTCTGTTCTGGCTCTCCCCAATAAGTGTCCATAAAATCTGACTTGAAGTCCTCTTCCGTATTTCAACGTTCCCTATAAATTCTGGCCCATCTTCTAACATCCCCCTCCAAACATCCTATTATATTATCTATTACATGTTCTCTTGTGGGGATTCTTCGTAAATATGAAAATAAGTCTTCTATAAAAGAGACAGGGTGAATATCTCCCCTTCCGGGAAATTTGGGACGATCAAATCTTCCATCAATAAAAGAGCAAGTAGCAACCAGAGGCTTTTCTAAGCTAGATTCTAGACTCACCTGGCCACCTTGGACTTGGTTCTGCAATTCTGACACTCTCAAATTCAGTCTCCCAATGGTCGACCGCAATGTTCTAATCATCAAAGACAAGGCACCTGCTTGCCCGACGACAGTCCTTTTACGGCCTTCTGATTCATGCGTAGCATTCATTTCCTCGGCCAGTGGCGATGTCTTTCGGTTAATTCGGCTCTTCTTGCTCATAATTGTAACTCTGGAATAAAGTTTGACTATGGTAAAAATTTCCTAATTCTTAATTTCCCAAGTGGCTATTATTTCCCTTTCAATATCTCGATATTGATTAACGATCGCTTCTGGTTCACAATTACCATCTATAATTCGGATACTCTGAAAAGAATCCTGCCATTTATCTCCCAAAAACCAGTCTTCATGCTTATTATGTAACTGTGTGAGATAACCTAGTGTAATCGAACTTTCTTCCAACCTTCCTCTACTTAATGTTCGCTGAAATGAAACTTCCGGATTTGTCCGTATATAGATTCCCAAGTCGACACTCATAGACATATGGTCCTTTAGTAAATGCATCCATTCTTCATGGACTCGAACCTCTACCGGATGGATTATATCATTGTCAAGAAGTACACTCATGAAACAATACTTCGAACTGTAAACGGACCGTTCCATTATTTTGATAGGAGTATTCACCTGCGCAACATGGTGATCTATCAAAGTTCTCATGACATACGATTGGAATACACTCGCCCACCTTTTAGGCTCTCCTACCATCAATTGAAATAAATTAATCCCATCTAGGTTTTGCCACTTGTGTACTGGCTCCGGTAATACTGTTACTAATTTATTCACTTTCAATTTCTCTAATAAGGTAGACTTCCCTGATCCTATATTTCCCTCAATCGCAATAGTGAAAGCTTTATTTCCTCCTTTTAGGATAGTGAAGTGCCTCAACCTGCAAATTGCACTATTCATAATTCTCGAGAAACGAAAGTAATGCCTCTCCCTTAATTCACAAAATCTCTTCCCCTCAATCTGCTTAATACCCTAGGATCCTGGTCACGCGGCACCAATTGCACCATCCCCAAGGGGTAGGCCTTATAAAATATAAAAAAAATATTTTATTTTTAATTTGTTTGGCGGGCCGGAAGACAAAAGAGATTTGTCAATCGAAAAAAGTGGACGCTACGTTGTGTATTTTTTTAGTGTTTTAGTAATTCCTGGTTCCTAAGGTGAGAATGAGGGATAACAGATTCTTCTGATTAAAGAGATATTCAAGATTAAGGGAATTCAAATAATTGTAATAGTTGAGGAAAAGAAGCGACTAGGGAACTTCAGTTTATGGATAGTCGACAAGATTATGAGTTCTGGTAAAAGCAGAGCCCCTCCCCGCTCTTGCTCATGTGCTCGACTCCAGACTGGTCACACTCTGCCAGCCTGTCTCGAACTTGTCTGGGGAACGTTTCCATTACGTCGCCAAGTCAGTCTAGGAAAGTTCTCGTAACCAAGAGAGCAGAGGACCCAACAAATTATAGTCACTCCAAGAGACAGGATTTATCTTATCTCCTAATAATTTAGATGGAGAGACTATTGACCTAAACTACCCCTCTTGTATCCTCGGATATTTAGGACGACGGAATGTGTGTGTTTTCTGCAATCCAGTGTGACAGGTATCAAAGCAAACCCAGAATATTGGAGGTCTCCTCCCCTTCGAATCCGTCAAGGCACTCGGTACCACACGCTCAGCTTTCGCTTCGCTTAGTCGAATCCCCACGAACCGACATGATAGCCGGGAGTAGAAAGCAGTTGCCGAGCTAAACTCGCAGGCATCCTTGCCGACATGAGATCATAAAAACCAAGCCAGCAAGTCACCTCAACTAACTAACGTCTTTCGACCAGAGGTGAGATCGACTCATGACGCAACTCAAATCTGACCCCCGGTTCCCCAAGATAAATTTAGAAGCCATTAACTTTGAACCTTCAACACACTGAAGCAGTCTGTGAAGTCTGTATGGATACTGGTCATACGCTGTGTAGTGTCTCTGCTTGCTATCTTAGTCCAAGATGTTTAGTGACGGTAAGATGTCATCGACGTCTGTGTCCCGCTGATAACTTTCACCAAGACACTAAACCCTCTTCGACTCGAATAGAGAAGGTGAGAGAAATATCCGATGCTTTAAAAAGAAAAGATAAAAATAAATTGTAATTTAGATTGCCAGGACACAAGTAAAACTGTAATCCCCGTTATAAGAGCCGAAAGAAATAAAATAATCTTAGCCAAACAGCATGGGAAAATTTAGAAAAGGTTCTTCCAATAAACTGAAGATTAGACATGGAGTCCTAAAAGGTACACAAAATCCAAACGGATTAGATCAGTCTTGAATTATTAATAATCCTTTGAATTCCCTTGATTAAAAACATTTATAAAAGAATATCAAATGAACAATAAAATTATTTACCTTTAAATAATTATTAGTTTCGCAATAGAATTAAAATCCCGTGAAATAATTCAAAGAAATTTATCACTAGATTGGTTTTCCGACGACCAGCGTATATCACTTTTAAGTTCAATATGATTTGCTTCTAAGAATTTATTTTTTTAAAAATTGTTCTGTTTTTTAAATAAATTGTTCCTTTCAAAAAATAAAATTTCGAAACTCAAAAACATTTTGAGAATATTCGTAAATAAAAAAAATCAAAATCAAAGAAAAATATTCAAATAAACATTTTCTAACAAGGACAGCTTTGCTACGAATGATCTTATAACCTTGTTGTCAAAATTGCAATGACACCTTCTATAATTCAAAATATTTTGAATGTGACGACATCAAATGTCATTCGTAACCAACTGCACTACTACCCTGAGTGCAACGATGCACCCATCGAATAACCACTAAAAGACAACACTTAGCTTCGGGTCCCGACGAGGTGTCAAGGACGCGCAGCCGCAAACCGAACTCTCACGACAGCGACTCCAGACCGCTTAGAATCCCTCGTAGTAGGCGACGGAGCTCACAGGATCATGCACCCGCGTGAAATGTATTAAAGTAAAAAGGGTTAAATATACAACTAAGGTTTCCCTGTACTGCGAAAGTTTTCCCTACTCTGTTACTATACCCCGAAACACTAACAAACATTCACAATAAATTAAACACCATACGGAACCCCTTCTAAACAAAGACTATCACCCTTCCATTCGTCTTTCAGATCCTCAACCAGAACACTCATCCTCAAGCTTCCCTATTCTAAATGATAAGACATGTACGAATGATTAAAATACCTATGAGAAATCACTAGTTCGATTTTCTTGTTCTCAAACCATTAACCAAATTACTCATGAACATGATTTCTTATAGATAAGTGTTTCCAACAACGGTAGGACTACAATATTTACCTTTTTTAAGCAGACTTTGTCTACATGAAAAACTTACGAGAACCTTCTAACGTCTCCTTGCAATATTCCTATAGACCACCTTTTTATATGTTATTCACAATTATACACTCCGCACATTATTAATTTTAAAAGGAAAATTTTGTGGATACACCACTATTATTATAAAGACAAAGCAAAGAAAAAATATTCAGAAATACATTTTTTACAGCCCGTCGATCACTCCCGTCAACAACCCTCCCCTAGCAACCCCACACTGTCTAGCCCGTTTTCTAACCAGTCAAATACCAAAGACAATTTAATTCTTGTTTGAAGGTTTGACTCGAGATGGGGTCAGTACAGTACCTACAAAAAGTTACATGAAATTTAATTGACACGGAATTGTTTTATTTTTTATGTATTGTAATTTTTTCGCAAATGTATTAGAAAACGTCGTTTGGTACACGTCATTCACTCGTCCCGAGTCTTGGCTCTCGCTTACAGCTCGGGCCAACATACCTCGGGACTCGTTTGAAATGACATTCTTTCCGCACTAGCATCAAAATATACTATTGCCTATTGCTGCAACTACAGTGTCATGATCTGTCCATAGACTTTTTCGATATCTTTATTTAGATGTGTGAAGCTCTATATATTTTTACATGAAACAATTTGAACAGTATGGGCGATCTGTAAAGTTTATTCAATTGCAATAAAACTTGCTATAGCGTATTTTCGTGTATTTAACCGACTTCAAAAAAAAGGAGGTTCTCATTTTTACCTGTATATATGTATGTTTGTCCGCGATAATCTCGCGTTTGGCTAACCGATTTTGATGCGGTTTTCAGAAAAGTATTTATTAAACTTAGGTGAAGGTTTTGGTATTTTAACCGACATAAAAAAGTTGTGTCTTATTTTGAACTTTTTACAGAGTTGTCCGATTTAAAAAAAACCTTTTTGTTTTTGTATATTTCCGAGGTGGTCCCATTGCCACCAAATCTGAATCTGATGAGGGGATCCGTGAGGAATTGAGAAAACTCCTCAAATATTATAGGCATACATACAGCGATTTTGGTAAGTATTTTTAGTAACAAGTCCAGCATTTGCATTCAGAAAGTATCATTCGGTGATGTGGAACAGATGAAGACGACAAATGGCTACCGGAACTCCTTAACGGTACCTATTTCAAGGGTGGCGATAAGATATCTCGATTAAGATAGTTGAGCAATTGTAACGAAGAACATTAAATTTAATTGTTTAAATATGACTATGACTTTCCCGCGGCGTTGCTTGCGGCGAGCTTAAAATGTCATACAGTTTCATACCAACTAAGAAGTGGAACTAATACATAACAGCTTATTATGATCACTAAAAAGTATAAAATAAAATAAATGTTTCAAAAAACAAAAAAACACCTTAAAAAACGCAAAAAAGTACTTCTTTTAAAATGGTAGGTGTTTAGGACAGTCTAATAGAGAATGTCAGCTAGTTTAGTTTTTTCGCTTACCGTATTCTTCATTAAAAACGAAAAATAGGTGTAAAAAATTTATTTCGATACGACAAATAGTTTTCGAGATATTGAATTTTAAACTTCGTATGCGGCGCTCGAAACCCGGCGGCTAGCGCTCACGGATGATGACGTCATCGCTTAACAGCGGTACACGCCCTTATATGAACGAGTAAGTTTACAGGGCTATAACTTTTTAACCGTAATAAGTAGCCAGTTGATTTTTTCACAGAATACCTCTTATTATAAAATCTATCGTTTAAATTTTTTAAATGAACAATAAATCAAATCCCAAGAGGGGTCCCCTTACAAGCAACATGGAAAAAAAAAATAGCATTTCTATACGGATTTCATGCTTCTCCCTTTCTGCATTTTGCATGAAGGAGGGGAATGCGCGCTGAAAAACGCCTGTAAAAAAAAGGTCACTGAAAATAGTTCTCGTTTTGCAGAACTGTTCTCAAATAGTTCTCGTTTTAAGGAAATTTGATAATAAATAGGGCAGTTGCGAACTTAGACCACTTGCTACATAAGACCTATGTTTTAGCTCCGTGGGACAACAATGAGCCCAACGAGTACGGCGTGGAGTTCTGCGTGTCCATATTCAAGCGGACCGGGAAGTACAACGACACCGTGTGCCGGAACCGATACGCGTACATTTGTGAGAAGAAGAGGCGTCTTTGAAATAGGACAGATTAGTTTTCATTGGCGACTAAAGCGGCAATAATAGTTCAGGAAATATGATTTGGCCGTCTGTTATATAATTTGCGATCTTTTTTTCTGCGTTAGACTTACCGGGCCTAACCCTTTCATCCCACTGTGCTGTTTGAAGAACGAGGGCAGTTTTACGTTCAACTTTTGTTTGATATTAACAAAAAGATCTTGGTGAAGATTACAGAGGGCCAATTCATATATCCTAAATATATATTTTTTTACACTACTGCGGTCGTTGAACGTGTTTCAAGCTACTTCGGCCAACGAAGGTCGTCTTCACATTTATGTGTCCGCCTACTTCGGTAACCTAATTGAGCGGCTGCGGCTGTCGCGTGTTCTTTACATTGTTGCGGTCGTCGTATGCAACATGCGGCGTTCGCCTCAATGTAATTGCTACTTAAGAGAAAATGATTTTTTGCGACACCAGCGGAAACTGACGAACTTTTTGAGATATGAAGAATTATTATGTTGTTATGGAAACATAACCCTTCTTGGCAGTCGGGTAGCGGGACTCTTATTCATAAACGTGCAATAACCAAAGTGTGCTTAAAATTATGCTCTGTCCTTATCTGTCATTATGACATAATTATAAGTGTAAAGCGGCAATTATAGTTCAGAAAATATGATTTGGCCGTCTGATATCTAATTTGCGATCTTTTTTTCTGCGCTAGGGCGAATCTCCTCAAAACAATATTCTTGACCAAAAAATTCAAGATTTTTGAAACCTCGCAGCAGAGATTCTATTTAAGGTCTGTTTTACGTATATATCGAATAATGTTAAGTCATGATGAAGGCACTAAAATCAGCACATTAATTTCGGATATTTTTAAAAATTATTAAAAAATGGTGTTGCTGACAATGTCGTTTTGTGAGAATAATGACGTTATTGTAGAAAATAATGACACAATGTTGCCGACAATGAGTAATTATATAAGAAGTAATAACATAATATTATTTTAGATATTTGTTTGTTATGATTTTATGACTGGAACGAGGAAAATAAAACGCATTCATGTAGAATTTTGCTTTTTTATGTTTGAAGATGTTAAAATTTTATCTAGAATCATTCATTTTTAAATAAGATTACGTATCGAAGTTGCTTGATTTTTTAAAAGAGAAATCATTATCATTGTTTTATCATGTTTAAAAGCCAAGTCAAGTTCTCATGTGCCACCAAAAGTAGCGATATGTAATAAAAAACGAAGACTTTTTGAAGGCGGTTTTTTGTTTTTTAAAACATTTATTTTATTTTATACTTTTTAGTGATCATAATACGCTGTTACGTAGTCCCACTTCTTGGTTGATATGAAACTTTAAGTTATTTCAAGCGCACCGCAAGCAACGCCGCGGGAAAGTCATAGTCATATTTCAACAAGTAAATATTCATCGTTGTAGTCCCTCAACTATCTTAATCGAGATATCTTATCGCCACCCTTGAAATCAGTACCGTTGAGGAGTTCCGGTGGCCAGCCGTGGTCTTCATCATCAGTTCCACTTCACCAAATGATATTTTCTGAATGCATATGCTAGATTTGTTACTTAAAATACTAAAATCGCTATATGTTTGCCTACAATATTAAAGGAGTTCCCTCAATTCCTCACTGATTCCCTCATCAGATTCAGATTTGGTGACAATAGGACTACCTCGGAAGTATACTCTATCAAATTAAAAATATTTTTTTAAAATCGGTCCACAATTGACGGAGTAATCGGTGAACATACATAAAAAAAAATACGTACAGTGGAACGTATAACCTCCTCCTTTTTTGAAGTCGGTTAAAAAGGTGCCATTATTGGGACTAGATTGTTACCAAGAAGATCAAATATTGTCACTAAATGAATTTTCAGTCTAAAGAAACAATAAAAAAAAACGAACGATCTAACAAACTTACTTAAAACTACATTAACCTTTTCGACGCCAACGACTCATATATCAGCACCGCAGGTTCAACGCCAACGACTGATATATCAGTCATGGTTGAAAGTGGAAAATAAATCTGATTGTCAATGAGGTAAAGTTGACATTAGCTCTGGTGTTGAGTTGTCAATGGCGTGTGAGTGACAACTTATTATTTGACAAAGCGTTGAAAAGGTTATTCTAACAAACCGCTGCCAGTGTGCAGTGGGGATTGTTCCCAAAATGCTGGCAGCATTGCCACGTTCAACATAATGGCAATGTTTAATCTTTTTGCCAAATACAGGCCAGCATTTTGGTCACGAGTTGCTTCCACCAGGCGCTTTGATAGGTACTTCTTTAAAAATACGGTGAGCTCCTGGTCCCAACGGTCGTAAAGTTTCAACCCCAAAAGGCTCAAATATGTAACTTCTATCAAGTTTACTGTATTTGCGCTATTTGAGGGTCTCCGCTGATTCCACCGCGCAACCAGCAGCCCTAGTACTTGTGCCGGGAAAGTGTATCGGCGCAAGTGGCATCCCAAACCAACGGCCGGCCCAACTTCCACGGAATAAGAGTCATCCCATCAGGTCTTTTACCATCGTCGGGCATTTGACCATTTGGTTCCAAAATAGCCACACAATTGGCGCAAGCAAAAACCCGACGGATGACATCATTAAGGCTGGAGCTACGGGAAAGTATACCGTGGTGACCAAGCCGATCGACGCTAGCGCCACACAGGTAGCGGTGAGGACCCAAGCGGAGTGAACACTTCTTTTGGTGGCCCATGAGAACTTGGCCTATTTTTTACATTTGTGTTTTTGGTGGGATATCAGTTCTTTTTGGTAGGTAGTTGACATTTATATAAACCTTCTAAACATGACATGTCACAATACTAACTAGCAGTTACTTAATACATTTTTCATACAGTTTAATAAGGGATAATCATTTTGCTATTTTCTGATCAAGTATACAATTATTTGTAGTTTTCGGACTTTTTCTTTATTTGTGCTTTAAGACCATTTTTCTTTAAACCTCTACGTCACCGGGTAAGTACCCGAAGGTTTTGATGAGTTAGTCAGTCAGACAGTACAAAATGAGCCGTTTTTAGAAATTAATAACTCTTTAAAGGGTAATGATAGAATATTCATTTTTATACTAGGCAGAGATCTCATTGACGTTAGTAATTTATAAAAAAAACATGTTCCTGGCGGTACTAGGAAAAAAGTTACGAGAGTTGGAAAAAGGGCTGATTGGTTTCGTGTAAATATACACACTGCAGTTATCGCTCGGTTTTTTCTTCGAACTTGGCCGAACACACTGCCGTGTGTCTTTATACTCGTAACTCAAGACCTCGAAAATCCCTATGAAAAGTCAGGTGTAGACGAATAACTTATGTAATCATTCGTATGCTAAAATCATTATTGGTAACAATCGTCATTGTATACGAGGGCCGTTCTGAAAGTTTCTAGCTGGCCCGAACCTATTAACAAAACTATACTTTTTATACTACCGATTAAAACCTTTTTTTATTGCCTTCAAAACCCTGGCCGAAAATAATTAAAAATATTTTTCAAAGACAATAAAAAAATGTTTTTAAAAACATGTGTCATACATTGTTTCGATTTCAACATGAACGTTACAAGAGAGGAATTTCGTGTGATGATTTATTACGACTACAAACGAGGTTTAACGTTTAAGGAGTCACACGAAAACTTAAACACAGCTTTTGGGGAATCTGCTCCTTCATTAGCCACCATTTCCTTTTGGTTCCGCGAGTTTAAACGAGGCAGGGAGTCAGTCAAAGATGAAGCTAGACCGGGGAGGCCGCCGACTGCAGTGACTCACAAGAATGTCATCAAAGTGGAGTGCCTTATTAAAGAAAACCGAAATATTACACATAGGGAGATACAGGATGAACTGAAGATTGGATCACAAGCAGTTTCAAATATTTTGAACGATCACCTAAAAGTACGGAAAGTTTGTTCACGATGGATACCGCATTTGCTCACTGAAGACCAAAAAGCTCGGCGGGTAGATTGGTGCAAATATATGCTCGAAAAATTTGACTACGGCAAATCACAACAGGTGTCGAGCATCCTGACAAGTGATGAATCGTGGATATATAGCTACGACCCACTTACCAAGCAACAATCGACGCAATGGGTGTCCGAGGAAGATGGCTTGCCTACGAAAGTTGTTCGAGGAAGAACGGTCAACAAAAAAATGATCGCCGTGTTTTTTCGACGTAGTGGTCCTGTGGCAGTTATTCCTCTAGAAGACCGAAGAACTGTCACTAGTCAATGGTATACCGAAGTGTGCTTACCTCAAGCCTTCGAACAGCTCGGCGAGGATCGTCCGAAGAGCGGTACCCGCGGCATTCTTTTTCACCAGGATAACGCCCCAGCTCACACTGCTGCCCGGACCCTCGAATTTTTGGCCACTTCCGGTGTACAACTATTGCCTCACCCACCATATAGCCCAGATCTAGCTCCGTGCGACTTTTTCCTGTTTCCCACAATAAAAAAAACCTTGCGAGGACGAACTTTTAACGACTCCAATGACGCAGTCAATGAATTTAATCGTGTATTTTTCGACCTTCCGCAAGATCAATTTTTTTCTTGTTTCGAAAGTTGGTTTCGAAGAATGCAAAAATGCATCGAAGCTGCAGGCGAATACTTCGAAAAACTGTAAATAAATAATAAAGATATCTCTTCGTTTTTTTGAGTAACTAGAAATTTTCGGAACAGCCCTCGTAATAAACACATTATCATTGTCAGCAACACATGTCTTTGTCGTCTCCTGCTAGGTTGCTGCAAATGACGTTGCTGCAAATGACAAATTCTAGAAAGATCGCCATTTACAAAAGAATTAGGTTCATCAAGCGAGATAAATTGCACTAGTAGTATTTAGTTTCACACACTCTTCAACGTTGTTACGTAAAAACACTTAGTGAGAATAAATAATTGAGATACAGTTAAAAATAACAATGACAATTGATATGACACATTTTGGAGAATCAATTTCAAATCCTTACTGCTCGAATCGTGCTACGTCCGTTACCTCCAAAACGTGCCGGTCAGCTGAGGCTCGGGTGAAGCATCGCTTACACCTCAATTGACACTTCTGTCGATTTTCGTTATAAGAAAAAAGAATACATTTAACACTGTTGCCGCTAATGACCATTATTTTCTGAATTTTTTTTGATTAGATTTAAGAGTAACTTCTAATAAAAAAAATACATTATTATAGGTAATGAAAAACGTTTTCCATTTACCTAACTTCAATATTTATCCACACGACTTAATACATTCATTACAGTCATTTTTTTATTTCACGAAATGTTAGAAACAATGCCCGGGCGACACGCTTATTGACGATTTTCACAGTAATTCCGCTGTAACTTAATTACGCGTGATTGAAGCTCAAAATGGCTCCGATAGCATCTTCCTTATTTATTTAGGTAGTGGAATAAAAATGTTTGGCTTTGAAATCGCTTAGCATTTACGAGTATTATAGCGAGACATACATTTTGGCGCTCTGAAATATTCACCCGTTAAGACTTACCGGACCTAACCGTTTCATCCCACTGTTTGAAGAACGAGGGCAGTTTTACGATTACCTTTTATTTGATATTAACAAAAAGATCTTAGTGAAGATTACAGACGGCTAATTCATATTCCCTAAATTTATTTTTTACACTACTTACTGCGTTCGCTTAATGCGGTCACTGAACTTGTTTCAAACTACTTCGGCCAACGAAGGTCGTCTTCACACTACATAAATTTTATGTATCCTCCTCATCTTCCTCCTTCGGAGCCTAATTGTGTGGCTACGGCTGTCACGTGTTCTTTATGCCTCCTCTACACGTTTGCAGATGTTATCTGCGAATGCATCCGCGGACGTGTAGAGGGGGTAATTTGCTCGTCTGAGGTAGGTATTTAACGTCGGCAGATGCATCTGCCACCGATCCGATTGTTGTCAGATTTTTTAGCACGGATCAAAGGGTTTAAGCGCGAATGCAAGGCGTCTGTCCATACGTCTGCTTATGTGTGGACGGATCGCGAATTTATCTGCGGATACGTTTGCTGATCTGACGGCTGATGCATCTGCAGACGTGTAGAGGAGGCATTAAACTGTTGCGGTCGTCGTATGCAACATTCGGCGTACGATACGACTTAATGTAATTGCCGCTTAGGAGAAAATATTTTTTGAACTTTTTGAGATATGAAGAATTATGTATGGAAACATAACCCTTCTTGACAGTAGGGTAAAAAATACTCTCTTATTCATAAACGGGCAATAACTAAAGTGCGCTTGAAATTATGCTCTTTCCTTATCTGTCATTATGAAATATAAGTGTGACAGAAAGGGACAAAGCATACTTTAACTTAAAAAGGTTTATAGTGAGTTTATGAATAAGGGGGTCAATTTTCTATACATTATAAAACTATTCCGTGACTGACTGACTGACGGACAGAAAACGAACAGTCACAATCTCAAGCAACTTATGAGAGAGAGGGTATAAAATTATGTTAAATAACACATTACCATTTATAATTTAATTCCCTAATTTTAAAATATCAAATGTATGTTTAATGTTATAAATTACGCCTCACGCGCCTCACGCTAACATCTGAAAAAAATCATTTGCCAAAGAAATATATTTTGACTTTGGTAGAACTTTTGGCTTTTAATATAGAACCAAATAGATATAACAGTGGTACAAATTCCATTCCTAATCATATAAACTAAAGTATAGGACAGCGGAAACACCTTTGAGTATAAATATAGTTCATCAAAATATTCAAAGGTTTTCCAGCAAAGAATTAGAAGTAGGATTATTTTTAGATACTGAGAATGTACATATTATGTGTATTACTGAACATTGGCTTAGACCAGATCAATAAATTTTTGATTTCGTTAATTTTAAATTAGTTAGTTCTTTTGCCAGAAAATCCGCCATTCATGGTGGTTCGTTAATAATTGTTAAAAGTACCGTTAAATCCAAAGAAAGGAAATATATTGTTAGGCTATCCATAGAGAGGCTTGTAGAAATCTCATGCATAGAATTAGAAAATTACATAATTATCTGTGTTTACAGACCACCGTCGGCTGATTTTAGCACATTTGAATCCAGTATGGAAAATGTGTTAAAATTAGTATGTAAAATCCAAAAGCATGTTATTGTCTGTGGAGATTTTAATGTTAATTTACTGGATTCTTCAAATAATACTATTAAGATCTTAAGTTTATTTAAATCTTTTAACTTAGGTAATTTGTTCTTTGAACCTACACGGATAGGTGTTTCAAGTGCTACCTGTTTAGACAATATTTTTTGTAATTGCGAGTGTTTGGATAAGGAAATATTTAATTGCTTTAATTCTGATCATAGTGGCCCATACAGACCCATAAATTGAATTATTCAAAAAATAAAGTTGAGAGCAATCTCTGTGGGTTATCCTTTTCAAATAATGATTCTAATAGTATTTATAAAGATTTGTTTGATGTAGTTCTTCATCAATTTAACAACAATTTTAAGATGAAAACTGTTTCTGGGTCAAAAACTAAGTTTAGTGAATGGGCTACTGTAGGCATCCATAGAAGTAGAAATAGGCTTTATGAACTATATAGAAGAGAGGGAGGAGAACAAGAACGCTGACTTCTTAGTTTACGTTAAGAATTATTCGAGGACCTTCAAGCAAGTTTGCTTAACTGCTAAGTCAAACTTTTTAAGTCTTAAACTCAAAGCTTCTGATAATAAGGTAAAAACGGTGTGGAAAATTATAAAGAGAGAAACGGGTAAATCTAAAACTCGTGATAATCGAGTCACCCTAAACAAGGGTGACAAACAAATCACGTCAAACAAAGACGTGGCCTTAGCGTTCGAAGATTATTTCTCCACTATAGCTATTAATACAACGAAATGTCTTCAATAATCTGCGATTGTAGCTCAAAAACTACTTTGTGCTAATGTTACTCAATGTAATGTACCCTTTGATTTTAGCCATGTAGATTCAGTTTCTATTGTTAAGGTATTTAAATCGCTCAGTTTAAAAAAAACTGAGGATTTATGGGGAGCGTCAGTTAAAGTGATCCATCATGTCATAGATATAATTGCACCTCACTTAGCTTTAATCTACAATAATTGCATTTCAGAGGGGGTTTTTCCAAATCTTATGAAATATAGTAAAGTCATACCACTTTTTAAATCGGGCGACATGAGTGATTTAACGAATTTCCGTCCCATTTCTATTCTACCGGTTTTAAGTAAAGTTTTTGAGAAGTTAATGTTAAAAGATATGTTAGGTCACTTCAATAGAAATAAACTGCTTAACAGTAATCAGTTCGGCTTCACCAGAGGACGATCCACAACTGATGCAGCATCTGTACTCATTAAATTGACTTTCTCTGGTATTTGGAACGTCAGCTCGACAAATTAAGTAGTGTTGATAGGGATTGCTTAATTGTAGGTGACACAAATGTAGACGATTCGGAGACAAATGTGAGGCCGGAGCTAAAAAGATTGTACGATTTGCTTGTGGCCCATAATTTTAGAAACGTGGTAAAGTTTCCTACTCGTGTTACAGCCGTGACGTCCACCAGTTTGGACCATGTGTACTGGAACGGGGCGCGCGACGCGCTGCGTGCTGCGCCGGTCGACACGCACCTCAGCGACCACCTTGCCGTGCGCGCCGAGCTGCTGCGCCCGTCCCGTGCGCGCGCGCCGCTCACCCGCCGCGCGAGGGTTTTCTCGGCGCGCCACTTTAACGATTTTCGAGCCGCGATACTGAGTGTGGACTGGCAGGCGATTATTCAGCGAAACAATGATTCCATAGTGGGACTGGTAGTGTCCGTAATTAACGTACTTAAAAATAAATTCGAAGTATTTTTCCCGATCAAAACGATATATAATAATAAATGTGAATCGTGGGTAACGACCGATATCCGCGATTTCAAAACATTGTTGTTCGAAATTATCGATCTAGGAAAAAAAGCGCCCGACAATGTACACATTACGAATCTTATCTCCAATATGAATGCGAAGTACCTCAAACTTTTAAATAGTAAAAAAGCGAGTTTTTATACTAATTTAATTAATAACAGCACGAACACTATCAGATCTATGTGGGCCGTGATAAATCGAGAGAGGGGAAAATTATATCACGACCAGGTTGATTTCACAGATCTAATCACTGACTCGGATGGAACTAAATTCAAAACAAAAAAGGCGGCGGCTGACGCTATGAATGCTCGGTTCGCCGGCGCGGCGGCGGAAGGCTAAAACTTTTCTCAACCGGCGAAGTGTTTCGTATAAATTACATCTCGTATAGCTAAAAAAACAACCAGAGATATCTTCGATATCTCCGTAATGCTAGTCCACTCCGCTGCAGTGGAACTGTCTCCAATATTTGCTGCCATCTATAACAGATGCCTTCGAGAGGGCGTTTTCCCTGAGCCATTGAAGGAGAGTCGCATCTCGCCGCTCTACAAGGGTGTCACGGGCGTACTTCTCGGATGGTTACACCTCGTGACAAAAACAGAATATACTCAAAAGAGTCGAAATAACGTAACAGAATGTTTGTAGAATAAGATGAAGAGATGGAATGAACTGGGACGACGTATGAGGTGCTTAATGAAACAGGTTAGTAAATATCACAGTCTTTATTCCTATGCAGCTCTATACAAGATGTTATTAAATTGTGAACATAACTTTGCACATAATTCTTACTCTACTAGAAAACATGTTTAGCTCAGCGGAAGGCTGGTCGTTACACAAGTAAAGGTTCTTAAGTTATAATTCACAATTCTTAGATAGTAAGTTGTTAGTCCCTAGTTATAGAGTTGCCACCAATTCCAATCTGATTGTTCAAATAACTATAATTGATATCCTAATTCCCTAATTGTAAACATTATTTTTACAGACCTTGATCTGAAGAAAACCTTCCTTCCTGGACGATCGACTCGATGTAGTCCTGGTCGGCAGACTGGTGGAGCGGTCCGAGCACACTGTGTTGCAAGCCACAGTATCCTCGCTCAGGTCACAGCAGCATGTGAAGGTGTACAGAATCCTCGTGCCTATGGCACGCCTACTAAAGGTTGGTTTATACCTTTATATCCTACTTCATTAACTTGAATGTTTACTGAATGATCAGGAACCTAAACATGAATTTATTACTTACAGATCTAAAGAGTGTTCCTGCGAAATACTGAATGACTAAATAAGCTACTTCATAGCTTTACTGAACCTGAATATAGTTGGATGCTGAATCGGAATAACGGAATTCATACTACAAAATTAATCATCCAACCATATTGGCAAATCAGAAAGCTAAATTATTCTGAAAGTATCTAAACGGAATAACAGAAACTGAACTATACTGTACAACAGAAGAACAGAAGAACAGAATAGAATAGTCAAACAGAATAGACCGAACAGACAGAACCCAGTCCAGCTGTAAAGACAGAGAGAAATTGCTCTGATTAGCACGACGGTTATGAACTATATGAGACATGAGGGCTAACATTTTAGGTTAACTAAATTATGAATCTTACCGGAAAACTTCAAGGAAAACCCCTGGTAATCTCGACGCTAAGACATTCCCTCCTCTCCACGTGTGAGAAACAATCACTGAAAATTCACCATATGGTCAGAGAATTGCACAATAATTGCAACAAACGCCTCCATTAGAAAGATGTTATTAATTAATACTTACAAGTTTCTTTCACCGAAATATGACTGAAAGTATATGCTATATTTCCACAGCATGAGCTTGGTTAAATTATTGAGGATGGCTCCTCCGCTGTTATTCAGCTTAAGTCTGATTTTATAATGGGCCATCATCTTAATGAATTTTGATGAAGCTAGTCAAAACATAGATGCAACCAAAATGCATAGAATGTAGTTATACAAATTAGTGTGATTTATCTGGGTAATCAGGTACTTAATTAATAAATTACCTACTACATTAAATGTTCTTTTGACTGAAATGTGTTTGTTTAATTATTGTATATACAATTACTGTCAAAAGAAATCTTTGAATTGCTTTGTTTATTCAATAAATGTAAATAACTATTTACTCCATTTATTGATTAATTCCAAATATTTAATATTACCGCAATCCTATAGTAATTTACCCTAAAGCAGCAACACCAACCTACAAATGTATGGTATTGACGTTTGACAATCAAAAGTTATGAAAAGTATTGCCATATACACTTAGGTTCCGTTTCACGCAATAAATGCAACGTTACAAGGGCAAGGACAAGAGGGATGACATTGACGGGTACAGACCTGTGGCGATCATTCCTGTTGTGGCTAAAATTTTTGAGCACGGTCTGAGCTCCAGGTTAACTGTATTTTTAAGCTCAACTAATGCGTTATCCGATAGGCAATTCGCATACCGTAAGGGCCGCTCTACGTCTGCGCTGGCGCGTGCCGTGGTCCGTCAGATATTGGACGCTCGTGAGCGAAAGAGACATGCCGCAGTTCTCTGCTGCGACTTGTCGAAGGCATTCGACGTAGCCGATCATGAAGTTCTGGCCAACAAACTACGTCACTATGGGTTTGAAGGTTCCGCGCTAGCCTTGCTGTCTGATCTTCTGAGGAACAGGACCCAGGTTGTGGTTGCCGATGGTGGTTAGGTGCGATCTGACGTAGTGGCCACAAGTATGGGTGTTGCGCAGGGCTCTTCTGTGTCGAACATTCTGTTTTCGTTGCTGCTGAATGATCTGCCTGATGCTATTAGCAGTGGTGAGACGTTCATGTACGCTGACGATGTGGCTATAGTTGTACACGCGTTGACATTCGACGAGCTGGAGGTTAAATTGAATGCAACTGCCGCATCGGTATCCAGCTGGTTCAGAAATAATGGCCTTATTCTTAACACAAAGAAAACCCACCATATTAACTTTGATCTATCTGGCCGGCAGATGAAGCCGTTGACAGTGACGGCCAATGGTACCACAATCGAACAAGTGATGAGCTCAACTTTCCTGGGTTTCGAACTGGATAGGGGCCTCACTTGGAGACTTCACATAGACAAGGTGTGCACTAAACTGTCAACGGCTTGCTTTGCCCTAAAACGACTGGCGAGGATAGTTCCTGTTGATATGGTCCGAGCGTGCTATTTTGCAACGGTACATGCACACCTGCAGTACGGTATCGAATTGTGGGAGGGAGCTGCAGACTGGGCAAGAGCCTTTCGTCTCCAAAAACGTGCGATACGTGCTATAGCACGTGTGCCGCAAACTGAATCTGCCAAACCACACTTTCAGTCACTCGGTATTTTGACGCTGCCTTCACTTTTAATTTTGCACGTGGCAGTGCAAACACGTGAAAACCTGGACACAACTCCCAGGATCGATGCCCCGCGCAGGCACATGACCCGCAGCGTGCGCGGCGGAAAGCTGCCGCTCGTTTCACACAAACTAGCTAAATCCCAGAAGCTTATCCACGTCATGGGTCCTAAGGTGTACAACCATCTCCCGGATGACATTACCACTACGCAAAGCGCACCACTATTTAAACGTAGGCTTAAAAAATGGCTTGTCGAGCAGGCGTTCTACGACCATAATGAAATATTTAAGAAAGCAATTTAATGTATTTTATCAGCAATTAATATAACTGTATACTGTTATAACTTTATACTGACATGTAATGTATATATTACCAATAAATAATTTGAATTTGAATTTGAATTTGAATTAAATATATATACAATATTTGGGAGAAATCCTGTGATGCAATAGGAATTTTTTGCGACCTTTCCAAAGCTTTCGATTGCGTAGATCATGCGACTCTTATTATATTAAAATTAGAACATTATGGTCTGTCAAATAATTCTCTAAATCTTATGTCTTCATATCTATCTTAGAGATAGAACACAAACGGTTGTTGTAAACCAAACACAGTCCATTGGAGCAACTGTTAAATTAGGTGTGCCTCAGGGCTCTATATTAGGTCCTTTTTTATTTCTGGTCTATATAAATGACTTACCACCCACGGTAGATAACCTTTGTGATATTGTGCTATTTGCTGATGATACTTCATTAATTTTCAAGGTGGACCGAAAATCCGTCGATTACAGTAGGATAAACGCCACGCTGGTTAAAGTACTTAATTGGTTTACTATTAACAATTTGCTACTTAACGCTAAGAAAACTAAATGTGTTAGGTTCGTTTTGCCTAATGTTAGGCCGGTAGAATCTAGTATATTTCTAAATGATGAGTGTTTGGAGATGGTGGACAGTCACCATCAGATATATTGTAGCGGGCGAGGTACTCAAATATTTCGGAGCAGCATTACTTTTCAATAAATTCGTTACACTAGTTATGGTCAATAACACCAGAACATGCAATTTGTTATAAATATAAGAGCAGCGACCTTTCAATAAATTCGGAACATATAACGAGGTAAAAATATCAGAAAGCACAGAACGTCAAAGGTATCTACGCACTCAGGGTGATCATAAAGATCGGAACATTTATGGAAAATATAGCTTAAGTCTGTATCACACAGTTTAAATTCGTTACTATAATTATTATGCATGTCGATCTTTGGCATGACGTATTTATGTTTTGTTTGGAATTCGAATCTACTCGTGACGTGTACACGTCACGAGTAGATTCGACATGCATAATAATTATAGTAACGAATTTAAACTGTGTGATACAGACTTAAGGTATATTTTCCATAAATGTTCCGATTTTTATGATCACCCTGAGTGCGTAGATACCTTTGACGTTCTGTGCTTTCTGATATTTTTACCTCGTTATATGTTCCGAATTTATTGAAAAGTCGCTGCTCTTATATTTATGACAAACTGCATGTTCTGGTGTTATTGACCATAACTAGTGTAACGAATTTATTGAAAAGTAATGCTGCTCCGAAATATTTGAGTACCTCGCCCGCTACAATATATCTGATGGCGACTGGACAAGGCACTTTTCTTAGGGATAACTATAGACAAAAACTTGCAATGGAGTCCCCATATAGCAGTACTAACAGTTAAATTAAGTTCGGCAGCTTATGCTGTTAGGAAAATCAGGCAACTTACCAATGTTGAGACAGCTCGCTTAGTTTATTATAGTTATTTTCATAGTGTTATGTCGTACGGTATTCTGGTTTGGGGAAAAGCTGCTGACATACAGACTATATTCGTGTTACAAAAAAGAGCCATTCGTTCCATATATAACCTAAACTCCCGTGATTCCTTAAGATTACTATTTAAAGAAATTAGTATTTTGACAGTAGCGTCACAATTTATTTATGAGAATATTATTTATGTCATTAAAAATCAAGACTCTTTTGTTAAGGATTGTGATATACATAATTTGAATACAAGAAATAAAAATAAAATTGCTATTAAAAAATTTCGTGTCCGTAAGGTATATAAATCATTTGTTGGTCAATGCAATCATTTCTATAATAAATTACCTGACGAAGTTTTAAAGTTATCATTTCCAGCATTTAAAAATTACTTGAAAAAGTCGTTGATGTCGAAAGCTTATTATAGGGTCGAGGACTATCTAACAGATAAAAATGCTTGGCCTAAATTTAACACCTAAATAACTTAGTAATAGCTTAGTCAGAAAAATATGTAAACATTGTAGGTTATTGTCTAGGGGACACGGTTTCTGTAGGAGAATGTATCAAAACTATGTGGTTGTTTTGCACCGTCATGGGTAAGTATATGTATATATATATATATTTAATTATTATTATTATTACTATTTATGAGTTCATCTGAACATACTGAGTTTTGACACATTTTCCTGCTCAAATACGCATGAATATATATATTTTAATGTTAAATTCATTGTTTTATATAATGCTAGGTTAAGTTCTATAATTGTATAAGTAATTTTTAAAAAACGACTGACTGTTGAGTTTCTTGCGGCGTTTCTTCTCAGCAGTGGTCTCTTGCGAAGCGCTGGTAGATTTTTGACGTGTAAAAGTGCCCGTGCGGCCTACTTACTGAATAAACATCTTTTATCTTTTTTATCTTTTTTTTTACGATTTTTAACAACACTTAAACAATACGAGACCATCATTCAGAAAATGTCTTCCGGAAGGTTTATGTGTATACTAAGTTTAAATATCACCCGGACGGAGCCAGGGCGGGTCGCTAGTTGTACTTTATTACAAATTTAAATAAGTGAAATAAAAGACTTGAATTTTTTGCCGTGCTTTTTTTCAACAGCGGTATTCCCACGGGAAGCGCTGCTGGTCCCCAGGCATGTGAAGGCGCCTGCTGACAGGGCTTAGTTACTTACATAATAATCATTTTTAGGCCTACCTAGCCAAAATGCCCTTTCGGCTCATTTCATAATAAGATCACACAGTTCTTTAATGCCTAACTATGTGTACAGTCGTATACATAACTTTCCCCCTTACTAATAAACGTTGAGAAAGTATGTACAATGTTTTGTCCTTATCTGTCATTGTGACATTTGAATTTGACAGATAAGGACTAAACATTGTATAGCTATACCACCGTTACTCAACGTTTATTAGTAAGGGGGTTTATCTACACGCATATTATAAGTTTTCTAGAATACGTGAGAAACCTGTATCTGTGGTTGCCCTGTGCCTTAATGTTTACATTAAAGTATCGGTCACCGATACTTTAATGTGAACTTTAAGATGCACCCACATCGTAACCGATACTTTAATGACATGCAATATTTTAATATTAACATTAAAATAAAATTAAAAAAAGAGGAAGACTTGTTGTTAACCTATTGATAATTTTAGTAGGCTCTAGCTTAAGCGAATAAATAGATAAGATTTACACGGTTTCACCTTACCACAAAAACCACTTCTAGTTTTGGAATACTCTAATATAGGTACTAATTTATTTTACATTTATTTAAAAAAAGACTTACCTATAGACTAAAATAGATTCACTAGTTTCACTTTTTACATGAATAAAAAAACCGGATAAATGCGAGTTTGGAGGGTTCTGTACGATTCTTGTACGTTTTCCTATAATCTAAGGATAAAGAACTATTCTCTTTATATTTTTTCAAAAGTTCAGGCTCCGTAGTTTCTGAGAAAAACGGGGAGGGGATTTTTTTTTCTTAAATTACTTCGAAACTATTTATTGCAAAATTAAAATTACACAATATTCAAGATTAACAACGAGCTCTATCATCGGAGCACGTTGGCTGTGACAGACGGCCAGACAGACAGACAGACAGACACGCGAGTAATCCTGTAAGGGTTCCGTTTTTTTCATTCGGACGTTCGGATCACTGAAAACAGGACGTAATACCAAAATCAAACCTTTATAATTATTTTTTGTTCTAATTCAGGGTTCCTCTAATACGTAGAACAAGTTATTTGTAATTTTATTGTGTAGGCGTTGAATAAATGTATTATATTTTATTGTTCTTCTTTGTATTATATTCTTCTTTTGTCTATTCTATTCTTTCTTCTTCCTATTCCCTTAATTAACGAGGCTTGGTGATCCTGCTTCAATGTTTCGCGTCACGTTTGATGACGTTCGTTGCTTTAGTATCAGTTTATATGAGGAGATTGCGGCTTCCCGCGCTGCCTCGCCTGCGGGCCCCCGTGGACTCCATTGCCTCCTCGGCCTCCTCGGCCGCCGCCGCGTCCAACAACTCCCGGTAAGTCTTGTTTCGCACCACATCGACCGACAAGCCATGTGGCATCCTTACAGACTGTCTTTGTAATGCCTGTGAAAAAGAACGCATTTTTGTTACTGGGTGGAATTTAAAAGTGGGGCATGATGACACGCGAAATTTTCCCCGCGTGCTTGTAGCAATCCATTGACGAGTTGTGTTAACATTGCGGAGCCGGGAGATATTGCAGCCATATTGCAGCGATGCAATGTACCGCTAAAAGCATGCGGGCTGCACCAATGAAACTGCGCCTTAACAGTTGTGCGACAAAAAAAATAATTAGTCATACAAATCGCAAGAATTATTTTCAGCGCTCTACGGACTTTTTGACTTCGTCCTTTGCATGTTACTAAGGTCTGTTCATTCTTACTTGTCTTGTATAGTAAACAACATTCTAACCTCATAATGAACCTTTTTTGGCTAAAACAGCTCTTTTATCGTAAATAAAGTAAACTGAATAAACATTATGGACATCACTTGGCTAATGTATTGTCTGTGATTGCTTTATTTTGTTTAAAATAGCTGTTTCAGCCAAAAAATGTTCATTTTGAGGTTAGAAAGTTGTTTACTATATAAGACAAGTAAGCATGAACAGACCTTACTAGTTATTATTTGAAAGTTTTGGGTTTTAACACAAACATATAATAAAAAATATTGACTTTGCTTTAAAATATGAGTGTAAGAGTGTAAACTGTACCGTACTTAGGTTCAACTTTTTGAACTCCAACGAGCTTGGATATTTAACACGTTTTATTTATGTTTTCTGTTAAATTATCACCGAAATCACAACTCGTAAAGTCAGTTTACCTAGATTGATAAAAAATATGACTTTATACTGTGTACAGGAAAACTGACTGTTTTTAAAATAACCCGCATAGTAGGTACCTATTTGTCGAAGGTTTTTAAATAGTTACTACTTTCCTCTTTCTTATGTGGATATACGTTTCTCGATAGGATGCTAGTTCTTTAGCCATGGATTGGTTACTCGAGAATGATCTTTTGGTTTCATGTTTTTTTTGTAAGTCAAACAACAGTACGCTTGCAAAAATAATTAATTAAACTAAGGTCTGTTCATTCTTACTTGTCTTATATAGTAAACAACTTTCTAACCTCAAAATGAAACTTTTTGGCAATAACAGCTCTTTTATCGTAAATAAAGTAAACTGAGTAAACATTTTGGACATCACTGGGCCAATTTATTTTCTGTGATTGCATTATTTTGTTTAAAATAGCTGTTTTAGCCAAAAAAAGGTTAATTTTGAGGTTAGAAAGTTGTTTACTATATAAGACAAGTAAGAATGAACAAACCTTGTTCTTAACAGTATATTTTAAAAAATCTTACCATGCTCTTCCTCTTGACTTCTGTTTTCAGTTCTTGGAGTTTTTCATTATTTTTACGGCGTAGAAGTCCACACTATAGAATCAAAATTAATATGTGAATTATTAGGCTAATAAAATAAAATAAATAATTAAATATCCGGAGGACAATCTCGCACAAATAGACATAGCCCCCACCTAAGCTCTAAGCTTGAACTACGGGTCTAGTATGAATATAAACATACTTATTATTGGAAATCCATACTTAAATATATAGAAAACATTCAAGGCTCAGAAACAAAAACTCGCGCTCATCACACAAACATTTGGCCGGGACCGGTAGTTTCGTAGGCTGGGTCACTACCGACTACTAACTAAATGCGCCGTCAACTTAGTTCAGTCTGTGAGCACTTAGATTCTAAGTACTCACAGACTGAACTAAGTTGACGCAGACTGACAGACTGTACTAAATCTAAGTCTTATATCTTATATGGTGCTTCGGGTTTTAATTTCTGTCTCATTCGCTCTTATTAAGAGTGTATGAGAGCGAGTGAGAGATAAGTACAAACCCGAAGCACCTTCTAAGAGTTACGAGTATCGCACTGTACTACACTAGTGACCTGCCCTCGCTTCGGTTCATGTGACTTTTCTGTAAAACCCGAACATAAACCAGAATAAATTATTAATAAAACCTTCCTTGATAAGTTATCTAACTGATGGTGAAAACCGCATGAAACGTTGAGTAGTTTTTGAGATCGAAAACATACAGACAGACGCGGTGGGGGACTTTGTTTCATAATAATGTAGTGATTTAAGAGTAATGAATGCAGGTGTACATTTCTTTGCATCGTGCCCAGTTTTCATTGCTCAAGCCGTGTATTCATTGCAAAAATTCCGAGCGGATTACCAGTGATGGGGAATAGGCGCATAGAAAGATAGCCAGTTGTCATAATGGCAGGGTTCTGAGGCTTGTCATTTGTTGACAAGTACAGTCAGCTACAACTTTCGCGTCAGTGTTGCCAAATATTAACTTGATGGTACTAATAAAACAATTATGCAAATGATCGAGGCTCCTGAATGGCACACAACACCAGATTGGATTTTGAAAAGGAAAATTGATTGTCAATTAGATGTGATTCACGAAAAGAGCCAACAGATACGAATAATATGTAATTGTACTCATGGCTTTCAATGAATATTAAGTTTGCCTCCAAAAGTTTTTTTTGGCAGACACCTTGTTCTGAAGATTATCATCATTTTCCCCTATCCCATCCCAATCATTTGATCTTTTTCTTGGTAACCCATCATTTCATCGAACGCTATTTTCTGCTGAAACCATGATGTTTTCAGGATACATTGAACAATCATTACGTAGTTTAGGTTAGGTTAGACTTGTGACTTCCAATAACTCATGCGGCGAGAAATGCCTTTAGATGAAATAAAAATTCTGCGTAATGATACTATACGTTTGTTGAAGGGTGTTTCGATAAAATATTAGGTACCCCTTTTTCTTCTTACCATCACTATCAGGGGCCTGTTTTATAAAGCTACAATTTACAAATTATAGGTGACAAGGTTGACACAACCTCGACCAATAACGAACAGCCATTTGAGCAGTGCTGCCAGTTTAGACCTGTAAAATTGTTACTTGTAGCTTTATAAAACGTGCCCCAGCTGTCATTGCAATATTCACTCCTTTGTTTTTAGTCCACTTCCCACAGGATCCGGCTGCTAACAATGCTCTATACGGGGCACGCCCTAACCCTGTCACTTATTATGGCTATACATTTAATATGGCTGCGTTTATCGCGTGACCAAGTTTGGATAAGGCATCCGTCACCTTCTGACACGAAAATAAGTAAGAGACTGACGGATGCTTTATCCACATTTGACACACGATATAGACGCAGCCATAATAGGCCCGCAGGGCCCGTATAATATTCGCCTTTATCGCGCTGGATAAAGCATCCGTCACCCTCGCACTTACATATTGGTCAGAAAGTGACAGTGGTTTTATCCACGGTTATCCATTACAGTACTGACGATAATAATAAAATACCTCGCGAAGGGCCAACGCAATGAGAATCACGATGAGGAGGCCCACCAGGGCCGCGGCGATGATTATCCACAGAGGAACTGAAGCCTCTTGCAGAGTCATAGTAGTTGTCACACTGTAAAAAGATGATTAGAATGTTCAATTACTTGATTGTATAAAGATAGTCATCTAATTTATTTTTTTCCATACAGACAGAATCTTCAGTGGCCCTGGACTTCTATTCTACTGGGTAAAACCATATTGCTTTTGACTTGCTATCGTTTTTTTTTTAATTTGGCAGCCATTACTGTCAAGAAGAAGAGCTATCGTAACGTTGAAAATATATCACACGACCAAGGTTTTATGTTTTTGCCCTGCCAGTGTCCTGTTACTTGGAGTTTACCTCAAGCCCTTAACTGGCTAAGTTCGTATTTTCTCATAGAAAAACACCTGGAAAATCCTTACTTAGTGCAATCCTAGGGTACCCAAGGAATACTCAAAATTTCAAGTCTCTAGGTCCAGTGGTTTAGGCTGTGCGTCACCTGAGGGCCCTGCCTAGATGCATTGAATAGAATAGAATAGAATAGAATAGAAATGCTTTATTCGGTGCTAAAATAAAATAAAAATGTACATAAACAACAGCAAACCATAAAAAGTAGAGTAGGTAACACAAACTTAGAGTACTTAATCTAAAATTAACACCGAAAAGGTTGCCACTCAGCATGGTGTCAGGCTTACTAGCCTTGACGCTGGTTTTCAGGGCCGCCGGGTTGAAGAGAGAGAGGAGAGCACTCCATTCGATTCGGTTTTAAGCCAATCGCGTCACTGGTAGATCACGTGATACGAAAAGTCACGTGATCTACCAGTGACGCAATTGGTTTAAAAACGAGACGAATAGAAACGCTAATTAGCGCAATGCATCTTGGCAGGTCCCTCTGTTAGTCAATCACTCAGTCACGGTGCTGTTATATATAGATATTCAGGTTACTTAAAACAATCTAATGAATTACAGATCTTAAAGTTCGCATTCATCTTGAGTTCTTGATTAGGTTAGTAAAGCTGACTGAGAGAGCAAGATATACATATACGCAGTATTCCAACTAAAAACGATGTCGTTTGTTTTTACTACATGTGTACGCGTTCTATAAATAGTTACCAAAATGTCTTGAAGGCGATTTATCTTATACCAAAATATTTCAATGAAATAAACTTACCTTTTTGTCATGACAGGAGTTGTAGTATCAAAATGTAGATCAACACTTGTTAGGACTGTTGCATTGGACTGCTCATCGAGAAGGAAATTCTCTAAAAATAATATTATTTGGATTATAGTTAGCTTTTATAAGCAGTTACAGTGGTTCAGTATTTCAGCCTATTGACATATCGCCTATTGTATTTGAGACCAAAGTATTTTTAAGGTGACTATTATTTCAAAACATTATTAATATCGATTGTAAAACTGATGAAGAGAAGTCGGACAAGGATCGAACCCTAAGGAACCCAGGTAACATTTTCAGCATTTGCCAAAGAAAAAACATTTATCAAAACCTTTATTCATGTTAATAATGTACAATTAAACCAACGAAGTAAGTGACTCTAAGTAAAATGAGGATTGCGAGGCTGAAAATTTTCTTAAAAAATGCGGTAGCGTTTAATTTTAAGTACGTCTACTAAGACTGATTTTAGAATTTTTGATTATGTTTCAGATATAAAAAACTAGGTTTGTACGTTTTCCTTTCCAAGAAAATATTACTTGGACAGAAATAAATGAAAAAGAAAAACAAACGGAAACGTACAAGCCTTACACGCGCGAGTCGAATGCCAAGCTTACGAACGGTGCTAGTACGGGAGGGCACTATATGTGTAGTGCACACTGCAGGCGGGAGAGGAGAGACGTGGCGCCTTCACTCCAGGCCCCGACTGCGTTCAACTCGCGCGCGGACTGTAGTTTTTCATAATTCAAAAATCTTGATTAAGGGGTGAGAAAATTTTTGACAGCTACGCGATTTAAGCGTTGCCTCAATCCTCTTGAGTATGAGACCCTGTGGTTACTAAAGTATTTAAGTTCATTATCTTTTTAGATGGATTTATGTCCACAGACTTGGATATATTTAATAAAATGGCATTTTTCAGATAAAATACAGTTGAAAATATTTGGTACCAATGGCTTAATAACGCTAATATTTACTTAATTCTTCCTGCGTTGATCTATATGCTCGTACGTACCCAAAGCACCCGGTTGTGAAGAGATCTGGATGATGACTGTGATCGTGTCCTTGTTGAATAAATTTCCAAAATCACAATCAAGCGTGAAGTTATCTTTGGTCTCGGAGTGTGGGCCGAGGTCACACGGTATGACTTGTGAAGATTCTCTTCGGTATATCTTTAAAAAAAGACAAGTTCAAAGAGTAGTTCGATAAATGATGAAGTAACACGAATAACTAACTATTAGTTGAAATAACTGTTTAATTGATATTAGAACCAACATTATAATGGTGAACCCTTCTTTTAGAGCTGTTATCTCTTAAACGGCTAAACCAATTTTCTTGAAACCTAGCGTTCTTTAAAAAATACTGCGTCCAAATCGGTTCAACGTTTGGAAGCTACGATACGCAGACGCACAGACATAATGCTTGCTTTTATGAAAATGAGTTGGGCCGCCTAGAGATATCTGGGGTGTTATGTATGTATGTAGTAATACTTACTTGTATCGGGAACTCATATTTGACATAAGGCTCCTTCTTCAACCAGATCTTACATTGAGGACCTACCCAGTTGGTTCCATGGGTATTTGTTATCTGAAATATTGTCATTCTCATTTTAAAATCGAGTAAGTGTTAGTTACTGACTTTTGCGAATAAACGGTCAGTAGGCTTTTGTTATATTTTTGAAACATTTTATAGTGTTTATATTCACTCAGTCGGTTATTACTTTTCCTAAAAAAGCTGATAGTTAGCAGTGTGTATTCAAGTAAGGAGTATTTGAACCCAATCACAGAGCAAAGATATCTAAGGCCGCCATTCGGAACAGCGGCGCGCGCGTACCTACAGTAGGGCTTTGTTATTAGCGTTCAAACGTATAGGTACGTACTCGTAGGTAAGTATCTATATAGCGAAAACTTAGGCGTGTACGCCGCACCCTTGCTGCACCCGATAATGCACGCTGGAACGCTCCGCGGTACGCGTCGCTGTTCCGTATTTAGGGTCTAAGAGTTGATCGGATGGAGCGGAGTAGGAATGTGGCAACTGGATCTCAGATGTCCAAAGATAAAATGAATAGATTATAAGGTCGCTTACAGAGTACTTACTGTGTATTTATGTTGTATTTTGATTCCAATATCGCGAATGACTACTTTTGTGATACTCATTATTTCTCCTTGGTCAGATTTTCTACAAAAAAATGATAAATGTTAATAAGATTAGGCTCACCAGCGTTTGACCCGCTCATCCAATATTACGAAAAATATAGTATAATAAGATGACAAATAACATCTTTCGGAGCATTCTGTTGGAACCTTTACTAAGTTTCTTACTCGTATCGAATAGTTATCCGATTCCTCACCACACTTTCCACACACTTTCACATTTTTTTGTGCCAAATGGCATAGGGGGTTCACCAACAGTCGCAACGAACGGTATTTTGCTACATGAGTCCTGCGGATTCCTGTTATATTCACCAGATCTTGGGTCTACTTTGTAATACCCACGCAGCGTCTTCCAGAACGCGGTAGCTATTCAAGATGTCTTTGGCTACACCAGCAATTCATTTTACTTCTACATGCAATGCACCCTGTATATCACCACTAAGTTCTGGCAATGTTTTAATTAAAGTCGTAGTCGTAGGTCTCACCCAAGGTTTGCCACAAGAACTAGTCCTGCGCTGCTTGCAACCATTAGTTTCCCGCAACCTTAGCTTAGTCACGTCGTCGGTCCACCGTATTAGAGATCGATCCACGCTGCGGCCAAAGTCACCAACATAGCCCTAAGAATTGCAAGCCTTTTGTGGCAGTTGGCGGGGCACATCTCGCAGAACAGATGGCCGATGGGGTCAAAGACTTCTCGCGTGGCGTGCTCGTACCGGCAGGTTAAGCTAATTACTAATCAACATTTAAATATATAAATAAAACTACTTACATACTTAACAGAATTAAATGAGGCCCTACACAAGATGCTTAACGCTATCAAAAACGATTTTTGAAAACTGTCAAAGTGTACGGAACTGACATAAGCGTTTGACATGACCATCTGGCAGCTTATGTCAATCCTATACATTTTCGAAATCTCGCCACGAATCTTGTCTAGGGCCACTGTGGGGCTAGACAAGTTGCCATCGAAACCGAACATTAGCGTTAGGTGATCACCTGTGATGACACTGACTCAGTTGACAGTTTCTTCGCATAGTTACCGCCCTTGGATACCGACGTTTATATTGTGATAGTGCTCGTGATGAATTAGACCGCGTAACGACAGTAGTTGTCAAAACTATGACTTTTTGATTAGCGCGAGTGATAGTGATCACTTTACAGCATGTCAGTTGTAACGAGTGATATATCACGTGACTATCTTACGTCAATTCCATACATTTTTCAAAGCGACAGGTGATCACCTAACGCTAGCGTTTGGAAAGAGGCACTCGATTGTTAACCCTTACCCATCGATCCTGACTCCTCTGCTAGTATGAGTAAGCGGTATTTCAACAGACGTGCTGTTGGCCGGAACCTCGTTCATGTCGCATCGGTTGAACACATCCACATTTACAACCACTGGTCTACTTTTGCTTGTTAGTTCTGTCATGTCGAGGGTAATGGCGGTCTCGCTGCCGATGTCCTAAGAAAAATAAGCAGGCCGATTTAATAAAGTATATTTTATTAATCTGGTTTTTTTTTTGCTTAGTGCTTCTCCGAGGAATCGGGGCTTCTATTCTAGTCGGTCAAACTATATTATCTTTGACATGCTATCGTATTGTCAACGTTACGATTACTCTTATTTACTTGCCAGTGAAGGCGGATGAGTTAAAAACAATACGATAATATATCAAAAGCATTATGGTTTTAACACGTAGACTAGACGAGCCACTTTAAGGTCGACTTGCCGGTATTTATAACGCTTTAATAACTATGAACGCTGGTAGAGGGCATGATCAGAAGTAGACTTGTTCATTTTGTTCTGATTCGGCTCCAAGTTACGATGCAAATGTTTGTTTGTATGATAGCGACGTGTAAAAGTTGAAGTTTTATTTGACGTATTTAAAACAAAGTCGCTGGAAGTCGCTACAGAACAAACCAGTTTTAATGATTTTTGTCCAACTAAGTACTTAAAACCAATAAAAGTGAATCTGAATCTGAAAGCAGGCCTCACTTGAACGCTCTATGTTAGTAGTGTCAAGTTAGATTATTTAAATATATAGGTTATTTATCACAATATAAGCATATTTACAAAAATACAGCTGCATTTACATCGCGATTTTTGTTACCCTCTTATTCATAAACACACAGTAGCTAAAGTGTGCTTAAAATATGTTTTATCCTTATATGTCATTCTGACATTTCCAATTGACGGAAAGTTTCAACGCATACTTTAACTAAAATAGGTCTATATTGGGTTAATGAATAAGAAGCACGTTGTTTCATCTGAGGAAAGCGGGTTTGCCATACTTGTCCAAGGATGGATGGGAAGGATGCACGTGGACGTTGTCTCTGAGTGCGTAGCTGTCACCGCTAAGCTACGCCGTAGTGTGGGTGTCTATACGCGTTACAACTACAGTCCGCGCGAATTGAATGCCGTCGGGGCCTGAGGTGAAGGGCGCCACGCCTCCTCTCCCGCATGCACTGTACACTGTATATTGCCGTCCCGTACTATCACATTTCTAAGCTCGCATTCAAATCGCGCGTGTACTGTACAAGTATGGCAAACCCGCTTACGTGAGATAAAACAACTGTAACTCTATAAGCATGATATTTGGGACTCGTAGTGTTCCTAAAGATTTTTTAAATTCAACAGAAACGTCTGTTACGAAATTCTAAACTATATTAAAGCGAAAAAATTTCGTCGGTCTTAGGCAGGATCGAACCTAAATCTCCTCTGGCTCTCCGGGCCGATGCAGGCGCATTACCAATTACGAGTATGCCACCAAGACCCTACTTAACATACCCTCCGAGTATGAAAAAGCAAGCGATTACTAATTTCGTGGATCTTAAGTAGGGTCTTGGTGGATAATTGGTAATGCGCCTGCATCGGCCCGGAGAGCGAGAGGAGATGGAGGTTCGAATCCTGCCTAAGACCGACGATTTTTTTTCGCTAAAATATAGTTGTCGTGTTCCTACCCAGGACTTGTTGCTTGCGAGTGCCCGCGGCAACTTGCACGTGCGTACGTGCTTGTTCTCCGATCCAGGGCACAGCGCTGGCGCACGATTCAGCGAGACGTCGCCAACGACGACCACTCTTGCGCATGGCCGGTACGCGGCATCCCCTTGCCCGTTCGACACCACCACTTGCAACGTCTCTGATGTAGATGAACCCGTCTCGTAGGGTGACCTGCTCATACCAACAAAATTAGATCTAAGAACCTTGGTGATCAAGTGGTAGGGTGGCTACTCGTGATCGTAAGGTACCGAATTCGAACCCCTACGGTCGCCAATGAGCTTTTCTAACTCAATTTGATAAGATTTTTTTTGCAAACAATCACTCAGTTCACCTGAAGGCAAAGGCACATACATCGAGCGCAGCGCAGTTTTCAATGCCAAAGCAGTCTTTAGACGTGTTGGAGTAAAATCGAATTTGTGATATTTATAATTAAGCGAAATAAACGTTTTTTTATTTCTATTCCTATTTCTAAAATAATGAACACCACATAATCTCCGCAAGCGTGTCCTCTGCGCTCAGACATTTGATTGTATTCTTAAGACTACAATTTATACTGCCGTCCTAAGCTAATAGGCAGTAACTAAGATAAACCTCCAGTAGAAATATGAACCTTATTTCTAACAGCATAGGTGATTGAATTGAAGATACTGCTTATTGGCTTAGGAGGACAGAATATTAAGACTACAAACAAATGCGTTGTGAACCCTGAGGACCAAATCCAGCCTCCTTCTAGAATGGCAACTTACCCGGCGGAGGTGTCGACTGCGACGCTGAGCTTTGGTATGCAGGTAGTGCCCTTGCACTCCGCCGCACGCAGTGACAGTGAGTCTGTCAGCACGCTGTGGCAGCTAAGAGTCCCAGCGGACGGCTCGAACCTTGTGGCCTTTGCGGGATCATTCAATAACGTCACATTCAGACTTAATAGAATATCTTGGTCGTAATCACCATCCTGGAATTGTAATATCAAATGACAGTGACGTTGAAGATGTGGATGTAGTATGCTTCCTGTATATATTGCATTATTAATCCTGTTTAGGAAACACAAAGCATATGTTAACAGATTTACAATAGCGCATATTCATCATAAAAAAAAACATTCTTCATAATATTCGTATTATTTTCAAGGTCACAATGGTTCATTTACACACCAGTTTCCACTGTTTCCACTGCCTCCACGACCTCTTACCGGCCTAGGCCGGCAAGCTAAGTATGAAAATCCATTACTGGCCGCTCTTGGCTGCCGTAAATGCTTGATTGAGAAAAGCAATATTATAAACCTTGGCCGAAAAATATCGTTACTGGACTCATTTTATTAGCGTGGCCTAGAATTCGGTTCGACTCTCGCTCGTCCAGTAACTGCTTGTTTGCTTGCCTGTACAATAATGTAGTATATTACCTCTGGCGTCAATACTGTAATGGGACGGCAAAGGTCGTTTCCACTTGTCGTCGTCTCGTTGTACTCGTATTTGCGATTTGTTACGTGATCAAAAGTAGCGTCAGGATGCGTTATCTGCACAGTAACTTGTACGCCTAAAAGTATGAATAATATATTGCAGCATATTGGATATTACTTTGTTTAATTTACATTCAGTTTTACTTACTGGCAGTTACGGCATCAAGTTTAGGATCAGAAAAATTCGATTTTAGGCAGGATTTAATTATAAAACTCTTTTTGTCAGGACGTCCCTGAAACAATAATGAATGTGTAGATATTTATGTCTATCTTTTATGATAATTATTTAGGACTATATTAACATAGCGGGTGGTTAAGTTGACTTAGTTCCCCAGTGCTTGGTTCTTCCGTGATAAACACGGCGAAAACCTGGAGCGATCACCGCATGGTACGTGGCATATGCAATATCAAGGTTAAGCTTGAAAGAGCTCGACTGATGAAGTCTACGATCCAGCCAGCACCGATTCAACTCTAAAACCCCGAAATCTTTTAGCTGAAACTCCATAACAGTATCAAATGCCTAGGGAGTGACATGGACGATTGTAACGACGGGTTTGTGGAAACTGTCCATGCGGCGGGGTCTAGGTTTTTTAAGACCTTCCGTACAAACAGAACCAAATTGCTCTCGGATTAAACTCTAAAGCTAATGGGGAAGAGGCGTAGGATGATTCTACTGTCTTCAGGGGTGTGTTTCTCTCAACAACGACGGACGGACGGACGAACGAATGATTGTCTAAGCGGCGAGTTTAGGTAGTCCCGTCAGAGCGAACAAAACACATTTTAACGCGTGTATTCAATTTGGCACCATGACTTCTCGAACGTATAAGGCTGCCTAATTAACAATGCAGGCGCTAAAATGTGTTTTGTTCGCTCGGACGGGACTACTTAAACTCGCCGCTTCGATTCGCTCGTCTGTCCGACCGACCGCCGTTTTTTGAGAGAATAACACCCCAGGTGCTGCTTGTCAGTACCGGCGGCTCAATAGACAGATTTCTAAATCTCTGAAATGCGAAATACGCCGATTTAGTAGGGATTGTATTAAAGAGGCGATTAAGCACAACAAAGGCTCCAAAGCGTTCGCAAGAAATCTGTCTATTAGGCAAAACCAGGTGGCAAACCTGAAACCGAGGACGGCGGGGTCGATTCACCCAAACCGGAGCTATTGAAAGAGGTCTAGAAGTTCTATGGACAGAGTTATACACATCGACCCGCTAACCCGTTACCGATATAGCTGATGACCCGAGAGCTAGATTGGCGCGGCACTATACCGAAGACATCCCGGAAGTCAGTCTGAGCGAGATTAGTATAGCTCTCAAACAGCTCAAGAACGGCAAAGCCCAAGGTGATGATGGAATTGCAGCTGATCTTCTGTTTGATTCCTTCATTCACGAAGGGAAAATCAGCGGCCTTGGTATGGTTGCGTTTATCACGAGACAAAGTGTGGATAAAGCATCCGTCACTCTGGTACTTACATACTGGTCAAAAAGTGACGGATGTTTTATCTACATTTTCTCACGCAATAAACATGAGCATGTATGAGGTCCAGTTTAACGTTTACCTTTAGTTTCGATTCAAGCCTGGCATATACGGTGATAGATGGTATACAATGGTACATGATTACTGTATCGTTGCCAGGTGCACCAATCGCTAGATCTGAAAATAATAAAAAACTTTATACCTATTAAGAGCTACATAAAGTTGTATTTACATAGAAATGCGACAAGTCCTAAAAAGAACTTCGAGTTTCGGGTAAACCGTTCGACTCGAATCATAGGTGCATGAGCAAACCCAAACTTGTTGATTTTATAACTGTCTAAATTACAGAATCATGTACTCCAGAAAGTTGGTTAAAACATGTCAAAAATTAGCTTCGGTCCCCGACTTTGTCTGTGTAAATTTCGATAATTGTTATTTCTTCGAGAACTTTTAAATTTGAGGATCAAAAATATCTACATAACTTTGATCCTTAAACATTTTTGATGTATACAAATTTGGACTTCATTTTTGAATCATCCTTTTTGACAATAAGTTTTGAAGAAGATGATAACTTGCCATTGCAGGTCTTTGCGGCGTTCTTCAAAGGGGAGAGACTGAGGCCGAAGCTCTGGACGTGTTCGGGCTGAAACCTCTGAATCGCAGGAACTTGCTTCTTGTTACTGGCGAGCACAGATCCCGGATACAAGTACACCGCGCCTTTACCGTCGTCTTCGTATGGAGCAGCAATTACTATTTCTAAAACCACCAAAAAAGATTTAATATACACACATCAAAAATGGAGAAATACTGGAAAAGGGCCGAATTTTAAGTACCCGAAACCGACGTGCATGCATGACTCTATGTATGAATGTGGAAGAAGCGAAAGAGATTTATCAGGATCGTAGCAGGTGGAAAGAAGTGGTCTCCGTTTACCTCTTTGGTAAACAGGCGTGATTTAATGTATTTATGTATGTACATCATAAATGGAATCCCATTGAATCACTGACACTCATTTAATCGACTGTATAATTTTATCGAATTTCATTTCATCGAAATCTAATTTCTGCCGAAACTTTATTGGTTTTAGGTTATCTTAGCCATGGGCTACGTAGGTTAGGTTATATTTAGACCTGTGACCGCCCGAAAATTATACTTGCTGCACGTGTAAGTAATTGACTATCGATGAAATGAAAATTCGGGGTTTATATTGACTGACATAATTATTTTTAGTCATAATATGCCTTAGGTCATAATCATCGCAAGTCATAACGTGTTTTTTTAAAGAAACTGTTACTTTTTCAGGATTTTTATAAATCAAACCTAACCTAACCTAGTCTTGTCTACACGTTAGATATTTCAGAACTTATGAAAAGTTTACAGTTTCAGCGATATAAAAAATTATGACTATCAAAAATTATGTCAACAATTATATTATGACCAATAAAATTATGGAAAACAAAGGGTTCCCGAAAATTCGGCATAAGACATTCTATGAAATGAGTGTCGCTGATTTGTAAAAATGTATAGGGTTCAAAACTATCCCTACATTATTTTGGTATTAAGCATTGTACCGCAATGCAAACAAAACATTAAATTAAAAGAAAAAAAAGAACGAAAGAAAAAAAAAAACATTTTAATCGTGACAAATAGACATACGCGACATGCGCATTTTGCGGGTGGTAGGACCTTGTCCAGGGTCCGTCCGGATCGTCACCACAATCTTATATCCATTAACCTACCGCCAAACAGCAGTGTTCGCATTGCTGTGTTCCGGTGTGGGGATAAGACAGCCGGTGAAATGACTAACATAGAGGCATTCCATCTTAGTCCTCAGGGTTGGCAACGCATTTGCAGTCTCGTGAATGCGAATGTCTATGGGCCACAGTTTCCACTAAACATCAGAGGGCTCAGACAAGATGCACTACGCTAACTAACGTTTCTATTCGATTCGTTTTTAAACCAATCGCGTCACTGGAAGATGACGTGATACGAAAAGTCAAATGGTCTACCAGTGACGCGATTGGTTTAAAAACGAATCGAATAGAAACGTTAGTTAGCGTAGTGCATCTTGTCTGAGCCCTCAGAGGGCCCTGCAAAGATGCACTACGCTAACTAACGTTTCTAACGGCTTTCATTACTATTAATGTGGTCACAGTTCTAACCTAACCTAACCTAGTTAGAAGAAATTGATTAAAAATGCATAATAACATGGTTTATAATAGTTATAATAAATGAGTGTTATGTTATACGATCGTATGCCTGATGAAATTATACAATTGGTTTTTATGCTAAACGTTCATTATGCTTTTCTTGGTTAGTTAAATGAAATTATACAAAACGTTTTTAGACTAATTGAAGCGCACCCATATTTACCATCGAGTCCATCTTGATCCATGTCGCCGATGTTTGCGATAGCGTAGCCAAAAAACCCACCATCCCTTGGCCCATCGATTTTCTTTTTGTACGTCATCTGTAATTAATCGATTTTTTAGTCAGATATCATAGACAAGATACATAATGCTTACGTTAACGATCTTCAGAAAGTTTCAAAATGTATGGAATTGATACGAGTATAAGCGATCGACGCGACCGTCGGGCGACTTACTTCAACCCTATACATTTATTCATTTTGTTTAGTTTTTATTGCAGAAAAGAATACACTTAATAGACAAAAGTCGAACTTAATATCGTTAATAATTTTATTATTTATAGGATCACTCGTGCGTCTGTCTGTCTGTCCGTCTATTACAGCCGATTTGCTCCAAAACTACTGGACCGATCGAGTTGAACTTTGGTACACATTTGTAAGTCAGTGACGGACGCGTAACGTAAATAAATGAATTTTGGACAAGGGGGCAACTTTTGGGGGGTAAATTAGGAAATTTAAAAAAAAAAGTTTTGCGAACCTTATTGTGTGACATGTCAAATGAAAGAGCCTATTGTGAGCATCTCAAATATATATTTTTTATAATTTTAATATAAACAGTTTTTAAATTATTTAAGAAAATAGGCGAAAATTGACCCCCCCCCTTATCTCCGAAACTGCTGGCCCTAAAATTTTGGAAAAAATATGGAAAATAGTTCTTCACCTATAGATTACACGAAAACCTATAAGAAGTTTGAGCGCTTACATACATTCGCAATTTCCCTATGTTACTTTGAATAACTGAACGTTAACTTCCGTTAAATCTTCCGAAATGTAACGCTTTAACGTTTAACGTAGTTTACTTTTCAAGTAACGATTAACGAAGTTAATTATTTGATTAACGGTGCCAAGCTATTCTGTCGTCCTACGCAAAAAAGGCACATCTACTATATGAATTGTGTTGAAACTCCCAACCTTACTATAACCCTTGAGAGTTCAATATGCTTCTATGAATTAATTGCACCTGTGCCTTTTCTGCGTACAGGTGAGGGCAGTACGAGTATGATAAACACCAGGAAAATTGGGTTGGTCACTTACTTTAGCACTGCTTGTACTGGAAGGAAAGTAGATATATACTCTGCCCGTATGGTACCGATGCTCGTCGGCGAAGAACGCCGGCGCGCCGATGAGGATTGCACTCTTCGAGACGGTCAGCTTCGCAGAGCACAGCGATGCACCAAACAAGGAGCCAAATGAGTTCGCATCTACATCATTTTCTTTAATATACCAGTGGGCATTGAATGACTTATGTGCACTGATTTTTACGTCGGATCGGAAAAATAACACCTGAAATGGTAGGCCATGTTTTAATTAACAATTTTTCATTGATACACTATTGATTCGTCTATTTATATAGACGGATGCCCTCAGTTACTAGGGGGCAAGATTTTTGCTTTATGCATGAATTTATAATGTATGTTTGAATTGCAATAAATAAATAAATAATTTATTTATGTAAACTCTTATTGTATTGTAGGTACTCGGTGACGCGCTCTTATTAAATAAATGAGGTTAGGTTAGACTTTGGACCACATAAAATTGTAAAATAGTGCGGCAAGAAGTATCTTTTTTGCGAAATAAATGCGAAGTTTGTAAAATGATATAGTTTGCCAAATGACTTGGCAAAACATTAATGAACCGTTTCATGGACATCAGGGGATTTTGAGGTTATAATGTCAATTTACAGGAAAATCCACGAAATGAGCGTGGCTTCACAATAAACCTTCATGTCCTCACCTTTCCGACGCCTTCTTCGCCGTATGGAGTGCTTATAGCAAAGTGCATTCTGTCAGTAAAGTAATAGCCGGATGCTATACTGTATCCTGGAATGAACACGAATATTAATTAGCTTTTTCTTAATTCTTTTCTTTCTTACATAGTACAGAGAAGGTTGAGGTTAGGTTAGGTTAGGTTAGGGTCCTTTTAAGTATGAGAATACCTGTGTCAGGAGACCCCGCACTCTCATAAATAGCATACGTACATTTTAGAACCAAAAAAAAAGTTAAATCTTATGAAACTAAGTAACAAATTTCTAAATTATATTATAAAAAAATAATTACAAATTGTGTGTGTTTGTGTGCGTGTGTGCGTATGTGCGTGCGCGCTTACGTGCGCGCGTGTGTGCGTGTGTGTGTGTGTGTGTGTGTGCGTATGTGTGAGTGTATGAAAAGTAGTGCTGCAAAAATGGTATCCACTAAGCTCCACCTATATGTCGTACAATCAACATCATAAATAAGTGATCATTAATGTACCTTGTCACTTTAACGTCGTGTTTGAAATGTCATACAAAATTGTGAAACTATTGAAAGCGACAAGGTACATACATGATCACTTATTTATGATGTTGATTGTATTTACCACCTATAGGAAGTGCGACGCTGGTTTTCTGTGGACCCAAGGACTGGTTTTACTAGACAGCATAATTATATTGCATTCGCTTCTCCCCTCAAGTCAAACAATTCGTTTATTTTAAAATTTCTGATGCGGTCTTTTTACAGAAAAAACAGTTACACTTATTCCTCCCATTTTATTTCTTAAAACAAAATGTACTGCCACAGATTTGACTCTTCTCTTAAAAAAGGCCTATAATTATCTGACGAGGCATATATGTTTATATATATAAAAATCGTGATGCGATGATGCGATGATGCGATGATGCGATGATGCGATGATGCGATGATACGGTGATACTAGGGAGTTATTATCAGCCTTACCGAAGTTAAAACTGACTTTTTCTTGACTTTTGTACCCGTTGATTAGGTCTGGAGCCGTGACGTGGTAAGGTTTCTTGTACGTCATCACCCGGCCTGCAAAAATAATGTTTATATTAGGTAAGTAATTTAATTATAGCACAGGGATAGGATTTAAGAGGATGCCACACGAGTGTTGCTTGTGCGTTGCGTTGTCGCCACTACGTTAATCTACATATAAATCAGACCGACATGGCACACGATGCGTTGAAACACTTGCGTCGCTCTATCTTGAAATCACAGCGTGTGGCATCGCTAAAAGTGGCTGTAGGATGAGTACGAGATAGAAGACCGAGCCGAAGGCGTTACCTTCTGCTATTTGAATCACCAGTACTTCCACAAATTGTGTACCCGCATATACCTTTCGTCGTTTTATTTTAGCTTGGGAGGTAAGGAGTTTTAGAGACGTAACCTTTTCGATAAAATGATCCAATAGGTTGTTCAGTTAAAGTTAATTTAAGGTTCGGCTACACTGACGCTTGAAATAAGCTGCGGAACGTTTGCGAAATAACGTGACGCGTCTGCTCATCAACAGCGGTATGGTTTTCACCCAGGGCCTCTATTATAGGCGGTAAAAACCATTATCATCTTTGACTGGTGGCCGCCATTACTGTCAAGTAAATAAGGGCTATTAAAACGTTGACAATACGATAGCAGGTCAAAGACGATATAGTTTTTACCGCGTAGAATCTTGGCCCAGATTCTAGTGAAGTGTCCTAGAAGCAAGACTATACGAAGTAATATAATAGTCTATGGTCACCAACTTGGCTAATCGCAAAATAAAAAAGAAACAAGAAATAAAGGAACAGTAAAATTGCTTACCAGATGCCAAAGCAGGACTGCCAACGCGAACTGTGTGGTCGTCTGCGATGTCTATGCTCCACCCAAACGAGTCCGTCAAATTTTCTATAACAGTAAAAAAAATATAGGGAATGGTTTTGCTATAGTGATTTGACTTACCTTAATATGACAGACAAGCGGATACGCAGACATACTGACAATATGTATATGTTTGTCTGTGTGTCCGTGTGTCTGTTTGTCGCATCGTAGCTCCCAAACGGATATACCGATTGCATGGTAAATATTTTTATTTGTTTTCTTTTGTTATAATGTAAAATATTTAAACATTGTAAATTTCACTGACAGCATGTGAAAATTTGGAGAGTTTTAAGATAATATATTATTTATTTTATCTACATGCATATCATAACTTCCCTTTGTTCAGAAACGCTTAGCAAATGGCATATATTAAGAAACCTGTATCTGTGGTTGTATTTTAATTTTAACATTAAAGTATTGCTCGTCATTAAAGTATCGGTTATCGACATGGTTGCTTTTTAATGTTCACATTAAAGTATCGGTGACTGATACTTCAATGTAAAGATAACAGATACACGTTTCTGACATATTGGTGAAAACTTATGATATTATGCATGTAGATAAAGATATGTATGTGACTGTACACATAATTAGGCTTTAAAACACTCGTGTATTAATGCCTCTCATTATGCACCAGTCACATAAATAACTATTAGAACACTATACACTTCGACGCACTTTCCGTGCGATCTACTCGTGATCTACCAGTGACGCGATTGGTTTAAAAACGAATTGAATAGAAACGCTAGTTACCGTATAGGTGAAAAACTTAAGTAAATGGCAAGTAGTTGTAACACATCTGTATAAACCACTCGACATTCTTTGAAATTTGACGTAAATTCCATATTAGTTTTGTACACAACTACATGTTGTGTACAAAACTAATACAAAACACAAGTGCATCTTAGTTACGACCTCTGCTAGTTCCATTATTTAGACAAGTATAGTTTACCGTCATGATTGGATCCGATCTGGCGGTCCGCAAGTTTGATTTGTTGAAGATAATCAAGATTGTTGTTGGGAGAGCTTAGAGGTTTCGAATAACATCGTCCATAAGTCCCATCGTGCAGTGAGCCTGTAATATACACTTGGATAAAATAAATAAATATCAGGGGATAATTTCACACAAATTGACCTAGCCTCAAACTAAGTTCTAGGCTAATCTATGGGTATAGACAACGATTAACATACTTATATGTTATATAAAGGATCATGGGCAAATTGGGTGTGGCACCAAAAACAGAATAGAAATCTATATCATATTAGTTAAAAAATCATTGCTTAATATTGCTTAATAATACCTAGGTCACCGGAACAAAAATATGGGCACTTGAAAACATTATATAATTATTATAGTCCAAATATAATATTGTGACAGATAAATTTATAGAACTGGGTGTAGAGTATTTGATGTAGAAAAATATTTAAAACAATATTGTGGTGTTCGTTTTTCTACAGAACTTATATAAAAAAAGTTATTTAGAAATAATCGTAACAACACGATACTCGCAAGATTACAGAGTATCTCAATAGATGTCTATGTCGAGATGCTTTATAATAGAGATTATAATTATAATGACAACTCAACTCTCCGATTTCAAGTAAATACTTTAATTTATTATAATTAACCTAAGTTTCTATGGACTATATGGTGAGATATACCTTGTTTTCAAATGCCCATATTTGTGTTCTCTGGTGAGCTAGGTATTTGCGGCCATAGTAACAAATTGTGTTTTAACTAATTACATTTTAAATATATAGGTTTGATTTCTGTTGATACCCATGTTTACACGTTTAGCTCACTGAAAGTTTAACATGATGTCTAACATTCAGTTAAGGCTATAGATAGAGAGTTCCGGCGTCGCTATTGCCTAACGCGCTCGCAATTGGTTTCAAAGCGGAACAATTTGTTGCATTTTGTATGCAGACAAGCCTTCGATTTTCAAAATGAAAACGATTGCGATTGCGAGTGCGTTAGGCAATAGCCCCTCTGGGCCGTGATTCTAGGTGGTAAAAACCATGTCGTCTTTGACCTGTTATCGTATTGTCAACGCTTTGATAGCTCCACAGACCTTAATCTAACTAGATGCCGCGAGTGTACGTACTTCGCGTGTCAAAAAGCAGTCTAAATGTCTGCTTTCTACGCGGCTTCATTTAGTACGCGTTCGACCGTTACCGCCTCCAGACGTCACCGATATCTAGAAAAATTACTGGTTGTTCCGTATTAAGTTATAAAAACTGTACAGGAAAAGCTGACCCAAATAATGGACATGTTTCCTTCCATAAGTACGTAAATTTCTTCTAAAATTACGTTTATCTATTTAAAGATAATTTATTTTAGGTTTGTCGTGGTTTTACTATGAAAAATAATACTGTGTGGGATTACTTCATGTTCATAATACATTGCCTGCTTTACTTGCAAAGTTGTAGGCCCTGTCTATATTAACGCGCAATGGAAATTTAACGGTTGATCTTTAGCTTGTGTCGCTTGGCTTCTTGGTACGAGTACTATTATCATTTTTCTGTCAAATTAAGCAAATAGTGATGTACACCTTCCGATTGTTTACGATTCTAACCGATTCTTGAAACAGGAATGATAATACGCTTAGGTATTTTGTGACACGTAGGTAAATTTTGATGTTCTATAACGCTTTTCATCCTTATATCCGTCACCTGCTTATTTTTCTTTTTCTTTAAGTATTTTTCCTTATCTTTTTCTTTTCTAAGTTGACTGAGTTCTGGATCTGATTTTATTTTATCATAAGGTAATTTACTAGCTTTTCTTTTCGCAGATAAAATTTCTTCTCTGGTTTTTTTATTTGGCTAGACATAATTTACCTACAACAAAGTAACGAGAATCATTACAAACCATAAGAAAGCATTTTGATTAAATCCAACTGAAAATGACTGCCATTACCTAAGAGTAAGATAAGATTTATCATTTTTCTGTCCTTTTATCATTCCTCTGGCAAATCGATTGAAAAATCGTTATGTGAAATTCACGGACACATAAATTCGCGCTTGTAATTGCTTCGATCGCTTGCGACAATTTTGTAAGTGTTCTAGTAAATATTTCTATGGCAATAGTTTGTATATCTATCTATCTCTTTGTTGTCAAACAATTACGTACTTACGGTCACTTTCTTGTAATCGAAAAGATCTAGTAACTATACACATCTTTTTTTACGTATATGTGACATCATAACTTACCTGAAGAGCGGTGAAATTATCAACTTCCAAGCCACGCAGACACGGCGACAAGGCGCAACACGCGCGCGACCTCTTACTACAAAGACTGACCTCATACTGACTGATTAATACGAGCCGCACGGCGCGGGCGGCGGCGCCTTTGTATCGATTTCGCGCGGACAACGGGGAATTCACATCACTAATTCGTTCTTGTGACGTCACAGCAGGTAGAAAAAAAGTGACACGGTTGGTTTTCATACAAATTGAGGTGTTTACGTTATCTAGTTAGATTAAGGTCTGTGGATAGCTCTTATTTACTTGACAGTAATGGCGGCCGAATTAAAAACCATACCACAACAGGCCAAAGACGACATACTTTTTCCGGCTAGGCCCGTTTCATGAAGCTACAAGCACAGCTACAAGGTACAAATTACAAGCGGCAGTCTCTTTATAACTCCTTTCGCTAGAAAGAGAGGAGAGAGAGAGAGAGAGAGAGAGAGAATTTGTAACTTGTAGCTTTTTGAAACGGGCCACAGGTTTCTTTTGTATAAACTATTCAGGTAACTAGACTTACCATTTTTCATCGACATTCTGTCGGTGTATCTCGGAGCGCAAACCTAAAAAAGGCAAAATGCATAAATTATATTGTTATGCGTACACATCACATTACATACATTTGTTCTAACCACAACTTACTGTAACAACTTTTTATTAATGAAAAGAACTATTTTCACTTTCATTTTTAAAATATTTATATACAATTTGTTTTATTAAAACTAGGGTGACGGCACCAATGTTGGACACTTTTAGCTGAAAGTACTAATGGTGGACACTCAATTCTTAATTCAAAGATTACAAAATTGCAAATTGATTATGTCAAAACAAAATAAATAACCCTTATCAACATAAGAATCAAGTGTCCATTGTTGCTCTTTGTTCATTACTGGTTTAGTGCATCTTGTTTGCTTGTGTACTTATTGATGCAAACAAAAAAAACAGAAAGCCATGTTTATAAAATCAGTATACCAAAGTCATACGAGGCAGTATTAAGATTAATTATGGATTTAAGTGTAATCTTGAAGTCCCGCAAAGTATATTATACTTAGTTAGAAGCAGGAAGAAGTAGGTAAACACTATAGTTCAAAAATAAATAATGTAAGAGAGCAAACAGCATCAGCGTCATCAGCTAGAACACGTCCACAGCTGGACCCACGCCTTCCAGGTCAGCCATGATGGCTGCAGTGCGACTCGTTTGTAGTATTAGTTTCCCGCAACCATTTTGTACTAGATCTATAGCGAGGTTTAGACTATCAATTAAAATTGCAGAAGTTAACTGCTGTCTTACTCTAACTTTAAAGTGAGAAAAGGACAGTTTAAAGTGAGAAAACGACAGCAAAATCGTGCTTCTTGTTCAAGAAATGAAGTTAAAGTAAGACAGCCATCAACTTCTGCAATTTTTATTGTTCGTCTATTTCGCTTCTATTTAGTGTGACCGAGTAAAAAACAATACGATAACATATCAAAAGCAATATGGTTTCACCCAGTGGAATAGAGGCCCAGATGTAGTGCATAATCATAGGACGTATGGCAAACATGGCATCATATTTAACAGTCATTTTTTAATAAGTACCTAGATTAAATATTTTACTTACCAGCAAATTTTGAGAATCCGCTTTCACCGTTGCTCCAGACCAGAAATGATGATTTGACGCTACCGCTATAACGAAAAAACAATTAGGTATTATAAATCGGGTTCTTGTCTAGCTGTCATTTTGAAAACATCCGTTTATTTATTTCATTTTTTGTAAATTACTTTATCGTTGATTTTGGTTCGCAAATCCAGGGCAACTTTGTGAAGTAACCTCCAACACTGACGAAGAATATGCATCAAATAAAATAACAGTGAAAAGTTGATCCTGAATGAGCAAGCGGTCAAGAACACTCCAAGCCATTGAAGTGGATGCCCGCCATCTTCAATGGTGTGCCGACTGGGACTGGAAGACGCCGACGACAACGACGATTCACCGTACAATTGCTTATATATACTTGACAGTGGCAAAATTACATAACTGGTAGACGCCATTAAAATAAATAAATATAAGTAGCAACTCTTACTTTAAAAGCTTATTAATGAACCGTCTAGATACACAGACACACGTTAAACTTATAACATTTATCGTCGGGCGTTATAAATATTAGAGAAGCCCACGACACTAAACCTAATTCTATAAGGATACCAGATGATATATATTTATAATTAGTCACGCCGATAATTGGGGAACAAGAAATGGCAATACAGCATTGCAAAAAACCTGGCAAAGCTCTTTTTTTAATTATAAGTCCTATGTAAGTTTCGTTTGTTCCTCGGAACAGAGGAGGGGTAGGACTATACGATAATGCAATGCTGCAAGCCCCCCTGATTGGCCTAATCAGTGGCAGCAGCATGAAGCGACGCCTCGTACATAAGTATCTACTTAGTATGATCGATCTTCTCAAAAAACCAAAGCTCATCTGAAAGATCATCAATTTCTGAGTAAGAAAAACCATTTGCATTTTCCAAACAGTGGTTGCTGCAGCGATTGAAGGTCGCCCTCCGCGCAGCCCGGTTTTTTGCATTGCAGCATCGCCATTTCGTGTTTCCTTATTTATGACGTGACAAATTGTGTATTAATCACGTCTCGTTTTTGGATTTATTGGCATTTTATACACTTTTGTTTAGCTAAACAGTATCAACTCAAAAATCTTGCAATGTATCCCAAGTAAAAGTTGTCCTAATTAAGGTCTATTGAAAAAAAAAGACGAGTGCGGATGATAAAGCTGTTCATACAAGTGCAATGAAGTATAGATAGACGTGACGCGATAGAGCAATGTATAGATTGCTCTATCGCGTCACGTCAATACATTTTGTTAGTTTACTAAAATCGTTTACGTCATCGTTATGCATCTTGGTTAGCGCTGTTGAGGCTAGACAACTTGGCTTGCGCTAACGTAACCGACTTACAAAAACTGACAAAATGCATGGAATTGACGTACGCGCTCGACGCGACCGTCTGACAGCTGACGTCAATGCTATACATTTTGGATGACGATAACGAACACCGAATGCATCTTGTCTAGGGCCTAAGTGGTAAACGTCACTTTTACTAGACAAAAAATAACTTACATCGAAACTTAGACGGCTGTTTGAGGACCATATTGGTGCAGGCTTTGGTCGCCAAGTCGCAAGTGAAGATCTGACCGTCTTTATCAGCCCGCGGCGCGCTTGCGATTATTCTGAAAATATTATACGACTCAAATAAGATACAATATCTATACTAATATAATAAAACTGAAGAGTTTGTTTGCTTGAACGCGCTAATCTCAGGAACTAGTGGTCTGATTTGAAAATTATTTCAGTGTTAGATAGCCCATTTATTGCGGAAGGCTATATATCATCATGCTAAGACCAATAGGAGCGGAGCACCAATGAAGAATGTTTCAAACTTCTACGTAAACAAAGTCGCGGGTTAACTTTAAGTTAGCGTTAGCCCAAAGTAACTATTCCACGGGGACGAAGTCGCGGGCAGAAGCTAGTAGCATATATCAGGGTCTCTATTCTGCCCACCTAAGCCAATTAGCAGTAGCACCCAAGCAGTTCTAGTCCTCTTCTGTTAGTAATAAGGTTGATATTGCTACATAAGTTTTAACTAAGATACTACCTTTTGTCTTAGTAGGGCAGTATTCTACTCGGTAAAACCATATTGCTTTTGACGTATTAATACTATTGTTTTTAAATCGGCCGCCATTATTGTCAAGTAATTAAAAGCTGTCGTTACGTTGACAATACAAATTCTAGTTGAATAGAGGCTCAAAGGACAATCTCAGACATGTACAGTCGAGTTCATAAATATGTGTACACTTTAGTACCTTGTCACTTTAATCGCTGTGACAATTTATATGTATACAGAGTGTAAATCCAATACGAGCAAATATTTTAACGACGGTTCATATGCATCCTAATTAACATAAAAACATGTGTATCGTTGACATAAGTTATAGTATATTATAGCTTTATACATTATAATGCTAGACTAAGTACCTGGTATCGTTGTAGTATGAAATATGGTTATAAAATGACTGACTGCTGAGTTTCTTGCGGCGTTTCTTCTCAGCAGTGGTCTTGGGAAGCGCTGGTAGATTATTGACGTGTAAAAGTGCCCGTGCGGCCCACTTACTGAATAAATCTCTTTTATCTTTTTATCTTTATGCCAAATTAAACATGACATTAAATAGACATGGTACTAAAGAGACAACTGCTTACAATGCTAGCGGTCCCGGGTTCGATTCCCGGTATGGGCAAATATTTGTGTGATGGGCGCGAATGTTTTGTTCCTAGGTCTTGATTGTTTTCTTTGTGTGTAAGTATGTATTTCTCTATGTAAGTATGTTTATAGATGTCTATAGTACATTACAAAATATCAAAATAATGTAAGTAGAGATCATTTTGATCTTTGGACAATATTGTGATGAGTTTGTACACGGTCAAATACTTTTAGTTATGTTCATGTAATAGTAGTTTACGTGACGGTTGCGTAATAACAGGCATTACAAAGATCACACGAGTGTTGTAATGCTAATTACGCAGAGTCTCGTACATATACAATACTTTATCTTCACACATATTATAAGTACTCTAAGATGGGTTCAGAAGCCGAAAGGCAAATGACCAGCGGTAGGTACATTACCTGTGGTAGTAGGTGACAGCGATGACAGCTGTAACGTAATTTTGGAATTACGTTATCGAACATTGTAAGGTAATGAGATCCAAATTCGGAACATCTTCCGAAATTAGTTAACAGGTCATTTTGGTACTCATGTCTAAATGTGTAATGGTTCAAAATGTCTCATTGTCAAAATGTACAACGGTCAAAAAGTATCTAAATGTAAACATGTAATAATGAACAAAAGACAACACAATTAAATGTCATTAAAACTTAAGAGCCTAATTGTATGAGAGACAAAACGTACAAAAAGATAAATAGTCAAGATCCCAAAATATTCAATGGGTTCGAAAATCCCTTTGTCACATTGTACAAAAGTCAAAAAGTATATTAATGTCAACATGTTTGTAAGAAAGAACGACTAAATGGTAATGGGTAATGTTGGTACAAGTGCCGGAATGTTCAATGGGTTAAAATGTACAACGGTCAAAAAGTATATAAATGTAAACATGATATAATGAACAAATGACATAATGTTTTGGTGTCATGAAACCAAGGTGTCTAAAAAGTCCCGTTGACAATATGTGCTAATGCCAAGCTGGGTCATTTTAGTAACTTTTTTTACTTCCTTATCTTTATTTTTATAAGCTTTTATTTAAATTTTTAAAGATCTTTCCAAGCGCCTGGTCGACACATCTCGTGACCAAAATGCTGGCCTTTATTTGGCACAAAGATTAAGCATTGCCATTCAACGTGGCAATGCTGCCAGCATTTTGGGAACGATGCCCACTGGCAGCGGTTTATTAGATTAGTGTAGTTTTAAGTTAATTTTAGGTATATTTTATTGTATATATTTTTAACAGTCCTAAATAATTTGACTGCGTTGTGACAATTAATATTAAGGCGGTTTGAAAATAAACTTGCAGTGTATGTATGTATATGTATGTACGGGTCAAATCTTGCAAGTTAAATTTGACCCACTTCCCGGTTTCCGATGAAGCTGAAAATTTGCATACACCTTTAGTTCTGATGACAATACAATAATATAGTACCATCGAGCTGGTCTGATGATGGAGACTCAGGGTGGCCATAGGAACTCCTAAATTAAATGGTTAAAATATGATTAAATCGATTGTGCAACTTTTTTTAAATATAAATTCTGGCAAGTGCACGTCAATTTAAAAACAAAGTTAACCATAGACACATATTTTGTTATTTTCATGTTTTGTTTGTTCTGTGCTTCGTTCTTATTAGTTACCTATATTCGAGTAAATATCGCGTATTTTGTTAATTTAATTTTGCATTTTATTTGAAACCCAGTCGTAGAAAAAGTATTGTATTCAACGGTGTATAACTAAGTCAAAAAACACTCGTGAAGTCTTCCTTTACGATGGTCGCCTGCGGCTCACATCTTAACCCACGCCACTTGTCTTTTTTGACCTCTCTTATACACCTGTTGCATAAACTACTATTAAAATATGTCAACGGGTAGACTAGTCCCATAATAAACAATTATAAATAAATAAACAACATAATGAATTTTATCATGAAAACATTTCGGTTAGAGCACATTTAGTTAATCGCGTTTTGTACATTTTGGCCACGGAGTATTCTGTCCTGAAAACTTTCAGACAAACTGACACTTTAGCCGTAATTCATTCTATCATGAAAACATTTCGACTAGAGCACATTTAGTCAATCACGTTTTGTACATTTTGGCCACAGAGTATTCTATCCTGAAAACTTTCAGATAAATTGTTAATTTAGCGTAATGCGTAAATATCGGGTAAACAACAAAAAGAAATGTTGTCCATAGCATATTTTGCCTTTAAAATATTCAGACAATATGATCCGGTTGCACAAACATTTTGTGCTTTTTGACAAAATTACATCTCAATCTTTTATGCATTTTGGCATTTGTACCAAAAAGAACTGTAACCCAAAATTAACAGCTGTCATCGCTGTCACCTGCTACCACAGATAATGCTGGTCATTGCCTACGGGTTTTGAACGCATAATAGAGGACTTATGATATGAGTGTAGATAAAGTGTATTAAGATCTTTAAGCTTAGTAATGGAATGGTTACGATCACGCATTATTATATCAGTAATCCGTGCCACAAGCATGTGCATACGTGGGACACGATTCAAATTCAGGCCACTAGCCAAATTATTTGGCTTCGACGATGGAGCGCCCTTGCCACACTGCTGAATTTGTGATTTTAAAAATATTTTTGATGTTTTTTTGTATCTTTTTCATAATAAAATTGATTTACTTAGGTATATATAGCATTGTACCGAAAAGTAACTTCTCAAATTGTGAAAGTTTCTTATGAGAAATACTCGGAAATTTCTAAGAATATTCTTAAATTTTGTATGGAAAGAGAACTTTCTCAATGCTCTCAAATGTTTCCTATAATATTCTCAGTAATTTCTTGAGACGATTTTTTAACTTCAGAGATTTTTTTGTAACTTGTTCATTGCTAGGAATATACCAGTTCATTACATACAATATTAATAACCGTGACTTTATGCACACGGTAGTGATTTTTGATGCATTTTCCTTCCTCACTTCAGATAATTTTAAACCAATGTCGTACATTGGTAGGTAGGTGGTAATTTAGTAATGCTTTATGGTGACAAGTTGGTTTGTTTAATATTTATTTATTTATAATAAGTATCATCATGGACTTGACAGAAGCGCGTGGAGCTAACCCCATGTGCTTCTGTTTAGTCCACCAGAGTAAATCTCTTTAACCGAACAATTGTCCTCGCGTGTGATATCCATGGACTTGTTTCTCTAATAAGTCCATGGTGATTGTCTAAAACTCGATACTGGCGAAATACACCTTGTTAAACACAAGGAGTGAAAGCCATTAATTAAGAAAAAGAAAAAGTATCATCATCTCTTTCTGCTACTTTTTGTGCAAAACTTGATTGTGTCCAACCCCATGCATTATTATTTGACATTCTCATTGCAATGTATAACTTCAATTTTAGTTTAGTTTATGTTATTTTAGTGTTGTTGTTAGGCTAAGGCCGCACAGATAGGAGGCTTGCTTAGCGCCTAGAGGCTAGCGTGAAACAAATGTACTAGAAACTTTGCAACCGGCCGCACTGCGCGCTTGGCGCCTCGCTAGGCGACTACGAACAAAAGTAACACGCTAGGCTCTAGGCGCTAAGCAAGCCTCTTATCTGTGTGGCCTTAGCCTTAGTGTAAGTATGGACTGTACGTACATTGTCTGAAATAAAATTGATTTGATTATCCATACTCATCTACTTCAGGGTTAGCTGAAAGATATCCAATTTAGGGATAAGTTCGTGTTTGTACATTAGTTTAGTAACAATGTTGTAATATTTATATTTTTGTACAATAAAGAGTTTACATACATACATACAAGTGATGGTGATTAATTGTTTATATTTTTTAACAACCGATGCAGAAAGAAGAATTTTAGAAGTTTAATGTGTGTATTTGTATGTGGCATTGTAGCTCGTAAACATATACCTACCAATTTGGACGCGGTTTTTTTTTAAGAAAAAAAATGTTTATTCAGTTAACAAAAATTACATAGTTGTAGGTACAGAAAGCTAGTTTGATTGAGATTGATCTTAGCCAAATTTTATGAAAATCGGTAACTTAGGGGCCGCCATTAAATATATTGGAGGTTTATCTATTTACTTAATATAGTTGTTCCATACAGGAATTCGATATTACTACATCATATTAAAGAGCTTGTAAGAGATCAATTTTATTTTCTCGGTAATATGTGACTGGCAACTATTGCTATTTTATTCTTAGTTCATATGTTGAAGTATAACACAATGCATTTTAAAATAACCCTATTTTAGTCAGAAAGTCTTTACATCGAATCCATAAACGCGCAATAGCAAAATAATGCTTAATATTCGCTTTGTCCTTATCTTTCACTGTGAGATTTGAATTTGACAGAAATTGACAAAGAATACTTTAACTAATATAGGTTTATGGTGCGTTTACGTTTAGGGGCTTTGTCAAGGCTGCCTTCTACTTAGACAGAGACGAGCGAAACGAGGCTGTTAAAAGAGGTAGGTCAACTTCGCTCTTCAACACGGCTTCCTTTGAAGCTGAGCGGAGACGAAAATGGGTTTCAACCAATGGTATTAAATCCTCCACGTCTACCGCTCCGCTCGTCTCCGCCTCCGCGGATCGGCAGCCAAGCGCGCACCACAATTTTTGTTTTTGCGGCACGAATTTAAAATCGCGCTGTAAAATGTCGCAGATAATTTACTGAAAAAGTCAATTGATTGTTCATTCTCGACATGGATTCGTACAAGAGCTGTGGCTTGTCTTGCACTCTTTTAGAGAAGTAGGAAGAAAAAATGTGTACGATTGGGGAGCGGAACGCCGACTGAGCGTCGCGCAAGGCCCGGGACACGTCTTTTTATCGCTGTGCGCGCGGGGCCATACAGCTCCGTATGCTGCAATTTGACTTCGCGACAATCGCGTCTCGAGCAGTCGTGGCAAATGTAATAAATCACAATTTTAAAATCGGTGTTTTTCTTGTATATATGCACGCACTGACATATTAATATATAAACGACAGCGTTTCTGCGACAGAATTATCGGCCTAACCCCTGGTTACCTTTTTTTGACTTGGTCATAAGTGATGCTGTATCCAAAGAAGGAGTCTTCGGAAAGAGCGACGGGTGGCCTGAACGCCTCGGACGTCAGCTTCTGGTAGTACTCGTATGCGGCACTGGACGCCAGCACTGCTACCAGCACGCACCATGCTAGTACTGAAAGGGACAAACACAATTTCATCATCATTTTGATATTTTGGGGCATCAAGTCCTATGACAGTTTGATGTAAAAATTGGAAAAAAATCAAACGTTTTTCCTGATCGTAGCTACCTAGGCATCGTAGATTTGTTATATGCGTCACTTTTAGTTAGTAAACGTCATTAAACGAATACCGCCTAATGGGCCTTATTAAACTTTGTCTTTCCCCCTACTTATTGTCATAGTCATACATCGTTATCGCGGGAGCAAAAACGATTTGACAGTAGTGAAAGATTATGACAAATAGGCAATAACAGAAGTGACAGTACGTTTATACCTACGAGTTCAAAATATATAGTATACATTTTCTTTAAAATATCTTACCTCTGTACTGACTTGATTAGTAGTACATATTTAAAAAGATTAGCTACGCAATCCTTAAGTCAACCTCTTCAGTCACTTCTCCTGCTACTTTAGACATTTGTCATTCTTGATTGATTTGATATGTACAAAAACATACAAAAAATATATCTTAATTAAATTTGAGTGCAAATGGAAAACATATAATATTTAAAAAGTTAAAACTAGTTTTGGAGAAAAATACTGGATTTGACATAATAAAACAGAATATTAAAGTTGACACGTCGACTTATAAAAGCGTTTACTCAGTATAAGACAAGTTTGATTGACCGTTTCCAGCGAAAACTTCGTGCTAGATATGAAGATCTTCTTAGAGGCTTAGAATGTATAGGCAGAATATTCCGTTTATATTAAACAGACATTCTGTTATATGTGTTCTTTAATAGATTTGTTTTCGCTCCCACGATAACGACGTATGGTCATAGTATTGCTTCAGCTCAGCCGTCATTACTGTCACTAAACAAAGATCACGTTGACTAAACGATAGAAATAGGTATAAATAAAAATAATAATAAGGCCCTAGCAGGAAATATGGCCACTAAATCGTTTTTCATTCGAAACAAACTCTTAGCTGTTTTATTAGCTGTTTTATTCGACATAGGTACAATTATACATATAGGAAAACAGTATATTGAAATCTAATTATATCCGGCACGTAAATGATATTTAAACGGATCAGGTACCTTATGGAATTTATGTACAGTCACGTCTATAAATATATATATTAACAAGGTTTCAGACCACAACCTTATTTCCTTGCAGCAGAGTCGTGTTTACATTATTTTGCAATGTTTTTTTCAGTCCATATTATTAGTCGTGACTGTATTACTTATAAGGAAGTTTTGTATTAACTGTAATTATTTAAATTAATTAAACAAGTTCATAAATCCCCAACCCATAACAAGGACTTTAAGGGTTCCGTAGTCAAACTAGGTAGTTATAGTTTCGACATAATTTCCTTGTCCACCTGTCTGTCTGTCTGCCTGTATGGCACACACAGTTTTGTTTAGAAATGATTAAAGTTTAAAAAAACCGATTATTTGTTTTCGGAAAGAGTAAGTGCCAAATTTCAACAATTTCGCCCGCGTGAAAGTGAATGACAGAGATCCAAACAACCCCACATTTTTTCACATTTACAACCTCGTCATCACTCATATTCGTTTTTTTCTAAATGTAGTCAATATAATTTTTAGGCATTGTAACCCATAAAATAATATAACAAAAAAATATTTACATGTTAAATAAAATCCTAATCGATGCCACTATTATCACTGACACGTTTGGTACTTCTTTACAAGCAAAATTAAACTTGAATTTAATTAATGTATGTATGTCGCCATTTTGTTTTGTGCCGCACAGTTTTGTGACACTTCCTTTCATTAGTTTCACATAAACTCACATCAAAAACTAACAGAAGAAAAGATATCAGATTTTTTATTTATTATTTAGACGAATAGCTTTTAGTGCTTAGAACAATAATAGTAAAAAAAACAACTGAATTCATTGACGAAGAGAAAATAAACTTTTCGCCCCATAGTAAAAATTTGCGGAATAAGAGAAGTCTGTATTCCACATTGCTCACACAGATTTCCACATGACTGTTTTAATCCAATGAATTATAAAATAGTTCTCATAATAATTAACATAGGTAAAACAAGGAAAAAATGACACAAATTTATATAATTAAAATAGCTCTTCTCTAGTAACGTTAAATCCTTAACACCCTTATTGATAATTATTAATTATACCTGTAATTAATAACATTATTATACAGAAAGTTAATACTTACACTGCATTGTGTATTCCGAACGGATTCACTCGACTGACTGTTTTAAATCCAACCGTATGACCCTATGACACACAGGTTGACTGCGAGTGTCATACTTAAATATATAATAACTGTATTAGGTATAACGCCTTATTAGTGCAAAGCGCGGTTTGACGGAGGTATTACGTTCTGACGTTTTAATAGTGCATGGGCAAATACCTTAGTTTATATGTCGATATCGATGAAAAAAATACGAGTGACTAATACTAAAAATAGGTTTACCCTTGTTTTTAACCGACTTCAAAATAGGAGAAGGTTTTATGTTCGACTTTATCGCCCTTATTAATAAACGTGGAATAACCGTGGGGTAAGCTAAACCATGCTTTGTCCTTAGTGACATTTGAATTTGACAGAAGATTTTTTTTTTTTATGTATGTTCAGCGACTTCTCCGTCAATTGTAGATAGATTTTGGAAATTCGTTCTTTGTTTGATAAGGTCCTGAATACGAATACTCCCAAAATGGTTCCATTGGCACCAAGTCAGTATCTATATCTGTTTATCTACACTCATATCATAAGTCCTCTATTATGCGTTCAAAACCCGTAGGCCTGTTAATTTTGGATCTCATTACCTTACAATATTCGATAACGTAATTTCAACATTACGTTACAGCTGTCATTGCTGTCACCTACTACCACAGGTAAGGTAATGCTGGTCATTTGCTTTTCGGCTGCTGAACCCATCTTAGAGTACTTATAATATGTGTGTAGATAAAGTATTGTACGAGACTCTGCGTAATTAGCATTACGCAACTGTCACGTAAACTACTATTACTGCACCACTAGGATACCTAAGAAATACTCCATCCAAATTTCAAGTCCTTAGATCCAGTCGTTTAGGCTGTGCGTTTTCTTGTCATTCAGGCACTCAGTCACGATACTGTCTTATGTAGATATTGTATTTACATGGCTTTCCCGCAGCGTTGCTTGCGGCGAGCTTGAAATCTATAAAAATAAATAATATATAAGTCAGTCAAACTGAAGTCGGCGTCCCACAAAATTTTCAAATGGACTAAATTTTACCATTTAAAAATAAGTTAATTTTTCTTTTTTTGAATGTGGTCACTGTTTTTTTAAATATTTAATGTCGACAGTTAAATATTTCAGGGAAGGTATCACACCTCGATAGATTTTCATTTTATTGACAGATTTTTCTAGGCTCAGGACTTCACATTTTGTGATAGTCACCAAGTCTAACCTTACCTGCGTAATTTATATTAAACCTGAAAGCAACACGGCTTCAGCAGAAAACCACTTTCGATGAAAAGTTTGTCGGTAAAACTTGTCACAAACCGACACCACCATAAAATTATTTAAAATTCTGACAGTTAAAGAAATACATATTATTCAATTTCTTTATATTTGCTATAGCTATACATTTTACGCAATCATTTTTGTATTGTAAACATAGTCGATGCCCATAAAGGTGAGTCGATATTTAATCCATTACTTACTGGTAACTGTCATTGCCTATGCTTAATATACAGTTTCAAACTTGTACTTCATTGCGGCTACTAAACTTTTCCTTATTCCGTAACTCTATTTAGGGCCGAATTTTTGATAAATACTTAAATTAGGGCCCGTTATTTGATCAGTAGTTAAACATACAAATAGTTAAAAATCGTTACCAATTTTTAGGATTCCGTATTATTCTTAACTAGCGACTCGCCCTCGCTTCGCTTCGGTAAATATAAGTTAAAATAATCAAAGTTCATCTGGAATAATATACTTTTCAAATTATAGATAGGCGTATATGCATAGAGGTTTTATTTTATGAAAATTTTAGAAAGACATCCTATCTGACACTTTTTGCGGAATTGAGTTTTTGATGCCGTTAGATTTTTAATTCAATTCAAATCATGACTGCCAGTTATCACAGAATCTTTCTATAGTATACAAATGTTTACAGCGGACTTTTCATTGCACAATAGAAACAAATTTTGCTTGGCAGTGACGCGCGAAATTACTACATACGTCCATGGGAAAAATACTCAACGCTTAGCCCTCTATTTCACCATCTTAACAATGACACGTGACAGGTGACAATCGGTATACATTGCAAAGTTAACACGGTGATACATGACTGGATTTCATATAAGCTGCGCTATCTACACTGAAATGTCACCTATCACCTGTCATTGTCGGCATCTGTCCGTTTCCTATTTTGAGCAACAACTCTGCAAAGAGCCGGTTTTCATACGTGCTGACAACGAAACTCACATATTTGTTTTGAGTTATAATCTATGTTGCGCGTAATTTTGAATCTGCCATATCTTCTAAAGTATTTATTTAAATAATATATTGTACGGGACAATATGAATCTATATTAAATGCCCAAGGTAAGCAACGTATTTATCTGGATAAGGTTAAATACTGAATCGGACAGAATAGCTTCGCTAATAACCTAATATTTTAAAATAAAATCATAAACATAAAAATGGTTTCTGTGAGTCAATCTTAGGAGATAGACATATGCCATCGCAGACTTTTCTCTACATTTTTTAAAGAACTACAATAAAATTCTTCAGTACATTATTTTCACACATTTCTTAAGGTTTAGCCAGCGTAAGCTATGTAAGGGCCCGAAAAACGATTTTTGACGACTTGGTAGGAAAACATTGAGTTTTCTCAACTATATTAAAAGTTAATTAGAATGAAATGTACACATAAACCATCTAGAATAAATTGTCTAAATGACAGTGAAAACCGTATCATAATCCGTTGCGTGGTTTAGAAGGAGTTAGCGGAGAAACAGGCAGAAAGGCGCGAAGCGACTTTAATTGAGCGAAGAGATTAGAGAAGAGATGCATGGTTTTGGTTAAGTTTAATTAAATGTTTAGATACTTAAGTAAAAGATTTCTCATCATCACATACACTCTTGAAAGTGAAAAGAAAGAAGTGGTCCTTCCCATCTGTGAAACAGGCGTGATTTAATGTAGGTACCTTTGTATGTATGTACATACACTCTTTGATGCTCTGCTGAGGGATATAGGCGTTATGTTACACTCATTTACACAATATACAGGACCCATTAGCCAAATTTTACGTGTCTATCTATCTATTCTCTGTTGTAGATAAAACCAATTAAAGTCACTTTGAGGGCTGTTTCTTCAATTTCAATTTTGTTAATTATTACACCCATGATAACTTTTGAATGGAATGTCCGATTTGAATACTTCAAAAAGTAATTTACAGGTACTGATATAGCCTAAGAAAACAAAGTGATTTATTTGGATAAGGATTAATACCAAGGTACGAATAATGGGGCCTAGTTAGTACCGACGTTACAATTGCATATTTTAACATGAAAAAGTAGTTATTGTGACATAACTGTAATAGTTAGACATATGGTATTGCAAACTTCTTTGTAGAAATTGTTTTCTTCTATAAGACTGTAGTACATCACTTTGCTCTATTGTCAATGGTTTCCGCAGCGTACGCGATATAAGGATTTTTTTGGTAATTTTTTCACACCTTGGGTTACATTATCGAAGTTTTCATACGGAACTCTAACTTTTTTGAAAATGTACTATAGCTTATGTTTAGCAAGGATAATGAAGGATTCTAATGGTGAAAGAATTTTTCAAATCAGTCCAGTAGTTTCGGAGCCTATTCAATTCAAACAAACAAAAAATCAAATCTTTCCTCTTTATAATATTATCGTAGATAATAGGCACTACCACCGTTTTAAGCATATCACTAGGTAAGTGCGAGTGAGCCACGAAGAGCGTATAAAATAACGCTAAACTCCCGGCAAGTGTGGTCCAGCATGCTGTAAATGCTCAACACTGAGACCATCCAGACTTAGAGATTTACCCTTCGTCATGTTTTTAATGGGGGTAGTTACTTCCTTTGCCTTAAATAAGGTATTTACTTCCCCACAACACATCCCGGGATTAAGCTTCAACGGAGAGGGACCTAAAGGTGACTTAACAAAAAAAGTGGTCTCTGAACATCATCGCTATATCCTTTGGGTCAGACATTCCCTGGACACTCACCAGAAGGGTTGTCCTCCACTAACGCACTTACCGCTACGGACAGTCCGTGAACTCCGGCAAGTTCTCCACCTTATCCGTGGGCATATACACACTTACGGCTAGGAGCGGCCTATCCACAGACACAATTTTTACTGCACACACACGTGGGTTACCGCATTTAATCACCTCAACATCATGAAACGCTGTTTTCCTCCATAGTTTTGCTTCACCACCATAAGGCCTTCCCCTTAACATTCCGGCAGTAGTATTCATAGCTGAAGCTCCCGTGCAGCAAAATTCCTTGTCTATGAGATCGCCTGGATGCAACCAGTTTCCTGGAGGGCTACTAAGTCACATGACTAGCATGAACATCTTATATCATCAACAGAACGCTTATCATTTTTGCAGTTGCAAGTCACAAATCAGTGTATTTTATTAATTTTCATGACTTGAGCTATTCGCCCATGAAATATCAGTCTCATGAAGGGAACACTGCATCTATCTCTGAAGAGGAAGCTCATGGTCATGAGCTCAGATTTGGTCCTTGACATTTTCACAAAAGTTCGAGCTAGGAGTTTGCCAACGAGCCATGGAGCGCAGTATTTTAGGTGCTAAACTATCGGACCATATCCGGAACACCACCTTGCGCTCCATGACTCAAAAGGTCCAAGTAACTCAGAAGGCGGCCACGTTGAAGTGGGACGGGGCTGGTCACGTCTGCCGCATGCCGAGCGAGCTGTGGGCCAAAGTCGCCACAGAGTGGAAGCCCAACAACTCCAGAAGGAAACGCGGCAGACCTCGGCGGCGATGCCGGGATGACTTGGATTCCTTTTTGAAGGACTGGCCAGAGACAGCAAAGAATAGGGAAACATGGAAAAGTTGCGGGAGGCTTTTGCCCAGCAGTGGGACACATCAAGCTCTTAATAAATATATCATGACATAATGACATTGACGATTTTTTTTAATTATCCTAAATTTACGTTCGTGACCACACCAACTTTATAACCCCCGACAAAAAATAAGGGTGTTATGGATTTTTATTATACTGATTAATCTGATTATTCAATTGATGTGCGTTGCGCGCCATTAAAGGAATTGCGCTACTGTAGGGATGATATCGTTTTACTGTGGTTATCCAGTCATCCTGAATAAGGAAATAAATAAAAAACCAACGCGAATGACTCATTTTTTCCTCTTACTAATACAAGTATAATTAAGTACTACTCGAAAATAGGTATTTGCTCTTGTAAGGGCAGTTTTATATGAGCGTGATCTGTTAATCATGAAATCATGTGTCGTCGCTCTAATGCAATTAGCCTAGTTGGCAGTGACCCTGTCTACGAAGCTTTAGTGTGTTAAATGTGTCACTTTCCGTCTCTTCACCAAGCGGTTCCAACGGAAGACCAGTGCTGGTTTACGACTAGAGAAAGCCGAGTTGGAACGTTTCGCAACAATTTATCTGTGTCTTGTCCTTTTTGTACCTATATGATGTAATTTTGTATTGTTGCGAATAAATGTATCTTTATTCTTTATTCTTTATCTATTATATAAGTATGTTTAGCGTTGCCCACAGTACAAACCTATAGCTTAGTTTTTAACTATGAATTCGTGTGAGATTGTTCCCTGATAGGAAGAACAATAGAGAAACCTCTCTCCAGGCGGGTGTTGCCTGGGAGGGGCCCGAAGTCAATTAGGAAAACGTTTGAAGTGGTATGGTACTAGGTCAGGTGACCAGGGAAACTTCGATAGCGCGATGCAACGCACGTCCGATGTAGTTCCGAATGAGTTCCGCTCAAGGACATTAGTGGCGTTGCCGTAGCTGTGTTGCCTCCTTAGTGTAACGAGTTGGCGCTAGGTGTCGCTAGGTTGCTAAAAACGAAATCGTCAAATGGGAAATTACCGTTTCAGAGCAAAATTGGTTGATACGAAAGTTACTAGAAAAAAACATATCTATCGCCTTTGACATCTTATTGTATTGTCAACGTTAAGATAGCGTTAGGATGGAATAACCAAAGCAATATAATAGGTACTGTTTTTGTTGAAACTAGTATTTTCCTCGCTGCGGTTAGGTAAAAATTGTGGGTTTCTCACGACGGCAAAGTTACTCGTATTTGCTTTTCATGTATGGAAGGTACTCGTTTTTTTTTGGTTTTCAAAATTTTATTTAAAAACCCTGTTGGCATAATTAAAATGTACCTATAATTATGCCGAATTACATCTTTGTAGTACATACTTACCAAGAGTCTCTGAGTAAAACCGCGGACAGACAAACATGGCGAAACTATCAAGGGTTCCTTGTTTACTGCGGAACCCTAAAACATTTAATAAAGTAATTTCTCCTAAAACATATTACTTTCTTTCATTTTTCTATTTTATATTGCGATGACTTTTGCTTTTCTTTGCAGTTTGCGACGCTGTTCCCGATGATATATTTGGGTTCCAACACGTTAAAGGAAACTAACGTATGGTCCATTCCAATAGAATTGTCTTATTTAGTAAACACTTTTATAACCTCAAAATGCATCATTTTTGGATAAAATGCCCGTTTTCAGCTGAATAAAGCAACTAGGGACCACATTTTGCACACCATTTTCCTGGTTTTACATCATGGATAGTTTTATTACGACAAAATTGATATTTTAGGCGAAAAGGGAGCACTTTGAGGTTATATTTTTTTTTACTAAATAAGACAAGTCTAATGGAATGGACCATAAGTGCCTGAAGAGGTTGATGAATGTAGAGGAAGCGAAAGTTGTATGTCTAGACCGGTGCACCTGGTGTTCCATAGTCTCTGCCTTCCCCATTGGGAGACAGGCGTTGTATGAATGAATGACGAATGGACATTAGAGGTCAAAAAAGTGTCAAAGATATACACGAACAACATTAGGAATATTTTATATTAAATCTGACAATTGAATTATGGTACGTTGTGTGATGTATCTTAATTGCGTAAATTTGAGTTGACAGCTGTCAATTTGGACCTTTTAGAATGGCACGAGTAACCCCATTGCTTATACATTTGAGCGACCCATTACAAAGCATGCAAGTCGATACGCGTCATAAGGGAATCACTGGTCAAGTTTGGATGGTTTGTCAAAGAGCTCATCGATAAATTAAATAGTTTTAAACAACATTACTGAGTTAAGTGTAAACGAAAGATATAGGCAAGGGAATAACAAGACGACTGAACTTTTAAACGGTGTTATTTAATTTACAACAATTACAAGTTAATTATAATGTTCGCTGCTAATCACAAAAAGCCCCCACGAAGGTGATGTCGCGCCTTTTATAAGCTCGGGATCCCCACCATATCCCTCCCTTCGATCTCCCTTGGCGGGGCACCGACGTGTAAAAGAGCCCGTATGTGGCCAATTTACTGAATAAATATTTTGATTGATTGATTGCACTGTCGTCACAGTCGGTAAAAGGGCGCTGCAACTGCCAACGTGACGTCATCGCGACGTTCCTCGTGGTGTCTGCAGGTGCCGCTAGGTGGCGCGCATGACGCCTGATCCGGCGATTGCCAACATAAGCTAAATAATAATTAAAATATTCTTCCTCAATGTTGTTTTTTCAGACCGGACATCTGTTTTCCTTCCCTATCTGCTTCACTTACTCCATTCTCGCAGGACACAGTTAAGACGTGTTTTAACGGCGGCATAAATGAAATAGAAGGTAAGTTACCTATTTTAATTCAATTGTAACACTTTTAATCGAGTGAAAAAGGGGTGTTATACCACGTGTAATAAAAATACCCAACAAATAAATAATAAAAAATATGTCAACCCTAGTAAGCTGTCATCTGAGTCATACAACTTCTACGACTGAGATGACAGCTTACTAAGGTTGATGAAATTTTTATAATTTCTTTTTGTAATAGAGAGCTGGTGTAAGGTGTAGAGTTGTACTTATCACTTATTAAAGTAAGGTTGCTATTATTTAAGGGGTTATTAGGTTAATAATTATGTATGAGCGTGAGTGTTTTTTTCCTGAGTGTTTGATGCTTTTTTTCTGATATAACTATGTGTTTCTGTATTTAAAAATAAAAAAGTTTGGGTCTAAGTCAATTCGTGTGTGATTGTCTTATGATATTTATTTCTAATTATTTTATTGGTGAAAGACAATTTTTGGGCGTTGATTATGTAGTCACGCCATGTGGATCAATTGTTCTAGGCGTGAGTCACTGATGACATTTCGTGCATGAGCCGGTGTAGAAGTAACTACAATTTATTTTAGTGTTGTTCTTGTTTGGATATTCGTTGTCATTCATTATTTCCCAATCGCTCGAAGGTTAACCGGAAAGATAAGTTGGTTTTTATTCTTTTCTTTTAAATGTTTGTTTGGAATTTTGTGTAATTTTTATTTATTTATTTTTTGCTTTATGTACGTTCACTGGTTTTCGTGAAGTCATTCAAATGGAGCCACTGAAAAACAGCGTCGTGGGTCGTGGTCCGCCACGCCACGACATCATGCTGAGTGGTACCCTGTTTGACATTATTTGATACTCGAACCTTGTTATACTGTATATTTTGTTTTCTTTTTGTGTTATAGGTATGCATTGTGTCAAATTTTGTCAATAAATCTTTTTCTATTCTATTTCTATTCTATTCTATTCTATTTCTAACTGCATACATTTCGATATAAAGCGAACTTACGAGTACACTTGAGCGATCCCCGTGTGCGCAGTGTGCGTATCAATCAATTCAAATAGGTCATTATAGAGAAACTATAAAGAAATTTATTGAATACATGTCGTCAATTTTCGATACAGTCCGCCGAATAAAAGTGGTATTCCAATTTTGACACAATTTACTGTAATGAAATTTTCGCTAAATTCGCATCTTCAAATTGATCGCTTCTAAGGGTGAGTTGGTATCCACCAGAGCTGTGCGAGGTAGCGGAGGTGTACGAGTAAAGTGCAGAGCTAGGCTAGGAAAATTAAGTATTCCTTTCCTATCCTTTTGGTGTATTTTTTCCTCTCGCACTGCTCCACTACCTTGCACAACTTTGGTAGATACTCACCCTAATTGTTTCAAGAAGTAGATATTTATGGAATACAAACCTAACTTTTATAACCGCCATTTTAAATCTTTTTGTAGACTTTTTTCTGGAATACCATAACTGTCAAATTATAAGTGCATTTTTTTAGTTTTGTAGCTTGAGGCTGTCTGTCCACTAGTGCGGAGTTAGGCAGCGGAGCGGTGAGTGACATAAATATCCCCCAGTAGAATTGCATAAAATCTCTGCTCCTCATATCTCGCTCACAGATCTGCTACCTCACTCCGCTCCACTGGACAAGCACCCTTAGGGTCCAACTGTGTACTTGATACACGAGTGCATAAAAAATATGCCTTATATAATGGGAACTTAATAGTAGATTATACATCGAGGGGATAAAGCACTGTTTTATGTCACGGGCGCGATATTGAATCCTGAGCAATCGAGGGACTCCAGATTTAACTCTCGAGCGTAGCGAGGGTGTTACGAGTTAATTCCTGAGCGAAGCGAAGGAATTGAAACGGGGTCCTGAGTGCAGCGAGGGAGTCAAGTTCGCCCAAGACGAAAACAGCTTTATCCCAAAGGAGAATACTCTACTTTTCTCACCTTTTGTTTCATTTTCTTTGTTTTGCGTATATGGCTTGTAGTGGCCAGTTCGATTTTCAAATAAGTTCTGTTTGCTGTAGGTTTCTAATTTCTATGGAAAAAAAATTATACGAATTTGAATCTCATTATAACCCCCTGGTGAGCCGATGGCTATAATCACTTACTTTAGGTGAGGTTTGCATGATATATAATTGGGCAAATTCGAGCATGTGGTGTGAAAATACCTTTTATTTCTCAGCCGTCATGCTGAAGTGGGTGTGGTTGTTCGTGCTGACCGTTCACCTGGCGGAGACTCTACACCTGACGGAACCTGCGGTATTCTTCCACGAGAAGTCAGCCTTCGAATTGGTCCCAAGTGGCTCTTCAAGGGACTACGACTTTGGACACAGCATAAGTTATCAGAAGGGGGAGAAACCAAGACTTTGTAAGTAATCTCGCTAATATTATATTATGCTGCAAGCGTTGGACGGATTTGGATGAAATACAATAGACATAGATTATTAAATTATAATACCCTGCAGATGGGCTACTTTTTATTCCGAAAAATTTCCACGTTCCCGAGGGAATAACGATAACCCTCGCAACATGGTGATGGCCGAATAACTACACTGAAAAAAATAATTGGTCGCTTGTAACAAGATTGTGATTGTTGTACATAAGCATCTTGATCCCATACGAGCCTAACAAGACGATAGATTCATCACCTAAAATGTTAAATATTATATTAACTAAGTTGTTATACGAATCACTACAGACATTGCTGTTACTATCAAGTTTGTTTGATATAACAGAATATAATCTTAACTATTGTATTCGTTTTTTGTCAGCTAAGTGAAAATCTCTCTTTGTTGGCTGTCATTTTTTTGAGTGTATGCAGACGAAGTCGCGGGCAGAAGCTAGTTGTGTTGCAAAAAGTATAGAGGTGGATTAATACAAAATATCTGAAAAATATCTTAGGTGAAACCTCATATAACTTTAAAGGAAAACTATCACGACTATGTAGACATGATTGGTTCTTGAGACACAGGCGAATTAAGTTTTTTAATTCATGTTTATCATCATCTGAGACAGCACCAAATAACTTTAAACAGAAAATTCATTCATATTTGTTATTTCGAGACAGTTTTTTATGTTTGTAGTAACGGCATCGGAACTCTACAATGAGCATGTTCCGACATGCTCTTGCCCGGCTTTTGCTCTATCGTCAAAATGGGAATTCATGCGAGCATCAAATTTGGTCTGATTATAGAAAATCACGTAATAAAAATCGGCCAAGTGTGAGTCAGGTTGCACGGAACACTTGGTGCGCGTGTCCGACTTGCACCACTCGCACTTTGCCGGTTTTTTTTAATTGAACATTTACCGTTTTTGTGTACGACCTATTTCTTGATGATACGAATTTGCACATTTTTATACAATTCACAACAAATCTGTAACTCGAGGGAAAATTTTGATAAGTTCAAATTTCGGACTAACTACTATGATTGAGGACAATACGAATTGCATATTATTATATTCCGTTCATTCCTTCGTACCGAAAAACTGGTTTATCCTTAAAATATAGCGTTACTTTTTCCTTACAACTCAACATTTCAATAACCATTTACTGCATAGTTCTTTTAGTCATGCCATAACGTATTTCTTGTCCAACTGTATGTATATCCTTATAATTCCTTTTTCGTTGCAACAACAAACAATAAATAAAAACCCCCATAGAAGAAACGTATTTTTTTTTCGACCTTTAAAATCGCTGTATCTCTTGAACCGTAAAGGCAACCATGTTTTTTTAAGTGAATATAGTGCTACTAACTTTAAAAAAAAACAGATTACAGAAAAATAAGATTAAAAATGTAAGAAGAGAAGAGAGTGGGAGTCTCACTTGCGCGCTGTCCGGTCTGTCCGGTTTTTAAGTGTACGTTTATTGCAGTTGATCTTTGATCGCCGACATCTTTCTCTTAGTGATGATTCTTCTTTTTTTTAAAGATGACTTTTTTGACATGTTAATGACTTAGCGACCTATTTATTCGTAACACCAACACACGCACAAGAGGACATAACTTTAAACGTGCAACAAAAAAACACAACACAAATATCGGCAAAAACTTTTTAGGGAACAGAATAATAAAAATGTGGAATAAATTACCCTCAAATGTTGTGAACTCTAAAAGTATTAACCAGTTCAAAAATAAGTTTGACAAACATTCTAAACTAGTGTGACATTACGTGCAGTGAACAAAGATTTAGACATATCAGTGCCAACTGCCTGTCTAAAATAAAATAATAATAATAATAATAATAATAAATCTACTTAAAATTACGGACTTTTTTGCAGTGGTTGGCGCCCCCCTTTATGACTTGACGGGCCGGGTGTTCCAGTGTCCGATAAAGGAGAATACCAGGACTTGCGATGCAATCCCGATCGACTTGGATGAAATGCATGTCGCCTATAATCGAAGTTAGTATTGGGTGTCCCAGAAACCGACGTCACCCCGCCTAGGGCTGATAAAGCAGTTAAAAAGCTATCGATTTAACCCCAATGTATGTTCAGCGATTTTTACTAGTTTCGGGCATATTGATCATATTAGGCATGATCTTATTTTCGAAGGCCTTTGACCTAGTCAATTACGACTTACTATGGAAGAAGCTAGACGAGGTGAAAGTGCCCAGGGAACTTATACGCATATTCAGGTGTTGGTACTCTGGTCAAAGAAACAGTGTGCGCTGGGGTGATGTCCTATCTGACGAGTACAGTTTGGCGTGTGGGGTTAGACAGGGGGGGCTTACCTCGCCTCACTTGTTTAACCTTTACATGAACGCCCTGATTGGCGAACTCAGCGGCACACATGTCGGATGCCATATTGACAGGGTTTGTCTAAATAATGTAAGTTATGCAGATTATTTATTTATTTATTTATTTATTTATTTATTTATGATATGGTGCTGTTGAGTCCGTCAGTCGGTGGTCTAGACCGTCTAATTAAAATATGTGAGTCTTATGCGAACACACACTGCCTTAAGTACAATGCCATAAAAAGTGTCTACATGGTTTTTAAAGCGGGAAATAAAGTTCCATCATATGTTCCTCCCATTCATCTCAATGGTAACAAGCTAAATAGGGTTACATGTTTCAAGTACCTCGGGCACTTGATGACGGACGATCTGCGGGATGACGCGGACATCGAGAGGGAGCGCAGGGCATTGGCGATCAGAGCGAACATGATCGCGCGCAGGTTCAGTCGATGTACAGCACAGGTTAAAATAACCCTTTTCAGGGCGTACTGTACATCGCTGTATACCTGTAGCCTATGGTGTAGATACACGCAACGATCGCTCAGTGCCCTGCGCATCCAGTTTAATAACGCGTTTAGGATTCTGTTGCGGCTGCCGCGCCGCTGCAGCGCGTCAGGCATGTTTGCGGATGCGCATGTCGACGGCTTTCTCGCGACGCTACGCAAGCGCTCCGCGGCGGCGCTGCGGCGTCTGCGGGGCAGCTGCAACAGCCTCCTGGCCGTGGTGGCGGGCAGAATGGACAGTGGCATTCTGAGTCACTGGACCAGGCTCCACTTAAATAATGTGTACACTAACATAGTTATAGGATAACATAGTATAAGGAATTTTGTATTCTAACCCACTAACATCTATGGATCCTAGGAATCTGAAATAAACATTTTTTTTTTTTTTTTTAATCTGAATTTTTGTAATTTTCCCTTATGTGCATGTTACGAAAAATAATTTTTTCATGTTTTATTTAATAAGTTTTCCAGTGGTATCTTACATAATTAGAATGATTACGAATCAGCGAAGTTTTTAAGTCTATTTGCCCGTTTTTGTATAATTTATTTTAAGTAACCACATTATGTTTAATCGATAGCTTTTTAGCTGCTTTATCAGCCCTAGGCGGGTTGACGTCGGTTTCTGGGCCACCCTGTATAAGATGTCAAATAAATTTAAAACTGCACCGAGCGTCCAGTGACTCCCTCTTTACTATTATTGTGTTTTCTAATACCTAGAATAGAATATTTTTGTTGTACAAATGAATACACGATTTAAAATGTATAATGAGATAAGGTTAACGTGGCTATTACATCAGTGGGGCAATTACGTAAAGTGGCTTCATCAGCCGTTTTAACACGTTCTCTGCCGGAAAAATCTTGAAGATCTTTTAACTGGTGCGGTTGAGATCATATCAGCCCAAACCTAAACTTTTTTACAGTGCGGGTAAGGCCTTTTCGACCTCTAATTTCAGCACTTACTTAGATCCTTCATAACTTTGCCAACAGTAGGATTAGGTGTTGTTTTTCATTTGGTCTGCATTTGTCAGGAAATGTTTAAAATACATATTTTTACATCAAGTTTTGGAAAAACACAAATTATAGCTATTTTTAGGCAAAGGAGCCAAAGGTGTCCCTCAAGGTAGCATCTTTACCTTATCATAAAAACCTATGTTAAAACTATATTCTGGAGCGCTGTACAAGGGGCTTTCTTATCCTTCAACATTAGTTCATGTTTTGGATACATACAAGTTATACATATAAATTTATTTATTTATGCTCATAATTGTAAAACTCAAACTAAACTAAACTAATAAACTATTGGGGTCTTAGTTTACTTTGTCTTTACACGTACTTATTGGTATTGTTTTATTTTTAACTTGATGATAATAACTTGATGAATGATATACTCGTTGTTTATGAGGATTGTGAAACTGAAAATTTCTATGCATAATGTTTCTCTCCCCGTAAACCCAGTCCGATTTTTCCGATTTTTGAATATAGCTTTTATGTTGTAGGTTTTAAGAAACTATTTCTTGGAAAGTAACAAAACAAAATGAAAACGTTTAAACTCTTTTTCGTCTTTCAAACTACAACATACAAAAAATCGTGAAAATCGGACTTGATTTAAGGGTCGAGGAACGTTATCCTCGGCAACTTTTGACGATTACACGATTTTAATGTCGCTTCACAATCCTCTTAATCGTTCTCTTTGTACTTAACCTTTTTTTATATTAATATTAAATTTATCATTTTTCAGCCTCAAGTAAAAATCAACATTTTTACCTTGGCGCTTCCATAGCTGCAACGGAACGAGTTTTTCTGGTAAGAAGACAATTAAATTGTAACTTACTCGTACGAGTAGGTCCAGTACCCTTCCCATGAGTTATGATTACTGTACCCGCTAGCGAGTCGAACGCTCTGTCCCTCGCACTCTATAAGAATACTGCGAGGTCTCCGAGGGACAGAGCATTCACTCGCTTTGAGTTATTTGTAACAGGTAAGGGGTAGCACAGACATTTCAGTACGTCACGTTTACGAATCGCCCTTACTATTCGAAAACGTGTCCTGGGGGGTTATTATGACATGGCTATGCAGTTCATTTTACGGCGAGAGTAAAGGACAGAGCTATAGCAGCTATATAGCTCTGTCCTTTTCTCTCAGCGTAAACTGAACTACATAGCCAGGTCATAATAACCCCCCTGAACCTGTTACATAAACTGCTAAAATAAACTCACATTTTTATACATTATTTACCTTTACCAGTAGTAAAGACTACTTACTCTCGATGGCCTTTTTTACTGTTGACAAGGTTACGTTCGATGCCTGAGGACGAAAACTTACCTTACTTACTCTTCGTACCACGGCATCTACCAGGGGCACGTTTTATAAAGCTACAAGTAACAATTTTACAGGTCTAAACTGGCAGCACTGCTCAACTGGCTGGTCATCATTGGTCAAGGTTGTGTCAAATGGAAACTTGTAACCTGTAAATTGTAATTTGTAGCTTTATAAAACAGGCCCCTGGGGTGTTATTCTCTTAAAAACGGTGCTCGGACGCGTCGGTCGAACGAGTGAACGCGCCACACCGGCAGCCTAAAGGCTTGTTTACGGAGACGCGGAGCGTCGCACGTGGCGTGCGGCTTGGCGTTGCGCGGCGCGTTGGGCGTTTTTTCCGTTTACAGAGAGGCGGCGCGTGCAGCGGACCGCGTCATCAGACGCGCAAACACAAACATATGGCAATGTACAGTGTTGTTTATAAACATGCGGGGCGTGATGCGGGGCGTAGAGAGTAGCGGTGTCCGCTACATCCGCGGCGGACTCTCGAGCGTGTAGCGGAGCGCGCGGCGGAGCACAAGACTGTCAGAAGGTTCCGCCGCGGGCCCCGCTGCGGGCGCAGTGGCGGGAACCGCCGTTATTGACGCGTGCGACGCGGCGATGCCATCCGCGGGCTCCGCCGCAAGTAACGTTGTATTTGAAGCAAACGCGCGTAAAACCGCTTCTCCGTAAACGCTTTAATACAATGCCATATGTTTGAATTTAGTGCAGACCGCGCCGCCCAACGCTACGCGCGACGCCCCGCGTCTCCGTAAACAAGCACTTTTATACGTTCGATGTTATCGACAGAAGCCCTGCTGCTTAATTGAGAATGCACACGCTAAAATGTGTTTTGTGCGCTCTGACGAGACTACTTAAACTAGCCGTTGTGGCGCGTTCACTCGTTCACTCGTTCGACCGACCGAGCGCCATATTTAACAGAATAACACCCCAGGAACGTGATTGGTTTAAAAACGAGACGCTAGTTAGCGTAATGCATCTTGGCTAGGGCCCTAGCTAGACGTAACGCAACGTGAATGAGCAAAGCTTGCATTTGTAGGAAGAGAGGACAATAGACAGCGATCTCCAGGCGGGTGTTATGCCTTGAGACCGAAGTCCGGTGGGATGAAGTTGGAAGTTGTTGTTATGTCAAGAAACTGACTGGAGAAACTTCCAATCCAATCCAATTTTTTTCTAGTGGCAATCGGTCACAATAGCCAATGTCTTAATTTGACAACAGCACAGCACAGTGTATATTGGTGGCGCTGTGGAGTCGATTGGTACAAAGTGGTCGCTAGATGTTGCTAGGGCGCCAAACATGGCTACATAGAAACTAACCGGGAATAGTTATATTTTAGGCAGGGTCACTACAGTTGTTTTATTACACGAATGCGGGTGCGCTTACAGTTGTATTCCGTATATAGACATTTCATCCATATATATAGACACGCATACCACTAACCCGATCGGTGACGCATAGCGACGACGTTTTCGCCAGGGCTCGGAATCGGTTTCAAGATAGCGGCTAATATCATTCTTAAAACCGGAATAATTTCATTCATCAATTAACCGGTTAATTAAAGGAACGGTTTATAAAAACCGAAATGATTTAGGTTACCGGTAAATTGAAGAACTGCTATTACCGGTTAAACTCAGACTCGCGCGATACCACTAAAACAGGAGGATCACTAAAATCGGAGATACTGTGTAGAAGAGATAATATACATCACTTTTAATATATATTGCAGTGTCAAGTTCAAATTAACTTTTCACTTAATACAACGACATTTCTGAAAACAAAAAACCGCCTTCAAAAATGCAAAAAATAACTTCTTTAAAATTGTAGGCACCTAATAGGTTAGTCCAACTGATGTCGGCTTTTTGTTGAAAATGTTGTGGTCGCCGACTTCAGTTGGACTAACCTATTAGGTGCCTACAATTTTAAAGAAGTTATTTTTTGCATTTTTGAAGACGGTTTTTTGTTTTTTAAAACATTTATTTTATTTTATACTTTTTAGTGATCATAATACGCTGTTACGTTGTCCCACTTCTTAGTTGAAATGAAACTTCAAGTTATTTCAAGCGCGCCGCAAGCAACGCCGCGGGAAAGTCATAGTCATATTTCAATAACCTCCTTTTTTGAAGTCGGTTAACAAGTAAATATTCTTCGTTGTAGTCGCTCAACTATCTTAATCGAGATATCTTATCGCCACCCTTGAAATCGGTACCGTTAAGGAGTTCCGGTGGCCATCTGTGGTCTTTATCATCAGTTCCACTTCACCAAATGATACTTTCTGAATGCAAATGCTGAACTTGTTACTAAAAATACTAAAATCGCTATATGTTTGCCTACAATATTTGAGGAGTTCCCTCAATTCCTCACGGATCCTCTCATCTGATTCAGATTTGGTGACAATGGGACCACCTCGAAAGTATACTCTATCAAACCAAAAAAAAATTTTTGAAATCGGTCGACAATTGACGGAGTAGTCGGTGAACATACATAAAAAAAAAAATATACAGTGGAACGTATAACCTCCTCCTTTTTTGAAGTCGGTTAAAAACCGGTCTTGTTCATTAGCAGGCAGAAGCTTTGACTGGGTCTATATTGAGCCATAATGTGTTTATGGCAGCTGACGTTCATCTAAAGACACAAGTATGGCATCATCCGCTTTCGTAAGATAAAACAACTATACAGTGTGAGACATCCATAAGAACATACATTTAAAGTAACGATAGCATTAAGTGCTGTGAACCGTTTTATCTCCAAAATATAAGAATTACCTTTTCTAATCGAGAGTTTATTAGATTAATTTTTAATCTTTCTCGAGCAGCAATGTATTGCAAATAGGCAGTTTCTTAGTCAAAATTTTTGGCGGTCTTGTCAAAAGGGTCAACGAAATGAACAAGGTCAGGGTGTCACTAAGAGTGATTTTTGAAGGCAATCAAATGTTAGTGTCAGTTGTTAGCTTTGTTACCGATACATTGCGTGCCGAATTAATATATATGAAAAGAAAAACTGTTTTCATTTAATTAGAAATACAAATTTACTTTAGCGGGCTACATACCATCAGTTTTAACTGCACAGTTTCAACTGCACAGTCGAACTGTTCAGTTAAAACGTATGCTTGTAGGCACTGCGAACTGTGCAGTTAAACTGACAATCTAAGAAATATCTAATCGAAATTTCATTAGATAAAACTGTACAGTTGAAACTGTGCAGTTAAAACTGATGGTACAGGTACATTCACTAAAGTTGGCACGAATGGAATGAACAAAAGTGATGTCACCTATCACTGTGTGAGTGCCGCCCTTTGAACCGATGTTCGAATTTCAAACCTAAAATCTGTTATTATTTTACACACTTGTATACTTTCGTTCACTCATTCAATCCATTCGTGCCAACTCTCGTGAATTGACCTGTATGTGGCCCGCTTTAGGGCTCATACTTTAAAATACCTATATGTTCTTATGGAAGGCATACACTGTAGATATGTAAGTTTATATTAGTTTATGTACTTGTTTATGTGTTTAATATTTATTAATTCATTGGTATTATCATCTCATTTTGTTACATTTTGTGCAGAGTTTCTATGTGTCCAACCCTTATGCATTGTCCTTACTCATCTATTTCAGGGTTAGCTGGAAGAGATCCCAATTAGGGATAAGTTTAATATTAACATTGTAAGAGTTTACATACATACATACATACAACTGTACCAGAGTAACTGGGTAATAAAGCGGTGTTTTTTTTTCTTTCAGACATGTGCTCCTTTGCGGACTGATTATCATTATACTAGCAAAAAGAGAATATATTTTGGGGCATATGGAACTTGCTTCTATTACGAATCAGGCAGTGGACAGCACTTTAAGCAGTACCAGGGTTTCGGCCTAGAGGAAGACAGAAAACATGATGAACCACTTAGAGGTCATTTATTTATTTATAATACATATTATTAAGTTTGTTAAGACCGTTTGTTTGCTGCTTCGATAGTTATTGTTCTTTTGTGACAGCCACTGTTTAAAGTTTCTTGGCGTAAAGGGCAGTATGATGTACAGTCAAGGTTAAAAATAAATATCCGCACAAAGTTGCAAAAATATGTACACATATTTACCTTATTGCCATAGTAATAAGGTCCGTGTACATATTTTTGAGACTTTGTGGTGTATACATATTGGTGACCTTGACTGTACTCGTATGAGAATAATTTTCTTTTTTTAGCGGCCATGGAATATTTTCTTATCATTACTAAATACCTAGTACACATAAATTTATACATTTTAAAGCGTTCAATAATATCCGAGCCGAGATATTACAGATAAACCCTCTTATTCATAATTGCAAAATTCTTAGTGTGTTTAAAGTATGCTTTGTCCTTATCTTTCAAGGTGATAGTTGTACGTGGCAGATAGTGACAGAGAATACTTTAGCTAAAATAGGTTTATTATGCGTTTATGAATAAGGAGGTTAAGTTTTAAGTTTTTCATAGTAAATATACGCCCAAATATCAATATTTAAATATGTCCGCTCCGATACACTTAAGATCGACGTATGTTTATTTTAAATAGATCTATGATAATAGTATATCACTTTTACAAACGGCTGCTCATCTAAAAAAACATATGACCTTTACAAATGACAAAAGATTTACCCAAACCCCTTTGCGTCCAGGATTTTTCAAGGTTCAATTTCCAGACAAACCTCTTAGTAGGAGATACCTCCAGTATATAATTAATAAAAAAATAAAAAAATAACTTTGTTTTAAAACATTGCAATAGCTTGTTTAATAGACAAATTACATACATACCAATCGAAAGTATGAAGCTTATAGAATATGCAAACGTTAGGTTGACTATTTCTTTCCTGTCAAACTATTGGGTAGGTATAAACAGGTAAGTCGGTACTAATAATTTGCACCAAACCTAACGTTTGTATATTCTATAGATAGACTTCATACTTTCGATTAGTATGTAATTTGTCTATTAAACAAACATTTGCAAAGTAAAAAAAAAATGATATAAATAGGTACTGGACTGAAATTTTTCAGCCTACCTATTCGCCACATATTATTTAGTGTATCAAATTTGATATAAAATACTTTTCATCGAATAAACAGCCCGGTGCAAATCGTCTCCTATTCGGATCTTAGACCGTCTCTTAGTTGGCAACGTAACAACTAACTAAAGTACACTAAGAGCAGCACTAGCGCAGAGTGAATATGTATGGAATTTTTAAATAATATTTCTGAAAAAAATATGAAAATACTGTAAAAGAGATCAACAAAAGTGAAATTAACATTAAAATCGTCCAAGAATACGGATACTGCTAATTAGAGAGCCATTGGACAGAGAGATCCGATATGCACTGTGACGTCATGTAACACGGCGGCCATATAAACTCAATGTTAAATTCTGTTTTGCTAGAAAGAGAAAGGAACAATTCTTTGTTGGCTTATATCTTGGTTATTTTAATAGCTATTCAAAAATGATTAATTGAAGCTGCGAAAAAAAGACAAATATTCCCTATTTTAGACCGATTTTGAAAACTCGGTATTTGTTCAATACTGTGTGTAAATGGAATACGAGCAAACATTTTAACGGCGGTTATTATATTTATTCCTAATTAACATAAAAACATGTGTATTTTTAACATAAGTTGTTTTTTTTTTCATACAAATTAATTCGCTACGCAATGTATCAGAAATAGCCCATTTAAAGTGCAATTAACTGAGAGTTAAATCTTCGTTTACGTTATACATTGCTGCTCGACGGGACCTTTAAAAATTAATTGCGCTCTATGTATTAGAGTTATTAACGAAATTCCACATTTACATTACTTGTAGAGCCATAACCTATATCTAGTTTAAATGTTTGCTCGTATTCCATTTACACACTGTATATAATAAGGTATAATAGTGACAAATACTGACCAATAAGGGTCTATATTGAAATTCCTATTCGTAATTTTTCCTAATTTCCGCCTTAATTTGAATACTTTTTAGTGTTGTTATAAAGTTAAAAACTTAAAAAGTTGTCTGACTCAGCTGTAAATCGTATAGGATTTATGATACCTCGAACAAACGATACGTTAGGACAAATGTTATTACGGTTTCCGAGAGACACGATAAATAATGGTAAATTCTGGGGTCCTAGTAAAAAAGGGTACAAGTCGACTTAACTCGTAATAATAGTACATTGTGTATTAAGGGTGGTAAAGACAGAATTACAAACGAGAGTCTGTTAGAAGCCCGAAGCCGAAGGCTGAGGGCTTTAATGACTCGAGCTTTGTATTTCCTTTACCACCCGTGTAACATACAATGTTTTTCATGAAAATTGCGAGGAATTGAAATAAAATCAGACAAAAGATCATATTTTTAACTTACGATTCTCACCAATAATTTTAGCCGCGTTGGCGATGTCCGGCGGAGTCGAATTATCCATTTCTTCTAATGACGACATGTTTTTTTAAGGGAAGTAATTAAATGGTCAGCCGTTATTCAAATTGATTCGCAAAAAAAATAAAGCAATTTACTCATTTGGGCAGCATACAAAGATTTGGCAGGCAATAAATAAAAATCGGGCTGCAACTCTTGTTCAGCAAACAATTTACAAACGGTTAACATTTTAAACAAAATCAATCTGCTTCTTTGGTCATTTGTCTGCCTAATAAACAGTTGAGCTGCAAAATAATTACTTGGGCAGCAAGATTTTACAATTGGTCAGCAGAGAAAACATGTCTATAATGGTTATCTATATAAATAAGTGGATTGCGTTTAGTTTGAAAAATCAGCAGTGTTCGTTATTTGCGGGCGGAGCGAACTCAGACCACGTGATGCGAGCACCCAAGCGTTGGTATTTTTGAGGCTAGTAGTAATTACAAGTTACGTTTTGTCACACAAATTTAGGAATCACAATCACACCCTAGATTAACCAAAATTTGTATCATAAATATGAGGTAGAGTTAGAGGTAGGTTAGGTTCGTTTTTATATCAGGCCCGGAGGGCCAGAACAACCCAGAAATAGGAGCTCCGCGTTAGCGGAGCTCCGTCGACTCTGTTAAATTTGTAAATTTGATGGTGGGTTTGGTATATGTGCGTTGCCGGCACGGCAGTAAATTTGCCACCTTTTTTTTGATGGACAAAATGAAATATTTTGCTTACCTACTGATTGCTTACCAAAATTTGATTAACTGTGGATCGCTCAATGCAGCTCAAATATTTAATTTGCTGACCAAAATGATTTAGAGCAGTTCAGTATATTATTATTAATTGCAGACAGATTTATAAATGTTTGCTAACCATTAGTTGCTTACCAACTAGCTATTTTGGCTGACCAAATACATATTTCTGTTCACCAAAATAAGAATATTTTGCTGATCGATTAAATGATACCCTTTTTTTAATATGTGCACAAAGACAGCCTTCTAATTATTATTTCGGAATCACACGCCAGTTTATAATCACTAATCAGTATTTATAAATTAGCGGCAGTCTACATCATTGTCTATGACTTACCACAGACTGATAATGTCAAACGTGTTCAGGAGTCCGATTCTAGTGACAGTCGAGATCAATAGTTTATATGCGAGATTTTTTGAAAATTGTATGCAACTGACATCTCGTCTCGAATGAAACTTCATATCGAATGGCACAAGAATTGGGGTCCTGACGTATTATGATAGTTTGAGTCCAAGTACAATATTTAAAAAAAAAAGCTATTACGCACGGTAGGGCGTAATGGTAAAAAAAAGCCCGCGGGTATTATTTTGGATTTACGGTCGATTTTTCTAGCATATTAGGACACTATTTACTAGCAAGTGTGATGAAAAAATTGTATAAGTATACATGAACGGAGTATACTAGACTTAAACCCTTTTTCACTTGATCTTCAGAAGACTTATACCCTTTTTCAATAGGACTCGAGAATTATGCAAAAAGTCTGTGGACACATTGAAAAATGCGACAGCGCAATCATGACTCCCAAATGTATTTATTCACGTCAAAATGAAGTTTAAAATCCGTTGCTTTTTCACAGATGACATTTTTGGTGGACTGGGATGGAGCACCTTAGTAGACGAGGAGCACGATATGATTATTATAGCGGAGTCTTTCCAAGGGGGCAGCCTTGTCTACGGTTCGATCTCTAATATCAGTGGTGCCTTCAGAAATACGTGGCGATCAGAAATCTATGACGAAAGTATTAAGGGTGAGTACCATGACACCTGGGGAACGTTTGTGAAGCTACAAGTATTTTACTACAATTTTACACAGAATAAAGACTAAAGGCATAGAAACCGTACAAAATGAGCAGAAAATATTTTTTTCATCTCACTAGCTCGGAAAGCCCTTTTTGTTTGTTTGATATCTATTGAGAAAAACGCTTTTTATCCACATGTGAAGAAAGAGTTTTGACATTTGAAGTGATATTTGACAGCTAACAAAACGTAAAACGTTAAAAAAGTGCTGAATTTTTAACATCACATAATGAATTGCATCGAGAAAAAACACTAAATACAGTCTTACAACTTTATTTTAATTCATAAATATCAGCATTCAACATTAACCTTCATTCTTGTTGTAACAACGGATAAAATGTTCTGACAGTCCAAGTAAGTCGATGTGCGAACAAAACGCATCCGAAATAATAAAAAAAAACTTAAGTCAAAAACTTTAAATATTCGCATGTTTTTCTAGTTTGTTTTGTTATTAAAAATGAGTAATAAATTACATTTGATAAACCTTACTTACTTACTGAGGCTGGAATGACTATGGATGTTATGATTGTATATGTCGGTATTGGAGTAGTTCCATAAAGGCTGGATATGCTTAAGCTATTTTGCATTATTTTTGATTTTACCAATACTTCTATTATTGTCTATTTGCCTCGTGTGGTTGCCGAGTTAGAATAGTGCCACTCCATGTCTTCCTGTGGATGTCGTAAGAGACGACTAAGGGAATAAAGGCTTGTAGTACTGTTAGGCGATGGGCTTGCAATCTGTCACTAATACGCTGGTAAACATCTTAGCCTAATTGTGCAAATTGTGGTTATAGAATTATCAACAAGTTTTTAGAGATGTTTGTAATTCTGTAGCTCTGCCTACCCCACTCTGGGAACGAAGGCGTGGGATTATGTATGTATGTCTATTATTGTATTGACAAAGAGGTTAATAAATAATAATTGATAGTACAAACCCTTTTTCTTATTTCCCTCGCTTTAGTGTGGTGAAAAGTTTTGTGTTATACACGGGTGAAAAGTTATTTTACGTCTCGTGTGTTGAAACACTCGCTACGCTCAGGATTCTATTTTTTCAATCGTATAATCCTTTCGCTAGCTCATGTTTCAAATGAACACTCGCAGGTAAAATACAACTTTCCCTTCTTGTATAACAAATAACTATTCTCATGTAATACGTAACCAAAAAAGTAAAGAAAGATAGTTGGCGAAAAGTACGTCTTATAGCCCGGTTTCCATGCTATATGTTCTTATTCTGTGCAATTTTACAGGTCTAAATTGGCAACACTGCTCAAATGGCTGGTCGTCATTGGTCGAGGTTGTGTCAAATGAAAACTTGTAACCTGTAAATTGTAATTTGTAGCTTTATAAAAAATGCCCCTGTAGGCTACACGACATATTTATCCTTATTACGAGTAGGGTTCCGTGCCGGAAGGGTACCCAATGGAACCCTATTAGTATGCCTCCACTGTCCATCCATCCGCCTTTCCATCCGTCCTACCGTCCGATTTTTAACAAATATAATAAAAAAGTGAAATAATAACGGGGGTCATCATACAAGAAAAGTTTTTTTCAACATATTTTTATTTTTCTTGTATCGTAAAAACGGTAAAACATACAAACGTCAAATTTGGTATGGTTTTAGTACAAACCCTAAAAAATTATGTAGTTAGTGTGAGTTAGGCTTGCGCTACGGAAGTATGGTGGGACGGAACCCTTGGTGCGCGTGTCCGACTCGCACTTGACGGGATGTTTATTACGTTATTATATATGAATGTATACTTTTCGTTGAATGAAAACATTGTGAGGAAACCTACAAAGCTGCATAAATTGTGCAAAAATAACAATGTTACTATAAATTGTGTACATTTGATATCAAAAATCTAGAACATTCTGAAAATTAAATGCATTTAAATGCACGTAAAACAATTTTAATGCACGACGCGTCATAATTTTGTATGCCTATTGGCCAAACATATTAATACTTACCCACTTTTACGAAATAATTGACTGATTGATTGATTGAATTACTGCACACGTTCTATGTGTTTGTTATTAGTAAATTATTTTATTTTTAGCGCAAGCCATGACATCGGGGAATTATTTTAAGAATGAGACATACTACGCCTTGGGCGTCAGGGCTATCGATACCATCGGTGGTGTAAGTACTTTGAACTTCTACACAAAGGAGGATAGTTGGCCATTCTTCAAACATTTATTTAAATTCTTGCACTTCTTCCAACCGGGAGACGAGCTGTAGGTAGGCCTCCAACAAGATGGAGTGACGACCTTGTAAAGATCGCGGGAACGCGGTGGATGCGAAAAGCACAAGATCGGTCTGAGTGGAGAGCCTTGGGGGAGGCCTATGTCCAGCAGTGGACGTCTTTCGGCTGACATGATGATGATGATGATGATGACTTCTTCCAATCAACGCACTTCTTAAATCGTATCATCTAATATCAACGGGCATAGTATGACTGCGTACAAAAAGTGGATAAAGCATCCGTCACTCTCGTACTTATCAGAAGGTCTACGTGTCAGAAGGTGACGGTTGCCCTATCCACATTTTGTCCCGCGATAAACGCTACCATATTAGGCCCGCAGGGGTCTATAGCCTCGTATGGCCCTGTGTGCAATAGGATGGATATAATAATGGCAATTTAATTTGAACTGTGTTGCAATACGAATAAGGTTTATTTCCCTGTGTTCATAAACTGAAAATGGCATTATCAAACAAGCGTAATTGAACTTTATTGCCTTGACGGTAGATTTAAAGTCCCACTCACAAAAAACTCCTTGTTTGTAGTACGGTGGGCCTTACGAGGATATAGGAATCCCTAATCGTCATTTTGTCCTAATGCATTGTTTGTCCGAATCTCAAATACATTTTTTCGCTTTTTAGCGTTCCGTACCCAAAGGGTAAAAACGGGACCTATTACTAAGACTCTACTATCCGTCCGTCCGTCTGTCTGTCTGTCTGTCCGTCCGTCCATCCGTCCGTCTCTCGGATCAGATCTCTCCGCCTAATAACTATCTATTTAACTTTAAAATGCTTGTATTGTCCGTATTTCTTGGCCGATTTAAATTTTAATTTCACTTCATGTTTTGTTGCAAAATGCGTTTTTTTTAAATCCATTCATATTCCCTATGCTTCCCCATAGTGCGTTGACACGTGCTTATATTACAGGTGGTATTCCTCAACAGTAATTTAAGTATTTACTGGAAGTTGAAAACTGGGTTTGGGTCGGTGGGCAGCATGTTCGGCGAGGCGCTGTGCAGCGCTGACATCACGCGTGACGGCCTCGCGGAGCTGGTCGTCGGCGCGCCTGCGCACGTCTCTGACGCACTAAGTTACGACAGGGGCGCCATACACATCTACTCTAAGACTGAGGTAAGATTAAATAGTCACTGCTAAGCGCGCATTAGACCAGCAAAAAGTGGACTGCTGCCTTATTTTCAACTAGAAAAAAAAGGTATACCTACAATATACTTCATAATTTTGAAGATACATAATTCCGCATTCCCGAAGCTTCTTTACGCAATATTTTAATTGAATAATCTCTGCTTTTATATCGCTTCTACGAAATACAACGAAATGGTTTTTTATGGTCTAGCTAGGACAAAACAGTATTCATTTTAGGGTTCCGAAGTCAAACTAGCAACCCCTCTCCTTAAGCCAAAACTACAAGAACAACAATTAGAAATACATCATAAATTAAGGCACCTATAACGAATTAAAAGGAAAACTATCACGACTACTTAGACTTGCTAAAGATTTTATACGTACTATACGTACCAAAAATCATCTAAGTCGGCTCCTAATAACTTTAACACGTTCACGGACACAGCAACATCCTCGAAATTGCGTGATATGGCACAAATCAATCTCATACAACATTTTCTACGGCCATGGACGAACTGCCACATTTAACGTTTGTCAAAAATTGTGCCACTTTATGACGTAAAATATATGTATGTAATTTCGTACAATAAAAATCTTACTTAATGTGGCAGCTCGTCCACAGCCGTGATGTGCCACAACACGCGTCGTTCCCCTTTTAGAGTAGTGCATGAGGTTGAGGTTGCCCTGGAGCTTATTTGCTGTGACACTGGCGGCTTGTGTCTTGTGGCTTGAGTCCGCGCTTCCTATAAATGCTATAGGAAATAGCCAGGCCGTGAACGGAGTTTCGTTTTTGGTGTAATTAAAGGGCGCTGCATACGTACCCACTTTTAAACGGACGGGACGGGGACGGGACGAGAAGACAACATCGTTTCATAGAAAATGTATCGGAATGTGCATACGTAACGATTGCACGTACGGGACGGGAAAACAAAAAATGTATGCAACCACGGCCCGTCCCCGTCCCGTCCACGTCCTGATCACGTTACGTATGCAGCGCCCTTAAAAACACCGGCCACAGCCGTAGTGCCATATCACGAGTGTCTCGGTTTACGTCTCTCGACGTACTGTCTGTGAACGCGTTAAGTACAAAATTAGTTCATACCTACCTACTTGTTGTTGTTTTTGAGTTTTGTTTGTAGTAATGGCTTCAGAACTTTACACTGAGTACGGTCCGACATGCTCTTCCCCTGTATTTTATCATCAAAAAGGGGCAGAGCTTCACTTCGGCAATACCACGTCGAAATACTGCAGTCAAATCTTTAAGTGACTAAGTTACTGATTTTTCAGCCACCCGCAGAAACTAAAATGAGCTTGAGACTCACAATACTTGGCGAAAAAGACGGCGCGAGGTTCGGAACTACTCTATCTTCTAATGACGTGGACGGCGATTCTTACCCTGGTAACACTCTTATAAATAACTATTCAATTACCTAAGAAGGTTTTTATCTCTTAAATAGAATAATAGTGCTTATACAGACACATCGGCCACAAGCTACGAAAAACCTTAAACATTGGTAAAAACGGGCAAAAAAAAACAAGTTTTATGGCACATTGGGCCACTGTTGTTCACTCTGCACCTTTCTTCACAAACGGAAATATCGACCTTGCTTGCATTTTGTGTAAAACTGTAGTTAATAAAGCGAATGGTGTCTAATCTCTCGCGAAAAATAAGAGAAAAGAAAGTGTGGAGAAGATTGACAACTTCGCTACATGGAGAGGCATAAGAAGAAAGAAATAGAAGAAGTAACAATTAATCCTGTTTCAGAAATAATTGTCAGCGCTCCATACGAGGACTCAGGAGTGGGTGCGTTGTACATTTTCTGTGGCTTCGAACTTTATGAGACCATGCGACTGTGGGTACGTTTACAGCAGGTTACAGTAAGACACAATTAATATAGCGCGAGGATTAGGCAATAGACTGGACTGAAATTTTCCAGTCAACTTATTATAAATATATTACTTAGCATATTAAATTTGATATATTATAATACTTTTTATCGAATAAACAGCTAGGTGAAGGTCGTCTCCTATTCGGATCGTAGACCATTATGGTTTCAGTAGAAAATACCTAGCGTTTGATGAAATGAAATAGCATGAATTGATGCAATCGATGCAGAAAAAAACGATAAAATTATGGGTTACCGATAATTATGTCATGTATTATGTGTGTGTATGTGATAATTATGTTATGTGATGTTATGTTAGATCGCGGGAACGCGGTGGATGCGAAAAGCACAAGACCGGTCTGAGTGGAGAGCCTTGGGGGAGGCCTATGTCCAGCAGTGGACGTCTTACGGCTGACATGATGATGATGATGATGGATAATTATGTTATTTATTGCCTCTAGCGGATGAGCGAGCGGGTTACCAGCCAAACAGTCTCCGTTTCTAGCCTGAAGAGAACGCAGAGGCTCGAAAAGACTAGCTTGAAATCATTCGGCTTCAGCATGCAACCGGTTCCGGACTTCAACGACAATGGGAGCGACGGTAAACATAAATGATGATAAATATTTGGCTCAGTCTAGATGGGTATTCTGCGTTCCCAATAAAGAGTGATCGGAATAGGTAGAGTATATTTGACTAAAGTTTACAAAAGGACATAATATAGAGTGGTTACAACCGGCTGAAATATTATTTTTAATTTTATTTAATTCCGGATTTCCGGTATTTTTCTGGTACTAGTAAATGTAGTCGCAAGGAAGTCTCCAGTTTATGTCTCTGTTCTACGAAGTTAAGATAAATATACTACACCTATTATTTAGATACTTAAAATAAATGAGTTACAGGCCTATTTTATCACAAAGTAACATAAAATATCCCATACCGTAAGTTAATATTACGTATATTTAGCATTAAAAATACTGGACATCCGGAATTCAATAAAGATAAATTAATATTTCATCCGGTTGTAACCACTCTATATTATGTCCTTTTGCGAACTTTAGGTAAATGCCTATAAACCAATAAGCAGTATCTCGAATTGAATAATCAAAGCAGTTTTAATCCTATTGTGTTAGTGATGAGGTTGATATTGCTACTGGAGTTTTATTTGAGATACTACGTATTGACTTAGGAGGGTAATATTATGGCCTCGCGTTTCATAGAAAAACCGGCCAAGTGCGAGTCGGACTCGCGCACGAAGGGTTTCGTACCATTATCGAGCAAAAAGCGGAAAAAAATCACGTTTGTTGTATGGGAGGCCAACTTAAATATTTATTTTATTCTGTTTTTAGTATTTGTTGTTATATACAGAAATACAACATTCTGTGAAAATTTCAACTTTCTAGCTATCACGGACAGTGGAGTCTTAGTAATAGGGTCCCGATTTTACCCTTTGGGTACGGAACCGTAACGGACAGTACTTTACAGTCTTTAGCTAATATTACTGTGACCAAATCCGATGATGAAAGAAGGACATAGTCTGAAACTAGGTCAACTTGTATGAGATTGTCCGCCATATTCATTTTATTTTGTATTTGTTACAGAGCTTAGCGTGGGAGCTCCGGACAATTCAACAGTAACGGTGTACAAAGGCGTCCGGGCCATTACCGTCAATGTGACTTCGAAGTTTCCCCAGGATATAAAGGTGAGACACGTTCCGTCAGTTACTTAAGGGCACCACAGTTTAAATTTCTTATTCATAGAGGAGTAATAGCTAAAGTGTTATTTAAATATGCTCTGTTCTTATTGTCATTATGAGATTTGAATTTGATAGAAACGGACAAAGAATACTTAAACTAAAATAGGTTTATTCTGCATTATTGAATAACAGGGTAATAGCTTGCCTGTAGTCTTAGGCAGGCATCTGACAGTCTAAAATCTGTGAAGAAATGTATGAACCATGCTGGCCTATTGCCTAACGCACTCGCAATCGCAATCGACTTCAAAGTGGAACAATTGTTTTCATTTTGAAAGCAGACTCTCCTTCGGACTGTCAAAATGAAAACGATTGCGATTCCGAGTGCGTTAAGCAATAAGCTTGCCTGGCCTCTGTTCTTTTTCTTCTTTTGTATTATGGCGGTGAACCGCTATATTCAGCTACTTTATGAAAATCCAGTTAATATGTATCTATTTCATACTCGTAGTTATTTTTTTATTCTTAAATGTCTATTTCATAGTTATTTTTATTTTTCAGCCGGATGCTGGCCGTGAATACACCTACTCGTCGTGTATCGCGGTGGATTTACCGCCAAAACCAAACGCTATAACCACTGGTAAAGTTTTTTTTATAAACTATTTAAAACGATCTTACGGAGCTGAAAGTTGTCAGTACCCTAGACAAGATGCTTAATGGTTTCGTTAATAATTTTCGAAAACTGACAAAATGTATGGAATTGACATAAGCGCTTGACACGGCCATCCGGCAGTTTACGTCAATCTATACATTTTCGATAACGATAACGATCTCGCAAAGCATCTACCATGGCCATAGATCTTTTTATAATGTGAATATCGCGAAAGTTCTAGATTGATTCCCTATGCTTGCCAATATAATATGAACCTACTATCAATGCAATAGAGTCAATTTTCTTATTTAATTATCAGTGTTAAAAAGGGGGGAAAATCCTCTGTATCTCCTTTGCAATGGATGTTTATTTAATTTTTTTGTACGTGGCCTTACGAGGTGTTTTGTTTGTTTTTCAGAATTGTTAGTGAAAGATACTGTGCGTGGCAGGAACGCTTCAATCATGCGGCCTGATGGGGGCACAAAGTCGGTGACGTATACAATAAACCTGGGCACTGACGTGGGCAAAAAGACTAAAGACAACAAAACAGAATATTGCAGAAACTACACAATTGTAAGTAACGAATGACAAGGTCGACCAACCAACAACCATTGCTTGTGTATCAAAACTAGCGTGCTTAATTATGGTACAGTCAAGGATTTTAATTGTTATGCCACTATGGAACCCTGTCGCATAACGTTAATCATTCATTTAAGCGTAATTTCTGTCATGTGGTTTGACGCTGTCATTATGACAGGGTTCCATAGTGGCATAACAATTAAAGTCCTTGACTGTACTCTTTTCTTCTTGTTCTTTAAATCAATGGCGGTCCACCAAGTGATTTCGCCAGTGTCAGTGAGAGAGTATAATCAGTAAATAGAATAGTAAATCAAAATAACAAAAGTAAAAGCCGGGCATTTTTTAACCGACTTCAAAAAAAGGAGGAGGTTCTCAATTCGTCGGGTTTTTTTTTTAAATGTATGTTCCCCGATTACTCGAAGACCACTGGACCGATTTGAAAATTTTTTTCGTTGTTGAATGGGTATACTTTCTAGTTGGTCCCATTGTCAACACGTCAGGATCTGATGATGGGATCTTGGAGAAATCAAGAGAAATCCTCAAATATTATAGGCACACCTATAGCGATTTTGGTATTTTTCACTGTAACTCGTGCATTTGCTTTTGAAAAGTACTATATCGTGAAGTGGAACTGATGATGAAGACCACAGACGGCCACCGGAACTCCTTAACGGTACCTATTTCAAGGATGGCGATAAGATATTTCGATTAAGGTAGTTGAGCGACTATGACGAAGCACATTTAGGTTTAAATATCACTATGACATTCCCGCGGCGTTGTCTGCGGCGAGCTTGAAATGTTCTATAGTTTCTCATTAATATTAAGAAGTGGAGCTACGTAACAACATAAATAGGATCACTAAAAAGTATAAAATAAAATAAATGTTTAAAAAAACAAAAACCCGCCTTCAAAAATGCAAAAAATAACTTCATTTAAAATGGTAGGTCAGTCCAACTAAAGTCGGCGTCCCACAATATTTTAAACCAAAAGCCGAATGCAGTTGGACTGACCTACCATTTTAAATGAAGTTATTTTTTGCATTTTCGAAGGCGGGTTTTTGTTTTTTTAATCAATCGGCCACCTTCCCTCCCCGAAGGTTACCGGAAACTGGCACGCTTTTATTGCTGTGTATAAAACACACGTCACTCTTGCACTCACATATGTGTCAGAAAGTGCCGACACGGAAGTTTTGCCCACGGTGATAATCGCGACCATAATAGCCCCATAGCAGGAGTGTAAGTCGATAGCCCGAATTAACCCTACTAATTTTAGAGATGATCCCGGTGAATTTCCTAAATATTTTTTATAACAGCGCCATCTATTTTGTATTTCAATAAGCTACTACTTTAACCTTAGTGACATCTAGCGCGATATTACGAAACTATTTCATTCCTCTTTTACATTCCTCGTGCATCCCTTACAAAAAGATACGGACTGTTTTACCTCGTTCAGCGGTTGAAGTCCTAGATGGCGCTTGTATTTTTTTAGTAAAAAAAACAGTGGTTCTTTATTTGTATTGTTTTCATTAACATTTATTTTCAGATGATACCTTCGATTGGGAATGTGATATCAGAAGTATCAATGGTCAAAAATATTTCTACTATTAAAGGTATTCAATACTAGCTTTTCAGTTTTATCCATTTCACATATGAAATTAGTGTGATAGTGTCTAGAGGATTGTGAAGCTGAAAATTTCGTTTTCAGTAACGGTTTTTCTCCCCTTAAACCTCAAGCTATTTTTACACGACTGCCCCAAAAAAGGAGTGTAATGTTTTCAGGGTATTTGAGTTTCTTTATTCCCCTATAACTTCTAAATCCCTTGACCGATTTAGATGTGTGAGGTATCGTTAGAATCCTTACGTCATCCCGGGTGACATAGGATACCTAGACTGTTAAAATTGAAATAACAACAATGGCAAAATGACAATTATTAATATATAGGTATATCGACGACAGTATAAAAAATGCAGTCGGGTTTTTAAAGCTTGCTTTTCATATAGTTATAACGATTTTTGAATATGTTGTAGATATTATATATAAATTGATTTAGGGAGCGAGAAACGTTATCACCCGGACCTAAATTTGTTATTTTTTTAATAGCATCGCGTTTTAACAATATCTTCACAATCCTCTTGACTCCGACTAGTGTGATTATTGTGATTATTTTTGAAAGAAACTGATATTTTGTGCTTTTTGCCACCAAAGTTTGGATTGAAAATTGTGGTTTCTGTGCTTCTAACTGTTTTTAATTATGTGTGTTCTCAGAATTTAGCAACAAGTGGGTTTCGTTGAGTGGTCAAAGCAACTTAAGGCTACCAGTCCCTTTTCAGCCTTGCAACTGCGAGGGAGGAAACTGCTCACCGAACCTTACTGTGGAGTTTCAGTGGTCTGGCGGGTACGAGTTCGTGTTTTTTTTACAGTTTTTAATATAAATAAACCAATTTGATTTATATGCCACTATGAATCTTTGTGACAAATGACAAACGTTTTTATTCAATTCTAAGAAGTCTCTTCTCTCGATGGTGGGTGAATATTCGGGCGTTTCAACCTCCCTCACTACCGTTCTCAAAACAATGAAGAAAACAATGATAATTACCACCAACTTCTGACGCAATTAGAAGCAGAACTAGAAATACTTTCCATTTATTTCAGAAGTTGGTGGTTATTATCATTGTTTTCTTCATTGTTTTGAGAACGGTAGTGAGGGCGGTTGAAACGCCCGAATATTCACCCTGGTTCGGTCATTTGGAGAGCGAAAGTGAGCGGAAGGGTCGGGAGGGGCCGCCCTAGGCGTACTTTTTCGAATCAAATCCGAGAAATACTGGAAAAGGGCCGAATCTTAAGTACCCGAAACCGACGTGCGCGCATGACTCGAATTATGAATGTGGAAGAAGCGAAAGAGATTTGTCAGGATTTGCAAGTGGAAAGAAGTGGTCTCTGCCTACCCCTCTGGGAAACAGGCGTGATTTAATGTATGTGTGTATGTAAAACGTCTCTTACTTTTTGAATCTTTACGTCACGTTGACATAGTTCCATAGTGGCCTATTTTTAACCGACTTCAAAAAAAGGAGGAGGTTCTCAATTCGTCGGGATATATATATATATATATATATATTTTTTTATGTATGTTCCCCGATTACTCGAAGACCACTGGACCGATTTGAAAAATTTTTTCGTTGTTCGAATAGGTATACTTTCTAGTTGGTCCCATTGTCACCACGTCAGGATCTGATGATGGGATCACGGAGAAATCAAGAGAACTCCTCAAATATTATAGGCAGACCTATAGCGATTTTGGTATTTTTCACTGTAACTCATGCATTTGCTTTTGAAAAGTACTTTATGGTGAAGTGGAACTGATGATGAAGACCACAGATGGCCACCGGAACTCCTTAACGATACCTATTTCAAGGGTGGCGATAAGATATTTCGATAAAGGAAGTTGAGCGACTATGACGAAGCACATTTAGGTTTAAATATGACTATGACATTCCCGCGGCGTTGTCTGCGGCGAGCTTGAAATGTTCTATAGTTTCTTATTAGTAATTAGAAGTGGAGCTACGTAACAGCATAAATAGGATCACTAAAAAGTATAAAATAAAATAAATGTTTAAAAAAACAAAAAAACCGCCTTCAAAAAGCAAAAAATAACTTCTTTAAAATGGTAGGTAAATAGGTCAGTCCAACTGAAGTCGGCGTCCAACAATATTTTAACCAAAAGCAGACTTCAGTTGGACTGACCTATTTACCTACCATTTTAAAGAAGCTATTTTTTGCTTTTTGAAGGCGGTTTTTTGTTTTTTTAAACATTTATTCAAGTCGAGGTGACACGATGTAACTATACATCATTCTGTTTGATGTTTTTAGTACCTATTTGTAAGGTAATCCGCCTTTATATTATATTATATATGTATACAAATATTGCTCGTTTAATAGTATAGGACTACGAGAATTCAACGCTGTTTTAAACTTACAGAAGTACAACCAACTACGAAGTGGGTTTGTCCCACTTGGAGACCGTTAGAGTGATCGTGCGCAACGCGGGGTCCACAGGGTGCAACAGTTGCGCCGTGCTGCGCGTGAGTGGCGCGCGCGTCGACACGCTACAGTGTCAGGACGAGAGGACGGGGGAGTACGAGTGTGTGTTGACCAGCCCCTTTGGACCAAATAGCAATGTACGTAGTTTATTAAGTGTAGTGAGAAGATTGTGGGTGGAACGATGCTTAAATAGCGTAGCTGTCAAAAAAAATCCATACAAATTTAGCTCTAGGCGGTAACGTTTCTGACTCCGTAAATCAAGTCTGATTTTTGTATATTTTGTAGCAGGTAACTATGAAAAACTAGGGTTGTAAGTTTTCGTTTTGTTTTTCTTTTCTTTTGTTCAGTTCCAAGAAATAATTTCTTGAAAGGGAAAATATATAAGGTCAAGCGGGACTATTGCGTCAGTGGGGCAATTACGTCGTGGCTTTATCTGCTGTTTTAAAGTTCTTATCGAAAAGTTACATCTATTGACAAGTAGATATTCTCTCTACTTCACTCACTAATTCACTCTTCGATAAGAACGGGAGTTAAAGCCACTCGACGTAATTGCCCCACTGACGTAATAGCCCGTTGACCTTAGACCTAGTGTTTCACAACGTCTAACATATTCAAAAATCATGAAAATCTGACTTGATTTAGGGGGTGAGAAGCGTCATCGCATTTCGTATAGAAAATTTCAGATTTTTATGAAACTCGGCCGTTAGATATCAGCTCTGAAATAAGCGGACGCCATTTTATCTATTCAATAGATTTTGGTTTATTTAAATATGAAATTATACATTCAACTAAACTGCAAGAAACCGCTTTATTTAGCGCAGAGAAGAAACGAATCCGGAGTCACGAGGATCCGTCTCACGCTCACGGCATAAGTAACGGACCCAATCCCGGGAAATGCGCTTAGTAATTGCTCAGGGCTCTTCCCTACGCCGTTTGAGTCTTAGCTGGACCTACTGTACTTATGCCACCTTCCCGAACACATGGTTGAGGGAGGCGATGGCTGAGATATGCGTCATACTCGTGAACGGGTGCTGTTTGTGGGGTCCGGTCTGTTCACGTCTGCAAGGACTTGTTGCTCAGTTAATGATTCCAGTTATGGCTTTTGACGTAGAGACCTCGTCGTGTTGTTCTCCTAGTCATTATTTTTAGTTTCATGTATTTGACATGTAATCATTTTAATTTTTACATTTATTTGTAATGTTTTTAATTTTGAATTTGTATTTTTTTTATGTGATAATTCTAATAATTTATATTTGTTGCTTTATTACCTTGTAATGTAACTTACTTTTAAGTATTATTGTATATTATGTTTGAAAAAATGACCTTCTGCTGGAGTTTCTTGCGGCGCTTCTTCTCCGCAATGATGGTCTTGTCCGAAGCGCTAGTAGATTCACTGTATATTACCGACGTGTAAAAGAGCCCGTATGTGGCCAATTTACTGAATAAATATTTTGATTTGATTTGATTTGATTTGATCGTATTCTTTTTCTAGCAAACCATAGATATTATACTGAAAATGGATGAAATCAGTACAGAAGATGAAAACCTCCAAATCGGCGTAGAGGTTTACAAAACCTGCGATAGAAGTGAAGATGTCCCTCGCTTAACATTTACTGTGGCTTACGATTTCAACCCGGATTATGTTTTCCTTGATGGGTATGTAAAATATACTAACGTTGTTCTTTGAGAACATAAGTTTTTCAATAGCCGGCAATTTCCTTTTTTCTTTGAAACACGTGTAAAAGTATACTGTCAGTTGTGATAACCAATAGCCAGCAGATCGATATTATTAAATTAAAATTTTAAATTTCAGCTGTATTCAATACAAGACAAATTTTTGGACATATCTAATCTTAATTAATGAAAATTTTAGCGAGTTAAGATTACATTATATTGGAAAATTTTGTTTTATAAATTTATGTACTTTAACATTTCTATAAATATCACAAATGCCACCACTTAAATTAAATTACAAATGCCACCACTTAAATTAATAACTCTTTATGATGTTCTTTGGTTACTTGTTTTATTATAACCTACTAATTAGTATTGAAATCTGTCCAAGATACCGGGCGAAATTCGTCCGCACACTCTAGTTATAGCCGTATTCATTATTGCTTTTTGGGATAGCATAGAAATAGAAATTAGAAATAGAAACATTTATTCGACGATCACAAGAAAAAAAAACAAAATAAATTGAACATAAAACAAACAATGGCAACACAGAAAACAAAATTAAACAATGAAGAAAAGGAATAAAATACAATTGTAACATAATGTTGCCATGGGTGATTCTGTGACGTCGAAATTGACGCCACTCAGCACTATGTCACGGCATGAACCGCGACGCTGATTTTCAGTGGCGCCAACGTGACACACGAACGAAGAGACAGCGGTTGACTATAGGTTGGGAGATGTGAAAGGTTGCGCAGATTATTGGGTCTTATTTTGCTTAGATTGGTTATTTTATTACTACATTAGGCTACGAGGGCTAGGTCAATTTTATCATATACCTCACCTATTAAGACGTTGGGAGTACTTGTTTTTGCTTGGACGTTTTTGAATTATTTAACAATCAGCTTTTTGTTTCCTCCGCAGGTCATCCACGAATCGTTCCATCTCGGATACAGAACTACTGGTTGACGATAAAGAAATCATATCTGATGAGCAGACTTACATTGTAATTGGTTTTTTCCACTATTTGTTTCATTAATTCCCGCATCTTCATCATTATCAGCCCATATTGGTCCACTGCTGGACAAAGGCCTTTCCTAATGCACGCCACTGCTTCCGATCTTGAGCTTCTCTCATCCATCCTACACCGGCCCATCTGCGCATATCATCGCTCCATCTTTCTCAAGGGCGTCCTATACGATGTTTGCCAAGACGCGGTCTCCACTCAAGAACACGACGGCTGCAACGGTTGTCGGTTCTGCGGCAAACATGACCGGCTCACTACCACTTCAGTTTGCTAATTCGGCGGGATGTCAGTTACTTTGGTTGTCTGTCGGATCACAACATTTCTAAAGCGATCCTTCAGTGAGACTCCAAGCACAGTCCTTTCCATAGCGCGCTGAGCAACTTGGAACTGGTGAACATAAAAAGTTAAAAACCCTAACTGATTCAAACTATAGTGATGTTATGTTACAGATTTCAAACAATCGATCAGTAATCTGGAAAAATGTATTGGCTAAAGTAACTGCGGTCAATAAACCTTACATTCTGAATTTTATGGTAAGTACGATTATAAAGAATGTGTGAAATAAAGTTAGCAAAGATGTAAACAAAACCAAACGAACCAATTTACCACGGTTACTCGATGATCAAGTGAGGCCCTGGCAATGATTGCACTTGATCATTACTTTTATTATTAAATTTAAAATTAAGTCACTATTCATTAAACGTCATCTATATACATATAAAACAAACTCGGATTAGTTACACCATTTATAACTCAAGAATGTCTGGACCGATTTTTATGATCTTTGATTTGTTGGATTTGTATCTCCCAAATAGCAGAATAACTATTAAAATAGAGGCGGTACAAAGTTCGCCGGGTCGGCTAGTTTTAATTAAAAAACGCTCGATTAATACTTCAGTTTCTGTGTCAAAAAGTACTAATTTGTTGTCAATTGATACTGATTATACAAGATTATGCACACGGATTTATGTTAACCCTTTCATTGCCAAGCATCCTCAACCGCGCTATGTCGCGATGCCGCCGCTTCCTCAAGCACGACGCCGATAGGCGTCAGCGGCATCTATAGTATGCTTAATTTAATGTAACAGCGGCCCAGCTAAACCTAAATGTGACTACGATCGGCGTCTGTGGTATCCAGCTTACTTTAATTGGACGCTGATCGGCGTCATTGGCATCCGAGATCGAATTTTACCAAATATTTATGTATTTTTTCTGTATAACCGACTACAACCAGTAGTTTTGAAGGCTAAATAAAGATATAATTTCAAAATACGTTATTTATTTATGAAACATATACTATGGAATCGTTGTACCACACGGCAAAGAAAGACGCCGATCAGCGTCATTGGCAATTAATGGGTTACATCGTGTGGCTGGTGTGCTCTTTTATTGAAAAAGAAAAAGATAAAGATAAAGATTATGTACCTGTTTCTAATATCTTGGTTTCTGTTAGATGAAGCAACCTGAATATTGTTCCGGCAACATAGACACGGAGAAGTACACCGCCGACTGTACACTCACTCTTCGACCGTTTTCGACTATCAAGCTGATTCTGATCGCCACTATTAACAAAAAACAAATCTGTAAGTTGACCTTCCATTGTTGTTATGCTCCACCATAATCGGTCAAATACGATTTGGATTTTACTGCTTACAATATTCAACAAGCTAGAAACCAAATCATTAAGACCTAACCCATAATAGATGCACGGAACAATACAAAAAATGTGCTATAATTTAGTGAACTGGATTGTACCTCTACCTGAATCATGCGCCACTTTTTGATTAAGTACCTACTATTATTAAAAGATTAACGATGTTTTTTATTTTCAGCTCAATATTTTAAAGATAAGCGAATTACTATAGAATCAGAACTAGTGTTGCAATTATCGCCAAACAATACCAAAAATAAAATGTAAGTTGCCATGTTAAAAAAACAATCACTTGTTGTTGTTTTTATATTTCTATTGATTTTAATGCATGGTTATGGCGAACGGTGCACACGGCCACCTGGATAGTAAGGGGATCTATGGTCCATAGACATTTATATTCTCAAGACTACAATCTTCAGACAGCATTCCTAAGACCGCAAATGCGTTATTAAACCTGAGGTCTAAGATGGAATGCCTATATACTAATTATTTTACCGGTTGACTTATCCTCTTACCAGAACACAATAATGCAAACACTGCTGCTTGGTGGCAGGTTAAAGCATAAGGTATTAGTAGCGATCCCGACGGACCTTGCAAAAGGTCCAACCACCACTAAAAATAAAAGGATATTATTAGCATATTACTATAACAAAACAGTCATTTTGAAATTTTGTTTATAGTACTACTACCTATTTTATACCTAATCTACTACCAAGCAGCAGTCTTCGCATTGTGTACCGGTGTAAGAATGACAAGCAGTGAAATTAGCATTGAGGCGTTCCATCTTCGTCCTCATCTTTTTCAGTTTTGCGATTGTAATCCTGAGATTGCAAATGACTATGAGCTCTCAGTTCACTTACCAAGGTGGGCTGTGAGCTCGTTCACCTTCAAAAAACTCGAGTGTTCAAAAACAAACCAAACACCACAACCCTGAGGGTTTCCTCCTCGTTTCCAGATTGACAACAGTCATGGAGCTGGAGAAAGAGCAGACGGTGGGACACAACAAAACGCTAGTCGTAGGCATTGCCGTGGTAGTGGCCTTAATTGTATTGCTGATTATAAGTATTATTCTTTACAAGGTTAGTATGTTTATAGAAAACGGTTTTTTACCTTTGTTTTGTCGACAATCATTTCATAGAACATTAATTATCGTTTCGCAGAATTTTCATTTCATCGACGGGCATTTCTAGATACAGGGGTTAACATTTTGTGACACATAAAACTCTTCGATGACTGACTGATAGAAAACGCGGGAGTTCGTTTTTTTCCTATATTTTTTTCGTCATAATTATTTGTTGACATAATTACCTATTGAGAGTCATATTTTTTATATTGCGGAAACCGTACAATTTTCAAAATTTCTTATATAGGGTGAGACAGAAATATTTTCATTTTTACTAGCTGTACTTTTGCTAATTTGCCAAAATTTTTGGCCCACCCTATACCACGTGTCCCAAAACTCAACGATAAGCCGGCACCAGAGGATGGAGCTGCTTATGATTAGTCGAGAAAAAATAAGGAAAAAAATATATCTTTTCCTTATTGGTATTGGTATTGGTAGTATCTTGACGTGTAAAAGTGCCCGAGCGGCCTACTTACTAAATAAATTTCTTTTATCTTTTTTATCTTTTTTATTTTTTCTCGACTAATCATAAGCAGCTCCATCCTCTGGTGCCGGCTTATCGTTGAGTTTTGGGACACGTTGTATATCCAACGTGTAGACAAGGCTAGGTTAGGCTACATTTGATTAATGAAAATCCTGGAAAAGTAACAGTGTCTTAAAAAAAAACGTTCGACTTGCCATAAATATACCCTGAAACACATTATTACTATATACATATATCTAACGTAACTAAACGGGTCTATAATTCTACTGATGTGCAAGTTACGGAATGTTTCCAAAAAGTTGGAAAAGTGCTAAGAAATTTCCGGAACATTCACTAGAAATATAGGAAATTTTAACTTAAGAAACGGAAAGTTTCAATCCCCATACAAAATTGTGAGAAGTTTCCGAAATGTTCCTACATGAAATGTTCCGCAATTTTGGAAAGTTTCCTTTGGCACATCAGTAGTCTATTCCGTTTGGCCAAAATATTTTTGGTCAAATGCATCATTTCCCAAAATTTGCATGACCCAAAAAGTCCGTCCGATCGTCGCAGTTGACTTAATTCTATGTTGTCACAAGTGTCACCTAACCTGATAGACGTAGTAAGCGTTTTCCATATCCCGGGTATAAAACAAAAATAATGCAAAATGCTTTTTGGGAAATGAATATTTGGGGAATGATACATTTGACCAAAAATATTTTGGCCAATTGGCAGGGTATAGGGACTTGAAATTTCGAGAGTATACTGTTTGATAATACTCAAATAACATTCTATTTTGAAAATCAGCCCCTAACGGAAAGAAGTAGAGGGAAAAGCTAAACTAATTCTACTCGCGCAAAGTCGTGGGCATCCTCCAGTAAAATATTAAATTACTTAATTTAATTAAGATTAAATGCATTTCAGCTGAACTTCTTCAAAAGAAAAGCCAAAGAAGAATTAAAAGAACTGCAACATGAAATACGAAGGCGTAGTTTGGTGAGTTCAAATAATGTTCCGACATACCTGTATTAGTTGATGCTTCAACTGAGCTTTTAATTTTATTTTGCTTTAATATCGTTAGTGTGTGTAATTATTATATATTACTTTATTACCTTGTCGTTTTACTTCTAAGTAAGATGTTTTTATTGCTTGAATTACCATCTGGCAGAGTTTCTTGCTGCGCTGCATCTTGCAATGATATTCTTGTCCAAAGCGCTGGTAGATCCTCTCTCTCCTCCATGTAACCGATGTGTAAAAGAGCCCTGGGTCCGTATTATGGTATCCTTTATCGCGGTGGATAATGCACATGTCACTCTCGCACTTACATACTGGTCAGAAAGTGACAGATGCTTTATCCACGTCGGTCAGCATGACTATAATAGGCCCGCTGAGGCCAATGTATTGAATATAGTATAATAATTTTGCTTAGCCTTGGTAATAATTTTAGTGACTCCTATTAAGTAATAATAAATATAGGGATAAACCCACATAAATGGAATTAGTCCTAAACTAACCTCTCTGTAAACCCCTTTGCAAAGATAACCGGGACATACGGCTATTTCGAGTTGTTGAAATATTGTAAGTGCCCGTTTTTAAGGCGGTATATTGTGGGTAATACATAGCGATAAACTTATTTATATACATAAATAATAGGAAACATCCAAGACTCAAATACTAGCCAGCACTCATCATACAAATATCCTTAACCTTAATCGAATTCAGGATCCCTATCATCATAGGCAGGGCACCATCAACTAGCCTAAAGACGTCATCAAATTTTTCGAACGTAGTGATCCGGTAAAGGAAAATAATTATTAACGTGGCAAGCATGACTAATTTGGAATTAATTCCATTTCAGCGTCACAGACCCAGTTGCACCGATAGTCAAAGTCGGGCTTCTCGTCCCAACAGTAATATGGTACGTATTTCTACGAGTATTGGGTATAAATTATTTCAAGGTAGGTAGGTTGACGTAAAATAAAATTTTATTTATTCCAAGTTAAGGGTAACAAATCGAACAGATTATCCGTTGGTCCCACACTAGGCCATGCCTGTCACGTGGTAACCGGATTCGGATTAACACTTTAAAATAGAGTACAGTTTGCTGTCTACAATGGCAATTTGAAACTTACAGACTAACTTAAACTAATCTAACAATTCTAAGTCCGGTAATGGCACTCATTTAATTATTTTAAATTACTAAAATACTAAAATATTTGAGGTATGAGGGGTGTGTGTGCGTGTGTGAGTGTGGGAGTGAGTGTATGAGTGTGTGAGTATGTGCGTGTGTGTGTGTGTGTGTGTGTGTGTGTGTGTGTGTGTGTGTGTGTGTGTATGTGTGTGTGTGTGTGTGTGCGCGCGTGTGTGTGTGTGTGTTCTTTTTTTTTCGTAAATGTTAACAGTATACAAACCCCCCCCCCCCCCTTTTAAGGGTATTTTTAGATAAAACGCGTCAGGGGAAAAAAACATGACTGTGATAATTCAAGAGAAAAACGAGAATGGAAATTCTGATACTAAGAGATTAAACATTTATTTTCAATGTTCATAACCTGCAAAAACTTTTCAGTGTGTCGTAGCATGTTTCAAAGTAAATGTGTTAACATTTTAAATAGGTTTCTTAACCGATTTTTTGCGTAACATACGTACACCCCGATTTTTCCGTCAATTGTCAACCGGTGGTCCCATTAAATATTGTCAAGATCTGATCATGGGCCCATGGAAAGTCAATGGAACTCATTAATAATATGGAATCAATTTATTGTTTTTTAAACTTTAAGTATTTTGTTTTCAGGACGACATAGTGATTTTGGATGAACCGTTGGACAACCCTACTCCTATGTCAGCGCAAGAGATGGAAGAGGTTCGAGCGCATGAGGCTAACACTAAACGTGCGCGCGCGCAATCACGCATTTAGACTAACATAATGCTGGGGACCTAGTGAATAAGGGTATAAGTCGACTTAAATTGTAATAAATTTATTATTTATTATTTTTCGCATTTAAACTTATTGTTCTTCGCTCGGAAGCGCGCCCTCTTGTCCAAGAAGCCTAATGCCTCGGCCCCCCGCGCGAGGCCTAGCACCATTCGCTTGTGTTCTTTCCCTTACTGAGGGACCTGCGCCGGCAGCCAGAAGGAGTGCATTGGTTTTTAGTGGGGAAGGGGGCGGTGTGTTTAGGGAATTAATAGTCTATATGCCAACACCAGACACTATTGCTATTAGTTAGTGATTAGATTAGGATAATGCATGTGACTTCTCATTTCTACGTGTAATAAATTAATAGCTAAAAATAATAATGATTGATCTGAAATTACAAATACAGTTTCTTATTGTTTGCATTTACAATTATTGTTCTTCGCTCGGAAGCGCGCCCTCTTTTTCAAGTAGCCTTAGCCCCCCGCGCGAGGCCTAGCACCATCTGCTTGTGTTCTTCCCCTTATTGAGGGACCTGCTCCGGCAGCCAGAAGGAGTGCATTGGTTTTTAGTGGGGAAGGGGGCGGTATGTTTAGGGAATTAATAGTCTATGCCAACATCAGACACTATTTATTGATATTAGTGACTTCTCATTTCTACATAGTAATAAAATTGTTAGAAATAATAAAATTGAATATCTGAAATTACAAATACAGTTTCTTATTGTTTGCATTTACATTTATTTTTCTTCGCTCGGAAGCGTGGCTTCTTTTCCAAGTAGCCTAAGGCCTTAGCCCCCCGCGCGAGACCTAGCACCATCTGGGGCCTGTTTTATAAAGCTACAAGTTACAATTTTACAGGTCTAAACTGGCAACACTGCTCAAATGGCTGGTCGTCATAGGTCGAGCTTGTGTCAAATGGAAACTTGTAACCTGTAAATTGTAATTTGTAGCTTTATAAAACAGGACCCTGCTTGTGTTCTTCCCCTTATTGAGGGACTTTCATCAGTCCATACCGACAAGGTATGTCACTTCTTGTTCCTACGTAATAAAAAAAAAAACCCAATAAAATTTATTATTGTTCGCATTTATATTTATTTCTCTTGACTCGCAAGCGTGGCCTCTTGTCCAAGTAGCCTAAGGCCTCGGCTCCACAAGCGAGGCCTAGCAACATCTGCGTTAGTTCTTCTCCTAGCTGGGGGACCTGCGCCGGCGGCGGCCAGAAGAAGGACTGCATTGCTTATTAGGAGGGAAGGGGGGCGGGGTTTTTAGGGAACATCAGTCTATGCCGACGCCAGACACTATTATTATTAGTTAGTGATCAGATTAGGAAAATGCATGTCACTTCTTTTTACTACGTTATAATTGTTAAAAAAAAAAATGTCCAAAGTACCAATAAAATTTATTATTGTTCGCATTTACATTTATTTCTCTTGGCTCGTAAGCGTGGCCTCTGGTCCAAGTAGCCCAAGGCCTCGGCTCCACGCGCGAGGCCTAGCACCATCTGCGTGAGTTCTTCTCCTTGCTGGGGGACCTGCGCCGGCGGCCAGAAGAACGAGTGCATCGCGGGAAGCTCGTACGTGTACACAAGGGGGGTGTTTAGTGCACATCTTACCCAGTCCATGCTGACTCCGGATGCTGTTACTGAAATGGTTTTTTTTGTTAATAGTCTTTTGTTAGGGTCCTTTTCAGGGTTCCGTAGTCAAACTAGGAACCCTTATAGTTGCTTAGCTGTAATTTGGCATGAATATAAATATTAGTCACACCGACAAAGTGGTATCTGGTCTACCCCATGTTGTGGGGTGTCGTTGAATAGGTAATTTGTGAAATATTAAGATTTAAAGAGCTAATTTTTGTTAGAGTCAAGTGTCCCCTCCGCCTACAGCCAAAACTACAAATACTAAAACTATGAAAAATATCGTAAGTGGAAGCACATACAACGAATTTTAAAGAAAAACTTTCACGGCTAATTATACTTGGTTGGTTCTTAAGATACAGGCGACTAGGTAAACAGGCTTATTTTCTAAAGTAACTTTCATACTATTGGTGCGGCGCACCGTAAGGTACAGCTTAAAAAAACCATCATAAAATGTCAATAGTTAAGTATTTCTTCGGATGTCTTTCCTTGCACACCAAAATGACGACAGTACAAACAAATGCTGCTTGGCGGTTGGGTTAGTAAGATTATAATGGCGGCACTCCACTTAGCGATGCGTATTTAAACTATTTGACAGATAATCCCAATATGTAGATGGCATCGTTGGCGTTAGTTAAATATACGCGTTACCGCTTCACGAATTTGGTTCAGCGGTTTCCGTGAAGGCGTAACAAACAGACAAGGTTACTTTAACATTGTTAATATTATTGTGCGTAGAATTGGTTTCCCGCTACTTTTCTCATTTCTTCCCGTTGGGATCGATTTTCGAGAGATCCTGTCTCAGCGCACTATAGAATATTCTCTTCAAAATTCAGAAGGGTTATTATGACATAGCTATGCAGTTCAGATTACGCTGAGAGTAAAGGACGGAGCTATATAACTGCTATACGTCCTTTACGCTGGCGGTAAAATGAACTACATAGCTATGTTATAATAACCCCCAGGTCCCTAGGTTCAGCGGCTTTCTTCGGCTAAAACTATTCTGTTAAGGGGCTTCTAAACGGGCCATATTTTCACTGCAATATGTGGCCGGCAACTATTGGTGTCCCTCTCTTATTCGTGTGTTGGAGAGAGACACCAATAGTTGCCGGCCACATATTGCAGTGAAAATATGGCCTGTTTAGAAGCCCCTTTAGTCAATCACGGAGCAGAACAGGTTGTACCGTGAAACAATTTGATTTCTAGGCAACTATGGACTTTGTCAACGTGACGTTGTAAACCAAATCATAGGAAGTATGTTACAGTATTCCCAGCTTCTTAATAGCTTTCGGCTGGCTATCGCTATCACGCTTGCACTCGCAACTGACAGTATATTTGTCCCTCGTGTCATAGAAAAACGATGATTGCCGATCGCTATTAAGAAAACGGTTGCATTGTACGTTTTGGTTGACAACATCGTGTATAGAGTGACGTTATCTATGAAAAGGGACCTTATTGTCGATGGCGCTTCCGCCATTATTAAAGATGCTCCGATATAAATACAACGTCGCGTGACGCAGTGCGGCGTAAGCGCCATCGACAATAAGGTCCTACATATTATTATTCTAGTGAGTAAGTATAAATACTTACTGGATAGAGCGTCGGAAGCTGTCCCAGGTCCGCGATATTTGACTCCGCTTACTTTGTACCCGTACTCCAAGGATTTCCTCCCAATGGCCATCTGAAACCAATTATTTTCTTTATAATTGCTGCTTTTGCCGACGGAATATCATATTTTTACTGCGGACTATGTTTTGGCGAATACATTTAGTTATTAAAAAGAATGATGCGATTTTTTTCGGTCATTCCCGAACAAGAATTTTAGAATACCTACAGTTTCTCAATATATTAGAATCTCATAACTGAACATTAAAATTAATGTATTGTTTATTATCTCGATACAGGACTTTTCATTTTTCACAATCTCTTAAAGCTTAGCTGGAAGAGATCCTTTAAAGATTATATCGTCTTTGTACATTCTTTCTTTTATCTGCATTGTATTGATTTTGTTTTTGCCGCTTTACATACAATGAAGTGTTTACATACCACAAGTTTAATACAACAGTGACTCTAAATTGCCAAAAAATCTATTTTAATACTGACATTATTGCAGGTAAAGAATTAACTTTTGTATGAATTCCTTTTTTGCATAGTGTCATACACACATTATATCTACCCAATATTTCTAATGTTTTGGGAAACAGGTAAAAACAGTATTTTGGTATTTTGTAATTCTGGTATTTTGGGAATGAGCGGATTTTTTAACCCAAAACGCATTATAAGTTTAACGTGCAATATTATTATGTATGTTCGTGTATCTACGCCAATTGTTAACCGATTTCCAACGTATTTTAAGGAGTAGGGCACTTCAGAGACCACTTGCTCCCATTTGTCAAGATCAAAATCAGGTCTTGGGATCCATGGAAACTCAACAAAACTTCACAATTAACATAGAGTCAGTTCATTGTTATCTAAACAATTAACTAAATTCCCTTATAGGGATAAGCTCGCCTTTGTACTTGTTTTTTATGGGTATATATTGAAATCCCTAATCGTCATTTGTTCTAATGCGTCGTTTGTCCGAATTTTCATTTATTCTAATGCCGTTTTTACCTGTTGAGTTGAGTTATGTTTGAAAAGCCTAAAAAAGTCTGACTCAGCTGAAAAACAGTTTAGGGCAATCAATAATTCGGACATTCGAAGCTTTAGGACAAACGTTATTAGGGATTGCGAAGGACACCCGTTTTTTTAGTATTTTAATTTAACAAAGCTTTTCATACCAAGTCCTTGTAGTTTTTCGCTTGCTGATCGGAGTCTGAGTACGGGAACAGAAGCGCCTGAGCGCAGGAGTGGATGCTGATGAAGCCGAGTAGATCCTCCACATTACAGATGTACGACGATAGGGTTTTGGTTTCCTTTTCCGAGAAGGGTTGAGGGCCTGCGTATTGGTCGGATTCGCAGGAGTTGCTGGCACCTGGCACTGCAACGCAGAATTTAGGTACTTTTAAGGGTTCAGAGAGTCGATTTTTTTTATCTGGTTAATTCAAATACTACACAATATTAATATTATTTATTGAACTAACATACAATATCAACACGGAAAGTAAAAACAAAGAAAATATTACAAAGTAGTAATAAATCGCCCAATCGACCCCACCTATCTACTTTAAACAGAAAAACAGAACCATTCATCACGGAAGTTTTTGTCAAAAAATTTGTAACGTAGGAATTTGATATTTACTTAGTAATGAAAATTTGAAAAACCAAACCATCATTCATTTAACCATAAAACCTGCTTTTTTTCCATATTTGGCCAAAAACGGCAAGGTTTTCGGTTCCTAAAATTATAAACATGATTTTACTTAGCCAATCGTAGTCCCAGTTGCGGTTTGGATCAGCACCGTAGCAGCCGCCTGGATATTTTGTCCGTGTTTTCCGCCACATGCGGTCCTGCGATAGATTCACAAGTATTTTATAGTGCTTTTTACCCGACCGCCCAAAGAAAAGGGTAATGTTTTGACTTGTATGTATGTATGGTTCTTTGTTTCCTTGTACAGGCTGAACGGTCCGATTTTCACAAGCAAGATGTTAGATTCGTCTTAGCGTCGCGGGTGTTACTGGGTACATTATTTTTCAATGAGAAATTGGCAAAATAAAAAATACATACTGGATAATTAACATCATATTGACGACATTATCCAAACAGCAGTTGGGTTTTTATTAAAGCTTGCTTTTTGTTATACATTAGGCGGTTAAGTCGCGTGGCAGCAGCGCTGCAGTGGAAAATTTACATTAAATATCGATCATATATTATGGAGTCAAAGAAATTATAACCACAGGATAATAACTGTGGGTCTATTGTACTCGTTGAAACCATATTGCCTTTGACATGTTACGATAGCTATTATTTATTTGACAGTAATAACCAGGGATCGGATATTCGGATAGATATTTACCTAAACTTTGGCGGCGGCGTTGTTGTTCAGTTGTATGGAAGCGGACTCAATTTTAGTTTATTAATGGAATTTCCGGGATTTACTTATTAACAAATATATGCCCAGAACTATGTTTTTGGGCATATTGTGCTGTTGATCGTTTTCGACTCAGGAGCCATATAAGGAACAAATAACAGTATAAATGGGGATATTATGGTGTTGTTCGTTTTCGAATCAAGGGGCATATATGGGTTAATAAACCAATTACGCCAACATAAATTCATATTTAAGTATTTCCATTAACAATTTGAAGTTATTTTCCATATATAAATATACTAATGTTATTTAACTTACTTGTAACTTATTAAACTAACAAAGTTTCAAGAGCTAATTGACGTAAAGTTTAATCCTAAGTGTAAAGTAATAAATTAAACGTTTTATACAACACACGAATCCCGTAACTTATTTGTTTAACTTTTTCCGGGATTTTGCCAACTTTAGGAAAATACCTATCCGAATATCCGATCTCTGGTAATAACGGCCGAGTCAAAAACAATACATGTCAATATTATTGTTTTATCTAGTAGAATAGAGGCCCATATATGATTGATGAAGATTTGCTATGATATGCATACTAAGTGAAAATAATTGATTTTTAAATAACTTAGCATTCTGTTGTTATCTTCAATTTGAAGCTTTTACAAAAAACTGAAAATGTAGGCTCCTATTTTACACTCCTGATAATAAAGCCGCATCACACCCACACACACATTCACACAGACACTCGTTTAAGTAAATGTAATAACTTTCTCTTTTCTTAGTTCTCATTAGTATTATTATTAATAAGGATAATATTGTGCTAGCTTCAAAAAATTTACCTATACTTGTTTACTTATTTATAATTCCACTTGTATTTTTTTGTATTTCTTGTGGTCATCTGTTATTGGCTTACTCAAATGTATCCATATCTTAAGTATCTGATTAATGTATCGATGTTGATGTCCCAAATAAAATAAAATAACATGATTTCGTGAGACAATTCAATGTTCATTGCGTAGTTTAAATGAAACCCAGTCATATAGGATCTCGGTGATTACGCAAAGTATACCGAATTGTCAAGTTGACCAAGTGGTCGAGATGATACCACATCTACTTACAATTTTGTGACTGTATTCATAGCCATCAGGGTTGACCAAGGGGAAGATGTGCCAGTCGAAGAGGTTTCTCAGGTCTTCGATATCAGAGTTGTTACTGGTCAGGAGTTCATTGATGAAGTAGGTGGTACTCGCAGAGGTGACCCATTCACGAGCGTGGATGCCTGTGTAGGTAATTGGCAGAATTGAATTGCTGATCACATTCACTGCCACCGACGCCGACTTCCACCGACTTCCACCAAGTGCCATCAACGCATATGTGCGTTCTTACAGTAGGCAAGCTCCGTATAAAACAAAAGATGTGGCACGTGGCGATAGTTCAAAAAACAGTACTGGCAGTGAATGCATTAATAGTGGATGCGAAATTTGTAAAAAACGGTTCATCGGGTAAACATTTTATTGCAGCACTGGATTCCATAGTTTTCATACCATTGCAAACCAGGAGACAATCTCACACAAATTGAATTAGTCCCAAACTAAGCACTAGGCAACCATTAACATAATTATATAGAGAAATACATACTTATATAGATAAAAACATCCAAGCCTCAGGAACAAATACTCAACTTCAACTGATTTGTAATTTACTTGCCAGATTCTATGAAGATGGCTGGTTTGTATTGATATCTTCCTTCGGGGGTGTTGATCCTCAACCCCTGGATCTGGCGGCCCTCATAGCTCTCGCCGCCCACCACGAGTTCCACCCATCGTGGGTAGGCCAAAGTCATGTTTTGAAGGTAGCCGTATATCTGTTTTAGGAATACCATCGTTATCATCATCATATCACCAGAATAAAGCCGCAAACGCATTGAGAACAGATAGGGCACGTTGCAGCACGTTCCTGTACCATTAAACTGAATTATAATAAAAAAACTAAGAACCCGATTGAACTAAAAATATCAACTGAAAAGCGAAAAATAACCTCTAATATATAGAAAATTGCAGTAGCAATGTACTAATATTTATTATGTATTTACAGAATTCAACAATAAAATAATTAAAAATTAAAACTAAACGTATTAAAATTAATATAAAACTGAGCTACTCAAATATTAAAGATATAAATAATTATACATAGTTACATACATTAAATGACGCCTGTTTCCCTTAAATAATTATTACCGCTATAAAAAGACCACCAGCAGGTCCACTCGCGGCATGGTCCCTATGACACTGGCTGCCTTACCTCTCTGGATAGCTAGTCCAATCCTTTGGGAGAGGTAAGCACCAGCTCTAGGATCAGGAGTCTATGAGCCGGGGTGACAGGGCCTTAATAAAGCTTTTCATATCAGCTGACTAGGCCTGATCAGCTGCTGTACCGGCCCGATTAGGAACGGGTTGACTGGACGTGGGAAAGGGCGAATGTCACACACGTCGCGTCCCACACCAGTGCCCTACCCAGTGTCCACGGCACCACTAATCTGGTCGCTTGCCGACGTCTCTATGCAAACCTGCTGGTTCCAGAATGCTAGTACAGAGGCAATGTACTTATATTTATAACTCGAATACTGGAACGGATGTTAAGATTGGAAATCTTGACATTTATATACTTTTTTTGATTCTCAAAGTGATATAACGCATATTATCTTTGGAACGGCCAATTATTCATTAGCTTTTATTTGAGACCTATATTGTTTTAATCAAAAACATTGTTTTGTTCCCCTCCATATTTTGCTGCCTTCGCTCTTAGTGCGTTTGCGACATAATCGTTCTCATGCCGCCTTCATCAAGCGGATTTCCGTGACTTTTACTAAGTCAAAGAAATCAGCATTTCCAAACAGCTGATTGTAAGAGGAGTAATCACTTGAAAACTCACTCCGTCTACATCGTGGTATTTAGTCCAACTGTATGAATCCCCTGGACGCGCCTTTTCCTTGCGTATCACTCTGAAAAGTAAATTAACAGTTAACGTACTCGTATTATATTTTCTAGTGAGGTTTGATAATATTATTATACTTGAAATTGGAAACCTGAGTCAAGTGGAATTGTAACATTAATGTGGCTAAATGTCTATGGTAAGTATGACTTATAGACAAGGAGCAACATAAGCAGTAATCATAGTAGATACCCATAATAACTACGGCTACAAATGTCTCAGTACACTGCACACGTGAGCCACGTGGATCAATTGTTCTAGGAGTAGCGTGTGTATGCCTATCATGCGCCGCAGTGGAATTACGAGTTTATTCTCTTGATATTAAATTGGAGACGGTGCAAATAGTCTCTTACTTGTGAAAACAGTTCAAGAAGATTTTGTTACACGTGTAAAAAACAGGTCACTCGATCCTGCACACTCAGCACTTTATGTTTGCACAAAGAACTTACTCAGCAATATCGTTGTAGACAAGTTTAGTCCGTAGATTGTGATCAGTGACGGTTTCTTCGAAGAAGGGAGCCAGTTCGCGTGGTACATACGTGTGGAGCCATGAACCTCGGTGGCGTTCTGAGATTAAGCGATTCTGAAACGATTTTCTTTTAGATCGATGTTATGTAAGTGTGGCATTCATACACAACCAAATTATTGTTATCAAAACGTTGATAGATATTGGTATTATATAGTTTTGAAGTAAATTAGAATTATTAGAAAACTAGGTACTTATACAAGGTGTCCTAGTAAATATTAAGGGATGAGAAAGCCCGCACGAGCATTTTGGGATGGATGTGAAATTTAAATTAGGTTATTTGGATAAATAACAGCTAAGTGGTAGCTACTTATTGTACGATTTCGAATTCAGGTAGGTACAAATAAAATATGTAAGTTGCATTACTCGCCAATAAACGTTATGTTTAGCGAATTTACAGTTAAGAAAAATGTACCAATTTTTTTCTAAGAAATAAATTAAATAAAATATCTTAATTAACCGTGTCTTGGTTAGAGCAAATTTTTTTTCAGTATAAAGACTCAAATGTTGTGGAATATAAAATGAGAACTGCTTAAGTGGCTTACAAAGTATAGGGATTTATTTTAAATGCGTTGATATTTGGAAATTATGATATATCTAATACAATACATTGCTACGTTATTGAAGGTTAGGTTAGGTTAGGATAGGTTAGTCTTAGAATTACAAGTTACAGCTTGTTTTGGCTAAGGGAGCCGAAGGTGTACCGCTGGAGATAGCGTTTTTTACTTGAATCACTAAAACCTATAACTATATTCTGGACCGTTATAGAAGGGACTTTCTTATGTCGTAACATTTACGTTAAGTTCTGGGATAACCTGTATATACGTACAATCATGAACTTAAATTTGGGACCCAACTTAGGTCCAAAGTCATTCTGACATTCTACAACAATAAGGTTGAGTCTCCTATAAGTTACAAATGATTTGGCATCCCTAATGACATTGACGACTTCAAGCCTATTTTTATTGAATCGGGTCAGAAATAACGATCGCCATAGCACATAACGGTAAGAGAAATTTATGTACAATAATTCAAAAACCAATTGAAGGAACCTCACAATACCCAATATGGCATGTATTGCCTACGAAGGTAGAGGTTCCGTGTTCGATTCTTGATGTACAAATATATGTATGATGAGCGAAAATTATATGTAAAGTAAAGTAAAGTAAAGTTATGATTTACTAACAAAAAGGTACAATGTTCTTAAAAGTAATATCCTGTATATGTACACTCACGAACTTAAATTTGGGACCCACCTTAGGTCCAAAGTCATTCTGACATTCTACAACAATAAGGTTGAGTCTCCTATACGTTATACATGATTTGGCATCTCTAATGACCTTAACGACTTCAAGCCAATTTTTCTATAAATGGGCCACAAATTAACTATCGCGATAGTACTGAGCATATTGTGTTAGCCCTTAAATGCGTCATGTAGGATGCATCCTACATAAAAAAAAACTCCTAAATGTTTACCTATAATCAGCACACTATCACGTGTAAGAGAAATTACAAGAAAATAAAAAAAAACATGCATTTAAAGGTTAAGCCACTAAGAAGAATCATGACGCTGGTTAACAGTGGCTGTGGATCCAGGAATGGGTCCTGAAATATTTAATGTGAGGAGGTGCACTTACGTCTGACATTCTCAACAGCCCTTCTAACCTATCAAGGGCTGTCTTGTTACCATAAACCTTGTACCCTTTGTAACCACGATACGTCTTAACGTTTTGTATACCTGGAGATGCCATGGCACTCAAAATCACTTGTAAATATATTATTAGAACTAAGTTATCCATGTTGTTATGAATAACTTTTCAGAGCAAATGGAGCTGCCGCTTGGATTCTTGAATTATTCCTTTATACGCGTGTTAAAGCGTAAAGCGATATTATTTTAATAGTATTTTTATGTTTTCAACACCATCTTTGCTAACATTATAAACGAGAAATGTTTGTTCTGTTTCGCATCTTTTTTTAAAAATACGAAGCTCGACTCCTAAGACCCAACTTATAACGAAATTTGCCAAAGGAAAATGAACCTATTGTAATTGCAATAAAGTCAATTTTCTATTTCAATTGTCAGTCATAAGAACAAGGGAAATTCTACTTTATCTCCTTTGCAATAGATGTTTATTGTAATGGCCGTATTATGTACATTTTTTTGTACGCGGCGTCTTACGAGGTTAAAACGAACGTACGCGTCCAAGAATATAAGACTAAGGGCCTGTTTCACAATCGACGAGTAAATTTATCTGCCATTTAAAGTTGGCTCTCTCCTTGTCTATTTTCAAGTGTAAGAAAGAGAAAGGGCTAAATTTATCTGCCAAATATGCTTTACTTGTCGATTGTGAAACAGGCGGTAAGAATAGTAAATTACTCCACCGACAAAGAGCACGATTATAAAATTAAGAGAGAGATACAAAGTCGGCTGATAAATAAAAAAAACCGGACAAGGCGAGTCGGACTCGCCTACCGAGGGTTCCGCACATGACACGGTTAACTCAATTGAAAATTTGCACCACCACCGTTCCTTGCATAAAGACCCCGTTTTTTTAATGATTGAATTAAAAATGTTGGGTTTTCAGATTGTTTTTCTATACTTGTAGTATAAGGCGGTGTTACTTGCCAAATTTCATAGTTCTAGGTCAATGGAAAATACCCTATAAATTTTGATTCCCTTGAGAGTGTCGAAATATACGTTTTATGCTGCCTAAACGGCCGTATCTTTTTTTTTAAATTAACTTAGAAGTTTGTTTTTTTCGCAGCTTCAAGGGACTAGACTTAAGTATAATTATGGTTTAAATTTCAACTTGATACCTCCACGCGTTCCTGAGATAAAAGGTCTTGACAGACAGACAGACAGACAGACAGACGGATAACAAAGTGATCCTATAAGGGTTCCGTTTTTTCCTTTTTAGGTACGGAACCCTAAAAATATTCTCATGAGCGACATGAGAGTAATTTTTTATTTATTCTGACGCAGTCGGGTAAAAACACGTGAATTCTTTGTTCGAGTAAAACACGTCAAATAAATATGTATAGTTTGTTACACTGGTTATGGCTTTTAGCACGGTATGATTTTTACTTGACATGATTTATTACCTACTCTATGCAGTTGTAGGTGTTTATTGTGCCTACATCGTAACATAATAGGGAACATGCATGGTTTTTTAAATCGCATTTCTCAACAAAATATGAAAATACCGTAAAAGAGATCACCAAAAGTGGTATCGTATGTTATTTATTAATGCTGAGATTTCAAGTAAAAATAAAGGTTACGAAAACTGTATTTTTTTAAGACACATATAAGTATGTTTGAAGATAAAAGATAAATATAAAGATAAAAAGACATCTAATCGTAATAATACAAAATCACACTAAATAGATACAAAAATAACAAGACACAGAGAAATTGTTGCGAAACGGTCCCAACTCAGCATTCGCATTTTAAATATACATTTATCTATAAAAATCAATACTAGTTTGTTAGTCTTGCAAAAATTCGAGAATAGCTCGAGTGATTTAAGAGGCCACCTATGCTAAAGTCTGGAGTGTTCCGAGATCTGAATCTCAATTACCATAACGCCTTTGTATCTGTTTTTTGGATATATTAAACTTGACCATATTTGCTTGAGACTGTCAAACGTGAAAACACGATTAGAAATAAAATCCTCGATACTTTTATTTTTCAAACATGACACCTTTTTTGCATGTTTTTGGTTGAATCTTCGAAACCTTATCATCTTTAACGATGATTTTCGATTCAATAGTTGAGGATATGTTACTTCTTAATCCTGGTAAACCATTTTTTCAATGAATGTTGTGGTATTAATGTAAACAGCAATTAATTGAATTTGACGCTGCCGTCAAGGCGCGCGCGAACTATCTCCATCTCACATTATTCGCGCGGAAGCACATAAAGCCATCCCTTTTTATTCTTGTGGGGGCGTGGCACTATAGGTCTCTTAAAAAAAAAGGTTTTCGTGTTCGTAATAAAAGGTTTGCATGAAAAAGAAACACCCGGGCACGAACAGTTAATCTATATAAATAAAAATGATTCGCCAAAATGTATTTACGCGTATAACATCCGAACGACTGCAACAAAGGTTTTATGTTGTTGTGTTCGATAGTGTAAGTGTAAGGTTTGTATGAAAGAAAAAAACTTGAAAAATCGACGGACGTCCTTGGAAAGTCGAAAATTTGCAGCAGGGGTGAAGCCGCTAGCGCGCAGCTAGTAAGAATTAAAAACTTTAGAAAAAGAAAAACGCTACGAAAATTACTTGACAAACTCCCTCATTGTTAACAAAACATCACAACGCGATAAATTTCCAACAAGCACGCCAAGCTCCCGCTAGAATTATAAATTAACAATAAGAAAAGAAAACGAATAATTTAGAATGAAGTTAAAGACATAAACATTTATTTAGCGGTGCGCGGGAAACAAGAAAACTTCGTTTTTCCCACGGGGAACATTCGATTGGACGAATTATGCAAAAAGTTGGCATTGCCCAGGTGCGCAATGCTGGGTAATGTTACGTTTTCGTAACATATTTCAGAAACCGGTCAAGTGCGAGCCGGAATCGCGCACCGAGTGTTCTCGTGCGACTAGCACTTGACCGGTTATTTATTATTTGATGTTTTTGTTTAGGGTATGCACTACAATAGTACTAAATTGAATGCTGTCTTATAATTTTTAAGACGCAATAAATTGAAAAAAGAAAGCGTTTCTCGAGTGGGAACATATTCATTATTTTACCTTTATTTATTCAACCCCCGACGCAAAAACAGGGATAATAAATACCTACTGTGCGGCGGAACGGAACCCTAAGTATGCGTTTGCTGCGACAACGTTCCGTAGCGGCTCAACAATTTACGCCAGTGACCGTACGAATCTTACTAACATTATAAATGCGAAAGTTTGGATAGATGGATGTTTGTTACTCAGACACGCCAGAACGGCTGAACAGATCTGGATTAAATTTGGCACAGAGATAGATAATACTCTGGAATGATATATAGGCTACCTTTTATCCCAAAAACCTGGACTGTTCCCCAGAGCATAGCGATAAACGATATTTACGCGAAAGGAGTTGCAAAAGCTAGTTTATCATAAATCAAAACTAAATGAGCTTGGTCGTAATATTTCTGTTCCACAAGCGCAGTTTGCGGTTAAGTTATGCGGAGGGAGATCGTTAAACCCCTTTAATTTTAGGTAATGAGGCCGCAAGGCTCTTACGATAAGTTTAAAAACTTAATAGTAGGTATTAACGACCTTAGACTTCATTATAAACTTCACCTTTGTTTGCGGTATGTTTAGATCGGTACCTATCCTTTATTTGGCACAAAAACGTTTTCCAAACTGATTCATTTCCCAAACATAAATCATATGGGCAAACGGACCATCTTTAGAACCCTAGTATAGGTTAGGTTAGGTTAGTTTTATAAAAATCCTGAAATATTTACAGTTTCAGAAAAAAGCGTTTCCCTTGTGATATTTTTGGGAAATGAGACAGTTTGGGAAACGTTTTTGTGCCAAACAAAGGTAATTCATGTTCAAAATAATAGCCCTTAATTGCTATAGGTTATGTTGACGTTAAAACTCTTATTCACTTTACATTAAAAGCTGTCATAGTGTCAACAGTGTGATTACAATATAGAAGCAAGATGACCTTAACCAAAGTACAATAAGGCCCTAGTTCAAAAGACACTTGCAAGAGTTGAACTAAACGGATTACCCTTGTTTGACATTATAATAGCTCTTAATGTAAAGTGAATAAGAGTTTTAACGTCAACATAATATGGTTGTTCTAAAAACGTAATAGTACAATTGTGTATTAAGGGTGGTAAAGACAGAATTACAAACGAGAGTCTGTTAGAAGCCTTTAATGACTCGAGCTTTGTATTTCCTTTACCACCCGTGTATCATACAATGTTTTTCATCACAATTGCGAGGAAATGAATTAAAATCAGACAAAAGATCATATTTTTAACTTACGATTCTCACTAATAGTTTTAGCCGCGTTGGCGATGTCCGGCGGAGTCGCATTATCCATTTCTTCTGATGACGATATGTTTTTATTGATATATAAATTTTGATATGTGCACAAAGACACCCTTTTAATTATTATTTTGGAATCACACAGTTTATAATCAGTATTTATAAATTTGCGGCAGACTACATCATTATCTATGACTTACCACAGATAATGTCAAACGTGGTCAGGAGACCGATTCTAGTGACAGTCGAGATCAATAGTTTATATGCGAGATTTTTAGAAAATTGTATGCAACTGACATTTCATCTCGAATGAAACTTCATAACGAATGGCACAAGAATTGGGGTCGTGGCGTATTATGATAGTTTGAGTCTACGTATAATATTTAAAAAAAAAAGCTTTTACGCACGATAGGGCGTAATGGTAAAAAAAAGGCCCGCGGGTATTATTTTGTATTTACGGTCGATTTTTCTAGCATGTTAGGACACTATTTACGAGCAAGTGTGATGAAAAAAATATTGTTGTTTCTAACAACAGTTTTAGTACCTAGTGGTAGGAACTTGTGCAAGATCCGTCCGGATCGCTACCACCACCTTATCCTTTAACCTCCTGAGGTTCGTTGTACTAAAAATAGTACAAAATACGGCCATTCAAATAAAGATCTTGTGTAAAGGAAGTAAAGTGGATTTTCTGTTGTTTTTAATTAGGAAATTTACTTAATTTCATTCACAATAAGTTCACATTCCATTGACAAATTTCATTGTATGGTGGGCCTTGGGAGGTTAATCTATCGTCGAGCAGAAGCGTTCACATTGATGTGTCTGTGAAATTTCTAGCATAGAGGCCTGCCGGTTCATTTGTCCGAAAGTCATTTTTCTCTGAAACCGTTTAACTTTCCTGAATTGTTATAAAATAAACCTAATCTAACCTACAGATTCTCAATGTCATTAAACATTTTGAAAAGTTATTGGGTTCAGAATAAAATGAAAATTATGGCAAATGAAACAGCTGGCAAACGTTTTTAGTGTTTGCGATAGGATACCAGGCCTTCCATTTGAATCCTCAGGGTTGGCAAAGCATTTTCGTCCTTAGGATTGCAATCTTTATATTGTTGGTTTGAGAATGCAAATGTCTTTGGGTTACTTACCATCACGTGGCCTGTGTGCTCGTCTACCTTCTCCATGCTAAAGTAAACAGAAAAAAAAATCGCTCCAGTTCCTGTCGGACTTGCGCACGAAGGGTTACGTAGGGTATCTATAAAAAATCACGTTTGTTGTATGAGAGCCCCTCTTATTTAAATTATTTATTTTAATGTTATTATTTATTTTTAAAGTGATATATTACAACTAAATATTCTGTGAATATTTCAAGCGTCTACCTGTTGCCGTTATTTATATCGAGCGAAAAACAGCAAAAAAATCACGTTTCTGGGAGCCCTCTTGAATAAATAATTATTTTATTCTGTTTTTAGTATTTATTGTTATAGCGGCAACAGAAATAAATCATCTGTGAAATTTTCCTTTATTTAAAAATACAGTTGAATTGAAAACCTCCCCCATTTTTTGAAGTCTGTTGAAAAACCTGAACCTTAATTACTGAATGAGCGTAACGTCAACTAATATTGTAAATAAATATTTTTAAAAGGGATGATTTTAAAATAGAATTTTACTCTACAGCAATGATAAAAATACATTTTCATTTTAACTCTAAATCCACTACGTAAATCCCCTATAGAATGTATGATAACAAAGCTAGTCCAATCCAATAGTAAAAAGTATAATATTTTACACTCTGCCACAAACTAACGTATAAATTCGGTCGTTGAGCGCTTTCATCAGTCTTTTTGGTAAAAAAACTAGTTTTGTAGATAAATTCGATACTGCCAATCGGGGACAACTACAAAAAGCATAGTGCTGCCTCGGTATAAAATTTGGATGCGCAAATTTTTTCGACCAAGTCCCCTGCGGCGAGTATGCGCTGGACATTTCGTGATCCGACTTATCATCCCAAAAATCATAGGAAAACTAGTCAGATGCTTTTTTTATTTGTTTTGCTCTGAACCTGAGTCATGAGCGGCTTGCCTATCTTGTTGTTTGCAACTAAAGAGAAACACACATGGATAGTTAATTCAAGTATGCTAACTAAATCCGATGCATTCACGGCTTCTTGTTATATGGACAGGTCAGTTGAACGTAATATGAACGTGGAATGCGCTTCTAAGCTTCAGTACAGTTAGTTACAGAAGCCATGTCGAAGGAATGTTCACAGTGCAGTTGATTGTTACACGGAACAACTTGTGTCCTTCAATATATTGTACCGGCGACTCGCTGCCGATTTACAATGTATTGAATTAATTAATACACTGAAAGAAGAATTAGTCGCTTCCAACAAGATTGTGATTGTTGTGCATAAGCGTCTTGATTCCATACGCGCCTAGATGCATCACTAAGATGATAGTTGAATCACTAAAGAAGTTGTTGTTGTTATTATCAGCTTTGGTTGATAATATAACTAATATCATTACTATTGTATTACATTTCGGTCAATTAGGATCAAATATATGTTGGTTGGCGCTCATATTTTTGATTGTACCTATTCAATACTGAAATTTTGCGTCAAATATCTACATGTTTACACAATTCCTACACACAAGTCTTACGGACGTGTGATTGTGTATTATTGAGTTTGATTTTAAAGTTAGTCAGTAACTATCTAGCTTATGATGCACAGTTAAAGTTTTGACAAGTAATTTATTATCGAGATTGAGAAAATGAAATTATGTCAGCAGTTTCAATCTCTTAGCGGTCGGTATTAAATGCTTTAACCACTTCTTTATTGGCGTTTGATGTTTCCTGGTAAGTAATTCAATAAATCTACATTGCCATTGCGTCAAATACATGTTTACAGATGTAGTGAAATATCCTTTCACATCGTATTTTCTCGGAAATATTCGTATTTGTCATGCTACTTCAGTCTGACTCAGTACCCATTAAGACAACGTGGGGGAACGTCGCATCGCGAGAGTGATAATCGATATAGAGTGGTTAATACTAGAGTATATTTTTGTTAATTAAGTTTAAGTTTGTTTTCAGTTCTTTTTAATACTCACGCCGAAAGCATTTAGACCTGGGAAACGTTTAGATCGACAAGCCTGTGAAATTATTTTCAACATTTATTTATATTTCTTCTTCTTTATCTACATCTAATTTCTATATATTTGATATTCATATGTCAAACTCGTGGTTTGACATTTGACACTGATAACTAAAGTACTCTATATTTTTAATAAGAACATGTCACTTGATAATTCAATAATTCATAGACACATCGGCATCATTCGGAAGTGATGTGATGTGATGATTCAGTGAGTTCCGAGTTTTCACGATGTGAAAGGATTATTCACCAGATCTGTACACAGGTCCTATTATTAGTGATAGGAGCATGTAGACATTCGTGACGTCTTGGGGACATCTACCCATTATTGACTTCGACTTTAAGTCAAAGATCCTCTTATTCATAAACAAACAATAACTTAAATAAGCTTGAAATTTGCTTTATCCTTATCTGTCATCGTGTCATTAGCATTTGACAGAAAGTGACAAAGCATAGTTTATTGAAATAGGTTTATAGTGCGTTTATGAATAACGGACGATTAATAACTAGCCATGTTATAAAGCTGTACAGTAAAACTTCTGACGAGCAATTTTATTATTCAGATGGCAAAATGAAACATGGTCAGCGTTTTCAATCTTTAATAACTGTTGATATTAATGCTTTGACGGCTCGGCTGCTTTATGCGTTGGCGCTTGTAGTTTTCTAGTATTTCCGGAAAAAAGCGGTTAGTACTTTTTAGTACTGGTAATGTTTAGTCGACGATATATTAGTCTTTATAGTGAAAATGTCTATGGATCTTAGATCACGCATTACCATAAGGTGGCATATGTGCCAGTTGATCTTCTGTGTGCAATCTACCTATCTATCTATTCAACCGCAAAATATTTGGTCGTAACCAAAGTTATTCAATAATTGGTCTCCTCTTGGGAAGCTGATATATTTTTGACGTATTAAAGTGCCAGATATATATCTTATACTTACTGAATAAGTGTATTTTATCTTTATCTTTTTACTTTGATTGTTTTTAATGAAGTAAAAGACATAAATTGCAGCAATTTCTCATGTAATTCCTGATGTAATTGCCTCATTGGGGTAAGTTAACGACATTGCGACCCCTTCTTTCAAAGTGATATCTCTAAAATGGCTCAACCAAATTTCACGAAACCGATAATTTTAAGGGTTCCGTACCCAAAGGGTAAAAACGGGACCCAATTACTAAGACTTAACTGTCCGTCTGTCTGTCCGTCAGTCTTTCACCAGGCTGTATCTCATGAACCGAGATAGCTAGACAGTTGAAATTTTTGCAGATGATGTATTTCTGTTGCCGGTATAACAACAAATACTAAAAACAGAATAAAATAAATATTTAAGGGGGGCTCCCATACAACAAACGTTATTTTTTGCCGTTTGGCCGGTCTTTTTTATACCGCGTCTAAATATGACGATAACGATGCCACATACAGACACACAGACACACGCACAAATACACAGCAACACGTTAAACTTATAAAGTCCCTCTTTTTTCGTTGGGGTTAAACAGAAAGGAAGTAAGAAACAAATCACACACCCTTATATAAATGCCTATTGCCTAATCAGGGTATGTTAACGGCTTTGCATGAAAAAAGGTTTTTTTATCTCAGTGGAAAGCCGAGCGATAAGCAGCCCATTATGGTGTATCCGCACAATTTTTTAACGCTGTGCGTCATGTGCGTCATCCATTACTGGTTATCAACTGTTAGCGGCTCCCTGGAATGAGATTTCAGGAAATTGATGAGTTTTTACGCACATATGCGTTTCAAGTAGGTACGTGCATAATATAAATGTTATTGGGATTGTCTTGTTAAATGATATATGGAATGCAAATGTGTAAGTCTTGTATGTTTTCTATGTATTTGAATATGTATTTCTCTATGTATATAAGTATATTTATAGTTGTTTTGTACTCATAGTAGTAGTAGAAGAGCTTAGTTTGGGGCTAGGTCAATTTGTGTGAAATTGTCTCCTGATATTACTATGGGTACTAGACAACGATAGAAATACTTATATAGAGAAATATATACTTAAATACATTGAAAACATCCATGACTCAGAAACAAATATTCGCGCTCATCTCACAAATATCTGCCGTTACTTGGATTTGAACCCAGGACCGCTAGCTTCGTAGTCAGGGTCACTACCAACTAGGCCAGCGCGTCGTCAAATAGAAAAGTACATACTTATATACATAAAATATACATGCACCCAGAACTCAGGAACAAGTACTCGTGCTCATCACAGAAATATTTGCCCATACCGGGAATCGAACCCGGACCCGTTAGCTTCGTAGGCAGGGTTACTACCATCTAAACGTTTCGTCAAACATGTCCAGAAATAACGATTATTATATTCTTATTGACGTATCCTTGAAGATTAGGAGGCGTTTATAAGATTCCTCGTTTAGTGTTATTGGGCTGAAATTTCATGGTCTATGTAGCATTGTTTTAGTGGTGGTAGAACCAGGGGCCGGAACCGCTTAGCGCGAAAGAGGTTTTCGATATGGTATTTGATATACTTTTTGTAACAAACCCCAAGCATGCACTGAGCCTAACGTCGACTTATTTCAATCAAAGGGCAACCAAACGATACAGTTAATTCGACTAAGCGCTAACACTATCCCAATACCCCATCGTCTGTTACCCTATTTAAACTTAATCGACCGATTTCAAGCTGATTTAAACTTTATCTGCAAGAATTTCGACTTATTATTGCATTACCTAATAATTGATAATGCATAAAAAAGAAAGATGCGAATGGGGAAATACCCAGTCAATGCTAAGTGCTTAATAAATATTAAACTACCGAAACCCTAATGTACTTGGTAAGCTCTATGGATAAGGTTAACTAATTCAAAGGGGTTCGCCCTAACGTTAAAGTAACTCAATCATAGGGTAACCATATCGATTGGGTAACCAAATGATGGTGTTAGCCTATCGACAGTGTTAATCAAATGAAGGGGTTTTCCGGTCCCTGGGTAGAACCTTATGCAAGGTCCGTCCGGATTGCTACCACCATAATCAAACCTGCTGCATCAGCAGTGTTTGCATCGTTGTGTTCCGTTGCAAGGGGTACCACAACCAGTGAAATTACTAGCGTGGAGGCATTTCAACATAGTCCTCAGGATTGGCATCGTAATTTCAGTATTGAGATTGTCAGCCTAAGATTGCAGTCTAGATATACTCGTAGCATACTTAAACTAACTACAATTGCTATGTTAAACTCTAAATGTAGAATATCTCGCTAATGTTATATTGTAATCAGTTAGAAATAGTTGTCTTTATCAAGTTAAGTCTCGCTTATATTATTTTATCTCAACGCCATTACAGGATCGTTATCTGTAACTCCGCGTTCCAAAACTTTACCTCATTAAACTTTAATACAAGTTTTAGATTATTAAGAATTTCTAAGCAAGTATTAAATTATTGTTTTTGGAATTTTCAACGCGCCACCTGCTTGGTTTATATTATCACTAGCTGCGGCACTCGACTTTGTCTACGTAGATATCGTTCAACGCTGTTTCTTTACGAACTGTTGAATTTTCCTGAAGGAAAAATAAGATTTGACCTTCGTTGAGGTGCAAGCTATCTCCATAACAAATTGTATGGAAATCGGTTTAGGAGTTTAATGGCAAAGCGTACTATCAGCCCAATACTGCCCTCCTAAGCTCATAAGCAGTATCCCAAATTCAATAACCAAAGCATTTTGAATTCTCTTCTGTTAGTAATAAGGTGGATATTGCTACAGGAGTTTCATCTGAGATACTCCGTATTGCCTTAGCAGGGCAGAATAATGGGACCGTAACCTACCATAGAACGGTGTCACAGTGACAGTATAAAACAATAGGGAATATTCATGTTTTTTTACAGCTTCAATAAAAGCTGATTCATGTTACGAACAGGTGAGAAAAAACATTTTTTGAATAGCTTTAAAAATAACCAAGATATAAGCCAACAAAGATTTGTTCCTATCTCTTTCTAGGAAAACAGATGTTTTTTAGTTTATTTGGCCGAACTGCACGATGACGTCACCGATGCACTTCGGATCTCTGTCTAATTAGCATTTTAAAATGCTTGTATCATCCGTATTTCTTGACCGATTTTAATTTTAATTTCACTTTTGGTGATCTCTTTTACGGTATTTTCATATTTTGTTGAGAAATGATATGTAAAAAATCCATGCATATTCCCATTCCCTATTGGTTTGACACTTCTTACGAGTTGAATCATGACGTTACTGTGACACAGTCCTATGGTGGGTCAGGGCTGATAGTACGTTCATATTTATAATGTTGGTATGTACATAGTATGGATTGCACCGATGCACGCAAGTGCGCTTGTCTATCCCAGTTCGCTTGAATGTATCTCTTATAGTTAGGTTTTATTGGTAAGTTTAACTTTTATACTATTTTTAACCGACTTCAAAAAAAGGAGGGGGTTCTCAATTCGTCGGGTTTTTTTTTTTTTTTTTTTATATGTATGTTCCCCGATTACTCGAAGACCACTGGACCGATTTGAAAAATTTTTTCGTTGTTCGACTGGGTATACTTTCTAGTTGGTCCCATTGTCACCACGTCAGGATCTGATGATGGGATCATGGAGAAATCAAGAGAACTCCTCAAATATTATAGGCACACCTATAGCGATTTTGGTATTTTTCACTGTAACTCATGCATTTGCTTTTGAAAAGTACTATATGGTGAAGTGGAACTGATGATGAAGACCACAGATGGCCACCGGAACTCCTTAACGGTACCTATTTCAAGGGTGGCGATAAGATATTTCGATAAAGAAAGTTGAGCGACTATGACAAAGCACATTTAGGTTTAAATATGACTATGAAATTCCCGCGGCGTTGTCTGCGGCGAGCTTGAAATGTTCTATAGTTTCTTACTAATATTTAGAAGTGGAGCTACGTAACAGCATAAATAGGATCACTAAAAAGTATAAAATAAAATAAATGTTTAAAAAAACAAAAAACCGCCTTCAAAAAGCAAAAAATAACTTCTTTAAAATGGTAGGTAAATAGGTCAGTCCAACTGAAGTCGGCGTCCAACAATATTTTAACCAAAAGCAGACTTCAGTTGGACTGACCTATTTACCTACCATTTTAAAGAAGTTATTTTTTGCTTTTTGAAGGCGGTTTTTTTCCATAATAAATTAGCACATTTACCTACTCGATGCACAAACATTCACTTTTCTCAATCTCTGAAGGGTTAGCTGGAAGAGATCCCTTTTATTAATAAGTTCGCCTTTTTACATTTTTTGGTTTACAATATATTGTTTTTGTTTTTCTTTTGTACAATATAAATTTACATGCGTATAATAAAGTGTTTAAATTTACATACGTGGAAATGAAATTGTAAAAACACAAATTATTGCAAACTCGCAAATAAAACAATGTTCTAAATAAACGGAATTTAACCCGCATCTGATTATACATCAAATTAGTTGTACAGTACGTTTCTCTTTATCTCGGTCTAAAGTTCAGCGATATTCTGTTATAACTTATGCTTCGGGTCAGTGATCTGTAATTTAAAATATCTGTAAACTTAAATTTATAAACATCAAACACTATTTATGTTGGATTACAATCAAGTTGGACGTTTATAGATTTAAGACGTCATTCCGCAGCTGATCGCAGACGGCAAAGGCAGACGGCAACGTCAGGCATCTAACGCTTGTGGCTGCCGTCTGGCGTTGAAGTCTGCGGTCGTGATTCCGCACCCGACCGCAAGCAGCAGACGGCATCAGCAGGCGTCGGACGTCGGAATCACTACCTACTGGGTCTGTTGTAACGCCTGCCGTTGCCGGCTGCTGCTGCCGTCTGCGGATGGCTACGGAAGGTAATTTTAAAGGTCGCCTTCCGAGATGCGCTGCAGACCGCAAACTGCAACAGCAAACTACAAGCGACACCACTTGTTTCTATGAATCTCTATGAAATTGATTCCGAGCGCGGCGACACTGCGGCCTGCCCATCTAGACAGACCAGGCGCAGTGTCGCCTGCGGTTGCGGTGTGCGGCCCGTCTCGGAAGGCTAAATTTAGAAATACATAGAAACCAGTAATGCCGTCTGCCGTTGCCGTCTGCGGTCGGCTGTGGGATGATACCGCTTAGGTTTACAGATATTAATTATTAGATAGGTAACAATGATCCGAATTAACCCTATTATTTAAGACAGAGTCAGTTAGAGAGAAAGGCTCAAAGGTAATTTTCCCTCTTATTAATAAACGTTGAGTAACGGTGGTATAGCTATACAATGTTTTGTCCTTATCTGTCAAATGCTAATGGCACAATGATCGTTACTCAAAGTTTATTAGTAAGGGGGTTTGGCGACTTGACAGAAGCGCGTGGAGCTAACCCCATGTGCTTCTGGTTTAGTCCATTTGAGATAATTCTCTTTTACCGAACAATTGTCTTCGCGTGTGATATCCATGGACTTATTTCTCTAAGTCCATGGGAGTGTCTATAAATAACTCGACATTGGTGAAATACACCTTAACAGGAGTGAAAGCCATTAATTAAGAAAAAAAAAAGGTGGTTTGGGTCTGTAAAAAGAATTACCTTAACGACTATTTTTAAGTTAAGGTAAAAACAGAAAACATTATGAGTGCACTATTACAGGACACATGATTTGCTAAAACTGTCCAACTAACAACAAAATTCGAGAAATATTACCTACACTATTTAAATAAATATCTATCTGCGCTTTAAAAAAGAACATCCTACCTGCCAGCTATAAAAAAACACGAAAGAATTTCAACACTTTCACATATTTTAAGCGCTTCATGCATTAATATGCATTCGGATGCATCTAAACTATAAGTAGAATTCTGAACCCGTATAGCGTATCCATTCGTATCGCTTAGCGGCCCGTAGCCATGAATTACCATTACGGATTACTTTTTTACCTATGTACTGTGTCATCTGCCAGTGTGAACGATGTTAAAACGTACGAAGGTTATAAGGAGTATAAGATTACCGGTGATAAGGCAGGCCTTGATAAGTTTGAAGAGGTTGTTAAGGCTTTACACGTGAGTATTTTTAGCGATCCGTACCCGAAGGGCATCGAAGTAAGCAAGACGGATCCAGCGAGAGGATCTACCTACAGTCGAGATCATAAATATGTGTACACTTTTGTACCTTGTCACTTTAAGGCCGGTAGCAGACCTCCGCCGCGAAACCGATGCAGCGAAACCGCTGACGTTCCGCTACCGTTTGTCCGTTATATGACGTGCGAAACATTAGCGAAACTGCCTGTTCTACCGCGTTAAATTGACCATGCTTCTATCTCTTTCTCGCGGAATATCGGCGATCTGCTCACACGCCGCTTACATCACCGCGTCCAACGCGACTCGGTTTGGACTATATATAATATATACTATATATACTATTTGTTGTAGATATAATCTAAAGCCAGGTTTATACTAGCAATAAGAAATGCAGAAGTTGACTGCTGTCTTACTTTAACATCATTTCTAGAGCAATTATTATTATGAGCCCATAATATCCCACTGCTGGGCAAAGGCCTCTTTCCCCCTCTTCCACTCTATCCGATCCTTTGGTTTCCCTCTAGTTCTTGTCCCATGATCTCAACTCACCACTCCATCTCTTCCTGGGCGGCCACGCTTTCTCTTAGCATTTTCCGGGAGCCAGTCTGTGTGTCTCCTGGCCCAATAATTAGGGTGCATTCGAGCAACGTGGCCAGCCCAGTCCCACTTTAGTTGGGCAGCCTTCTGAGCTACATCTATTATTATTGTCTGGGAACGCAGCTCAGTATTTCGAATCCGGTCCAAACGCTGAACACCGAGAATGCTGCGCTCCATCTTTCTCTGGCAAATTCCGAGTTTGAACCATTGCGCGTTGCGCATTAATTTCTAGAGCAAGAAGCACAATTTTGCTGTCTTTTTTAACTTAAAAGTTACAGTAAGACAGTAGCCAATTTCTGCAATTTTAATTGCTGGTCTAAACCTTGCTTAAGGACGGAGATGTAACATGTAAACTAATACGTAACCCATCTGTGCGTATTGTCTTATATTTAGAACAATTTTTTTTGAAATAAAAAGCGGTTAAAATAACAAACAAATCCTTCCTTTATTTGAAACAATGCTCAAACCTCTGTAAATCTAATTACATTCCAGGAGCCATTTCTGTACCAACGTAACAGCGTTTCGACGCTGCAAGCTTTAGTAGCGCCGGAAATGGTGCCCTTTTTCAAGGAAACCACCGAACTACATAAACTGCAAGCGGAAATTGTTTTCAACGACGTTTCTGAGTAAGTTGAAACTAGACTTACACTTGTCTCTGGAGCGTTTTAATCTGAAATGGTTGAGGTTATCCTGTATTTCACTACGCTATATGTAATTTTCTATGTATTGTGCGAATAGATAATTGGGTTAAAATATGTTTTGTAAATGTAGAATGCCTCAAGCTGATTGGCGCTTGATAAAGCTAAATTTTTTTTATAAGGTTAATTATTAAATAAAGAAGAAAGAGATAATGTCACCACCACAGGGATCACTGTAGAAATGCTAATACTAAAATTGACTAACTATTGACTAGCTATTGATTCAAGTAGCCGCTTCATCATTTTTTAGAGTTCCGTACCAAAATGGTAAAAGAGGAACCCTTATGGTGAGACTTCGGTATCTGTCTGTCTGTGTGTCACAGTAGTTTCTCTCTGAAACTATAGAAGCTATCAACTTGAAATTTAGCATATTTGCATAACTTGCTTGCCCGCATCTGTTTTTAGTAAAAACAATATGAAATTATGTTTTTAAATATTTGAAAATGATTTATACTTTACGTGAAAAATTAAATTATGGTGTCAAACTTAACAGTTTTGGAAAAACATAACAAAAGGTTTAAAAAACTGTATTAAAATTTAGGCTACTCAAAATGGACCTTATTGCTTAGAAAATAAACTTCATAACAAAATAAGTATTTTCTTTTGCGTTTTTCAACCTTTATCTTTAAATACCTACTTACTTTTTTATATTTTTTTCTTCTTACTTCATACTTTTTTCTTCTATTTAATAGTCGACAAAAATATTACTCAAGGTAGTTAATAAGTTTAAACGTTGAGTATTATAATGGAAAATACTGTGAAATTTATTAAAAGCTACATTACATTATTTTTGATTCTAGGGTTATTCGCCTAGAAAAGCTAGCTTCAGGTCGAAGCAAATCATTTTCATGGAACGCGTACTACGACATCGATGCCGTGAGTTATAAGTTAACCTAAAATATATAAATTTTCAATATATCAATTAAAAAATATATATTTTTTTAATTGTACTACGATATTTACGCTATGAGTTACTTTAACTAAGTAAGTGATAAATAGTAGGTATTTGATGATAATGGTGGGTGGCATGGGGAACATTTGGAGAGTCCTATGTCCAGAAATGATGATGATGATGTTGAATTACTAATAGAACGGGTTAGGAACGGGGGATTTTGTATGGACCCGTCCCCACCCTCCAACAGTCACAGGATGCATCTCCATATGTTCATTAGGACCCAAAGACAAAAAATACCTATTGTAGTTGCAAAATAGACGGGGTTTTTTTATTGGAAAATACTTTTCAAGAGCAAGCCAGGCTAGAATATGTTTATTTTTAAACCATTTCCATACGATACAATTATAATTTTCCGACAAACCTACATCCATAGGGCCAGTATATATAATGTTGGTGAGTGGGGACAATTTGACCCAACGTCCAGCAAAAAATGTAAGTAAAGGATCGCACTCGTTCAAATTGTACTCTCCTGTTGTCACAATGAAGAATTCCGACAAAAACGCTAATGGAACGTAAAGAAGACCGTTCGTGAGCTTTGTCACTAATGGCTCTTTGTGACAGATGCAAGGTTTCAGTGACGCTGCACTGGCATACTAGTTGGTAACTCTAAAACTGCAGTGTAACGCTGCTGTTTTCTATAACTTTGCAGTGCAAGATCAAAGAACTAGCAAGTACCAATTTTAATAAGTTATGTAGTTGTATTTTTTGTTTCCGCCATGTAAAAAAAATTACAGATCTACGGCTACCTTCGAAATATGAGTGTGACCTACCCGCAATGGACGGAGCTGGTGGTTGGTGGAGAGAGTTACGAGGGTCGTCAGATCGAGGGTCTGAGGATCAACACCCCTGAAGGAAGAGACGAAAACAAACCAGCCATTTTTATAGAATCTGGCAAGTTAACTAACCGTGGTTGTTTTTTTTACACCTCTAGTATGGAGAAGGCAAACCAGCTATCTTGACAATTTGGTTTACATTACGTAGTAGATTTGAAGCCCAGTGATGTAGAAACTTATTGACTTTGCAATGTAAACTGATCTGTCACATTCATCTGTTACCGGTTACTGGTCAGCTTGGTGAAATGTGGGACAGATCGGGTTCTAGGCGCATACATAATTGAAAAATATTTATACTCATACTTTTGCAATCTCGAGGCTTGTCAAATTCAACGGTTATCCACCTCGTTGGGACACAACAATACAAACATGCTTTTATACTCGTACGACGGACTAGTAATTTCCAGCTCTTAAGAGTTACTCTATAGTAACTCTTATACTCGTACCTACCTATCTATAAGGTTATTCTCTAGGAGATGGTTATATTTTTCATGAAATAAGAGAGCTTTTGAAACCGCGGACTAGGCGACTATGTAACTAATTCACTCAATTTGCTATTCCGTTTTGACTTCAACTTCAAAGGAGTCGCGTGGCCCAACTAAAAAGTGTAATTTCTCATTTGTGACATGCGAAAGTTAGTTATGTGTGCAAATCGATTTAACGTTTTAATATTTTATAGAATCGCTCGTTGTCTAATCATTAAAATAAAAAAGATTATTTTGGTTTAAATGAATTTAGTATCATTCAAAAGAACACAGATTATTTCATCGGTAATGGGTCAGGACGAATGTTGAAACACTAGATTCTTATTTTAAACATAAGTTTGTTTGCATTAATCAATTTAAAAAGTAATGGTTTTTAAATGAGGAGTTAAGTGTCCATTAGTGGACATTATTGGTAGTTACGACCGGAGTTACCTTAAGAGTCGAGTGGTTGGAGCCCCGCTACAAGGTTTATTTTAAGTCCTTTGTGGTGAGAGTACCAAAGATCTGTCGACCTTTTTAAAGGAGGAATTCTAGCCGAGGAGTGTCATATTTCGTCGATTTCGTGGCCGCTGGCTAGCTGACAACGCGAAAGTGTTTTAGTTTTTATGTTAAATTTAAGTTAAGTAGTTTATATTATGTGCTTTGCTACCTGAAATAAAGTTTATTCAATTCTATTCTATTCTAAAAGTCTTACACTGGTGCCTTATCATCATCATCATCAGTGTAAAATTATTCATCACTCCAGGCATCCACGCCCGAGAATGGATCGTCCCCGCTACCACGACCTACTTCATCAACCAGCTCCTCACCAGCGAAGACCCGGATATCGTAGGAATGAGAAACCAGTTCGATTGGCACATCTTCCCCTCCGTCAACCCTGATGGCTATCACTACAGCTACACGGTTGTAAGTATAACCCTATATCTCTTAGGCCTTTTTTTAGGTTTAGACTTATCAACATAGTATCCAATTCAATTCCGTAGTAATTCGGACTATAAAAGTGTTTTATTGAAAGTATCCGTAAGGGTCAAAGTTTAAAATAATAAATTGTAGGTACTTCTACTCTCCTATGCATGCTCGATCCAGACAAAATGCATAACGCTAACGTTCGCAGTTTTTAAAAACTTTCAAAATGGAAGAAACAAAAACGCTTGACGCAACCATCTGGCAGCTTACATCGATCTTAAATAATTTCGATAATGATAATGTTTTCAGAATAAATCTTGTCTAGGCCTACTGGAAAATCAAGTGATCCAATTGCTGAAATGCTATGCTTTGCAAAAAACATGTTTCCTCATAATACTAATTTCCTTTGAAGGATCGAATGTGGAGGAAAACTCGCTCAAAATCACCTAGTGGATGCTACGGAGCCGACCCGAATCGTAACTGGGACTACAATTGGCTAAGTAATAATAATTTGCTAAAATCTCATACTAACATCATTCAATAAACGGGTACGACCCACGATAACAAGTTGGGAACGCTTCAACCCCTGTCTCTTCACGTTACCGACCGCCTTTGACCGTCAGGATAAGATCCAACTCATCCCCTACAAATTGTTTAAAGACTTCCAAAGCTACAAAAAAAAACAAGTCGGACCGTTCCCACAAGGTTCTCAACTAACAGTAGTAAGTTCCAATGGTACTTATTTGTATTGCAAAGGCATTTAAAGGGTGAATGTTTAGTAAAATACATCCATCCAGTTATGCACACCACATAAATAAAATCTTTATCTTTTTTGTGCCAAGTGGTTTAGTACTGCTCTAACCTCTAACCTCACCCAGCTCTTTCTTTACAATCTAACCAGATCATTATATAATTATTATTTTTGTGCAACATCGTGTCAATACCTATTATTTTTTAACATATCACGACTATTCCTCAAGAAAACATAATTTGCAGAACACGGAGCAAATAACAACTCCTGCGACTTCCAAGTGTACGGAGGCTCCAAACCTTTCTCTGAGATCGAGACCAGAACCCTATCGTCATACATCTCCAACATCGAGAACCTGTTGGGATACGTGGCTTTCCACGCTGATGCTCAGATGCTTCTGGTTCCATATTCAGATTCTGTTGACCACTGTGACAATTATGACGACCTGGTAAGTCTATCATCATCAACATTGTGACCTCCGCCGAAAGTCCACTGTTTGAAATAGGCCTTCCCCAAGTATATCGTCGACCTACCTTGTGGGAGGCCTACTAAAACTTCATCGCCACTCTCAATACTCAATACTTAATTATTTATTGCATTCCATAAAGTATACATAGGTGTCACTTAAATGAACTTAAAAGTTATGGGGTCATTATGGACCCTGTAGGGCACAGCAACTTATAAACTAGTGAGAGCGCTTATTTGCTAAGAGTATTTTATTCTTCACTTACATATGTATAGGTATTATAATAACTTATCATCTAAGTATTCAGTTATTAAAATAATAGCATTTTTCTATCATTTAATTTTCAAGTCTGTTTACAAAGCTATTATCATTTTTTATATCAGCCTTAGCCTTATTGCACCAACAGTCATCATTTCTACGAGCAATGTGCCCCGCCCACTGCCACTTGTCTACCATAATACTGGTAAAACATACTAGCAAGAGTATATTGGCAATATAGGCGCTTTTAACCTAGAAAATTTTAACTTACTATCTAGCAGTAGTGTTTGCAATTCTGGTGTGAGAATAAGACTACCAGTAGCATAGAGGTATTACACCTTAGTCCTCAGGGTTGGCAACAAAGTCTTGTCATTGTATTTGAGGATGGCAATGTCTATTTGTTCTCAGACTATACCAACCATTGGGTGACCTGTGTGCTAGTATATTTTCCCCGTGTACTAAAAAAAGAAAGTTTAAGTATTGGATGATATGTATACAGCGGGAGCCCTTTGTTTCCCATAATTTTATTGGTCATAATGTAATTGTTGACATAATTTTTGATAGTCATAATATTTTATATCGCTGAAACTGTAAACTTTTCAGAAGTTCTGAAATATCTAACGTGTAGACAAGGCTAGGTTAGGTTAGGTGTGATTTGTAAAAATCCTGAAAAAGTAACAGTTTCTTTAAAAAAACACGTTATGACTTGCGATGATTATGACCTAAAGCAAATTATGACTAAAAATAATTATGTCAGTCAATATAGACCCGTATACAGCACATGTCATGAGGTTGTCTGTGCTAAAATTGAGTAATATTAACAAATTGAAGTTGCGAGCAAGGTAAACATGAACAACAATTTCACATTAATTAAATGTCACGCAAAACTGGCGTCAGTAATATCAAAGTTAACGTAGAAATTAATCTAAAGCATCAAGATCTGCATTCTCGACCCTTACCATCGGTTAATTACCGTACTCGCACTCGTAGCACTATAACAATACTGTGAGGGACAGAGCATTCGACTTGGTAGCGAGTACGGTAATTGTAACTCAGAGTAATTTTGAATGTCAGTTTGGCGATATTTGTTTGTGTATGTATATTATTTAGCAATATTTATTTTATTTCAGATAACTATCGGAAAGACGTCCTTAGAATACGGTTACAAAGTAAACCGAGCTAAGTACGATGGACCTGCCGCAGCTGCAGAAATTTTGTGTATGTAGTTTTTTTTTAATAATTTTTAATAAATAATTTTTAAAAGATAAAATAACTAGGGCTTATTTTGTAAGGAAACAAAAGAATATCTGTTCCTCCTACTTTTATTTAACGAAATGTTTGCACATTATTGTTTACAAGACCTACCCAAATGTTTAGAAAATAGCAGAAACTACGTTTTTAGGGTGTCCGTACCCAAAGGGTAAAAACGGAACCCTATTACTAAGACTCCACTGTCCGTCCGTCCGTCTGTCCGTCTGTCCGTCTGTCTGTCACCAGGCTGTATCTCACGAACCGTGATAGCCAGACAGTTGAAATTTTCACAGATGATGCCTGATCTGTTGCCGCTATAACAACAAATACTAAAAATAGAATAAAATTAATGGGGGCTCTCAAATTCGATATTTTGTTTTTTTTTTACTCGATATTAATAACGGCAACAGGTAGACGCTTGAAATATTAACAGAATATTTAGTTGCATATTCACTTTAAAAATAAATAATTAAATTAAAATAAAATTAATATTTCCATACACCAAACGTGATTTTTTAAATGTAATGGTACGGAAGCCTTCGTGCGCGACTCGCACTTGGCCGGTTTTTTTAGAATGAGACATGAGATTGTTTCTTTAACGTAATTATTTGGCCTCAGTGTCATAATTATTTGAACTTCTATGCATTATAGCATTTATTAGCACTTACCTAGTGACAATTTGTCTTTTTTACCCGACTGCCGAAGGAGGAGGGTAATTTCAAATTTTTGTCGTATGTTTTTTTGTCACGAAAAAGTTTTAATATACATTTTGATTTTTTTATTTATAATTTCCATCTACAAAAACAAGAAATACTTTTTGTTGGTACCCTTCATTTTTGTCAATTCCATTGCAGACAAAGCATCTGGAGGTAGCATGGATTGGGTGCGCTTTGCCCTGGGCACTCCCCTGGTGTACACCTATGAGCTCAGGGGCTACTACTTCCATTGGCCCCCCCAGCTGATCTACCAGCAGGGAGACGAGGTCACGCAGATGATGCTGGGGATGGCAGACGCCTCGAGGGACTTGGGTTATTATAAGGGGGGATTTTCGGAGTGGTATATTTAGGTGAAAATTACTAAAGGACTAGGGTCATTCGTACGTTATACGCTACGTCTATCCTCTTGTCTTGTAGGTACAGATGGGTTCTTGTTTTATGCATTTTGACTTTTTGTATTAGCTGTTCTAATGTGCCTGGTGTCCTCACGATGTTTTCCTCCCTATAAGAGCGCCATATAGTCGGTACAGTCGACCTTAAAAGTAGCTGCACACCTTTGTACCTTGTCGCTTTAACGCCTTTGATAGATTAGAGCAGCAGTTCAAACATGACGCTAAATTGACAAAGCACTAAAGTGTGCAACTTCATTACATAGCAACCACTAGCGTTTGAATTCGGTGTCTTACGACAGCGTCTTCTAACGTCAGTATATTGCTAGTGTCAACGTATCGGTCGAGGTTGGTAGTAAATTTCTATAGTAAGCATTCTGACGCGGCGTTTGGCGTGACGCTGTTGGTAATACAGCTAAACGGGAGGCCCAAGACTTAATATTTTCATTAGCAATCTCTTCGTTAGGATAAGATTTTATTTGTAAGATATTTTATGGTTGTGGTGTTTGTTATTTTATGTCGATGACAATTGTTAAATAATAATAAATTAAAATTGTTCATATTAAATGCTTTGTAAGTATAAATATGTTTTTTTATTTAGTAATAAGGAAAAAATAAATAAAAGGCTTCGAAATTAGGGATACTTATAATAAAGTTGGGACACAATGAAATGACAGTGAAGTTAGTAATTTTGTAATAAAAATCAAGTAGTTGCCTAGTGGCATTTTGTTACAATTTTTTTTTTTTATTATTTTTTGTTTCATTTATTGGAAACAAAAATATATAAACATGCAGTTTTTCCGATTATAGTACTCGGTTGTAAAGCAATGGGATGCTGCATCTTCCAAAGGCCCAGGGAATCGATTTTTAAATCTCACCCGGAAACTAAAGCCTAACAAAATGGCCGATTTTTAGTAATTTCCAAAAGTTCGTATTTTTAAAACTCACCAGTGACTAAAATTCTCACACGAATACGAGTGCCCCACCCACTCTTAAAAGAAATCACCCGTGACTATTTAAGCAACAACTTGCCACTGACAGCTGATAGTTTTAATAACAAACCGTCGGTACATGACATTGATAGACACGTTTCGTTATATGGTCAATTCCAGTGACTAATACTAATAAATAGGGATTGGTTATGACAAAAAACCGGTAATTTGGAAAACTCTGCGTAGGACGGGATTCGATTAGACGCTTGTCTATGACAGAAACGGCAGGTTAGCTGCATGTTGGTAGACAGGGTATGACATTAAAAAATACGACTTTGAGAATATTTTCACTAATGATTTCAAGAAAAATGGACCCCATGTGCGTTCGTTTGATTGAGTTACCGATAGCTCTGCGTTGGTTCTGTAACTATTAAATATTCTGTGGTATTCGTTATCTTAATGGGGCCATATTGGAACCCTGCCGGTTGGCCGAAATATGTTAGCCAAGTGTATAGGTTTCCAACCGTTTCATTTGCCAACCCATTTTTTTTCCTGTAACTGTATATATTTCAGGATTTATTTCAGTACCATCGTGTAGAACCCTATAGGTTGTGTTACTTTTTATAAAATCCTGAAATAATTACGGTTACAGAAAACAAAGAGGGTTGGCAAATGAAACGGTTGGGAAACGATACATTTGGCAAACATATTTCTCATACATACATGCAGTTGGGTTTTAAAACTCGTTTTTGTGACACAGATATATTTTCAAGGACTGAAAGTTATCTTTTTACTACCAGATAAACATTTTACAGCGCTGTTTAATAAAGAGAAAGTTACAGTGAAACCATAACGCGGTCATTACCGTGGGGGTGACTAATGGAATTTTATGGAATTCACCAAAATATGGAAGATAATAAACTTTTACATAAAACAGAACCCGGCACTCGTTTATTTTTGGCTTAATTATTACTGGAAATGATATACGACGTAGCATTAATTTGTTTTACTACCCGCATTCCAAAAACCGGGCAAGAGCATGTGGGACCATGCTTAGTGTAGGGTTTCGAAGCCACTATGACAAACAAAAAAACTACCTCCAAAAACAACATGTATTGGGGGGGTATCGTTAGAGTATTCGCCCAAAGACCGTCATAGTTTAGTAGTTTCTATTATAATCTCCAGTTCTGATGCTGCTGGGGTAGTCGGGTTTTCGTTGCTTGCTTTTTGGTATTTAGAATAACGATCGATTGGCCAAAAACTATGTCACACTAGGTACACGCATAAATGTCCAGGGATAAAATATATTTGACGGCGCATGTGGTTTTATGTGATTCTGAGAGCGAGCTAGACATACTGTTAAGTTATAGTCTTGCTTACTCTGACGTAATTCGGGCACTGGGCCTCTACTTTAAAATCATATTTCGAACGTTACCCTTGCTCCGTCACTTTCCTTCGACTTCGGTACGATTGGCGAGTGAAAGGAAAGGAGTAGGTATCCATTAGCACTACTGTAGTGTTTGGACAAAAGATCCCGGAGGTGCGTCGCCATGTTTGACACTCTTGTTCTGGACTTTGGTTGAAAGACGGGGTCGTAAAGCATGGTACGCTGTGAGCGTAATAGTTTTGCATCTGGCCTTGGCTCCACGTGTCCCGTGGATTGTCTTATGGGAGAATTTCTTATCAAGTGCCTGTATTTTGATAATTTCACGAGAATTTGTGAACCATCTAAAACAGGCTTTTGGTTCTCCTTGCCCGACTATCCTCGCCTACACCCAAGTTCGATCATCATGACGCTTCGTTTACCCAAAGATAGGGAGGACCTTACATTATGGTAAGTGTTTCCCTTCGTAACTTTAACTCTTTGCTAACAAACTACTCGTACGCTAAACTAATTAAACTTTTAGCTAACTTCGAGTACAGCGTCAATATGGTAAATCAAAACGTCTGAGGCCCGAACCGTTTTACACGAACTAGTGAAAAACACTGCGTTGGCTTCGAGTTTTGTTTACCACGATTAAAAGTTTGAATACCCCGTTCCTCTTACTCATCGCTCATGACTAAATAAAGAGAAAAGGATACGGTAACGTAACTTTGAACTTTGAGGTTTAGATTAGATGCCCGTACTGTTTCCCTGCGTATTTAATTCCAAATTCATTGAATTCGGATCTATTTGTACTCGACTACCCAAAATGAAGTGTTTTTGGAGTGTTTGTATTGTATGTATTATATGCGGCTACCACGACTTCGAATTTTTTGTTTTTAACTGTCACATTTGTCAAAATTTTCATATGTTTAAAATGCATTTATTTCTGAAACCGTTCAACTTTCCAGGGTCTCTATTCTTCATGGTGAAATCTGGTGAAGCCTTTGGCATACGTATCATGACATCGTATTATCAACGTTAGGCCGGGATTACACTTGTTAGTTATTTCGTAAGTTTTGAGACGCAACTATGGGTAAGGGTGAGTGGCAAATATCTGCATCTCTCTCTTGTATATAGCTTTGTTTCAAAACTTACGTAATAACTTACAGGTGTATACGATACGGCCTTATGATAGGTCTTATTAACATAATAGTAATCCTTTATCAGATGCTGGTTTGATGACAATATGGTACCATCCAGAAGAAAAAATAATTTTTAAAATCGGTTCACAATTAATGGTCTAAGATCCGAATAGGAGACGACCTTCAACTAGCTGTTTATTCGATAAAAAGTATTTTATATCAAATTTAATATGCTAAGTAATATATTTATAACAGGTTGACTGGAAAATTTCAGTCCAGTCCTAATACGATTTAAAAAAATAAAATGAAATTGAACTTTTTTTTTAAATTGCTGTTCCTTGTTTAATAGACCAATTACATACTAATCGAAATCATGAAGCCTAACAGAATATGCAAACGTTAGGTTTAGTGAAAATTATTAGTACCGAATGCCCTACCTAGCAATTTAAAAAAAAAAAAACATTTTCTGTTTTTTTGTAATCATATAAGGAGTGGACTGATATTTGCCACTCAACTTATTATATAGTACATTTTTGCAGAGTATAGAAAGTACGCGATTTTTGGACGAGTCATATAGGGCCGAAACGTAGTAGAGGCCCTCTAGTGCACGAGTCCATAAATTGCACTTTCTACCGAGGCGGACATAGTGCTTTTCACAACTACTGAGAGGAAATAAAATAAAAATTCATATTCAAAACTCAAATTTTAATTCATGTTAATGTGAGATCACCGCCAATTTTACCATAGATAACTTTTTTAATCTGGACTCCTATTCTCGTGGCACTCGAGATTAATAAACTAACATGCGAGATGAAGATGTCAACTCCATATAAAATTGTATTTGTATCGCCATATCTCCCATGTAATTTCATCTCTAGTGGTTCGAGGTTAGGGGTAAAAAAAAGCAGTGGCATAGTTTTTAGTCTGTGTATCTTTTAGCAAAAATACACCTAATATTTTACGACACAAAATGGTGTGTTCTGATTGGTCGATTTCGATTTTTCATTTTAAGGAGCTATGACACAAAAATTGATTGATTGATTTTCATTGTTTCTTAAAGTTGGACAACAATGTTCTCGACCAATCAAACACATTCTTGGTCTGTCCTTATAAGTGACGTTTTGTTACCCCAAACAAGACCATATATGGCCATATTTCCGAGCAGTGTTGTGAAAAATATATTACTTAGCATATTAAATTCGACATAAAATACTTTTTATCGAATAAACCGCTAGGTGAAGGTCGTCGCCTATTCGGATCCCCTAACATAGCGGAGAAATCGGCGAGCATAAGAAGTCGGTTAAAAATGATAAAGTTCGTGCTCGACGAACTGAAGCGTTGTAGCTAGAGTATATTTATTGGTGAAAAGTCGTCTCCACACGTAACACCACGCGCCGCGTAACTCAACTCGTGTTATTCTTTTGTCCTCGACCTGTGCCGTAATTGCGTCGCCTGATGAAATTCTCGCAATTCTCTGCAATTCTGAATTTCTCAGAATAAAAAACGAATTGCTTATTACGTAGCACTTTAATCCGCTTCAGCGTTATATAAGCGCTAGAGTTGAAGGCACACTGAACGAGCACAGCGGGGTCTAGTTTGCTGAAAGAGAAATGTTAAAAAATGTAGTTTCCTAATCTTACCTTCTTTTATACAGTTTTCGTAGTTAATGTGGTTTATGACTAAATACTAAAGAAGTTATAGTTATTCAACAAGTTGAGTCTGAGTGGCGATCCTTACCTCTGTTGTAGACTTTAACTGCTGCTTAAGTATTTACGAGATTGTTTGTATTTTATTCACGAATTTTTTTTTTCTTTTTTTCCGTTGTATGTACTCGGGTCGTAGCACCAGTTTTGGACACTTTAAGCTGACAGGCACCAATAATGGACCTTAAGGGTGCGGCTCCATTGAGTCTCCGCCTCAGTGGAGCCGCACCCTAACCCTTAATTCAAAGATCATTATGGTTATAAGTTGATTGTTGCAAAACAAATGAATAAGCCTTATCTTCTGTTAAATAATAATCAAGTGTCCATCATTGGGTCCTTGTCCATTACTGGTTCCACCACCCTATTTGTTATTTCCTGTAATTTTATTAATTTATCTATCCTTCTGCATTGTTCTTGCTTATTCTACTCCAAGTTTAACTGGAAGATATCTCATATGGGATAAATTCACCTATGTACATTGTATATATTGATGCAAACATGTCTTGTAATTGTTTATATGTAATAAAGAGTTTACATATATAAATACATACTATAGATATTCCAAATTACTGCCCAATAACTTAAGCCGTTTTAGACAAAAGGATCTTTGACAGTCAGATGAACAAACAAATAGACAGACAGAGCTTTCTTTCAATCGAATGTTTCGTAAGCATTTGCTGGAACAAAATGTTGCGGAGAATATACATAAATATATAGTAGGCAAGACCAGTCAATGAATTAGTCTCGTTTTTAGTCTCGTGTTATTTTTATATGTTATTAATGAATGAATATTTACCCTTTTATAATATAATGTATATCATGTACTTTTTACTGATACTTTTTGGGTAAAGTATTATTATTTTGTAAATATGTGCTTTGCTTTGTTTTTTTCTGTGCACCAATTTTGTTAGTTTTTGTAAACAAAATGTGTAAATAATAAATTATAACGGTAATAATTAATTTACCTAGCCTCTCCTTCTAATTGACTCTGCCTTAGTACGTTTAATTCAGATCAATCAGTGTTGTCTAATTTTAAATTATCTATGATCAAAAATAGAGTTTAATGTAAGTATATTATATCCGCTAACTCCTAAACCACGCAACGGATTTTGATGGGAGTTTCACCATCCGTTACATAATTTTTCACGGAGGGTTTTTATATCTATATTGATGTACGGGTATAACAGAAAACTCACATAAACCGAAGCGAAGCGAGGGTGAGTCGCTAGTGGAGTATAACAATGCCCTTCTAACAAAATACGCAGTATCTCAGATAAAACTCCTATAGCAATATCAACCTCATTACTAACAGAATAGAATTAAAACTGCTTTGGTTATTGAATTTGTAATAGGTGTATTTGATGGAGCTTCATTCAATGATTAGTGTATAGATAGATTAATTTATTACTGTCTACATCCTTATTAATAAAGGTTATTAGTTACCACGCGAACAAATTCAAGACAAATAATCGTTTTGAATGATAATTTGATCAGTCGTCAGTAATTTCCGAATGAAGTACATCGATTTCATCAAGTTGTTTGTAAAACAAAGTGCGAAGTGACAAGTTGTCTCATTAAGATTGCGAATATCATTAACTCGGAATAAACGGCTGGGAAGTTAATGGGATTGTCGTGGATTAAATAATGGTTGATAAGGATTTCTTGAGCAAGAGCTATTGGTTTTTGAATATAATTTGAGTTAAACGACGTAACTTAAAGTCGAGATTTCATTTAACGTTTCGCTAAGAACAAGAAAGTTTCTCATGAATCTATTTATAATCTGTATCCTTATTAATTAGGATAAATCTCGGGATTATTAATGATAATTATAAATATGTATATCAAATACCTACTTCCATATTTCATATCCATCTAGTACTGATTGCTAAATGATTTTGTTTCATGTAATATATAGTTTATGAAATGTGAGACACCAAATACGTAATGAGAGCGCGGTAATTGTTTAAAGCTGCTAATTGGGGGTTTTAAAGACTTTGAATTTTGTTTAAACAAATTAATAGTAAACTATATAATCATCTCTAAATAAAAATAAATGCTTCTTAGTGTAAAAGTTTTTTAGAAACATTTATCATTTAAATCCGTTAAATCTGTACCAAATATGTTTCCACCCACGCAGATTTTAGTCAACGGCGTAAAGTTCCACCATTTTTTTATTTGAATTTCCGCTGTCCCGAGGGAAATCCGACTCACAGCACCGCAAGCGGGACGCGATATATTCTTATATATATTTTCTCTGCAAAGGTTATATCTTATTTTGTTAAAATATATATTGCTGTATTGGTAAGTTGTAAAAATATTGTACGTAGTTAAGAGTTTAAAACACGTATTTTTCTTTTGTGCTACGAAAATTAACCACAATGATTGCATGAATAATTTTTGTTACACAATGGAAGAAAGTTAACGTTCTCTCAATTAAGTCCTCATGTACGTACAATAATAATCTTAATTAATACGATATTATGATCATGTTTGCTGGACAAAAATACTGTGATCCTTCAAGCAAGTGAATTTCAAAAATATTGTTAATTAATAAGGACTTAATTGAGACATTGTGTAACGAAAAATAGTCAAACAATCAAATCATATGGCTGATTTTCGTCACAAAAAGTAAGTTAGTTTTTACTAAGGACTTTTGAATTTAGTTCTTATAACAACGTACAATATTTTCGAAAATACCTACCTATCTTAGGACCTTATGTCCAGCGGTAGCAATATTTTTGAATGAGCGTGACCCGAGTATTTTTCCTGAGTCTGAGATGTTTTGAAAGTGTAATAAGTATATAATTCTCGATACAAGTTTATCGTTGTGTAGCACCCATAGCACAAACAAGCTTCGTTTGGGTCTGGTAAATTCGTGTGAAAACGTCCCATGATATTTCGTTTTAAATTAACATTGATTTGGCTATACCTTCAGTAATTTACCTAGTACATCCTTCGATTAAATTCCTCTTGGATTCAATATCATTTGACAGAATTCCAATACGCCCGCCGCCAGACAACGCCTTGCTTTAGTCCATCCAAGCGACCCTTCATCAAAACTAAGTGAACCTTTGCGAACTGTCGAAACCAGGTCTTTCCACTGTGAGACCACAGAGCAATACTTACTTTAGAACATCAGTGGATTGATCGGTACACTGACGATCCCTGACAACAAATATCTTCGTTAGTTTCCTAGTTTGAAGAAGTTTCAAGGTCAGCATCGGAGTAATAAGTAAGTACAGTCAAGGACTTTAAATCTTATGCCACTATGGAACCCTGTCGCATAACGTTAATCATTCATTTAAGCGTAATTTCTGTCATGTGGTTTGACGCTGTCATTATGACAGGGTTCCATAGTGGCATAACAATTTAAGTCCTTGACTGTACCATATGGAATCATTGTCAAACGCTAGGGTTGGCACTGCACATATTTTTTTAACATGTGCCTAGGTACCTTAGTGATGCACCTTTGTTAATTTATATGTTTTAAAACAAAGTAAAACCTCTGTTCGGCTCGTAATTAAAAGAGGTTGTATTCTTTTTTTAAACTCCATAATAGGTGGGTGCGTCATTTATTTGTCAATATTGATTAATGTCGTATGTAATTCGTTCGCTTAGTATTCAGTTAAAATCATGAATTTCCTCAAGGTTGGCAACGCAGTTGCAGCCTTTGGATTACCTATCATTGCAATGGAGATTTTAAATGGGCCTCACATCCCACTTACTATTATATAGCCTGTGTGATCGTTTATCTTATCCGTATAATACAACACACACGTGAGTGCGTTAAGAGATTGGTATCTATGGCCAGTGAACGTGGACCAAAGAATGCTTAACTGACCACTCGCTGGATGGTTCCTCCCTGATTCTGTTTTAAACTTTGCTTGTGATGCCTCAATTGCAACTCCGATAATTACTTAACTTTGATAGTCTTTGCTCCTATATATTTAATTGAATTCCTTTTATCTGATGCAACTTTACTAAAGTTAGATTAGTTTGCGGACTGCATCCGCTTTGAATGGGATTCCGCGAATGCCGTTTAATCGATCTACGGTTTTGTACTTTTCTGGTCGTTTACACCCATTCATTAGTACTAATTTGATTCTAACAGTTCTGTAGATTTGATACTTGGATAAGTTTTGTATAGTTTATTTAAACTAATTGTGAAATAATTTCATTTGCAAAAGAGTTGAAGCAAAATATCTACCGCGTGTTTTTTACTTTCTACTAGCTAAGGTGAACAGGCATCTTCTGGGTGAGCTCGTTTCACCATCGACAAAATCTTCGTCCTCCGAAGGCAACTGTTAGTCGAGAGCAAACCCATTATCAATAAAAAAAGCATTCGACTAGTTCATGTACTGTACATTATACCATTTTTTTTTTGTTTTATGCCACTTAAATGTTGACTATTGATGAATAATTGAATCATGTCCCCTTAGGTATGTACTTCCTTTAAAGAAAACAAGTTAAAATAATCTATCCTTATTCAAACTGTTAGATTTGTTGGAATACAACATTTCACTCCGAACTCTCTTGGTAGTAGTGTAGATGTGGTCAGAAGTTGTAGCGCAAGCTAATGTTTGTTTGTTCGTTACTTTGTAGATCCATTACCATTTACAAATGTCCATACTTTACCTGCAGCAAGCACGACTGAATGACATCCCTGCACGTAGGTTTCCGGTCGTGTCCACTCTCACGTTTACAACGCTGCAGTGGAAAAGTCAACACATGCAGTCAGACTTATTAAGCCAGCCGTAAACTGAACATCCGTTGCATATGAAGAACGTCACAGTGAACCAAATAAATTCAAGCTTTCATATGCAGCAATGTAAATTAACAGCGATTTTAATTTCCAAACCATTGAACGTTATGTTTTGAAATATCTAAATTTGGTGCCGTGACCAGGATGCCAAATTAACGTTGGGTATTTTTTTATTAATATTATAATATTGTACAATATATACGATAACGTTTTTATCTTTTCGTCTACATTTTCGATTAATGTGAACACTTAATATCATTTTTATACTCTAGTTAATATTAATTTATTGGAGCACAAGGTAAAATATGTGTGTAGTTAGCTTTACGATAATATAGAGATAATTATGCTGAATGAAACTTTGCATAATAGTTAAACGAATTTACTTGTGAATAGACCTCAATATTCATAGGGCTGGCCGACTATCGAATAACATTTAGTACCTCAGTTACAGAGTCTTCTCATAAATATGGAAATCCATTATTCCTAACGTCGGTCTTGTACGAAATTTGGAATTACCCTTTCAGGTAAATTTGGGCGTAGTCTATAGATAACGCCGTTGTATGAAATAAATAATCTGAATTTCTAGTATGCTAATGCTTAACGCTTAGTCGGGGAACGCTTATTATTTTCGCACAAAGGCCTTCTGGCATTATAACTAGCAAATAAATCTTTTAACCTTTCATAGCTGTCATAATTCATTAGGAAACTCGCTAGTTACTTCATTCATAATGGCTCAAACTTTTCGCATTACATATTAATGTTTAGCTTTGAATGGAAAAAAGAAGTTACCAATATTGGCAACTTATAAAAAGCTTTTCGGCATTTTGTCATTGAAAATCAAAGGCTGAGAAATACATATTTATGTCAATGTACTCGAAGTATAAATAAATTGCTTTGTAAGTGTTTTTTTTTGTAACGAAACGTGTAAATAGGTTTTTACAAACTGTGAGTAAATTAATTAATTCAATTCATTCGTGTTGACATCGTCTTTATAAAAATTTTCCTTTACGTAACTTGCTTCATATAAACGCAAAAGAATTTTGTCTGTGCAATATACCTGTTATGTGAAATAAACACATAAGAAACATTTAAAAAATAAATAATAAGACAACGTGGTTAGTCTATTTGGTAGTTACCCTACTAGAAGCTAGGGGACTCGGGTTCAATTCCCGGTAAGCGCAAATTTTTGTGTGATGAGCTTTAATATATTTTTCACAAACATGCAATGAAATATTGATGTTATTTTCCTTATAATAGGCTACGAAGTATGACGTTTCAGGTGCGGCTAGGACAAGAGGTCGTTAATGGAATGTCATACAAATCATGCAGGCCTAGGCCGGCAAAGTCCTCTTTTTTAATTTCCATTCCACATAGATTTGTGGCACAGGTCTCATGGCATTCTGCCACTATGCGTATTAAAAAAATAAAACATTGTTTTTTTTCTACATGTCTTCGGCCGGCAACCCCTTTCGTCCCAGCCTCTGTAGTAATGTACTATTTCTGAGTAAAGCATGTTTTCTATGTGCATGCATTTCTTCACATAAGTATATTTATCTTTTTCAAACCTAGCGTTTAGCGTTGGACTAAAATAGAGCCAACCAAGAGACATTTTCTCTTAGTTGACAAAAAATGAATACAATAGTTATGATATTAGATATATCAACCAAAAGCTGATAGTAACATGAAATACAAGATTATAAGATTAATTTAATAATCTATTTATTTATTTATTTTTAATATTAATTTAAGTATTTATTTTTAATATTAATTTATTTATTTTTAATTTGCCATAGTTTAAGTTTTAATTTTTAATTGTTACTTTGTATTATATTTTTAAGTATTTGTAAATCTTGATCAATATCCTTTTAAATATATTATATCATCTAATTTGAATCATATTCTGAACTCATGTCATAAGAGACTTCTTAAGAATTTAATTATAACTTCACTTTGACATAGTTCTATGACACGTAACAGTACACTCTATTATACGTGAGTGCACCACATTTGGGACAACCTCTTTCCTAAATTACACCTTATCAAAATTTCGGAAGTTTTAAGATTATAATATAATTTGATATTAAAGTATTACCAACATAACAAGTTGACAAGAAATGGAATAAATTGTGAATTGCTGAGGCGTTAATTCACGCCTGAAAATTATACATTATAAACAATAGCAAGTTCTTGAGTGATTAAACTAACATCTTAGTTGTTGAATCTAACGTCTTATTAGGCTCGTATGGAATGAAGACGCTTATGCACAATAATAATCATGATCTTTTTAGAAGCAACCATTTTTTTTTCAGTGTGTGCCATTGTCCCTGTTTATTGGATTATTATTTATTTCTTGGCTTGTAATAGGCAAAGCTCTGTTATATTGTTGTAATATTTGATGTATTCGTAACACATTCTCCGTACCAGGGCTTAACAGGTGTCACCTATTCCCTCGTGCATAATATTAACATGTTAGTCTCATGAGCCCTTTTCACATCGTCGACCACGGGCGAAAATTATACAAAACAATTCATCATTGTTTGTAAGAATATTTAACTCGGGTCGTCTGCTGTTTGTATATTTAGAATGTTTTGAAAACAAAAACCTTTATTTCTGTATCAGCTTAGGTACGATACAAAACATAATAATCTTTTTTTTAACATCATCAAAACCAAAAACAATTTTAAATTAGAGGCAGCTTCTCCTACTGCTAAACAACTCACCTAAACGATCGATTTCAGACGGTCTTGTTTATGATAATACGCTAGGGACTCTAAAATACATGAAAACTGAGTGAGAATTATTTTGCTGTGAGATTTTATTAGGGTACCGTACCCGAACGGAGCCCAACCGATGGAACCCAATTATTATTAACTAGCGACCCGCCCTCGCTTCGCTGCGGTTTATTTGAGTTTCTGTAACACTCTAACATAATCCAGAATTTATCCAAAATAAAAACCTTCCCCTTGAATCACACTATCCATTGGTGAAAACTGCATTAAAATCCGTTGAGTAGTTTAAAAGATCTAAGCGAACAGACAGCGGGAGCGACTTCATTTTATGCTATGTAAAGAAAAGAAGAAGAAGATAAAGATAATTTAATACTGTTACGTACGTGGGGGTAGGTAACATTTGGTGTCAGAAGTGGGATAGAAAATGCCAGTAACTCCGCGAGATCAAGAGCAGGAGGGGGTCAAAACCCGGAGCCAAACTGCAGCCGATGACTCAGCAGCTACCCCTGGTACGTCTACCGCTACCGCACCGGCTACAGTAGCGTCAATTAAGCCGGAGTTTGACCTGAACGCGATCTTAATCCTCTTAAAGGAACAATCGAGAGCACAAGAGGAACAATCGAGAGCTATCCGTGATGAACTACTCAGTCAGAAGGAACAATCTAGAGTCATCCATGACGAGTTACGTAGTCAGTCTTCACTTGGAAAGCGAACAGTGCGAATAAGAGCGACCCGAGCGATCATCTGAGTATTAGAAGTTTTTGTGCGATAATTGTTTTGTAACGGTTTAAGTGAGTGCGTAATTAAAGTCTACTTTTGATTATCGGTGTATTCGTGCATTTCTATCAGTTACCTACCCCCACGTACGTAACAATACTTATGCCTACGCTGTCCGTCCGTCCTAAATGTACCGTCTTTTGAGTTTTTTTTTTTTCAGAATTTGTTATTACGGCGGGTTTACAAACAAATCAAAAAAATAAACAAAGTGAAATAATAAAGTCCCCATACAAGAAACGTTTTTATCGTATTTCTTTTTATTGTATCATAAAAACGATAAAACGTACAAGCATTAAATTTAATATGATCTAATCTAAATGAAAAGCAAGCTTTAAAAACCCGACTGCAACTTTTTATATTGTCGTTGATGTGTTAATAATTGACATTTTGCCATTGTTGTTATTTCAATTTTAACTGTTTAGGTATCCTGTGTCACCCGGGATGACGTAAGGATTGTAACGATACCTCACACATCTAAATCGGTGAAGGGATTTAGAAGTTATAGTGGAATAAAGAAACTCACATACCTACATACATACATACATACATACAAACATGATTCCTGAAAACATTACACTCCTTTTTTTGGGGCAGTCGTGTAAAAAGACGACAAGTGTGAGTTGAGCTTGCGCAGATTCTATTGAAATTAGAGTGTAATAATACTAATAATAACTACTGTGCGGTACGGAACCCTCGGCGCGCGATCCGACTCGCACTTAACCGGTTTTTAATTTATTGTACTTTTGCAGTTTTATCGTATATTACTTCACTTTGTTTTATTAGCTACTGCCCGCGTCTCCGTTCGTGTTTAAGTCGTGTATCGCTCTTTCCTCGGGAACTGACCGTTTTTCTGAGATGAAAATAACCATATTTCCTTCCGCGGGGTTCCAGCTATCTTCACACCAAATTTCATCAAATTTCGTTCAGTGGTTTATCCGTAAAAGCGTAACAAACAGACGGACAAAGTTACTTTCACATTTATAATATTGCTAGCTGTTGCCCGCGACTCCGTTCGCATAGAAGTCGTGTCCCTTATGTCCTTTCTCAGGCTATCTCCATACCAAATTTCATCGAAATAGGTTCAGCGGTTTAACCGTGAAAGCGTAACAGAGAGGCACCCATACAGACGGACAGACATTTATATTTATAATATCAGTAGGATACTATGGATAAATGTTGTAAAGTAAATAAAAGGATTAGTATACTTGAACATTTTATTAATTACCAAATTATGACTAGACGTAAACACCGACGCACAATGCCAGTGTGACCACCGCAACGCAGCCCGAGTGATACAACGCCCCGCCTCCTTGGTGTAGCTCCGCAAGGCTCTCGCCTGTAACAAGTGAGCATAAACATACATTCACTCTGAAAACAAAACACTCTTTTATCTACACTTATATCATAAGTTCTCTACACTGAAAAAAATAATTGGTTGCTTGTAACAAGATTGTGATTGTTGGGCATAAGCGTCTTGATCCCATACGAGCCTAACAAGACGATAGGTACACCTACTACGACGTAAGATGCATCAACTATGATGTTAGTTGAATCACTAAAGAAATTGCTGTCGTTAATTATCAGCTTTGGTTGATATAACTAATATCTTAACTATTGTAATCATTTTTTGTCAACTAAGTGAAAATCTCTCTTTGTTGGCTCTCATTTTTTTGAGTGTATTATGCGTTCAAAACCCGTAGGCAATGACCAGCATTACCTGTGGTAGTAGGTTCCAGCGATGACAGCTGTTAATTTTGGAAGATGTTCCGATTTTGGATCTCTATAACTTACAATATTCGATAACGTAATTTCAATATAACGTTACAGCTGTCATCGCTGTCACCTACTACCACAGGTAAGGTAATGCTGGTCATTTGCCTTTCGGCTTCTGAACCCATCTTAGAGTACTTATAATATGTGTGTAGATAAAGTATTGTACGAGACTCTGCTTAATTTTCATTACGACACTCGTGTGATCTATTATGATAAACCACACTCATGTTGTAATGCCTGTCATTACAAAACCGTCACGTAAACTACTATTTTAGGGCAGTAGAACGTTATTGACTACAAGGCCTACAATAAAAATTTGATACACGGTGTTATAATCGTTTTTTTTGATGCCACTGTCTGAGTGTAGTAATTACTAATGACGCTATCTATGAAAAGGGACCTTAATGTCGATGGCGCTTCCGCCATTATTAAACATGCTCCGATATAAATACAACGTCGCGTGACGCAGTGCGGCGTAAGCGCCATCGACAATAAGGTCCCTTTACATAGATAAAGCCAGAATTTAGTATGTAACCTGTTTCATGACTCCCATTGCATTTTAACCATTCGAAGCTTAAGACGGCAGAAATTTCGAGATATAAACCTGGGGTGTTATTCTCTTAAAAACGGCGCTCGGTCGGTTGAGCGAGTGAACGAGTGAACGCGCCACACCGGCGAGTTTAAGTAGTCCCGTCAGAGCGCGCAAAACACATTTTAGCGCGTGCATTCTCAATTAGGTAGCAGGGCGCCTGTCGATAAGATCAAACGTATAAGGCTCCTTATTTTAAAAAAATGTGTTTGAGAATAGCAACCCTGGGCTCCAGCATAGCATTTTTAGTCTAGAAAATCGAGCAGTTCCTTGAGCACTAGAGCAAAACTCAGAAGGTTATTTATACTAATTTTAATGGTCAAATTTATTTGTTGCCGCTGCTGTATGAAAACCATAGGCTAGGTATGTTTTTCCGCTTGTCGCTCAGAGTGCCTCCTTTTCTATTGTGACAAAGTAATTAGGACCAGAGCGAAAAACAAGTCACGGAAAACTTGTCCTCACCGTCCTGTTTATCGACGTTGATAAACGCGGATTAAACATCTGTCACTTTCTGACCCGTATATGTGCGAGAGTGACGGATGCTTTATCCATTGCGGCAAAGGCGACCATATTATGGCCCTGGGCCTTATACTACGTTGTTTTACCCGTATAGTTATCGTATTATTAACGTTATGATAGCTCTTATGACAACATGACTGCAGGCGGCTTAGTTACAACAATACGTTTGTAATAATAGGGGTAAAATCGAAGGAGAAAAGAGGCCATGGATCTGTATAGACCGTACGACATTCTATACTTGAAATTTGACGTAAATTCCATATTATGTTTTGTACACAACTACATACAAGAGGTCATTTACTTAAGCATTTCACCTATATTGATATTCCAATCCTATTGAACTGTCACAAGGATAGCTAAGAAACATAATAATATTACACTTCTTTTAAACAATCTCGGTTATTATTATTGGTACCTACTAATAATAATAAATGGGTATTTACCGCTGTTTTTACGAGTTCGCAATATTCCGATAAATTTGCGATACTGTCGAAATATCGGGAACTCGTAAAATTATTTCAAACTGCGGTAATAACCCGTTTATTATTATTCAGCCCAAGCATATTTAAAAGCTTATGTGTGTTTAAAAATAAGGGAGATTATAAAGAAACATTTACAATAGTTAAAATTAGAAACAAAATTACATTGCTAAATAGAGAATTAGGTTCTGCATTTGGAAGTCACTCAATAAGCTATCCTACGACGTTATAATACCTTCAAATTTGAAACCTGCGGTTTGAGTAGACTGCCGGATTTCGGTTACAACCGAACAGTGAATAACCAGCTCTAGATAATTGCAATGGCATCTGTTGACAGCCATTTTGTATTCTGAAACTGCGTTTTCAACTCGGCCCTTATTTATTTGTTTACACCTCTTGTTTCGATACCGTAATAATACATAGCTTCTTTTCTATAAATACCATGTCATCTTTGAACGTCAACGTTTTGGTAGCTCGTATTTACTTGACAGTAATTGCGGCCGAGTTAGAAACAGGTCAAAAACGATATGGTTTTTACCGCCAAATAACAGCTCAGAGGGCCCTGCAAAGATGCACTACGCTAACTAACGTTTCTAATCGATTCGTTTTTAAACCAATCGAATAGAAACGTTAGTTAGCGTAGTCCATCTTTGCAGGGCCCTCTGCTGTCATAACGTCGAAAATATGCTAACGATATCGACGAAGGGTGGGCTAACACAGTATGGAAAAAACTTACTGTGCGAGTTAACTCAGCGGTGGTGTAAGAAGAAAAATCTACTAAAGAGGATTCCACTTTTGCGCAAGGCTAAGAAAAACGAAATAACCCCACAGGTAGTATTTTTTTTCTCATGTCTCTACCGTTTCGGCCGCCGCTGGTAAAAACACCGCCTTTTCGTCACTCGCTAGAGTTGTATAAAAGAGTAGGTACACTTTACTTACTTCAATTTAAAACAAAGCTCACACGATAAAATGTATACTTCACATTCATTTGCATGGTGCACAGGTAAAATGACCTATCGAATACTCGCTGCAAACTTTTTTATTTTAACGGTATCCTTGATTAACTTAGTAGCACGTCGTTCATCACGTCATAGCATAAATAGAAAAGTAGTTCACCTCCAGCACTTTAGGAGTTTCCATTACCTATTGTCGTTTGGTCGTTTGCGTTGATGGGCATCGCTTGATAGTTAAGAGGATTGTGAAGAGCCGCTAAAATAGCGTAGCTGTAAAAAAAATCCATACAAATTTAGCTCTGTGCGATAATTTATCTCACCCCCTAAATTAAGTCCGATGTCCAGAATTTTTGAATATATTGTAGTTATTATAAAGAACTAGGTCGGTACGCTTCGGTTCTTTTTTAATTTGTTTCATTCTAAGAAATATTTTCTTGTAAAGGAAAACGTACAGACATAGTTTTTCATGATATCTACAACATATTCAAAAATCGAAAAAATCGGACTAAGTTTTAGGGGAGAGGAACGTAATCGCATTTTGTATGGAAATTTTTAGCTTCACAATCCTCTTAATACGCATGAAATCAAACGCGGCGACGGCGCGGCCTCGTCTAAACCGGCTTGGTCCGACCTGTTGAGTTTGCTTGTGGTGGCTCGCGGCGCGTACGGTCGAGGCACGCACACATCGCACTTCTAGATCAAAACAGCATCAACTCAAAATCCTTGCTAGTTTTGTTTCAAGTTCATAGAAGTTGTATTAAAGTTTATTTTAAAATACAGTTGTATTTTGAGTTACTTCTGTTTAGGTCTAGCAGTGCGACATGCAAGCCGCGCAATATGACTTTGTTTGAAAATGAACTAGAGACACTTTTAGCTGACAGGCACCAGTAATGGACACTTCACTCTTAATTCAAATTGTATACGGACTAAAATCGATTGTTATTCATTTTTTGCAAAACAAATGAATAACCCTTATTTTCTGTAAAATAAGAATCAAGTGTTAATTATTGGTGCCTTGTCCATTACTGGTTCCATCACCCTACTGTTTATACTGTGATCATGTCGAGTTTCATTTTATAAATCACACTGACGTAGTGTAAACGTTCAGTCACATATCCTGTCGTGAGTTTGCGTTTCGCGACAGAAAGCAATTCCGAATAAAATATGATATACAGCAAATTTTGTACGAAATCAGACGTTACGAGCTTCACAGGACGCTTACGAAGCACATATTTTATTGGAGCTTTCGCATTCGGGATCAAGCTAAAGCTCTATCATAAAGCTACCCTAAGGCTGTTTTTGGAATGCAAATTCTATGTATAGTCGAGGTATGAAAAGGTTCGTCACTTTTGGACCTTAACGGCATTGAAATAGAGTCGAAAAGTGACGAACCTTTCCATACCGCGACTATACGTTTTGCGTTGTCACTGCGCTGTTATTGAAGTTAGTCTTCAGGACAATAAATCTGTGGCTCTATTCCACTCGGTCAAACCATATTGCTTTTGAAATTTTATTATATTGTCAACGTTAAGGTAGCTCTTATTTACATGACAGTAATGGCGGCCGAGGCTCAGCTGTCAAAACGTTGACAATAACACATCAACTAAAGGCGATATGCTTTTTACCCAGCAGGCCTTTCGCTTAAACACACTCGCAATCACAATCGTTTTCATTTTGAAAATCGAAGGCTTGTCTGCATACAAAATGAAACCAATTGTTTTGTTTTGAAGCCGATCGCGATTGCGAGTGAGTTACGCGAAAGGCCTGCCGTACAGCAAAGTTGTATTATAGAGGAATAAACAAGACTAAATGCATGTATGACTCGATCTTCTGATTTTATTGAAACTAAATTTACTTATTTTGATAGGTACCAAGTAATTTATAATATGTTCGGCTCGTAAGGACAGCGGCTTAGACACGTCAAAGAAATAAATCATGTATTTTATTCATTTTGTCTTCCTTGTTATTATTCAAATAAATAAATGGCCAACCTTTAATAACGTGTAAAAGGACCTGCGCGGGCGGCGTCGCGGGCGGCGCTCGCGCCACGCTGCAAGTGTACCGGCCGGCGTCGTCACCGCGCACGCGCGCTACGCGCAACACGGAATTGGCGCCGTTCGGGCCGAATTCCGTGCGAACGCTGCAATTTAAAATAAGAACACATCTTAAGTTTTTTTTATCCATATCATAACTTCCCTACAGTATGTTCAGAAACGATAAACAATTGGCCTACATTAAGAAACCTGTATCTGTGGTTGTATTTTAATGTTAACATTAAAGTATTGCATGTCATTAAAGTATTGGTTATCAATGTGGTTGCATCCTAATGTTTACATTAAACTATCGGTCAGATACAAGTACATTAAGATGCAGGGCAACTATTGGTATCTACAGGTTTCTCACACATTGTAGAAAAGTTATAATAGCATGTAAATAAAGTTACGTATGCGACTTTACACACAATTAGGCCGGCGTCGCTATTGTCTAACGCACTCGCCATCGCAATCGGCTTTAAAGCGGAACAATTGTTTATATTTTGTATGTAGACAAGCCTTCGATTTTCAAAATGAAAACTATTGCGATTGCGAGTGCGTTGGGCAATACCCCCTCGAGTTACCTTTGTTTGGCCGAATGTATCGTTTCCCAACCGTTTCATTTGCCAACCCGCTTTTTTTCTGTAACTGTAAATATTTTAGGATTTTTATAAAACTAACCTAACCTAACATATAGGGTTCTACACGATGGTACTGAAATAAATCCTGAAATATTTACAGTTACAGAAATTAAAAAGCAAGCTTTAAAAAACCCGACATTTGCTGCTAACCAACTTTAAATCATTATAAATCCTAAATTATCGTTCAAAATGAAAAATGATTAAAGAAACCTGAATATGATTTTTAAATACCTATTCAATGATACCCCATTTGTCATAGTTCCTCGACTTTATTTTTTGATTTTTTTACAATATGGCGTCTAGTTGCCGCCATATTGAATTTTAAACACTGTCATATATTTAGTGACATTCACGAGATTAAGATAAATCGATTGACATAAGATTCATCAAAATCGGTCCACGCGTTTAGTTTCTAGAACGCCACAAAGGAACAAACATACATATATAGGCTGTGAAACACAATACCCTCCGGCAGTCGGGTAAAAAAGCGGGTTGGCAATTGAAACAGGTTGGAAACGATACATTCGGCCAAAAATATTTCAGCCAAAAGGCAGGGTACCATTAATTACCTATGTTTCAGGACAGTACGTGAACATAAAAAAAGACAAAATACCCAGATGGTTCTTAGTTTTTTAGAGTTGCGCTAAGTCTAGTTGGTACTTGCATACGAAGCTAGCGGTTATGTATTCGATTCTCGGTAAGAATAAATGTTTGTGCCATGACTGAGTTTGCTTAGATGTCTAGAAAGAACCAGATTAGAACTTAGATTGGGACTAATTCAATCTACATAAGTTTATTTTATACACAAAAATAATTCATACGTCATTTAAAAGTTGGAACGGGGGATCTAAGCAAGATGCATAAAGCTAACGAGCGATTTTCAAAAACTGTTATAAATGTATGGAATTGACAAAAGTCCTCAATGCGATCGTCCGGCAGCATACGTCAATCCTTTACATTTTCGATAGCGATAATGTTTGCAGAATGTCTTAGTCAGTCTTATTTTGTCTCAGTGAAAAGTCAGTAACATTTATACGTACCTAATTCCACCCCTAGTCGTGTCATCATTGAGCAGGGCGTCCCTCCTGAACCAAAGCAGGGTAGGCCCTCCTTCCATCTTGAGTCCCCTCACCTCGCACCGCAACGCGACGGTGCTGCCAACCTCACACACTTGCTCAGAGACCTTCGCGCCTGCGCCGTCCACGATGCGCACTGACACCTCTGTGGAATAAAATAATGGATTGAAGGTGGTTTAGACTTAAAAGAAAATCATTTAGGTATAGTTATGTCCTTTTTTTAAACATACTTTTGAAAAACGAATACGGAGAGAGCCTGATTTTCTTCCTTGGAATGAAATAAACGTATTCCTGTCCACTACGATGTTTTATGGATAAATTATCTCTATTGCATATAAAATCAAAAGGACAGTGAAAAAAGTCCCATACATCCAACTTAATAATGGATGGGTGCAGCGTTCGAGGCGGCGGGGGCTGCTAACCACCTCGTCAGGCAATCCCCTACTTTCCGAGCCTAGGAAATAATGGACTATTATTATTACTTGACTTCCGTAGAAGGGTGATGTTTTTGACCTGTATGTATGTCTGTATGTGTGGTCCTTTCTTCTCTCATAGAGTCTGAACGGGTTGCCTGATTTAGACAAACGTGGGGATGCTAGGATTGATTGATTGATTGTCTTAGCGTCGTGAGCGTTACTAGGTAATTTAATAAAAAAAATGCGAATTTCATAGTATATGTATATCATTGCACCCGGCACGGTGGGCCAGCATTGTCACCGAATGGACCCCACAGGATGGCCACCGGAGCAGAGGCTGTTGCAGAGATTCGGATTCGGATGTGTTTCAAAGCGACTGGCAAGAGCATGCAATGAATACGGACTAATAGCGAAAAAGAGGGGAGGCCTTTGGTCTGTAGTTAATTTAAATGAACATACATTGATGACAATATGAAAACTTATCGTTGGGTTTTTAAAGCTTACTTTCTTAGACTTGTTGTCAGATAAGTTTCATTCCCGTATTCCCGTTAATGTCCCGTTGCTGGCCAAAGACCTTCTTCTACTTCTACAGCTTTGAGTCTGCCATTATTAGAAAAAACAAAGGCATTTCTTCCATATATATTGTCAATCTTCATTTATCTTATTGGAAAAAATTATAAATGCATAAAAACACAAAACACGTCAATAATTAAAGCTTTACACGCAGCAACTACTTAAGCAGTTCCAATTCCAATTTACTTATTAAAGTTAACACCTGATATTTCTTCAATATACAGGGCGTTCTGAGCTGGTTTTAAAACAGGCCTCTCCGAAAGAAAACCACAAACATCTAAATGGACTTGTTTACCGAAAAAAACCTGTTTTCGTAGGCATCGTTAGCGATGAAATTAATATCAAGGTAAGGGCGAGTTCAAAGGCCGTGAGGACTTTGACACTTTGTCATTTCGGTTGACAAATTAGACGCCCGCGGCGTAATAGAATCCATTCCCTGGATATTAAATCTCATTGCTCAGACTATCCATCCAATACACGTGAAATTCGTGATTTGCAAAGCGTGATTGACAAGATTAGGGCAATTTGTCTCTAGGATTAATTTGAGCAATTAGACTGATTCGGCATGCCCGCGGGTTTTGCCTAATGGATTGTTTGGAGTGTAATATATATACATTATTGATGGCACGAGTATCTGATACAAGTCCACAATAACTTTATTGGCCCTGTGATTGTAGTACGGCGATGATGGTCCGTGGATGTAATGTGCAACTTATAATTGTGTGCTCAATTACCGCAAGTAACAGGATACCGTGTCAGTTGGCGCGATATCCTGCCAAATATTCGGGAATATCAAATCTCTCCATTTTTTATTTATTTAATAGTGAGTGCAAAACCATGTGCCGCCCTTGAATGGACAATACCCGGCATCCATTTGCGGGTTCTTTGACCGAGTTATAATATCTATTGGAAGGCATGGACTATAAGGCTGCCTCTCCACTGGAGCGGAGCGAGGCAGCGAAAAGATCCACCAATAGGAATACTCTAGTTTTGTAGCCTCGCCCAACGCAGCTCTTCTATTTGTGTTTTTTTTGCCCACTTTTTGGCAGACTTATTCTCTTGATCAACTATTGATTGGATTTAAGTTTGTCATTCCCGGTTTAAAGTTTTACCTGGTACCCGCAGCGTGACGCGTGCGGTGCGCGGCGGATGCGCAGACAACTGACAGTCGTAGTGCGCGTCATCGGTTGCGCGCACGTCTTTCACCTGCAGCCGCCAGATGTCGGGGGGGATGAAGCGGGCCGAGAACCTGTGGACGGACCTTGAACTGTAAGACTTGTTAACTTTATGGCGTTTATCCATTAAACCCTGAATGATGACATATAGAAACTTTAAATTGATAAAGGATATAAATTTTAGTTTTGATATAAATTATCTTTCGTTTTCGACTGACTAATTTATCAAGTTTACTAACAAAATTTCAAATGATTTTCCTTTGATTATAGTAACTTTTATTAACTTGACAGCAAAGGTGACATATTGTAGAAAAATCTATACACGAAAGGCCTGAGGCAATGCCGTATAGACCTATCCATATATAATAACCAGTGATCGGAATAGGTAGAGTATATTTACCTAAAGTTCGCAAAAGGACATAATATAGAGTGGCTACAACCGGGTGAAATATTAATTTATTTATAGTGAATTCCGGATTTCCGGTATTTTTAATGCTAAATATGGTTTACACTTGTTTTAAAGACACGCTATTCATAGAACGTATCATTTCGCAGAATTTTCGTTTCATAGAAAAATATTTCCTGCTGAACCCGTGTTGATTTCAGGTTATCTTAAATATGATTCACGTAGGTTAGGTTAGGTTAGACTTGTAACCCATCACAAGGTAAACTGAAATCAACACGGGTTCAGCAGAAAACAGTTTTTTATGAAACGAAAATTCTGCGAAGTGATACGCTCTATGAAATGAGTGTCTATAAAACCCTTGTTTTATAGAAACCATATTTAGCATTAAAAATACCGGAAATCCGGAATTCAATAAAAATAAATTAATTTTTCATCCAGTTGTAACCACTCTATGATGGTTCCAACGGAAGACCAGCGCTGACTTTAATGCCTGCATTACGCTGAGTTGGGACCATTTCGTGGCTACTTCCTTCTTGTACGTGTTAATCTGTTCTTTTTTTTATGTATGTCACGAATAAATGATTTTTCTTTTCTTTTCTTTTTTTTCTCTATATTATGTCCTTTTGCGTACTTTAGGTAAATATACTCTACCTATTCCGATCACTGATAATAACAGTGGGATATTGACCCTGGTTACCTTTCGATTTTATGTAGAGGTCCCAATTTTCAACGCGAATATTTTGAGTTTACCGTTGATATTTGGATGTCTAATGTAATCAACCGAGAATTAAAATCTGTATTTAATCCATGGAGGTTATTGCTTAAAACCCTCTTCCTTTTAAACGAGGGTTAAAATAAAAACATTCTGTTGTAGCAACGATATCGAGTGTGAAAAAAGGGTTCGTAAAAATATCAAGTAGCATACTCGTTTCCCGAAAATATAAAGTTACTATTTAGATCAAAGCAAGCTTCGCCCGGCTACCAGAAAGATCGCGGGAACGCGGTGGATGCGAAAAGCACAAGACCGGTCTGAGTGGAGAGCCTTGGGGGAGGCCTATGTCCAGCAGTGGACGTCTTTCGGCTGACATGATGATGATGATGATGATGAGGCTTCGCTCGGCCGTTTTGGTTATATAGGTACAAGTGGGTGCTTATAAAATGACTTCACTGAAAAAAATAATTTGTCACTTGTAATAATATTGTGATTGTAATGCATAAGCGTCTTGATCCCATACGAGCCTAACAAGACGATAGATACAGCAACTAAGATGTTAGTTGAATCACCAAAGAAATTGCTCTTGTTACTATCAGCTTTGGTTGATATAACTAATATCCAGTGATCGGATGTAGGATGCAATTTGGGGTGAACGACCTCAAACGTTATGCTTAACAAGGATGTGACTCAGGATTTCCCGGGATTTTGGGAAATGGGTTATTGTTAATAATTAATAACTTTTGTCGAGGGTTAAACTAATAAACAGATAAATAATATAATAATAAAAATAACATAAAACATAAGACGTGCAAGTTACTGTATTTATTTTTTGTTATTACATATTTTGTTAATTGTATAATGTAAACTACTTAAAATTAAAAGTTATTTACCTTTTTATAAAAGAAGGTAACAAAAAAGACTCGCGGGATTGTAATTCATAATCATATCCATGTTAAAATAACGGACTTAATTCCCGGGAAATTGCATCCTAGATCCGATCACTGCAATATCTTAACTATTGTATTAATTTTTTGTCGACTAAGTGAAAATCTCTCTTTGTTGGCTCTCATTTTTTTGAGTGTTGTTTCGATTTTTTATCTTAAGTTTTTTTTTATCGTACATAAGTTTCTATGAAAAATTACATTTTTGGAGCATACCTTTTTGCCACCTGTACTTTTCTTTGCCATCTGTCAATACCAAACTAATCTCGGAAAGCCTGTCGCCACCTTTCAACTCGCCATCATCAGATCAGCTCTTATTATCATAATATTGCATTTCCATCAGGTTTATTTATTATTTATACTGACCAAATTTCAGCTCATTCCATTAACGGGAACTGGATCTCCTAAGACCCACCATACAACGAAATTTGCCAAAGGCAAATAAACCTATTGTGATTGCAATAAAGTCAATTTTCTATTTTAATGGTCAGTCATAAGGACAAGGGAAATTCTACTTTATCTCCGTTGCAATAGATCTTTATTGCAATGTATTATGTAGGTACATTTTTTTGTACGAGGGGTCTTACGAGGTTTGACTACCTATGTCTCGATTTGTTCTAAATTGCAAGTTCAATAAAGCATGTTAAGGCTGTTTCCACCAGTGCTGTGCGAGGCAGCAAGCTAAGCGGTGTTGCGAGGAATAATCCACCAATGGGATTATTTTGTTTGAATACCCTCACTATCCTATTGGTGGATTTTTCCTCGCAACACCGCTTAGCTGCCTCGCACAGCTCTGGTGGTAACGCAGCCTAAAGGTGGTTTTGTATATCTGTGTCATCTGTGTGTCGCCGTCTGACTATTATCACCTAGGATCCGAAAGGGTGAAGCGATTTGAATGCTAAATTTCATTTGTAAGTAATTTTCGTAGTTATTATCTTGGTTTCATGTAAAAGACAATTAGTTAAGCCAATCAAGAGAACTCGAATGAGTTTCTCTTTTGTATGTAAGGGGTGTATTTTAAGGGTTCCGTACTCAAACTAGGAACCCTTATGGTTTCGTCATGTCCGTCCGTCCGTCCGCAGACTAGCTCAGAGACTGTTAGTACTAGAAAGCTGTGATTTGGCATGAATATACATATTAGTCACGTCAACAAAGTGGTAAAATAAAATCTTGAAAAAAATACATTTTTTATTGTACCTACCCTACACGTAACGTGGGGATGTATTTTTTTTCTCGTCTACCTCATAGTGTGGGGTATCATTGGATAGGTCTTTCAAAAATATTGCAGGTTTGTGGAAACAATTTTTCGGATAAGGGATTCGTTTATGAAATATTAAGCTTTAAAGCGCTAATTTTTGTTAGAGTAAAGTGTCCCCTCCACTACAGCCAAAACTACAAATACTAAAAATCAGAAAAATATGTTAGATGAAAGCACATATAACGAATTTCAAAGAAAAACTATCAAGACTAAGTAGACTTGATTGGATCCTGAGATACAGGCGACTAAAATGTTTATACCTATTAAAATTATTTAAGACAGCACCAAATAACTTGAAATAGAGAATTAGTTCATACTTGTTGTTTTTTGAGATGGTGTTTGTGTAGTAACTTCGGCTTCGGCTTCGGAGCCCTACACGAGCATGGTCAGACATGCTCTTGCCCGGTTTTTTATTTATAGTTATTGCATACCTGTCATCAGCTGTGTACTGTTGCGTTCCAGTGGTAAGGAGTTCCATAGCTGCTTCGTCACTTTTTCGACGCACCCAAGATACCTGCGAATGAACACCATGAAGCCCAATTTACATTGATCAAGGAGAGTGAACAGTGGACGGTGACAGGGGACAGTCCAGTAGTCTAAATCGATCGGACAGTAGCGAGTCGAGTTGCCTTGCCAGTGGATCCAAATAGAACAGCTTTCTATTTTTTCCCTCCACTGACCTTGGCACTGTACTTGCCACTGTCCTTGACCAATGTTAATCTGACTTGAGGGATACTTGCGCGATTTCCAATGCTCGACTAGTATAATTACAGGGTGACTCAAAAGTTCACAAAGGTATGTTGACAAATTCTTGTATAACGGTAAAAAAGTTTTTTTTTCGGATACTTAATTACACCTTTAGATGTGAAAATGTCACCTATGCACTACCAAATAATTCTCTATTTGGGTTTCAATATAGACTTATTTCAATTTTGACAACATAATGTTAGGCCAGATTGTATTTTGCAGTATTGTATAGCTATTTAGGCAACAATAATTTTATTTTAGTTACAAATAAAAACTGCAATTAATAAATATAAAGTGCGTTGAGAATTTTATTACAACGGCAGAAGATTAGAGATTATAACACCTTTATGGCCAAATCACAGTTTATCGAAATGCTACCCGACTCGACCAAACGAGATGCGTATTGAGTCGAATCAAATCGTAATTAGAATTACTAGAATAACACTGAACATCCCACGTGTTGGTAATAAACACGGTGGCAACACGTTGGATTATTCGTAGTAGTATCTTTTGAAGAAAATATAACTACTATTTTCATACTAAAAGCTGAAGGAATTACTGCGAATAAGCCGACACGTTGCCTCGCGCCGCGTTTTTATTTCAATAGTGTGTTGCGGCCATTATTCTCTAACGTTAAAACTATACTAGAAAATGGACAACTGTCGAATACGCCCTTTTAATTATAAAGATTCCCAACAGATTATAGTTCATCTACTGATTTGATATCACCAACATTATCAATTGCCATGTGAGACACATTACATACCTACATGACAATGTTCCGTAAAGTTTCACAGCGGCAAAACATCTAAACTGTCATTGTTTCTATGTTGTACAGTTTCCAACCGACACAAAAAGCTTTTATCACACTATACCTACCCGGAATAATTTCCGCTTAGTTTCTATCACTCTAACAAGGGTGATCACAAGTTTCGAGGTTGAACAGTTTATACAAATTATAGGGACGCATTGTTCACGAATTTGGAGGGTTGGATAGTTTGGCTGATAAAAAAATATGTTTTATGAATAAACATGATATATTTTTTGTGGTTGATTGGCAGCTACATAGTTGGAAAGCCTTTAATAACGAATAAAACAAATAACAACAAATAACTGACTAACTTGCTAAAAAAATTACAAATGGAAACTATAAAATTATACTAAAAGCATCACAGTTTACTATTCAGTTTATATTCCTAATAAAAATATTAATCAATCATTTACGACTATGAAATGAATGTAAGTACTTATTATAAAAGTAAGTAATAAGTTTCCCCAATCGCGTCAGATCTTTTTTTGGATTACGACTTAACTTTCATTAATGTTAATCTAAAATGGCACGCTATTCGCACACCCTAACTAAATCACCTATTTTCCCAAGTTTTCGTCAAATTATTTCGAAAAACAGCCAGTTTACCAATTTGTCGTGCAACGCGTCGACTTTGCAGTCCAGGTGGGCTGTGGATCCTACCAAGGCCTCAATCTCAGGGGCTGCCGCTGCGTAGATGCTGTTCCCATTGCCAGGTCTACAACAGAAAAAGTCATCTATAAAGGGGGTTTCAAAAGTCAGCGTAAATATCACACCAAAATATGAAAAAAAAAGTTGTCGAAGGCAAATATTTTCGTCTATTTTTGGGAAACTCTGTATAAATCAATCAGACCAGAACGCAAGACATTTATAAAAATGTACTAATTATAAATAATTTATAAAAAAAGAGACTGACATTAATTATTGTGGTAGTTTTATTTTCTTATAAATAACATTTTACCTTAGCGAATCGCTTAAAAATTCATAAAACTCTGACAAAGGATTTATTCAAATTGAAATTTGAATTATTATTTTTAATTAGCTCTTGTACTGATTGTTAAAAAAATCCACAAAGCTTCAATTTCGGAATTGGTAATATTAACTCAAACAATCAAGTTTTGCTCATCAATTTTTTCCAGACAAATCCAATCCAATTAAGCTAACATCAACGTCTGCTCAAATTGGGAGAAACTCAAGCAACTACCTAATTAAATTATACTGTTACTATTTGCTAAATAATCAAAGGGCTGGCAAACAGAGCCTTGAAAACGGCTGAAATTGAAATTTAATTTAACTACAGCCTGTATTGCGACGTCATAGAAATCGAGATCAATTTTCGCATACATCACTGTCTGATTTGATTGATGGGGCACTCACCTATCATTTTTGTGGTGGTGCGTGTTCGAGTATGTGTCGAAGATATAATTTAGCAGCGGTGCGCTTGAGCCTGTTTCTCCTGGCTTCCTCTGCCTCCTCTCTGTCATCAACGGCGGACTCGGCATCGCTATCACTGTGGTCACTCCTTGACCATCATCCTCCGCCCTTATCACACTCACAGCCCTTTTCCTATTCTTTTTATCTATCGCCTTATGTATTACTTGAGCACCTTTAAAACTAATATCTTCTTCATATTTGTCTTCATCGCAACAGTTTAAATATGTTTTGTTTAAACTGGCTTCGTCGTCAGAGTTTACACTAGATTGGACATTTAGATTGGGTTCTTTAAAGTTTCTGAGATTAGTCTGATTCTGTGTGACGGCGACCGTGTGGAGCATTTCGTAAACTTTGTTGATTGTTGGCTGTGATCGCTGCAGACTGTTTTGAGTGTCATTTAGGATCTTCGAAGTAGCGTCTGCGTCGGTACCTGTGAAATAAGTTTATAAGATAAATGAACAAAATTGTAAAATTAGTTAAATATTTACCCGACTGCCGGAGGAGGAGGATAATGTGTTTCACAGCCTATATATGTATGTTTGTTCCTTTGTGTCAGTATAAAAACTAAACCCGTTGTCCGATGTTGATGATTCTTATGTCAATCGATTTGTCTGGTGTTTGTTACTGAGGATATGACAGTAATCAATATTCAATATGGCGGCAACCAGACGCCATATTGTGCAAATTAAAAAAAAAAAGTCGACCAAGTATGACGAATTATGACAAGTGGGGTATCATTGAATAGGGATTTAAAAATCATCTTTAGGTTTCTTTCATCATTTTTCATTTTGATTGATCATTTAGGATTTATAAAGATTTAAAGTTGGTTAGCAACAGTCGGGTTTTGAAAGCTTGCTTTTTGTTAATGTTATTTAAAATGTTTATATATCTGGTTTATTGCATGTGATTGAACTGAAAGTAATGCTTAATTGATAAAGTATCTGATACCAAAAATCATTATTTTTATTGTTTGGGGGTGGCTAATATTGACAATAAATAAATTTCCAAATATAAGTTAACATTTACAGGGTGTTTAGATAATATTTATAACTATGCTTTGCACATGATTATAGTTGAAAAGTTTCAAAGGATACCAGCGCCAGGTTTTTGACAGAATATTTTCTTTTAATTCATCGCAAATTTATAACCCGTAGATTAAATATCGTGGAGGACTATTGAAATAAAAGGAGAGATTAATTTCCCATCAAGGAAGCTTTCCACGCCGTCGTTTTGTACAAAGTCCCTCGCTGAATTAATTTAGATGAAAAAGACACTCAAGATACACCAGCTGAAGGCTCTCCGGTTATCAAATTTATTTTTTTGCGAGGATTTTGTATCAGGGAAATGTTTTGTAATGTCGGTAATTTGCAGCCCTTTGGTGCGATTTTAGCAGTCACTTGATGTTAAAAGTAATTTTCTATAAAACTTGTTTTTTTTAAATATACATTCCGATTTTAATAGGTATATTTTTAGCATCACCCGAGTGAATAATGTATGGATATTACAAATGTATATGTGGCATTATCTATCCAAAGGGACCTTATTGTCGATGGCGCTTACACCGCACTGTGTCACGCGACGTTGTATTTGTATCGGAGCATCTTTAATAATGGCGGAAGCGCCATCGACAATAAGGTCCCTTTTCATCACATATGCTCGAAGCACGTTCCTTTAAGACCGGCAACGAATCGAGCCTTCATTTCCTATAATAGTGTGGATGGTAACAGAGGCCGTGTTATAAGTAGGGTTCGGAGTTTTCATAACACAGTAGGACTAAAGCAAGACATGGAGTCGATATTAACATTAAAATCGCATCATACTTATACTGAAATACATTTAATAACATAAACAGCGGACAAATATGAACACGGTTTAACTGCCGATGTGTTCACTCAAGTATGATACTTAGTTTAGAAATAAATGAAGTAAATAAACTTTATTCTGTAAATGGGCTACACGGGAACTTTTACACAAAAGAAACATTCCCTACGTCTAACCTCCCATTACCATTTTAACTAGGTACCATACAACTTAACATGTCCTTGTTGGTCATAAATGGTGTCTATCCGGTTCACAAATACAATGCCAAAGTGCCAGATAGTGACTAAACAAAATAATAAAATAAAATGAAATATAAAGAGACAATCGTTTTAATTGTGTGTTATTTAATTTAAAAGCTATACAATCATAACCATGTAAGTAGGTATCTAAGTGCCAATATGTCTTAAGCATATAGCTATTAGAGTAACGCTATTTAGATTATTTTGAAGTACCTATATCAAGCAATTTATATACATAGTAAGAATTTCTTACATACATAAATACACAAAATCACGCCTGTTTCCCAGAGGGGTAGGCAGAGACCACTTTTTTCCACTTGCTACGATCCTGACAAATGTCTTTCGCTTCTTCCACATTCATAATTCGAGTCATGCACGCACGTCGGTTTCGGGTACTTAAGATTCGGCCCTTTTCCAGTATTTCTCCGATTTGATTCGAAAAAGTACGCCTAGGGCGGCCCCTCCCGACCCTTCCACTTACTTTCGCTTTGTATATCTCTTTCGTCAATCTTCTTTCATCCATCCTTTCCAAATGACCGAACCATCGAAGCATGCCCTTTTCAATCCCTCCCCCTTCCCCTATCCCTTTTCCTATTTTCTTCACTATAATTATTTAGCGGAATGCCAAAAAATTATTGAGCATGAGTTAAAGTACATATAGAGCGAGTTTTAATTTTAATGTCGACTCCATGTCTCTCTTTAGTCTTAGGGTATAGAAACCTCCGATCCCTAAATATAAGCTCGTACAACCTGCCAAATTAAATTCAGTGAAACGACTACTGCTATAGGAGTATTATATCTCTGTTCCGTTCACAACCTTGAACTTGTTATGATTTCTTTTTACAACTTCATATATCGTTTTAACTTGGCCGCCATTACAGTCAAGTAAAGGATGATTTCGACAAAACAGCTCGCATGGCATCGGATTGGAAAGGATATGGACGGTTGCGGCGACAGCCGATCGCGCCTAGTAATATAGTACATTACTACAGAGGCCGGGACAAAAGGGGTTGCCGGCCGAAGACATATAGACGATGACGAAGACGAGGATAGGTCTGAGGCCGGCAACCTATATTTCCCGCCGAGGTATGTATAGTGCTTTTCTCAAACATCCAACATAATAATAATTCATTAAAAAAATTAAACAAAAATTACAAAGTCAAATTACTAGGAGTGCATAAACATTAAAAGTAACCTACAGTGCTCAGTCATCTGCGCTGTGTCGTGTGCGCCCGCCCGCCCGCCAGTGCCCCGCAGCGCACCGCCTGCGATCTAAGTTGCGGTACGCACCCCTAATTACCTTTGTTCTCCTAATACTTTAGATAAACATGCAAACGCTTTGGTTGGATGCACGGCTTAGTATATTAAAAAAAAAACAGCTATCTAGCCGCCATGTTTACACTAAAATAAAAAAATAATCGTTTATTGTTTCTTTTAATACGCATAGTGGCAGAATATCATGATGCCTGTGCCACAAATTTATGTGGAATGGAAATTAAAAAAGAGGACTTTGCCGGCCTAGGCCTGCACGATTTAGTATGAAATTCCATAAACGACCTCTTGTCCTAGCCGCACCTGAAACGTCATACTTGGCGGCCAAGGAACATAACATCAATATTTTATTGATGCGTTATTGCCTAGGCATGGAAGTAGGCAATTGCGGGCCGAGTATTGGTTTAAACGGACGAGCTTGCGAGTCCGTTTAAAAATACGAAGCCCGCAATTGCTGTTCCTGCCGAGGCAAATATAGTGCTTTTCTCAAAAATCGCCAGAAAAAAATTGTGTTGGAGTAATCTTCATCGCTTGAACTCATTTTTTAAATTGCATACAAACAGAAACTTCATGTGAAAAAACCATCACTCTTTAGGTACCGCCTTTTTGTTTATGACAAGGAGAAACGCAAGCTTTGTTTTTAAAAAAAACATAAGCTATTCCAGACACAGATAAAAAAGTTATGTTTCGAATAAAATTTGGATGTATAAGACTTGTGCCATAATTTTATTATGGGCTTTTTCACTTTTTAAAAAGTTGCAAGCTAGAGAGTAATGGAATTTGTATGCAACATTGCGGGCTTGTGTAGCGAGCACGCAATGTTTTTTTTTTTAATTTGAGGACTGTCAGTAATCTATGTAGTTCGCGTCTCATTATGTACATAGTAATGTCAACATTTCCGAACATTTTTGAGAAAAAAATATTATAGTCTATTTATGACGGAGCCGATCGCGCGTCGCAGCATACTGTCGGCTACGATCGCGTGTCGTGGAAGACGCCCGCGGTCAAGTTGCTGTGCGCGGCTTGGTAATATGGTCTTTAAATACAGTGAACATGATTTAATATAGTTTAAAGACCATACAATTCTTTCCGTTCCGATCCGTTGCGGGCCGTTTGGTGGAAATAGTGTTTAAATAAGAGCTAACAAAACGTCGATAATACGTAAAAACGTCAAAAACAATAAGGTTTTACCGTGTAGAATCTCAGTTCTGCATGTATATTCGAACTCATAAGTAGCTGTACATTTTAATACCTTGTCACAATAACGTATTAAAGTGAGAGTGGTTTGAATTTGGTATATAATTTGCTGCGACAAGGTATTAGCATCGTCACTAACGCAAGAGAATCTTCAAAAATATATTGAATTTGACATGGGCAATTCCAATTCCGATATTAATTTATAATATCGATTATAAGTACATATGAAGGTTTTTTTCCAGTTGTAAAATCAGTCAAACAGTTAAACTATACTGAAGATCACTTACCAACTTATTATGATCACAATTAACAGGAATTACTTCGTTATTTTTGGAAGTGAGTTAATAATATTTTCACAACACTGCTCGGAAATATGGCCACAGATGGTCTTGTTTGGGGTCACAAAACGTCACTTATAAGGACAGACCAAGAATGTTTTTGTCGGCGTGTTTGCTGATTGGTCGAGAACATTGTTGTCCAACTTTAAGAACCAATGAAAATCAATCAGTAATTTTTGTCTCATAGCTCCTTAAAATGAAAAATTGAAATCGACCAATCAGAACACACCATTTTGTGTCGTACAATATTAGAACTATGTCACTGCTTTTTTTTAAATATAATTCAAACTTGGCCTCTAATCTCGAACCACTAGAGATGAAATTACATGGGAGATACGGCGAAACAAATACAATTTTATATGAAGTTGACATCTTCATTTCGCATACGTTAGTTTATTAACCTCGAGTGCCACGAGAATAGGGGTCCAGATTAAAAAAAAGTTATCTATGGTAAAATTGGCGGTGATGTCACATTAACATGAATTAAAATTTGAGTTTTGAATATGAATTTTTATTTTATTTCCTCTCAGTAGTTGTGAAAAGCACTATGTCTGCCTCGGTAGAAAGTGCAATTTATGGACTCGTACACTAGAGGGTCCCAACTACTCGTATGTTTCGGCCCTCTATATGACTCGTCCAAAAATTGTGTACTTTCTATCCTCTGCAACAATGTACTATTCCAAAGAATCAATACGTGGCAACGTGACGCATTTTTTTATTATCACAGACGCATAACTAAGAATGGGTTATAGGGTCTGAAAACGAATAAAAAGGTCTTAAAGTGATGCTTTGTGATACCTAAGACATATTTCAGGACAGATTTTATTGTGACAGTAAGTAAGTAATATCTATATTCAACCCTTTTTGTCAAAATGATGAATTTGATTTAATTGATAAGAAGTTACATTATCATCACCAGCATCATCATGTTCTTTTTGTTCATCATCATTACTTTCATCTTAATGTTACCGTTTCCTGTCACCGGGGGCGCCACCAGGCCCGGCAATGCTCCCGCGCACCGATAGATATTCGTACTCATACAATTATTTATTAATAACTGCTCGATTATATATGACGGCGCGTGTGGTTTGAGAGCGAGTAGACATACTGTTTAGTTATGGTCCTGCTCACCCTGACGTAACTCGGGCACTGGGCCTCTACTTTCATAGTTGGAACGTTACGCTTGCTCCGTCACTTTCCCTCGACTTCAGTACGATGGGCGAGTGAAAGGAACGGAGTATCCATTAGCACTACTGTGGTGTTGGGAGTAGGATCCCGGACGTTCCTCGTCATGTTTGACACTCTTGTTCTAGACTTCGCTGGTAAAACTGGGTCGTGAAACATGGTACGCCGCGAGCGTGATAGTTTTGCATTTGGCCTTGGCACCCTGTGCCCCTGGAACGTCGTCAGGCGGATTTCTTATTAAATGACTGTATTTTGATAATTAAACAAGAAATATGTGAAACATCTAGAAAAGGCTTTTGGTTCTCCTTGCCCGACTATCTTCGCCTACACCTAAGTTCGACCATCGTGACGCTCCCTTTACCTAAAGATGAGGAGGAGCTTACATATATAAATTATTTAATGTTAAATTTATAGACTGATTTATTAGACGTTATCGATTATTTGATGCATTGTATTATAAGTGGATGGTACTTTGACTCGATCAGGCTTATTGCTATTGTATAAGATTAATATAAAAAGAGTGGCGGGTCGTTTTAAAAACGTTCTTACTGATTCTGGCTTGCTGTTGTAACGCTGTCCAAATACATTAAAATATACGGTGTGGAACGAGCTGAATTTTGTGTTCGTCAAACCCCTGTCTTCCATCCTGACCCAATAAGTGTCGTAATTATTAAATTATCATAATTTTGAAGGCTTACCTCGACAGGGCAAGGCGGCGAGCGCGGCCAGCACGAGCGCCGCGGCTGCCGGCGCGTTCATGCTGCTACATCCTCGCTATACCTGCAACAAACAATCATCAATCAGCAAATTTATTAACTGCTTTCACTGCTTACTGAGTTGGCAAATGTGTATTATGCCAGTGTCGATGTATAGGCATGACGTGCGCATAAAGAGTATTTGTTGCTGAGGTTTGAAAGTCTACGTATCTTGGTAATTATTCCTCTAAAATAAATAGTTATTTACGCAACAAGAGAACAAAGTTGGTTTTGGCTGCGAGTGCTGATTTTGAATTCCGAGAATGCGAAAGATTCTATAACAGAATCACGAGCGTAGCGAGAAGAAAGAGGTGCGTCTGAGGCACCGTAGCTCTTAAACGGGTGAACCCATTTGGATGCTTTTTTTTTGGAAATTAGGTTTTCTAGCAGTGGTTTACAGTTAGGTTTTATGAAAATCGGTCGAGCCGTTTAAGCGATATCAGCTCTGAAAGAAGTGGTCACCGTTACATTAGGGGTTTTGATCTATCTAATAGTTATTGTCATTTTTTTCAAACGGCCCTTTAGTTGTATATTGTCCCTTTACTTTCTAAACCTCGTATCTGATCGAATAGTTGAATAGGAAAGTAGTCTTTATTCTTTAGAGAACATGATTGCTTTTCCTATCTAACTATTCGATCAGATACGAGGTGAAGAAAGTTAAGGGACGATATGGGTCTCCCAAGACCTATCAACACGGAATCAGCTAGAAGAAAAAGTTTTATGTCCGCGCAGTAAGAGTGAACAAGGCGTCGCTCGGCTCGGCTCGGTTTGATTCGGCGTTGCGAACGGAACGACGTCGTTTTCGCATTTATTGCATCGACATAAAACTTTCTTCTAGCCGATTCCGCGTCGATAGGTCTGGGGAGACCCTCAATCAATGTGGTTAAGATCATTTATGTACCCTGCCGATGACGTTGTCACACTTTGTATGTTAGTTCAAACAGCTTATAGATGGAGGTCTGGCATATTAATATAATATTGGTGTTTAGTCACCAAACGAAGTGTCTCACAGATATTACCATTAATCGTCTGCCATAGACGTTATAATCCTATGATGATGGATGGCTTACTTATGACCTCCTTTACTCTAATAACAGACTTATTAATTATAATTATGTACGTATGCAATTGCAACATAGCTTTTTAGCTTTTAGAGAATTTTAGGCCAAATTCAACTGAAGATTAGAAAGCTCCGCACACTTTTAAGCTAGCTTAAAGTCAGACTGTCATCTTTTCTACTTCTAAATCCCTATCTTTCTCTTTGAAGCTTCCATATGTCTTAATTTTAAGCCTTGTGGCTTAAACTTTATTCAGTCGCTCTCAGAAAAAGCTCGGAAATAAACAGAAGTTTTTATAAGATTTAGAATTCCACGCGATGCTGAAATATTTCATGATAAATAAATAAAAAATGGTCAAGTGCGAGTCGGACTCGTACATGGAGGGTTCCGTACGACCGCAAAATAGGTATTATTATATTACGATTTAAATTAGATTTCAAATCGAATCAGCGCAAGCCCAAGTCATACTTGTAAATTTTTTAGTATTTGTTTCAGGGTTGATTTTGTAATTATGCCAAATTTGACGTTTGTTGACGACACCAATGATGGACATTTTTAGCTGACAGGCACCAGTAATGGACACTTCTCTCTTAATTCAAACTTCATACGGTCCTAAATTGATTGTTGCAAAACAAATCTTGTGTAAAATTAGAATCAAGTGTCCATCGGTGCTTGTTCATTATTGGTTCCGCCACCCTATGTTTAACCGGTTTTACGATACAACAAAAATAAAATATGTCAAAGGACGTTTCATGTATGGGGACCCGGGTACACTACATAATTCCGAATTGATGAAAATTCCGAATTTTCATAATTCCTAACGCATTTTTTGATAGAAAACTTAACTTTTTGTTATTGCTTATAAATCAAAACTAACCTAACCTATGATAATTAAATTATGCATTTAATTTAAAATAGCTCCAGCGTAACATAGCTTTCGGAAAAATGAAAATTCGGACAATTGAATATTCGGAAAAAGTAATTTGGAATTTTAATGTCCCATGGGGACCCTCTTTATTATTTCATTGTGTTTTATTTTTATTTTCAAGTAAATACACTCTTTGAAAAGCAACATAACCGCTATTTGTTACGGTTCAAAAGATATAGGTCCTTGTAGTTAGGACAGACGGACAGACGGACAGACGGACGGACAGCGGAGGCATATTAATAGGACCCCGTTGGGTTACCCTACGGGCACGGAACCCTAAAACACACGTGTTTACTGATCTTGATACAAAAGCAAACTCATGTACAAGCGGGTACTCAAACGAAAACATCAACTCGAGGGGAGATATTAACGTCGAAAAACATAAGACAGGGTATGAATTTGTAATTTGTTGCTTTATTCCGAAAAAGTGTTGTTATTAATAATTATTTTTATCGAAGCCGTATGGTAGGTATATTTCTTATTTTATAAATATTCATGTTTTTTTTACAGCTTCAATAAAAGCGGATTCATGTAACAAACTATTGAGAAAAATAATTTTTTGAATAGCTATAAAAATAACCAAGATATAAGCTAACAAAGATTTGTTCCTATCTATTTCTAGCAAAACAGATTTTAACATGTAGTTTATATGGCCGACGGTACATGACGTCACACGGCGTATCGGATCTCTCTCTCTAATCGCTGTCTAACTAGTACTTTAGATGCTTGTATCATCCGTATTTCTTGACCGATTTTAATTTTAATTTCAATTTTGGTGATCTCTTCTACGGTATTTATATATTTTGTTGAGAAATGCGATATAAAAGATTCATGCATATTCCCTATTTTTTTTTAAATTATTTATTGATTAAGACAAAGAAAATTACATTATCTAAGCAAACCCTTGAAAATGTTTGTGTGCTGATGGGGAGTTCTTAACTACTGATCTAATTTATAGGTAAATTAATAAATAACTCGCACCTTTAGAACAATAGTGACCTAATTCAAAATTTGTGCTTTCAAACTTTGAGTCATAAATTTATTATCATAGAGACCTAACTCGAAATTTAAAATTTCTCAATTAGGTCACTATTGTTCTGAAGGTGCGAACTATATGAAAAGCAAACTTTAAAAACCCGACTGCTTTTTGTATGCTGTCGTCGATATACCTACATATGTTAATAATTGTCATTTCGCCATTGTTGTTATTTCAATTTTAAGAGTTTAGGTATCCTATGTCACCCGGGATGACGTAAGGATTCTAACAATACCTCACACATCTAAATCGGTCAAGGGATTTATAAGTTATAGTGGAATAAAGAAACTCACATACATACATACAAACATGAACCCTGAAAACATTACACTCCTTTTTTTGGGGCAGTCGTGTAAAAAGTAAGTAATTTGGAGTATAATAGAACCTAATTTACAAAATATAGGATAAATATTTACATTTTAGAAGGTGCGTTTTTATTTTATTACCGAAAAACATTATTTTTACAAAATTAATCATGATAATTAAACTCGACTATAACTTAATGTTTATTATACGTGTTTAAAAGCTAAGCCAGAATTAATTCTTGGGTTAGAGAGAGAACTTGTTTTATATGTAATGAATTTAAAAAGTTCCCAGATCGTATAAAAGGCGAAAATCTTTGAAATTACTAACTTTATTACTAGAAATTTATACGTTTTTAAAGAATATCATAAGGTACAAAAACCAACCGAGTCAGTTAATAATTGTGAGGAAGCAGTTGTCATGGTTGACTAATCACTAATCATTAACTACATCCATTTCGCTAATAGGCAATTACTTCCTGCCAGCAATTTTTGCTGTGGTCACAAGTCCAACTTAACCTACCTTTGTATTTAACCCAATAAAACCTAAGTAAGTAGGTAATTAATATGACGGCGCGTGTGGTTTGAGAGCGAGTAGACATACTGTTTAGTTATGTTATGGTCCTGCTCACTCTGACGTAACTCGGGCACTGGGCCTCTACTTTCATAGTTCGAACGTTACGCTTGCTCCGTCACTTTCCCTCGACTTCAGTACGATAGGCGAGTGAAAGGAACGGAGTATCCATTAGCACTACTGTGGTGTTGGGAGTAGGATCCCGGATGTGCGTCGCCATGTTTGACACTCTTGTTCTAGACTTCGCTGGTAAAACTTTGTCGTGAAACATGGTACGCCGCGAGCGTGATAGTTTGGTTTTTGGCCTTGGCACCCTGTGCCCCTGGAACGTCGTCAGGCTGATTTCTTATTCACTGACTGTATTTTGATAATTGAACAAGAAATTTGTGAAACATCAAGAAAAGGCGTTTGGTTCTCCTAGCCCGACTATCCTCGCCTACACCTAAGTTCGACCATCGTGACGCTCCCTTTACCTAAAGATGAGGAGGAGCTTACATTTTATGAAAAAAGAAAAAAACAATTTACATAAGCACTTTTGTTCAAATGAAACTCAGTTGCCACTTCACAGACCTTAAAATTCTCAGTATAATCTGAATCGAGATTGGAAATTCAATTTGGAATTAAAATTGATCCCGTAGTCAAAGCGGTTGGGGATTCGATACATCAATGTCACGCCCAGCCCCCCTTTTCTGTATAAAGGGGTAGAGTGCTGAGTTAAAAATGCGGAGCTTTGGATGTCAGATATTGACTTGCTGACATGTGCGCGTCGAATACTTACTTCCTTATTCATAAACGAACTATAAACTTATTTCAGTTAAAGTATGCTGTGTCACCTTCTGACAAATTGAAAAGTTTTAATGACAGATAAGGACAAAGCACATTTTAAGCATATCGTCGCTGCGTGTGCAAAAGTTGCCATGTGTTTTTGACGTAGGTAGGTACTTTTCAGAAGACACAAAATACTACTTTTTCGAAATGTATTAATTAATAACAGCGTTATAATTTATCATAAAAATTATATTAGGCATTTTAACGTAGGTAAAGAGTACTTTTGGTAAGATCGTATAAATAATTACGTTTTTTTTTTTGACTCACCTTTATTTTTTTGAGTAATTTAAATCCAGTAAGTGTCACAAATACACACAGCTAGGTAGTCTTACATTATGGTGTTCCAAACCACGTGATCCTTGAGCGCAGGATTGCCTACTAAATTATCCTGTGTCGAGAGCTACATATCGGGTGCATCTTTTTTTTGGTACCTATTTAAATAAAATATAATTACATGATTTAGTGACGAAGCGTTTTTTAAGGCGCATTTTTTATATGAGCGTCACATAGCGACGTTTTGTATTGGAAATTTTGCCCGGTAATATTGGAGTAAACAAGAATAAAAAAGAAATACAAAACACAGGCAATATAACAAAATAACAAGTACAAAGGCGAACTTATCCCTTTAAGGGCTAGTCACGGTTTTTGTACCATATGCGTATTAAAATAAGCTTATGGCATAAATTAAATATAAACATAGCGATTTCGTCACACGCAGCGATGATATTTTAGCAATTGAGCGTTTTTTAGTAAGAGGCTAAGTGTGAGACTCTCATAGTCACGTAACTTGATGTCTTTTTTTTTTGGTTTCGTACTCTAAGCATGCTACACAATTCCCTATTACTATGTTTACGTATTCCGTCCGTACATCTCGCACCTTCAGAACAATAGTGACCTAATTCAAAATTTCAGCTTTCAAACTCCAAGTCATACATTTATTATTGTCTCTATAATAATAAATGTATGACTTGGAGTTTAACTCGAAATTCAAAATTTCAGAATTAGGTCACTATTGTTCTGAAGGTGCGATCTGTCTGGTTTACATTAAAAAGAAAGAGCTGTATCTTTTGAACCGTAATTGTTAACTGGTATTTTTGAGCGCTACGGCGTTTAAAGTCAAAGTCTTGAAATGTCAAGTGCTTAAATTATGTCTAGATAGGACGAGGTCAAAATCTCGGAACGCCCTTGTAGTGTAATGTTAAGGTCCTACACCGTCAAGGTCTTACAACGTCAAGGTCGTACAACTTCAAGGTCTTACAACTTCAAGGTCTTACAACGTCAAGGTCGTACAACGTCAAGGTCGTACAACGTCAAGCTTACTACTCTGAAATTCTACGATCTAGGCAGCTTGAAATTCCAAGACTTTGACTTTAAAAGATGATGGTGTTTTACTACCTGGTCATTCTAAAACTTTGACGTATTACTAGTATGACATTCTAAGATGTTGACGTTGTACTAACTGGTCATTCTGAGACTTTGACATATTAATACTCGGACATTCTACGATCTAGGCAGGTTGACATTTCAAGACTGACTTTAAACGCCGGAGCGTTTTTGAGTTACCTTAGTAGGTAGGTAGGTACTGAAATAAATCCTGAAATATTTACAGTTACAGGAAAAAAATTGGATTGGGAAATGAAATGGTTGAGAAACGATATATTTGGCAAATATATTTCGGCTATCCGTCAGATTTTTTATTTAAGCTCGCAAGCTCGTCCGTCAAACAATTGCGTACTTCCCGGTCTAGGCTACAACACTATTTCATGTCGATATCAAGTGTCCGAGTATTGACCGAAACAGTAAACTACATACGTCCTTGCACGTTCTGTCCACACAGCGCGGCAACACCGACATTGACATTTATGCAAAACTTTGTGATACAGCGATGTACAGTCAAGGAATTTAATTTGTAACCCACCTTAGTTCCAAAGTCAATCTGACATTCTACAGCAATAAGGTTGAGTTTCCTATCAATTACAAATGATAGTAGGAGATCCGAATAGGAGAAGATTTGGACCGGGCTGTTTATTCGATGAATTTGCTTCAAATACAGCGTTACTTGCGGCGGAGCCCGCGGATGGCATCGCCGCGTTACACGCAGCGTCGCACGCGTCAATAACGGTGGTTCCCGCCACTGCGCCCTCAGCGGGGCCCGCGGCGGAACATTCTAACAGTTTTGTGCTCCGCCGCGCGCTTCGCTACACGCTCGAGAGTCCGCCGCGGATGTAGCGGAGACCCTTACTCCCTACGCCCCGCACCACGCGCCGCATCACGCCCTGCATGTTTATAAACAACACCGTACATTCCCATATGTTTGTGTTTGCGCGTGTGATGACGCGGTTCGCTGCACGCGCCGCCTCTCTGTAAACGGAAAAAACGCCCGACGCGCCGCGCAACGCCAAGCCGCACGCCACGCGCGACGCTCCGCGTCTCCGTAAAAAAGCTCTTACGTATTCAACCTCCTAAATATTCAAATTCCTCAAAAGTACATACCATGCCACTCACTGTCTATACCGAGTGTCAAGTAACTCCATTTATACATGCCGCCCACTATACACAATTAGGTACAAACTCATGACTGAAGTGACATATCTACGTGGGCCTCATTTCCACTTACAAGAAACGTCTATGTATTTCTCTATATAGGTAAGTGTGTTTATCGATGTCTAGTGCTCATAGTACAGTCAAGGAATTTCATTTGTCCACCTTAGGTCCAAAGTCAATCTGACATTCTACAGCAATAAGGTTGAGTTTCCTGTCAATTACCAATGTCTCGGCATCTGTATTGACAATGACATCTTCAAGCAGATTTTCTTTGAAATGGGTAGCAAATTAACTTCCGTGACCGTACAAGCCTAGAGCTTAGTTTGGGACTAGGTCAATTTTTTTTTTAACCCCCAAATAATTAAGCTTGGATAACGCGATACGGTGTAAATACGATTACTTTAAGCTTTCAAAACTATTAGTTTTAGTAAGTTGCAAGTTTAGACAAGTAACTAAGTGTTATAGAGTGGTGAGAAAAATATAATTGCGTCCAAAAATGTTTTCCTAGCTTACTTTTGTGTGTAAACACAGTATAAGCAGTTCAGTAGAACATCTTCGAACAAGGGGAGGTACATCCAGCGGCTTGTAGGTGCTTCGGATAGATTTAGAACACGTTTTTTAATAAGTAGAACAGGCAATTCAAAAACGTGACTGAAATTATGATTCAAAAGTTCGTATGGACGTAGGTACCTGACTTAGTTTACTACATTGACTTGGTTATAAACGCGAAATAATAGTCGTATACATATATTAGTTCGTAAGGACTCGCCTCTGGAAAAATAAATCTGGCCAACTTAACGGTGCAAAAACTATAGCTGTTACTCCCATACCCTGTTTACTCGTATCATGTCCACAGTGACTGACTGTTCACTCTGTTAACCCCCAACGCAAATAGAGGGGTGTTATCAGTTTGACCGCTATGTGTGTATGTATGTGTGTGTCAGTCTGTGGCACGGTAGCTCTTTAACGGGTGAACCGATTTGGATGCGATTTTATTTTATTTGAAAGCAAAATTTCTAGCGGTAGTTCTTAGCTAGGTTTCATGAAAATTGGTCGGGCCGTTTGAGAGATATCAGCTCTGAAAAAAAGGGGACCCTATCTAGTTGTATAAATCAATGCGTAAAATAAAGTACGGCCAATGAGACGATATAAAGAATGTCAACAAACTGACCGTTACTGAGTTATATTGCGTTAGCGAGCGATTATTATATCTGTCCTTATTTCTCGTACGCAATAATATCTTCATTTGGTCGATGACGGCTGTCGTTGCGTGATTCGTGGTACAGGGACGCTGTCAGTACAGAAGTTATCAACATTAGGGCCGCCGTTTTGTGAAGTTAATTCCTGTTTGGATTGCCTTCGAAGTGACATGATTGACTTTGACGAAATTCAAATTTAAAAAAATTGAACTCCGGAAAGCTTGTTTACACTTGGCCTTACTTTAACTCGTATTACGCATTGATTGAAGTTATTTGTTTTATTTTCGTCTTTATAACATAACCAACGTAAGAAATTTCTTGTTTGACAGCAACTAATTTTGGCTCAATGACATCAAAGCATTATGGCCAATTACTGTTATAGTATATTTGTGTAACAAAAAGCCGCGAAAATGTGTCTTTTTCGTTTCATAATTAAAATTAGATGTTTTTTATACGTTCTTTGTAACGAGGTATGAACAATTTTAATAATTTACAAAGATTTGTATGTTAATGAGGAATTACACGTTAATCTTGATTGATGAGTGTTGCTGTCACTGTTTTAAGTTATTTTAAATGAAATGTTGAATGGGTATAAGTTGTTGATCGCATGCCAATCTACAAAAGAGCTTTTCCCATACATATTATATTCATTAGGATGGGAAGTAGGGCATGCATCCCGGTATTCCGGAATCTCGTAATTCCGGGATCTCGGACGATTTTTTCCGATATTTCAATTCCGGGATTGAGCGTTTCAATATCGTAATTCCGGGATTGATTGAAGACAAAAATGTATCTTTGTTTTATTTAAAATAAGCTTTTGCGTTGCCATACTTGCCATTTGAGACCTCGAGCAGGTAGTAAATTAGTTGTTAGGCAAAGGAATGTGTTGTACCCGAGAACCTTCCTGTATTTACCTCTCTCTTTCTCTCTGTATTGTCCGGCTATGCCTGTCTTTGTCGCTCGGATAAGGTATGCAAACTCACAGGTTCACGCTGCTACCCTGCGCAGTCGCTCAAATATCGTTATCGGGAGTGTGAGTGCACGACGCACGTGTAGTGTGTACTATAAATATTTAATAAAGGATGAAAAAAACGATAAGCAGTTCGCACAATTTGTTCAATTTAGTCTTAAACGTAAGTTTTTATGTCGTAATAAAGCACTATCCCAGCAATTTTGGATTGTAATAATTTTTTAATTGTCTTATTATTAAATTATTGAATTGTAAGACAACTCGTATCATATAAGAAAACAAGGAGTGATTGAAACTGTGATTAAAAGCCTATTTTTTATTTGTAATTAAAAACACGAATGGCAAATGTTTTTTTTTTATTTCATAATCTCTCATTCATAATCTCACGCCTTCGTTCCCAGAGTGGGGTAGGCAGAGCTACAGAATTACAATCATCTCTAAAAACTTGTTGATAATTCTATAGCCACAATTTGCACAATTAGGCTAAGATGTTTACCAGCGTATTAGTGACAGGTTGCAAGCCCATCGCCTAACAGTACTACAAGCCTTTATTCCCTTAGTCGTCTCTTACGACATCCACGGGAAGACATGGAGTGGCACTATTCTAACTCGGCAACCACACGATTTTTTTTTATTTACCTATTCAAAATCAGCATGCGTGGGGCATTTTATAACCTGAAGTAATAAAAAACCCAATCCCGGAATTAATACCGGTATTCCGGTATTGGGATTTCAATATCGAAACTCAATACCGGGATTGAAAACGTTGCGATAATGCATGCCCTAATGGGAAGGTTCTTGGGAAACAGGTATTATAAGTTTCTCTATTAATTACTAATGACAACGCTTTGATATTTTAAGCATTAAGGATAAAATCATATGAATATTAAATAATGACATAATTCATAAATATCTGCTTAATGCTGACGAATTCACACATACATAAATATTAAACTACTTTGTTAAGGAAACTGTAATAATAAATTTCAATCCGTCATTCAACGATTGACAGCAATAATAAGTGACAGATATTCATATTACGAGTAAAATGAATTGTTCCTAAATCAAAATTACCCATCTTTTAGCTGTATAGCAGGACACAATTAATATGGCGTGCGTAAAAGTTCTTACGCCGTTGACCAAGAGTCTAATATTGCCTAATCCGCGCGCCACATTAATTGTGTCTTGCTGTACCAATGTTTTACCAAAGTTACTAAGGAAATTAGCTAAACAAATATTAATACTATTTCGTCATTTGAATATTTTACAGTTAAAAAAATAAGATATTTAAGTAATATTTACACTTTATGTTGTAGGTACATCAAATTAATTTTGAAAAATTTAATGTTTAATGGACCTTTTGTTTTAAATAAGCTCTACTATGCCTTAAATTAATGAAAATCCGTAAATCTGAACTAAGCCTTAATTTTAATTCGATAAAATAAATAAATACATAATTATGTAGTAGAGATAATATAAATAAATTAGGTACCTTATTACAACCCTGTATATTACCCCCTTACTAATAAACGTTGAGTAACGGTGGTATAGCTATACAATGTTTTGTCCTTATCTGTCATTGTGACATTTGAATTTGTCAGATAAGGACAAAACATTGTATAGCTATACCACCGTTACTCAACGTTTATTAGTAAGGGGGTACGAATATAACAGTTAGTTAAGATTTTTTGAAGATGACCTACTGTTTATACTGTGACAGAGTCCCAGTCGCTAGAAAGGCATTCATGGGACCGAAGGCAATATTAAAGAAGCCTTGGTACTATTCAATCTACAAGACCAAGCCTCCAAAGATGGGCGCATTCTTGGAGGCTTACAAACGGTCCGCCCTTATTAATTACTGTTTACGTCATTAATTAAACGAAGAGGAAAAGTGGGTACGTACTATTTTCCGTTAACTTGATTACATGAAAGTCGGTTGGTATTACATAATGTATGTATTTAGTTGCGCTACAACCGAAATGTCTCCGATTTTTAACTGACTACTTTAAAAGGACGAGGTACTCAATTCGTCGGGTTTTTTAAAATGTGAAGACGCAAAGACCGATGGTAGTCAAAGCATTCTATACTCTATTTGTATCCTCATTCAATTCAAAATGGTCATACTACTACCATAAGAATAAACAATAACTACACGTAGAAGTGAATCTCCTTTACCAAGGCCCAAAATGCCGCGCTTTAAATACCTACTTCCCCCTTCACCCCGCTACGCCCCTCTGTCTTCCGCGCCCAAAGCTAGGGCTGTCACTTGCGAAATAGTTTAATCGGTTTATGGATGTTTTATACAAGTTCAGTCACGAAATGTTTTTTATGTTTTTCTTCAACGTTGAAACATTGTTTCAAAATGAGTGTTTTACATTAACGTTAAATTAGGTAATAATATTTTTAACATACCGGAATATATACATATTATAACATTACAGCAAAGAACCACACATTGCTAAGATATGAAAATATATATCCATCCCATTCATTATAGTGGCGAGGGAAAGAGATAAATATATGTTATAGCAAGGTCTATTAAGGTATTTTAAGATACCTTGCTATAATATACATATATTATAACTGCGTGTGTGGACTCTGTCAACTAGTACGGAAAATATATCGTAAGATGCATTTCTATAATGTATATTTTGGCATATTATTCCGTGTGTGTCGCCCCTGACTGACTAGACATCTCAGATGTCGCCAGGCGGTAGGTATCTAACGCGCCGAGCGCTCCTCGGGAGCCGGGAGTTTCGCTTCTACGTGTAGTTATTGTTTATTCTTATGCTACTACTATGCAGTTGGCTAACTTTTTGGTATTACAACAGATTATTTTTTGTAACAGAATGGCATTATTTATAATAATATAATAAGTATTATATCTTACTCTCTACTACGAATATTTTCGGTCGTGCGCCAACAGGAAGAGTAATGACTATGGCAAGTGACAGGCGTGCCAACACCAGAACTGATTTTAGCGTTGTGCCATCATTTATGTGTTCACATGTCCGGGAAATTGCACAGGAGTTCCGAAGTATATTTTATCCAGTGCTATTAATTTTCAAAATCCAAAATATAAATTAGTTATTTCAGAAAATTGTTTTCCATATGGTCTAAGATCCGAATAAGAGACGATTTGCACCGGGCTGTTTATTCGATGAAAAGTATTTTATATCAAATTTAATATGCTTAGTAATATGTGGCGAATAGGTAGGCTGAAAAATTTCAGTCCAGTTCTTATTTCATTAAAAAAATATTAAAAATGAACTATATTTTTAAATTGCAAATGCTTGTTTAATATGCAAATTACATACTAATCGAAAGTATGAAGTCTGTAGAATATGCAAACGTTAGGTTTGGTGCAAATTATTAGTACCGACTTACCTGTTTATACCTGCCTACCCAATAGTTTGATGGGAAAAAAATAGTCAACGTAACGTTTGCATATTCTATAGGCTTCATACTTTTGATTGGTATGTAATTTGTCTATTAAACAAGCTATTGCAATTTTTTAAAACAAAGTTAGTTTTTATTATTTTTATTAATTATGTGTTGGACTGAAACTTTTCAGCCTACCTATTCGCCATATATTACTTAGTATATTAAATTTTGTATAAAATACTTCTTATCGAATAAACAGCCCGGTGCAAATCGGGTCCTATTTGGATCTCCTACTAATATAGGTAACACAAAATCCCAAGACTAAAAAAAAAACAAAAAGCAAGCTTTAAAAATCCGACAGTTGCTATCTTTAAATAGTTTTAATCCTAAATGATCCTTCATAATGAAAATTGATAAAGGAAACCTAAAGATGATTTTTAAATACCTATTCAATGATACCCCACTTGTCATAGTTCGTCGACTTTATTTTTTTTCTCTTTAACAATATGGCGTCTTTTTGCCGCCATATTGAATTTTGATTACTGTCATCTTTAGTGACACTCACAAGATTGACATAAGAATCATCAAAACCTATTCACGCATTTAGTTTCTAGAGCACCACAAAGGAACAAACATACACACAAAAATATATAGTTAGGCTGATAAACGGTGTCCCCTTGTTTTACAGACAGAAAAATTACAGAATTTTGTTTCACAGAAAATGTTTCATATACTATTTGCTCCTTGTATTTTTGTTTCACAGAAAATGTTTCATATACTATTTGGTCCTTGTATTTTTGTTTCACAGAAAATGTTTCATATACTATTTGGTCCTTGTATTTTTGTTTCACAGAAAATGTTTCATATACTATTTGGTCCTTGTATTTTTGCTTCGAATATATATTTTTTTAAACCTTTTACTTGAAAGAAACAAATTCCACAGAAAATCAATTCAATGAATTTTGTAATTTTATTTTTTCATTACACAAACTCATCAAACAATATAATTATTTTTTAAGGAATATTGTTTGGTCAGTGTATTTTTTCATAGCATTTCATTTTAACGACAACAGTATTCAAAGTCGTGGGAAACTCAATATTCTGTGAATAATTTTTGTGATATAAATATGAGTGAGCGAGCGAGCGAAGCGAGCGACCAGGACCTCTCTGGGCAGAAGCGACTTGAATAGGTTAGGTTAGAAGGCTATGGCGGGAGCGAAGCGAAGCAAGCTCCCGCCTTAGCCTTCGAGGTTATTTTTTTTATATCCCTTGAATAAGCGATGCGATACAATTTGATTGTAAATTAAAACCGTTGTATGCGTTTATATTATACGTAAGATGAACTTGCTGTCTGCAAAGTAAGGTTATGCTTTTTTTCAAACGTTTCATTTCTCACACCTTCACAAACTGCACCCAATTCTATAAGTTGATTTTATTGTTATTAAGTTATATTTTAAATAAATAATATGAGAACAAAGAATATTTAATTTGCTATTCTATGATATGAAAAAAGAAACATTGATTTTTATTTGAAATAAAAAACGATGATTTAAATGTCTTCAAAGTAATTATTCTACATATTGATGATTCTATGAAATGATAATACGAGAAAAAAATTATATGAAATGAAATTCTAAACAACTTCTGTCTGTAAAATAACGTACAACCCTGATAAACACATTACTCTCCTCCTTCAGCAGGCGGTAAAGCGCTATTTCACAGGAGGCCTTTGGAGTTTAGGACATGCCCGTCAGTGCGCCCGCAATGAGGCCAAATCTTTGGTTATAAAATTCGAAAATTATAACCAACAAGACGTCAGTCACGAATGGTCTACGGCTCGAGATAGTTGTATCTATGATTGTATTGTGTGAGTGAAAAATATATCATAAAAGTGCATAAAAGGTAAAGATTCATATCATTACCCGGTAAATGAAATTACTTACATGTTAAACTAGGTATTTTAATAAAATATTTTTTTCTGTTGTTGTCATGGTCTTATGAATAATTTGGAAATGGCGCCGTACATTCTCGCACAGGGAGATGCGACGTAACCTTGTAAGAGCGTTCAATTTGACTGTAGGTTTTTCGTGCCCCTAGAATAAGTACTTGCGCTCATTTGATCAACCGTCTACATTTAATCATAGATTGCATTTGACGAGAGCACAAAATTATATAAACGTGAAAAAACACCATGAGTCCAAAATGGAAAATATAAAAAGACATTAGAAGACAAAACTTAAAGAAAGTAGAAATTGGAGGGACAATAATTTTGTTAATAATTTTGTTTAAAGCGTAATAAATAATAATTATACAATTAAACCATTTGATTTTCATTACGTTACACTGCTAAATTAAATGTCAGTACATTATTCTACGTGGTAGGCGCCGACGCTGTTTCTATAAGAACGCCGGGACAAGGTTATATCATACAGTGAGCCCGTGTTCGGTCAACGAAGTTCTAGTTAATTGCAATAGATGGCAGCACCGATTACAGCCCCAAAGTTCATATAGCGAAATGTTCTCTTGGCCATATCCTTATATATAAATCAATGGTCCCAATGTTCCTGGAAGAAGCCCTGAAAATTCTCTACAATAGAACTCAGCATGCTATTCGGGCTGCCCCACAATATGTGCAACAGGGATGCGATTCTTTGGCAGTATAGCAGGAAAGTGAGTATCTGCAAGACTGCAAATATCCCCGAAGCTCTACAGAATTGAGGCAGACCCAACATCCTGAATCCATTAACTGGGATCCTAGTGAAAAAGGGTATAACTCTTCTGAAGATGAAGTGAAAAAAGGTTTAAGTCGAGTATACTCCGTTTATGTATATACTCTTTTTTAGCACGCGTTAAGTCGACTTATACACTTTTTCACTAGGACCCTGAGGGCGCAGATAGCCTTCTGCGTGAAGTTGACCCGTTGCAAGTGTAGAGCGACTGACAATAAACTTTAAACAACGTCACTTTTATGTAAATAAAAATACTTTTTTTTAGAGATTTTATGAACGGAATTTGCAGTGGTTATTTAAGGTGCTCACAGACGATCAGTCCAATAGACCCAATTCAATTGTGGCCAATCAATCGACTGGACACCAACATTTAGCCGACTCACGATGGCAGTCCAATGGCTTTCATTATCTAGGTAAATGAGCTCGCAAATGGATGTGGGTTTGTCCATTGACGAGCAGGCGTGGCGTTAAGCCATAGCCGAGGGCGCGAGGATTACTAAACTATACGACTTTATATTTAGTTCAAAATACAGATTTAAATTTTAAAATCGTCGATCAAATTTGGCAGGACGCCGGGCCATGATGCAATGACCCGTATGGCTGATCTACACGATGGCCCATCACGGGCAAATGTAGGGACGGAGTGATGTATAAGAGTGAGATGCAAGGATATGTTGTTCGCTCTAACGTGTAAATGCATCCCTTACGTTGGCCCATCATAGGCCGTCCGATTCCTATATTCAAACCGCGAACAGATAAGGCTTATTTCGGATTAACGTTTGACATTCAACAATAAAAAAATTGTCAAATATTAATCTGAAGTTAGCTTTATCTATTCGCGGTTTGAATATTCCTAAATTTAAACCGCAGATAGACGGGACAGTAGACTTGCAAGTGTCTTTGATGTCAGATTTTATGACAAAATAAACATAAGGGTTACAAAAACCCTCTTAAAACGCAAACGAATAACCCCTTGGAGTACTCTATTTGGTACATGCCTCTAAAATTACGTGAACTTAATAAATTTATTCTTAAAATAGCATACCTACCAGTTGTTTACTCCAAGAATATGTCCCCTTCCGTATTTTGTATCCCCCCACTTAACATACGACGTATTAAATAACGTAATACTTGAATATTCCTCGTGAAAATATTGACAGTGCTGTATTTCGTAAGGGGAAAACGAAACCCTTTTAGATGACACACGTATCTGTCTGTTGTTGATTTATGATACAGGTTTTTTGTTATTTTCCGAGTGAACATGTATAATTTGGGTAAAACAGTAGCATAATATCACTTTATTCAAAAGGGTAACTGCGCTTTGTAAAACAACTAAAAAGTTAAGTTTTTGTAGAACTGTGTTCGCGCTAAACAAGGGTTTAGCCCAATTTTTAAATGCTTATTTGTGAGGAATTTATAACATTTGGAACACTTAAATATTATTATTTTACGTAGCCAAAATAGGCAAAACCTAGTTTTTCTGTTTCTTTTAACTTACTGACAAAAACTTAACTTCGTAGACCAATATTTAATTAATTATTTTTTGTCTTTCTCCATAATGTGTGTGTTCTGTACTAGATCAGGTAGGGTTACCGAAAGCCACAAGCAACAAAAACACTATAGCTTTGATTTTGTATGTGTGTTCGTAACGTTTAGAAATAGAGTACAATCTTAATTGAAACCCAACGCGCACTAACACTGTGACATGTGTGCGAATACATAAAAAAAGTATTAGTCAATCGCCAACAAACTGAGCTAGGCTTGTACTTGTTATGTCTAGACATCGATAAACATACCTTGTTTACAGCTATACATACTTAGATAATTAGTGTATATAAAAATAACGCACATCCCACATAAATATTTGTCCTTACTGGAAATTGAATCCGAGACCCCAACCTTACTTTGTTTTTTAATCAATGACAATACAGTCAAAGTCCGCAATCCTCCACTTTTATTAAGTACTTAAACTTTTATTCTGTGGAATACTTGGGATTAGACTATCGCGTCATTATGACAAAGCTCTTTTGTAACTCCACAGCAAAATGGGCAAAACTTGAACGTAAACAAACCACCAAGATTAGCGGAGCCTATTAATATTGCAAAATATTCAAACTTGTTAAGCAATAATTTTAAATAACGGCATAACTTAAAGCTCAAGGGCCCATCAAGCGACAAACTCCGTTAATATTTTATTCACAATATTCTTATCCGTCGAAGAACCTGCTGAACTAAGCTTGGAGGCATTATACGCTCCTAATACAGCTTCCAGAGTAGGGATAAAGGCAGATTACAGAAGGCCTGCTTAGTTTGAAAGGGTTACCGTTCAATTAGTACTTCTATTTGACACGGGTATAGGTGACAAAATTGACACCGGAGCCTGCCGTTTCGCAAAAATATGTTTGCCAAATGTATCGTTTCCTAACTTTTTCAATTGCGAGCCCAATTTTATATAAATATTTCAGGATGTATTCCAGTACCATCGTGTAGAACCCTGTAGGTAAGGTAAGGTTAGGTTTTATAAAAACCTGAAATATTTACGGTTACAGAAAACAAAACGGGGTTGGCAAATGAAACGGTTGGGAAATGATACATTTGGTAAACATATTTCCCCTAAACAAATGTAACCCAATTGACCACCTATCACAAGTAGCTTTTGCTTCCCATTTGTTTCATTGTCCGAAAATGCCACGCAAGCACGCAAACGCACTTCATTCTAAAAAAAAAATGTTTAGAGATACACACCTATAAAACCCACAGGTAAAGTTAGGTTAGTTTTATTTTTGAAAGTTAAACAGTTGTACAAAAAGAACATTTTATACTTATGTTACTCGGTAACAAATATTCGGAATTGTGTTTTTTTATTTCTGTACTTTAAATATTTGTGTAATGTTATTGTTGTAGTACAATAAAGTGGTTACATACATACATACATATTATGTAACGTCTCTTTCAGGTACGAAAACCGCATAAGACGTCACATTTGCAATATTATCCTCGCTCCAATCTTTCTTTTAAGGTATTTGCATTGCACGAACATTTTCGTTTGACAACGGATGCCTATATTTATTAAATATTTAAATTGTAACAGTGGCCTACTGTTTCCTTGCTTTCCTGTCGGCATAATGAAGCCTTATCTCCTCGAAAGCCTTACTCGGTCCATTTTAAAATATTAGCACAGCCGGTTTAAAAATAAATACATTGAACGTTCCGCTGACTTGTTTGTGAATTGTAGAGTAAACAAGTTGGTTGGGAGTTCGCTCTTTATTACCTCGCTCGACGTCTTAGTGGGTAAGTAATAGTCTGCTTTAACTTTGAGAAAAGTTTTCTAGGGTTCCATAGCTAAACTGGGATATAAACTAGGTTTTTACAAAGTCTGGGAGTCGGTTTTAATCACAGGGTGAGTTAAAAGCCGACCAAATTGGTCGATTATTACAACTCTTGAACTCGGCGGACGGAATAGTTAAGAGGATTGTGAACCTAAAAAAAACCACCAAACAAGTCCGATTTATATGATTTTTGAATTTGTTCAAACTGGGTCTGTACTTTTTCCTTTCTAAGAAAAAATTACAAACAAAAAATCAGGAAACGCAAAATCCTAGACAACATATTAAAAAAGCGTGGACTTGATTTTGGGGGGTGAGAAACTTTATCGCCTAGAGCTGTTTTTTTTTTACAGGTACTCCATTCAAGCGTCAGTTTAGAATCCTTTTGATTGGCGAGTTTAATTTGTCCTTTCTGAGCATACGGACAACATTAAAGGACATGCATTCTCAATTAGACAGCTTTACCCGTCGGGTGAACCCGCTTGTATAATTTCGCTCGTTCCATCATTCTACAGAGAGCCGTGTTTAAGGGAATAACACTTCTATTTTCTAGAGGTTTACACTTTTTAGGGTTCCGTACGAGGAAGGAGCTGGACGGAACCCTATTAATATGCCTACGCTGTTCGTTCGTCCGCCCGTCTCCGTCCGTCTGTCGGTCCGTCCGTCCGACCGTCCTTACTCTAAAGAGCTACATCTTTTGAACCGTAACAGAGAGCGGATCGTTATGTTTTTTCAGAATATTTATTATTACGGCAAATTTAAAATCAATTCTTTTTTTTAAGAAAGTGAAATAATAAGGGAGCGACGCCATTAAGAAACGATTTTTTATTTGTATAGTAAAAACGGTAAAACATACGAGCGTCAAACTTGGTATGATTATTTATGAAACCCTGAATAAAAACAACAAATAGTGGTGGTAGGGCCTTGTGCTGGGTCCGTCCGGATCGATACCACCTTCTCATCCATTAATCCACCGCAAGCAGCTGTGTTCGCATTGCTGTGTTCCGGTGTGGGGATAAGACAACCGGCGAAATTACTACTAAGCATAGAGGCATTCCATCTTAGTCCTCAGGGTTGGCAACGCATTTGAAGTCTTAAGATTGCAGTTTAGAGATTGTCGTCTTGAGATTTCAAATGTCTATGGGTCTCAGATCCCACTTACCATCAGGTGGCCTGAGTGCTCGCGTGCCTTCTCATTGTCAAGTGTGAGTTTAGCTCGCGCTGATTTGATTCGACATCGAATCCAAATTGGAACCCTCGGTGAGCGAGTCCGATTCACCTTCCACTCGGTCTTGAGCGGTTCTTTAATTCTCACCGGTGACTCAAGTTTTCACGCCTATAGTCCCCACCCACTCATAGACGATATAATCGCGTGAATTAATTTTCATTATGACTCATGAATCATCAGTGACATTGAACAATCGACTGCCTGAATTTGAACCTAACAGGATAAGATTAGAGATTTCCTTTGTTTTGTCTATTGTGAAGGATTAATTCGTGTCGGTGGCGGCACACATTGTTCCGAATATATCCATCAATGGCCCTCAAAGGGTTAATCTACGTTGACTACGGTGATCCGAGTTTTCATTACCAGATCAATATACCTGTAGCTCGAGCTATAACATTTTAATCACACCACACGTTTTCGAATCGCAACTAGTATTCGAAAACTTGTTGAAGATTTACATGTATTTTGGTGAATAGAAAATCGACGGTAAAGTTATAGGTACGTCTAACCAGAAAAATTACAGTTTGAAATATTTACATTAACAAGAAAAATTGTTTAACCTACATAGCGTCTTAACTTATGTCATCAATAACTACATAGTATAAAATAAAGTCGCCCTCCGCGTCTGTCTATATTTCCGCTAACTCCTTCTAAACCACGAATCGGATTTTAATATGGTTTTCACTGTCATTTAGAGAATTTATTCCGGATGGTTTTTATGTACACTCCATTCTAATTAAGTTTTAATAAAGTTGAGAAAACTCAATGTTTTCTTACCAAGTCGTCAAAAATTCGATTTTCGGGCGCTTACATAGCTTACGCTGGCTAAACCTTATGAGATATATCAAAATAATGTAGTGAAGAATTGTAGATCTTTAAAAAACCTAGAGATAAGTCCGCGATGGCATATCACTATCTCCTAAGGTTGACTCACAGTAACTATTTTTAACTGTAAAATCTTATTAAAAAACATTCGGTTATTTGCGAAGCTAGTTTCTCCGATTCAGTATTTATCCTTATCCAGAAAAATACCTTAGTTACCTTGGGCATTGAATGTAGATTAAAATAGTCCTTACACTAATTATCATTTAAATAAATACGATAGGGATAGACAGATGTCAGCGAGCCAGTGAATCTTCTACTGAGCGTGACGTTCGGCTTATAGGCGACAGGGATAAACAGATCTTAGAGAGCTAGAGAATCTTCTACTGAACATGAAAGTAGTAGGCCGAACGTAAGTCCACAAGAACTTCTAATTTCTGCATCCCTCTGCAAACCTGTATGCAAATGCACCTATCTAAAAATTCTTTCACCGTTTGAAAAGTATGTTATTCCAGATGAACTTGGGTTATTTTTACTTATATCAACCGAAGCGTCGCTAGTATAGGTATAAAAAAATATTATGTCCATTAGTATATACACTCAGATGTGCACTTTGTGTCTTGTCTAAGGGGCGAAGTTTATGTAGGAAAGGTTGCATTTTCATGTCAATTAAAACTATGTCGACTACAAAGTCGACTATAGTCTGTGACAATTGAAATTGCCAAGGATGTAAACAACTTAATACTGTTTGACACATAACCACAACAAACAATTTAATGACAATGTATAATCCTTACTGAATAAGGAATGATGAATTATGAATTAACCTCAAATATTCATCGAGCGTGTTTTTATTTAAAATAACGTATAATGAATAGTAATTTAATCTTAAGCTTAATGCGAAAGTAAAGATCCAGTGTATGAATCATTGCTAAGACCTCACTTGATCTTTAAAAAAAAAAAAAAAATATCCCGACGAATTGAGAACCTCCTCCTTTTTTTGAAGTCGGTTAAAAAGCACGTGATTACCGAGTAATAATGGTAAATTGGTTCGTTTGGTTGTGTTTACATCTTTGCCAATTTCAATTGGGACAGACTATACGTACAAATAATATTTATGTCGATTACAAAGAGATGTAATATTGTTATATTATTGCATTGAAATAAAAATATAATAAATTTTACGTTCATTGTTTTACATAATTCTAGGCTGGCTATTATGATTGTGATATCACAAGTAATTATGTTAAACAAGGGGGTCTATATTGACTGACATAATTATTTTTAGTCATAATGTGCTTTGGTCATAATCATCGCAAGTCATAACGTGTTTTTTTAAAGAAACTGTTAGTTTTTCAGGATATTTATAAATCAAACCTAACCTAACCTAGCCTTGTCTACACGTTAGATATTTCAGAACTTCTGAAAAGTTTACAGGTTCAGCGATATAAAAAATTATGACTATAAAAAAATATGTCAACAATTACATTATGACCAATAAAATTATGGGAAACAAAGGGCTTCCTTAAGAAGGCGCTTCTTCTCTTGGGAAGTGCTGGTAGATTTTTGAAGTATAAAAGTGCCCGTGCGGTCTACTTACTGAATAAACATCTTTTATATTTAATATTGCTGTAAATATTTACGCTCCTTTTAGTGTAATCCGATAATGGAACCTGGTTCAAAATAATTATAATTTCAGTTTTAACTCTGTTTACTTTGTTGATTATTTACAAAGTAAACATATTTACAAAGTAAATGTTTGGATAGTAAAAGCACGAAATTTAATATTTTTAGCATGGAAATTGAGTAACTCCTGAATAATAAATTACTTTACCGTGAAACTGTAATTGTGTTTCATATTCATGATCAAGCACCGAGTTTGTGATCAATTTCATACGGAATCCTATTCGATAGTAAAAGTTTTACTTCGCCGGCGCTTGAAATAACTTCTTGGTTCTTTATGTTTTGGCTTAAACCGGACGTCAAATACAACGTTGGGGGCAGAAAGTCGGGAATTCTTCATATACTTTTACACAACATACGAGAGTGAAAATAAACTTATGATGTTAATATGCTTGCTTTGAAAGAAACAATATGTTTCATGAAAGCGAAGATACGTATGCCGCCTCTAGTCTAGGCAGCTAAAACTACATTGTTTTTGACCTGTTATGGTATTGTTTTTAACTCGCTTATTACTGTCAAGTAAATAAGAGCTATCAAAACGTTGACAACACGATAACAGGTCAAAGACGATATAGTTACCGCCCAGCGGGGCTAGATAAGTTGCCATCGAATACAAACGCGTTAGGTGATCACCTGTCGCTTTGAAAAATGTATGGAATTGACGTAAGATAGTCACGTTATATATCACTCGTTACAACTGACACGCTGTAAAGTGATCACTATCACTCGCGCTGATCAAAAAGTGATAGTTTTGACAACTACGGTCGTTACGCGGTACTATCTTGACAGGTCGAATTCAACACGTGCACTATCACAACATAAACGTCGCGTCGGTATCCAAGGGTGGTAACTATGCGAAGAAACTGTCAACTGAGTCAGTGTCATCACAGGTGAGCACCTAACGCTAGCGTTCGTATTCGATGGCAACTTGTCTAGCCCCACTGAATATTTAAGCCTATAGATATTTGCGATCTGACTTCACGGGTTTATTTGGGCAATATCCATCTGGAATAATGTACCTTATTAACGGTGAAAGATATTTCAAAAAGGTGCAATGGTCCCGGTATTCACCTTACACTAACCAACTTACAAAATCCGGTACCGCCATTTATAATACTAGTATAATAATATATTTTTATTCCTACGGGCCGAATATAGTCGTGTTTATCGATGTGGATATAATTATGTCAAAGATTTAAAGGAGAATGGGCAGCAATGTATAAACACTGGCCTAGAAACCATTAACAATAATCAGTATATCATCGGATATCCTTTTTAATTCGACAACGATATTGTGTAATGGAACACCTACAATAACTGTGAGGAATATTTTTAAAATCTGGCACATTGGGACGCTTACATAGACGACGTTAGCATAATTACTTTGAAACACCGCTGTCTTTGCATGGCGATAACATTTGCACACAAAGATTTTGAACTACCTACCATACGAATGGTTTTACATCTGAGAATTACCTATACGGTGACATATCGCTTGTCCTCATTGCTCATACAGGCCAATTAGCCTCTCCTTCCGCCAAAGTCAATCTGACATTCTACACGTTGAGTTTTCTGTTAGTTACAAATGACTTGGCATCTCTAATGAGTTTGACGGCTTCAAGCATTTATTTTTGTTGAAATGGGTCACAAATTAACGTTCGTGATAAGACATCTGTCACTTTCTGACCAGTATGTAAGTGACGGATGCTTTAACCACCGCGACAAAGGCAACCATACGGCACTTTTTCCACTACGACGATGAGCATGAAGCGAGCAGAGCCGGCGATCATCTATATGTCTCTTTTATTGACACGAGATCTATATCTTTTGTTCGTTTCTTGAGCGAGAAAATAGTCGATAGGTAATCGATTCTCCGGCAGTGGGACAGCTGCCAAAACCGGACTCTACAGAGGAAATAGCCGTTACGATAATAATGATACCTATTAAATGATTCCCAAAACAACGCTTTTAAATGGATTTTACGAGTACAAATGCTGCAACAATGTTTCCGCGAAATAAAATACGGATCAAATGCATTCAGGTGTTGGAAATGGGTTAGTTTCGGAAGGCAAATTAGTTTATAACGAAATTGAAGCTCAAAATGAAACGAATAGATAACAAGCGTTGAGTTGAGCCTTGAGTTATATCAGATATTTTTAGTGAAAATCGTTACAAAACGCTCATACAAATGGAAAAGTTAATTAAAACTACAAATCATTGTGTATAAAATATAAGAACAATACGTGCAGGGGCTCTGTTCTGCTCGGTAAAACTATATTGCTTTGGACATGTTTTTAGGGTTCCGTAGTCAAACTAGGAACCTTTATAGTTTAGCCATGTCCGTCCGTTCGTCCGTCCGCAGCCTAGCTCAGAGACTCTTAGTCCAAGAAAGCTGAAATTTGGCATGAATATACATATTAGTCACGCCAGAAAGTGGCAAAATAAAATGTAGAAAAATTTTTTTTTTTTAGTTTACCTACCCTACACGTAACGTATGAAGGGTTTCGATGGATAGGTCTTTCAAAAATATTGCAAGTTTGTGGAATCAATTTTCGATTAAGGGATCCGTTTATGAAATATTAAGCTTTAAAGCGCTAATTTTTAGAGTCAAGTGTCCCCCCCCCCCCCCCTACAGCCAAAACTACAAATACTAAAAATCTGAAAAATATCGTAAATGAAAGCACATATAACGAATTTTAAAGGAAAGCTATGACGACTACGTAGACTTGATTGGTTCCTGAGATACGGGTGGCTAAAGTGTTTATACCTACTAAAATTACCAAATAACTTTAAATAGAGAATTACTTCATACATGTGGTTTTTTGAGATAGTTTTGGTGTATTAACGGCTTCGGAATCCTACACTGAGCATGTTCAGACATGTTCTTGCCCGATTTTTATAAACAAGAGAGGTGAAAGAAACGACCACGCGGAACCTAATGGGAAGTAATCATTACCGCTACAAGTGGTCCAAAAAAGATCTCCGACCCAACCCTTCCATTGTCGGGCAAAATAAAGGAAGCCCGTAGTCTGTAAGCATGCATGCGTCAGGATTCCCACTCCGCGACTCACATAGATATAAGTCTCCCCCCCATCCTATCCCCATTCCTATCCCCCCTTTTTGGAAAAACCCCGCGGGTAAGTAAACGGAGGAAGGACTTTCTCCTCCGGCCTTTCAGCACTGGCTGGGGTAGTATCCGCGGGAGTCCAAATTCTAGTTGGTAATAGGGGCATTGGTGTTTTTAGCCGGTGCGAGCCCGGCAGTACCTGGGCCCTCCATTCCCAGGTCAGTAATTCAATCAAAAAGCAAATAAAAGCAAGGACCTTTATCTTTGGCCCCTCAGGCGATTACCAAAAAAAAACACTACCGCTCATAAACACGAGCAACTTAAGAACAGCTGTCATATTATTATGTGTAAATGCCATTACCGTCAAGTAAAGGAGCTGTCGTAACGTTGACAATACGATAACATCGCACCTTTAGAACAATAATGACCTAATTCAAAATTTGTGCTTTCAAACTTCGAGTCATAAATTTATTATCATAGAGACCTAACTCGAAATTTAAAATTTCTCAATTAGGTCACTATTGTTCTGAAGGTGCGACATGTCAAAAGCAATATGGATTTACAGAGTACAATAGATCCCCCAGATGTAATACATAATCATACGACATCGTTTTTGGTCGGTAAAGTTCGTATTCGTCCTGATTTCTCAATTAGGGATGGGAACAGTCACGATCGAATATATCGAAACAAGGTACTTAAAATTATCTGAACTAGACTCTATTATAAGAGTGTGTGCATTTTAAGCACCTCGTATGCTCTGATATTTTTGATGGCGACGACTAATGCTGACTGAGAACGCAAGATAAATATGAACTTAGGTATCTAACCAACGAGACGACTAAGGGAATAAAGGCTTGTAGTACTGTTAGGCGATGGGCTTGCAACCTGTCACTAATACGCTGGTAAACATCTTAGCCTAATTGTGCAAATTGTGGTTATAGAATTATCAACAAGTTTTTAGAGATGTTTGTAATTCTGTAGCTCTGCCTACCCCACTCTGGGAACGAAGGCGTGAGATTATGTATGTATGTATGTAGGTATCTAACCAAAAACGATGACGTTTGTTTATTTTTCTATCACTTCGAGTATCCACTGCCTATTGTTTTAGCGAAATATGTTAGGTCGGATGTATCATTTTGGTCATTTCCCATATTTTTAATTTCTAAAAAGTTATTTGTATACATAGGAATACAGGGGGCAAAATTTTACGACAGGTAGGGAGTTCCTATATCGATAAACTCAATTATCGATGCTTGTTCTATATACTAGTGATCACTCCAAGTTTATTTTTAAAAATATTAATTGATTAAAATTGTACAAATGAACGGAAACGGAAATGAACGGGAGATCGGGCCTTGTGGCGAACCCTGGGGGAGGCTTACGTCCAGCAGTGGACAACAATAGGCTGAAATGATGATGATGATGATGATGTACAAATGAAACAACAATAACTTTCTCTAATTCTCTGCTTCACTCTTTTTTCAAAACGATTTTTGAAACTTTACTCATATTTTTTTTCTTTATTACTGTTCCATCTATTATTGTTAAAATATCAGAATTTGTTCCGAATTTTCGGGCGTTAAACGTCTCCGTCTTGGCTGATTAATCCAAAATGGCTAAATAACTTTTCAATTTCTGTGGAGGGCATAGGGGTATATTTTTTTTTAAAGTATGCTGTGCGAACTTCATACTCGTCTTCAGAACAATACTTTAAAAAAAATACAAACAATGCTGGGGACGATCACTAGTATCTGAAAAAAAAATCGATAATTTATTTTATCGATATAGGAACTCCCTACCTGTCATACAATTTTGCCCCCTGGATTCCTATGTCTGGTCACTTACGAGTATTTGTATACATACATAAACTCACACCTTCGTTCCCATAGTGGGATAGGCAGAGCTACAGAATTACCTACAAGTTATTTGTATTATTTTTATTTAACTTTCAGGTTAACAAAAACGCTATGGACTCGTACGAGATTATGTACACTAAAATGGCAACTGCTACGGTGGAAATATCTTTTTGGTATTAAAAAAATTGGTATATTTTACGAGTACACTCGACCAAAAATATTTTCCTATACGGCAGTGACCCATTGCTATCCCATTCTCGCTTGTGTCGGACTGTAAACTTTATCATTTTTATTTATAAACAACACGAAAAAGTCCGGTAACTGTAAAACATCCATGAATTAGGGTATAAACTAGTTACCGGCATTTTCTGCTGCAATATAAAATCGGGTTTTTAAAAATGGCGCTTTAATTTTTTTTGTGACCAGCATCGCATGGCTAGTGCACCTGGCATGAATTACTAGGAAGGCAGGAGAGGCAGAGGAAGACCAAAAAGAAGCTACATGGACCAAATCAAGGAGAAGGTGCATGTCGTGTCGTATAAAGAGGTCAAGGAGCTTGCAGAGACGAGATAGTAGGGGATCCGAATAGGAGACGACCTTCACCGGGCTGTCTATTCGATAAAAAATATAATATATCAAATTTAATATGCTAAGTAATGAATGGCGAATAGGTTGACTGAAAAATATTCCATCATAACTATTGGGTAGGTAGGTAAGTCGGTACTAATAATTTGCACTAAACCTAACATTTGCATATTCTATAGGCGTCATGCTTTCGATTAGTATGTAATTGGTCTATTTAAAAAGCAATAGCAATGTTAAAAAAAAGTTAATTTTTTTATCATATAAGGACTGGACTGAAATTTTTCAGTCAACCTTTTCGTCATAATATATTACTTAGCATATTAAATTTGATATAAAATACTTTTTATCGAATAAACAGCCCCGTGAAGATCGTCTCCTATTCGGATCTTAGACCAAGAGAAGATTGGAAATTACTCCACCGATAAGAGCAAATCTCTTAAAGTAAGAGAGAGAGAGTTAAGGAATTGATTGTTTAGCAATTTGACATAATATACGCGAAATTTCCGTGTTATATATTTCCTGGCGTGACACGACTAACGCCACGTGGAAAATGTATAACCATGCATAACCCGGAAAATTGACGTACGTAAATTCGAGGAATATGGTTGTTTGGTTGAATTCCTACGACAAAAATGGACTTTGGATAGTTTTATCTAACAACTGTAGGTATTTATAAATGTTGTTGACATACTTAAGCGCCTTGGCATTGCTGTTTCTTCAGGAAAAGGAAAAATATCACCATAATAATGTATTTATTAACGACGACTACGTATCAAGGAAAATGCCTGGAGGTATTTATCATATGGACTAAGGAATATCTTTTGGTAGCTTTTAGCCAAATTTCCCTCCGAAAAGAAAGGCAGAAAATAGTATCACGGTATTATTTTCTTGTTAAAAAGGCACAAAATCAAAATGTCAGACGAAGTTCTGATTTAGAACTCGTAAATAGCGTTGTCAGACTATAGCTTAGACAAACCGATGCCATACACACCATACACATACATACAATCACGAAACTGGATGATTATATTAATTACACACCATACGGAAACAATGGACGATCGTTTTATATTAAAAACAACTGAATACCGAATGGTCCGAAAACAATTCAAGACCTATACAGAACCGAGTCGACAACAACTGACTCGTAACGGCCATATTCTCTAGCTTTAACGGTTTAAAAGATACACCCCTATTACAGACGGACAGACGGTTCGGGTACGGGGGAACATTTTTGTTCCACCTCCACATGAGTAATGTAGACGTAAATTCAATTCCGAAGTGCCTAGGGATAAAAACAGTCACATTAATAACGTTTAAATCTAGGTCGGAATGATAGATCCATATTCACTGTTAGTCGTTGAGCAAGATAAATGCGTCCTCGGTCTGGTATCCAATTATTGAGGTTGTGAGACCGCGGGCCGGCAAACAGTACGGAAAATCAGATATTAACGAACTTATTGGCTTGGAAATATGATCGGTGGTTTGGAAATTCGTGGCGGGAAATGTAGGATTTGGTTACAATTTACACCGTGGTCGGATAACGATACCGGTCAGGCTACTATCTAATAGTCGAACCGAACTCATTTTCTCTGAAACCATCCATCTTTCCATTTGTCTGTAAGTCACAGTTATTGAAAGGCGATGAACGCTATGCAATATTATAGTATTCAATCTTAGTACAATTATGGCTAAGGCTACCTACCCGTATGAGTGGAATAGATGAAATGCGAATTTAAAATCAGGAATGGGTCATACAAAGATTTAGGTTACTGTCTTTCCTGTGGACATACCCGAAGTTAACGTTTTTAAGGCCTAATTTGCCGGCTAAACCCACATGCTCATAAGTGCCGTCAGGTCTACTTTAGTTCTAGCAAATAAAACATAACTTATATGCATACAAACCTATAACTATTGACCACAGGAGAGATAACTTTTGTTTTCGTGAGTCTGTATGACCCGAATAGATTTGATAAATGAATTCGTATTTCTAAGAATTTTTCTAATTTCTGGTATTACTCTACGAGTTGTTTATTCAATGATCAATTTATTCAAAACTAGAAGGCCCCTGCGACTTTGTACACATAGAATTCGTTTCCCGGTATTTCCCCTTTTGATAAATTATTTCATAGGGTGATGGGACCTGTAATGGACAAGACACCAATTCATATACAACACTTGACACTTGATTCATATTTTACAGAAGATAAGGGTGATTCATTTGTTTTGCAACAATCAATTTAGGACCGTATGAAATTTGAATTAAGAGTGAAGTGTCCATTACTGGTGAGTGGTGCCTGTTAGCTAAAAGTGTCCATCATTGGTGCCGTCACCCTAGTGCTCCCCTTTGCTAAAAAACATTTCATCCAAAATTCAAATCCTTTAATCCGAGAAAGAGCTATATGTAGTCTCGTAGATATAATTTACGTACTTGTTGAAAACATGTAAAAAGCAATATGGTTTTACCGAGTAAAATAGAGCCCCTGAAGTATTGCTCGTTGTTTTAATAAACCGCATTGCCGGAATTGCAAGACTAGCCGAAATGAATTTACATTCAGAACAAAGAGTTTAGAAAGATGCACCGAATGAAATATTCATCTCGCAAAATATTACATTTACATACTGTGCTAAGGGAAGCTGAGGGGTTTTACTTTAATTTCATAAGCTGAGGAGTTCTTACGGTAAATATATTTTTATGTAATATTTTTGTTTTGTTTAAGAGTATGTGCGGGTATACATTTTTTTTTATGTTCATTGTTTCTGTTAACAGCAGTCTCAATAGGATGGTAAATAAAATAAATTTAAAAAAAACATTACTTGTTCTTAAGTACACTCAGATTCCACACTTGGGTGGGTACCAAAAAGTTGGGCCACAGTTAAGCGCAGTTAACCACACAAACAACGAAGTCGAAAAAAGTTCCGTTGTGCGACGAGAAGTATCCCTACAATTGTAGGGCTAATTTTCGTGTCAAAACGGAAAAGTTTCATAGAAGATTTAATTGAGTGAGTTAGCATGTCCAACATCTTGGTCCTTACCGAATTATCTGTCTTCATAGAGAAGCATCATTTCCTAAAGTACCTATTCAGTGAGGCAAATCAAGACGGATCACGCTAACGTTAACGCATTGACATAAACGCTACCTACGTACGTAAATCCTATACATTATCGATAACGATAAAATTCTCACAACGCATCTTATCTAGGGCCACGGTAATGTATCTAAGTTGGGTAAATTCGTTGTTCCTTGGCGACCGCAGGTTCGAACGCGGTACCTCATGAACTCGAGTCGACACGATTAGCCACTACTAGACCACCAAAAACTTAAAATAACATCTACACAACAGTGGTTTATTTTTTATTATAAAACTGTTATGTTGATTAATGGTAGAACACTCAAAATGAAGCCAACAAGAATGACATTACACACAATATTTTTTATATTAACTATGCTTTAGACGTGCATGTAGACGTTCAATAAGAAAGAATTTCGAAACCCCACTCTTCAAGAGGAAAATAGGTAAAGCAGGAAAGGAATTTAAGACTTAAAATAAGCGAGTATTTCGCGAGCATCATAGGGGCAAAGGAAATCATATAGAAGGCCGAATTACCGCTTTAAATTCTCGTGTAAAACATTTACTTACCTATATTGCTAACATTTTGTTTTTATGCATAATGTTATTGAATGGAAATAAAATGCGGCGCAAAAGATTCAATCTACGCTCAGAATACAGCTCAGAATTCCAGAAAATCTATTGTTAAAATCTCAGACTTAGCTGTATCGAGTTTATTTCTAAACAAAATCAAACGAAACAAATATAGTTTGCTACTAACGTTCAATTTTACGACTTCCCCGTTCCGTGTCCGACGCAACTATAGCGGAAAGAAAAGGAAAATAGCTGGAAAACTCTAACTAAACTAGTTTAAACTTATACTAAATTACAGTTTGGTTCTAACTCCATGGCAAACCGGGCTTTAACTTTTTAAATATTTAAATTAGAATCGAAGGCGAACGGGGTATTGATGTAGTGATTTATCCTGTATTTATGCTGGAAAGTTTTTAGATGGTTAAGTTTTCTGTGAAAGCATGAGTTATTTATGGTCTGATAGGGAGTTGGTCTGAAAGCCTCCATGTTCGAAGGTAAGGGTTTGGATGTTATCTTATTCAATGTTGACTACCCTATTTATTACTTTTATGGATTAAGATCTATCTTTACAAGACGGGAGGTAAATATTGAATCAGATATCGTAAAGCTGTGATTCATTTTAAACTGAATTTTGAATGCGATTAACTTTGGATCAAAGGGCATTGGGTAAATTTGTTTGAAGAATATTGTCATATTTTTTTCAGCGGCCACGGATGATTTTTACATAGTTATTTAGAGGACCTCTAAATACACATAGATATATATAATTTATGGCGGTAAATAATATCGGAGCGGAGATTTTAAAGATTTAAGTATTCAGTTTTTAGTACAAAAGTACGCCCAAGTATGAATATTTAAATATCTCGGCTCCGATGCACTTTAGAGTATTACATTACATAACAAAATATGTTTATTTTTAATAATTCTATCATAATTTACCACTTTTATGAATGGCCGCTCACCTTGAAAATATATGAATTTTACAAATGACAACACTTTTACCCAAACCCCTTTTGGGAGCCCAACACGTAAACTTGAAACCTATTAAAGTGAAAAATTTACCAAAATACTGTGAGACTCAGACATATTAACGAAATTACAGATGTAGTGTATAATCCTTTCCCATCGTATTTTCTCGGAAACGCTCGTATTTGTGTGCTCCTATTTCAGTCAAACTCAGCACAGGATAGTAAGGCTGACTGGAAAAGCATGATAAATACGAGCGTTTCCGATAAAATACGATAAGAAAGAATTATGCACTACGTCTGTACAACGGGTTACCCACGTAAATAATGTCTAAAATTTCTCGATATGTTTCTGGCTCATCCGCAGCCCCTAATCATGAGCAGACGCGGTCGCAGAACGACAAACACGAATGCTACCTACTTCATGATTTTCGACATTATTTACTTGAGTAATCCATTGCGATCTGTTTAAATATGTCTCTAGTAGTGCTCAGAGCCGCGTTGGCGAGCGTAGCAGGAGAAGAGGAGTGAGTGGAGTACACAGTGAGTCGTGTACCTGCTCGTGAAGTACTCGTAGTAGGACGCAGTGAGTCGCGTTGTTGAGTGAGAGTAGTGTGCACACTGTAGACACCAGGCATGGAGATATATCAGAATGCTAGTGGTGCACAGTGCGGGTTGTCTGGCTTGCTGTGAAACTGCGTCATAGTTGCTTGAAGGTCGTCAGGTTGCGTAATTGTCCATTGTCGAGGGTCACCAATGTAGTAAGAGATGACAATAGAGAGATCTCTCTCCAGGCGCGTGTTATGCCTGGGGATCGAAGTCCATCGGGATGAAGTTGAAAGGTGTATATATGTCAACTGACTGAAGAAACTTCGTTAGCGCGTCGTAGAACACTTTTAGTTGCGCTGTCTGACGCTGGTGGTGCTAGCGAGGTAGCGAGTTCGTTGATATAAGTTTGCCGTTAGATGTCGCTAGGTCGCCACAATAGGTTTGCGTTTGACCCCAGTCTCACCTGATGTTAAGTGACGACGAGGTCAAAGGTGGTACACGCTTACCCAGAAAATGCCTATTCACTCTTGCCTTGAACACGCCAAGGTTAAATTAAATGATTCCAGGAATACAGAGGCAGTAAGCCGCTGACTGAGCCATTGGGTATTCTATTACATTCGGATGGAAGCGCTCCCGGCGTCTAGAAGACCGATGTGAGAAAATGGAGGGTGGGATGAGGTCATTTAGTTCCTGGGCACATTCTCTATAATACACCTTGCAAAATACCGAGAGACAAGCGACTTTACGCAGATGCTCCAAACTCTGAAGCTAGGTAAAGTCCGTTCCTATTCAGACTGCCAATGACAATAACAAGTATACGAGTACCTGGCTGTAATTGTCTTTAGATAGAGGATGACAGTAATTAGAATAATATTACCTCTAACTAGTTTATTAAAAAAGGTTGAATATATATTCATCATCATCGTCGTATTATGATGCTGGGTGCGACAGAGACGAAAACTTCAGTTATCAATCAAATCTAACAAACCTCACTACATTTTCAACGTCAGAAATAGTTCGAAAAAAAATATATCTTTATGACAAGACTCTGTCAGTGTAATGGTGTTTTCTGCGAATGTGCTTTTCATCAAAAAATAAAATATTAAATAGAGATTACAACCTTAAAATGGACACGAAGACAATGATAAAGTGTATAAATAAATAATATAACTAGGCTCAACCTTCAAAAGTATGCGAATATGAAGTTATAAGAGTAAATTGATTTGTTTATAAGAGTGACGGAACGAATAGGAACAGACTTTATTGGCGAGTGAGTCGTCACCGATGAGTCTCCTAGCTCGCCGGTCCACCGAGTTCAATGCGTCCAGCTGGATATTTGGCAGAGCCATCCCACAGGTAGCAGATGTACTCCATACACGAACGAACTTGTGCTTGATATAAGTAAGTGGAGCAACTGTTCCGCTGTGAAGTACCGCCGAACCTTAAAGAGGATGCCAAGTTTAGTTTTGGCTTATGAATGTTAGTTTATGAAAATGGTCTATTTAAATAAAACTTTTTTTAAGTAGTGAGTATTCGTTTGTTTTTATTTTAAGTATGTGTCTATTTAAATCTAAGTTATTTTTTTTACTCGCGTACTATAAACCGCTAATATTGATATCGTTAATTCTATCAGAATACCACCTATAGCGTAAACGAAGCTTCAAAACAATTCTATAATAAGCGTAGCCATGGTAATAACAATGCTATAATAATTATTAGAGCATTGTTATTACCATGGTTACGGTCATTCCGTATATCAGTATTGGCGTTTAGTGAACACTTGACGTCTTAATTTGTATGATAAACTGTTTAAAATATTTTAATACCAACTGAAATTACGTGTTTCAAAAACAAAATTAATTTTTTGGCTAAGTATGTGTTTAAAATTTCATTTTTATTAAATTACTAAAAATAGATGATTAATATCCATAGATTTGTTATTTGGTTACCATGGTTACGTTCAATATGGATGTCAACAAAATGGCGTTTCGTTTGGAATTCCAACTTGTACAAAACTTGTATGATAAATTGTCAGAACTAACTGTTTTAGTAACTATTAAAATTTGCATGAAATTTTTAAATACTTAACAACAATATTCACACACTATTAACGCCAATCGGAATAATGAAAATTACTTTGCCGACAAGTAATTTGTTAGCAGAAAAATCGAGGAAAGTATACAAGAAAAGTTAGCGATTGTTTATTTTTGACATTATCATTTTAAGCTTGTAGGAAAAGTAATGTATGCAACGGTACATAATTAGCTCTTAAGGTACTCGTGCCTGTAATTAGAGCGCTCGCAAGCTCGCGCTCTAACCTCGGCGCTCGTACTCGTACCATAAGAACCTTCATTATGTACCAGTTACATAAATAACTATTAATAAAACTATATGGAATTTTAATTATTGGGATTTTTCTATGTGTATTCTAACTGCACTGAACTGCAAGATGCCCAAAAATTGCCAATTATCTCTCTTATATCTCCGTAAAAAAAGCGCGTAGGTATACTGCTGTGATAACAAAGAAGGCAGCTAACTACGTAGTAATAGTTTAAGAATTTTGAATTTAATGATGTTATTAATAGAGTATAGAATGGTTTGACTACTACAGTGCAGTTAGCAGCCTGATTTGGTATTACGTACAGAACAGCTCCACTGGGGTCCTAGTGAAAAAGGGTATACCTAACTCGACTTAACTCGTACTAAAAAAGGGTATATACATAAACGAAGTATACAAGACTTAAACCCTTTTTCACTTGATCTTCAGGATAGTTATACCATTTTTCACTAAGACCCTTAGGAATTCAGTTGACATATTCTGCTAATAACTCCAATCTCCAATGGTTTCTTTTTTCGAAATCCACCTTTTTAGTGTTAGAAAAGCACTTTCTACTACACAATACTCTATAATGTGTCCAAATGCACATTTTTGGGGTAAAATCTGGATCCTATTACTAAGACTCCACTGTCCGTCTGTCTGTCTGTCACCAGGCTGTATCTCATGAACCGTAATAGCGAGACAGTTAAAATTTTCACAAATGATTTATTGCTGTTGCCCCTATAACAACAAATGCTAAAAACAGTATAAAATAAATATTTAAGTCTGGCTCCCATACAAAAAACGCGATTTTTTACCGTTTTTTGCTCGATAATGGAACCCTTCGTGCGCGAGTCCAACTCGCACTTGGCCGGTTTTTTAAAATATCGTGAAAAAGTCAAATCAAAATTGGAAATAAACGTTGGATTTACTGTATGCTTGTTCTAAGCTTTGTAACATTTCTAATTAAAAGAACTTCTATTCAATCGTAATTTGCTTCATTCTTTTTTGCTAAAAGTTTTGTGAAAATTATTTCACCTTTATATCGAAGCCGAGCATTTATTGAATTCTAGCAAATAGTTTTAACGATATTGTTCGTAATATTATTTTAAAGTAAATGTGCAGTATTTTAAGTACTTTAGCATGCAGTAGAGGTTGCAACTCATTTAACTGACTTATATGTAGCTTACAAACTTATAAAATAATGAAATCGAATCCTGCGGGCCTAGTATGGTGCCTAGTGTGACAAAAATGTGGATAAGACATCCGTCAATTTCTGTCACGTATCTAAGTAGTACGAGGGTGACGGATGCTTTATCCACATTTTGTCACACGATAAACGCAACCATACTAGGCCCCCAGCGCGCCTATTATGGTCGTGTTTATCGTGTGGATAAACATCTGTCACTTTCTGACCAATAAGTAAGTGCGAGAGTGGCGGATGCTTTATCCACCGCGATAAGGGCGACCATAATACAGGCCCAGGAATACAATTTGAACCTATTTCTAATCGTCGGATTGACTTGGGTATATACTTATGCAATTTCGATGACAACACAACAATATGGTGGCCATTGGAAATCTTCAATGGCTTATCGAAGATCCGTCGAGTTTGAACTCATTTGATAATGAGTTTATAATAGGTTTAGCAGCACAGTCAGCAATAAAGCATGTCATAATTATTATTTTTTACCAAATTCGTTTTTTAGATTCTTGGTTACTCCAAAATATAATTAAAAAAGCACTAATAACAAATAGCAAGCTTTAATTGATACCTCATTTGTCATAGTTCGTCGACTTTTATTATTTTTATTTTTTACAGTTAAACTTTGATTACTGACATATCTTTAGTGACACTTGATTAAGATTAAGACACATCGATTGACATAAGAATCATCAAAATCGGTCCACGCGTTTAGTTTCTAGAGCGCCGGAAAGGAATGAACATACATACAAACATTATGTATATATACGCTGATAAACACAATAACGCTCAAATCTGTCGCTAACCATCATACTAATCAGCAAGCTGCCATAATACCGCTTCCCGGGATACCGATCTACATTTCATAACTTGGCGACAAACACAATTACCCCGCAGTCTGTAGCCTCGATTGTAATCAGTTTATTAGGTTAGAGTAACAATTCTGGGACTGAAAACGTAACGCACCGCGTAACGTTACAGCGACAAATTTTCTTGCCGTTTTCAGTTGAAGAGGTCTGATTCATTAGATATGATAAATGTCTGGTATTTGTCTGTTTACTTTGAATTATATAAAATGAAGATATATTTAAGTACTTTACCGATCTGTGGGTGAGTCTCCTTTTTACCCACACGACATTTTGTCTCCTGCGTTACGATACGATTCTCTTTCATATCAATATTACTTTGTAGTAATCTTAATTTCTTTATCTTTACATAGTGTAAAACAAAGTCGCTTTATAATACGAAATTATAAAAACACGATAGCTTTATTCTTAAAAAAATCTAAGACCTAAAAGTGACTTTTTCCTGACAAGAAACTCTTTGGTTATTTGTAAGATAAATCAACTTCCTAAAAGACGATAAATCAATTGAAATATATTTTACTAAACTTTCGGAGTATCTTTCTTGAGAAGAATATTTTAATTAAAAAAGGAATTCACTCTCTTCCGGCTGTGGAGTTTGAAAGTTAAACTATTTTCGATTGGACTAAAATGTAAAAGATATTTTAATACCTGCTTTTGTTTGCCTTAAGCAATATTCTTTTATTTGACCTTTCTCTAAACCTTTTAGAACAAAAAAGTACAATGATTTTGCTGAAAATATCGGAAAATGACAATAAATGTATTTTGCTGATTGGTCGCCGTTGACGAAGCATGTTGCCGATTACTTTATGTACATTGTTGACGAAGCATGTTGCTGATTAACTATTGTAAACTCTTGACGAAGCATGTTGCTGATGATTCTTGATACATATTTGATAAAGTAATAAAAAAAAATTAATGTCTCGGTAAGTTAGTCTTGTAAGTACTTGTACATGCCTGAGGTTAGCAGAAGGAGACTACTGTTAAGAAATGAAATGAAATAAGAAAAAACGTTTACCAATTATTATTATTTTATGTGAAAAAGGAGGCAGGCGAGCAAGCGAGTCACCTGATGGTAAGTGACCATCGCGACCCATAAACAACCGCCCCGCAACACCGGGGGAAGCGCAGGTGCGTGGCCTTTGGAATTTGGGGTTTTTGTGACATGACTATGCAGTTCATTATACGGCGAGCGTAAAGGACAGAGCTATAGCAGTTATATAGCTTTGTCCGAAGAGGACAGCGTAAACGGAACTGTATAGCTATATCATAATAACCCCCCTTGGGCTTCCTTTTACACGTTGTTAATATGTGGTGAATCTGGGTATCTATTATTTTATCGAAATGCTTTTCAACGAACGTATCATTACGCAGAATTTTCATGTCATCGAAAGGCATTTATCGCCGCATGAGTCTCAATTAATGTTTAAATCATCCTGAAAACATTATGGTTTCAGCAGAAAATAGCGTACCATGAAATGAAACGCTAAATGATGAAGTGAGATTCCATAAAATGATCTGTGAATCTACCAGCGCTTTGGACAAGATCAACATTGCAAAGCAAAGCCGCCGCGAGAAACTGCAGAAAAAGGTCAACTACACATAACAGTAGGTACCTAAAGAACACCACAAGGTACAGTGCAACTATTTTCTTAATAGCAATCGGCAATCTTCGTTTTTCTATGACACACGAGTGACAAATATACAGTCAGTCACGAGTGCAAGCGTGATAGCGATAGCCAGCCGAAAGCTATTAAGAAGCTGGGAAAACGGATTAAATAATTACGAATTTGTGGCTCTTGCAGTGGAGACCATGGGACCTTGGTCAGCTGATATAAAAAGCTTTATTAAGGCCCTGTCCTCCCGGCTCATAGACTCCTCCGGAGATCCTAGAGCTGGTGCTTACCTCTCCCAAAGGATTGGGCTAGCTATCCCGAGAGGTAATGCAGCCAGTGTTATAGGGACCATGCCGCGAGCGGACCTGCTAGAGGGGGTGTTCTTTTTATAGTGGTGATTATTATTTATATCTTTAATATTTGAGTAGCTTAAATTAATTTTAATTGAAATACGTTTAGCTTTAACTTTTAATTGTATTAATGTTGAATTTTGTACTTAGTTTGTTGTAATATAAAAAACACATTTTTAATAAAACGTCTGTGTAAGCATGTCAAGTGTCTGAAAAAATGTGAAAATCTGTGAATATTCCCTATTGACACTACCATTATGACGTCAACATTCCTTAGAATAATCAACTAAGTATATTCTGCCCGCCTACGGAAAAAAGGCACATCTACTACGTGAATTGTATTGCACTTCCAACCTTATCATAACTCATGAGAGTATAATAAACTTCTATGAATTAATTGCACTTGTGCCTCTCATAGGAGGGCAGCATAGCAAATAAATATATCATCGTTTTCCCTAAAATTAGTAGCTATCAGAAATATGCCAAAACAAACAACAACCCAAAACATTATATTCTCAATTGGGATACGCGTAGCCCAACAATAGCCCGTTCTCCAAAACGATGAGTCAAATATTTGCCTGTCTCTCAACCTGCGTCATTCGGCATACCTTTCATAAGGGCCTTTGTCGAGATAATTAATTTACTCGCACCATTGTTAGGAGAAACGAACGTGGAACAAATAAAGCAGGTGTCAAGCTGAGTTTGAACTTGTTTGTAAAGGTTTTTTTAGGGTTCCGAAGTCAAACTAGGAACCCTTTTAGTTTCGCCATGTCCAAGAGATTATTGGTACTAAAAAGTAAGTAGTCTTTACCAAAAAAAATCGCGTAGTTATAAGTCAAAGTCAAAAGTTTATTTGCCAGAATTGTGGTACATGGTTGGTAGAAAATTACAGAACATTATGGAACAGCACAATTCACTATTAAGCAGGCATACAAAATATATTTTTTACACACGAATACATCATTATACACGAATAAATTATTTAAATTTAAAGCAATTCATACATTATTACAATTAATTTGAAATATATTAGTCCATATTATCATTCAATAGTTTTCTTACAACATTATCTATAATTATCACGAAGTCATAAATTCATTGATAGTCTAAAAACATTTTTCTTCAAGCCATTGTTTTCAATTTTATTAAAAATCATTTACAAGGTAAGACTCTCAATTCTGAAGGAATATTATTATAAAATTATCCTGACATTTTAAAACAATTTCTATTATGTAGTGCTGATTTTGAGACAGGTAATTTAACACGAAGCAAGTCTTTCCACCGTAAAATTGGATTCTGAACCGGTACTAAACACCTCCGGGTTACTTTTTACAAATTTTGAATAGGTACATTTCGATTACGCCGATTAATTAAAGTTACAAGTGACAAGGGGTCCATACAAGAAACGTTTTTCGGTGTGGTAAGGAACCCTTCGTGGGCGAGTCCGACTCGCACTTGTCTGGTTTTATTTTAAACAATTGTGGTTAATTGGGATATTTGTTTTTTTTTTTTAAAGCACACGGTCGCAGAACTTGGCGTAAGTATTAAAGCACGAGAAAACTTCCTAAATACCAGTCTGTGGTCCTAGTATGTTTGCGTTTATCGCGTGATAAGATGTGGATAAAGAATCCGTCACCGTCGTGCTCAAAAGTGTCAGAAAGTGACGGATGTCTTATACACAATTTGTCACGCGATAAACGCAGCCATATTACGCCCCCTGAAGTATATTTTTATAATTAAAAAATTGTATAGATAAGGAGTTAAAAAGGTTGTAATGATACTGGAAAAGAAGACCCTGTAACACACCTCCGGCTTCTATCCTGACTAGAAATAGAAACTGATATCTACAGTTTGGCTGTTCTAAGAGGACCGATTTGACAGCTGTCAACTCAGTACAAAATATGTGTTTGAGGTTATTTTTTATACTGCGTTGACAGCTGTCAAATCGGCCCTCTTAGAACGACCAAACTGTAATCCTCAATAACGTTTTGCGGACTTCGCTTTACTATGAAAATATTTAAACATGGGAGCCCGTTTTTTTTATCAATGTCTTTTTTAAGTATCTAATTATTGGAAGTTATAATGTTTATATCAGTAGAACCGTGAAACTTTCAGGATTCCCTAAATGGGCGTTTCTTTAAAAGTTTGTACCTAGTTAAGGACTAAAATTAAGAAAAGTTAACTTTTCCGCTGAGTTACGAAAATTAGTCGTACATTTATATACTACCTCTCAACGCCAATTAGCAGTATCTCTAATTCATAAATGAAATAGATTCAATCCTCACCCGTTAGTAATATGCTTGCACTTGCTGCAGGAGTTTTGTCTGAGTTACCACCATTTGTCCTATAACAAGTATAGCTAATTTTCGAAACTCAGCGGAAATTTTAACGTTTCTTAATTTTAGTCCTTAACTAGGTACAAACTTTTAAAGAAACGCCCAAATAAAGAACGTGAAAGGCTAGGTGCGGTTAGTTTTAATTTATAAAAATCCTGACAAAAGATCAGTTTCTTACTAAAATACGTTATGACTTGCGATCATTATGACTAAAAATATTTACAGCAGACAATATACAGCCCATTCTTATTATAATAATGGCAATATAACGCTATCCTACAAACGGTAAACGTCACGAGTAATGAACGAGTCTACTGATATTAGGTAATATTAAGTAATAAAGTGTTTCCGAGTGTCGTATAGTCAAACTACAAACGGATCCCAGATAATACGTGTTTCCAGAACTAGCTTATACGACGGAAATAGTTAATGTCTTTCTGGGTACTCGAACAGGCAAAGTTGAGAGTAACACTTATTTTAAACTTATACTACCTGTTACTTAAAGTAACAGGTATTTCAAAGTAAATATTGAGTATTGTTATAGAGTAAGAGTATAAACTGGTACTGGAAATGGTAAAGTAGACATTTTTAATGCTACTTGTATGTAAGAAGAGTAATTAATATTTTAAGAGTCGCTTATAAAATAATCCTGAGCTTAACTGCATTCCAATAAAACGGTGTTTTTTTTTTAAAAGGTTAAAAAAGTTATGTAGTATGTTTGTAGGTCGGATTTGTTTATACTTTTTCACTACTCAGGTCTACCAGATTGTAAAACGTATTTTGTGGGTTAGGTACCTGGGGCTGTATTCTGACGAGAAACCCACGTTTTTTTTTATATGTAATCATGTTGTCAACTTTATGATAGGTCTTATTTACTTGACAGTACCGGCGGGCGAGTTAAAACAATACGATAACGTTAACAAAAGCAATATGGTTCCACCAAGTAGAATGAGATAATCTAAATAAGTTGACCCGAAAACAGACATATTAAAGGTAAAAAACTGGTTAATTTTTAAGGTAATAGCGACAAAACGACGTGGACAAAGTCACGGGTGGCTGCTTGTTTAAACAACTACATAACATCTACATTAACGACGCGCTGGCCTAGTTGGTTGTGACCCTGCCTACGAAGCTAGAGTATCTGGGTTCAAATCCCGGTAAGGGCAGGTATTTGTGTGATGAGTGCGAATATTTGTTCCCGAGTCATGGATGTTTTCTATGTATTTAAGTATATATTTCTCTATATAAGTATTTATATCGTTCTCTAGTACTCATAGTACAAGCTTAGAGCTTAGTTTGGGACTAGGTCAATAGGGTATTTGCCTATATTTTTATTAGTATTTAAATTGCAGCTTTTTTACCATCCGAATAGCCTAGTATAAACAGTTTTTTAATATCTTTAAGAATAAGAAAGATATAAATGTTTGAAACTTGCTTTTAGACAGAGAGGAAAATACAGTAATATGACGTCATATTACTCAAACACCATATGAATTACACGCAAAACATCGTTTCGTGAGAAAGAGATAGACCAAAAACTTTAAAAGGCTATAACTTTTTTATTTTATTACTAATTTCAAATTTGATTTTGAATTATTCTATCATACTACGTATATTTATATATTATCCGAATTAATATATGAAGTTTAATATCAGGCAAATACCCTATTGGTGTGACATCGTCCTGATATTTATTTATTAATCTAAACGATTGAATTGCTTCATAACAATGTCAACCGAGATTCCTTTTCAAATTAATTGTTTGTTTATGCAAAATATACCACAAATACAGGAAGCAAATCCACGACACGCTTTCTCTTACAACCGTACAAATGTATGTATGTATGTATGAACAAACACCATTACGTTTCATGTAACGTAAGAATGGTTTTTGCGCGTCGGCATTTTGTGCGTTTTTGCGTCATTATGTTGTGCTCCTTTTTTACCTTTTCCTGTTATTTATTGTTGCCTCGCTGGTTGTTTCGAAATAAATTCGATACTTCATTGGTATTCTTTTTCATACACATGTGCCTAATACAATTTAAGAGCATTAGAGAAAGCTTTCTCAGATGTGGTTGAAAATGAGGGCTTTTCTTTTAAAAAGGAAAAAAAACGAGAAATGCCTCATTTTCTTCGTAGTCGTGGAATAATGATGCGTTCCTATATTCAAAACCGTAGATAGAGTTGTGATGTCTCGTTAAAATTTGACATTTGCTACGTACAAAATGTGTCAAATTTTAACGATAACGTATCAACTCACGGTTTTGAATATGGGAACGCACCATTAATGTATTATTATTCAAATACAATATGTACAAAAGTGAACATATACCTTTAAAGATCTCTTCCAACTAACCTTTGGGTGATTGAGGCAAAGAAAAAAGTGGCAACGAGTAAACTTAAGTACAACAAAAATTTGCAGAAACTACGTGAATTAAATTAAAGACTTAAAAAAATGAATAAGTATACATATACAGAAGGTGGCCATCAGGTGGCATGAATGCTCGCGTGCCTTCTCCTTGCCATAAAAAATGAATATAAATAATAATATACTAGACCATATAATAATATAAAGTATACTTATAAACACACGTGTGTATAATATGTGTAAATAATAATTAAAATATAATAATCGAAAACACAGTACACAATTATAGTGAGTCAAACTAGTATGTCCTCAAATCCGCTTCACTACCGCGAGGACACACTCCGTGCTGACCTTGTTACAACAATTGTTTACTTTTATTTATGTTTATTTGTGTGTCTTCTATGTAGTTTTTTTATTCTATCTAAATGGAGCAGTGCACCCTTCGCCTTAAGTCCATGGAATTTGTACATTTTGCCTTGCATAAAATCGGGTAGTTCTGATTTTTTTATATGTTCTATGTGATGAAGTGGTTATGGCAAATCCAAGTTTTCGATCTCGGAAACCCTCGGGATCATTGTCAAATTTTTGAAAAACGATTAAGTATTCAGACTTTTTTCAGTTTCTACCAATTTTTACCAACAGGGACCTATTTTACGGCAAATATCACTACGTACACTTTAAAGAAGACTAGATTTTCAACAAAACAGGTTAAAGTAAGAAGGCGATAATCCAAATAGTTTGTAAGATACAGTTCTTCAAAACTTTGCAAAAGGGTCTAGCAGGCTAAGCTAACAAGATTGGCCCCCCACGAAGGATTTGGTTATACTTGTAGTTGGAGTAGTGGCAGGACCTAAGAACACTATGCTTAATATCAGCCTTCGATTTTCGTTTGTTTCCGATTTATTCACGTAAATGTAAAAAAATCATGGTAATTTTTAAACTGTTATTTTTATCTAAACCGTGCAAGCGAGAGTAACCAAATAAAATCACTATTGATGAAAATAGAATGGATTTAATAATGCATATTTTTACAGACGTTCTTGTCCTTAAACATAGATGAAAAGAAAACTTTTTTGTTTTTCACTTAATTTTAACCTACCAAAAAAATTACGTAGACTAGCCACTATTGTCAAATACGTATAAATATAAAAAATAATCAAATATCTTGGTGCGTCATGTCAAAAACGGACGAAAGTGTCGAAAGAATCTTGCATTCTGAGTTTATCCAGAGAGTTCAAATGTACAGTTTTGTATTTTTGTTGTTATTATATACTTACCTTATACATAAAAGTTAAAACAAAACACATCTTCAGTAGAAAAAATGTTGAACAGACTACTAACAACCACTAAACTCAAATTTTTGCTAACATTTGAATAGCTGTATTTTAGAAACTATTTGGTCTAACGCAACCAAATTACTTTTATTTTGTTGCAAATTTAGTCTTCTTTAAAGTGTTTATATTGAATTTTACTGTGACAATGGTCGTTGGTGCCAAAAAATGGCAAACACTGAAAAAAGAACGAACATTTCATGGTTTTTCAAGAATTTCACAATGATCCGGAGGGTTTTCGAGATCGAAAAATTGGATTCGTCATTACCACTTCACTGCAGGTAACATATAAAAAAATCAGAACTACCCGATTTGATGCAAGGCAACCCCCCTTTTAGGGCACGATTTCCATGTATATGTATAAAGCCAATAGTAAACGACGTGCTTAAGCAGGCATATTTTGATTATTTTCATTCCTATTATCAGGGTGATGGAAACAGTAATGGACAAGGCACCAATAATAGACAATTGGTTCTTATTTTACAGGAGATAAGGGTTATTCATTTGTTTTGCAACAATCAATTTTGGACCGTATGAAATTTGAATTAAGAGTGAAGTGTCCATTACTGCTGCCCTTAAAGTGTCCAACACTGGTGCTATCACCAATAGGGTAGGATTACGAAAAAAATTCATGTCATCGAAAGGTGGTATCTAGTCTAAACTTACTTAATCTATGTAATTATTTTTAAGGCACTGGGAAACTCATGGTTTTAGCAGAAAATAGCTTTCGATGAAATAAAATTCGATGGGTTACCGACTAAAACGTTGTGCTACTTTTGAGTTCGACCGTACACAGAGTTCCTAAAATAAATATATCCTTGAGTAAACCCTGGCAGCTTTACTTAGCTAGTTTACATCTAACCTGGCTGCCCAGTTGCCTGCAGGCAAGCCACAGTTTAATTTTAGTCGCCGAAGTTTTTACCTATTTCTGAGAGCGTCTGCACTGGGTCCTATCTTTTAAGTCATGCTCTAAAAATATCCATTATATTATTAAGCGATTTTTACCATGTCTACAGATTCCCATTTTTACAGATTTTCGATTCAACAGAATCCCATGTCTACACATTCCCATTTCTATAGATTTCCGGTTTATCAAAATCCCATGTTTACTGATTTCTGATTCTACAGGCACCAAATATTAACCGGCGAGTTAAAATTGTTCCGTTAAAGCGTAAAAACTACTTCGCTTACTCGATAATTTTTTTTACGACTGCCCAAAAAAAAGGAGTGTAATGTTTTCAGTATGTATGATTCCTTACTCCTAAACGCCTGAGCCGATTTAGATGTGTGTGGTATCGTTAGAATCCTTTCACCATCCCGGGTAACATAGGATACCTAATCTGTTAAAATTGAAATAACAACAATGGCAAAATGTCCATTATTAACATAGGTAGCTATATCGACAACAATATAAATAGGCAATCGGGCTTTTAAAGCTTGCTTTTCATTTAGTTATTAACCCCAGTCTAATAAAAAGAGAATAAGAACTTTTCCAAAACATCTATAACAGTTTTTAATTGATCGTTGCTTTACAATGTATAAAATAGTCTTCTGTGAATGAGATCGTAGTTCTATAACTAACACACACACACACTTTTAGCTGGCAAGCACCAGTAATGGACACTCTTAATTCAAATTTCATACGGTTGTAAATTGATTGTTGCAAAACAAATGAATAACCCTTATCTTCTGTTAAATAAGAATCAAGTGTCCATGATTGGGTTCTTGTCCATTACTGGTTCCACCACCCTACTTCATTAATTACACGTGTAAATGCGTTTTTATGGACTATCGCGCTGATGGTCTGCCAATACTTTTTCCCTACTCATATCTACACCAGACTTATTTATGTCTAACATATTTACTCCAGCTGTTGCCATTCCTACGCACTGATCTCGTTTCTTTGCTATTTTTATGAAAGCCTACCTTTCATTCGGACGGAGAAGAAAATCATCCGTAGAGTTTTCATATTTCTATTCTTAGCATGGCAGCTCTGCTAAAGAGTTGAGAGACTACAAGATCGTAAGGATCCCATAGGATATGTACCCAAGATAAGCTTTTACTTTTGTCGGATTACAAAAAAACCCTCTCTCTCCATTTAGTGGCCAGTACCAACCCTCATGTCACAAAGACAAATAATTCGACATTAAATGCAGTTATACTTACAACTTTTTGCACGCCAGCCAAGATTGAAATTACACTAAATCCCGGTCTCGAGTTGTTACTTTTTACTTTTAAACTGTTTCCGATCACAAGATAATAGAAAATGTTAGTAATAAGTCTGTATTCGAAAAATACGTGTGAAACATAAAAGAAACAGTGAATAAGCCTTCACTCAGGCCGTTTACGAGTAATATTTTTTTATGTTAGAAATACAAGTTTATTGCGGCGGAATTCGCGCCATCGGCATTGCACGAAACGTGCCAAGTGTAGGCAATATAGTGGCATTATCACTTTATTGTCGCTTCAGATAACGGCTTTCAGAATACCTCAGTTGAAATGTAATAATGTCTGTTTATATCACGTTCGTTTTTATTGTTACTAGTAACTTTTTACCTAGCCTAAACGAGTGTTGGGAAAAGGCTTCCCTCCCTTTTGTTTCCATGGTGGCCATATGGTGTCTTTTCAGGCAAGTTGCTGATGGATAATTATCCTGATAGATAAAAATATATGATATAAACTGTCATGTAGAAATATAAATATACAAATGTACCATAATCACAAATATAATTTTCTCAAAAATGATACGTAAAGTCGCCATTACATAATTAAAAGTCACCAGAAAGTTAAGAATACTGAACAATGATCAAAAGTCTCCAGTAAGTAGAGAGGTTTTGAATTCGGAATGAAAAAGTGTCCAGTAAGTAAATATGAAATTCCATAACATATCATGTTATTTGAATTTGGAACTATCGGTACACACCTGTGACAGCCTTCAAAAAGACTACAGAGGTAAGCAAGAAAAGGTCACACTAGGACTCCATTAGGATTTCTGCAAAGAGCACCATTATTTAAAAAAAAAACAAATTGAATTGCTTTTTATTTATAACTAGGTACATGAAAAGCTGAATAATCAGCTCTAGTTGACAGTTTGATACTAGAAGATAAAGTTAATAAATAAAAAAGTGAGCGTAAAACAATTACCCACAAAAATAAATGTTTTAAAAAACAAAAAACCGCCTTCATAAACGCAAAAAATAACTTCTTTAAAATTGTAGGCACCTAATAGGTTAGTCCAACTGATGTCGGCTTTTTGTTGAAAATTTGAAAATGTTGTAGTCGCCGACTTTAGTTGGACTAACCTAGTAGGTGCCTACAATTTTAAAGAAGTTATTGTTTGCGTTTTTGAAGGCGGTTTTTATACATACGAGTCCAGGATGGCTCTTAATGGTCGAAGCATGTATAGTGTTTTTCTCAAAAATAGAACAAGTAGAATGATTAAAAAAAAAGTTGTAAATATTGATGACCACATGTACATAACCCTCAGGGCGCTAGTCCGACTCGCGCTTAGCCGTTTTTTTAATTAATTTAAACGATTCACTATAATGTAAGACCGGTCGCGATGTACTAGGCGCGCATAAAACGGACATGGTGCGTGTGACGTTCTTGTAAATAATAGAAATCGCGTGATGTCTGCTCTGAACGAGAACTGCTTTGGGTTTATGATGCCCTGGTACTTTTCGGCGACCACAACATTTTCAACAAAAAGCCGACATCAGTTGGACTAACCTATTAGGTGCCTACAATTTTAAAGAAGTAATTTTTTGCGTTTTTTGTTTTTTAAAACATTTATTTTAGTTTATACTTTTTAGTGATCATAATAGGCTGTTACGTAGTCCCACTTATTAGTTCAAATGAAACTTTAACTTATATCAAGCGCGCCGCAAGCAACGCCGCGGGAAAGTCATAGTCATATTTGAACAAGTAAATATTATTCGTTGTAGGTAGTCGCTCAACTATCTTAATCGAGATATCTTATCGCCACCCTTGAAATCGGTACCATTGAGGAGTTCCGGTGGCCATCTGTGGTCTTCATCATCCGTTCCCCTACACCAAATGATACTTTCTGAATGCAAATGCTGGACTTGTTACTAAAAATACTAAAATCGCTATATGTTTGCCTACAATATTTGAGAAGTTCCCTCAATTCCTCAATGATCCCCTCATCAGATATAGATTTGGTGACAATGGAACCACCTCGGAAGTATATTCTATCAAACCAAAAAATATTTTTTAAAATCGGTCCGCAATTGACGGAGTAATCGGTGAAAATACATTTTTAAAAAATACATAAAGTGGAACGTATAACCTCCTCCTTTTTTGAAGTCGGTTAAAAAGTACCAGGGCATCATAAACCCAAAGCAGTTCTCGTTCAGAGCAGACATCGCGCAATTTCTATTATTTACAAGAACGTCACACGCACCATGTCCGTTTTATGCGCGCCTAGTACATCGCGACCGGTCTAACATTATAGTGAATCGTTTAAATAATTTAAAACACGGCTAAGCGCGAGTCGGACTAGCGCCCTGAGGGTTATGTACATGTGGTCATCAATATTTACAACTTTTTTTTAAATCATTCTACTTGTTCTATTTTTGAGAAAAACACTATACATCCTTCGACCATTAAGAGCCATCCTGGACTTGTATGTATAAAAGGCCTCGCCTAGCGGCTCGGCCTTCTAACTCCTACTCGTCCAGGATGGCTCACTTACTGGTCTTTGCAGTAATGTACTATATTATACTTTTGAAATTTTGTTATTGAAATGTTATAAATATATTAGAATATATTGGTATTTATAAGTTTTCATGTTTAGCTTTTAAGTAGATTGCCACGTGCTTACAGGGTTGTACTAATGTATCGCAATAAATAAATGAATATTTGAATAAATAAATACATAAATCAATTATAAACAAATAAATACATAAATAAATACTTAAATAAATAAATAATCAAATGAATAAATAGTTACTATAATTAGCTTTTGTTAATTACGGATTGAGTGTTGTTGTAGACTAGCAACACTAAAAACCACGAGTTCCGAGAATCCTAAAGATCTGGATGTCCCATAGTCCCGTAATTCGTAAAAACATAAGTCGCTATTCAAGACAAATTGTTTTCAACCATAATGAAATTATTGGCAATATTGGACTTTAGTAAGATCAATTGGGGCAAATGGCCAGAAACCAAAGTATCCTTAAAAATATATGGTTTGTCGTACATGCCCCGTTGACGCACTTACCCCACCTTACCATAAATATTGCCCTCGATATAATTTACAAATTGTGAATTCGTGTTCTTATTGTCATGGCCTCTAGGAATCTTCAAAAAGCGACAGTCAGATTTGTGCTCCTCACATCCATCGGCTTTCCGCGATCTTCACCAAATCCTCGGTCCAATTTGTGGAAGGCCTACAACACCTCGCTTTAATTTATATTAATGATCTAAAATAGAGGCAGATAATATGTAGCAACTGAATTAGTAAAACGATCCCTCAATACTCTCAAGTTTAATCATCGTTACTGAGTAAACGATAATGCAGTGAATTCAAGCTTCGACTATGACAAACCTAAACACAATCAATAATCGTTCGCGTTAGAAAACTTTGCTTCTCCGTTGCCCAAAATAAACTTGAATTTTAATTAAAACATCTGTTCAAATTATGTGATACGTTCTAAAGTTTTGTGTTTAAAAAGCCGTGGACGCAAACTAGGTATTATGAAACCGCGATTATTTTGGGATTGGAATAGCTGTCTGTTTATATGCACTTTGACGTAAGTCTATGGTAAAAGTGTCACCTCCCTTTCTAATAGCGGCTACACAATATGACATGTCTTAAAACTTTTTAGGACAGAGGGCCCTGCCAAGATGCATTGCGCTAACTAGCGTTTCCATTCGTTTCGTTTTTACACCAATGGAATAGAAACGCTAGTTAGCGTAATGCATCTTGGCAGGGCCCTCAGTACCCTTACCATGAGTCCCTTGCACTCTATAAGAATACTTCCGAGGTCTGCGAGGGACAGAGCTTCCTCTCGCTAGCGAGTGCGTTAATTGTAATTCATGGTAAGGGTACAGGTGCTATATTCTCTATTCTGGCTAAATCTAAACGTTTTTTGGCATGTTATCGTATTATCAACGTTATAACAGCTCTTATTTACTTGAGAGTAATGGCGTCTGACAAAAACAATTCGATAGCAATACAAGGTGTAGAGACAAAGTAAAATTGGCCCCAGGGCCCGTATTATGGTCGCCTTTATCGCTGTGGATAGAGCTTCCGTCACTCTCGCACTTACATACTGGTCAGAAAGTGACAGATGTTTTATCTACGCTTATCTACGTCGATAAACACGACCATAATCGGCCCGCTGCATGGCTTTCCTAATCGATTGTTCATATCAACAAAAACAAAGAACACCTTTTATAAGAATGTATGGAGTTGGTAACAGAGGGCTCAGACAAGATGCACTACGCTAACTAACGTTTCTATTCGATTCGTTTTTAAACCAATCGCGTCACTGGAAGATGACGTGATACGAAAAGTCACGTGGTCTACCAGTGACGCGATTGGTTTAAAAACGTATCGAATAGAAACGTTAGTTAGCGTAGTGCGTCTTGTTTGAGCCCTCAGATAAATAAAACGAAAAAACATGGCGTCGCCATTCTTAGATTTATAATTAAGTTTTTAAAATAAATACTTTTCGATAACACACTTTACTACTTACCTACCAACTGTAGTTGCATCACTGATAAACTAACTTAATGATAAAAGACTAGTCAAACTCGTCCAAATTCTACGGAAATGCTATTGCCCTATGAGTTCCTTTAGGTCGCCTCTAAGGTCGCCTTCCGTCTACATCTTCATCATCATCATCGATATTGCCATATTTTTTATTGTCATTAGAATCACAAGTCAATCCAACAATAAGAAGTAGGTTAACCTTTTCAACGCCACAGTCGGCTCTGGCCGTCAACTAAAAGTCGTGCCACTGACGCCACGTCGGCTACAGCCGATAAGAGTTCAAGATTAAAAGAGACTTTGTTTGGTAGCAATAAGGTGTAATTTGCATAGCATAGCAAACATGTTTGGCGTGTGGGTGGCACATTTTGTATTCGACGTATGGCGTTCAAAAGGTTAAAAAGTGTTAGTTACAAGCGAATCTAATATAAGCGTGTTAAAAAGTATCATGTGTTTCTTGAAATATATAACAAAACAGATAGTAGGCAGATTTTTTTATTATTACCTTTTGATAATGGGTTTGCTCAGTGATGTGCCGTGCCCGGGAACATTGCCAAGCGTGGGAATATTGCCGAACATGTTGCTGGCAATATTGCTCGTAATGGGAATCGTTAACATATAATCATATATTCTCACAGTTACATTTTGAAACATTCTTTATTACGTATTTTACATCTATACACTATTAAATAATCAACCTATTGCAATTGCAATATCTTCATTAAAATCCTATAAGGGTTCCTATTTTCCTTTTGAGGTACGGATCCCTAAAAAGGCCTTGGCAATATTGCCGCCATTGCCGGAAAATTCCCTATGTTGCCGGCAATATTGCCGGTGGCAGTTTTCTGGGAATTTGGGAAATTGGCAACGGCACATCACTAGGTTTGCTCTATGGAAGACGAACATTTTCTCGACGATGAAGCGAGCTCAACCAAAAGATGTTTATAGTCTAGCTTTAAATAGCTTCCGATTGTTTGCACTGCTCAATGGCTTTGCGCATACTGCGTCTGATCTGGAATGAAAGAAAACAAAGGACGACGATTTTGTATAGCGATGAGAGTTCAAATACTAGCTCTAGCGCGAAACCTTTCTTTAAAGGCCTGCTTGTCTTGAATGGATAAAAAAATACAATTTAAACCACCCTTACGTTTATTACCTAAGCAAATGAGATTTAATAATACAAAATTACTGCAGAAACCGGAAAAAGGCCGCTGCGGGACGAGTATGGGTTAGCGTGACCGGGACGCAGTCAAGGCCAGTTTTCTTTGCAAGGTGGATTATATATTATTTTTCCTTACCACTGTTCAGACTCTCTTAAGGATGATAACCACCAAACGGCTCGCATCGCATCGGATCGGAAAGGATACGAACGGATGCGGCGACAGCCGATCGCGTCTGTAAAAAATATTATTGTCTCTTTATTACGTAGCCGATCGCGCGTCGCAACATAATTTCGGCTACAATCGCGTGTCGTGGAAGATGCCCGCGGTTAAGCTGCTGTGCGCGGCTTGGTAATATAGACTTTAAATACTGTGTACATGATTTAATATTATTTAAAGATTGTAAAATCCGTTCCGATCCGATGCGATGCGAGCCGTTTGGTGGAAATAATCCTTTATTCTCTAAAACCTTATCATCCAAACGCTATAAGAGATTATTTTTATCGATTACATACAGGGTGGAGACAATTATAACTGTGCTTTTTATTCCAAAAATAGGACAGTTACATAGAAAAGAAGCAAACAAACGGAACCCCGTACATACTTCAGTATAAAATTACCCTCGCGTTATAGGAAAATAACTTAAAATTTTGTGAAACATATTAACTGCTAAATGGGCGCTTTCACTCAAAAGTGTATCCAATTAAGGACTGAAATTAAGGAACTTTAACGTTGTCAGTTTTGTGATGAAAACCTACATTGACGGCCGAAATGTATGGCTAATTTTCGTCATAAAACTGACAAAGTCAAAGTTCCTTAATTTCAGTCCTTAATTGGGTACACTTTTTAGTGAAAACGCCCAAATTGCCGTTTGCTAGTTGACGAGATGAAACATGGGAAACTTTTGAGCCCATATTTAAAAAGTTTTGGAAACGGCGCATTACGAGTTAAAACGGCATTACGAGTTATTAATTTTAGTTACACTTTATCAACGGCGCTGGAAAACATTTATTAAAAGAAGCGTTGGTTTTTAGGGTTCCGAAATCAAACAAAGGAACCTTAGAGCTTCCGCACTTTAGGCCACTAGTCGCCGCCACCAAACGCGACGACTAGCGGTTCCGTCACTACACGCCGCCACCAGTGCCAGCCACCGGTGATTGGATATACCAGTAGCAGTCGCTATACCTGCCGCAAAACAAACTGGCACACTGGGTGAAAAAGGAGGTGTTTTAATTTTAACGTGTGTATCTATGTATGTGTGAGTGTGTCTGTGTATTTTAGTGTCTGTCTATGACATCGTAGCTCCCAACAGATGGACTGATTTGGACGCGGTTTTTTTATCAAGGTAAGGTCAGGTTGGGTAAGTGAAACACCAGGGCAAGGGGAACACTTTCAAATATCTCTTAAAATAATAGCTTTAATAAGGCACAGACGTGTCGGTAAAGCCGTTATTGTCATAATAGTTCTGGATTCAAAATAGAGATATCGCTGCGGTTTGCGGGTAACGTAAACAAACGGATATATGTTTCACTTGCCCCAAAATAACGTTTGTATCTTTTCTATGCAAAAACCAACTCTTTTTATTATTGCAAAGATCAAAGAGCTTAATTACTTTCGTACAAAACGTCTTTTGTATCTAAAATAACTTTTAGTGCAAGTAATGATAGACAAACACGACTGTTTCACTTGTCCCGATCGCGAGGCAAGTGAAACAGTTTTTTTAGTGCGTACAGTTTCTTGTATATGCCTGTTATAAAGGCATCTAGAGTAATATTTTGTTAATTTTATATATCTTCTTAATTTTACAAAGATACACCTTATATTGCTACTGTGATAGACCTAACATTTAGTAAATCCAGTAAATTTTCTTTAGAAACAAATTATGTTTCACTTACCCAACTTGACCTTAGTTAGTTTTATCGTGATTGTTTTAAAATAGGTTTCATGAAAATCAGTTAAGCCGTTAAGGAAACTTCAGCTCTGTAAGGGTTGCCATTTTATCGGGGTTTTTGCGGTGAATAGGCAGTGATGGTACACAACAGTTCCGTTTATTAACTGACTTCAAATAGATCCAGAGAGCTTATTGCCTACCGCATTCGCTATCGCAATCGTTTTCATTTTGACAATCCGAAGGCGAGTATGCATATAAAACGAAAACAATTTGTTCCACTTTGAAACTTTGAAGCCGATTGCGATTGCGAGTGAGTTAGGCAATAGCGACGCTGATATATATGAGCATATTTTTTTATCGTCGTTCATTTTTGTCTGTAAAAAGCCCGAAGCGAACACGCTTCGTTTGTTTTTTTTTTTATTTTGTTCATTTCGTTATCAGTATTGGTTTTAATATCTACAGTAAATAACTTCAGCATTCTGAGTTATAAAAAAAGTAGGGTATAAAGAAGAGTAGCAACATTTTCAAAAACAAAACCATATTGTCTCTATCCATTTGACATTGCATACATACGTATTTAAGGCCCGATTAAATACGTGTGTATGTTTAAACAATAATTTCCCTCGACTAGAACATAAAATAGCCAAACTTAAGTGGCAGTGGGCGGGGCACATTGCTCGCAGGACTGATGGCCGATGGGGTCAGAAGGTTCTTGAGTGGCGCCCGCGGACCGGGAGAAGAGCTGTAGGTAGGCCTCCAACAAGATGGAATGACGACCTTGTAAAGATCGCGGGAACGCGGTGGATGCGAAAAGCACAAGACGGGTCTGAGTGGAGAGCCTTGGGGGAGGCCTATGTCCAGCAGTGGACGTCTTTCTGCTGACATGATGATGATGATGAGAACATAAAATATTGTTAGTCAAAATTTACCTTATTATTAGATATTTATTAAATTTTCTGTAAATAAGGTTTTTTATAACAAATATTCAAATATAAAAGTAAAATAACAATACTAATACAAAAAATAAACATTATAAAAAACCTAACCTACGAGTGCCGCCGGCAGCGGGGCAGGGCTCAAGCTACCGGTGGTTAGGGCTGCAGAGAGAGGAACCTCCTCACAATGCGTGCCGTGTCAATTATTATTATTGTTAGTAAATACAATCTCGTAATTAAATATATTGATAATGTAGCCACATTGTTCCATACGATGTGGCCACCACTGGTTGTTTATTTTAATATTAACTTTGATCACTGTAAAGTACACATTTTCATCGGAATAAATTATGAAAACTTTGACGTTTTGTATTAAGTAAATATCCAAATGACTTAAATAAGCCAGCAGGACCAACTCCATACTAATATTATAAATGTGAAAGTAACTTTATCTGTTTGTTACGCTATCACGGCTTAGCCGCAGAACCGATCTCGATGAAATTAGTTGTAGAGATAGCTTGCTGAGAAAGGACGTATAGGCTACTCCTTACCTATAATGGCGTTAACCGACGCGCACGGAGTCGCGGGCAACAGCTAGTTTTCAAATATTTTCCTATTTATTTCATAACATCACTTTTGCATTATTAACGACTGAACTACACGTGTTCAAGCGTGTACAAAGTTAGTTGCCGCAGGTAACTTATCTAGGCGGCGTCCGGCTTCTGCATAAACATGAGCTCCAGTTTAACCCACTTACAAAAACAACTTTTATGTGAACGAAGGGTTTACCAGCTAAACTAGCAGTGGTATTACGGTCACGTTTATCGCGGTGGATAAATGTGGATACGTCATCTGACACTCTCGCACTTACATAATTGTCAGAAGAAGACAGATGTTTTAACCATATTTAATGACAACGATAAACGACTATAATAGGCTCGCTAGTAGGATAATCTACAAAAACAACCTGTGTGTTTTTTTAATAGGGACAATATCACACAAATTGAACTAGTCCCAAACTAAGCTAAGGCTTGTACTATGGGCACTAGACAACGATATAAATACTTATATAGAGAAATATATACTTAAATACATAGAAAATATCCAAGACTCAGGAACAAATATTCGTGAACATCACACAAATATCTGCCCTTACTTGCCCTTATTTGAACCCAAGACCACTAGCTTCGTAGGCAGGGTCACTACCAACTAGGCCAGCGCGTCGTCACAACACAACATAATTTTTTGCATTATTAACAACTCAAGTACCTACACGTGTTCAAGCGTGTACAAAGTTCCCCATAGTTGCCGCAGGTAACTTATTTAGGCGGCATCCGGCTTCTGCATAAACATGACCTCCAGTTTAACCCACTTACAAAAACATACCTGTATGTGAACGAAAGGTTTACCCGTTAAACTAGCGGCGGTATTACGGTCACGTTTATCGCGGTGGATAGATGTGGATACATCATCTGCCACTCTCGCACTTACATACCTACTTGTCAGAAGAGGACAGATGTTTTAACCATGTTTAATCACAGCGATAAACGACTATAATAGGCTCGCTAGTAGGATAAAATTACAAAAACAACCTGTACCTATGTAAACGAAGGGTTTACACGCTAAACTAGAGCAGCCCGTATTATGGTTGCGTTTATCGCGGTGGATAGATGTGGATACGTCATCTGACACTCGCCCACTTACATACTTATCAGAAGAAGACAAAAGTTTGATCGATATTTAATCACAGCGATAAACGACTATACTCGTAATATCTTCGCTAGTAGGATAAATTACAAAAACAACCTGTATGTGAACGAAAGGTTTACTCGCTAAACTAGCGATGCCCGTATTACGGTTACCAGTCACGTTTATCACGGTGGATAAATGTGGATACATCACCTGACACTCTCGCACTTACATTCTTGTCAGAAGAAGACAGATGTTTTATCGATATTTAACACAGCGATAAAAACGACGATAATAGGCCCTCTGGCCATAAAATATTATGTCTTGAAGTCAAAACATATTATACAAGGCGTTTTAATTTTAATACATCTGAATTGAGAGATTAATTCAAGCATGGTATAGGGTATATTAAGGAGATCACAACGGGTTACTCACGTAACTAATAATGTCTGAGTCTCACGGAAGTTTTATTTAAAAAATGGTATAGGGTGTTTTCTATTTGAAACTGACTTTTGCGATCCAAAGCCAGCTCAATTAGGTGCCACAGATTATAAGAGGACTCGCTTGTTCGACTTTCCACTCAACGGATATCATAACTTTGATCTGTCTCTAAGCTATGCTGCAGCGATAGGTACTTTTACGACTTACCCACAGCTAAATGCTGTGACCCTGGTAAAACGGATATACTTAGTTTCTAATAACAAGAGTATAAATCGTAGTATACTAGACTTACACTTTATCGGTTTAACCTTGTACGGTTGGCCATATAAATAGGTGCACACTTTAGCGCTTTGTCATGTTTGAACCACTGCTCTAATTTGTCAGAGGCGTATAACAAAAATATGCAAAAGTGTGTAGCTACTGATAAGGCCAACTGTACCTCGAAGGGCTAAGATCGTAGACACCAACCGCTGAGCAATGCGGGGTAAAAACACCTACAGGCTACAAGGCTCTACAACTTTGGAACCTGAGCTTGCATCTATGCCGTAAAAATAAAACTTATAACCTAATACAATCATCACCAAGGATCGGAAAAACTACCGTCATTTTGAAAACATAACCCTGTTCTATATAGCAGAGACTTCCTTGATATTAATTAAAAATATTATTAGATATTTTATAGATTTATTATACAATAATTTATATGTACTTAGCGACAATTTTATTAATGAATGACACCGAAATGTTAATTAGAGAACACAAACACACGTACAAACAGTAAACCAATGTCAACGATTGCCCCAATGTCCTCCGTAAACTGTGAACAAACTTTTTCGACTCATAAATAGGTCCAAAAATTCACGTCGTTATGGAATAACAGGCGAAAATTAAAAAAAAAAGACATTCTTTTTGATTGGCGAAAGTGTTTTTTTCCCATAACCATTATGTTTTATTCATTAATAATATTGTTGCTGAATACATGTCATAATAAATAATGGTATAATAAATGTAAAATACCTAAAAATATTTTTAATTAACATCAGAAGGAAGTCTCTCCTGTACGGGACAGGGTTATGTTTTCAAAATGACGGGCGTTTTTCCGATCCTTGATCATCATCATCATCATACCCTCACGCCTGTCTTCCAATGGGGTAGGGGGGGCAGAACCATGGAACACCAGGTGCATCGGTCTAAACATACAACTTTCGCTTCCTGTCCATTCATCAACCTCTTCATGCACGTACGTCGGTTTCGGGTGCTTTTGATTTGACCCTTATTCAGTACCTCGCGGATCTGATCACTAAAAATTTCAATAATAAAATTCTATTAAAAAAATATTACATAACCTAGATGGAAAGTAAAACACCATGTACAGTCGATTTTTTAGTTTACTAAATTGAAATAAGGTGCTAAAATGTACTTCGACTGTATTATTAAATTTACCTATTTAATTTAAGGAATATTTCCGCAAGAGCTCTGTAATTTGTACGGAAAGTAGTGTTTATTACGCGTTTCGAATTTGACAGGACTATAATTACTATACAAGCGTATAATTTTCCATGGGTGTATAATTTTTGATACCTAATTAATGTGTACGGAAGGAAAACAGAAACGGTTTCCTTGAACCATGCAACATTTTTTTCCAAATCGTTTCAGTAAAAAAAACCTTTTATTTCTCGGAACGAGTAGAATTCTGAGTAGGTACACAATTAGCGGGTTGCGGAGAACCAACGTTTGGGCATGATTCCAAGAAAATAATTGACCAATCACAAAGTCGTTTTCTTTTCGAAATGTGATGAGGATGTATTTATTTACTTGCAATTGCCAGTTTTTTTCAAGTAGGACTTGTTTATCGTTATTTATACAGGAACAAAAAAAAACACAATAATTAAAGGCCCAGCCACACCGGTTGCGTGACGTGCACGTGCACGTGCGCGTTCGCGTTCCACTGCGTTGTATAGTATAAATTCTCATTACGACATGTCACTATACAACGCTTTCCATTGAAAGCGAACGCGCACGTGCGCGTGCACGTCACGCAACCGGTGTGGCTCGGCCTTAAGTCCATGCGATAAACTGTGTGCGACTGTGCGTGCCAAATTTCACCCAAGTTTGTCGTGTTTTAAAGACAAACAACCGGACATTCTTATAAACAATTAAATTAGTAATAAGTAGCGTTAATCGGATCAAAAATCATATTTCACAAAGATGACAACTTGACGCATTAATTTTTTAACCCAAAAATCACCATTCCGCTACTTTCATTAAAATTAAAGCCTGACAAATGTAGCTTGTATCATCAAGATTATCATCCACATTCTCACGTCCTACTTTGAAATTTACAATTTACAATGTATAAAGCACGGTTTTAAGAAACATGTTAACGCCTTAACGTCTCAAGTTAATATCTCACACTTAAATGAACGTCTTGAGGAACAAATAGTCTCGGTCGACGAAAGAGGGTAATGGGGGCAGAATGGCTCTGGAAGTAGCAATTTCCCTGTCATTAAGCTAACTACTTGCGAACTAATTATATAGTCTCAAAGCAATTGCCCCTTTTAATTATAATAATAGGCATGAAAGTTCTGTTGGTAATTTAGAAACAAATATAAATTGGTTCAGGAAATAATAATATTTTCAATCTCGCGTTTTCAATACATACTGTAGTTAAAACCAGGGGGGTTTCGATGACATACTTAAGTAGTTCAGTTAAGAGAAAGGGACAAAGATGAATAATTGCTATAGCTCTGTCTCCTTCACTCGACCTGTTAATAGTATGTCATGTAACCCCCAGGGCCCGTAATATGGTCGCCTTTATCGCGGTGGATAAAGCATCCGTCTCTCTCGCACTTACGTACTGGTTAGAAAGTGACAGATGTTTTATCAATTTTTATCCATATCGATAAACACGACCATTAAAGGCCCGCAGGTTTTAATGTGATTAAATATCACCTCGTTATTAATCCGATGTTACCGTTCGTTAGTTTTTATCGCAATAAGACATCATTCCGAAGAGTCATAATTCAAAATTGATGCGAATTCTGAAATTTCATAATTCCGAACGCAAGCATAGAAGACTGTATTTTTAGTTAAACCTAACTTAACCTATACAGCAATTAAATTATACATTTAACCGAAAATAGGTCCAACATAACATAGCTTTCAGAAAAAAACCTAAATGTTAAAATATTCCCCGTCAAGGCATATGAATTTCAAACTGATAAACGTTTTATTACGTTCAAAACTTACCATCTAATACCGCTAATACGTAATAAAAAAAGTAAGTAACATAAGTATAAGAACGTTGAAGCCATGATCTGTTTAACCCATTGCCTTTGATCTTTGCCCAGGCTTTGGCCCACGTGCCACCTCTTTTGTTTTATGATGGCACTTCACCAGGCTATTTGTAGCATCTCTTTCATTCGGTATGTCAACGTAAGATGAAAGATCAATACAGGGCGGTACTCGATAAACTGTACCTACATATTGAAAGGGATGAAATTTTAGGTTAATTTACCGGTAAAACAATTTAAAAAAAAATCGCCACTTTTTTTTTCTTAATTTTTTAAATAAATTACAGCAAAGATGTCTTTTTGTTTTCATAAAAACACGATTTTCTCAAAATTTTGTATTTATTTCACCATTTTTTTTTGCTTATTATTATTCCTCGTTTAATTATAGATCTATAAACGTTAAAAAAATAACATATCTGCAAAATTTTGAGAAAATCGTGTTTTTATGAAAACAAAATGATATTTTTGCAGTAATTTTCCACAAAAAAAGCAGTTACTCAGTTATTTTTTTTAATTGGTCTAATATTGTTATCAATTATTATAAACCTAACTAATGTCAATACTATGCATTTTGTTTTATCTTTTTTGGGCTATTAGATCAAAAGTTACAGCGTCACAAGTGTTATTATATTAGTAGTACTTTATTAAAAAGTATGACAATCTGTAAAAAAAAAACCAGTGGCTAAAAAATAAAAATAAAAATTGTTTTACCTAAAATTTAACCTAAAATTTCATCCCTTTCAATATGTACAGTTTATCGAGTACCACCCTGTATATCGCAAATATGGCCGTAAAGTTTCATATACCAAGATCGACACATACATACTATACATACATTCATGCCTTCATTCCTAGAGTGGGTAGGCAAAGCTGAAGAATTACCAACAACTCTAACACCAAGATCGAATACTGCAAAAACGCTTATATGCGTTGTTGGCAGTGAAGGCGTTGATGCATGGGTAAGTATGCAAAGTAAAAGCTGTTGGGGGTAATTCTAAAAAAAGTGGCACCGTAACCTGTCAATGAGTTTTTGAATACAAAGTATGTTAAATGTTCGTTTTACAGAAAAAGTAAAAACATTCATAGATAAGCACAGAACTTTTACATCGAGGCCAAGCCATTTTATTTATTTATTCTCCTTAATTTTGTTAAAAAAAAATGGTAGGTACTATTTTTTACTATAACCTGTCTTGTCCAAATGAGACATGTTTCCGTTTTTTAGAACTTTGAACTATTTGTGTATATTTTATTATATATATTTTAAAATATATTGCAAGAAGAATAGTATGACATTCAATTAGTTATGATATGGTTTCAAAAATATATGCTTATATATCAATATTAACACACGACAGTTTGTCCGGTGATGTTTTTACTTTAACCTGTGTGTCCGTGATAGTGTATCTCACTCACATACGGAATATAATAGGCACACCATAATCCTCGATAAACATTCGGCCAGTATGTGGCTCACCACTATACGAAACGGTTGGATACGATCTGTCATACTTTTGTGGAGATAAGTGATCAAATGCAGTAATCTGGAGTTTGTAACGGGTATGTTAACTTTATCTTGTCTCAATTATTTAATGTTAACGGTATGGGACGTAATTAACTAATCATTTGAACGTGGTATTCTGATGTATCTACTTATATTACTAAGAGTGGAACGTTCAAATTATCACCGGTTTAAGAGTAAATGTCTTGTAAATCTACTTTTAACTTTAACCTGTGCAACTTTAACCTGTAACTAGCATAGATTAGGTTAGGCACAGGTTAATGTAACTCTTGGCGGGTTAAAGAGACATATGTGCACTAATGTGCAGGTTAGTGTGACTATTGGCAAGCTAAAGTGAATAACTATTTTAAATAATTTTATTTTAATAACTTGCATATAATTTCCAGGAAAAACTTTACAGATGCTTTATCAAGCAGTACCCATTAATAGTGCTCTACCAAAGTAAATGTAGGGAATTGCTTTTTTAAAGTAATTTGTATTTTAATATAACTCTCTTTAACCTGAAAACTTCTCTCTTCTAACCTGTCTAATGAAACTTTCACCTGCATCTCAATATTTCAACAAGCCATAATTCTTATATTTTCATGTATATTCCGTTCCCTTTTCTAAATATGTAACAATTGGAACACCATGAAGCTTATTTTAAGCAAAGAAGGTAAAAAAACACAACTTTTTTTTTGGAGAAACTTTAACCTGTCCGTGCCACTTTTATTAGAATGACCCTTGGATCTTTGTTCTCCTACTTTGCAAACAACTTAGCCCAAGTTGAAAAATACTGGGTGAGTCGACTTTATATTTTCTTGTGTGTACACTTTCTTTGCAGTACATTATTTGTGAGGCAACTACAGTACCTAGATTTATTTGTGGGAATTTAAGTCTAAGTGGATGGGTATTAGAGGCAAATGAAAAAGAAAACATGTTTTTCACTAACTGAATTTTTCCAATGTGCATAATATAAATAATTTTAAACTTTAAACAATAACACCCGTATTTAGACCAGAAAAGTAGTTAGTTGAGTAAAATTTATGACTTATGTAATATATAGTAAACAACTTTCTAACCTCAAAATGAACCTTTTTTGGCTAAAACAGCTCTTTTATCGTAACTCAAGTAAACCGAGTTAACATTTTGGACATCACTTGGCCAATGTATTGTCTGTGATTGCTTTATTTTGTTTAAAATAGCTGTTTTAGCCAAAAATGGTTCATTTTGAGGTTAGAAAGTTGTTTACTATATAAGACAAGTAAGAATGAACAGACCTTATACTTAAACTCTTTTTCACTTGATCTTCAGAAGACTTATACCCATTGTACTAGGACCCCAGAATTTTAGTGGTGGTAGGACCTTGTGCGGGGTCCGTCCGGAGAGCACGTCTCTTACTTTTTAACCTACCGCCAAGCAGCAGTGTTCGCATTTATATTCCTGTGTAACACAACTGATAAGGATAAGTTCGCCTGTGTACTTTTGTGTTTCCGTCTATTTTGTTGTTTGTTATTTTCCCGTTTATACAATAAAGTATTAACATACATACATATATACAACTGGTGTAAATACTACTAGAGAGGCATTCTATCTAAGTTCTTAGTCTTGAGAATATTGTCTATGGGTTACAGACCCCTTTTACAATCCGGTGGCGAGAGCTCGTTTGCCTTCTTGCTATAAAAAAAGACGTCCCGCAGAAATGGGAACGTCTGGCAACACTACTCTTTACAGGCGGACATACGGACCGTTAAGTGATATTTTATAGGTGTACTAAGTACTTAATTGAGAGAGAGGGATATGCCTGAGGTGTGTGGGAAGTGAGCTATGGTGACTACAGTCTGTAAGCACTTAGGTGTTTCGGGTCTGTACTTCTTTCTCACTCATTCTTAATAAGAGCGTATGAAAGTAAATGAGAGAAGTACAAACCAGAAGTCTGTATTCCCGGAATCTTATGACCTTGGTGTTTACAAGGCAAGAGTGAATAGGCATTTTCTGGGTAAGCGTGTACCACCTTCGACCTCGTCGTCACTTAATATCAGGTGACACTGAGGTCAAACGCAAACCCATTATTGAAAAAATAAACACCTTCTAAGCTATTCTGCCATCCTACCGAGAAATGGCACAAGTGCAATTAATTCAAAGAAGCATATTAAACTCTCAAAGGTTATAATAAGGTTGGAAGTGCAATACAATTCTTATAGGAGATGTGCCTTTTTCCGTAGTAGGGCAGTATTGCACTGTTTATGGGGTTTATACCTTACCCCCGCACCTCATGCTTATTCCGCCTCTCAACAAAGTTGTACCATAATAGTTCCGTCTTTTATAAAACAAAAGAACGCAATGATTAGGCTGTCAGTTCGCGAAGCACGTTAATAATAACATCGTGTACATAACTGGCTCATATGAACGAGTCGAGCGGATGGCACGCTAATACGTCATTCGTATTTCGCCCTCGTAAACGTGTCCGACGTTGTCACGCGTCCAAGAAAGCCATTTGTTTCCCGAATTTCGCGTACGAATGACGGATGGCCTTACAAAATAAATCTAAGGCCTGGGAAACTAGAAGAAACCGTTTTTGGATTATACTTGGGGGGGGGGGTACCCCCTTACTAATAAAGTTGAGTAACGGTGGTATAGCTATACAATGTTTTGTCCTTATATGTCATTGTGACATTTGAATTTGACAGATAAGGACAAAACATTGTATAGCTATACCATCTTTACTCGACGTTTAACTATTAGTAAGGGGGATAGTGTTTTCTAGAGCTTCTTAGTGTTATTATGCGTAGGTGAATTACAATTAAGTAAGTTAAGAGGATTGTGAGGCGACATCAAAATCGGGTAGCTGTCAAAAAAATACAAATTTAGCTCCGGGCGGTAAACGTTTCTCACATACTAAACCAAGAAAGATTTCCACGATTTATAAAATGTTGCAATTGTTATGAAAAACTAGGTTTGTACGTTTCTGGTTGATTCCCTTTTTTCTTTTCGTATTTTCTTTCGGATTTATTTTCGGATCAAACATCCGTCACTTTTTGACACGTATATAAATACGAGAGTGACGGATGCTTTATCCACATCTTGTCATGCGATAAAGGCGACCATACTGGCCCGCAGGACGCGTTTCTTGATTGAAACATTAAACGACTAACTTTGCGTAGAACTTGGCTAACGGATTCCCTCTGAAGCTATCAACATTACTTGACCGACGGACACATATTGTACCGCCCCGGGCTTGTACTATTACTTATTCTGTGCCACGGGGTACAAGCTATCTTTACATACCTAGTTTCCCTATAAATGAACCACGGTTTAGCTAATAAAGCTTAACACGTTCACGGACAGTACCTCGAGAGACGTAAACTAAAACCCTCGTGATATGGCACTACGGCTGTGGCTGGCCACAGCCGGCTATTTCCCATAGCATTTATGGGAAGCACGGACTCTCTGCCGTTTTAGGCTTACACAAGCCGCTAGTGTTACAACAAAAACGCTCTAGAGCAACCTCAACCTCATGCAGTACCCTAAAAGGGGAACGACACGTGTTGTGACATATCCCGGCTGTGGACGTAACGGCCGTGGACGAGCTGCCACAATAGGTAAGATTTTTACTGAACGAAATTACATACAACGTAAAATGTTGTATGAGATTTATTTAGTGCCATATCATACAATTTCGAGGATGGTGCTGTGTCCGTGAACGTGTTAACAAAAGAACAGAAGGATAGGCAGAGAAACTCGCTTCAACTAAAATGTAAGATTATGTCATGTCCAAAGACCAAGATTTAATATTATTGAACAATCCGTTCTAAAAAGTATTTATAATGCCTTTCTAACTCAAAGTAATCATGATTAATTGTTTTCGCACAAAAGGAAAAATAAATTGAACGGGAATTCACGCGGCCCTCGGAAGATTTACATTTTTATTCAACGTCCAAAAGTCTTCAATGGAACTCTTTTAGCCATTTCCAAAATAACAACCTTTCCTGAACGTAATTGCTTTGATAAAATATTCAAAGTTAGTGAGGGTATACAGATTAAAATATTTTATTTTTGCAAATAGATTTTTTGTAGGACCAAAGACATCGGTCATTAAGAATTTAAAAATATATTATATAGGGTGTTGGGATTATTTTCAGCAAAGTGCTATTTAAGCACAGACAGAAAAGTTTTTTCCGGGAGTAGACCATCCATCAAATTTCAGTTCACAACTATGGCAAACAGTATTCAGTATTCGGTAAACCCCAACACCCTGTATTAAATGTTCGTTCGTATATGTCTTTTCGCCTTTCATTGTTTAGGGTTTCGTAGTCAAACTAGGAACCCTTATAGTTTCGCCATGTCCGTCCGTCCGTCCGTCCGCAGCCTAGCGCAGAAACTCTTAGTACTAGAAAGCTGAAATTTGGCATGAATATACATATTCGTCACGCCAACAAAGTGTAAAAAATAAAATCGTGAAAATCAATTTTTTTTAAAGTACCTACTACTCGTAGCTCGGGCATATTTTTTTTTCTCGTTTACCCCACAGTGCGGGGTGTCGTTGGATAGGTCTTTCAAAAATATTGCGGGGTTGTGAAAACAATTTTTCGATTAAGGCATCCGTTTATGAAATATTAAGCTTTAAAGCGCTAATTTTTGTTAGAGTCAAGTGTCCCCTACAGCCAAAACTACATATACTAAAAATCTGTAAAATATCTTAAATGAAAGCACATATAATGAATTTAATAGGAAAACTATCACGACTAAGTAGACTTCATTGGTTCTTGAGTTACAAACAGTTTAAATGTTTATACCTACCGAAAACTTACTTGCGGTGTTGGTAAACTGACCGCGACGTATGTATTATATGGGGATAACAGTTTTCCAACGGCAAAGTTACATTTGTCTAATTTGTTTGTAGTAACGGCTTCGGAGGGTACCCCTTATCTTGCACAATCTCTGTTGTCCGAAATACACTTCGCATAACCGTTTTCGCACAATTACTTTCAGCCGAATGATACTATCGCATAATTATATATTTACCACAATTATTATGTCGCATAATATTCATTTGGCACAAATTTGAATAGCATACTACTACTATCGTCGACTTTTATACCGCTGAATTTTCTGTAGCACAATATGTATTCCGCCGAATTTTATATCGCAGAATTTTCTGTAGCACAATATACATTCCGCCGAATTGAATATCGCAGAATTTTCTGTAGGACAATAGACATTCCGCTGAGTTTATTGCGGCATAATTGTACGATAGCACAATATCCCAATGTATAACGAGTTGCAAAGTTGATGGTGTTAGGTTAAAACTACATCCCCACAGAACCGAATCGCTGCCAGAAAACTAGGTTAGGTTAGGTTGAAACTGCGTCCCGCACATAACCGAATCGCTGCCAGAAAATTAGGTTAGGTTAGGTTGAAACTGCGTCTGCGTCAGAAAAATGATGGGTTACGACAGTTAAAGATATACGAAACAATTATTCAACCGTAGGAGTATTGTTCTAATCAACATTATGCCAATGAAAATTGTGGGAAATGATTATTATGCCATAACAATTTCGGCGATACGATTATTCGGCCATAGGAGTATTGTTCTAATCAACATTATGCCAATGTATTATTCTGCCAAAGAAAATTGAGCGAAATGATAGTGTGCCAAGAAATTTAGGCAAAAAGCAATTGAGCGAAATGATGATTGTGCCAATGGTTGCTATGCGAAACCAAAATGTGCGAATAAATTATGTGCAAGACATTAGTAACCCGGCTTCGGAACCCTAGACTGAGCATGGTCCGACATGCTCTTGCCCGGTTTAGGCGTTTAGATTAGATTTCGTGATAGTAACAAGCCTAATTCAACAAAACCTATATAATTAATACTTAAGATAAAATGAAAACAACAGGGTGTCAAGAGAAAATAGCTTTCGTTGAAGTAAAATCCGGTGATATTATACATTTGACTCAAAAATTGTCGATAAACAATGAATGGGCTGTTCAAATACATATATTTACTATGGTCTGTAGCCTCTTCTTTCAAGCTGATTTTAGACAATAAGCGACTGCGAATAAGTAATTTCAACTAGGACATAATACAGCCAGGGGCTCTGTTGTACTCGGTAAAACGATATTGCTTTGGAAATGTTTTCGTATTGTTTTAACTCAGCCGCCATTACTGTCAAGTAAATAAGAACTATCTATAACATGTAAGTATTATGGTTAAAATAGCCTTCTTCATACATTTTCATTCCATTTAAAGTAATGATATTAAAGCCATGCATCGTTCCGCTTTAAATGCGATGCAGTTAAAAGAATCGTCGGATTCCTGTTTTAATTTAACAGTATCCCGGAATCATGGCCGCAACGCAAAATACGCCGCGGCGCTGCCAAACCACGGAGGCTATTTTTCCACTTATATTACCGCTGTTGTATCATCTGGATTTCCGCAATTATTCGAAATTGTAATTTGTTCAGCCATGTTTGATTGTTGCGGTAAATGCTATTAGTTTTGAAATATATTATTTACTATTTTGTTTTTCGTTAATGTGAATGAAATCAAATTAGTTGTATTCGTAGGTAAGTGTTTTCCATAATTTCTTCACGCAATTTTGGTTTATAACCGCAAATTGTTGTGGCGATTCAGATAAAGCGGTAAGTAATATCTCAATATTCCGTTTTTTCCAAAAAGTCATTTTTCTGCATATTTTTTTCCGAAACCTTGGCTAGGTTCTTCGAGAGTTATTTATATTTTATAATAATTCGATACTTTGCTATTCGTGGGTTAGGTTACATGTGAACTATAAGCAATATTCAAAAATAAAGTTCGAAATTATAAGAATTCGATATTTTGATCAATTCTGAACTAAAAAGCCTTGTAAGTTATGTTAGTCTAGTTTTTTAATTTGTTTTTTTATCTATATATATAAAAGGCAATGTCCCGGGTGACTCATCATCGCCCAGCCAAAACTACTAACGCTAGAAATATGAAACTTGGCAGTATTTTCTTTTTGTGATGTAGAGATCCACTAAGAAGGGATTTTTAGAAATTCAATCCCTAAAGGGATGAAAGGGGGTTGTAAAGTTTGTATGGGAAAAAATATTTTTATGGTCCAATTAACTTGAAACTTGGTAGAAATGCTCTTCAATGCAAATAATAAGACACGAATTTCAGCGATTACTAAAATTTAACCCCTAGAGGGATGAAAGGGGGTTGCAAAGTGTGTGCGGTAAAAAATATTTTCATGGTCAAATTTAGGTACTTCAAACTTAGTAGAAATGCTCTTCAATGAAAATAACGAGACACGTATTTCAGCGATAACTAAAATTCAACCCCTAGAGGGATGAAAGGGGGTTGCAAAGTTTGCAAAGAAAAAATATTTTTAAGATCAAATTTACTTAAAACTTGGTAGAAATGCTCTTCAAAGAATATAATGAGATACGTATTTCAGGGATTACTAAAATTCAACCCTGGGGGGATGGAATGTAGTTGCAACGTTTTTGTGGGGATTACTTTTATAGTAAATTTTTCTTGAAATTTGGTAGAAATGCTCTTCAATGCAAATATAATCTACCTGCAAAGGCAATATACATATAAAAAATATTACTTTCGGTGATTCAGAAAATACTACCTCTTAGGTGATAAAATGAGGGGTAGAAAATTGTATGGAAGATACAATATTTTTGAATTGAAAAAGGTGGCTAATGAATATGAATTAAATATATTGCTTTTAGCGATTTTGGAAAAACTTAGGGGTAAATTGGCGGTAGAAGTTTGTATCGGATTTTTGACATTTTTGAAGTGAGAAATGTGGATATTATTGGTATTAAGGTTACTGTTTACCTAAACATAAGAATTATGACTGGGCAAGTTAGACACATGAAACTCGGCATCGACACCATTAGGTTAAATAAAATAAAAAAACAGGTTTTAAAATAACAGTGTGAAAAGCGGGGTGAAAGTTTGTAGGTATTTGAGTTGTTTTTTTTCCAGTTACATGAATGTTAGCACCTAAAAAAGTGCAAGCTTCAGTGTTTTTTAAACACTTGCCCCTTAAAGAAACAAATAGTCAAGAACAAACCTATCATCAATAAAAAAAAAACTAAAGGGAAAAACTTGGGATCTTCGACTACTGATACTGACTGTAAAGTTTGTATGGAAATAAAATTACTTTCAAACGTATATACCTACAAGATATGATAACGGGTATTATTGCGACTAAATACTGTAACAGAAAATATCCAGCTTTGGTGTTAATTGTTTGTATAGAAATTTAGTAAATAGATGAGATGACTAAATTATCAATCTATTAAATCTAGGGTTGATTAAAAAAAACGTAACAAATGGTGAAAGTGGGTAGTGAATTTATTTTGTATGGCAATTTTGTTGTTTTAGAGTAATAAGATGAAAGGTGTTTGTGAACCGCTTACTTAAAATTCACAAAAAAACTCTTTGAAGGTGATATAAACGATGTCTGTACTTTTAACATAAGTTCTGAATCTCCGCAGACGAAGTCGCGGGCGGAAAGCTAGTTCAATATATTTGACTTGACTCCTGCAACCTTCTACCGAATCATTAAGTAATACGATAGCACAGATTCCGTTATACAGATTAAACTCTTTTTTTAATATCGCTAACCGCCGTTTTAACATTTATTTCATGAAAACAGAGGAAATTTCAAATAGGTATAGCGGTATGAATCAACATTTCAAATCAACAGTTCGCAAGATTGAACAGAGCACGATACTAGAGCAAACATTGATTTTGAACGCAAACAGTCTGAATTCGTCCTTATTCCGTACTTAACACTATAACCATTTTTACGCGACTTCAAAAAAAGAGGAGGTTCTCAATTCGTCGGGTTTTTTTTTTATGTATGTTCCCCGATTACTCGAAGACCACTGGACCGATTTGAAAAATTTTTTCGTTGTTTGAATGGGTATACTTTTTAGTTGGTCCCATTGTCACCACGTCAGGATCTGATGATGGGATCTTGGAGAAATCAAGAGAACTCCTCAAATATTATAGGCACACCTATACCGATTTTGGTATTTTTCACTGTAACTCGTGTATTTGCTTTTGAAAAGTACTATGGTGAAGTGGAACTGATGATGAAGACCACAGATGGCCGCCGGAACTCCTTAACGGTACCTATTTCAAGGGTGGCGATAAGATATTTCGATTAAGGTAGTTGAGCGACTATGACGAAGCACATTTAGGTTTAAATATGACTATGACATTCCCGCGGCGTTGTCTGCGGCGAGCATGAAATGTTCTATAGTTTCTCAGTAATATTTAGAAGTGGAGCTACGTAACAGCATAAATAGGATCACTAAAAAGTATAAAATAAAATTAGTGTTTAAAAAACAAAAACCCGCCTTCAAACTGCAAAAAATAACTTCTTTTAAAATGGTAGGTCAGTCCAACTGAAGTCGGCGTCCCACAATATTTTAAACCAAAAGCCGAATGCAGTTGGACTGACCTACCATTTAAAAAAAAGTTATTTTTTGCATTTTTGAAGGCGGGTTTTTGTTTTTTTAAACATTTATATTTATAACATTTTTCTGCTTGCGTACTATAAACAGCTAATATTGATATCGATAGCGGGATCAGAGTACCACCTATAGCGTAACCAAAGCGTGAAAACAGTTCTATAATGAGCGTTGTCATGGAAATAACAGTTATTTTATAATTAGTATAGCATTGTAATTACCGAGGTTACGCGCTTTAACATGTCAGTGATGAGGTTTGGTGACCAACTGACATCTGATTTTTTATAACATATTTGTCAAAGAATGTTTTTCACAAAGAAACGATAAAAATTATTTTTTAAAAACAACTAAGTTGTATGACGAATGATGCCATTGGTTTTCTCTGTGGTCGCTGTCAATTTAGACGCCGCCAGGAAGAACAAAACTAATAACGACTAACTTTTTAGTTTCCTTTTTAAGCGTAAAGAAAAACAAAAAAAAAAGTGTTATATCATATAGGTAGGTACTTTATAACCAATTCGTTTGAATATATTGGTTTCTCGGAAGCGGTTCTAACGATTTTGATAAAAATAGCATAATAGGGGTTTTTCTCGTTAACTAATTAATCTGTCAAGTTGTCATCTTCGTGAAGACTCGTTTTCAACTCGAGCGGCGCTCGGGCGCCCACGTACTTATTATATTAATTTTAACGCGATAACAAGATTAGCACCTTAATGTATTGCGTCTAGCTTTTCCGAATAAAGGCCGTTATAGCATTCTTAATTTACGTCAGTAAACAGGGTGATAGTTATGTGATTTGCAGTAAAAAAAGTCATCAACAGAGGTCGGAATAGGCAGTGCCTATTTGCCTAAACTTCGCGGGAGGACTTAACTAAGAGTGGTTAAAACCACCAAAAATAATGATTTATTTTTATTGAATGCGGGATTTCCGGGTTTTGTTTATTAATACATAAATGTGGAAATTGATACTATAACTCAATATCATATGTTAAAAATATTTATTGCATACAATTTTACATGATCAAATGACATATTCTGATTTATTTCTAATGTAAATAAACTAACAAAGTATTTCGTAATATATAATATTTTATCTCATAGTAGTAATTATGATTGTAATTATGATATTGATGATTCAGATTGAAAGATGTTTTTGTTATTGATGATCATGTAAAATTGTATACAATAAATGTTCTTAACATGTGGTATTGAGTTTTAGTATCAATTTCCACATTTATGTATTATTAAAAAAATCCCAGAAATACCGCATTCAATAAAAATATAATCATTATTTTTGGTGGTTGTAACCACTCTTAGTTACGTCCTCCCGCGAAGTTTAGGCAAATAGGCACTGCCTATTCCGACCTCTGGTCATCAATCAAAGATGATAAAAAGTTTCGAGGCATTCAGTAAAAAAAATGTTTTTTTTTAACAATTTCTTTACCTCTTTGAAATATCCTTTACCATGTTTTTAATATTTAAGAACTAGGAAAATAAGTAAGTTATACATGTATACAGGGTGTTATGCAGAAGGTTGGACAAACTTCAGGGACTAACTCTGTAGGTCATACTCATCAACTTTTATTATGGGACCAACATCCAAATCGCGAAAAAACAAACAGCTGTTCCATACATTTCGGCTGTTTAGCCCTCAAAGTTTGTATCGAACAGCTTGTTTTTTTTCACGATTTGGATGTTGGTCCCATAATAAAAGTTGATTAGTCTTAGTTAGTCTCTGAAGTTTGTCCAACCTTCTGCATAACACCCTGTATATTGTATGTACCCTTATTTTTAGCAAATCGAGTTTACTCATAACTTATATATTTCAATACATTTTACAATTTAAGTAACTTTCTACTGATTTTCGGACAGGCACTTTCACCTGTATAAATGAGGCTTAATGAGCCAGAATGAGGAAAAGAGAGAGAGAAACAGGAAAAATCGCAATTTGCTGTTTTTACGGTTCGACAAAGATATAAAATTGGAAAAGGTTTGCTTCGTTACCTGAGTATGAATATAAATGAAATAACGGGAAAACTACATGACTGGAAAACAGAATTTTAGATTTCAAATGCTTTTGCCAACCCTGAAGACTAGGATGGAATACCTCTATGCCGTTTCATCGGATTTATATGAGGCTGGTTGAGTGAGTATATAATATATATAATATACTCGATAAACTGTACATATTGAAAGGGAGGAAATTTTAGGTTAATTTATAGGTTAAACAATATTTTTTTATAATTTTTAGCCACTGGTTTTTTTTACAGATTGTCAAACTTTTTAATAAAATTTGGGTAGTACACTTACTTGTGACGGTGTAACTTTTGATCTAATAGCCCAAAAAAAATAAAGCACAAAATGCATAGTTTTGACATTACTTAGGTTTATAATAATTGATAACAATATTAGACCAATTAAAAAAAATAACTGAGTAACTGCTTTTTTGTGGAAAATTACTGCAAAAATATCATTTTATTTTCATAAAAGCACGATTTTCTCAAAATTTTGCAGATATTTTACAATTTTTTTTAACGTTTTTATATCTAAAATTAAACGAGGAATAAGTAAGCAAAAAAAGAATAATGAAAATGACATTTTTGCTGTAATTTATTAAAAAAATTAAGAAAAAAGAAAGTGGCTAAATATATATTTTTAAATTGTTTTACCTATAAATTAACCTAAAATTTCATCCCTTTCAATATGTACAGTTTATCGAGTACCACCCCGTATATTTTTTCATGTGAAAAAGTTGGCAGACGAGCAAGCGAGTCACCTGATGGTAAGTGATCATCGCGACCCTTAAACACCCGCAGCACCAGAGGAGTCGCAGGCGCGCTGCGACGTGAATGTCCGATGAACGTCCTCGAGAAACGCACCGTAGTGGATTTCCAACTATCAAGATGTTATATAATGAGAATAGGGTAAGTTATCGACCGAGCGAGCGCAAAACGTCTCCGTTTCAGTTTGGGGCAAAAAATCTTCCGTAGGTATGTCCGACGTTTGTTTGTTCGTTTGGATGTTCTCCTGTACCGGTCGCATTTCTCAATCTCATCTCTTTTTTGTCGATTCAGATTTCGTTTTTTTTTCAAAATGGAGATTTGGTGGTTTTGAACAATATTATCTGCGGTGTTGGAAAACTGACCGCGACCTTTGTCGATGTATGGGGATAACAGTTTTCCAACGTCAAAGTTAAGTTTGTTGCGAGATCTACAGCTCACAGAGTCACTAGTAAGCAGGGATCGGATATTCGGATAGATATTTACCTAAACTTTGGCGGCGGGCGTTGTTGTTCAGTTGTATGGAAGCGGACTCAAGTTTAGTTTATTAATAAAATTTCCGGGATTTACTTATTAATAAACCAATTACGCCAACATAAATTCATATTTAAGTATTTCCATTAACAATTTAAAGTTATTTTCCATATATAAATATACTAATGTTATATAACTTAGTAACTCATTAAACTAACGAAGTTTCAAGAGCTAATTGACGTAAAGTTTGATCCAAAGTGTAAATTAATAAATTAAACGTTTTATGCAACATACGAATCCCGTAACTTATATAATTAAAATAATATATTTAAAAAGCCGACTCCATGTTTGATTAACTTTTTCCGGGATTTTTCCAACTTTAGTTAAATATCTATAAGAATATCCGATCCCTGCCAGTAAGTATTATGAATGAATAATAATGAATAATCTACTAAACTAAAAAGAAACTAGTTAGTACGGGAAGGCGTTTGGGTACCGCGTGTCGCCTGTACACTGAAAACAATAATTGGTCGCTTGTAACAAGATTGTGATTGTTGTGCAAAAGCGTCTTGATCCCATACGAGCCTAACAAGACGATATATACACCAACTAAGACGTTAAAGACATCAACTAAGATGTTAGTTGAATCACTAAAGAAATTGCTGTCGTTTACTATCAGCTTTCGTTGATATAACTAATATCTTAACTATTGTAAATCATTTTATGTCAACTAAGTGAAAATCTCTCTTTGTTGGCTCTCATTTTTTTGGGTGTAGGTAATAACAAATCCTCCCACTCATCACACAAATATTTTCAAGTATCAAGTTGAGGTGATAAATAATTAGTAGCTTCTTATATCTCTATCATAATTTTGGAAGGTGATGGAGATGTTAAATGCTTGACTCGACTGCAGAACGTATCCATTGAGTAGTCAACCAAAGAGCTTACTTCATTCGGTCAGAAATAAAGTGACAACTCGTTATTGGTGCGTAAATACACTCCCAGTTCTAGCATATCGAGCATTTTCTCCTCCGCTGTGGGTTAGCGAGATAAAGACAAATAGCGCGAGTGACGGTTATGAAGTATTTACATTGTAATGATTTTTTTATTACACGCAAAGAATAATTTCTGAGTCTAGCGCAATAAAAATGCGAAGAAATAACAAATTAGATACTAAACTTTGGACTCAGGCTGTATAGTAATGAGGGAATGTTTACGGTCGACGTCCGTTTTGGAATAGGCGTAGAAATGCCAAAGATTTCTTATTTTGAAACTACAAAGGAAAAAGCGCTTCGCTTTATCGGACACCAAACACAATATCAAAGTTCTTTGATATAGGCTTACGACAGTTATCGACGCTGAATCGCTCTTTAAGGTTTTGTAGTTCTATAGGTCTGCTTATCCGTCTGTCACAGATACTTTTCCTTAGTTACCATAAGAATTCAGGAATACCTACATGTATTATGAAGGAAAAGTGAAATTATTAGATACGACTGAGGTATTACATACGTACATAATCTCACGCCTTCGTTCCCAGAGTGGGGTAGGCAGAGCTACAGAATTACAAACATCTCTAAAAACTTGTTGATAATTCTATAACCACAATTTGCACAATTAGGCTAAGATGTTTACCAGCGTATTAGTGACAGGTTGCAAGCCCATCGCCTAACAGTACTACAAGCCTTTATACTGAGGTATTATTTATTTATTTATTTATAATAGGAAAACCAACAGCTGATAAATTACCTTAAACATAACATAAGACACATAAAGCCAATTACAGGTTTTCACAGATAGAATATAATAGAATATAATGAAATAATAAAATAGAATAGAATAAAATAGAATACAATGAAAGGAACAAAGAGAACCACTTCCTTTAAGAAATTTGCATTACATGCGAGAAATCACTCAAGCAGAAACTACACAGTAAAATCCAACTTAAAATAACAAAGCAGCAAATAGGAAAAAGGCAAGAAGAGTTACAAAATTAATCTAAATTTTAGATTTTACTGTTCGACAGCTGTTGTAAACCCTTATGCGTGTGTTATTAACAACTGTAAAATTTGGGAAAATGGTATTTATACTAAATATAAATGGATCTAGTCCCAAATTAAGCTCTAGGCTTGTACTAAGGGTACTACGCAACAATGAACATACTTACTTATAGATAAATAAATACTTATATACGTAAAAAATATCCAAGAAACACCCGAAACACCGAAGGAATCGCAAGTGCTGCCTTTGAGCAAAGGGCAGGTTCGTTTTTGAAGTCCCCTAAGTCGTATTGAAAATCTTTTGTCATAAAACTAACCTAACCTAACCAACAGATTCCATAGGTCTCTTGGAACATTTTGAAAAGGTTAATATTTTTTTAACTTATTAAAATTTGGACAAACGAAACGCGGGCAAACGTTTTCCGTACTTCAACAAAGTCTTGTCACGTTACTATTTAACAGTTATCTGCACAATAACCTGTCACAAAGCTTTGTTTACTTTGTTTTAGATTAGAGCAATAGGTGCCCCTATTGCTCTAATGTGGTAACATTACAATACCATACAATACACTTTATTGAAACACCACATACACCAAGTAACGAATATACAAGAAACTAAAATATATATTACATAGTGAGTCAACTGGCGGTCTTATCGCTAAATAGCGATCTCTTCCAGACAACCTTACAAAGAAGAGATGGTTAAATATAGACAATAGAAATAGGCAGGCGGTGCAAACTTAATTAAACAATTTAAAAATACATATAAATATCCCTTAAATAAATACATATAGGTACGGAAATAAGAAATACATAAATACAAAATAAAAGGTAAGGAGAAGAAAAACTAAAGAAGTGACAAAAGGTGTTCTTTTAAAAGATTCTTAAAAATAGGAAGTGATTTAGCCTGTCTCAGTTCCAAAGGAAGAGAGTTCCACAACCTAACAGCTTGAAATGTAAAGGAGTTATTGTGAACTTTAGAAGAAGAAGAGGGAACAGTTAAGATACATTCTAAATCTGATAGATGTATTAATTAGTGTATGTGTTCTAAGGCACATAGCAGTTAACATTTATCTTCACCGTCGACGTCCTCAAGCCTGAGGTGTGACAAATGTCACCTCACTCACGTCTCCGTAGACAGAGAAAAAGATACGAAAAAATAATACAACTAGTAAAAAAAGAAGCATTTATACAGGCAGACATATAAAAAAGACGGTATTTTAGACGGTAAATCGGTTTCGATCTGACCACGGGAAAACCAACCATCACCTCCACAAGTGGGAATTGAGGGAGTCACCACAATGCGACTGCGGAGCGCCTGACCAGACCCTCTCCCACGTGGTAAATGAATGCCTACTTCGCTGTTTTCCCGGTGGCATGGACGAGCTGCATAAATTTTCGCCTGCCGCAGCGGACTGGGTGAATCACCTGGACATCGACATTTTGATCAATGCAGGATGAGTGCCATACGCAATGATGAGACGGTATCTTCACTTTCTATCTCACTCCGTGTATACGTTTTTACTAGGCTGGTTTTTTTTTTACCAATCAATGGTATGTTGTTTGTGTGAACTGAATAGCCATATCGGGGTATCGGTATCGGTATCGGTGTATCGGTATCTTTAACAGTTTCAAAAATTCCAAGTATACATAAGGACGTGTTAAAGGCTTTTGGGGTCTCACGTTCACGCATGAACGGTGAAGAATGTAGAGATTTAATTTAAGATTAGTACTCGCACGATACTTTGTCAGGGTTAGCTGGAAGGGATCTCTTAAACTAATAGATTCGCCTTTGTTTTTTTTCTTGTACTGTAAATGTATTGTGCGTTTCTTTTGTAGAAAAAAGTGTTAACTTGGAGTTGTGGGGAAATTGAAGTGAAAATTAAAAATATATACTTAGTTTAGGTTGTGTATGGGGCAGTCAAACAAACAGTTTTAAAAGGATTGTGAAGCGCCGCCGCTAAAATCGCGTAGCTAAAATCCATACAAAACTAGCTCCGGGCGAAAACGTTTCTCACCCCCTAAATCAAGTCCGTTTTTCACGATTTTTGAATATGTTGTAGTTATTATAAATACCTAGTTCTGTACGTTTCTGTTTTTTGTTTTTTAATTTTGTTTCGTTCTAAGAAACATTTTCTTGGAGAGGAAAACGTACAGACATAGTTTTTCATTATATCTACAACATATTCAAAAATCGTAAAAATCGGACGAGGTTTAAGGGTACAGAAACGTTTTCGCATTTTGAATGGAGATTTTTAGCTTCACAATCCTCTTATTAGAATTTTATGTAACTGATACATAGCGAAAAACCTCACTCGTGTGATATTATTATGAAACTCGCCAATTATGTGCAGTTGTATGAGTTGCATACATTATTTTATCTCTACGCATACTTTTTATAAGTATTCTAAGATGGGTTCAGAAACCGAAGGCAAATGATTAGCAACTTGTAATCTACTGGGCAAACCATATTGCTTTTCACATGCTACCGTATAGCTCTTATTTACAGTGTGTCCGAGTTCAAAGTAATACGATAAGTCAAAAGCGATATGATTTTACACGAGTAAAATGCCCCCAAGATGCCTAAAGCGTACATAAAGGGGTAATTCCAGGCTTCAGCGGAACATTTCGCCCGTATTTGGATGACGTGGACGTCAAAGGATGGTTGTCAGGTATACAGTATTTCACATCAGTGCAGATGCATCGATTAGTTTACTTTGTTAACTTAGCTCAGGAAATTGATCATGCATGTCTGTCGTATGTCAGAAGTTATTTTTCCCAAGCGTTTTAATAGTTGGAATTTTTTAAATTTTGTAATCATTTTTCTGAACCCATTTACGTTACAAAATGTTACTTGGGATCTAGTCGAAAAGGGAATAAGTCGACTTAAATCGTAATAAAAAGGGTACCTACACATAAACGGAGTAGTCTAGGACTCTTAATGGCCCAAGATCCGAATAGGAGACGATTTGCACCGGGCTGTTTATTCGATGAAAAGTATTTTATATCAAATTTAATACGCTAAATAATATGTGGCGAATAGGTAGGCTGAAAATTTTTAGTCCAGTACTTAAATCATTAAAAAAAATATTAAAAATGATTTATTTTTTTAAATTGCAAATGTTTGTTTGATAGACAAATTACAAATCGAAAGTATGAAGTCTATAGAATATGCAAAAGTTAGGTTTCGTGCAAATTATTAGTACCGACTTACCTGTTTATACCTGCCTACCCAATAGTTTGACGGGAAAAACATAGTCAACCTAACGTTTGCATATTCTATAGGCTTCATACTTTCGATTGGTATGTAATTTGTCCATTAAACAAGCTATTGCAATTTTTAATTAATTATGTACTGGACTGAAATTTTTCAGCCTACCTATTCGCCATACCTATATATTACTTAGCATATTAAATTTGGTATAAAATACTTTTTATCGAATAAACAGCCCGGTGCAAATCGTCTCCTATTCGGATCTCCTACTGTAATACCCTTTTTCCCTAGGATCCCAGTGTGGTTTAGGTTAAAGCTAGTTTTGGTTGGGTATTTTTGCTGAAATACAACTAGGATAAGCAGTACATGTATTACGGTTAGATATTTCATACTACGCAACGGATTTTAATGCGATTTTCACCTACATGCCTCTGACCTTGGGGCTTTAAATACAACCATCAATTCTACTCGCTAAACTGAACTACTTTTGTTCTGCAACATTAATAACTCTATGAAAAGCAAGCTTTAAAAACCCGACTGTATTTTTTATAATAAATATAATAAATAAAAATTCTTTATTTCAGACCGAGATCCATAGTGTGTTAGTAACAATTGACTTAAAAATAAATTAGTAAACTAAACTAAACATTTTTTTTTTTAAATAACAAATTGGGCTACGCCCTTGATCTGTCCGATCCAAAAAGATAGGATTGGACAATCAAATCTTCCCGCTATCGCATTTAGAATACTGTTGTCGCTTGCCCTCACTCTGCCTAACAGTGAAGCTATCTTCTTGCGCATGATCGCCTGAAACCCGTCTACACGGGCTTCGGCGAACATGCCCGACGCACTACACCTCCTCGGCAGCCCCAACAGCGTTCTAAACGCATTATTGTATTGTACGCGCAGGGCGCCATAGGCTCGCTTTGTATACTGTCGTCGATATACCTACATATGTTAATAATTGTCATTTGGCCATTGTTGTTATTTCAATTTTAACAGTTTAGGTATCCTATGACACTCTCGCTGCGAAGACGAATCCAATGATACCTCATTTGTCAAAATCGTCCAAGCCGTTTTTGCTGTAGCGGGGAACATAGAACTGGACATACATGTCGGTGAAAAACATAACCCTCCGCCGCAGTCGGGTAAAAAATTACTTAAATTTAGAAAACTAATTGATGTTAAAGTCTAGTTGTAAAATCAGTGTATTACGTCATGGCCATAAAATCACGATCTCATGGTACGGGGGCGACATTTCCTTGGTACAGTCAAGGACTTTAATTGTTATGCCACTATGGAACCCTTTCGCATAACGTTAATCATTCATTTAAGCGTAATTTCTGTCATGTGGTTTGACGGTGTCATTATGACAGGGTTCCATAGTGGCATAACAATTAAAGTCCTTGAAAGTTACATTTAACTTGTATGAAAAAAATAAAATTTAAGTTGGACATATTTTTAACAACTTACAGAACAAAAGCAGTTCAGTTTCAGGAGTAGAAACGATCCATGCCTTTAAAGCCCCAAGGTCAGAGGCACCCTGTATATAGTGATTCAAGAGATAGGTTTTTATGTATGATAAATTGTGGATTATGTACGTGTGTTACAGATAACTCACATAAACCAAAGCGAAGCGAGGGCGGGTCGCTAGTTAATAAATTATAATAAATATTAGGACACAATCTCACACAAAGTTTGGGAATAGGTCAATTCGTGTTAGGTAGTCTGATGATAACATTTATTTAACCAACTTGTCCTGTACATATTTTTTCTCTGGCAACTCTTCGATATTATTTTTCCCTATAAACTCTATTAGGACGGTAAATAAATAGCCGTATCTCTCCCTCTATCTCTTTATAACGGTTCACCAAAAACCGAGATACTAAAAAAATATTCGGTAGTATGCAGGTTTCATATTAATTTTGATGTCGAACGCTTTTCATTAGTCGCCGGCTATTCATTCCCCCATAGGTAGCAACGTGCGTTTATTTAAGTCTCAAATATCAGATCTCGTCGGGTTCAGGTAAAATTATGGTTGGTAAAATTAAGCAGGGAATTTACTGTTTTCATACAAAGCTTAAATTCGCCATAATAGTTTCGCTGAAAAAAATATCGGGTTATACTTGATTACAAATTTTATACTTGATTAAAAAGTTTATAATAGTACATTGTTCAACTAGAGACTAAAACAAGCCATAATGACAAGAGATATTTAGCCACGCGAGCGAGCGAGCGAGTGAGAAGTGTCATTATGGTTGTTTAGTCTCGCGTTAAACACTCTACTTTTCACTTTGAATGCGAGAAAAAAAAACGACGTTCAGTGCCAGATTAGACACGTAGAAAGAGTAGCAAATGCTACGGGCCTCGCGCATTGGGTGGCCCCGCTCACCCACGTCTGACCTCTAAAAAAGCGGCCTGTTCACGTAGAGTTCGGACCGCGGGAAACGCCACGCGCCATTCCAATCTTCTTGCCGAACCGTACGTGTAAATGCAACTGTAATAGTAAAAATGTACGGTTCGGAGCGAAGATTGGAATGGCGCGTGGCGTTTCCCGCGGTCCGATCTTTACGTGTAAAGGCCGCTATTCTCCTGTTTTGGTACTTACATCAGTATGCGTGTACTCATATCCATCAGGGTTGACGATAGGATGAATAATCCAGTCGATATTCTCCAGCAGAATAACCTAAAACAAACCCCCACACAAAATAGGCGCATATCTAAGTCACCCAGTTGCAGAAAAGAGCCCGCCACAACCTGTAACCTAAAGCAGCATGTTCCCGATGTGCACAGACTAAAGTAATATTTTAAGAGCATGAGAAGTGAAAAATATATAATGTATCTCAGCATCAACAATTGCCATTATAACCGCAAAGTTTTAACAGATTTGGAAATTCTATAAAAAATAATTACCATAGCAACCTTTGTACTGGAAAGTGAGTTGGCGGGAGTATAATGACGACTTTTGAAATTCAATATTTTCTAACAATACTGACAAAAACTGTACACAATATGAACCCTGAAAATATTACACAAACATTTTTTTAGGCAAACGTGAAGAAACGATTGAATTAGAGGTATTTTTGGGCTCCATAATAAGTTGCAAAGTATAGTACTGGAATTTGACAGTGTTTAATGAATTCGTGAAACGCTATAAGTAATATTCGTTCAAAGACAAATACTCGCATTTATCTTACGTGATGTCGTATTTATTGATTCTTTTACAATATCAAAGTTTATAAAGCGACGTGCTATTAATAGTTTTTAGCAATATAGAGGTACCCGTATATATAAATAAATTGCAGCATTATTTTTTCGATTACATTATAAACCAATGGCTGTTTTTGGTGATGATTGAAAAAAAGCATTCCCGTGCCTCAGTATTATTTTGGATTCGAATATTTTACGTTCCATCAAAAAAGGTATCGCCAGGATTCAAAGTGAAATTTAAATTTAAATGAAGCTCATACATAATTATAAGGTAAATCTGCCGATTTTCCTTCGAAATGAAGTAATTTAAGGGCTTTTCCTGTCGGGATTTTGTAACAAATCTTACTGAATTTATTGCTTTGTAAAAAAAGAGGCGGAAAAGCAATCACTACCTTTATCGGGTTCTATCTCAAATGAGACTAATGATAAAGCCGGCAGCTACAGACTACCTGTTCTTAATTGTAAAATATAATTCTAAGTGAATTAAAAGTACCTAGCTCGAATCCGACTCGGCTGGGCAGCGTTCGGGAAGCTTCGCAGCACCTTTTCGTCCAAATTACCGCAGTGTTTGAAGTCAAAAGTCTTTGTTGTGTGTGTTGCCAGTGATGACTTACGGATGTGAGACGTGGGCGCTAACAATGGGCCTTATAAGGAAGCTCAAAGTCACTCAGAGGGCTATGGAGAGGGCTATGCTCGGGGTTTCTCTGCGCGATAGAATCAGAAATGATGATATCCGCAGTAGAACTAAGGTTACCGACATAGTCCGAAGAATAGCCAAACTTAAGTGGCAGTGGGCGGGGCACATTGCTCGCAGGCTGATGGCCGACGGGGTCAGAAGGTTCTTGAGTGGCGTCCGCGGACCGGGAAATGAGCTGTAGGTAGGCATCCAACAAGATGGAGTGACGACCTAGTAAAGATCGCGGGAACGCGGTGGATGCGAAAAGCACAAGATCGGTCTGAGTGGAGAGCCTTGGGGGAGGCCTATGTGGATGTCTTTCGGCTGACATGATTATGATGGATTTAAAGTATAGTCTAGTTTCAAGATTTAAATCACTGAGGCATTGAAGTAAGCAGACGCCATCGCCAAGGCTGTCGCTCCACCTCCAATAGTGCGATCTCTTTAATTTATTTACTTACTAGCGACCCGCCCTCGCTTCGTTCCGGTTTTATGAGTTTTCTGTAACACCAGTACAGTCAACAGCATAAATAAGTGATCATTTATGTACCTTGTCACTTTAACGTCGTGTGTAAAATGTCATACAAAATTGTGAAACGATTGAAAGCGACAAGGTACATAAATGATCACTTATTTATACTGTTGACTGTACATAAACCACTTAACTTCCTCTTGAATCACTTTATCTCTTGATAAAAACAGCATTAAAATCGGTTGCGTAATTTGAAAGGTCTAAGCGAACATACAGAGGGACAAACAGTTGGAAGCGACTTTGTTTTATGCCATGTAAAGATTTTCACTCATACTACACGAAGAAAGAAAAGAAAGAAAGAAAAACAGGTATTCGTGACGTAATAACAAAGGAATGATGTAATAAATGTAGCCACAATTATGGTCCCGACTTAGCTTAATGCTGGCATAATCAGTGTTGGGCCTCTATTCTACTGGGCAAAATAATATTTCCTTTTACATGTTATCGTGTTTTTGCCTCGGCCATTACTAATCATTTAATAGTAGTTTACGTGACGGTTGCGTAATGACAGGCATTACAACATGAGTGTGGTTTATGAAACGAGCCGCAAGGCGAGTTTCATAATAGATAACAAGAGTGTTTTAATGCTAATTACGCGGAGTCTCGTACAATACTTTATCTACACACATATTATAAGTACTCTAAGATGGGTTCAGAAGCCGAAAGGCAAATTACCAGCATAACCTTACCTGTGGTAGTAGTTGACAGCGATGACAGCTGTAACGTAATATTGATATTACGTTATCGAATTTGTAAGGTAATGAGATCCAAATTTGGAACATCTAAAATTAACAGCTGTCACCGCTGTCACCTACTACCACAGGTAATGCTGGTCATTGCCTACGGGTTTTGAACGCATAATAGAGCACTTATGATATGAGTGTAGATAAAAGGATTTTGAAGCTAAAAATTCCATAAAAACTCCGCCATACTCCGTCTGGTCGCCGCAATATTGTGTTTTGACTACTGACATATCTTTAGTGACACGCACAAGATTAAGACAGAAATATTGACGAAAGAATCATCAAAATCGGCCCACGCGTTTAGTTTTGAGTGCCACAAATGACCAAACATAAATACATAAAAAGGAATAAGTTCGCCTTTGTACTTGTTTTTTTTTGTTATATTGCGTGTGTTTTGTATTTATTTTTAATAGTAAATATATGTGTCACTACACAGTTATAGTAAATGTATGTGACAATCAGCCTGATAGGTATTTTTTTGGACGAAAGGTTTTCTTCACACCAAATGGTATCAGGGGGCTTATCATGACGTAGCTATGCAGTTCAGTATAAGCTAAGAGAATAACTTTAACAAAAAGCAAGCTTTTAAAACCCGACTGTTCAGTTGCTAACCAACTTTAAATCGTTATAAATCCTAAATGATCATTAAAAATGACAAATGATGAAAGAAACCTAAAGATGATTTTTAAATCTCTATTCAATGATACCCCACTAGTCTTACTTGGTCGACTTTTTTTTTTTTAATTGGCACAATATGGCGTCTGGTTGGCACCATATTGAATTTTAATTACTGTCATATCTTTAGTGACACTCACCAGATTCAGACAAATCGATTGACATAAGAATCATCTAAATCGGACAACGGGTTTAGTTTTTATAGTGCCACAAAGGAACATAACATACATATATAGGCTGTGAAACACATTATAAAAAGACAGAGCTATATAACTGATATAGCTGTCCCTTACGCTCACCGTAAAATAAACTGCATAGCTGTGTCATAATAACCCTGCAGTATTTAAGGTTGGCGCTCGTAGCATGAAGTACAGATTTTCTACGTCTTTTTTTTTAAATTCATTTAATATTGTAAGAAAAAAATACAGGTTTTTACATACAAAAAGCCACTATTACAAACCTCTAAGGTAAGGTAAGGTAAGGTAAGGTAATAGCGAGTGAGAATGCGAGATCGCGCAAAACGGTCCTAGATTACTTATCCCTACTAATATTATAAATGTGAAAGTGTGTATGTTTGTCCGTCTTTCACGCTTCAACCACTGAACGGATCGAGATGAAACTTGGCACACATATAGGTTAGACCCTGGAATAGGACAAAATTGGACCGTTCCCGAGGGAGCGAAAGCTATTGTATTATCCACTAATCCTATTAATGACAGTATCCTACTAATCCTACTAATGACACTTATCTTTATTACTTAGTCATTACGTTTGACGTAAAAGTGACATAAAATGCTACCGGTCGCCGATCATTAAATATTATAAATGCAAAAGTTTGTGTGTTAGTTTGTTACTTTTTAACGCTGCAACGAATGGATGTATTTGGATGAAGTTTGAAATGGAGATAGCTTGGGTGTAACCCGGATTGAGCCGTCGCGGGCTGAAGCTATTTAAAAAAAAAGTAACTTTTGCGATTTTGGAAAACTACCCCTAAGGGGTAAAGGAGGGTATAGAATTTTGTGCGTATGAGAGTTTCGTCATTTTTGAAGAAACGTGAAAATTGGTATATAGTCTACTATTTATAAATAAAAAATATAGCTTTCAGCGATTTTGGAAAAACTACCCCTAAGGGATAAAAGTAGATGTAGAATTTTGTATGAATTTAGTCATGTTTGTGGTTAGAAAAGTGAAAATTGGCATTAAGGCTACTACGCATAAATAAAAAATAGGTATTACTTATGGGGATTCAGAAAAAAAGTCGTAAACGGGGTGAAATAGAAAATAGAAGTAGTATATCGAAGTTAAAAAAAATCATAAGTATGAGCTATGATAATAGCTGTAATGCACTGGGAGTAAGTACAGTTGGTTGGTTTGACTGAAATTAAATACACTAACTATGCAAAGCCCGCTCGAGCTCAATGCGTTCATTTATCGAAGAACTTCGTCATTATTGCTTTGTTTGGGATATTGTCAGTTTGTATTATTGCTAAATTGTGATAAAAAAATCTGCGAACAATTTTTCTTTTTGTTGTATCGTAAAAACAAAAAACACAAAAGCTTCAAAATTTGGTATGATTATACATAATACAAATCCTAAAAAATCAAAAAATACTGAAAACTGGTCAAGTGCGAGTCGGACTCACATACCGAGGGTATTTTTATCGACTACGATTTCGGTCAGAGCGATTCAGTGCGCTGGATGTCCCTACCTATTTACATCCTGTACATATATATTATAAATGCGAAAGTTTATGCGTGCGCGGGTCTCTTACTTTTTTGCTAAAAAGGATGGACGAATTTGGTTACATACAATTAGGAATAGAGTTTGCTTATACACTGGATTAACACACAAAGCTACCTTGAATCTCGAAATAAATCACTGTTCCCGAGGGATGGCAAAATTACTAATTCTACGCGGACGAAGTCGCGGGCAGAAGCTAGTACAAAAATAAAATACATTACGGAGATTTGCATAGTATGTAGCTATAAGTAGTACCTAAAGATATTCATTCATCCATTATCATCAATCAGTCCTTATATTTTGTTGGAAACCTCGTCCCTCTTCCTCCCTAATTGCGACAGATAATTATTTACTTATTACTTAACTTGCGTGAACATTTATTATATATACGCTCAAAGAAAAAGACTTTTTTTTGTAACAGTCCCTTCCCAATACTAATCTAATATTTTTATATCTTGTTAGGCCTATTGAAGGCTAAAAATTAGAGATGGGCCAACTAGTCGACGATTAGTCGGGAAAGCCTACTAATCGGCATCATTTCTAGTCGGTGATTAGTCGGCGACTAGTCGGCAAAAAATGCCGAATATTCGGCACTTTATTGCCTACCTATAGGAAATATCGTCAAAACATGTCCACACACGCGATTTTCTTTTCGACATAGTTATCGAAGAACTTCGTCATAGTACTAGGTAGCTCGTTTTAATACTATAAATTAGGGTTATAATTGTTTTTTTTGTCGTGCAGAGAAAATGTAAACAAAACTGGTCAAAACATGGTAGGGATAGGTAACAAAGCGCGACGGACAAAGCGAAACGAACGTTTCCGAGTTCACCCGAACTAAGCAAAATCCTACGATCGGCATTGCCGACTAGTCGGCCGATTGATCGGCAAATTGAAAACCGATTAGTCGGCCGACTGGCCAGTCGGCAAAATCCGTAGTCGTCCTACCGTCTCACAGCGGACTTGTGTTTGAAGATAGATAAGGTTACTTCAATATGTGCATTATAGCGCATATAATATATGCATTACAGTATACAACGCCCTTCCTACACAAATAATAATGCTTCAGGGCAAAAAATTCAAAATTGAGTTACTGAGATGGCTCCTTGACAATTGTTTCTACAAAGTTAATGAATATATAAATCGTAGGTAATTAACTATTTTATGACCTCCAATATCATTATAATATCATTTCACTGTGTGTTTTATCTTGATATTAAATTAATAATGGAACCTGATATTTAATTTTGTAAATGGTAATCTAGACATCAATAATTGGATATAATTTAAGTTGACTTTATGTACCTAACCTAAATTTGCATATCGTTTTATCGATTGAATGCCTGTTCTACCTAATAATCTGACACCTAGGTATCGCATTCTAGCAAATAAACATTCATTTCATTTCATTTCATTTCAAATACAAATTGGACACGTCTAGTGGTGGTAGGACTTTCTAACTCCTTTTGCCTAAGAGAGAGTTCCGCTTGTAATTTGTAACTTGTAGCCTCGTGAAACGGGCCACAGGTAGTGTATATAAAAAAACCAGTCAAGTGCGAATCGGACTCGCCAACCGAGGGTTCCGTATTTAAAATATGGTTGAAAACGCAAAAGAAAATACTTATTTTTGTTATGAACCTTAATATCTATGCAATAAGGTCCATTTTGACTAGTCTAAATTTTAATAAAGATTTTTAAAGTGTTTTGATAATTTTTCCAAAACTGTAAAGTTTGACATCTTCATTTTATTTTTCCCGTAAAATATAAGTAATTATCTTTAAATCAGGAATTTTTCAGATTTTTTGGTCCATAACCTTCGGAGATAAGGGTTGTATTCCGCTAAGAAATTATTAGCATAAAGGCATTCCATCTTATTTCTCAGGGTTAGCAATGCATCGGCAGTCTTTGGATTGCAGTCTTGACATTGTAATCTTAAGATTGTAGGCTTGAGAATGCAAATTTCTATAGGTCTGAGATCCCAATTGTCCTGTGTTCGTATGCCATAAAAAGTCTGTGGTAAAGGAGAATGCCCCAATTAATAATGCCTGGAATGTACAAAGATGCCAAATATTTCAAAAAAAAAGTCGTAATTGAATATAACTAAACAGATTAAATAGAAGTCTGCTGAACTCCGGAGAAACAAACACTAATTAATTAGTATATTACTGGAACATCCGTTGCCTTCACGGTTTTATCATTCGTTACGTTGCCACTTTATATTAACAACACAAATAATGAAGATTTTCTGCTATCACTCACGCAAAAAGTATTAATCATGCATGACAATTGTCATTAGTTTGTGTTAGAGAACAAAATAGGTCAACTTAAATAGTTCTTATGTCACATTTTAACATTCACATAGATCTTAGCGACATCTGTTGTAGTTTTTTTATGTTAACATAACCTCTTTCATTGTAAAGAAAAATCTTAATCTAAAGCAAAATCTCAAGTTTTAAAATAATTTTTGAAGGAGTTTTCGATACCACAATTTTCTTAGCGTATTTTAATGTACGATTGGGCCTTGTGTACTGATGTGCAAGTTGCAGAAAGTTTCCAAAAAGTTAGAAAAGGTGTAAGAAATTTCCGGAAACTTTCGCTAGAAATATAGCAAATTTAAATTTAAGAAACGGAAAGTTTCAATTCCCATACAAAATTGTGAGAAGTTTCTGAAATTTTCCTAGATGAAATTTCCCGCAATTTTGGAAAGTTTCCTTTTTTTATTTATTTATTTATTTATTGATCGTTTGGCACATCAGTAGTCTTGTGTATAACAGGCATTTCCTTGTATGGCCGGTGGGAATTCCCCTTTCAAATTTTAACTTTAACGAAGTACAGTGCTACCATTTTCTCAATAGCGATCGGCAATCTTCGTTTTTCTATGACACACGAGTGACAAATATACTGTCAGTTGCGAGTGCAAGCGTGATAGCAATAGCCTGCCGAAAGCTATTAAGAACCTGGGAATACTGTAACCTAATCTATCCGCGGTTTGAATATTGGGAACGGACATTAGTCTATTGTGGTTCGTTATTGACGTTAGAGAATATGATATCTTAACTGTGGATTAAATGTTGAGAGAGCAGTAAATGTTCGTTGCCGTATTTAAACCGCAGTTTATTTACTTCAGGTTAAAATTTGATACATTTTGTATATGACAAATGCCAAATTTTATATTGCCTGACATGTTATCGTATTTTTTTTAATTCGGCGTCTATTATTGTAAGTATAACGTTGACGATACGATATTGATTTACCAGGGACTGGTCCGGTAAACCCTTCAAGGGGTTTTTGTTACCGGACCGGACCGTTGTGTTTTACCGCGTTGAATAGAGATCCAAGACAAAAAGCAAATTTGGTTTCACTCAGCAGAACACAGGTCCAGGTGATTAATATACACCTCTCCAATAGTGTTACAATGTTAGATTCAGATTCAGATATTCATAGAATTTATTATTTTAAATGTAATTTCAAATTGTTATTTAAAAGAGGTACATCCTTAAAATAGATTACTCATAGGAAAATTTGCGTTCTTTTTTATTTGACTTAATTGTATTACCTTGGTGTCGTTGATTCTGTGTGAAAAAAAAAAAAAAAAACTATGTATTTTTATACAAACAAATTAACGTTAACCCTTAATTTGGCAGAGACTTCGATACCGTAAAATTACAAATTTTATTAAATATGTTGGTTAATAGAAGTTACAGGAGTACAGAAAAAATATTTAAAAAAATCTAGTTTTTTTAGATTTTGAGAAAAACTATGTCCGTCACACCGGACATTGCCAAATATGCGGGATATTATTATATGTCCGCCGTGCCGGACAATGCCAAATTATTAGATATAAAAGAAATACATAAAAAGGGAAGAAAATGTTAAAATAACGTTACTTTGGTATATTATTTATGTTGTATGAAACTATGAAAGCGTACATTGACAGTGTTGTGTGCGAACTTTGTAATAATTTTTTGATCCGTGGATATTAATGACTAAAATTAAAATTCGTGAGGTACATTTAGACATCTTCAAAGGCTCATGAGAAATGAATTTTGGGGGGATCTGAATAAATATTTAGGATTTCCAAATACTTTCTACAAATTTACGTGTTTTGCTGATGACGTTGGGGTCCCTTGATCGAGTTTTTCTCGTTGCGTTTGTCAGTGTAGGTAAAGATGGAAATGATGAAATAGACAGAATATTGTACTTTTTATTTGTTCAAAGAATCGTCCATATCTTGCATATTACTTCAAGACTGCATGCCGGATCGTAATTTTGTACCTCGTTATTAAATTGGGTAATATTTTAAATAGCAAGGCAACATAAAAGTGATGCCAAAGAAGCTGTTAGTAATGAAGCAAATTAACGCGCGACGAAATTTTTAGATCAAACGTTTGTTTGTAAGTTAGTACCGTAGGATTATGTCCGCCGTTTTTACATATTATATGTATAATTAAAGTGTATTGTGCAAAGAAGTTAATCATACATAGATAATTAACTGAATCTCACGGAGGCATATTCTATGACTAATTTTCATCAGCAGGAGCTTCACCTGAATCAGACGTTGCATGTCATTTGCGTAAAAAAATTGCAGAATGGTCCCACACCATTCACTGGTTTAAAGGAAATGAAAATTTTAAGCTCAGATTTCAGTACACGCATACAAATATTCATATTTTGAAGTTTTTTTTTAAATCTTATTTGTAACTCATCAGTCTACAACTTTGGCAAAGTCCGCCACGGCGGACAACCAGTAATTTATATAAGTCATTGAATCTATGGCGTTGTCCGGTGTGGCGGACAACACATTCCGAGGAAGTTTGAAATGAGAAAAAGTAGTAAAATGCACTAGTATTACACCTTCATGTTTCAATAATATAACGTTGTATATTGTTTTGATACAAACACACATGCTTTTATAGTAAAAAACAAAAGATAAACGCATTAACTCTTCAATAAAAACAATTGACGTCCGACCCTGTGACATTTAGTTGGACAACTCGCATGATTATGGTTTTAATGCTTCAATATTATTTTTCTACCAAAAAACATTTATTTATCTACCGATTTTCATATAGCAAGAGATATAAATATGACATAGTAAACTGATATAATTTTTTTTATGAGTTGTCCGTCCCACCGGACAAAATCAAATTAAGGGTTAACCTTAATCTGTTTTCATTGTTTTGTTTTGCTTAAGGATACCTATATACCTTTTATGTATATGTTCCTCTCGTCTATGTATATTATATACATTCGCATACTTTGTCGATTATTTCCTACAAAAAAATCTCACTTGCCTAAATGTTAACTGGAAGAGACCCCTTAAAGGGATAAGTTCGCCTTTGTTCTAGTTTTACTTTGTAATTTCAATACTTGCGTAATGTAATTGTCTTAGTATAATAAAGGGTTTACATACAAACATTTATCTAGAGAAACCACTCTGCGAGAGTAAAGTAGCTCTTAAGCTAGTACTAGCTCTTCGTTTCAGTTTTTATTTAACAGCGAGGTTTCTCGCAAGCAATGCTTTGTAACTCAGCGACGCCCTTCCAAGAGCCATTTACTTTTGTAAATATTCAACAGCCACCGTTTGTATGGTCCGTGATTCAGACCAGACAGAGTTAGCAACATTTGGAGCCATTTATTGTATGTACCGACTTTAATGGCATGCATTGCATGATTGTTTCTTTGCAATTATTCCAAAAACTACAAAGAATGATGGGCAAATTGGCCTATATAACCAATAAGGACAAGCGATATGTCACCGGATAGGTAATTCTAAGTTGTAAAACTATTACTATGGCAGGTAGTTCGAAATCTTTGTGTGAAATAAGTTATCGCCATGTAAAGACGGCAGCATTTCATAGTAATTATGCTAAAGTCATCTATGTAGGCGCCCCGATGATCCAGATTTAAAAAAAATCTCCCAGTTATTTGAGGTTTCCCGCTTCACAAAATCGTTGTAGAATTAAAAAGGATATCCGATGATATAGTGCTTATTGTTATTGGTTTCTAAGCCAGCGTTCATACATTTTTGCCCATCATTCTTTGAATTTTGCAAGATTTGTAGGAGGTGGGGTAATTGGCCTGTATGACCAATGAATACTAGCGATATATCACCGGATAGGTAATTTATTTATGTAAACTTTATTGCACAATAAAAGAAAAGTACAAATGGCGGACTTAATGCCTTAAGGCATTCTCTACCAGTCAACCAACTCGCCAAACAGAAACAGGTCAAAGGTTGGTGCTTACTTTAAGAAATCAGCTAGAATATGAGTATAAGTCCTAGGTATTTCAATACAATAACATATATAATAAAATACAATAATATGACAAATAAATACATACAATAAACACATCTACCAATAAACATATATATATATATATATATATATATATATATAATTCTAAATTGTAAAACGATTACTATGGCAGGGGCCTGTTTTATAAAGCTACAAATTTAAATTTACAGGTTACAAGTTTCCATTTGACACAACCTCGACCAATCACGACCAGCCATTTGAACAGTGTTGCCAGTTTAGACTTGGTCGTTTAACTTGTAGCTTTATAAAACGTGCCCGAGGTAGTTCGATATCTTTGTGTGAAAAAAGTTATCGGCATGCAAAGACAGCGGTGTTTCAAAGTAATTATGATAACGTCGTCTGTGTAGGCGTCCCGATGTTCCAGATTTTTTAAATATTTCTCGCGGTTATTTGAAGTTTCCCGCTACATAAAATCGTTGTAGAATTAAAAAGGATATCCCATGATTATTGTTATTGGTTTCTAGGCTAACGTTCATACATTTCTGCCCATTCTTCTTTGTAACATTATTTCGGGATGTAATCCTTATACTTCTAAATTGTTTACACTATAAATAAACAAAATTATTAAATAAAAAACATCCAAAATAATGGTGGCCTTACTTTTAGAACTTAAGCGGCACAACCGGTTGTTATCAAATTATAGGCATTAATATATGAAACACCAGTTTAATATATGAAATTTAGCGTATAGTGCGACCAAAAAGAGTAGAAATTAAATGAGGGCTCCACTTTCTACGTAACTGTCACATTTTTGACGTAAAATGCGTAAACATGGCAACAATTTTGTATGGATTTTTTTTAGTTGCAGCTGTCACCACTGGCTCGACTTTTTGGCCAGGCTATAGGTATATATTACTCAACCTAGCTGTTAAAAAAGGTATCAAAGGAAACAAAAAGTTAAGGATGTTGTATGATGACGTAGTAATTATATCTGTGTAGCAAATATTACTACTAAGTTTTTTTTTTCAGAAAAAGTAATCTGAGGCATTTCATTTGATTGATATTTTATAAGCTCTATTAAACCCATTTTAAAACTAATGTGTCGAAAACTATAATCACCCTGTATATGAGTTTTAGTTCAAATAATTCCTGATTTTAAGTATTTGTAATTCATAGTTGAATATAACCTAAAATTCCCTGAAATATAAAAATGTATACACATACAAAAGTTGACATACGAATAATGTAATTAAAAATAGAATTATCACTTAATTACATATATCAGAGAAACATTGATTTCCATGACTTATTGTTAGTTCAGTATTGGTTAAGGCTTGTACAGCATTGTAAATAATAGATTTTAAGAAAAAAATGTCATACATACAGATATACTGGCGCACAAGTTTAAACTTAAAATAAAATGTTATTAAAACAATATACAAATTTCAAGAATAAAAGTTATATTACCCTTCTACTCAAGGCGACTTTTTTTTCAGTTTATTAGACTCTTGTTGAAATTGAAACATTTTCAAGGTCATTTAATCTCTAAAATTAAGTTATATTTGAATAATAATGAAATATTTTATAAGTACCAATTTATTATTTTTATTTAAAACGTTATTTATTACTTCTTGCTTATAAATTAATTAAACAGTCTTGAAAAACCTTAAAATAAAACTATAAAACTTACCAAATTAAAAAAACACTCACTGTCGCACAAAACACTTTTGAAATCGCACAAAGTAGTCAAAAGTCACGAGTTTCGTAGACGTGCTACGGAGCGCTACGGATCCACACGGCACGTGTAGCGCGCTACGGAGCTCAGTTGAGACTGCGGCTACGTGGGCGAGCGGATCATTTTTCACTGGTACTGAAGTGCTCTTTAATGAAATAATGAATAATTGTGGATCTTCATGAGACATGGAGTAAAAGGGCGTTTTCACTAAAAAGTGTACCCAATTAAGGACTGAAATTAAGGAACTTTGACTTTGTCAGTTTTGTGACGAAAATTAGCTATACATTGACGGCCGCAATGTATGGCTAATTTTCGTCACAAAACTGACAAAGTTAAAGTTCCTTAATTTCAGTCCTTAATTGGGTACACTATTTAGTGAAAACGCCCAAAAAAAAATTTTTTCTCAAAAATGTCCGGAAATGTTGACATTCCTATCTACATATTGAGACGCGAAGTACATAGTATACTGACAGTTCTCAAATTTAAAAAAAAAAAATTGCGTGCTCGCTACACAAGCCCGCAATGTTGCATACAAATTCCATTACTATCTAGGTTGTAACTTTTTAAAAAGTGAAAAGGGCCATAATAAAATGAGGGCACAAGTCTTAAACATCCAAATTTTACTCGAAACATAACTTTTTTATTTGTGCCTGGAATAGCTTATGTTTTTTTTAAAACAAGAATTGCGTTTCTCCTTGTCATAAACAAAAAGGCGGTAAGGAGTGATGGTTTTTTCACATGAAGTTTCTGTTTGTATGCAATTCAAAAAATGAGTTCAAGCGATGAAGATTTGACTCCAACACAATTTTTCTCTTGCGATTTTTGAGAAAAGCACTATATTTGCCTCGGCAGGAACAGCAATTGCGGGCTTCGTATTTTTAAACGGACTCGCAAGCTCGTCCGTTTAATCCAATACTCGGCCCGCAATTGCCTACTTCCATGCCTAGGCAATAATGTACTATTAACTCCCTTTAACTATTAATAAACTGTACACCATTTCGTTAAAGTAAGTTTGTATTGTTTTTTGGCAAATTCACTTGTCACTGGTATTGTAGGAAATAACATTATTTTTTAGCATACTTTATTATGCCTTTAGTAATAAGTTTGTTGCGTAAGTTATTACCAAATTTTTACAAAGAATGATTTTATTAAGAAATACAACCATTATAAGAAAGAATTTTTAAACCTATTCGCCAGGAGTTAATTAAATAAAAAAATATTAATCATGTTAAGTTACTGTTTTAAGTTTTAGCCTTTAAAATATGCGTTTAAAGTATTATGACATTGTCTATAGTTGCAATTTTATGATGTAACTTATTTATTAACTTGCTTCTGCCTGCGACGTTACCCGACGAGAACTGGTTTCAATTAACGCTGAATATGGTTTAATTGTATTTAAATCGCCCGTACAGTGTCATAAATGGGTACTCGTAATCTTCTTTTTTGTTTTCGTAATCGTTCATTCAATCGTTATTATTATATATTTGTCTGCTAGTATGTATGTACGTTGCGCATTACTTATTTCATAATTATATATATATATACATATATATATATATATATATATATATATTTCTACTATATATCTAAACACTACACATTAGGACTCGGTATTTGTGAATTTAATGTCTTTGCTGTCTGTCACTTGTCACTTGTCGTCGCGTGTGAATCACAAAGGGATCCACAGAAAACCAGCGTTGTAGCACCGAGTGCTGCAACACATGCTGAGTGGGACCCTTATTGGTGTCACATTCCAACACTATCATTTTTTATTTTATTATGTTATTATGTTGGTGGAGGTGTGTCTTATCAATAAAATGTTTTTCTTTCTTTCTTTCTTTCTTTCTTTCTTTCTTTAAATAATATTTAATTGTTTTAGGTAATACAATCCTTTGCCTTCCTTATTAACTTGAACGGTTTCCGAGGGAACAGCGATAACGAGCGATTGTTGCCGTTTGGGTATTGTTTAAGTGATAAGCCTTTATGTATTAAGGCCACCAATTGTGCGTTCCTAATTAGTGTAAAGTGCAATAAAGTTAAAAAAATGGGTGAACGATATAAATCCTAGTTAAAAATACAATATTATCACCTAACATTTTTTTAATTTGTCCGAGGTACAGATTTTAAAAATAAATAAACTCGGCCAGCCGTTAAATTTGGCGGCAGTTGGCTAGCGCAAATGCAAGTGCATTGTTTACGACGGCCATTATTTAGTAAAAAAACTAAAGCTTCTAGCAAAACCACCCAAATATAACGGGCAAGAGCACGCCGGACCGTCCTCAGTTTAGAGTTCCGTCATACGATATACAAACAAATAATGTTTATTTCCAAGTAAGTATTTTATAAGTTAGTCGATTATTACTCGTTAACTTGTAAAGCCTACGTAGCTGTGACAGTTTTCCTTTTATTTTTTTACTAGTGACCCGCCCTCGTTTCGCTTCGGTTTATGCCAGTTTTCTGTAGTAAATAAGCCAAAACTTTTATACACAAAAACATTCCTCTTGAATCATTCTTTCTATTAAAAAAAAACAACAATACAATAGTTTTTAAGATCTAAGCATACATAGGGACAGACAGACAGCAGGAAGCGACTTTGTTTTATACTATGTAGTGATGATATAACCATTTTAAATTACAGCTTTTTAGTATCAAAACGTAGTTGTTGACGACGGATCCCTAAAATTGACATAAACCTTTAAAAACAGGCCTTTCCTCGAATAGCAAAGGAAAAAAGTTTGCAAACCCTTATAAATTAAATTATAGGGATGTTGTTTTTAGGCCGAAAGGTAGCGTGGGAGACTCTTGGGTGCTTGAGTGGGGTAGTCGTAGGTACTTGAGGCAGCGCTCAAGAAGTGGGGCTTGTGTGAAATAAAGGGTTTATATACCTTTCGCTTGGAAATAATTAAGTGGTATACTCGTTTTTTTTTCATATCCCAGGGACTATGCTTTTTGGTAAAAATATATTTCTTTTGACATGCTTTCGTTTAAATTTTTACTTGACCGTCCACGTGACGACATGTGATTTTATATTGTCAACATTATGATAACCAGAGATCGGACAAATGGGTGTCATTACTCGCAATAATGTGGACATGACTCCATAGATTTTAATTAAACAAATTAAATAATATTAATTACTTACCCTAAAAATATTTTTGATCCTTTGTAAGGCAGTAATAATTAATAAATAAATGATACAAAGACTTGTTATTTTGTAGATTTATTAAAGCAAATAAACAGTAATTTTTATATTTTCCGTGGTTAGTTTATTCCGCTTCATGGCTAAAATAAACAAATGAGGTGAAAAGCTCCTTTCGCAATCCACGGACGTTAATGGAGCAAACTTATGTACCTAAATTAATATAATATCAATGTCCACTTCTGACGTATTATTTATTTATTACCTACTATCCTGTAAAGGATCAAGATTCAAGTTCAGCTAAGAAATCAATTAGTGTAATTTAATTTGTTTAATTAAAATTGGAGTCATGTCCACATTATTGCGAGTAACGACACCCATTTGTTAGATCTCTGATGATAACTCTTATGACTTGACAGTAACAGCAGCCATGTTGAAAACAATAAGATTACATGTCAAGAGCATTATGGCTTCATCGAGTAGGATTGCGATTGGAGACAATCATACAAATTGGTACTAGTCCCAAAATATCTATGGATACTAGACAACTAAAAACATACGTATAAGCGAAAAAATACTTAAGTATATACATCAAAAATATCTAAGACTCAGGAACAGATAATTACGTTCATCACACAAATATTTGCCCTTATCGGGAATCGAACCGGAACAGCTAGCTTCGTAGGCAGGGTCAATACTAATAAGGTCAGCCGCATATCTTCAATGTCACTTGAATAGCATTTAATAGTTTAAAACCAGCATTCGCTCTTTAATTACTAAAAATTAGTTTCTGTCAAACATTTCATTTTTGGGAGAAGCTTTTGTTGCCAACTGTACATTTATTGCAGTCATTATGTGCTTATCAAGATGAAAATAACGAGTCCCAACACGGTGGGTCTACGTTAAGTATAGCGAAGATCCTGTCGCCACCTTCCGACTTCATCATCAGATCAGCTCTTAGATCTATACCATAATATTCCATTATCATCGAGTTTTCATATTTTTATGTGGTCCAAATTTCAGCCCATTCCATTAACCTATCGCAACCTCGAATTTTTTTTTGACCGAAGTTCATTTAACCGAAAACGTTTCGTTTTTTAACGTTTCTCCGATGGCACGATTCGTAATTTTTTTATTTCACTATTTGACATTAAGTAAACATATCTTTAGTCCGAGCAACTTTTCTCCTTGTAGTCACTTGCCCTATGTATTGTTACGTATTTTATTTCAAAGCCTATTTTTCATTACACCAGTGCTACAATTAGCCTAGGGATCGTTTCGTATTTTGTTTCTTAACCCATTTTTCACTTGATCAATGCTACATATAGTGTTCGCTACGTTACGTCAAATATTCATTTCAGGTAAGCAAATCTTGCTTGTAATTTAATACTATCCAGAAAATGCACCTAGCAAGACGAATTAGGGCAGAACCGATACGGATAGGTTAGGTTAGAAGGCCAATGGTCTTCGAGGTTATTTTTTTTTCTGCCCAAAAAATCTTGCTTGTAATTTATCCAGAAAATGCAACGATCAAGATGAATCAGGGTAGAACCAAATCGGACAGGTTAGCATAGTCGATTTAAAAATAGGTAAACTATTAATACACCGAGCAGTTACATTGGGCAAATGATACTAAGGTAAAATCAGAAATGGGAAATATATAAATTGACAAACCATTACATTGGACAACTGTTTGTGCGCCGAGCCAGTATTACGGAATAGATAATTTGTCAAATCGGTAAAAAACCTAAACAAGTAATGACTAAATGAAAATATTCGAAGTGATCTTTCGGGCAAACGTAAAAAAACCCAAACCATAGTTGTCGAATAATATTTATCGAACCAAAATTCGGTCAAACATTTTTCGGAGTTCAGATAGGTAACCATTAACAGGAACTAGTTCAAAATTGAGTTCCAAGATTTGACCTAAACCACATCGTACAAAAATTTCAATTAAATCAAAAGATTGTAAAAACGCTTATTATCATACATTGTATGCAATTGATAGAGAGACAAACAAGAATTTATTTTTTATTTTGTAAGGAACACTAGTAATAAGTTTTAAGAAAATAACCGGCTTATCATTCTTATCAAATATGTTTTCTGGTTTGAAGGGTGTTTTTCATTTGAATAAGCCCTAAGAGCACGACATATTGTAATAACGATTAAATTAATCTTTCTATGTCATTCCCCCATTTTAGTTTACGTTTATATTTCACCAAAAATATTTTTTCTTTTTAAAGAACTGAAACAGAAGTTTTAATTAATACGCGTTTTATTCATGTAAATTAAAACAGTACCGTGACTGACCGATAGACAGACGAAGTTATAACTTCACAGCCTAAACCACTGGACCAAGAGACTTGGAATTTGGGGGGAGTATTTCTTGGGTCCCTAGGGGTGCACTAGGAAAGGATATTCCGAAAAATCGACCCCCAACGGGAAGAAATAGGGAGAGTAGCGGGAAACTAATTGGACGCGTACAAAGTCGCGGGCGTCATCCAGTCTTATTATGAAGATCCCTTGGGATCTCTTCCAGTTAACGTTTGAGCGATTGAGAAATAATTACTAACAATGAATACCAAAATAACTATAATACACTAAAAGAAATACATACCTACATACACACATTAAATCACGCCTGTTTCCCAGAGGGGTAAGCAGAGACCACTTCTTTCCACCTGCTACGATCCTGACAAATCTCTTTCGCTTCTTCCACATTCACACTAAAAGAAATAAAGGTGTATTAAACCCAAATTAAAATTGCTATAAATAAACTAATATAAAAAGAGACTTAATAAGCAGGAAATAGTTGTATAGGTTTTGCTTTTCTTTTATACAATAAAGTGTCTGAATGTACATATTACATATAACTTGATAGGTTTAAAAGAAAAATCACAACATTTCTTACTCGATAGTAAACTCCAAAGGTTTTATCTCAGTACGATCCCAGACACTCAAGGAGTCAATAGCCTTTTTAACTCGAAAGTGTTTTCCAAACAGCGTCCATTTGTAAAGTCAAAACCCGTTCGCGACAAGAAGCCGTTTTAGGTAAACAAGTGGGACAAACACGGTCCATCAATCTGATATACGCCCTGTACGAGGGATTCATATGAGAGTCTTGGCGATTCTTGAGTTTTTGTAATGTATAGTCATGTGGGGTAACTGTGCGCAGCGGGTAAGTGTGCGCAACCCCTTTAATTAGGAATGGGGAGGGAGAAGTTTGTGATATGTGTAAGCAAATTAAAGATATGTTGGTGGAGAATTAGTTTATGCAAGAAAAACTCAGATGATATCATTCATTTACTTGAAAAAGAAAATATTTAGAAACCGATGCCGTTAAAGTAAAATTTGCTGTCATGGCGAAAATCGACACGAGTAAAATGAATTTTGTTTATGTTAGTAATGTATTTAAGCCTTCTATTTTGAATAACATTTGAAGCTATGTTATGTCTCAATAAAGTGAGGTAAGTTTGTTCAAAATCAGTCTGCTTAGTATAATAAAAAATCCACAAACTTCTCTTAGCTGCGCACACTTACTCATACTGCGGGTAAGTGTGCGCATTTTGAGCTGGCTGAATTAAGGCGATTTTTGTTCGAGGTGGCGAGGTTATATTGATTATTTCTTAATTTAATCATTACCTTAATAAATGCTTTGGCAGATACATATTTTCATTTTCCTTTCATGCTTATCGTTTAATTTTGATACTAGTTTGAAAATAAAGTGCGCACACTTGCCCCACATGACTCTGCCGATGAAATTACTAGCGTAGAGGCATTCCATCTTAGTCCTCAGGGTTGGCAACGCAATTGAAGTCATAGGGCATTAATAAACTGATCTCGACTGTAACGCTTGTCTCAAGATACGTCAAAAATGAGTTTTCTATGGCTTGCCGTTTACTTTGACGTATCTTGTGACCGGCATCTCGGCCGAGATGAATTTATTAATACGGGCCTTAGGATTGCAGTTTTGAGATTGTAGGTAGTCTTGAGATTTCAAATGTCTATGGGTCTCAGATCCCACTTACCATCAGGTGGCCTGAGTGCTTGGGTGCCTTCCCCTTGCCATAAAAAAAATAATTGTTTATATCAATTAATTTATTGTTGAGATAAACAACAACATCAGAAGGGTTTAATGAATAACACCTGTAAAAAAACTGGCCTGTGCTTGTTGAGTACGCATTAATTTAGGGTTCTGTCCTTATCATAATTATTTAACTTAAGAACTATATGTGGCGTTATTTATGAAAAGGGACCTTATTGTCGATGGCGCTTCCGCCATTATTAAAGACGCTCCGATATAAATACAACGTCGCGTGACGCAGTGCGGCGTAAGCGCCATCGACAATAAGGTCCCTTTACATAGATAATGTCACATTATGCTTTTGTAATTTACACTTTTCTGTATTTCGTAAAAAGACAAAAGTGAATTTTTAAAATAGCGAATCATTTGGTCGAGTTTATCATTTTACAAAGTTTCATTTCGCCTAAAAGTAACTTCCCGCCGGAACATATTTTTTTTTTTTTACTGATAGAGACTGATAGAGAGAGAATGATATCCGAGATCAACAAATCGTTTTCACAATAATCTTCTTTCAAAGTACAAGTAGTGGTTATTAACATATTTTTAGATTTTCGGGTTTTAAACTCATATCCCTCCGCCCCTCAACCAGTCAATCAAACAAAAATATCAGCGTAAAGAAAAAATATAGATACTTGTGACAATATAAATAAATAAATAAATAAAAATCATTTATTTCGGACTCTGGGTCCATATTTTGTTAGTTATAACAATCTTAAAAAAAAATCTAGTGTTAGTAGGTACACAAAATTACAACAAACAATAAACAACTAATAACGCTTGACGGGGGCATACACCGGTGCATGCGCCTCCTACCAGTGTCGTATCATTGGACAGTCTGCCCGTTCAACAAGCGCGCTCAGGATGGTGTTGGAGCCGCCGCGTACCCGGCGCATAAGCGAGGCCGTTCTAGCGCGTATGATGGCGTGAAATCCCGGCACGCTCGCCGCCGCGAACATGCCGGACGCGCTGCAGTAGCGGGGCAGTCCCATCAGCACCCTGAAGGCGTTGTTATACTGCACTCTTAGTGCACTGACTGACTGATATGATTTACCATAATTCAATATACTTATCTTTGACGTATTGTAATGTTTAATACTCGTTATTGAAATAGATAGTGCTTATTAACCGAAACTTGACGCATGTTCATTCATGCGCAGTGATGGGCGGCATGTGAATAAGTTTAAAAAAAGTTTCACTTAAATTTCTGCAATGTTCTTAAAGTTTAAAAATTGAAACTCACCTAAAATTCCAAGCGATATTCTGAAGTTTACCAAAGTGACATCGTTTAATTTCTGAAAATTACTATAGTTTTTACATAATAATAACGTAAGCAAAGGAAACATTTCATGAAATTTTAATGATATCAACTTGTGTCAGAATAATTCTCATTTAATTATGTAACTTTCAAAAGCTGTAATTTTGGCAGTTGAGGAAAGCTTTGCAAATCGCCCATCACTATTTATGCATAAGTGAGATGGTAATACGATATTGAATGAAGATGCATCAAGTTTAAGTTAGGGAATGCGAATAACCGGTTATAACCGGTTTTAACCGGTTATTTTCATACAAAATTGTCTAATAACCGGTTAAATGGCCTTTCATAGTTTAAGTTAACAAGGACCACCTACTCCGACCCCTGGTAATGGTATAAGCAGAGATAGGAAATTCGGATGCTTTTATACCTAAACTTCGGCCTCAGTGCCTACACCGCGTTGATGTTAAGTAGTATCGACGCGGACTCAATTTAATTTTGCCAATAAATTGCCCGGGATTTCCCGGAATACCGGAAATCAGGATACATATACAAATACGTATTAAAGTATTTAAATAACATATTTTAGTTGTTTCTTTTTACAAAATATTTGGTTTGTTTAACTAACAGTACCTACACTATTCTTTAACATCAAACCAAATTAAATTTGTTAAGTTACATATTATTCTTATGAAAATGGTATTAACGTTAGTATTTTTGTTAAATCACCAAATTAAAACAAATATACATAGTGTTAGAGAAAAGATCGAAAATAGATGGCGCTAGTGTAGCAACGGGATGTCGGGCAAACAGCCACCGAATTCTCAAGCGAATTTTCTCACGAAGACCGGAGAAGCGAGCGACTGCTGTGGATGGCCAGGCTGTAACACTTTGGCTCGAGACGTGTCCCGGAGCGGTTGTCAATAGTTCTAAATGTCGAATATTATAGATCGGTGACGTGTTGCATTGTTCGCGATTTATTTATGTTAATCCTCATTAAAATAATAACTATTTTATGCTTGAACGTTTATTTTAAATCAAATCTGTTCCTTTTGCTAACACATAGTCATACAATATTGAACTGTTTACGAACGTGTAGGTATGTTAACAAAATTGCTGAAAATAGTCATAACTTAAATATTTTGACAGTTATCACTATTATCACTATAACTGTCAAAATGTACAATCCCGGAATCCCGGAACTTAAATAATTAAAATTAATATTTTTAAGAAGCCGACTCCATACTCGCTGAGCTTTTTCCGGGAATTTGCTAATTGTAGGTGTAAAAGCATCCGACTTTCCGATCCCTGTTTATAAGGTGTTTCCATTCATTCATTCTAGTACCTAACTATTGTATGAGGTAGAGTTCGACGTGCGTGTGACGGCTATCGGAGCTATTAGCCTCGGGAGAGTCGAGTAGTAATAGATACCGCAGCAATGTCGACGTCGTACGTAGGCCATAGCTAATGTGTCGTGTGTACAATATGATAGGTTCACCGCAAGCCGCACTAAAGGGCAAAACAGTATGAAATGCGTTTGTATTTTTTTTTTAATTTTAAAGTGTTTAAAAAGCCCCTAATGAGCACTTATGTTTAATCAGTTTCTAATTCGTTGAGTTACAAAGTGACAAGCGACATTTAATGAACGTTTGTTCAACAATGGCACACTAAATATTAGTACTAGCTTGTCCGCGACTTCATCCGCGTTGATTTTGTATTTTTGCCATGCCGCGGGAACTGTGATTTTTTTTGGAATAAAAAGTAGCCTATGTGCTATTTTAGACTATAATCTATCTCTGTGCCAAATTTCACCCAGATCCGTTTAGCCGTTCTGGAATGATTGAGTAAAAAACATCCAAACTTTTTTTTTATGTGAAAAAGCAGGCAGACTGGCAAGCGATCCACCTGATGGTAAGATTTGTAAGTGATCATGGCGACCCATAAACACCCACAACACTAGAGGAATCTAAAGTGAGTTTAATTTACAAAACATCTTGCGTATGGAACAGCTGTTAAATTCAATTGGATGTATCCAGAGGCAATGTCTAAAGCAGATGATCTCGACAATTTTGTTGCTATAGGAAAACTAGCATACAGGCCACCTGGTGGTCAGTGACACGTAATACTATTGTCTTTCGCATTTTCAAGACTATAATCCCAAAATCGCAAATACGTTGCCAACCCTGAGGACAAAAACTTGACATACCCATATCAACAACAAAACACACTTTATTTTATGTCGTTTTGACAACCATAATAAGGCAAATCATAATCTTCACTTATTATAATACTAAAGTTGAGAACTTTGTGTTGTTTTTTGTTTGTTATTTAAAGTTACTCTTTCCCCCCCACACGCTGAAGGGGGGTTTATGTTACGTTTGTTTTTATGGCAACGTTTCGTAAATGTTCGCCTTTAGGTGTTCCTGGGAATCCCGCCAGGTGGTTCAAACGATGGGTGTGTTATAATAATGTTATGTTCCGGGAAAAGCTCTATAGAACCATATAAATGTTGGCAATTTTAGGAAAAGGCTTTTTTTAAACTACTTATATTCCAGGTAAGGAATACCCTAAACCGACGCAAGTGTGTGATAAGACTTATGAGTGTGGAGGAAGCGAGGGAAGTTTGTCTGGATCCTAGCAAGTGGAAAGAAGTAATCACTGTCTACCCCGGGAGCTCTTTGTTTCCCATAATTTTATCGGTCATAATGTCATTGTTGACATAATTATTGGTAGTCATAATTTTTTATATCGCTTAAACTGTAAACTTTTCAGAACTTCTGAAATATCTAATGTGTTGACAAGGCTAGGTTAGGTTAGGTTTGATTTATAAAAATCCTGATAAAGTAACAGTTTCTTCAAAAAATACGTTATGACTTGCGATGATTATGACCTAAAGCACATTATGACTAAAAATAATTATGGCAGACAATATAGACCCGTCTCCCTCTACAGGAAAGAGACGGTGATTGTATGTATGTTTGTTATTTATTAGGACCTTCAACAATAAGTACACGGTTAAAAAAAACATTAACATGCACACTTACAAACTAAGCGCCTTATTTCTAACAGAAGATCACCGCATGCGAAGAAAAGGTATTTTATTAAATTACATGCACTTATTGTAGTTAATAATAGTTTATTTCATAGAACTACTTAATATAAAGAAGTTTTCTCCTATTGTTGGGCAAGAAGTTGTACTAAGATCAATCTCGTTTGTGTGTTGCCTATAAATTTTAAACATACGTGGGTAAAGACCAAAATGTTGGCCACACACACTCAATTAAATCTTCTATGAACTTTTTCCGTTGTGACGAAAATTAGCCCTACAATTGTAGGGATACTTCTCGTCGCACAACGGAACTTTTTTCGACTTCGTTGTTTGTATGGTTAACTGCGCTTAACTGTGGCCCAACTTTTTGGTCCTCACCCACGTGTCAGAGGACAATGTATCTTGAGATTGATTGAGTAACAGAATAACTTAATATTACATGGAAGATTTTTTTAAAGGTTAAGGTACAATTTGATTTCAAATTAAAGTATGACCGTAACGTTAATCAATCGATTGAATCGATCAACAAATCAAACAAATTCGCGAAGTAGTAGGTAAGAGACAAATTAAAAGCACCAGAAACGGAAATACGTGCATGAAGAGGTTGATGAATGTAGAGGAAGCGAAAGAAGTATGTTTGAACCGCAGCACCTGGCTTTTCATAGTCTCTGCCTACTTCATTCGGAGACAGGCGTGAATGTATGTATGTATGAAATAAAATCATACATCTAAGTTATATACTAGCTTTCCTTTAAAAAAAAAGTGTTCCAATCGGTCCATCCGTTTCTGAGCTACGATGCAGCAGACAGACACACAGACACGTTAAACTTATAAACACTCCCCTATTTTATCGAACTTTAAAAAATAAATTCGTAATTAAGGTGTCATACTGTTACTAGTTTTACTGTGTATCTAGAAACGGGTCATTGCCCAAAACTAATTACCGTAAACGCTACATTACGCTGACATAGTACTATATTAACGTCACTAATGCATTAACGCCACTATAATATGCTATGATACAAAAACATGACGCCAAGCTCAACCATAATTATGTGGTAGAAGAAGATTTCATTAGAGGTCAAGATACTTAAGTAATTATTACACAAGCGTGGAAAAAAACATAGTTTTTCGGGAAATAGTGATATCACAATAACCATAACGTTTACCAGAACAATGTGACAGCTCTAACAAAAGCTTTTATAATTACATAATCAAATTCGCCGTTTTTGAATCTATTTGCTGCAAAAACGCGGTATCTTTCACTTAACAATCAACGAAGCTTTGAGGGACGGAAGCCGCGCGTTACTGCCATAATTTAAGATGTAAATTGTCGCAGTAAAAACGTTACATAGCGACTTTTACCCATTCCCTAGGAAACACGCAATATTTGTACGCTAAGCGCAATTCGTTGTCCCAAAGTCTTATATTTTTATGTGTTTAAGTGTATTTAAGATTGTTTATCTTTTTATATGTTTGTATTTACCGCAGTGTTTGAAGTCAAAAGTCTTTGACCAGTGTGTATTGCCAGTGATGACTTACGGATCTGAGACGTGGGCGCTAACAATGGGCCTTATAAGGAAGCTCAAAGTCACTCAGAGGGCTATGGAGAGGGCTATGCTCGGGGTTTCTCTGCGTGATAGAATCAGAAATGATGATATCCGCAGTAGAACTAAGGTTACCGACATAGCCCGAAGAATAGCCAAACTTAAGTGGCAGTGGGCGGGGCACATTGCTCGCAGGACTGATGGCCGACGGGGTCAGAAGGTTCTTGAGTGGCGTCCGCGGACCGGGAGACGAGCTGTAGGTAGGCCTCCAACAAGATGGAGTGACGACCTAATAAAGATCGCGGGAACGCGGTGGATGCGAAAAGCACAAGACCGGTCTGAGTGGAGAGCCTTGGGAGAGGCCTATGTCGAGCAGTGGACGTCCATAGTTCTAGCTTAGCTTACGTGAGAGTGTCCATTGATATTTATTAATTATATTATGTTATTTCAATACTCATAAACCTGTCATAACCAAATAATATGATAGCTGTTAATAAGTAGGACATAATGAACCTTTATCGCTTTATGTTCACTATTAACCGCTTTTGACAATCATTATTTTTGATCGTAAGCATTTCATTTTAATTGGGCCGTTATTGACTCGTGTACACTGTATACATGGAGCTCATTAAAATTCATTCATCAATGATAATATTTGGCTATCAAGTACTTTACGCAATTAGTATAAAATCATTTTGGGCGATGATTTGAATTAACGTGTATTTATTTCTAATAAAACAGGTAACAAACCTCTTTTTTTTGGCCTAATCTTATACTTACATGATTCTTAATTTACTATAGATAAATTTCGTACCTCATTGCTCTTTCTAAAAAAATAAAATAAGAGGTAAAATTATTAAATACAAAAACTGAATTTAATATTCATTATTATTCCGTGGTGACTACAATAGCGAATGAATGAATAACATGAAAAACATAAAATAAAATTTAAAAGATGAGCACGAAATCGAACAATAAAATCACCAAAAACGAAAGATGTTATCTTCCTCTACAGAAAATCACCGATATTATTATTTTTGTAGAGAACTGTTGTACGCATTACATATTTCATTTTATATACACTTATTTCCTTCCTCCTGCCGATTTATGCTCATTTCAAGTCAATTTATTGGGTAAAAACAGGAAACGGTAAACGCAAAATCAAAGGGATCCTTATTCTATCAAAGTAGATCAACTTTCAACTCGATTAATCCTAAAAGCCGTGGCTCAAGCGGAAGTAAATACTTCAAAGAATATCAAATACTGCGAGTTACAGTACATTACGTTGACGATCGCACCTTTAGAACAATAGTGACCTATTTCAAAATTTGTGCTTTCAAACTTTGAGTCATAAATTTAGTATTATAGAGACCTAACTCGAAATTTAAAATTTCTCAATTAGGTCACTATTGTTCTGAAGGTGCGTATACCGAGGTCGATTTTCTAATGGGTAATATTACCTCTGACATGTTATGGTATTAATTTTTACGTCAGTTCTGTGAAGTAAATAAGAGCTATTGTAACGTTGACTATACGATAACAGGTCCATATTGGGTTGCAAAAAATGTAAAGTCATAAAGGAGGGTGGGCAAATAGGGGTGTGTCCTGGGTAAAATAATTGAAATTCTAATCAGTCCGTCAGTAAGATTATCAAAAAATATTGAACACGTATTTTTTGCTTTATCAAATCAATCAAAATTGACAATTATAACGCGCATCAAAGTTCGGGAGTGGGGGCTCGTGACGTCACAACGTGGTATAAAGTGTGCCACGGCGTGAAGTCACGCGAAACTTCAACGCATTTTGTCTTCCTCATTTTTTGTTCAATTGACAAAAGAAAAAATACGTGATCAATGTTTTTTGATAATGTAAATGACGGACTAATTAATTTTTTTTAGGACACTAGCCTATTGGCCTATTTGACCAATAAGGACAAGCGGTATGTCACCGGATAAGTAATTCTACGTTGTATAACTATTACTATGGCAGGTAGTTCGAAATCTTTGTGTGAAATAAGTTATCGCAACGCAAAGACGGCGGTATTTCATAGTAATTATGCTTAAGTCGTCTATGTAGGCGTCTCAATGTTCCAGATAAAAAAAAAAGTTTTGTTCTGATTTAAATATAGTGATAGTCGAAGTGATTTACTTCAACTTTGAAGGCAATATAGTTTTATTCAGTAGAATATAAGCCCTGTATATAGGATGATTTGACATGTGAGTTGAATTAAAATCGAATTTTTGAACATGCGTGATCCTCTTGAACGATCCCCTTTAAAAAAAAAAAGTGCTACTAACCCGCGGACTAAAAGTTGTTCCGTCAAAGTATTATTTTTAAGTAAGTGCGCGTATTTCTAATTTGGTAGGAGGTCTCCATGACGAAGCAACTCGGGTAAAGAGGTATTTAAAAACTCTGCCTTATATGTTAACGAGAGCGCGAGCCACTTTTTTTCTTGTGTTGGATGTCTTTCTGATTTATATGAAGAACAACGCAGTGATATCCCTCTAAGAGAATTATACAAAGAATATAACTAACGGCCGTACACAATAGTAGTTTAAGTGACTGTTGCGTAATACCAATTACGCAGAGTCGCGTACAATACTTTTTCTACACACATATCATAAAGTCTTCTATTATGCGTTCAAAACCCGTAGGCAATGACCAGCATTACCTGTGGTAGTAGGTGACAGCGATGACAGTTGTAACGTAATTTCATTATCGAATATTGTAAAGTAATGAGATCCAAATTTGGAACATCTTCCAAAATTAGCAACTATCATCGCTGTCACCTACTACCACAGGTAATGCTGGTCATTGCATACAGGTTTTGAACGGATAATAGAGGACTTATGATATGTGTGTAGATAAAGTCAATTAATGACGATTAAGTCGTTTCTTAGTGTCAATTTTTCATACCCAAGTTAAAATTTTCGAAAGAAAAACGAGTCAATTGTCCCTAGCACAGGAAGGGACTGGTTCTCCATCGAAAATACGACCTATGATAATTTATATTCTCTTTAATATTTTAAGAGCACCCTGATTCTCAAACGCTTCTTATTTGAAACTCCTCAGCTGTTGAACGCAAAGATCTTTTATACAGGGAAGTTTGTTTTAAGTATAAAGCTCTCCATTTGCACATACTCACAACAAACTCGGAGCCTCGTTGCGAAAGGCATGTTGTTACAAAGGAAGTGGTTTGTTGTCGTAGGGTGTTACTTTTATAGCTAAGAGGTGGCTTAAGAAACAACTTTACCTTTATTTTTTATGTCATGAAGAAGGAAAACGAGCCGCATGGTAAGTGATTGTAATCCTACGATATACAGCGTGTTAGGTAGAAGGTTGGACTTCAGGGACTAACTCTGTAGGTCATACTCATCAACTTTTATTATGGGACCAACATCCGAATCGCAAAAAAAAAAACAGCTGTTTCATACATTTCGGCTGTTTAGCTCTCAAAGTTTGTATGGAACAGCTGTTTTTTTTTGCCATTTGGATGTTGGTCCCATAATAAAAGTTGATGAGTATGACCTACAGAGTTAGTCCCTGAAGTCCAACCTTCTACCTAACACCCTGTATAAAAGAAGAAACTGACTGACATATCAACGCATAGCCCAAACCGCTGGGTCTAGAGATTCCAAATTTGGCACGTAGGTTCCTTATGAGGTCTAGGGGTGCACTAAGAAAGGATTTTTCGAAAGTCGACCCCCCTCGGGAAGAAATAGGGGGAGTAGCGGGAAACTAATTCTACGCGTACGAAGTCGCAGGCGTCCTCTAGTCCTGCGATAAGTAAATAGAAAAATATCGGCGGACAATTTCACAACATGAATTTGACCTATTCCTAAAGTAAGCTTTATGCTTGTACTTATGGGTACTAAGTGGGCAACGATAAACATACTTATACACCGTGCCCGGGACGTACCCGAAAGATTTTAACCATCGATTCTAGACCCTATTTGGAGTATATAATGTGGTATAACATGTAGTCCAATAACGCATAATTTCCGAGATTTTAATTATTTAAAAAAGAATTCCATAGTTCATTTAATTTGAACTCTGTCACCTTAAACTAAAGCATTATTTACTAAGAAAGATTCATGTTGTAAGTAGCAATATCATCAATGTACAACATAAATTAATTTAATCAATTTCTTAGTAAATAATCCTTAAGTTAAGGTGACAGAGTTCAAATTAAATTAACTATGGAATTGTTTTTTAAATAATAAAAATCTCGGAAATTATGCGATATTGGACTACATAATATACCACATTATAATACTCCAAATAGGGTCTAGAATCGATGGTTAAAATTCTTCGGGTACGTCCCCGGCACGGTGTATAGAGAAATACATACTTAAATACGTAGAAAACACCCAAGACTCAGGAACAGATACCTACTCACGCTCATCACACAAATATCTACCCTTACTGGGATTTGAACCCGAGACCGCAAGCATCGTAGGCAGGGTCTCTATCTCTACTAACTAAGCCAACGTGACATCGAAGTCGTGTAACATAAAAAGCAACCTGCGGTAGGTTGACGGCACCAATGATGGACACTTTTAGCTAGCAGGCTGACCAGTAATGGAAACTTCACTCTTAATTCAAAATTCATACGGTCCTAAACTGATTGTTGCAAATTAAATGAATAACCCTTATCTTCAGTAAAATAAGAATGAAGTGTTCATTATTGGTGCCTTGTCCATTACTGGTTCCATCACCCCAGATACCTACAGGTTCGCAGAATAAAAATAAATTCTACCAATACCGCTAATAAAATTCAGTAATTGTACTTTTATAGACATTAAGTTCCATTAAACTTTTATTCATGAAACAATTCCCCAATGTTTTTCAAAGGTCAAATACCCAGTACGTTTGCTGAATTGAAATTATCCTCAAAAACAACAGAGCCTAGTAATTTGAGACATGGAAAAAATTGCTAGACATTTGAGAAAACTTTTCTTAAGATAAAGTTCTGAAGAAAACGAAGTAAATTGAAGATGGCCGTAACATTACAGTCAGACACCCACACCAGACTTCAATATATATTATTGCCTAGTGGTTTTTAGGCACCGTTAAGGGAAAATATGAATAGAATTTATTAATGGATATTGGTATGCATGTATATTTAAAAAAAGGTCTAAAAAGGGTGTACAAAAGCGAACGTATCCCTTAAGGGCCGGCGTACAAACAGCGAAGCGAAGCTATAATTAGTAGTAGTTAGGTATATAGTAGTTATTATTTAATAAAATAAAAAAGTGTGTTTTTGAGACAAACCTCTACACCGTGGCCGTTAATAACCCGAAAGATTTAAGCTAACGATACTAGAGCCTAATTAAAGTATATAAAGTTGTGTAACATATAGTCCAAAATCTCATAATGAAGGAGATTAAATTATTTAAAACAAATCAAAAGTTGTAAAATCTCCAGTCTAACACACCCTAAAGGCGTAAGCATGACGTAGCCACCTACTTCTTTTACACGTAGACGCACTAACCAGTATGTTAGCTAATTTCATAAAGAAGTTTGGTATCTATCTACAAAAAGGTTTTACTATCGAAAATATTTTAATCGTGATAAAAGGATATAACATGCAACTAACATACAGTGTAGTGCATCAAGCTGAATAATTATTTCTTTATCTTACACAATTTAATCTCAAATAGCTTTTCTGTTATCACTAAGAACAGAGATAATTAGGCTTGTACTAAGTCACGAGAGTGCTTCTTCTGATAACTGGCTAGTATGAAATCCATTGTCACTAAAACGACACAAATAATTACTACAGGTAGGTACAGGTTAGCATGATCGCTGTTACAACAAAGTCCCTTTCACTCTATGGTATGAGGTAAAAAAATAATTTAACACGTTTATTGCCACATAACGCGACGTCGTCGCGTGAAGTGGCTTTATACGCTGTGGCCAATCACTCGACGTCGCGTGATGGTCCCATACAAAATTGTTCGAGCCACAAAATTACGGCCGTAGCGTATTGGCTTCTGGTTTTAGTTTGGCCACTAATGAAGGGAATTAAACGTTTTTTTTATTTTGGCCATCTGGTAAAGTTCTGCATTTTGACCTTGGCAATGAACGTGTTAAATGGTATGATTTCCTTCGAATATTATCATACTTAACAATTAATGGCTGTAATTGCCAGTCAAAGGAAAAGATACCTAAAACACAAAGTTTCAATAATAATGTAAGTGCACTTTAATTTTGTAGCACCTAATGATTCTCTTAAACATATCGATCTTGAAGAAGTTGCAGACACATAAATTGTACAGTAGGTACCTGGATACATAATTATGTGTGGTATTTTGTGGTGCCAATAAATAAAAATAATTTCAACACAAACATCGTGCTAGACGTGTGCTAGACATAACTTGACACTTGTCATGGAACACAAGTCACGGCATTCGCCGTTCGTCGTATGATTTCGGAGCGATTCGTGAATTGTCATGCTCGCTCACTGTTCTTCACTTGAGTTTCTCAACTAAAGACTTGTTCACAAAGAAGCGGGCAATTAATATGATTTAATTTGTAATTTAATTAAGACACATAATTAGACCCGTGTTGATATAACATTATTTAATCGTATTGTCGTCAAAAATACGTGGTTTAAATCTTTCGGGTTATTAACGGCCACGGTGTATAAGCATGCTTGTTTTCAGAACACCTTTAAAAAAATTTAATATTGTCATTTAAAAAAAAAAGTGATCTCTAATTACTTACTGTTAACAATAATAAAAAAATGTTAACTTTGTATAACGATTTCCTTGGCACAAACACTTTTTTTAAATGTGAACTAACATCTAACCTAAACAATCACCAAGTTTCGTTTGTGTAGCAACATTAAGTAGATTACTTAATAAATAAATATGAATTAAACTCTTCAGATCTAGATACGTATTAAAGAGTTCTAATGCCCGCAAGCAACACAAAATCTTTAAAAAAAGAACGTGGCCCGCATCGGGACCATCGGATCGGTCAGGGTCGATATTTGAAAAAAGAATATATCGTAAGACCCAGTGTGCAGTAGGATGTGCATTACCAAGGCAATTTAATTTGAACTGTATCGCAATAGAAATAAAGTTTATTTTCCTTTCTTCATAAATTGTAAATGGCATTTTCGAACTAACATAATTGAACATTATAAGCATTAAAATGTGTAATTTATATTTACTGAGCAGTGTTCCATTTTTGCATGGATTAAATGATTATTTATTGACATTAATCATTTATTCTAGCAAGACATTTATTGCTAAGGAAGTCTCCGATTATTTAATATAATAATACATTGAACTCAGTCCATAAACTGTGAAGAAATCTGTGAAACCTTTATAGAAACCGATTGTATTGTGATCTAATACGTTGAACTCAGTCCATAATCTATCTATATAATATAAAAATGAATCCCTATTTCCCTTGGTCACGCCATCATGCGTGAACGGCTGGACCAATTTCGGTAATTCTTTTTTTGTTGTATTTGTTATTGTCAGGAGAAGGTTCTTATGAAAGAAAAAATTAAAAAATTGCGCAGAATATTAAAAAAAAAAGGGAAAGTCGGAGATTTGCAGCGGGGCGAAGCCGCAGGCGGGTCGCTAGTCTGTGAATAAATCTATAAAACCTTAATAGAAACCGATAGCATTATGTTCTAATACGATACACTGACAGGCCAATATCCGCCGAAACACTAAGCTGTTAAATCGATTTGTTTGATTAAGGGTGAGTTGTTTGACCAGTAGTATACTGAACTAAATAATGCTTAAAAATCAGAAATCGAATCGAAAATGGGACCCATTTGACTGAATGAAATTCGATTCGGTTCGAGTTATCAATTGGTATTTTTAACTTTTAGTATGTTTAACGATTGATCAAACAAGGGGCCTAAATCGATAAATCGATAATTTAATCGATTTTATATCAATTGGCTTCAAATTGTATTTCAATGATGGCATTACATTATTACAAGCGTTAAAAAAGGCAATTATACGGTCTGCATAATAAAATCGACTATTATAACGAGTCTATAAAGAATGTGTTTATGCATTCTTGCTACAGTTTCGTTCGTGCTCAAGAGAGTTGCTAAAATGAATTATATTTGCCTCGTTTCTTTCATCGTTATGGCCTTCTTAATAGCCGTAAGTAGTCAAATAAATTTAAATAATATTAATGATATTATCATTATTTATTCAGTAGTAGTATCCTGTCGCCAGTCAGTGTTCGCACAATAGTGTACAAATAATATACAATAGGAAATATGCATGGATTTTTTAAATAGCATTTCTCAACAAAATATGAAAATACCGTAAAGGAGATCACCAAAAGTGAAATTAAAATTAAAATCAGTCAAGTAATACGGATGATACAAGCATTTTAAAATGCTAATTAGACAGAGAAATCCGAAGTGCATCGGTGACGTCATCGCGCAGTACGGCCATATAAACTTCACGTAAAATTCTGTTTTGCTAGAAAGACCACAAATCTTTGTTAGCTTATATCTTGGTTATTTTTATAGCTATTCAAAAAATATTTTTTCTCACCTGTTTGTTACATGAATCAGCTTTTATTGAAGCTATAAAAAAAACATGCATATTCTCTATTACCACCATAAGTCCTTGTGCAGGGTCTTACCAACGAAAACCAAACCAAACCAACCAAAGCCACGGCTCGCGATCGTGTCCGGGTTTGGTGTAGACGTGTCAGTACCCTTACCATGAGTTACAATTAACGTAGGTACTCCCTAGCGAGTCGAATCCTCTGTCCCTCGCAGACCTCGCAGTATTCTTATAGAGAGCGAGGGACAGAGCATTCGACTCGCTAGCGAGTACAGTAATTGTAACTCATGGTAAGGGTACAGGTATCGGTACGCGGACGGTAATTAGTCTATTCTGTTGGGTAAAACCACAGAATAAAGACTAAAGGCATAGAAACCGTATTAAATAAGCAGAAAATACATTATAGTTCACTTCTTTTTACTTATGGTTTTCATAGTGAGTTGGAAAGAGATGAATCTATAGCTGTTCTTTCGTTATTTGGTACATCGTCACAAGTAAGGCGTGATTTGGACCTATAAGCACCTATAGTATTTGGACCTATAGAGAAGGAAAGATAAATCCTTCCTATAGAAAGGACAAAGAAGTCCCTGTGTAAAACCTTGTGACAATTACAGTTAAAGAAGAAAAAACAGCCTAATTTTTGTTTTTTTTTCTCATGTAATACGTAATCTAAAAAGTAGAGAAAGATAGTGTTATAGTCCGGTTTCCATGCTATATGTTCTTATTCTGTGGGTAAAACTATTATATTGTTTTTAATTTTGCTGTCATTACTGTCAACTAAATATGGTCTATCGTAAGTTTGACTTTACGATGACATGTTTAAGGCAATTTGGCTTTACTCAGTAGAATAGAGGCCCGGGTGGCCCTGGGCTAGTTATCGTGCTGGGGGGTTATTACGATATAGCTATGCAGTTCATTTTACGGCGAGCGTAAAGGACAAAGCTATAGCATGTATATAATTCTGTCCTTTTCTAACAGCGTAAACTGAACTGCCTAGCTATGTCATAATAACCCTCCAGATAATGAAAAAACCATTTACTGTACAGTCAAAAGCAGTACGTAATATCTATTGGGTCATCACGAAAAATATATGTAAACATAGACCTTATTATCATTGACATAGAAGCGTGTAGATACATTGACTATAAGGTGAAAATAAGAGAGAAGACAATTAAATATGCTTCAAACGTTTATTTTTTCCAGCTTTCGGAATTAAGTCCCCAACCACCGGTAAGTAAAATTGTATAGTATAGTGCCTTATAATGCTTTTGTATAATTGATTTAAAAATACCAAGATTGTCTTGTCTAATTTGTTCTGATCTTATCTTAGTAACAACACTAAGTGCACCTAAAACTGCATACCTCAAATGATTTCATGCCAGTTCCGTTTTAAAAAAATAAAAGAAGCCCGGATTTCTGTACAACTTTGTTGTAGGTAATTTCAAGTAACGTTTTTTTTTTGTACAAAAAAAAAATGCTTATAATTATGGCTGTATTACCTAAAAATACATATACGAGTATTATACATGGTGAGGCTGTACCAAGGATGTGTTTTTTCCCAATTTTCTGCATAGTATTATTTTTCTCCAATTCATTACTTAAATAAATAATTAAAAAAATATTAGTGTCCAATCTCACACAAGCAAGCAAGCAAGCAAATATTTTCATTTAGCAAGTTACTTAATTGACAACATTAAAAGGCATGTTTACCTACCTAGTGTTTTTTATAACTATGTCGAAAAGAAAATCGCGTGTGTGGACATTTTTTGACGATATTTCCTATAGGCAATAAAGTGCCGAATATTCGGCATTTTTTGCGGACTAGTCGCCGACTAATCACCGACTAGAAATGATGCCAAATAGTCGGCTTTCCCGACTAATCGTCGACTAGTCGGCCCATCTCTAGTAATTAGCATTACGCAACCGTCACGTAAACTACTATTTCATTTTTCTTACTCTTCAGGCTAGTTTGGATGCCCGCTATATAAAGTCAGTGGATGTAGCACGCAATAGGGAAAAGCGGCAGACATCCAGGCCATCTCCGTACCGTAAAACGGGGTGAGTAGGGACACAACCTAAAATAAGTCATAACTTGTTACAAATAAGAACAAGTATTAAATGGACAATAACGTTACGTGTATTGGAAATAATTTCAGTCTTATAATTAGTAGCATATGCTTCATTTTAGGTTGTGTTCCTACTCACCCCTTAATCCCTACTCACCCCGTTTTACGGTATTACAAATGTCGGCTATACGGTTCATTTCAACTGTGGGCTCGGGTCCTAGTATATCTTTTAGTGTATATAAATAATAATTGTTTTTTTAATTCTTTCTTTTATTCCTCAGAATAACGCAGCTGCAGCGATTGGTCTTTGACAATTAAATGAGTTTGGATCCAACATTGCTTTCATTGAAATCGCATCCCATTTATTTGACAGCATGATCTAGGTTATATTAATGTTTCTGCTTCTTCTTAGTTTAAATACAATCATTAGAAACGTTCCCGCTTTACTGGAGCCAACCGGTATCGCTAGGGACGACGGCAAGAGACCTGACGGTATGTCTTTAATTCCGTGGAGTATGGGGCGAGTGCTGGTGTGGGACGCTACTTGTGTAGACACCCTAGCCTCGTCACACCTCCGCGGAACAGTAAATAAATCAGGAGCGGCGGCTGAGGCGGCCGAAACCATGAAGAAGAATAAGTATAAGGGTCTCAGCGCAGAATATCACTTTGTTCCTTTCGGCGTCGAGACCTTTGGTCCGTGGGGACCCAGTGCTATTAGCCTTTTTAAGGACATTTCAAAAAGGCTAATAGAAACAACTGGAGACCACAGAGCTGGCAGCTTCCTCGGCCAACGCATAAGTATTGCTATACAACGAGGAAATGCTGCCAGCATCTGTGGTACTTTGCCACGGGGCCCTTTCTTTTCTAGCTTTTATTAAGTTTTAATTTTATAGTTTTTAGCTTAATTATATTTAGGTTTATTTTAGGTTTAATATTTTTATTTATTTATTTTTAATTTGCCTTAGTTTTAGTTTTAATTTTTGATTGTTACTTTGTATTATATTTTTAAGTATTTGTAAATGATTAAAGACTACCTTTATATCATTAAAAAAACAATTAAAAATGAACTTTCTTTGCAAAATTGCAAATGTTTGTTTAATAGACAAATTACATAGGTACTAATCGAAAATATAAAGTCTATAGAATATGCAAACGTTAGGTTTGGTGCAAATTACTAGTACCGGCTTACCTGTTTATACCTGCCTACCCAATAGTTTGACAGGAAAAAATTTGACAAACTAACGTTTGCATATTCTATAGGCTTCATACTTTCGATAGGTATGTATTTTGTCCATTAAACAAGCTATTGTATTTTTTTAAAACAAAGTTAAGTTTTAAATTTCTAATTAATTATATACTGGACTGAAATTTTTCAGCCTACCTATTCGCCACATATTATTTAGCGCATTAAATTTGATATAAAATACTTTTCATCGAATAAACAGCCCGGTTCAAATCTTCGGATCTCCTACTATAAAATCAGCCTAGTATTATGTGCGGATGGTACAAGCATTTGAAACTGCTAATTAGACATCGATTAGACAGAGAGATCCGATATGCTCTGTAACCTCATGTAACAAGTCGGCCATATAAACCATATTAAATTTTGTTTTGCTAGAAAGAGATAGGAACAAATCTTTGTTAGCCTATATCTTGGTTATTTTAATAGAAAATCTTGCAAGTTAAATTTAACCCACTTCCTGATTTCCCATGAGGCTGAAAATTTACATAAATTTATATACATTGGATGACAATACAATATTATAATAATAATAATAATAATAAAACATTTTATTTCAGGCAATGAGGCCCATAGTTACAAATACCTTATAGACTAACATACATAACAATATAAAACTTAAAACTAACACCGAGGTGACAGAACAGCGGGTAGGTATATGTTTTGCCGAAATTGGCGTGATGGTCGCTGCCGGTAGGCTGCCCCGAAACCGCCGGAACACGACACCTCTCGGCCAGAAGTCAGGACACTCGACGGTCCGCAGCATAAACCGCGGCGAGCGCACTACAAACGAACTGAAGTGCACGTAGCGAAGCGACCGCAGCTGAAACACCGTCAGGCTGCATCCAACCTTCTGACGGACGTACTCCACCACGTCGTCTACTTTATGACATGGAGCTGGTCTGATGATGGAATTGGAAGGTGGCCATAGGAATTCTGTAATAAAACGACGCAACCCCTCGAATTTGTGTTCGTTAGAATCTTCTTGAGGAGTAGATGACGACTGTGCAAAAAGGAGTACCTATAGTCGATCACAACATCCTGGCACTTTCTATCTGGCTATTTTTATTCTCAATTCTAAATTAAAGTTCATTTAAATCCTACGTTCGCTTGCGCACGACGACGAGCTCAGTCGCTCACGAACTCCCAAGCTATTCACAATGAGAGAATTACGATAATGTGAGAATAATTACAACAATGTGAGAATTATATAAAGAACCCCTTCACCTAAATACCTACTGTTTTATTGGCAGTAATTGTGACTTTTTACCTTATTATTTAATATTATACCAATTGAAGATCTTTAATAAATATTCCTGCTCTGGACCGTTGTTTTTACTCTTAAACCACTTCTGTTCCTGATTCCGAACCTGATCCGGTATTACCGTGACAGCTTGTCCCAAAAATGATTTTTTTACAACACTGCTCGGAAATATTGTTTGGGGTCACAAAACGTCACTTATAAGGACAGACCAAGAATGTTTTTGACGGCGTGTTTGCTGATTGGTCGAGAACATTGTTGTCCAACTTTAAGAACCAATGAAAATCAATCAATAAATTTTTGTGTCATAGCTCCTTCAAGTGAAAAATTGAAGTCGACCTATCAGAACACACCATTTTGTGTCGTTAAATATTAGGTGTATTTTTTCTAAAAGATACACAGACTAAAAACTATGTCACTGTTTTTTTTTAAAATGTAATTCAAACTAGGCCCCTAATCTCGAACCACTAGAGATGACCATTACATGGGAGATATGGCGAAACAAAATACAATTTTATATGGAGTTGACATCTTGATCTCGCATGTTAGTTTATTAATCTCGAGTGCCACGAGAATAGGGGCCCAGATTTTAAAAAAAGTTATCTATGGTAAAATTGGCGGTGATGTCACATCAACATGAATTAAAATTTGAGTTTTGAATATGATTTTTTATTTTATTTCCTCTCAGTAGTTGTGAAAAGCACTATGTCTGCCTTGGTAGAAAGTGAAATTTATGGACTCGTACACTAGAGGGCCGCAACTAAGTTTCAGCCCTTTATATGACTCGTCCAAAAATCGCGTACTTTCTATCCTCTGCAGCAATGTACTATTTTTTTCAGAAACTTATTTAATGAAAATGTGGGCGCCCTATACACTATTATTATTTTCACTAGAGAAAAAAGCAAATGAAAGGCATTCACAATGCCCTCTATTTGACATTTCTAAATGATAGCCCTTAGGCCGGGATTACACCTGTAAGTTATTACGTAAGTTTTGAAACAAAGCTATATGCAAGAGAGAGATGCAGATATTTGCCACTCACTCTTATCCATAGTTGCGTATCAAAACTTACGTAATAATTTACAGGTGTAATCCCGGCCTTAAGCCGGAGCCCCACTGCTGCGCACGCTACGCACGGACACGCTATACACGTCGCCCACGTGGGTCCATTGGTCTGGATATGTGTGTCTACATTCCCCACTGCGGGCCACGCACATCCACGTGTGCGCGGGTGGTGCGACGCCCTTGAAGCCACCTTTCCACTGCAACACACGGGCAGCGTGGGCAGCTGTGGGGCTTCGGAACAGACCACGCGTGTATCAGCGACGTCATTTCGTGCGTAGCGTGCTTGTGGACTACTGTGGAAGTATCTACCTACATTTTCATACAAAGCGTTTTTGTAGATACCCACGTGTGTAGCTTGACCGTGCGCAGCAGTGGGGCTCCGGCCTTACACATATCAACTAGATAACGGTTATTGACGATCGATATACAGAAAAGGTATATCCTAATGAGTCGGTATGGGAAATTCGGAAACTATAAGAAGAACTTCGGACATTATGGAAATCCGTTCTTATGAACCAAAAAATCTGCGTTTACAGATAAAAAAACGGAAATCGAGCAAGTACTTTTTAGCTTGCTGGCTTAGCGTTAAATGATTAACATTGGAACTGTGCCCAAAATTAAGAATAGTCTGAAATTTCGGAAAAATACACGATTATTGCTATGTTCGATACCCGATTAGTTTCTTTGATTTTTTAAATTTATACTTATACTCATTTTTCCTTTTTACTTTTAAAGTTTCCGAATTACCCATTCTCAGCCATTTGGATCCATTTACCCGTATATGCGCGTCGTCAAGATCTATCATTATGCAAAATCTCAAGTTCCTATTGCTTATTTTAGAGGAAAACCTCTGTGTCATCCGGATCGACAAAAAAGTGATCTTTTAATCGTTCAATTTGTCATTATAAGGTACCCCTTAAAATAAAGAGATTGTGACTGTTGCGAGTAAGCGTCGTGATTTCATACGAGCCTAACATGAGATTAGATACATTAACCAACATAATAGTTGAAACACAAAAGATCTCTCTGTTGTGACTACCAGCTTAGGTCGGTATAACTAACATTATCTCTCTTTCTCTCGCTCTCTCTCTCTCTCTCTCTTCAAACTCTCTCTCTCTCTTCCTTGCTATTATTAATCCCACATGGTAATAAAACTAATATTATCAATTTAATAAGCGTATATTTTTTATTTTATGGCATGGAGAAGAATAAAGCAGTAGTTTATGTGACTTTACATAATGAAGGGTATTAAACACGAATGTGGGTTTCATAATAACATCCCACAAGTGTTTAATGCCTAATTATGTACAGTTACATACACTACATTATCTACCCACATATCATAAGCCTCCATGATGCATTCAGGAGCCGCATATTATGACCGGCATCGCGGCGTTGTTCAGGGCCACTAATAGTAATTATTAGTAAAATGAAAAGTTTTCTGGCAGCAGCTGTATAGTTTTTGTTTTAATTCAGAGACAATCTAGATTCGGCTCCGACTATCATATCATCGTTCGATATCTTACTTACCTACATGCGACATTTTGTCAAATTTGTATGCAAATTGACAATTGACAATTCATTTCGAACGTCATCTCGACTCATATTAGAATAGAGGTGAAATCATTTTTTTTTGTTTTTCAGAGATGTTCGAAATTTGAATGAAATAGTATTAAAGAAATCGATGTTATTATTTAGCCATAATAACGTTTTTACAGATAATATTTTTTTTCTGACAAAACAGTCTATTTTTATGGTAGTCATCATGTTCCGTTTTTGAACGCATCATGGAGGGTTTATGATATTTGGATAATAAAACAAGGTACGAGTAAGAGGACTCTGAAGCCCACTTTTTTATCATATGATGACAATCTTGAGACTGCAAATGAATTGCCAACCCTTAAGGACTTAAATGAAATGCCTTTAAGCTAGCTAGTTCACCGATTGTCTTACCCTCGCACCGGAACACAAGACTCGTTTAAATGGTGTTTGAGATTCGGACGGACCCTGTACACCCTGCTAGTGCATTGGTGTGCAATTGCCTGAAGTATTTTTGCAAATTTTTCATGCTACAAGGATAGTAAAGGGATATCACTAGCCTGAGTTAATGTTGTGTAGATGTGTGGAAAAAGCATTTTTTGAAAACGATTACAGTATCTTATTCTAAAAGTGTTGTTAATCGTTTATTGATAATTCGTTCCAGAAAGTTAGAGTATGCTGCGATAATAGAAATAGGACGATAATTTATTTGGAACATATTCACCACTATAATGGATCGAGGTTACAGTAGCCGTTTTCCATTCTGGCGGAAATAAACCTGTTGATATGCGCAGGTTAAATATTGAAGCCAGACTTTGATAAATGCCACTGTTGTCAATGCCATCTATTCCATGGGCACTTTTCATATCGAATGACAAGGCTGTTGACTTGATCTTCGTCAATAGGCTCAATAAAAAAGGATGACAAATTTGCGTGAATGATACTTATTTTTGAGGACATTGCAGGAACGCTCAGTTGAGAAATAGACATTGCAATCGTCAAGAAACTTTTAATTAACTCTCACTGAGTAACAAAATAACCACACCACTCTGAGGTAGATATCTACCATTTGATGGTGTCATTGACAATGTACGAACATGACTAATACTGACAAGTCAGTCACCTACCGTGTGTAAAGTTATTGAATGGATTTGTTGTTAATTTAACTATTTTTGAATCAATTGGTTTCAAATTTATTTAAATAATTGCATTTTTTATGAGCTAGTAATAAATTGGTAAGTATATGTAATATATCCTACCGTGACATTTTATTATTATAATGGTACCATAAAAGAAGGTGTTTATGGATTCGTGTTACAGTTAGCTCTTGAGTTGCTAAAATGAATTATCTTTACCTCGCGTCGTTCGTCGTCATGGCCTTCTTAGCCGTAAGTAGTAAAATAATTTGAAATTATACAAATGATATATTATTATTATCTAAGGTAAAGCATTGTGCAGTCACTAGTCAGTGTTCGCATGTGTTGGTACAGGAGTGTATTATATAACTGTACAGGGTAAAAATAAAAACTAATGCAATGAGAATTAACTCAAAACATACTTTGTTTCAATTTTTTTTTCAGATTTCGCCGTCTATTCCCCCGTGGTGGGTATGTAGAACTTATAATATTTTTGAAAATACCTAGTAACTTATGTTTAAGTGACTATTGAAATAGAGCCGACATTACATGGTTTACAAATACCAAGACGTGTGTGTTATTTGTTCCGAATAGTTGAAGAGTACACCAACTAGAATTTGTACTTTTTGTAACAACACTAACAACACTAACACTATGTATAAAATACTTACATCGATGATACGACTATTCTATTTCAAAAAATTTATAGGCGCCTGAAATTTCTATACAACTTTGTTATGTTTAGGTGATTTCAATAATATTAGATTTTAGATAAATTAAAATACTCGTAAGATTTATCTTTTCTCTTTTATCTTTTTATCTTTTATCTTTTTTTTTATCGTATAGGTACTTAAAAAGCAATTACCCTCGGTGAGGCTGAACAAAGGATATTTTTTTTACAGACTTTCAGCATAGTTGTATTTTTCTCCAATTCCATTTTAGTAAGGTTATTTTTAAAGTAATACTTATAGCCCTTGACGACTGTTTTATAAAAAAAAATATTTTTCTTTATTTTTAATTTTACATATTTTAATATTTGAGAAATGCATTTTTTTTTATTTATTTGTTAGACAGATTCCATCGAACGTGGCGCGCTATCATAACTCAGCAGTCATCAAGCAAGGACCATTATGGTATATATTTTTTTCACTTACTATTATATTATTTTGACGGAACAGTGGTTAAATGCTAATAATCCTCTTATTCAATAAGTCACATTAAACCTACTTAAGTTAAGGTATTATATGTCACTTTCTGTCAAATCCAAATTACATGTAAGGACAGAGAATATTTCAAATCCACTTTTAGCTATTGCGCGTTTGTAAATAGGGTACCTAATTGTTTTTTTCTTAATGCTCTGTTTTTGCCCTCAGAATAACGTCGCTGCAGCGATTGGTTGGCTTTGCTTTGACAAATAAATTAATTTGGATCCAAACATTGCTTTTATTGAAATCACATCCTATTTATTTTATTTATTAAGATGATCAATGTTTCTGCTCGTCCTTAGTTAATAAATAAGTATCAGAATAATTTCTACAGAGTATATTTTACACATATCACTATCACTACATATTATAAAACAAAGTCGCTTGCCGCTGTCTGTCTGTACTTATGTATGCTTAGATCTTCAAAAGTACGCAACGGATTTTGATGCCGGTTTTTTAATAGATAGAGTGATTCAAGTTTTATATGTATAATACATGCATAATATAGTACAGAAACACTGGTAATTTTAGAGGTTTCTAATGTGATGTCGTCACATTTTTTTGCGCTTACATTGCAAACGCTGGCTAAACCTTAAGAGATATATCAAAATAATGTACTGAAGAATTGTAGTTCTTCAAAAAACCTAAAGAAAAGTCCGCGATGGCATATGTCTATCTCCTAAGGATGAATCACAGTAACCATTTTTATCTTTAAAATTTTATTAAAAAATATTAGGTTATTTGCGAAGCTATTTTCTCCCATTCAGTATTTTATTCTAATCCATATAAATACGTTAATTACCTTGGGAATTTAATGTAGATTAAAATTGTCCTTTACACTATATTATTTAAATAAATGCTTTAGAAGATATGGCAGATTCAAAATTACGCGCAACCTAAATCTGTATTATCGAAACGCTTGGCCGCCGGCCCTATAGCCACGTATAGCCACGCTTCGCCCTTTAGTACCTACAGCCTGCAGCATCACATAATATCAAACACCGGAGCTCTCCTGTTAGTTACGTAGGTACTTATATTTATATTAAGCTTTTCAAATTGTTAAATTAGGGAAATGGGTAGGTAGTTCGATTGAGTTTTGGTTTTGATTAAAAGATATTTTTATGTTGTCTACACTTCTACACTTATAATAATATTATAAAGAGGAAAGATTAGATTTTTTGTTTGTTTGTTTGAATTGAATAGGCTCCGAAACTACTGGACCGATTTGGAAAATTCTTTCACCATTAGAATTCTGCACTATCCCTGATGAACATAGGTTATATAATATTTTCAAAAAAGTTAGGGATCCGTATGAAAGCTTCGAAAATGTAACCCAAAGTGTGAAAAATATACCAAAAAAAATCCTTATATCGCGTACGCTGCGGAAACTATTGACAATAGAGCAATGTAATGTACAACAGTTTTATAGAAGACATCAATTTCTAAAAAAAAGTTCACAATACCATATGTCTAACTATTACAGTTATGTCACAATAACTACTTTTTCATGTTAAAATATGCAATAGTAACGCCGGTTCTAACTAGGCCCCATTATTCGTACCTTGGTATTAATCCGTATCCAAATAAATCATTTCGTTTTCAAGGCTATATCAGTACCTGTAAATTACTTTTTGAATTATTCAAATCGGACCTACCATTCAAAAGTTATCATGAGTGTAATAATTATCAAAATTGAAATATAAGGAACAGGCTGAAACAGCTCTCTAAGTGTCTTTAATTGGTTTTATCTACAACAGAATAGATAGACACGTAAAATTTGGCTAATAGTTCCTGTATATTGTGTAAATGAGTCAGCAGAGCATCAAAGAGTGTATGACATACCTACATAGGTACATTAAATCACGCCTGTTTCACAGATGGGTAGGTAGAGACCACTTCTTTCTTTTCACTTTCAAGAGTGTATGTGACGATGAGAAATCTATTACTTAAGTATCTAATAATTTAACTGAAACGATGCATCTCTTCTCTAAATAGAATAAATTAAATTCGCTTCGCGTTGTCTGCCTGTTCCTCCGCTAACTCCTTCTAAATCACGCAACGGATTATGATACGGTTTTCACTGTCATTTAGGGAATTTATTCTTGATGGTTTATATGTACATTTCATTCTAATTAAGTTTTAATATAGTTAAGAAAACTCAATGTTTTCCTACCACGCCGTCAAAAATCGTTTTTCGGGCCCTTACACCTACCTTAAGAGATGTGCCAAAATAATGTACTGAAGAATCGTAGTTCTCTAAAAAAACTAGAGAATCGTCCTGGATGGCATATGTCTATCTCCTAAGATTGAATCACAGTAACCATTTTTATGTTTATGATTTTATTTTAAAATATTAGGTTATTACCGAAGCTATTCTGTCCGATTCAGTATTTAACCTTATCCAGATAAATACGTTGGTTACCTTGGGCATTTAATGTAGATTAATATTGTCCCGTACAATATATTATTTAAATAAATACTTTAGAATATATGGTTTTGAAATAGAATAATTGGTTTTGAAAGAAGGGTGTCCTTTTATTTCACAACGGAACCTTATCGCGTGACAAAGTGTGGATAAGGCATTCGTCAACTTTTGACACGTAAATAAGTACGAGAGTGACGACGGATGCTTTATCCACATTTGACGCGCGATATTGACGCAGCCATGCTACTAGGCCTGAGCGTTGAGTGTTTTTCCCATAGAGGTATGTAGCCCTTTCGCGCGTCACTTCCAGGCAAAATTTGTTTGTAGTGTGCAATGAAAAGTCCGCTGTAAACATTGTATTATAGAGAGATTCTGTGAAAGCTGGCAGTCATGATTTGAATTGAATTTAAAATCTAACGGCATCAAAAACTCAATTTCACAAAATTGGACGTTTTTCTAAAATCGTCATGAAATAAAACCTCTATGCATAATGCACCTATCTATAATTTGAAAAGTACCTATATTATTCCAGATGAACTTGGATTATTTTAACTTATTTTAACCGAAGCGAAGCGAGGGCGGCTCGCTAGTAATTAATAAACACACACACTTTAAACTTGTACATGCTACACACAATAAAATAAGCTGCTTAGATGAACTATTCTTGTCGTGTATCACTGACACCACTTTAAACACCCGCTGATTTTTGCACATTTGAATCTAGTATGCAGCATGTGTTTAAAATAGCATATAATAGCCAAAAGCTTAAATAAAGTAAAATTGTTTGTGGAGACTTCATTGTTAACTTACAAACTGACTGCCACTGCTAGACAAACACTAACCGCCGAAACAACAACCCAGCTTTTCAACGACAGATAACCATCATACTCTTAAATCAAATACCTAATGGAAAAGTGCAACGAGTTCAACAAACTACTCTATCTAGGCTTCGTGGATTACAGCAAGGCGTTTGACAGTATTAAACACTCTACAGGGGTGTTATTCTCTCAAAAAACGGCGCTCGGTCGGACGAACGACCGAATCGAAGCGGCGAGTTTAAGTAGTCCCATCCGAGCGAACAAATCACATTTTAGCGCGTGTCATTGTCAATTAGGCAGCCTTATACGTTTGAGAAGTCATGCTAACAAATATGTTTTGCCCACTCTGACGGGGCTACTCAAACTCGCCGCTTGGACAATCACTCGTTCTTCCGTCCGTCCGTCGTTGTTGAGAGAATCACACTCCTGTCATTTCCGCTATGCACAACTAAGATCTAGACAGGTTCTATCTTGAACTCGTTGGCATTATTTACCGAAGCAGCACGCCAGAATTAAACTGCATGCATGTAGCGGTCTCGTGGGAGACAAAAGGCTAAATACCATTCTTTATTTCGAGCAACGAGGCCCATAATTACAAATACTTTATAGACTAACATATAACATTATAAAACTTAAAACTAACACCGAGGTGACAGAACAGCGTGCTCCTGTTTTGCCAAAATTGGCATCATGGTCGCTGCTGGTAGGTTGCCCCGAAAACACCTGAACATGACAACTTTCGGCCAGAAGTCAGGACACTCAACTGTCCCAAGCATAAACCGCGGCACGCGCACTACAAAAGAACTGAAGTGAATGTAGAGAAATAGCCAAATCATAGCCCTTAAACAGATCATCAACTAGATAACCGTTATTGACGAGCGATATACGAGTACAGAAAAGGGATATCCTTATTTACGAGTCGGTATGGGAAATTCAGAAACAATAAGAAGAACTTCGGAAAATATGGTAATCCGTTCTTATGAACCAAAAAAAACCGCATTTACAGATAAAAAACGGAAATCAAACAAGTACTTTTTTAAGCTATAATAAATTAAGGACTAATTGAAAACTAAACCACTTAGTATCGATTTGACCAAACCATGTTAAATTTAACCAATGTTAAGCGACTGTTAGTTCATACATTTTGACAGCTGTTAACGCTCTAATCGTCTGATAAGTGGTTAACATCGTATGGTGAAATTGGTACTTGATGTTAAATGATTAACATTGGAACTGTGCCCAAAATTAAGAAATGTCTGCAATTTCGGAAAAATACATGATAATAGCTGGGTTCGATACCCGATTAATATCTTTGTTTTTTTATTAAATTTACACTCAGTTTTTCTTGTTTTTCTTTTAAAGTTTCCAAATTAGCCATTATCAGCCATTTGCATTGATTTACCTGCATATACGCGTCGTCAAGATCTACCTATCACTATGCAAAATCTCAAGTTCCTATTGCTTATTTTTGGAGGAAAACCTCTGTGACATCCGAATGGACAAAAAAGTGATCTTTTAATCGTTTAGTTTGTCATTGACATTGTCAACCCTAAAAATAAAGAGATTGTTATCGTTGAGAATAAGCGTCTTGATTCTATACGAGCGTTACAAGACGTTAGATCAGTGGTCCTTAGCCTTTTAGTCCTGGGGAACCACCATCATTCTCCTGCCCTTATCCCAAATTATTCGTGGTCGGCGCAACATGTATTTTTCTTCTATACTTCTCTATTACTCGTCATCTCGGTAGTCACTCCCTTTCTAGCCATATCATCTTTCACACAGTCCATCCATCGTTTCTTTGGTCTTCCCCTACTCTTATAGCCATCCACATTCATACTCATAACTTTCCTGACGATATTTTCTTCATTCCTCCGCATCACATGCCCATACCATGACAATCGATTTCCATATAACTTTTCAGTCACCGGTGTCACTTTCAGACTTCATCTTATATACTCATTTCTTATTCTATCCATTCGCGTAACACCACACATCCCTCTTAGCATTCTCATTTCAGCTGCATGCAACTGCCTTTCATTCATCCATTTCGTGGCCCAACATTCTGATCCATACAAGATAGCAGGTCTAACCATTGTCTTATAAATCTTCCCCTTAAATTTAAGGGGGATGCGGGAGTCGCAGATTGTTCCCGTGACCTGCCGCCATTTCATCCATCCAGCAGTAATTCTGTGCTTAACAGCTCAATCTACTTCGCCATCGCTTTGCACAAGTGAACCGAGATACCGGAAGTCGGAACAGATTGGGAGAAGCGCGCCATGAAGCGCTATGGCCCCAGAACTGGAGAGACCGCCGAAATCGCAGAACATATACTCGGTTTTGGTTCTGCTGATTTTCAAGCCGACATTCGCCAGCTTCCGTTGCCATTTCTCGGATCTGGTCTTTATCTCAGGTCCATCTTCACCAGCAATAACAATGTCGTTGGCAAATAGCATACACCAGGGTGCCTCTTCCTGTATCTCTGACGTTAAAGCGTCCATAATCAACAGGAAGAGGTAAAGACGCCACACTGAAATCATCGGTGTTGCCAGCAGCCGACCGGACGTACGTACAAACCATTTGACAAAATTTCCGTTATGCTGTGGACCACCCAGTTGGTTTATTATTGATTTGGAGGTAAATAAATGTAAGTGAGTAAAGGGTTCTTTTGGAAACACAAAAGATGTCACAACAGAGACATCATACTACCATCTTAGGTTGGTCTAATATTAGGTATCAATTTAATAGATTTGAGCCAACTAAGAGAAATTCTCTCATGGTTGGCTCGCATATTTATAGTGTAGGTATATATTTGAGCAAGGTAGAGGACTCTGAAGCTCATTGTTTTATCGTATGATGACAATCTCCAGACTGCGTTGCCAACCTTCATGGACTTAAATGAAATGCCGTTCGAACGAATTTGCGTTACTGTTACTAATTTTTGAGGCCAGGTATTCTTAAATTTCATTTAGTTTTTATAATATGGACATTGCTAGGTTGGATCTCTCAATTGAGAAATAGGCATTGCAATGGTCAAGAAACTTTTAATTAACTCTCAACCAGTCCTCTCCCAGCGAGGCAAATTTGCACAAAAACGACAATCCCCGCATGTACCAGAACATTCGCGATCTGTGTACCCCTTGTCTGACACCGGGGCAAATATGACCCGGAAGATTTTGTGCCACTTTGTCACCAAGCAATGCAAATTTACCTCAAATTTAGTTACTCGATTAAAAGCGTTATATTTAAAGAAATACGTGTTATATTCTACTGAATGAACCTGCGTTCAATTGAGAAATTTCCTAAAGAATGGTATCAAAACTTCATTCGTTCTTCAAAGAAATAAAACGAGTGGCGACTAGTTGAAGTGCGTCGTTTGGCAGTTTTGTTACGGAGCTTGATTTATTGTGCATTATTCGGTGTTTTTGTGACAGAAACTGTAAGTTATTTATATTTTTTATACCCTATAGATTAGCAATATACATAATAAATGACTATTGTAATATGCCATCTTCGTTAAAAATCTAAATCAAAGTCGAGGTCAAAACTACGTTGACTGTTACAAACTTTTCAACGTGTGATATTTTCTGTATGTGATATATTGCAGGAATAAAAAGGGGTTTCTTTATACATAAAAATGAAGCCTAATTCTTCTTCTCTTAGAAGAATCATTGTTCTAAGTATTAACACTTGAGCCACACAAGCGATTAATTATGACTCGAGTGCTCCGCCCGCATCGGGTCAAATTACCATGGGAGACACGGGAAAGTGGAGCGCGTGACCTTGCGGGAGACGAATTGGATGCAAATTTGAATGAGTGGTTGACTGAGCTCAGCATCAGCTCGGGACTCTGGGAGAGGACTGGCCAACCAATTTACCTCACCACTTAGAGGTAGATATCTACCATTTGATGGTGTCCTTGAAAATGCACGAACACTTGACTAATACTGACCACAAGTCGGCCAACTACCGTGTGTATAGTTGTTAAATGGATTTGTTGCTAATTTAACTATTTTTGAATCAATTGGATACAAATTTATTTAAATAATCGCATTTTATGAGCGTTAAATAAGAAAGCAAATAATAAATTGGTAAGTATATGTAATATATCCTACCGTGACATTTTATTATTATAATGTGACCATAAAAGAAGGTGTTTATGGATTCTTGCTACAGTTAGCTCTTGAGTTGCTAAAATGAATTATCTTTACCTCGCGTCGTTCGTCGTCATGGCCTTCTTAGCCGTAAGTAGTCAAATAAATTGAAATAATACAAATGATATATGATTATGATCCAAGTTAAAGCATTGTGTAGTCGCTAGTCAGTGTTCGCATAGCTGTGTTTTGGTACAAGAGTGTATTACATAACTGAACCGGGTAAAAATAAAAACCTACTGTAATGAGAATTAACTCAAAACACATTTTGCTTCAAATTTTTTTCAGATTTCGCAAGCACTTCCCCCGTTGTGGGTATGTAAAACTTATAATATTATTGAATTGCCTAGTAACTTATGTTTAAGTGACTATTGGAATAGAGCCGACATTACATGGTTTACAAATACCAAGACGTGTGTGTCTATTTGTTCCGAATAGTTTAAGAGTACACCAACTAGAATTTGTACTTTTTGTAACAACACTAACAACACTAACACTATGTATAAAATCAATGATACGAATATTTTACTTAAAAAAATTAACAGGTGCCTGAAATTTCTATACAGCTTTGTTATCTTTAGGTGACTTCAATAATATTAGATTTTAGACAAATTAAAATACTCCTATAGGTACCCAAAAAGCCCTCGGTGAGGCTGAACAAAGGATTATTTTTTTTCAGACTTTCAGCATAGTTGTATTTTTCTTCAATTCCCTTTTAATAAGGTCTCTGTTTCTGGCAGGATTAAGGATTAAATGAAATGTTTATTTTAAAGTAATATTCCGCCCATGACGATTGTTTAAAAAAAAATATTATTTTCTTTATTTTTAATTTTACATATTTTTATTTTATTTGAAAAATGCTAACTTTTCTATTTATATGTTAGAGAGATTCCATCGACGGTGGCCAGTTACAATCCTAACTGGAGAGAGCAGTCATCAAGCAAGGACCATGGTATATTTCTTTCACTTACTTTTTTATTATTTTGACGGAACAGTCGTTAAATGCTAATCCTCTTATTCATAAAGTCCCATTAAACCTATTTAAGTTAAGGTATTCTATGTCAATTTCTGTCAAATTCAAATGACAGATAAGGACAGAGCATATTTCCAGCCCATTTTTAGCTATTGCGCGTTTATAAATAAGATGGTACCTATTTAAGTTAAGGTATTCTATGTCACTTTCCGTCAAATCCAAATGACAGATAAGGACAGAGCATATTTCAAGTCCACTTTTAGCTATTGTGCGTTTGTAAATAAGGTACCTAATTGTTTTTTTCTTAATGCTCTGTTTTTGCCCTCAGAATAACGTCGCTGCAGCGATTGGTTGGCTTTGCTTTGACAAATAAATTAATTTGGATCCAAACATTGCTTTTATTGAAATCACATCCTATTTATTTTATTTATTAAGACGATCAATGTTTCTACTCGTCCTTAGTTAATAAATAAGTATCAGAATAATTTCAACAAAGTTTTTTTTACACATATAATTAATAAACACGCACACACTTTAAACTTGTACATACTACACACAATAAAATGAGCTGCTTAGATGAACTATTCTTGTCGTGTATCACTCACATCACTTTAAACACCGGCTGATTTTTGCACATTTGAATCTACTATGGAACATGTGTTTAAAAAAGCATGTAATAGCCAAAAGCATGTTATTGTTTATGGAGACTTCATTGTTAACTTACAAACTGACTGCCACTGCTAGACAAACGCTAACCGCCGAAACAACAACCCAGCTCTTCAACGACAGATCACCCTCATACTCTAAATCAAATAATGGAAAATTGCAACGAGTTCCACAAACCACTCCGTCTAGCCTTCGTGGATTACACAAGGCGTTTGACAGTATTTATTTATTTACATACATACATACATACATTAAATCACGCCTGTTTCCCAGAGGGGTAGGCAGAGAACACTTCTTTCCACCTGCTACGATCCTGACAAATCTCTTTCGCTTCTTCCACATTCATACATCGAGTCATGCATGCACGTCGGTTTCGGGTACTTAAGATCCGGCCCTTTTCCAGTATTTCTCCGATTTGATTCGAAAAAGTACGCCTAGGGCGGCCCCTTCCGACCCTCCCACTCACTTTTGATCTGTATATCTCTTTCGTCAATCTTCTTTCATCCATCCTTTCCAAATGACCGAACCATTGAAGCATGCCCTTTTCAATCTTAGTCACTACATCTTCTTTTAGTCCACATTTCTCTCTGACCTTTTCATTCCTTACTCTATCAATCAGTTTCACACCACACATACTACGCAAAGAGCGCATTTCAACTGCGTTTATACGACTTTCATGCTTGTCCTGCCACACCCAACATTCACTACCATACATCAGAGTAGGGATCAACACTCCATTGTGAACAGCCAGTCGCGCTTTTTGTGAAACGCCCCTTCTGCTCACAAAGTAGTACAGGGCCCCATTAATTTGGTTTCCCGCATTCACCCTCCTCTCGACATCCTTCTCACACTTACCATCTCTTGTAAACATACTTCCCATGTACACAAATTCATTCACTTGCTCTACTAATTCACCATTTATATTGATCACGCACTCAGTCATCTCCTCGTCCTTCTCTATCACCATGACCTTGGTCTTGGCAACATTTACTTTCATCCCTTTTTGCTTAAATCCTTCATTCATCACTGTCACCATCTCCTGCAACTCAAGTACCGATAGAGCAAGTATAACTTGATCATCGGCATATAAGAGGCATTTGATTAGCAACTCTTCCATACACAAACCCTTATCATACTCTTTCAAATCTTGCATACAACTGTCCATGAATAGATTGAACAGCCATGGTGAGGCAACATAGCCCTGTCTAACACCTCTAGAGATATTAAACCAGGCCGAGTATGCCCCATTGATCCTGACACAGGCTCTGGAGCCCTCATAAAGGGACCTCAAAGCCTGCACCAGGTTGCTGCTCACTCCATACCTAGACAGCACCGTCCACAACTGCTTTTTATCTACCCTATCATAGGCCTTTTCCAGGTCCACAAAAGCACAGAAAACCTTTTGGTTGACAGCCAAAAACTTTTCTGTGAGAGACCGTAGTGAAAAGACCTGATCCGTACATCCCATTCCCTTTCAAAATCCCGCTTGTACATCCCAGATTTTGTCATTCGTAACATTCAATACCCTTTCAATTAAAATCTTCGCGTATACTTTGCCGACAACACTACGGAGGCTGATACCGCGGTAGTTTTTGCAGTCTTGCTGTGACCCCTTTCCTTTATACAGAGGGACGATAACGGCCTTGACCCAATCTTCCGGGACTCGGCCGCTACTCCAACATGCATTGAAAAGGAGGTACAACAGACTACCCACCACACCATCTCATATTTATTTATTTATTTATTATTATAATTACAATTATAGGCTTACAGTAAGAACCAAGGCGCCTACAATGTTATAGATTTACACATATATAGAGACATTACAAAATTAGGTTTATAAAGAAGAACAGAAGCAGTGAATTTTACATAGCAATTGTTGCCAGTTATCTGCAAATACATCGACATCTTGGATCTGCGAAACCAACTCGTTGAGGAGCATCTGCGCGCGAGTGTTAGGTGCGTAGCCGTCACGCTGCGTGCGCGACGGCGGCACCGCGAACAACCGGCGGTATTGCGGTATTGCGGTTTGCCGGCGTATTTGACTTCCAGCGGATCCCAGACTATAGAGCAGTATTCTAGTCCGCTGCGTACGAATGCATTGTAGAGTATGGTTGCCACATTCTTACCAGCAAACTGAGATGCCTTCCGCATTATGAATCCAAGTGTTTTGCTAGCCTTTTTTACTATCGAATTGATATGATCGTGAAAGTTTAAATTTGCGTCGAATACTATTTACACGCTCAAGAAATTCGCCTCCTAGCTGATAATTCAATTCTAATATATTTTTCGCTCTACTGAATGTAATCACTTTACATGTCTTAACATTAAACGATAATCTGTTCAACCAGCACGTTCAATACAACGATATCAAGCTGTAGTAAATCACAGAGAACGAATCAACGGAAAAAAAACATACGCCAGCAGGCTTCGGGCATTTGAATTTACTGAGGGGAGGTCGTTTTCATGACAAAAAATTGGGTTGGTCCGAGTGTGCTACCCTGACTGACACCAGATCTGTGAAGTACTCCTTTGACTGGTAACCATGCAACTGCACAAACTTTCTCATTACGCAGAATTAAACACTGTACTGTCCTTTCCGCTACGCGCAACGGCAACTAAGATGTAGATAGGTCCTATCTTGAATTCGTTGGCATTATTTACCGAAGCAGCACGCCAGAATCAAACTGCATGCATGTAGCGGTCTCGTGGGAGACGAAAGGCTAAATACCATTAAACATTATCATTAACCGGCTTCAAAAAAAGGAGGAGGTTCTCAATTCGTTTGTTTTTTTTTATGTTTGTACTTCAGAACTTTTGACTGGGTGGACCGATTTTGATGATTCTTTTTTTATTTGAAAGCTGGTGCTTCCTGTTTGGTCTCATTCTTATCAAAATGAAGATCTGATGGTGTAATCCATGAGGAATCGACGGAACTCTTCAACATTTATAGGCACACCTATAGCGATTTTGGTATTTTTCATTGTAACTCATGTATTTGGTCTTGGAAAGCACTATTTGGTGAAGTGGAACTGATGATGAAGACCACAGATGGCCACCGGTACTCCTAAACGGTATATATTTCGAGGGTGGCGACAAGATATTTCGATTAAGATAGTTGAGCGACTATGACGAAGCATGACTATGACTATGACTTTCCCACGGCGTTGCTTGCGGCAAGATTGAAATGTTCTATTGTTTCTTATTAATTGAGAAGTGGGAGAATAACAGCATAATTATGATCACTAAAAAGTATAAAATAAAAAAAAAAGTTTAAAAAAACAAAAACCCGCCTTCAAAAAGCAAAAATAAGTCCAACTGAAATCTGCTTTTGGTTAAAATATTGTTGGACTCCGACTTCAGTTGGACTGACCTATTTACCTACCATTTTAAAGAAGTTATTTTTTGCTTTTTGAAGACGGGTTTTGTTATTTCAAACTTTTTTTTTGTCATAAGTTATACATTACAAAATTACTTACTGTTGAATTTCTTGCGGCGTTTCTTTTAAATAGTGTCTCCTCTTGGAAAGCGCTGGTTTTTGACTTGTTAAAGTGCCCGTGCGTCCTACTAACTGAATAAACATCTTTATCTTTTATGTAGGTACTTTTTGCTTTTCGATAATCAAAAGGTTGCCTTGAGACAGTATTTATCTTTTTTCGCAAACCATTATAATTTGGTTAGAACACCTTTTTGTTATTATTATTTCCGGTAAACCGTAATTTTATCGAATTTTACTTCGTCTATTGTATCATTTCATCGAATTTCATTTCATCGAACGCTATTTTTTGCTGAAAGCAATGATATAATATAGTGCAAAGAGGTAGATATGTTATACGCACTTCGATAGTGGCACCCTAAAACCAAGCCATTTGGTACACCTTTACTTAGTCTTGCGCCGTCAACGGAACCGTGAACTAGTCTGCAGAGCAACATACACTCGTCTCTGTTTCGCTCCCGGAAATTAGCATACCATCCTGCTTTCATTGTCATTTATGAATTTGTGTGTAATTGCAATATTTACTGATTATGTGTGCGTAAGCCGGGCCATTTTTACACGAGGAATACCGTATAGGTAACATATGTACCTCTTTTTATATTGTATCATTGGCTGAAACCTTGATGTTTTCAGTAGGCCTAGCAAAGAGCCCATCGCTACCAGGCGTTTTCGTCTCTAACGAATTCAACGCCTAAGCGTAAACGAATCCAGCAAAGAGCCCGCGGATGGAATGGAATATCGAATCGCCTTTTCCATTCGTTTTTCCCGTTACGTTGGCATTTTTTCCATTGAAAATGAAAAAACTTTGTTAATTGTCTATGCTTTGATTTACTAGACACGTCAACGAAAGAAATGACATACAGGGGTCTTTTTGACAGTTGATATACAGAATTATAAATTTAAATATGTAAATATTTGAAATGCTTATGTATCAAGTGAAAAAGTAAATTGCCACTCCTTTGGTCGTTTTTCATGAGTCCGTGCCCGGCCCGTCCAACGCGTTCGGGCTCCGCGCACGTACCGTCCAGTATCCCAGCCCTCACGCCCGGCCCGTCTACGCTGCAGGCCCTCAACCCGACCTGTCCATGTAGCCCTCCCCCGTTACACCGCCGCTCTCAGTACAGTCGCCGCTCTTAGTACAGTCGCCGCTCTTAGTACAGTCGCCGCACTCGCTACCCCAAAAGTGGCCGAGTTGCATGAGCGCAACAAGGACTGTTGAGGAATGTTAAAGAAATGTTGAGTGCTTCTGGCCACATTTATGCAGATTGACGAAGTAATCTGCTCGGGGAAAACATGGAAGAGTACTGTACTGTTTGATTTTGATTAGTGTTAACAAGAATAAAACAGGGCAAAAGTAACAATTTTTTACAGCACAATTATATAAAAATGTTTTAATAGCACAATTATATAAAAAAACAATTTTGTTAAGTAGTTAAGTTGAGTAATTTATTGTTCCTATTTTTCTGTTGATTTATGCACAAATTTAATAAAAGTCATATTTTGTAGAAACTGTTTTCATAACCCAACCTAATTATTTATATTATAAGTAAACTGTTAGAGGTAGGATCTTAATAAGTAAGATCTCATAAATATATTTTTATCATCTAAAAGTTATTTCATATTTAGGAAGTACAATAATACTGTTTTTTTTAATATTACAATGTCCACTTTTGTAAAAATAAATCTTAAAAGAAAAAAGTTTGATACCAATAATTCAATAATAACTACACTTAAGGTGAGTCGGGGCTATTGCATCTACGGGCATATTGTAACTTTTCATACTAAAACATGTTCTACTTTTAAAATTAGTATGAAAAGTTACAATAGCCCTGTAGGTGTAGCCCCAACTCACCTTATATTAAATAAAAAACATTGATTAATGCTTAAGAAATTATAAATGTGATCTACAACATCTTTTGTTATATTTTAAACAATTAGATGCACTTGGTCCAGTCCGGTTTGCACATGAGTCAGTATTAGGCCCTGTTGTGTTCCAAATTTACATATGGTTTTGACTGTTTAGAATTTTCAATGTATCCCCTCTACAACATTATTTGAGCGCTACCCACCATGTCTATTCAGATTTGTTTTATCACCACTAGAGTCAGCGAGTAAGGTGGCTGACGTCCCTATGTCCTCCGTATGCCCAATGCTGTAAATAGCCTTTTCTGCGCCCTGTGCGAGCTTCTATAACTGTGCCCTTGTTTTTTTCAAGATATTATATTATAGGTACCCTAGAGAAATGCTATGTATAGGCCTACTTTATTTCATTCAGAGTGATAAAATAAAGCTCAATGAATTCGGTGTTGGTGGATCAATTACCTATCTAAATTTTGGAAGAAAAATCTATTTTTTTTAAAAACTGATTTGGGCAAACAAGCAGACGAGCCATCTGATGTTAAGTGGATCCTTCGCCTATTAAACCACCCACTGTGTCTCACTCACTAAAACTCAAACGCAAGTTCACTAGTGAAAATGCGTTGCCCACCCTGATGCTTAAGATTTAATTTTTGGGCCACTATGGTCTTCATACTTCTATAATGAAATAACACCCTCCAAAGTTTCAGTAAACTATAAATTAATTTAATTATAAGAACTTGGTATGGTAGAGTTTTGAATAAGGAAGGTAGCATATAGGGATTCGGTCACTTACGGCAACTTTCCTCGCACGACCACGTGCCTGGAATGCCCACATCCCTGAACGTCCATGTCGCTCGAACGACTATAATACTAAAAAGGCCACATGCCTTGAATGACCACATCCCTGAACGTTCATGTCGCTCGAACGACCATAATACTAAAAAGGCCACGTGACTTGAATGACCACATCCCTGAACGTTCATGTCGCTCGAACGACCATAATACTAAAAAGGCCACGACACGTGCCTTGAATGACCACATCCCTGAACGTTCATTTCGCTTGAACGACCACTTTTACAAGTGTCGATGCCTTATAAAAATTAAAATGTTAGTGTCCCATATTCTGCTACGACACTTTGCTTTACGAACAAGGAAATGTACGAAAAGAGAAGTGGACGAACAAGGAAATGTACGAAAAGAGAAGTGGACGAACAAGGAAATGTACGAAAAGAGAAGTGGACGAACAAGGAAATGTACGAAAAGAGAAGTGGACAAACTGGGAAATGTACGAAAAGAGAAGTGGTCGTTCAAGGATGTGGGCGAACTAGGAATTTGGACGGTGGTCAATAAAGGAAGTGGCCGTAAGTGACCGAATCCGCATATAGTCCATTCGCTTAGATAGTGTCGCTACACTCCCACATGCTTGTGGTTATTGAAATAAAATACGAATATAATTCGAAGTAAACTGCCAAATTCACTTGCGGCGTAACACCCGTAAGAGAATTTGGCAGTTTACTTCGCATTATATTCGTATTGTATTACAATGACCACAAGTACGTGCGAGTGTAGCGACACTAAGCGAATGGACTATAATATAAATTGTTTAAGGCCGCACCCGCACTACGGCTACAAAACACTTGATAAAAGAGTCACGCGGTTAAAAACCGCGGCGGTTTAGCAGTAGTGCGGGTGCGGCCTAAGTATGAATTGGTGAAAAAACGTTTATTCGAAAATATTTGCAAGATTATTCACAGCTACACAAATGAATGAGACCACAAATAAATGAGTTCAGATAGTAAAGATTTATTAAAGCAAGCCATAAACTTTTTTAAAGATTTTCTTTTCGTGCTTTCTTCATTGTGATATCGTTGATAACCTTTTCATACGACAGGCACCGTTCTATGTCGCGTTCAATCGACAAAATCGCTAGGCCGGTCCAACTTTCTCGGCCAATCCTTGAGCGCAAGTAAGTTTTTATTAATTTGAGCTTACTGAATGATCTTTCGCAGGAAGCTACAGTCACTGGCATTGTTAAAAATATCTTTATAGCGACTACCACATTGGGAAACATCTCTTTTAAATCTAGTTCGACTATAGCTTTAAGTAGACCTAGACTTGAACTATGGTCACATTTATCAAATAAATATAGTCATTTCAATAAGCTCACTCGTGCGCTGCCAAAAAAATGAGCGCGATTTTTTGTCTAATTTAATAGACGTTTTAGATTATACTGGCATATAGATATGTATGTGTTGGAATCGAGCACTAGGGCCGCAGTGGGAACTTATCAGGAGCAAACCGAAAAAATAATAGTCCTGCCTGGTCTGGCCATTCTTGCGCCCCCAGAGTCTACGCCCTGTGCCTGGGCACCGGTGGCACCGCCCTATTTACGGCACTGCGTATGTCCTGTATACTGATCAGCATCGGGCAAATTCAAATAGTTGGCATTTCCTTGGGCGTATTACCAAATTTATTTACGCCTATGACCTGTGCTGTGCATTTACCTTTTTGGTAATTTAGGAAAAATCTCTCACTTTTGTCCATTGACGTTGATACTTTTTGTCAATTTCGGCAAATGGGCCATCAACGGTAAAAGATCTTGGTATTTTGGTTTCGATGTTAGGTATTTGTATTAGTAGTATATTTCCGTGAACTTCAACATCTTTAAGTGCAATGATTGCCAGTTCCTCACGCCTGCAGGCTCCACAAACCCCAAATATGAGTGCAACCTACGAACAGAATCAAACTTTACTTATAAAATCAAATGAATTACTAACCTTATGATAAACTAAAATCATAAATAGGAGAGAAATCATACCCTTGTAGCCAGATATAGATGATCTGGAGCATCATTAATAAACTTTTTCATGTCTTCTGCCGTTAATACTTTTGATTTTTTACTTTCATAACCTGTAGATTGTGTCTTTAAAAACGCAGTCAATTTATAGATTTTTCTGGCAAAGCACTCTCATTTGCAATTGCAGCCTTCTCACAAATGTCTGGTGGTGTTAAATCAATTTCAAACTCTTGATTCACTCATTATTGAAAAAAAAATCTCTATTCTCTCATCTGCGATCGGCTGTATAAGCCATAATCAGATTTGGTGACTGTAGCAAGTGTATGGGTGCTGTTTCAGTGAACGTCTGTCGCGTATTATTATAGGAATTTATAATACTCCCTTGCTAGTAAGTTTTGCTTGATTTTCGAGTCTGCTTTTACAAGCTCATTTTAAAAGCAACTTTCTGAAAATTTAAGATTGGTAAACAAAGTCGTTGTAAGACTTGTAATTGCGCAGTGATAATTTTTGACATTATGAAGAGGTGTTTTTTTTAGCTTTTATTCGATTGGAATGGATTTTGTTATTAATGTTATTATTATTGAACCCACTTCAATGAAAGTTTTTTTTTCAAATGCGTGTTCTTTAAGACATAAACAATTGTAAATATAAAACATTGTACTATTATTACCTAAGTTTCGTTATTTAAGATTATTTGTGCATCGTATATTTATAAAAACAATATCGAATGTTGCCTTTGGCAACTTGAAACACGATTGCAGTAAGAAAAAACGCCTCTTCTTTGACAGGCGTTTCGGCAGCTATTCCGTTCCATTCAGACAAATTATCAAGAACGGTTTTTCAATATTCAATATTAAAAAATAAACGTGTTATAATGATGAATAGGTAAGTAATAAAATATGAAATATGTATATTTTTCTTGCATTAACAGTAGGTTTTTTTTTGATTACGACGTTTAAAGGAAACTAAATGTTACAATTAAATAGTTATAATAAAATTAAGAATTTACCTTCATTTAACCCCTTAATGCCGGTCCGAATTGCGCTCTTTTGAGGTTTTACATAAAACATATAAAATCTCTGCAGTATCTTATTTTATAAGTACAATTTAGGTACCTAGCTGACACCTACACACACTAGCTGACTGCTCCACATTCGCAGTGTTCACAGTATAGTTCGCGCGCTCGACGATGTAACTAGGTCTACATTAAAAAATTAAAAGTAAAAAACGAATTAAAAAGAAATGAAGGAAACGAAGATGGTGGATGACGAGTATTCATCGTAATTGAATGTTCGTAATATTTTATACAGTATTAGTGGTATTCTAGTGGTATTGGGCTAATATTTTATAAAAGTTGGAATGTGGAGCCTTGTTGCCTCGTTCGCGCATTCGCGGGCCCTTTGACACGGGCCAAAATACCGAAAACAAGGTGCGAACCCGCGAACGCCCTCCACAGTCACACTTTCACGCGTTCGCTACACTCGCACATGCTCGTGGTTATTGTAACAAAATAGGAATATAATTCGAAGTAAACTGCCAAATTCACTTGCGGCGTAACACCCGTAAGTGAATTTGGCAGTTTACTTCGAATTATATTCGTATTGTATTGCAATAACCACAAGTACGTGCGAGTGTAGCGACACTATCTAAGCGAATGGACTATACTGCATTTGCGCGATCGCGCGTGAATGTAGAGAGCCTATTACGCACAAGTTTCGTAGTAAAGTACCTACTCATTCAAAACGGAACGCCTGAGCGATTCCATCACGATTCCATCACAAACTCTTAGCAAAGATCATTTAGAGTATGGAGTCGTGTTTTCCACGCAGAATTATTTGTAGGTTGGCAATATATCCACAATTGGCTATGCTTTGCTCTAACTGAAACGTCAATCAACGTAATGAATGACATCAACTGTCAAGTCAAGTCTGTCAATGATTCTTGTCTAGCTGTCATTTTGAAAACATCTGTCTATTTATTTCATTTTTTGTAAATTACTTTATCGTTGATTTTGGTTCGCAAATCCAGGGCAACTTTGTGAAGTAACCTCCAACACTGACGAAGAATATGCATCAAATAAAATATCAGTGAAAAGTTGATTCTGAATGAGCAAGCGGTCAAGAACACTCCAAGCCAATAAGCCATTGAAGTGGATGCCCGCCATCTTCAATGGTGTGCCGACTGGGACTGGAAGACGCCGACGACAACGACGATTCACCGTACAATTGCTTATATATACTTGACATTGGCAAAATTACATAACTTGTAAACGCAATTAAAATAAATAAATAATAATAGTCTGTCAATGCATACACAACATAGGTAACCCAAATTTTGGATGGAGATATAGATACGATACGGCAGCACGGCGAGCACACCGTATTTTTAAAGACAGGCCGACGCAACTCGTGACCAAAATCCTGGCCTATATTTGGCACGATTAAGAATTGCTATTCAAGCTAGCAATGCCGCCAGCATTTCGGGAACAATGCTCACTAATAGCGTTTTGTCAGATTAGTGTAGTTTTAAGTATTTTTTTATGTTCATGTGAATGTAGCTCTCTGAGTAACAGGCATGATTTAATGAATGTAATTTTTTTAATTTTAAGTACTTATGTCACTATTTAAACCTAAGTTTTTATCAAAAACTGTTTTTACAATGTAAATTAAAATTGTAATTACTTAAATTAAGTTAACAAATTTATAACAGAATACTAAATCGTATTATGAGTTGTGACAGATTGTGCTAAAGATTACTTGTATGAATAGAACAGAGATTAATTAATAACATTAGTTTAAACCTTGTTTAAACTATTTGAATTTTAGCTAAATTAATGGGGAAAACGCAAGCATTCCTAATCTGGCAACCACTGTCTTGACAACACGTTAGCCTAGTTGGTAGTGACCCTGCCTACAAAGCTAGCGGCCCTGGGTTCAAATCCCAGTAAGGGCAAATATTTGTGTTATGAGCATGAATATTTGTTCCCGAGTCATGGATGTTTTCTATGCATTTAAGTATAATATATTTCTCTATATAAGTATTTATATCGTTGTCTAGTACCCATAGTACAAGCCTAGAGCTTAGTTTGGGATTAGGTCAATTGGTGTGTTAGTGCTTTTACTTGTTTATTAATTGAATTGTTTATATTCTTTGTTATTATACTGCTTTTAAGTACCTTAATATTGTAGTGCCCTTTTAGGGCGTCCATGTCCATGAACTGACTAATCTAGAATAACAACACCTTTCTTTTCAATGTATGTGCCTCTATGTGACAACACAATAAATGATTGATTGATTTAAATTTAAAATGTTTGTATAACATGAATTGTAGACGTTTTAGGGCATTTCCAGTAGTTATCACCAAATATTTTAGTGGTAACAAATGGGAAAATGATTCCCTGTTGTTACCACTGAGTACTTTTGTGGTAAAAGATGAGAAAATAATTCCCAGCTGTTACCAGTGGTAACATACCTATTGGTGGTAACAGGTGGGAATAACCCAGTTTTGTGACGAGAATTAGCCATATATCGCGGCCGTCAATGTATAGCTAATTTTTGTCACAAAACTGACAAAGTTAAAGTTCCTTAATTTTTGCCCTTAATTGGGTACACTTTTCAGGGAAAGCGCCCTTTAGTGCATTATACTTACTTACTGTACGTTTAACCTTTTGAACGCCATACGTCGAATACAAAATGTGCCACACACACGCCAAACATGTTTGCTATGCTATGCAAATTACACCTTATTGCTACCAAATAAAGTCTCTTTTAATCTTGAACTCTTGTCGGCTGTAGCCGACGTGGCGTCAGTGGCACGACTTTTAGTTGACGGCCAGAGCCGACTGTGGCGTTGAAAAGGTTAATAATTAAAGGTAAATAAATTAATTAATCCTGGATTATGGCCTTATACGTCAGTTCACAAGAGCTGCTATGAATTAATAGATTGAATGAAACTACTTATACATGTGATGTGAGTTAAATTAATACAGGTTTTGGGTCCTCATGGCAGTTCTTTTAAAACAACTTACTTATACTTACTAGTTTAATATAGTCAAAGTAACTTTATCCAGACAACTGATTTCATTTCATTATGACATGATAAGGAAGAAAATAAATCAATAGTCATTATTTAAAGTCTTTTAATTTCCTAAAAAGCATCATTAATAATTGTTATTATCCGAAAGGCAACTTGACATCATCCTCAACTTTTTGCCTTATGACGATGTAAAGTAGAGACTTGACTTATCATCAGTGTAATGAGTAAAATTCAACACCATATTTTGCGATATGCAATATACATAATATACACATATATGTCACTATGGTGCTAATACTGGATGTGCCTCTAGCAAGCATCTCGAATAAATAGGATTTCATCAACGCTGAATCACCACTCTATGGTCCTTCCTTGAAATCAGCATCATTATCCACGGTCTCTGTGTGTATTCTGGATCACCTTGAACACAAAATTTATATTACAGTTGAGTTCATAAATATATGAGCATTTCCAAGGCTTCAAAAATAAATGTACATAGAAATGTACATAAACATCTGAACAGACTTGTCGATCGAATATATGTACACATATCACCTATCATATTAATCTGAACAAGCCTCTCAATAATATCTAAGTAACGGAAAACTAATAAATATCTGTAATAATATTTTTTTAAATTATTTAACCAAGTAAAAGTGCATAAATATCTTAACAAGTGTTTTTTCAAATATTTATAAGCATTTAGTGGCTCAAAAATATCTGTACTAACGTATTCCAACTTTATGTGAACAAGTAGAAGTTCATAAATAGCTAAACAAACATAACACTTCGAGTTCATACACAAATCGTGTTCGTATGCATTGCATTAAATTTACATGTGTACACTCTGGTACCTTGTCTATTTAATGTCACGTTTAAACAGCCATATATGAATTTTCACAGCGATTAAAGTGACAAGGTGCTAAACTGTACACATATTTATGAACGCGACGTAACATCCATGCATTCTTATTGTAAGTCTTCGTTTCATTATTTTAATGGTTCAAAAAATGGTATAAAAAGTTCATAAAATGTGTGCACTTTAGTACAGTCGAGTTCATAAATATGTGTACATTTCAGTACCTTGTCACTTTAATCGCTGCACTGTGACAATTCATATATGGCAGTTTAAACATGACATTAAATAGACAAGGTACCAGAGTGTACACATATTTATGAACTCGACTGTATAAAACATTTTTTTATGCCACTATATGTTTTTTAATATTTGAAAAAAGACTTGCTTAGATATTTATGTACTTTCACTTGGCTAAATAATTTTGAAAAATAATTAGTACAGATATTTATTAGTTTTCCGTTACTTAGATAATATTATTGAGATGCATGTTCAGATTAATATGACAGGTGATATGTGTACATAGATTTGATTGACAAGTCTGTTCAGATGTATATGTCCCTCTCTATGTACGTTTATTTTTGAAGCCTTGGAAATGCTCATATATTTTTGAACTCGACCGTACAGTGCATGGTATACTACTAAATTATGACAATACATAGTATACAATACTATGTATAGTATTGTCATAATTCATAGGCAAGCTCACTAACTACCAAACCAAAATTGAAGGTTAACAATATCAACTTAGCTGGTAGAGCTAGGAGGTAAAGATAAATATTTATGTGATTTGCATGAATATTAAAGTTTCTGAGTCGAATGATTTTTATTAAGGTATGCATTTATTGATACAAAATTTGTTTTTCATGCTCAGTGGATACAGTTAACTTGGTAAATAGAAAGTACAATAAAAAGGTCACGCTTAAAGGAATAAATAAAAAATAAAACATTTAATTGAAGAAGGAAAAAAGTGCCTTGTGATGCGTTAGTGTGTGTGTTTGTGTAAGCATGTATGCATGTGTGAGTGAGTATGTGTGTGGGCACTGGGCGTGCTGTACCACACGGGTAAAAACACAATGTTATGAGGGAGAGTAAAATTTGCTCCAAGTAGTTATAGCGTTTGAAGTAACCGCTTTAATTTTTGCAGTGTCAGTGAGAGTTTTTAGTAGAGATGCGCCTAATATTCGTTTGGTATTCGGTATTCGGCGTATTCGGCATCTTTTTCACTATTTGTATTCAGCCGAATTATTCGGTTTTTGTGCCAAATATATTCAGTATAAGTATTTCTATTTTCTTCGCTATACGACTTGGCTATTATATTATAAGTCAAAGAAATCCTATGAAGAATATGTTGAATAAAGCTAAGAAAATAAAGCAATTAAACTTCAAATCAACGTTTATTTTGAAACCTCAAGTCAACATATTTATTTCTTAACCTATAGTTAGGCAAGCGGTGAGCTACGGCTCGCTAGTCATCTAGCCAGCAGCGACACGTAGCGTACCTACATGTTATAACAGTTTACGCGGCGAAACAATGAAATGGTAAACCGAATAATTCGGCCGAATATCTGGTTTAGTAAGAATTAAACCGAATAGTATTCGGTATTCGGCTATTCGGTGAAACCAGTATTCCGCGCATCTCTAGTTTTTAGCTCATATTTTATCATAATTCGTATTGATCCTGCCACGATGTAAACAATTATCATATTACACTTAGATAGGTTTTATAATAATTAGGTACTCTGTACTGTATTTGTTAATTATGGCAACTTCACTGGTCAATGTTTTATGTAAGTTTTTCTGTAATAATTTTTCTTTACTTGTACTGTTTGTGCCCAAATAAACATTTAACATTAAACATTACTAGGAGGCCCCAACTTTAATATTGTTACGAGACACAAAAGCAATGAATACCTACTTAAGTATGTTTTATTTTTACTTCATATTATTATCATTATATTCATTATAGGCATATGAAGGAGAACAAAGAGGTGCATTTATAAAGAAAGATGCCGTCTAGGGAAAACCACCACTCACTTGTGCTTAGCATTCGTCCACACACTTCTTGTTTGGGTAACCGAATTCATATTTTAATGGCTGGTTGAGGGCTGGCATTACTAGTTTACTGGGTGCTTCAAGACATCTATTTGCTGTTGCCACATCCTATGGTAAATAAATAGGACCTGAAAAAATACCATCTATGAAATACGTGTTTATTTACTTACTTATCAAATCAATGTAGGTAAGTACCTAGTAGTGTAATATGTTAATAACGTAGCTCGCATCATTCCTTTACTTACTTCGAAAATAATTACCCTTGTTCATCTCAAGAGTTTTCTCAGTAAGTAGCCGCACGGGAACTTTTTCACGTCAAATATCCACCAGCGCTTCCCGAGAGGAGACGACTGCTAAGAAGTTTTGCTGCAGCTTTAGTCAACCATTTCAATAGTTAGCAGCCAAAAAAAGTCGCAAGGAATACATAAAAAACTTGATTTAACACAAGTAATCCTCCCTCACAGCTGACTAAAAATCGCCATTTTAAACAAATTCCAATGGAATGGCTTCTAGGCGTGAGCCCAATTCCGTGAGAGAACATTAGCGTTAATCAACTGAGGAATATGGAAAAGAATGTTTGTCAAAAATGGCTCTTTGCTAGACATTGACAGCACTGTTCGCTTGGTGCGTTTCGATATGCTTCATTGTATGTTGTTCAATATTTGAGTAGCTTATTTTAATTTTAATTTAGATACGTTTAGTTTTAATTTTTAATTGTATTAATGTTGAATTCTGTAAATATTACGTTCTATGATTATATTATAACCATATCCATATTCCCGAAGCATATCGAAACGCACAAGAAGACCAACTTGTCATCGCATACATTTCATGTTCTGCCCTCCTAAATAAAAAGGACGCATGAGCAACTTGTTAGTCAAAGTAAATTTAACCTTAATGATAAAGAAATAAGGTCACTAATACATGCGCAGTTCTATGAGACATACGCCCTTTTTTCTAAGGAGGGCAGTGTTGATGGAATGGAAAACGCTAAGTGGCACTTTGCTAGACATATGTATGGGTTTTAACATTGTGACAGCACTGATCGCTACTTTGGGCGTTTCGATATTCCATTCTAACGCGTACCCTTTGGCTCTTTGCTAGCTTTATAGGCGATTCTTTGAGATAAACCACGTCATCCATACATTTCAACTCGATGGAATGGAAAAACTCTAACGTCGCTTGGATCTTTGCTAGGCCTACAGGATATCTTAAGCATTAATTACGTAGTTTAGGTTAGGTGAGACTTGTGATTACCATAAAAAATAACTCGTGTGGCGAGAAATGCTTTTCGTTGAAATGATTATTCTGCGTAATGATACGTTCGTTTAAAGGTGTTTCGTTGAACTCGTTAAAGTAATAGGTACCCATTATTTCCCAAACTATTTTGTTTTTAAATTATATCCTCAGTAGTTTCTGATATAAAGTTAATTACTCACCCGAATATCTCAAAAATCATCCATGTAAAAAAATGTTGATTCTATTCAACTTCAAGGCTTTCGAACAATTTTTTTTTCGGTGACTTAAAGAAGAGAAAGAAAAAAATAACTATTACGTATTTTTAATTTCTAATTGGTTTAGACCAGAGGTCCACAAACTTTTTTGGCTCGTAGATCACTTGCCAATATTTTCGGTTTAGGGTGGACCCCCTGCTTTAGGTAAGTAATATTTACGTTGTCACGTAAAAAACTAAGCAAGAAATCTTCGGAATTTTTGCACGGATAACGTTGGAGGTCTAGTCGGCTAAAAATCGAGGCTACAATAAAAATTTAGCGCGGAAAAATATTTTTTACAAAATACAAACTTACACGCAGAGAAAATAAAACATAATTAATATAGATAGATATGTGTATATTTATATATTTATAAGAAAGTATTACGTAACTAAGTAGGTACCTACTATCTGTGTATGAATATGGATTATTCCATTAATGGAAAGCCAAAATTAAAGCCACAACCTGATTAAATGGGATCCACTATCGTGGACCAGAGAAAAAGTGTCCTCCCGGACTGACAGACAGCCGGATGCCCGGACATACAGACAGATGAACAAAAAAGTCATCAACGGTAACGTTTTTCAGTATTTGGTACGGAACCCTAAAAATAAGTTTATTACATCCAAATAATAGAAACATTAGCATTTCTCAAAAAGTTTCTGCAACGGTGTGTTCAGGCATGTAAACACTTCATTGTAGAAAACGCAAAAATTCAAATACAATATTTAGAAAATAGGAATTTACAAAGACAAACTTAACTTTAAAGAATCTCTCCCTATGAAAAGAAAGCCCATAAAATACGCTTACCTACTAATATAATCACCAGACTTAGATCATGTAATGTAATCCTTTATATTGAATAATATTATGAAACATATTGAAATGGAATGTATAGAAATTAGTTTATACTTACCGCATAATTCTAAAATGACGATGTATATTTCTTACTAATAAATGTTCTATTCTATTCTATTCTATTCTATCGCCCCTTCTCTATCCATACATTTCCATTTTCAAGATCTTGTATGTACCTATAGTCGTTATGGTTATAGAAATTATGATCCCAAAACATTTCTACCAAGCTCTTCAATCTGTATGTCAACGGTCTGATAGAGGAGCTCAGCAGCATGCATGTCGGCTGTAATATTGATGGTGTTTGTCTTAATAATATTAGCTACACAGATGACATGGTGCTGCTGAGCGAGTCTCCGCGTAGTCTTGCCAAGTTGTTGCGCGTGTGCGAGAGGTATGCAGTCAGCCACGGCTTATCATATAATGTCAAGAAGAGTGAGTGCATGGTTTTTTGGGTCAGAGGTAAACGTCCGTACTCTGTTCCGGCTATTAAGCTTAGCGGCGCTCCGTTGAATATTGTTAAAGAGTTTAAGTACCTTGGGCATGTACTGTCCTCTGACCTAAGCGACGATGCAGACATAGAGAGGGAGCGGAGGCCCTCTAGTGTACGAGTCCATAAATTGCACTTTCTACTGAGAGGAAATAAAATTAAAATTCATATTCAAAACTCAAATTTTAATTCATCACCGCCAATTTTACCATATTTTTTTTTTTTAATCTGCACCCCTATTTTCGTGGCACTCGAGATTAATAAACTAACATGCGGGATGAAGATGTCAACCCATATAAAATTGTATTTGTTTCGCCATCTCCCTTGTAATTTCATCTCTAGTAGTTCGAGATTAGGGGCCAAGTTTGAATTACATTTAAAAAAAAGCAGTGACATAGTTTTTAGTCTGTGTATCTTTGAGCAAAAATACACCTAATATTTTACGACACAAAATGGTGTGTTCTGATTGGTCGATTTCAATTTTTCATTTTAAGGAGCTATGACACAAAAATTGATTGATTGATTTTTATTGGTTCTTAAAGTTGGACAACAATGTTCCGACCAATCAGCAAACACGCGGACAAAAACATTCTTGGTCTGTCCTTATAAGTGACGTTTTGTGACCCCAAACAAGACCATCTATGGCCATATTTCCGAGCAGTGTTGTGAAAAATATATTTCTGCCAAATAACATTATGCAGTACAAAAATATGGCAATAAAAATTCTGTGACACATTAGTAAACCGACTAAAACATTCATCACCTCAACTAGGGTTATACACTGAAAATAATAATTGGTCGCTTGTAACAAGATTGTGATTGTTGTGCATAAGCGTCTTGATCCCATACGAGCCTAACAAGACGATAGATACACCAACTAAGACGTTAGATACATCAACTAAGACGTTAGTTGAATCACAAAAAAAATTGCTGTTTGTTACTATCATCTTTGGTTTATAACTAATATCTTAACCATTGTATTCATTTTATGTCAACTAAGTGAAAATCTCTCTTTGTTGGCTCTCATTTTTTTGAGTGTAGGATGTAAATCCAATAAAAGCAATGTTGGATTCAAATTCATTTATTTGTCAAAACAATGACCAATCGCTGCAGCGTTGTTATTCTGAGGACAAACAGAGCAATGAAAAATTACAAAAAAACACACGAAAACAAAAACCAGTAAACAGGTGTGGTTTTTCAAAACTTGTATAGATAAAATAAAGGAGTAAATCTATCTTGACTATTTGAGGTAGTTTTCTTACATGCATTTTTGTTTTTCAATATTTTTATTATACCTAGATGAGAAAAATTCCTCTTGCCTGTCCATGATGAAAATTATGTATTTTTATAAAGTACCTATGGGAAATTTTAAATTTTATTTCGGTCAAAAGTAAACCAAAATACACGTAAAAAAAAGTTGACGAATTATGACAAGTGGGGTATCGTCGAGTAGGTATTTCAAAATCATCTTAAAGTTTATTTATTATTTTTCTATTTGAAAGATCATTTAGGATTTATAACGATTTAAAGTTGGTTAGCAACAGTCGGGTTTTTAAAGCTTGCTTTTTTTCAAGTAGAAATAAATTAAAATTAAATGTTACCATATTGGTCCTGGCTTGATCACTGCTGAGTTTTGAAGGTTATCCAAGTGCGACGTAAGGATACTAATAGGTAACAAAATTTGCATTTTTTAAATATTATAATAAGAAAAATTAAAGACAAACAAAAATAAAACATAACACAACACACCAACACAAACACAACGTAAACAATTTTATAGCGCTTTTAAGTCAGTCGAAAACGAAACGTTATTTAAAAAGAAATTGCAGAAAAAAACACATTGCGGAAAATTAAAATAAAAACACGCTTTGTTCAGCCTCTGCAAGGATATGTGTTTTTTAGATACAGCTAAAATGATTATTTTATTTTGTTTAAACAAAAACACGATTGTTAAAATCACCTATAACAAAATTGTACAGAAACGCCGGGGGTCTATTCAAATTATTAAAACGTAACTGGCCGTATCGGTATCGATTATATCATTTAATCAAATACTATTTTCTGTTAAAACTATGATGTTTTAAAGATATCTTAAACATTAATTACGTAGAAAAGGTTAGAATTGTGACTGCCAAAAAAATTATACTCTGCGCTCCTAAATAAAAAGGACGCATGCGCAATTTGATAGTCAAAGTAAATTTAACCCTCCATCTTAAAAGATAAGCTCACTAATTCATACGCGGTTCTATGAGACTTACGCCCTTTTTTCTAAGGAGGGCAGTTATCATGCGGCGAGAAATTCTTTTCAATGTAACGTAAATTTTGCATAATTATACGTTTATTGAAATATATTTTGATAAAATAATAGCCGGCCCTATGATTAGAAGTATGAGTTTAAGTGTGCACTATAAATATAAAAAGTTAATAAATATCAGGGGACAATGTCACACCAATTGACCTAGTCCCAAACTAAGCTCTAGGCTTGTACTATGGGTACTAGACAACGATATAAATATGTAGCGAAATATTATTATATACTTAAATACATAGAAAACATCCATGACTCAGGAACAAATATTCGTGCTCGTCACACAAATATCCGCCCTTACCGGGATTTTAACCCGCTAGCTTCGTAGGCAGGGCCAGGGCATATACCTATACTTAGTGTTGTTACTAAAACTACAAATTCTAGTTGTTGTAATCTTCAATAGATTTCAGATCAAATAGACATACACATCCCGTTATTGTAAATTATGTAATGTCATCTCTATTACAATTAAATAGTCATTCACACAAAACAGTATTAAACATATTTAAAAATAGTAGGTATAAAATTTTCCTTACGAATGGCTCATCGGGTGGTAGAGGACTTGATTCCGAAAGCTGAAAAAAAAAGGTTGTAAGTAATGTCTCTTGAGTAAAATTTTATATTTTCAACCTGTACCTAAATATTATTCTTATTGACAAAAAGAAAACTTAACTAGATGGTAAGTGGGCTCTTACGCCTATGACCATATTTTGTAGTGGTGGTAGGACCGTTTAGTGGTGTCAGCACTGAGGCTAGGAGGTAGAGTGGGGTCCGTCCGGATCACTACCACCATCATAAATTTTAACCCTCCACCAAGCAGTAGTGTTCAGATATAGTTGTTCCGGTAAGGTACTGTGGGACTAAGGCAACCGGTGAAATAACTAACATAAAGACATTTCATAGTAGTCCCCAGTGCTTGCAACGTTTTTGCGTTCTTACGATTGCAGTCTTGAGATTGTAGTCTTGATAGGAAATGTCTATCGGTCTCAATTCCCGTATTACCATCAGGTGGCCTGTATGCCCGTTGGCCGTCACATGCAATCGTAAGACAAAAAACGTATGTTTCCAAGCCTGAAGCCTAAGATGTTAATGGGGCTAATTCGGATATCGTTTTCTATTTTTAAATATTTGTAAACCTGAATTTATAAACGTCAATACTTGTTAGACTAAAATCGAGTTTCACGTTTATAAATGGGTTTGGGTAAAAGTGTTGTCATTTGTAAAATTCATACATTTCCAAGGCGAGCGGCCATTCGTAAAAGTTGTAAATTATGATAGAATTATTCAAAATAAACAATTTTGTTACGTAATGTAATACTCTTAAGTGCATCGGAGCCGAGATATTTAAATATTCATACTTGGGCGTACTTTTGAACTAAAAACGGAATATTTAAATCTTTAAAATCTCTGCTTCGATATTATTTAACGCCATAAATTATATATTCAATTATAATTATATATATATCTGTGTGTGTATTTAGAGGCATCCGTGGCCGCTGAAAAAAAATATGACAACATTCTTCAAACAAATTTACCCAATGCCCTTTGAATTAACAGATGTTTAAAATTAGAAAACGTGATCCGAATTAGTCCCAATGTCTGTAAGCAAGTAATTTCACACTCATGTACCAAAACTCAACTGTGCAAACACTGACTGGTGATAGATGAGCGGGTAGTGGACAATGTCTTACCTTATGATCATAATATACTTATCGGGTTACAGCCTTTGTTTCGGCAAAATATATTTGCCAAATTGTATCGTTTCCCAACAGTTTCATTTGCCAACCCGCTTTGTTTTCTGTAACCGTAAATATTTCAGGATTTTATAAAAACAAACCTAACCTAACGTATAGGGTATCTACACGATGGTACTAAGATAAATCCTGAAATATTTACAGTTACAGGGAAAAGCGGCCAAGTGCGAGTTGGACTCGCCCATGAAGGGTTCCGTGAACGGTAAATTGTGGTTTTCGATTTATGACGTATTAAAAATACTACTTACTAGATCTCGTTCAAACCAATTTTCGGTGGAAGTTTGCATGGTAATGTACATCATATATTTTTTTAAGTTTTATCATTCTCTTATTTTAAAAGTTACAGGGGGGGGACACACATTTTACCACTTTGGAAGTGTCTCTCGCGCAAACGATCCAGTTTAGAAAAAATGATATTAGAAACCTCAATATCATTTTTGAATACCTATTCATAGATATACCACAAGAATGGGTTTGATGAAAAAAAAAATGAGTTTCAGTTCTAAGTATGGGGAGCCCCCAAAATTTATTGTTTTTTTATCTATTTTTGTGCGAAAATCTTAATGCGGTTCACAGAATACATCTACTTACCAAGTTTCAACAGTATAGTTCTTATAGTTTCGGAAAAAAGTGGCTGTGACATACGGACGGACAGACAGACAGACATGATGAATCCATAAGGGTTCAGTCTTTTGCCATTTGGCTACGGAACCCTAAAAAGGGGTTGGCAAATGAAACGGTTGGGAAACGACACATCAATATGTGCAATATGTGTGTGTGTATATGTGTGTGTGTATATTTCGGCCAAACGGCAGGCTCCTTAATATATCAGTTGTATAATTTTCATTTTGACTACTTACGGCTATTAAGAAGGCCACGACGACGAAAGACACGTGAAAAAGTTAAGTAAATGAATAATAACTAAATAAATAAATATCAGGTGAAAATGACCAATTGACCTAGTCCCAAACTATGCTCTAGGCTTGTACTATGGGTACTAGACAACGATATAAATACTTATATAGAGAAATATATACTTAAATACATAGAAAACATCCATGACTCACGAACAAATATTCGCGCTTATCGCACAAATATCTGCCCTTACCGGGACCCAGAACCGCTAGCTTCGTAGACAGGGTCACTACCAGGGTACGTATTGCAATGTCTAAAATTAAAAAGCCTAATGTATCATAATCCCTAAAAGTTCATAATACCTAATGTATTTTTATTCTGAAACCGTAAAATTTTCAGGATTTTTGAAAACGCCATGGTATATAGAACTCATTAGGTTAGGTTTGTTTTGTAACAATCCTGAAAAGTTTACGGTTTCCGAAAAACAAGCATTAGGTATTATGAACTTTTAGGGATTATGATACATTAGGCTTTTTAATTTTAGACGTTGTTATATGTACCAACTTTCATTTAGCAACTTCTTTTTTTCATTTAGCAACTTAATAGCTAACTCTGGAAGCCAGCAAATTCATAGGCTCTTTTACTCTCGTGTACCGAACACTGACTGGTCACAGGTTAGCGGGTAAGTTGGTGGAAGGACCCTGAACAAGATTTAAGAAAACTTAATATAAATGTGTATTATTCAAAATAGTTTTCACTACTTAATATAAATTAATTCAGAATAGTGCCACTCCATGTCTTCCCGTGGATGTCGTAAGAGACGACTAAGGGAATAAAGGCTTGTAGTACTGTTAGGCGATGGGCTTGCAACCTGTCACTAATACGCTGGTAAACATCTTAGCCTAATTGTGCAAATTGTGGTTATAGAATTATCAACAAGTTTTTAGAGATGTTTGTAATTCTGTAGCTCTGCCTACCCCACTCTGGGAACGAAGGCGTGAGATTATGTATGTATGTATGTATGTACTTACGGCTATTAAGAAGGCCATGACTACGAAAGACACGAGATAATGATAGTTCATTTTAGCTATTCAGGAGCTAACTGTAGCACGAATCCATAAACACCTTTTATAGGAACATTATAATAATCGAATGTCACGGTAGGATACATTAAAATACAGGGTGTCCCAGAACGTGACATAAACATTACGGCATAAGAAACCGCCTTCTTTACCGGTCCAGAATATAGTTTTAAGCTATTATTTTTTCTGTACCCTGAGTAAAGTTGTGGAATGAAAAATGAGATATACTTTAGTGGCTTAGAAAGTACGGGTTTAGTTTAAATGCGCTGATGTATTGAAACTATGGTGTAATTTAATGTAATTGAGGATTGGATATCAAGTTTTAGAATAACGAAGTAAACCTATTTGTAGGCAGAGCAAAGGTATATACCTCAAGGTAGCGTTCTTTGCCAGTGTCATTAAAACCTTAATAAATCTTGAACTAAAAAAAAAAGTTTAAAAAAACAAAAACCCGCCTTCAAAAAGCAAAAAATAACTTCTTTAAAATGGTAGGTAAATAGGTTAGTCCAACTGAAGTCGAGTCAACAGACTTCAGTTGGACTAACCTATTTACCTACCATTTTAAAGAAGTTATTTTTTGCTTTTTGAAGGCGGGTTTTTGTTTTTTTAAACTTTTTTTTTATTTTATCCTTTTTAGTGATCATAATTATGCTGTTATTCTCCCATTTCTTAAGAAACAATAGAACATTTCAATCTCGCCGCAAGCAACGCCGTGGGAAAGTCATAGTCATATATTTAAACCTAAATATGCTTCGTCATAGTCGCTAACTAGCTTAATCGAAATATCTTGTCGCCACCCTCGAAATATATACCGTTTAGGAGTTCCGGTGGCCATCTGTGGTCTTCATCATCAGTTCCACTTCACCAAATAGTGCTTTTCAAGACCGAATACACGAGTTACAATGAAAAATACCAAAATCGCTATAGGTGTGCCTATAAATTTTGAAGAGTTCCGTCGATTCCTCATTGATTCCACCATCAGATGGGTCCTACGTAAGTTATGGTAACTTGAAATATGCAACTTTACAGCAGAGCAGTTTAAAGTTGAAAATTGATGCCGTTGATCCATTTTTTAATGGATCCTGTTAAAATTTGGTACGAATGTCGACAATAATTTAGTGTTTAAACTTATCTTACTAATATTTTAAAAAAGCCCTTGGTTTAGCTGCAATTGTTCTTACGATACTTTTAAGTGGATTAAAGGTTTCGATAAGTATTGTTTGTGATACTAACCATGTTGTACGTCGGAATAGCTTGCGCATAAAATATCGTAAGTACAACAAACCATAACTTACGTGGCAATAGTGCTATACTAATGTAGAACATACCACAATGTACTACGGGAAGTTAAACCAAAAATGTATAGAATCTTAAAAAAAAATACTTTAATTGTTATTTTAAGATGGATAAGTATTAAAACACATTACTTCAGTTAAAAAACGTTTATTTATATTGACAAAATATTTTGTATTCTTCGGTGAATAGATTATCTCTCTTTGTTAAAGTACCTACCTACTAATAGTATTTTTTGAGATGGTTTTAAATGTTGATAAGCACCGAATTATGTACTAAATGCGCTTAACCTTAACCGCAGTTTTAATGAGATCAATTTAATACCATAACAAAATCCACACTTATTTTGATGCCACACGAATAGGACAATATAATACCTTTGAAGTCGGGGTTGGATGATAACAGATGTAAACAAATTAGTATTGTTTGACACATAACCACAATATTTCTGCAAATAAGATATGATTTAAAAAAACGTATGGTTAATAGTTATTCAATCTTAAGCTGAATGTAAAAGTAACAATCAAGCGTGTGCATCGTATACCTCACGCGACGTTCAAAAGTACGTGATCATGGTGTAATAATGGTAAACAGACCCGTTTGGTTTTGTTTTGTTTTATCATTTCTATTGACCCCGAATTTATATCCAGAGGGGTTACTATGACGTACTAAAGCAGTTCAAATTAGGATGAAAGAAAGTGACAGAGCTATAGCAGTTATACAGCTCTGTTCCTTTCTCTCAGCTGAACTGCTTTAGTATGTCATGGAAACCCCCAGTTCTTAAATCATAATATCATCATAAATTTAATGAGATCAGTTTAATACCGAAACAAAATCCGCAGTTATTTCGAGGTCAAACGAATATAAGAACAATAATAAAACAACAATAATCATATTATGAACAAACAAAAATTCTAAACAATTCTAGACAAAATAAATGAGTCTTAATTTGTACATTAATCTAATTTGGCGATAAACACTGGTAAACGTTAGGACTTATGTATTTGTACTAATTTATGTTTAATTTATAAAAGTCTTAAAAAAAACACTTTGAGTCCTTAAGATTGAACTTGTTACTGCATACCTCTAAACTTAATAAATCATCATTTGGACTTGACAGAAGCGCGTGGAGCTAACCCCATGTGCTTCTGTTTAGTCCACTAGAGAAAATACTCTTTTACCGAACAATTCGCTCATTGAATGCAAAAGGGCCACAAATCAAAAATATCAGAAAATCGTTTTATTCCAAAATAGTGATTTAATCGATAATAATTTTAAGCTTACCTGAAGACACCAGTCATTTTCGTGTGATTTCCGGCTGAACGGATCAACCGCCGTTTTTGAATTTTAACGATTAGCGGCACATCTTCGGTGCAAAGCTGCCATTTTGTCAGTTGTGTCGCAAAAATCGAAGTGAATGCACGTCAGTTTCGTGGAAAACGGCCACAATCCAAAAAAGTACCTGATACTGAGTGAATTGTTCTGTACATAAGTGCCATATTTTGGAATGCGGAAGTTTTGCATTCCAATGTCAAGTAAGTATTTTTACAATTTATACTACAAAAGTGCCATATTTAAAAATACGTCCATTTTGCATTCCAATATTAAGCAAGCATGATAAAATTTGTAAAACAATAGTGCCATATTTTAAAATACGTCCGTTTTGTATTCCAATATCAACCAAGCATGATCAAAATTGTGATACAAATTATGCCATATTTTATAATATGTCCGTTTTGGTCGGAATTGTGAAATTATTTTGTGCCATATTTGAAAAAACTTCCGTTTTGTATAGAATTATATGCAGGATAGTAGAAAATTATTTCACATTAAAATGATGTTTTTGTTAATGTGTTCGTTTTGTAGGAATGTTATTGCGTTGAATGTTTAATTATTTTAAAACAATATGGACTTGTTGGCGTTTAACACTTACGGTAAAGGTAATTCAAGGTAATAGAAAATAATAGCGAAGAAATAAAAATCTAACTAGCTTGAGACGTTCGAGTGTTATCATTCTGTGTTAATGTGTATGTTGCGTATACTGCGTGGGCGTGTGTGTGTGTTTGTGTAAGTGTGTAAGGTATTTAAATTAATGTGTGTCTATGTAACAGTTCTTATATTTCATGAGTTAAATTACAAATAAGGATTTTATTTACAGAATGAATAACCGAGCAAGAAAGATTTTGAACATGGCAGTCGGTACTACAAATAAAAAAACAGACAAAAATGAAGCCTGCTCCACTCACAATTCTGAACTGGACAAGAAATCCAACATTCCATCACTACAATAAATTTATGTTGTTAATGTACCTATATGCTGTACACAAATTGCCGAAATTGAGAAGTGTCACTCATAAGTTTCTTATTAAAGGACACACTCAAAATGAAGGGGACGCCGCTCATTCATTAATTCAATGAAACATTGCAAGTGCATTAAAATCATCGCCAATTTATGTGGCTGACCAGTACATTACTCTTATAAAGACCGCTAAGAAGAAAGGCAACATCAGACACCTTTCGCAGTTCACGAGCTGATGCATGATAGTTTCTTGGACCTAAAATGTCTAGCTGTCGGCAATTTTGTTACAACCCAAGATGGGGATAAAGTAAAATGGTCGGATATAAAAGTTATTAAAGTCCATCGAGAACATAAAAACAAATTTTTGTTCAAGACTTCTTACGAAAACGAAGAGTTTACTTCAGTATCTACGCTGATTTTTTTTTTATCATCGATTGAGACTGATATAATAGTGCCAAAAAAACTATTCAATAATAAACTTAAAACAGCTGAATCAAAACTAAAGGGTATACTTAAACTAATCGATAAAAATATAATACCTAAGTATTACGAATCTTTTTATAAAAAATTGTAATGTTTTGTGCCTTAAATATTAAATTAGGTAAAGAAAGAGTCTGTGATTTCAATAAGGATGTTATTAATTAGAAAATGAATATGATTGTTTAAGTTGTCGTCATTGAATTTAATAGGTACTTAGTAAGTTGCTACAAATTTATTCAATATAAAAGAGAGAATGCTTTAAAATTAAACTTTGATACGGGTAACTAACTTTTTTTATATAAGTAATGAGAATTTTTATTTTTGTTACTGTGAGTCATTTTATACGCTATTTAACTTGTGATTTAGCTGTAGCAAACAACTCGTGTATTTTTCAATACCTGACACTGATTATTGCCTTATGGCTTATGTACCAACATAAAGATTTTACTTGTTTGTTCTTTTTTTAGAACTTTTATTTTGCTAGAGGTGTAAGTTCCTTTAATTAAGTTTAATTTAAACATTTTGATAATTCTTAAGAATTTGTTTTAGATCTCTTGTTACACCTGAATTAAAATAGTATAGTGATAAGAATACCTATTTTTTGTTTATTTCGATTTTTATTGTATTTTTATTATGCTATCGGTAAAACCCTACGTTTAGCTTAAAAAAAAAAATTAGTATTTTATGAGAAAAGTCTATTAAATTGAATTTATTTTTAAAATGAGTTTTATTTTTGGAATAATTTTTGAAAATTTTGTTAATATTTTGAATGCAAAAGGGGCATGTGTGTGTTTTTTTTGATGTGGGTTAATGGTACAACAATGTCATTATTTTAAAAATATAGCTCATTAATTGACGAACATAGTGGTATATTAACATTATAAAAATAAGACATAAAAACATTAAATATAACCAAAAAACCTGTTTTAGAATTTGTAATGGCTGTCCTGTAAAATTATGCCATTTTGATTTGTGGCCCTTTTGCATTCAATGAGCGAATTGTCCTCGCGTGTGATATCCATGGATTTGTTTCTCTAATAAGTCCTTGGAAGTGTCTATAAATAACTTGACATTGGCAAAATACATTCTAACAGGACTGAAGGCCATAAATTAAAATTAGAAATCATCAATGTTTGCTTTCGAAATAGACAAACGATTTGAATAAAACGGAGTGCGAGATGATGGAGCTGATTTATTTGCTATATAGTCTGTATTTCAACAGCTTTTCCCCAAACCGGAATACTGTACGACATAACACTACGAAAATAACATAAAAAGGGAGCTGTCTCAACATTGGTGAGTTGCCTGATTTCCCTGGCAGCAAACTCGTAAGCTGCCGAACTTAATTTACCGGTGGTACTGCAATATTCCACTTCATTGCAAGTTTTTGTCTATAGTTATCCCTAAGAAAAGCACCTTATCTCCAACCATTTAGAAATATTCCGACCTATACCTCTAGATTCTACCGGTCTAACATTAGGCAAAGCAAACTTAATATAATTAATTTTCTTAGCATTGAGTAGCAAATTGTTACTAGTAACGGCCTGGTTACGAGCACGCCACTATAAGAGGTATCGTAGCGCAATGTGATAAAAGGCTAAAAACACTTACCCCCTTACTAGTAAACGTTGAGTAACGGTAGTATAGCTATACAATGTTTTGTCCTTATTTGTCAAATTAAAATGTCACAATGACAGATAACGACAAAAAATAGTATAGCTATACCACCGTTACTCAACGTTTAGTAAGGGGGTTTCAATATAGATGTGTACTTAAAGAAAAAATCGTGCCTCTTATAACCCAAAATCATACCCAAGTCAGCGATTCTAATAAAACCAATAAGCTTACTCTGCGCCAAGTTAGTATCATTAGAACATAATAACATGCTTTTGCACATGCGGTGCGTTGTAAAGCAAAGCCTCATCATCCTTGTCTTGAGGATCGTCACGGATTTCCTTGTCACTTTCGCTGAATACACTTTTCCAAGTAGGTAGATGCATTGACCGGTTATCAGGTCAAAATGGAAGTGAATATTCTGTAAGAAAAATAAAAATGAAGGCAAAATTTGTAACTGGTAATCGGTATAATATCGTATGTTTATTTCTCACCCGGAGTAAACTATAGCAAGTAAGACATACAACAAATAAAATGAATCACAATCCGAAGTATACTATTGTAAGTAATTGTACCACATGTTTTTTTAACAAAAAACTCATCGTAAATAATCGTAAGTCATACATACAATAGCTTTTAGATGCTAGGCTCCAACGTAAATGACCGTTAGTAATAGTTACCATATTGTACGCTGGAACCTACAATTAAATTAATATAGAATAAAAAAATTGAAATCTAAATGCACTTACCTGATTTCGTAGATGTATCCGATGCAGTGTTATTTCTACGTCTTTGTTCTTTGGGAGTTTCTCCTCCCACAGCCTCATCGTTTGAATTACAACTGTTTTTCGTTTTTGGGCTATGGCTTTTTCGTATAATAATTTCGTTTTCGACGAAACGTTCGGTACTTTATTTGCATAACCAGAGTTTTTGTTAATATTACGTTTCACATGGAGCATCTAAACCACAAATTTTGTTATTACCAAACTAAAACATGAACACTGGCGCCGCCCCGCGTAGCCGGTCGCAAGTGACACATGCGATGCGTAAGCGCGCGCGGCGCTCCCCGCGCCGTCCCGCGTACTTTGTCGCCAAGGTACTTACGATAGAAAACGTCGGAGCCGTTTGAAACATACCACAGTTTACGTTTCTAAAAACTGGTTTAAACTACGAATTTGTTTATTTTTGTTTTAGATACTAATAATAATGGAATAATACAATGCATTTTTGCTATAAACCGAATTTTGCCATTTTGTGGGTTACGATAACTTACGTAGGACCCATCGAGATCTTCATTTTGAAAAAAATGGGACCAATCTGGAAGCACCAGCTTTCAAATAAAAAAAGAATCTCCAAAATCGGTTCACCCAGTCGAAAGTTCTGAGGTAACAAACATTAAAAAATATATATATATATATATATACAGACGAATTGATAACCTCCTCCTTTTTTGAAGTCGGTTAAAAACGAGATTGAATAGTTAAAACTATATTCTGGACCAATAAGGAAAGGGCTTTCTTACCCCTAATATTAACTTCCAGTTTTGGGACACCCTGTATACTTAACCAATTTATTTTGCAGACCGTGGTAATGCTTTTTATGTAACGTTAAAATACCATTATTTAAATATAATATGAAACCAATTGATTCAAAGTTGGTTAAATTAAAAAACCAATCGATTAACCAAGTAAACTAACTAGCATGACCGTGGCTGGGTCATGCTCAAAACTCTATTCCACTGGGTAAAACCATATTTTAACTTTTGAAATGTATCAATATTATAATGTAACTATGAAAAAGGTGTTGATGGAATCATGCTACGGTTAGCTCTTGAGGTGCTAAAATGAATTATCTTAATCTCGTGGCTTTCATCGTCACGGCCTGAAAATATACTTACATGCGAAAGGGGTTACTAATGTATTGGCGAAACTTTTTTCACCGATTATCACTTCCCAAACAATTAATCGCAAATTTTCATTTCCCAAATATTCATTTGGCAACCGGACACTTTCCATATATATTTTTCCCAACCCTTCGTTTTGCAAATGTACGTTTGGTCATTGAATAATTTTGTCATGTATTTGTTTACCAATTTTTTTTTAGTCGAATGATTTAGTCCGCATAGAACTCAAAACCCAAACATTATTATGGAAAATGAATTATATCCTTATTTTGGTTCACTGAAGATACTAATTAGGGTACAGTTATAATTTGTAAAGTGTGCCAAATCGCTAACATGTTAGTAATTACATTTCTAATTCGGCTTATACTTAAAAATATATTATGGCGCTCGCTCGGTGTGCTTGCTCGGCTTCACGCGCTTTTTTGAACACAATTCAGTCTAACACTCCTCCTCGCTACGCTCGTCGTCATACCTAAGTATGACGACGAGCGTAGCGATATCCTAAAATATGTTTGTTCAAATAATGGGTTACCTTTGTTTCGGCGAAATATGCTTGCCAAATGTATCGTTGCCCAACTTTTTCATTTGCCTACCCAATGTTATATAAATTTTTCAGGATTTATTTCAGTACCATCGTGTAGAAGCGGGTTGGCAAATGAAACGGTTGGGCAACGATACATTTGGCAAGCATATTTCGCCGAAACAAAAGTAACCCATTCATTTGAACAAACATTTTTCGACCAATAATTATTTGGTTAAGTAAAACATTTGGCTAGCTATAAGTTTTCTTTATAAAAGTTGCTATAGTAATATTCTACCCAATGATAATTAAACCAAATTATAGTATGCTAAGTAAATATATGCCAAAGATTGGGTTTGCAAAAATACAGTTGCTAAAATCGGTTTGAAAGTAATATTTGACTAAAAATATTTCGCCTAAATAGCAGACTCCCATGCGAAAGTTTGTGTATTTGTTTGGATTAAAACATAGGCTTTACTTTTCATCCACTAAAATTCAAAAGTTTCCGAGGGAATAACGATAATCGATATCTATGCAGACGTAGTCACGGGCAGAAGCTAGTGCTGTATAATTTATATACCAGAAAGAGATGTACTTATCTAGTTAACATAGGTCTGTCCTTGTCAACTTTAATCTGAATAGAATGAGATCGTGGTAACCCTGCTCGAATTAACATCGAGTTTTGAACTTTCGGCCGACATACAAACAGAGGTCTGGAAAGTTCTGGAGTGAAATACGAGTTTGTAACTTGGATGAGTATTTCTCACTATTTAACAATCACATTTGTGCCATTCCGGTTCTCTGCTCGTATTTCAAGCTGATTACAATAAAAACAGAATATTGATAGTACTTGTATCTATCGCTGTCACACTCTCTTTAACATCTGTCTTTAGGGAGGATGAAAGCTATAGATAGATAGTACCTAAATATTGTGTGATATATATATTGTTTATGTACATACCATTTACTCTAACGAAATTATTAATTGGTAAATGTTTTATAATTAGTGTAAATACAAGAAAATCGATAGACGTATCGAAAATGCCTGGAGGAGGTACTGGTCCAAGAAAGAGCTGATGAAGAGTAACCTTCCGATATCCCCGAAGCGCAAGCTGGTTGGCTGCCTATTCTAACTTACGGCATCCAGACCTGGTCTCTTACAAGGATTCAGAAGACTAAACTTAAGGTATGCCAGAGAGTCATGAAGCATAGTACTGTATTCTCGGCGTTAGGAGATTAAATTGCATTAAGTGTAAATGAATATTTGGCAGTTGACATAGGCTATTAATTAATTATTTGATATTTTTATAAATATAGGGTCTTGATATATATTGACAATGTTAGAAATTGACGACTCGGAGAATGTTAGCTTAAAATTGTATTTGATACAGGTTGTCGACTATAAGGTCTATGGAGTTTAGGTGTTTTTACTAAAATTTAGCTATGACATTGTAATAATTTGCACATTTGCATGCAGGTTGAATATGCATGAACAAACTTAACCTTAAGATCCTATCCTGTTACCATATTCTGGCAAATAAAGAAATTTTTATTTTTATTTGATTTTGATAAGAAGCACCGACCTGCTCTCCAGGTTTCGAATTAACGATGAGGGAATGAAGACCGCCATACTAAAATGGAACTGGGCTGGACATGTCTGCCGTATGCATCCGGACAGATGGAGCACGATCACGACTGACTGGATCTTAAGTAACTGCGGCAGTAGAGGCAGACCAAAAAGAAGAGTGCGGGACATTTTGGATAAATTCAAACTAGACTGGAAAAAGATGAACAGGAGATGACTGGAGGAATGAGGGAGGGTCTTTGCCCAGCGGTAGGACACTAAATAGGCTATATAGAGGTAGATAGATTGGGTAAGAGGCAGCCAAAAGAGTCTTTCAACAACATGATAGTAGAGTTAGAGAAGAAAATAAATTACTGCAATACATAGATATCGATCAACTAAATTTAAATAACCGAGTCTGTGTTACCTACCTCTATCTAGCTTTACGCAATGCTTTCAATATGACAAAGCCAGCGGTCCCGGGTTCGATCCCCGATCTGGGCAATAATTTGTGTGACGGATATTTGTACCCGAGTCGGGTCCATATTGGCTCATATAAAATTGGTCTTTAGATTTTTTATACAAATAACGATTTGTGTCTATACTCATCATTTCTTCAAAAATTTTTGCTTATACTTTTTTGTTCATACTTTTATAAGTCATAATCATCGCAACTCATAATGCTTTTTTTTTTAAACTGTTACTTTTTTCAGATTGTTATAAATCTAACCTAACCTAACCTAAATTTATCTACACGTATTATATTTAAGAAATTCTGAAAAGTGTACGGTTCCATGAATATTGGCGTTATAAGTTCAGATGGTTATAAGTTCCGATCATTATTAAAAAATATTATGAAGAGTGATCATTAGGTTGTAAAATTATATGAGATACATTTTCGGAGTTCCAATAATCTAATTTGCAATTTTATATGAACTTTGGCGCCCCCACCCGAGTCTTGGACGTTCTTTGTATTTAAGTATTTATTTCTCTATTTCAGTATGTTTATCGTTGACTAGTACCCATAACTCGAGCCTTCTTGAGCTTATAAGATATCCCTTAATATTAATTTATTTATTTATTATTTAATGCCAAGCTTTAACGTAGTTCTCGCACGATGCCATACTTAAATAGAATATAAACAGTAGCAGCTGTGTTTTTTTATCTAAAGAATATATATCCTTGCAAAGAATCCATTATATTCAACATTTAACTAAAAAGAGCAAAAAATACTTTGAAAAGTACACGCATGGCTCGTCACGGCAGTTTTCAGAAATTAAAAAGGGATCAAATGTGAAAAACCACATCACGTCGCGCCTTTAGATTCGAGGCACACAAATGACCCCCTAATGGTCGGTCGGGGCGTGGACAGAATTCATTTGTTTAAAATAATACGTACTATGTTAATATTTTTCTCTTGTGACCTAAAAACGAAAAGCCATGTAAATATAATTTCGAGGATTACTGACCTACATTCAAAGGAGAATGGGCAGAAATGTATGAGCACTGGCCTAGAAACCAATAACAATAAGCAGTATATCATCGGATATCCTTTTCTAGAACGAATTTGTGAGTTTTTTTTTAATCTGGAACATCGGGACCCCTACATAGACGACTTTAGCATAATTGCTTTGAAATACCGCCGTCTTTACATGGCGATAACTTATTTCACACAACGATTTCGAACTACCTGCCATAGTAATAGTTTTACAACTAGAATTACCTATCCGGTGACATATCTCGTGTCCTTTTTGGTCATATAGGCCAATTTGTCCACCTTCCTTTGAAGGAATTTTAAGTTTTTCTATCATTTAAAAATCCTTATCCTCTGATGACTAATTTAACCGCCTTTTACATACTGATGTAATTATTGTCATGTCATTGAAATGATGCAATTTTTAACTGTTATTTTTACGGTAAGTTACTTACCCTAAAAATAACTGAACTGTACGGAAATCTGAACCCTTATAAGATGACTTTTTGTCCGTCCTGTCCTTTTTACCGTCTAGGTTTATTTTGTCTAAATCATCTGAAGTTATCGAGCTGATATTTTGAGTATTTAAAGTAGTTAGTGGTAAAAACAAAGCCTTATCATTTGAATTTGTGATTTGGAACTATTTATTTTTACAACAAAACAAACCGAGTAACCGACAAAAAATATTTATCTAACATGTGACCAATATTAAATTTATTGAAAGCTCTACATTAAATAGGATAATCATATTAATTTTAGAGTTTTTAAACTTATAATTTTTGAGTTATTTGCGTTACTAAATAAATAAATGTTTTTTTTATTTACCGACACAATACAGTACCTTAGGTTACACAAGACACACATTTAGTTTTACAAAAAAATCTTACGTACATAGTAAGTGCGGTAAAATGGACATGAGACTCAGCAACACTACTGGTTTTTAGTCTCCAACCAGGAATTAGGACTAAAGCCTAAATTAACTTGACAAATGTAGGTTGGTTGGTAAAGTGAAATGCGTAGAATCCACACCCAATAAAACAATTACTGTAACACTTCATGTTTGTCAACTGTCACAAGGTAAACTAATTACCTAATTATTATTAAGGTTGGTGAACTCGCAGCGGTCGCAATGTAACAATGGATTTTTCTTCAGTACATTGCCCGATGCTTTTAAAGGAAAAATATCGTGTGGAAACCTGCACATTCGAACAGCTGAGTGTGTAAGAGGGTTTACACAAAAGATCATAATTAAAGGGTCAAAGTCAAAAGACCTAAATTGTTTACGGATAAGGTCCTTCATTCTGCTTTAGTTCAGCTCAGCTTACTCCGATATTGTTACCATAACGTTTTATAACACAGAAATCCTAACCTAGTTTTTGAGTTTCTCAACAGATTGTGAAATCAGTCGTGACTTCCAGAAAGGCATGAATTATGTAGCTTGTGTCAGACGAAGAACTTGTGTTTTTAATTAAATGTCTCTAGTCTTAGTCGTCGACGGCGTCGGTAAATAAGTAGAAGCAAATTGTGTAAGTTCTATTGGTATTTCGTCAGTTTGAGTAATTGTGGGTTTTGGAGTCAAAGGGACAGCCAGATGTATCTAACTTTTCTGTTGCCACGGCAATAATGTGAAACACAGAAAATTTAAATTTAGTGGCGTTTTCGGTTTTTTGAGAGTGAGACAGTCGTACCTATTATTATTCAAATGAAAATTATGTAGCTTGTATTACAAGCGGAAATCTCTTTTCAACAATATGTATATGAAACAGGCTCATGGAGAATATTCAGTCAATCAAATTCTGGCAATAATAATAATAATTAATATTACTTATTTATTTGTTACAGTATCCATGAGCATTTTTCCGGAAAACTTGGGTTAATATAGCTCAATGAATATTTTATTTAACCTGGTTACGCCACGTTCACCTCGCAATTTTCTTCAAACTGCAATCCTCAGGGCTTGTTCACGGAGACGCGGAGCGTCGCGCGTGGCGTGCGGCTTGGCGTTGCACGGTGCGTCGGGCGTTTTTTCCGTTTACAGAAAGGCGGCGCGTGCAGCGGACCGCGTCATCACACGCGCAAACACAAACATATGGCAATGTACGGTGTTGTTTATAAAGATGCGGGGCGTGATGCGGCGCGTGGTGCGGGGCGTAGAGAGTAGCGGTGTCCGCTACATCCGCGGCGGACTCTCGAGCATGTAGCGGAGCGCGCGGCGGAGCACAAGACTGTCAGAAGGTTCCGCCGCGGGCCCCGCTGCGGGCGCATTGGCGGGAACCGCCGTTATTGACGCGTGCGACGCTGCGTGCAACGCGGCGATGCCATCCGCGGGCTCCGCCGCAAGTAACGCTGTATTTGAAGCAAACGCGCGTAAAACCGCTTCTCCGTGAACGCTTTTATACAACGCCATATGTTTGAATTTAGTGCAGACCGCGCCGCCCAATGCTACGCGCGACGCCCCGCGTCTCCGTAAACAAGCACTCAGATTGGAAATGCGTTGCAAATTCTGAGAGCTAAAATGGAATGCCTCTTTGCTAGTCATTTCACCAGTTGTCTTAGCTTATTCCTACAGCATAACAACAATGCCAACACTGCTGTTTGGTGGTAGGTTAATGTATAAGATGATGGTAACAATTTGGACGGACCATGCATGAGGTAAAAAAAAACCGGTCTAGTGCGAGTCGCACTCGCGCACCGAGGGTTCCATATCTAAGATAATATGCTCGGTAACAGCAAAAGAAAATACTCATTTCGTTATGAACTTTATTTTCAATGCAATAAGGTTCATTTTGACTAGCCTAAATTTTAATAAAGATTTTCAAAGTTTTTTTGTTATTTCTCAAAAACTGTAAATAATGAACACTTCATTTTATTTTTCCCTTAAAATATAAGTAATTATCTATACGTCAGGCTTTTTCCAGATTTTTTGATTGATAAACTTCGGAGATAAGGGGTGGATTTTTTGTACATTTTGGGCTATAAAACAAAAAGTGCGTCAAATAAAATTTTAAAAAATATGTTTTGAAATGTGCAGATTAGGCCCTTTCATACGACACCCCATTTGCTATAATCGAAGGACTTTCATTTTTAAACCCTCTTTTCAATTATTACTAAAATGAATTTCACATTTTTTTTAATAAAAACAGATGCGGCAAGCAAGTTGTACAATTATGCCAAATTTCAAGTTGCTAGCATTTTTAGTTGCTGAGAAAACCTACTGTGACATACAGACAGGCAGACAGACAGACAGAAACAAGGTAAAATAAACAATTTAAGCAGAAAAAAGAGACCAAATAATCTGCGCAACCTTTCACATCTCGAAACCTTTACCAAATAGCAATAATGAATGCGGCCATAGAGTGTGGGAACGAACTTTGCCCTACTAAGCATAATGGCGATATCTCAGACAAAACATCTGTCGAAATTGCAACCTAGTTTCAAACATAAGAGAGTTGAATCTGCTTTGGCTATTTTATTTAGTTATTGCATTTTTGCTTAGGAGGGCAGAACTTTGCCCAGTATCTTAAACAGATTTCCATACGAACTAGTAGCCAAAATTAATAACAAATTATGTAAACAAATAAAAAACATCGTAAGAAGATATTTATTACGTAAAAACTACCAGATAACTAAGTTAATGTAAGTGGTGGCATTTGTAATATTTATAAGAATATAATTATTGTATATTATAAGAAATAATTTGCAATATTATGTAACCTTAACTCACTAAAATCTTTATTAATTTTAGATGTTAAGCAAACCAAAAATTGGTCTTACTTGAAATAAACAGCTGAAATTTTAATTAGTTTTTTTTACCACGAAAAAAATTTCTCCGCTAATACCAAGCACAACGAAAATTTGCTTTAGACATACAATTTTATTGACGTTAAAAATCAGGCCGCGGATAAGATAAAATAAATAACAGTGATTTTACTCTCGCCTTTAAGATATCAAAAAGACAAGCGGGGAAATTGAAATGACTTTTCAGTGAGTCCAGTCAAAACATAACTAGCTGACGCAATCAAAGGCTCTTCAAGGCTCGGCCTTCGGTTAATTTGCGAGGCCAATCATTCACGGGTCGTCGACGGCGTTTCGTGTTTCTGAATAAGGAAATAACATGATTAAGGAACTAGGTTTAGCTTGTGTAAAAATTACGTTTTGCCTACGCCTATTTTGTTGTTAAAGAAACATACTATACTATGTTGGAGGGGGTCTATATTGACTGACATAATTATTTTTAGTCATAATGTGCTTTAGGTCATAATCATCGCAAGTCTTTGTGTTTTTTTAAAGAAACTGTTACTTTTTCAGGATTTTTATAAATCAAACCTAACCTAACCTAGCCTTGTCTACACGTTACTTCAGAACTTCTGAAAAGTTTACAGTTTCAGCGACATAAAAAATTATGACTCAAAAATTATGTCAATTACATTATGAATTATGGGAAACAAAGGGCTCCCATGTTGGAGGATTAAGATTAGGTATTTAAAGAATTTGCATGTATAAAGATCGATAAAGAAACTTATAATTATTGTTTAATTTGATGATAAATAATAGCTATAGTATAAAATCAGAGATTAGTATGGAAAACTATAACAACCAGTTAGTATTTAACGTGGTGACACGAATCTAAATAAAGACCATTGTCTTGAAACAATGACATGAAGAAATGTCAAAAAAAAACTTGAAAATCATAAGTCATAGACTGTCACAATTCGTTGGTGATCCTCTAATACCTCTTAACTAACAAATTCAATACGTTGCAAAATGTACCTTACTGACTTACTTGCTAAGGTGTATTTTTCACCTTATTTAATTTGTTAGTTACGAGGTATTGTAGTATCACTGACGAATTAGGATGTTTAACTCAGCATAAATAATCCTTACTAAGGGGTGCTCACAAACCTATACTCAATCTGACGTAAGGCCTGATTTACTATGGAAATCCAACTATGACCTTTATGTAAGATCGTCCGGTTGTACCTATTATGTATCTATATTTTAAATAATAAAATACATACATACATACATAATCTCACGCCTTCGTTCCCAGAGTGGGGTAGGCAGAGCTACAGAATTACAAACATCTCTAAAAACTTGTCGATAATTCTATAACCACAATTTGCACAATTAGGCTAAGATGTTTACCAGCGTATTAGTGACAGGTTGCAAGCCCATCGCCTAACAGTACTACAAGCCTTTATTCCCTTAGTCGTCTCTTACGACATCCACGGGAAGACATGGAGTGGCACTATTCTAACTCGGCAACCACACGAGGAATATAGAAATAATAAAATGATTTATTTAATACCATTTAACTCAATAAACCCATAGGAAGCTAACGTGTAATTTTAAACCGTAGGTGGGGTTCAACCCGTATAGGTAGCACAAGTTGTTCGGAAATTAAATTGAAACCTACCGCTACCGGGAAAAATAATTAAAATTCAAATGAACACCCACGAAATCCGAATTCGTAAGCGTAGAGATAGAATAAAACTTATTTATGAAATTTAATTATACAGAGTGAATATAAAATGTTCATAAAATGCTAAACTTGATAAATAATGGAGCAATAAAGCAATATTTGCGTGGAATATAAAGGAGTCCCAGTTTGTATTCAGAGGCTGTTAGAGAAATATCGATGGAACGTGTTCCTCGAATCATCTGAAGTTTCATCTTAAATGTTATTATCCAGATGGAATTAATAGCAGCAGTTATAAGAAATAGAGGAACAGTGCCCGAGGCGAAAACAAACCTTGCGCATTATTATTCACTTCAACATAAATAGTACATTGCTGCAGAGAATAGAAAGTACGCGATTTTTGGACGAGTCATATAGAGGGCCGAAACGTAGTTGAGGCCGTCTAGTGTACGAGTTCATAAATTGCACTTTCTATCGAGGCGGACATAGTGCTTTTCACAACTACTGAGAGGAAATAAAATGAAAATTTATATTCAAAACTCAAATTTTAATTCATGTTAATGTTACATCACCGCCAATTTAACCATAGATATTATTTTTTTATTCTGGACGCCTATTCTCGTGGCACGCGAGATTAATAAACTAACATGCGAGATGAAGATGTCAACTCCATATAAAATTGTATTTGTTTCGCCATATCTCCCATGTAATTTCATCTCTAGTGGTTCGAGATTAGGGGCCAAGTTTGAATTACATTTTTAAAAAAAGCAGTGATATTGTTTTTAGTCTGTGTATCTTTTAGCAAAAATACACCTAATATTACACGACACAAAATGGTGTGTTCTGATAGGTCGATTTCAATTTTTCATTTTAAGGAGCTATGACACAAAAATTGATTGATCGATTTTCATTGGTTGTTAAAGTTGGACAACAATGTTCTCAACCAATCAGCAAACACGCCGACAAAAACATTCTTGGTCTGTTCTTATAAGTGACGTTTTGTGACCCCAAACAAGACCATCTATGGCCATATTTCCGAGCAGTGTTGTGAAAAATAATTAGGTAACTTCCTGACATAGCTACAGGTTTTCTATTCTTCCTGGCAAAAACTGCTTTAGGCATGTTATCGTATTGCTCTTTTCTCGGCCGCCATTACTATAAAGTAAATAAAGCTATCGTAACGTTGACATTAGGTACGACTGTTTTGAAATTGTGGGGAAATAGCACAGATGCGCAATTCTTTTTTACACTAGACAAAAAGCTTATCGATACTGCAAAACCGCGTAGGTAACCGACAAATTTATTGTAGAGCAAAACAAACCTTAGTGTCTTAAAAAAATGGTGCATTTTGCTCCTCATTAAAAATGTTACTTACGCGGTTTTGCAGTTTCACTGACGTTATTCGTATCCTTGTTTATACTGATAATACAGACAGCTGTAAACCTCATTTCAAACGACTAAAGATGTACCTTGCCGAGTATATGCATAATTGACATGCAAATTTGTACATAAATAGGTACCCAAACTTCTTCATAAAACGACAAGACCTACCATTAGCACTTACTTTAAGACACAAAAATAGACTAATTCTACCTTCATCAAGATTAAACATTCACTCAGATAGCACGCATGTCATGTCTATTAAAATTTATAACAAATTGAAAAGTACATTACAAAATAAAAAAAATGGAAACAGCTTTGTAAATAAGATAAACGTATTTATAATAACATAAACAGAGAAATCAACATTCATCCCTTGAAACGCTATGACTGCAAAGAGGCTGTGACTAACTGGATTGATGAATTAAGCTACGATGAAACAGAAACACTAGTAAACCTATAGAATAGTATAAATAGAAAAGTAGTTCGTCTCCAACCCTTAAAGAGATTCTGATACATATACCTCTCTCTCTCTCTCTCTCACACACACACACACACACACACACACACACACACACACACACACACACACACACACACACACACACACACACACACACACACACACACACACACACACACACACACACACACACACACACACACACACACACACACACACACATGTATAGTTATAAGGATTAACTTAGGTTTAGTTATTTGTTACTTGTGGTGATGAGTCTGCTTTTGCGCGTGAGCTATTTCAAAAACAAAATCAACTTTTAAGGTTCTCCTTTTCTTCTTCTTTTACGGCACTATCCGGACCTCGCGCTGAAGCTTGATTTGACTCATTTCTACAGTTTAGGCTAAGTGAGTAATTTTAAGTATTCTTTCCTACCTATTAACTAAATTATGTACTTACCCACGACAGTTTTTGGAAGAGCGAGAGTTTGTTAATGGAAATAAAATATTTGATTTGATTTGATTTGAAATATACTTAAACATTTAACTGTAGAAAAATGCTATTATTCAATAACTGAATACTTACATAGATGATAAGTTATTATGTTAATAAATAATTATGCACTTATAAGGAAAGAATACAATCTTTCCTTACAAGAAATATATCGTAACGTGTCGTTTATAAACGACAATTTATTGAATGCTTAGCAAATAAGCGCTCTCGCTAGTTTATTGCTGTGCCCAACATCATCAACACATCACGCGGTGCATAACGATCTCATAACTTTTAAGTTAATTTAAGTACCATCTATGAAATGCAAAAAAATAATTGAGTAGGTACTGAGTATTGAGAGCCTTCAGAGAAATAACGCCTTTCATTGGTTGAGGACGTTTTTACACCAGCCATGCTCAGAGAAAGGTTAAGGACGTTTTGATAGTATCTTATCGAAAAACTAGAGACTTCTTTGGTAAAGATAGATCACAATTATTTCATAACTAGCTTCAGTCCGTGAATTCGTCCGCGTAAATTTCGATTATCGTTATCTGGGGAACTTTTACATTTTCCGGGTTGAAAATTGGTTACGTATCGCCTAAAATTAATAAAGCCTAATGTATCATAATCCCTAAAGTTCATAATACCTAATGGTTTTTTTCTGAAACCGTAAACTTTTCAGGATTGTTGTAAAATAAACCTAACCAACTTAACCTAATGAGTTCTTTTAAAAAATCCTGCAAAGTTTAACTTTAGGGATTATGATACATTAGGCTTATTCATTTAAGGCGTTCTGATAAGGAGCCTTTGTTGGAAAGTAGCTTTTGTGTTAATCAAAGTAATAAATTACCTTTATTTAAAATTTCATCCAAATCCATCCACCGGTTGCAGCGTGAATTAGTAACAAACTAACACCAAACTTTCGCATTTATAATACAGGGTGACTGCGGGGTCGTGTAGCAACAAAGTAAACAAAAGCTCACTACACCATTACTAACATAACGAAATAGATTGAAAAGCGTTAATTACTTTGTTTTTTATTCAAATAAACATTTAATTAATTAATTTTATTCGGGATCATGGCCGCCCTACATACTCAATTTCTTTCTCGGCCGATCGTTCGATTTTCAAATAGGTTTTAAGTTTTTAACATGAAAACGTTAGGTGACCATAATTTTAGTATTAATTAGGAAAACATAATATTATTTTAATCAAATGCTACTCTTTAATTGTTTCAAAAACCACTTTACTAATAGAATCTCAACCATTTACTGATTTGGGAAAATTTACTTAGGATCGCGACCCCGCAGTCACCCTGCATTATAGGATTTCCAACATTCCCATGATTTGAATATACCGCGAATTATTCTGCCAATGGTACACGAAATCAGGCTTGGCGTAAAACTTTTACAGAAAAACAAAAAACAAATTAGTCGGTCCAAACAAACTCGCACCTGTCAAAATACTAAGTAAACGCCATCGGCATTAAGAGCTCGGTCGAAATTGGGAAACCCGCCGTTATAGGGCCGAAATAACTTTAACAACTTGGTTGAATGTGTTGGTAAATATGCGGTACACAATAAGTATGTTTATGTATTGTGTATGTTTTTTTGGAAACTAAGTTCATTTTACAGTCGCAGTCAAGCTGATTATCGTGCAATTGTAATTAAAACGACTCGCGTGGAGAGGGTTCCATCTCCACACCATATGCCTGTCTGTTAGTGTCTGTCTGTCTACCTATCACAGCAGATTTGCTCCAAAACTGGACCGATCGAGTTGAAATTTAGTACAAATATGTAAGTCGGTGACTCAAAGACGGATGCGTAAACGTAAATAAATTCCGTTAATCGTAACTTAAACTACTATAACAACTTGGTTGAATGTGTTAGATAATATGCGGTACACAATAAGTATGTTTGTGTATTGTGTAAGTATGTTTTTTTGGAAACTAAGTTTATTTTACAGTCGCGACCAAGCTAATTGTCGTGCAATTGTAATTAAAAAAAGATATATATATTCAAAATTCTAATATTTATTCAATAAATTGGGCTCATGATGACTCTGATACCGGTCGGTAATGTAGATTAACTTTACTAGCGCATCGGACAAGACCATAATTACGGAGAAAAAGCGCCACCAGAAACTCCAGCAGAAGGTCACTTTTTCAATCATAAAATACAATAATACTCTAAAATAAATTATATTGCAAGGTAATAAAGTAATAAATAATAATACTATAAATTAGCACAAATAAAATCATTATAAAATTAAGGTCAATAACATTATGTTAAAAATAATGACTAAGAGAATAACACGACGCTCTCTACGTCAAAAGCTATAACTAGAATACATACATATATACCTACATACCTACAAGCCTGTAATCCCAGAGTGGGGTAGGCAGAGAGAATTACCTATATACAACTTTAAAAACTTGTTGATAATTTCGTAACCGCATTTTGCACAAATAGGCTAAGATGTTTACCAGCGTATTAGTGACAGGTTGCAACCCCATCGCATAACTAAGTAGAATAATTGAATGAAAAACATGTCCTTGCTTTCTTAGGGTGGGTTTAGACCAAGCGAACGAACAAGTATTCTGTGGCATTATCTCCTACGTTTTCTTTGTAAAAATAAAGACAAACCATGTTCTCGAGCATTCGCTCGTTTGGTCTAAACTCACCCTTAGGCAAGTCAACAAAAATCAAGCTACCAAACGGAATTAAATGTCATCTACGTAACTTAAATACCTACCCATGTTATATATGTAGTTTTAAATACACAGTTTGGATTTTTTTAATTTAAATACTAGAGAATGAAATTTAACCGGTTATTAGCAGTTTTTGTATGGAAATAACCGGTTAAAACCAGTTATAACCGTTTATTTGCATTCCCTATTAAATACCCATTACCCGCGGTGCTAAGACGAATCTAACGACATCTTGACCATCCTTTCAGCCTATACAAGGAAACAAAAACCATGTATACCTAACATACATTCATACATACATGAAGGTCTGTTTTGCCTTGTTTTTGACACTCACGTAATGAGAAAAAGGCCACTTTTTTACCCAGTTGCATTTAATGTCGCCATAAGTCGTGTGCTATTTGTATCTTGGCAAAGGAGTGAATGAGGTTAAGATACTTTTCTTAACATTGAGTTTAAATCACGGCTGTTCCTAGCAGTGTAGTCTGCTTTTAGAAAGCACTAGGAGATACAACATATGGGTTAGGACAAATAAGTTGGACCATAGTTACATGTCGACACAGGTAAAAAGAGCTCCAAGCGGCTAATAGAGGGGATATGTTTGCGCATGTAGTAACTAACAAACCAATCATAGATAAGAGTGTATTACTGGGAACCAATAGCGTGGCAGCAAAGCGAAGAGGGTTACGCTCCCCCCGCGGCGCGCCGCGCCCACCAATTTGGTCCGTAATTTGCTCACTGCGCAGACAGGTCGCTCAGGGCTTTTATTAACGTGTGTCGACTTGTAAGCGTAGTTAACGAAAGGTACAAACAACAATGCGAAAAAATCTCTATTGTGCAACGAAAAATATCCCTACAATTGAATGGCTAATTTCGTGTCATAACGGAAAAGATTAATAGAAAATTTAATTGCGTGCCCAAATTTTTGGATCTTACCCACATAAGCCGGGGTCACACAGAGAACTCAATGTTCTATGTGTCCTGACTGCCTAATTGCAGATTAAGGAATTGCAAGGACCTTCCAGGCATCCAGGTCGCTACCATTGTCCAATCGCCCGCAAGTGTTCTCATTGTTGTATTCTAACGTGATTGGATGACCGGTGAAATGATTAGTAAGTATAGCCTCGTAGGGCCCAGTGTGCAATACGGTGACAATTTAATTTGAACTGTGTTGCTATGGGCATAAGGTATATTTTCCTATCTTCATAAACTGAAAATGGCATTATCGTACAAACTTAATTGAACTTTATTGCCTTGATAGTAGATTTAAAATCCCACTGACAAAAAACTCCCTGTTTGTAGTATGATGGGATGAGATAGAGGTATTCTCTAGTGGCAGAAACTTGTGCACGGCTTTTAACTACACAGCAGTGTTCGTATTATTGACTTCCAGTGTGAGGATGAGACTACCGGTGAAATACTAGCTTAGAGGCATTCCATCTTAGTCCTCAGGGTCAACGCATTTGCAGTTTTATGATTGTAGTCTTAGAGCTTACTTAGCATCAGAGGACCTGGGTTCCTTGTTGCCTTCTATATATGCCATATTAAACCGGTCAAGTGCAAGACGGACTTGCGCACCAAGGGTTCCGTACCAGCGCACAGTAGGTATTATTATGTTTATATCAGCACGAGCCCAACTCACGCTTGATTTTTTTAATTTGTTGTTTATCTTTAGTGTTTGTACTACAATCGTATCATATTGGACGATTGTATGTTTTACCGATTTTACAATACAGTAAAAATAAAAAATAAACGTTGAAATAAAACGTTTCACCTTTACCATTTTACTTTTTTTATGATTCATCATCATCATCATTTCAGCCATAGGTCGTCCACTGCTGAACATAGGCCTCTCCCAAAGATTTCCACCTCACCCGGTTGGAAGCGGCCTGCCGGGGGTCCCCGCGGACTTGACCAAATCGTCCGTCCATCTCGCGGGGGTCGCCCCACGCTGCGCTTACCGGTACGTGGTCTCCACTCGAGAACTCTACTGCCCCAGCGGCCATCAGTCCTTCGAGCAATGTGGCCTGCCCATTGCCACTTCAGCCTGCTAACCCGATTGGCTATGTCGGTTACTTTAGTTCGTCTACGGATCTCCTCGTTCCTGATTCGATCTCGTAGCGAGACACCAAGCATAGCTCTCTCCATGGCACGCTGAGTGACTCTGAGCGTATTCAGGATTTTTTATTATTATTGGTAAGTAAATTTGATTTAATAACACATAACCTGAAAAAAAAAAACAGCTATTTATTACGGTTCAAAAGATACAGCTCTTAAGAGTTAGGACGGACGGACAGCGTAGGCATATTAATAGGATCCTGTTGGGCTACCTTTCGGGACGGAACCCTAAAAACTATCTCAGTCCTGAGTGATAGCAACAAAATTTCAGTCTTAAGACTGTTGTCTTAAAATTGCAATTTAGGTCTCATGTTACCTCTTACCATTAGGTGGCCTGCGTTTTCATTTACCTTATCTATGCGTTATTATGACCCTTATAACCAGTGATCGGAATAGGTAGAGCATATTTACCTATAGTTCGCAAAAGGACATAATATAGAGTGCTTAAAACCGGGGTTTTTTTTTAAATTATTGAATTCCGGATATCCGGTATTTTTCTAGTACTAGTAAATGTATTCACAAGGAAGTCTACAGTTTATGTCTCTGTTCTATGAAGTTAAGGTAAATATGCTCCACCTATTAATTAGATACTTAAAAGAAATGAATTAAAATAAAATATCCCATACCGTAAGTAAATATTATGTATATTTAGCACTAAAAATACCGGAAATCCGGATTTCAATAAAAATTAATTAATATTTTATCCGGTTGTAACTACTCCATATTACGTCCTTATGCGAACTTTAGGTAAATATACTCTACCTATTCCGATCACTGTTTATAACAAACAACACATCGTAAATGAGACTGGGACACTTCATAGAATTCATACCTGGACCTGGGGTCCAAGTGAAAAAGGGTATGTCTAGTATACTCCGTTCATGTAATATATTTACCCTTTTTAGGGTTCCGTACCTCAAAAGAAAAAACTGAATCCTTATTGGATAACTTTGCTGTCCGTCTGTCTGTCCGTCAAGACCCTCTATCGAGGTATCGAGTTGAAATTTAAACCATATACTCAAGTTTATAGTCCTATGAAGTTGTGAAAAAATCAAACTTCTAAGTTAACGTAAAAAAAAGATACGGCCGTTTTAGCCGCAAGAATGTATATTTCGACACTCGCAAGGGAATCAAAATTTATAGGGTATTTTCCGTTGACCTAGATCTATGAACATAGATCTTTGGCCATTAATACCGTCTTATACTACAAATATAGGAAAAAATCTGAAAACTATATATTTTAATAAAATCACAAAAAATCAGGGTCTTTATGCAAGGAACAGCGGTTCAAATTTTTATGTGCTTTCACTTATCCGGTGCACTTATATCTATCTACCCTTTTTATTACGAGCTAAGTCGACTTGTACCCTTTCTCACTAGGAACCCAGTGCACTCCGTCGCCTGAGGCCAAATTGGCAACAATTTGACCAGACCAAAGCAATCTTACTTGGGATGGTTCCCACCGGCAATTTGAACTCTGGAATACTCTGGGAAGCAATTTGGCATAATTCCTCCCTCTGGAAATCGGAATTTGAAGCGCTTTGTATTGACTCCTACTAATTGAGAAAGTTTGTATGTTAGTTACTCCTTCACTCTGCAACAGCTAGACAGAGTCAGGTGAAATTTGAAATGGAGATAGTTTATACCATGGATTGTCACATATCCCCATATATATACTAACTTGTTTTTTATGTCCTATGCGCATAGCCTGAGCGTGTTGCTTGCCTGAGCGTGAGCGCATTGCAACATCAAACAAAAACAAACATGGTGCAGCGAATTCAAAACAGCTAATTACTTATTAAAACTTAATCTTAAAATATTACCAAAATCGATCAGTGGTTCACAGGTTAAGGAAATTAACTATAACGGAAAAAGAGATAACAAAAACAACATCTAAAAAAATTATAACAGATGTGCCTTGAAACAGGTAATGGGAGACAGCAGGAAGAAAGTAAAAAACAAAACAGCAACATTGCTAGTACAGTAATATTTTAAGATTAAGTTTTAATAAGTAATTAGCTGTATTGAATTCGCTGCACCATGTTTGTTTTTGTTTGATGTTGCAATGCGCTCACGCTCAGGCAAGCAACCACAGATTGTAAAGATGCATGGTAGTATAGACACCGTAAGCCTGTTTGCCGTAAGCTAGTTCCTCTGGTTGCCACCTGAGCGCTGCTTGTTCTAATGAACGCTAGCCCACATTCGCGCGGACGTTTTTTTCAACGCGCGTTGGAGAGGCGCTCGTGCAAATGAAGCCTTAGTATCGTATGTTGTGTTTTTATTTTTTATTTTGCTTTTGTTTTTCTTTTGAATTACTTGTAATGTCTGTGTCGCCTTCCGTGTTTTCACCGAGCGGTCCCGACGGAAGACCAGCGTTGGCTTTACAGCCAGGGTGGTGATTCTCTCAACTAGCAAAGGTGATCGTTCGCTCGAGTGAAGCTCCAAGCGGCGAGTTTAAGTAGTCTCGACAGAGCGAACCAAACACATTTTAGCGCGTGTATTCAATTTGGCAGCATGACATCACCAATGTATAAGGCTCCCTAATTGACAATGCACGCGCTAAAATGAGTTTTGTTCGGTCGGACGGGACTACTTAAACTCGCCGCTTTTATTCGCTCGTCCGTTCGACCGGCCGCCGTTTTTTGAGAGAATAACACACCAGCACATGCTGAGTTGGGCCCATTTCGCAACAATTGCACTTGTCTGTCGTTTTCTTTCCTTATTTTTTGTGTTATATTTATGTGTTATTGTTGTGAATAAATGTTTTCTATTCTATTCTATTCTATTCTATTCCATATACATAATTCCTGAAAATTTAATATTTCCTGAAGGAATCACGATAATCGGCGCGGACTAAGTCGCGAGCAGAAGGTAGTTGATTATACCTAATTATTTCCTTTAAACATTATTTTCTATCGATTAATAACAACAGTTATTTTAAAAAATGAAACTTTTTATATGCTGAAAACTAACTTGAAATTAAGTGTACTTAAAACTAATAATATTTACATAATTCCGTCCATCTTAAAAAAACTATACTTAAGTAATATAAACTTACGCCACGGTATGAAATATTTAGGGTTGCTGGTTATTTAGAAAAATTTACCTATATTAATTTATGATTTAATTAAATTTAGAAACCTTATTTATTTGTTTTATTGGTCGGCTGGTTGGTTCGACAAAGTAGTTATTCGTATTACATGTTTGTATGTTTGTTTGACCATAACTTGTGTAGCATTGATCCGATCTCTATGAAATTTGCTACAAGAGTAGTCTAGGTGCTTAAGTGCGACTCCCACTTAACCAGTTAGCTAAAAATACACAATTTTAGGATTCCGTTCGTCCACATGTAAAAACCGAACCCTTCTAGGATCACGCGTGTGTTTGTCTTTCTTTTTGTCTATCTATAAGGCCGTCTGTCATAGCCAATTTGCTCTGAATAAACTAGAGGGTGATGTTATTGCCTCAAACACGGACGTCTGAAGTAAATTAATTAATTTTAAATATGGTGGTCACTCTCGGTTCTATTATAAACTGAAACTCACTAATTGTACGTGAGTGCATACCGAGTTTATAATGGACTTTATCATTATGTACGGAACCCTCCCTGAGCGAGTTGAACTCGCACTCTCTTTCCTTTATTCTCGGCATGCTTAAAAGCATTCTTCAAGGTTTACATTTGTTACAAAAGCCTTAAACCAGCAGCTATTTAGCTTCTACTTTAGCACCGAGGAAATTTTGTCGGCGTTAGCTCTGGAAGTTTATAACTTGCTTATTGTGTGTAGCAACGTTGCTTTTTTTGTTGTTAAAACTACTGTTGCAAAGATTCAGGTTGCGCGTCCATTGGGTCGGAATCGGAGCGAACGAAACGGACGGATTTGTTGTTTTGTATTGATTTCTATGGTACAGCGTTCACTGGATCGGCATATCTACGGGGTGCCTCTGACCTTGGGGCTTTAAATTCATGGATCGTTTCTACTCCTGAAACTGAACTTCTTTTGTTCTGTAAGTCGTTAAAAATATGTCCAACTTTTTATTTTTTTCATACAAGTTAAATGTAATTTTCAATGTACGCGATCCAATTCTCCATTTTCCTTTAGCCGTCGTACCAAAGAAATGTCGCCCCCGTACCATGAGATCGTGATTTTATGGCCATGATGTAATACACTGATTTTACAACTAGACTTTAACAACAATTAGTTATCTAAATTTAAGTTATTTTTTAATAATGCACAAGTAAAGTAGTTCAGTTTAGCGAGTAGAATCGATGGTTGCATTTAAAGAACCAAGGACAGAGGCACCCTGTATAAGCATAACTGGATCAAAATTGACATGTAAGATCTGAAGTGGACAACATACAGTCACAAACTTTAAATTTGGGACCCACCTTGGGTCCAAAGTCATTCTGACATTCTACAACAATAAGGTTGAGTCTCCTATAAGTTACAAATGATTTGGCATCTCTAATGACATTGACAATTTCAAGCCTATTTTTCTTGAAATGGGTCACAAATTAACGTTCGTGATAGTACATATTATACGAGTAATATGTCCAAGGCCTCTATTCCACACGGTAAAAACAATGTCGTCTTTGACCAGCGGGCCTAATTAGTATGGTTGCGTTTATCGCGTGACAAAATGTGAATAAAGCAACTGTCACTCTCGTACTTATATACGTGTCAAAAGGTGACAGATGCCTTATCCACACTTTGTCACGTGGTAAACGCAGCCATATTAGGCCCCCTGGTAGGGTATTGTTTTTAACTCGGCCGCCATTACTGTCAAGTATTACAGCTATCAAAACGTTGACAATACTAATAGTAGGAGATCCGAACAGGAGACAATTTGCACCGGGCTGTTTATTCGATAAAAAGTATTGAATACCAAATTTAATATGCTAAGTAATATATGGCGAATAGGTATTTCAGTCCAGTATATAAATAACAAAAAAAATAAAAATTAACTTCGTTTTAAAAAATTACACTAGCTTGTTTAATGGACAAATTACATACCAATCGAAAGTATGAAGCCTATAGAATATGCAAACGTTAGTTTGACTATTTTTTTCTCGTCAAGCTATTGGGTAGGTACGCAGGTATAAACAGGTAAGTCGGTACTAGTAATTTGCACCAAACCTAACGTTTGCATATTCTATAGACTTCATACTTTCGATTAGTATGTAATTTGTCTATTAAACAAACATACCTTAGTTCACAATTGTACTAATTACATTTGAAAAGTTATTGTAATTAGTATGTTTGTGCACAAATAATAAGTTCGTAAATTTACTGGCAAAATAAAATCATTTAGTACGATTGTGCACTAAGGTATCGATTTGCAATTTAAAAAAAAAGTTATTTTTTTATTTATTTTTTAATGATATAAGTACTGGACTGAAATTTTTCAGCCTACCTATTCGCCACATATTATTTAGCGTATTAAATTTGATATAAAATACTTTTCATCGAATAAACAGCCCGGTGCAAATCTTCTCCTATTCGGATCTTAGAACATAAAACAAGTCAAAGACTAGCAAGTTAAATAGGCCAAAGTTTTATCTTATTTACTATCATGATTACTCGGGATAAACCTGGGAAATATATCTAAGTAATTACCGTAGTAATAAACGAGGACTGTCCTTTCGCTATACATTACCACATTCAACGCCAAGTGCCCTGTACTCTATAAACAATAGACCCAAATAGTAGTTCTTGGCAGCGAACCTGTGAGACGGTAAAATCCGCCTTATCCTTGGCGCAGTAACCGGTGAAACATGACTTCAAGTGTTCCATTAAGCAAAAAGCCGCTGTGACTATCCGCATTTAAAGGTCCAAGTACAATGAAGATAAAATACTTTTAGGCCTTTCGTTTTGCATAAATGTGTAAGCGTATATAAACAAAATGACAACGGATTTAAAAACTCGCGCGTGTGTGGTATTTTTGTTCAGAATCTTTATTTTTGGCGATATACAATAGTTTACGTGACGGTTGCATAATGACAGGCATTACAACATGAGTGTGGTTAATGAAACGAGCCGCAAGGCGAGTTTCATAATAAATCACACGAGTGTTGTAATGCTAATTACGCCGAGACTCGTACAATACTTTATCTACATACATATTATAAGTACTCTAAGATGGGTTCAGAAGCCGAAAGGCAAATGACCAGCATTACCTTACCTGTGGTAGTAGGTGACAGCAATGACAGCTGTAACGTAATTTTGAATTTACGTTATCGAATATTGTAAAGTAATGAGATCCAAATTTGGAACATCTTCCAAAATTAACAGCTGTCATCGCTGTCACCTACTACCACAGGTAATGCTGGTCATTGCCTACAGGTTTTGAACTCATAATAGAGGACTTATGATATGAGTGTAGATAAATCACTATTACTTGACTGTATCTACTGTCGACATTATACTTATTTAGCTGAACAGTTTAGTGCTTTGTCACTTCAACGTCATGTTTGAACAGCTGCACTAATCTGTCAAAGGTGTTAAAACGACAAGGTAAAATGTGCGCAGTTACTTATAAGGCCCTGTACCATGTATACCAACCACTAAAATCATATATACATACATATGTACCTTCACGCATGTCTCTTTCGCTTCATCTACATTCATCAACCTCTTCATGCACGTACGTCAGTTTCGGGTGATTTTTCAGATCAGCAGTGCTCAGAGAAAACTTTTAAATTTACAAGCTGGACAAAAAACTATATTCATAATGCCATGTCAGAAAACTTGCTATAAAATTAAAATACAACGTGCATGCTCCTTATTCTGCGGACATACTCGTATGCGTTTTTTGTAACAAAATGACAACAGCGACGCTATATAGCCGCAGTAATGGACACGACATGCCGCATCGCATTTTATACGGGCGCTCCATTACTCACGCTCATTTTATGAACACTTACATACACTACCACATAAGGTAGACGTCCGAGTGCTCGTCGCCGTACTAGTACTTATCTCCATACTTTGAATAGGGAATATAACAAACAGTTGAGAAAAATCATTTTTTGAATAGCTAGAAAAATGACCAAGATATTAGCCAACAAATATTTGTTCCTTTGGCCGAATTTAACATGGAGTTTATATGGCCGACCTGTTACATAACGTCACAGTGCATATCGGATCTCTCTGTCTAATTGTTGTCTAATTAGCAGTTTAAAATGCTTGTATCATCCGTATTTCATGGCCGATTTTTATTTTTATTTCACTTTCGGTGATCTGTTTTACGGTATTTTCATATTTTTTTGAGAAATGCGATGTAAAAAATCCATGTATATTCCGTATCCGTAATAAGAAGCCGTATACGAAATTTTGCCGATTTCACTGATTTACGTGATTTTACAGTAGAAATACTGTATTTTTACAAGTTTTAATGCACAACACAAAAAATAATTTCTAATTTTAATTAATGTATGAGCAAATTTTTTGTTTTTAGTATTAAATTTTGATTAATTGAGCTGACACCGGCGACTGTTATGTGAAAAACATGTATGAATAACTTTTTACCATTTTGATATAATTTTTTCGAGTAAAAAAAATAATAAACTTTGTAAATTTTTATACTCGTAGAAAACGGGCAAAAATTATTTTTGATTTCGGCTACTCAGAACACTCGTTCATAAAATTAAAACAACAGAAATAAACTTTAGTTCAAAATCAATCCATTACGTAAAAAAAATATCCAAAAAGTTCAAAAGAGTTGGCAATAAATAATGTTTTAAAACAACCTAAATCTCGCATTATATTATAATACTCGACAAAAATAAAAAAGTGGCTCATTTTTTCGATCATAACTAAAACGACATTTAATGTTGAGCATTAAAACTTATAGAAAAGCAGTATTTTAACTGTAAAATCACAAAAATAAGCAAAACCGGCAAAATTTCGTATACGGCAACCTGGCATTTATTAATACAATCCGAATAATATATTATTTTCATATTGTTTTTTTTTCATATGGTTAACATAAAAAACAAATTCCATTTAACAAAAGCAAAGGTCACATCTCCCAAAACAAAACACATGAAAATGTTTTGCGTAGATGTATAAATGGACATAATATCACGACGCATTTTTTTTTTACTTGTCGTGCACTCGGATGTATACTTACTCGTAGGTATACGAGCACGGACGAAAAATACTGTTAAATTGAGAACGTCGTTCTTTTGTTGAGATTTGTCTATGAATTTTGACAATGACCTGTTTTGACATGTTGTAAATTTTAGCACTATCAGGCTTAAATTCAAACAAAACCGATCACAAATCACGTAGCCTTGTTTTCTTTGGTGGATATACGATGACTTTTGACGTATAAAAAATCAGTAGGGCTAGACAAGTTGCCATCGAATACAAACGCTAGCGTTAGGTGATCACCTGTCGCTTTGAAAAAAATATGGAATTGACGTAAGATAATCACGTGATATATCACTCGTTACAACTAACACTCTGTAAAGTGATCACTATCACTCGCGCTAATCAAATAGTGATAGTTTTGACAACTACGGTCGTTACGCGGTACTATCTTGACAGGTAGAATTCAACACGAGCACTATCACAATATAAACGTCGGTATCCAAGGGCGGTAACTATGCGAAGAAACTGTCAACTGAGTCAGTGTCATCACCGGTGATCACCTAACGCTAGCGTTCGTATTCGATGGCAACTTCTCTAGCCCCACTGTACCACTAAAACTCTAAAACATGGATAGGGATTTTATTTATCTTGTCTATGTCTATACGAGTACACGCGGATCAATGTCCTCAGCTCATCTTTCATCAAAAATCCAGCCATTGTTTCAGCATCAGAAGAACCCAAGGACATTGACACGGATAATTAAGGAATTGTTTCCTTGACAATAGAGGCTTTCCCGTTTTTCCTGGACTGGCTTTGACCTCTCGACCTTAGAATCGATAGGGTCGGGTAATATAATGTTACTGCCACGTGCTAGAGGGTCTTTAAATTTCGCCTTTTTAGGATTCCGTAGTCAAACTGGGAACCTATAAGGGGATGGACATGGCAAAACTATATTATAGTTAGTCCGTCTATCTTTCTGCCTGTAGGTTTGTAGGTAAATTTTGTATAAACATAGAGAAAGGGTGTCCCAGAAGTAAACACAAATTTTCATAAACCTAATTAGTCAACGAGAAAACATCCAAAAAAAGTTTAAACTAACTCTCACGTCGACAGTCGATGTCAAATCTTTCAAATAAGCTGGGAGTCAAGTTGCGCTAATTTTCAGTAATAAAGCGAGCGGAACAAAAACTAATTGAGAAAATAATTGTTTAAAAATGTATCGAAGAGGAAGCTACAAGAAGAAGAAGTATATTGATAGATTTTTTTCAAAGAAACAGAACAACGGTATTTTACATAGACGACTGGACGAAAACATACAGTTTCGACCGGTCAAAACACAAGTTAAAAAACACATTTGAGCAAGCAGCTAACTAGACGAAGCGTACGAGTACTTGCTGCTACAATACTAACTCAATATAAGCTAAAAAATACCGAGTACCTGGTCTACACTGTGGATCAATAAACAATGAGCTTGTCAAGTTACCTCAGTCTACAAGAAAACACAAAAAATATACACGTATCGCTCGTACTTACGGCACAGATGCCTTTGATCTCCGAAGCAAATGACTTTAAAGGAACCGTATTTAAAGGAATCCGTGCATTTGATACGCCGCCGGCCCTTTCAATATAGCTACTCGAGACACGCACTCGTATGTAAATATTTCATCCCTTCAACGAGTAAAGGAAGGAGAATCGTGAATCGTAAAATTCAGCCGTCGTTTTGTGCACGGAATAGGCGAGCAGCGATTTGTGCGCCGAGTTGTGATTTTTTTTGAAGCATATTTTATCTATGAATGGTATTATAACTAGAGATGGGCCGACTAGTCGACGATTAGTCGGGAAAGCCGACTATTCGGCATCATTTCTAGTCGGCGAGTAGTCGGCGACTAGTCGGCAAAAAATGCCGAATATTCGGCACTTTATTGCCTATAGGAAATATCGTCATAAAATGTCCACACACGATGATTTTCTTTTTGACATAGTTATGAAAAGCACTAGGTAGTTCGTTTTAATACTATAATTAGGGTTCTAAATGTTTTTCCGTCGTGCAGAAAAAACGTAAAGAAAACTGGTCAAAACATGGTAGGGGTCGGTAACAAAGCGCGACGGACGAAGCGAAACGACGTTTCCGAATTCACCCGAACTTAGCAATATCCTACGATCGGCAGTGCCGTCTAGTCGGCTGATTAATCAGCAAATTGAAAACCGATTAGTCGGCCGACTGGCCAGTCGGCAAAATCCGTAGTCGGCCTATCTCTAATTATAACACTTCGTTGCACAAAAACAAACAATTAATGTACAGTAACACTAAAGGGTTGACCTGGGGCAAACTTATACCTCTAACTAACAGATGTCTTCCAGATAAGGGTTATTGAATTTCAAAGACAATTAGGAACAAAGCACATCACTGAAAGGTTGTTATTACTTATTTTAGGATACATAAGAAATAATTTCTGCCCCTATAAGTCTTTACAGATAAAAAGTGAATTTTGGACTTTGCACAACCATAAAGTTTCTGCATACCTATTGATAATGGTGACAGTAGGTAGTATAACAATGGTAAACTTAATTGTTGCATGTAAAGAAATAGTAATAGCAGAAATATTTGACTGCTGTCAATTATTATTAATATTAAGAAACTTCATGATTGTGCGATGTGTCAGGTTTGAATTTTTATCTTCCTAGTACAGTCGAGTTCATAATTATGTGTACACGTTAGTACCTTGTCTATTAAATTTCATGTTTAAACTGCCATATATCAATTGTCACAGCGATTAAAGTGGCAAGGTACTATAGTGTACACATATTTATGAACTCGACCGTACTATAGTACTCTTACCGTTTTGATATTTCATCTTTATCTTGCCCGCAAATACTGCCTACATAGGTACGATAGGTCAGCGAAGGATCCTTTAATCGTGATATTATTGCCATCTATACGGCAACCAGCAAACTAGCAGCATGACTCCATACTTGTTAAAGTACGTTACTATACGTTTACAATCCAGCGAGAAATCGACATGTTCGCAGATTCATTAATGTGGCTTTTACTTCTTTGCTGTTTTATAAAAGTCGGATAGCCAATCAAACGAGCGTAAGCAAGAGAGACAAAATAACAAAACAACAGGCAGTTCTAAAAGTGGCACTGTACCTTTATCATTCACTATAGAGATGGGCCGACGACGGATTTTCCCGACTGGCCAGTCGGCCGACTAATCGGTTTTCAATTTGCCGATTAATCGGCCGACTAGTCGGCAATGCCGATCGTAGGATTTTGCTAAGATCGGGTGAAATCGGAAACGTTCGGGCTTCGTCCGTCGCGCTATTTGTTACCTACCCCTACCATGCGTTCATGTTTTGATCAGTTTTGTTTACGTTTTTTCTGTACCGGCGTTTTGTACGAAAAAAAAACCCTAATTATAGTACTAAAACGAACTACCTAGTTATATTTATAACATGTCGAAAAGGAAATCGCGTATGTTTCCTATAGGCAATAAAGTGCCGATTATTCGGCATTTTTACACGACTGTCCCAAAAAAGGAGTGTAATGTATTCAGGGTTCATGTTGTATGTATGTATGTGAGTTTATTTATTCCACTATAACTTCTAAAACCCTTGACCGATTTAGATGTGTGAGGTATTGTTAGAATCCTTACGTCATTCCGGGTGACATAGGATACCTAAATTGTTCAAATTGAAATAACAACAATTGCAAAATGACAATTATTAATATATGTGGTTATATCGACGACATTATAAAAAATGCAGTCGGGTTTTTAAAGCTTGCTTTTCATTTGCTGACTAATCGCCGACTAATCACCGACTAGAAATGATGCCGAATAGTCGGCTTTCCCGACTAATCGTCGACTCATCATCACCCATCATCTCTATCATTCATCCTTTCTTTTTCCAGAAACTCTCGCCTAAGACTTAAGCCTGCCCCATCGTCCAACATGCCAGAGTCCGAGCCTGTGTTTTATGCTCGACTGACGACGATAAAGCTCATAATGCACCGTTCTTTACCGGAATTCTTACACGATAAGACGTGTAGTACGTCTAATGTTATTTTAACACGATGCTATTTATGGTGAGTTATATGTGCAATGTTAACGATTTCGGCGGATACATTAAAATTCGAAAAAAAAAACAAATTTAAAATTCGGACAAACGAAATAGATGGAAACTGATATTCGACCTTGTGATAGATACACGACGGTGTCATTTCGCGTTTATTACCATATTTCATTCCGTTTCAATAACGGAATATAATTGTAACATACTGAGGGCAGATTCGATCAAACGAAAGTAAATTTAATGTGTAATGTCACCGTCTATAGTATACGTACCTATAAATTAAATGTGCTGTTCCTGAGGTGTCCAATAATAATTCGTATCGTAATGTCAAATTCTGACATAACGTGGTTTGTTATTGTATATCTACGCAAATAAAAATATGTTAAATTTATTCGAAAAGAACCCTAGGCAAAATACTGCATAACACGTAAAACCCGCGGCCAAATAACTTATTGATCAAATCCATAAACACTGCTTTCGTTTGCGGAACTCCAGTAAAAAGCCCGTGGGCATAATGTTTCAATGCTAAAGTCGTAAATCGCATTCCCGCATAAACTAGCATAACGTACTGTTGACATGAGTTTATTTTACACTACAGTTGCGCCAGTGAATTATTTTATTAACCTTATTTATGCACTTAGAAGTTTTTTTGTAATGAGCGCAGCATTCCAGTTACACACACAGATAAGACAGTATAAAATAGTTTTTTTTTATTGTATATATAATTGATCTCTCTAAAATGATCTCATAATCGTAGCGATATTGTAAGGTATTTCATATTTAGGATAAGATATTTTTATACTTGTAAACTGTTTTTTTATGTACATTGTGTATTAAGGGTGGTAAAGACAGAATTAACAACGAGAGGCTGTTAGAAGGCTTTAATGACTCGAGCTTTGTATTTCCTTTACCACCCGTGTAACATACAATGTTTTTCATCACAATTGAGAGGAAATGAAATAAAATGAGACAAAAGATCATATTTTTACTAACTTACGATTCTCACTAATAATTTTAGCCACGTCGACGATGTCCGGTGGAGTCGCATTATCCATTTCTTCTGACGACGACATGTTTTTTATTGATATATAAATTTTAATATGTGCACAAAGACACCCTATTAATTATTATTTTGGAATCACAGTTTATAATCAGTATTTATAAATTAGCGGCAAACCCATGCGGCAGACTACATCATTGTCTATGACTTACCACAAATAATGTCAAACGTGTTCAGGAGTCCGATTCTAGTGACAGTCGAGATCAATAGTTTATATGCGAGATTTTTAGAAAATTGTATGCAACTGACATTTCATCTCGAATGATATTTAATATCGAATGGCACAAGAATTGGGGTCCTGACGTAGGTTTACTAATGTTTCGACGAAAATTATTTAGCAAATTCTTAACTTCCCAAACTACGTATCCCATATTTTTAATTGGGCAAATTTTTATTTCCCAACTCAACGTTTCGCACTGATATCATTTCCCAACTAGTGATTTGATAAATTATTGTTAGACAAATTATTACCTGGGATTTTTTTAAGATGTCAATTATGTTTTCGTCAAATGTATTGATTGGCATACCTTAATTTAAAAATTACCCTAACCTACCTATCTCTGGGAGCAGTTTCGTTTTTAGGGTCATAAAAAAAACTCCTAACCTACCTATCTCTGGGAGCAGTTTCGTTTTTAGGGTCATAAAAAAAATAACCCTAACCTATCTATCTCTGGGAGCAGTTTCGTTTTTAGGGTCATAAAAAAAAATGTTATTTGCCTTAGCAAATCATTAGCTACACAATTATTTACCACATAAAATTTGAAATAATAAAATATTGCAATGTAAAAATGCAGCGAAATAAAAAATTACGAAGTAAACTTTGCCAAGGATTGGTTTGCCAAATAAAACTTCGGCGAAAAGTTGGTTGCCAAATGAAATTTGACGAAACATAATTCGGCAAAAAGGCAGTACACCCCTAACGTATTATGATAGTTTGAGTCCACGTATAATATTAAAAAAAAGCTATTACGCACGATAGGGCGTAATGGTAAAAAAAGGCCCGCGGGTATTATTTTGGATTTATGGTCGATTTTTCTAGCATTTACGAGCAAGTGTGATGAAAATTATTTTTCATTTTTCAGTTACAATATAACTATTGGATAGATAAAAATCGCCGATATTATGGTGACCCTTTCTTTCAGAGTTGATATCTCTTAAACGGCCCAACCAATTTTCATGAAACCTAGCTAAGAACTACTGCTAGAAAACCTGCTTTCAAATAAACATAACCGCATCCAAATCGGTTCACTCTTTAAGAGCTACGGTGCCACAGACAGACACACCTGACATTTAATGGGGTTACCTACGTTTTATCAAATTATGTTTGACAAATTATCACTACCCAATATATTTTGCGTAAAATTTCATTTGCCAAATAATCGTTTGCCAAATTAACTATTCACAAATAATTGTTACGCAAACCTAATGTTTGGCACATGAACGTTTAGGCATTGACTCGCTTACCAACTGGTCATTTGACCAAATTTAATTTAGTCAAATGTTTTAGTTGGCATTACGCAAAACAAAATAAGGCAAATGATTTCTATCGTCAATATTCAACTTACCATTTCCATTCAGTCGGTTGTTGAATTTTTTTTTGGGGGCACAGTTCTAACCTAACTTAACGTACTTTACCGGTAGTGTTTCTAACCTATAACCTACGTACCTGGCAGCAGTTCGATTCTGGCGCTTCGCCGGCCGCTGCCGCGGCACGCTCGCTTTGCTCGCTCGGCTCACGCGCTGTTATCGTCGCAGTTCTAACCTAACCGAACCTACTGTTTTAGTAGCAGTTCGTTTTTTATGGGATCGTTCCGTTTTACCAATATTATTTTGGTCAAATTGTATTACTCAAACAAACTCCTATTTTCGTCTTGATATGTTTTGTCATATCAATTCATTTGACTAAATGTTTATTATCTAATGTTTTTTTGCCTTAATAAAGCATTTGCTAAAAGAACAAATGCCTAAATGTCAGTTTCCGTAGTAAAACACTGCTGAATGAAAATTTGACCAAATGAAAATTTGCGTATTATAATTATGCCAAAGATTACATTGGCAAAAAAAACAGTTGCTAAAATTTGTTTGGGTAATGAAATTTGACCAATATATTTTTGGCTAAACGGCAGGATTCCCATTTAATGACATGGACTAAAGGAACATGTCATTAAATGTCAGGGAGACAATCTCGCATAAATTGACATAGAAACTAAGTTCTAGGCTGAGATTTATAACATATGTATAATAATAGTTTCATACGGCCGTCGCGTCAAACATGGAGCCACAAATTAAAGCATGTAGGGGTAATCTTTTTGTACAGTCGACGTCAAAGATAAATTTTCTTTTTTTCACCATTAGTCCATAGAAATAAGGTAAAAAAACGTAAACATATCTTTGACGCCGAATGTACGACACGCACACAAGTGCAGAAATAATGTCGTACTGAGCAGAATAGATTAGGTCTGGTTTGAGTGGTATCACATTGGTGCGTGTACTTGGTTTCTTAATGTTATTATTCTAAGAATTTTAGTATACTAACAACAAAATTATATAGGTATGCAGTTTAAAACAAATATCCTAGACAAGTTCCTTGTGGAACTCCAGATGTAAAGCATTGAGATTTAACATTTAACCTTAACTGATGTTACCACCTACATGGTTACCTAAATTAAATGTATGGTTTGACATTAATTCAATCCATCTATAACTAGTAACAATGTATTGATAGTTAATAAGAGTAGAGTCTAAAACATCGAACGCTTTTTAAAAATGCAGATCAAAACAAACCACTTGTATAGTTTTTCATTATTGTACATTTGTTATACGATATGACTAAATTGAAGAAATACAATCGTATAGGAGATAGACGTAGAAAGAATGACGAGGAAAAGGCTCATCTCTACATTTGTTGTGGATAATATTTTGATTTTGATTGGCTCCACCGTCATCTGTCGGTAGAGGTCTCGCACTGATCTCCTTAATTCCAACAGATTGGACCCTGGAACTAAAGAACTCAAATTTGTACATCATACTACAATTCGTCATATTACAATTTCTTTTTTTACACAGATAACAAAAGCTTTTATTGAAGACTTGAATACAAGAAGCACCTGATAAATGGTAGAATTAAAAAAAAAACCTAAAAAACGGTTAATAATTAAAGTGTACATCTGGAGTATCGCGACACTAACACAGAGAGGGAGGGGAATGTTAGAGGCTTTTGAGATGTGGTGTTAGCGAAGAATGAAAATAATTATCTGGACAAAAAAGAAAACCAACGAAGAGGGTGTAAAGATCGTAAACAAGAGATTATATTAGAAACTATAGAATGTAGAAGAGGAAAGACGATGGGACACCTGATACGCACGACAGTTTCTTTTTGACCATTTTGGATACTTTTGCCGAAGGCCAATGACGTGTCGTATCAGGAGATGTAAAAACTGACAGAGAACAAAGAAAAGTGGCACTTACTTCACCGACAAGACTAGCTCTTAAGTTAAATGATGATGAAGAAAGAAAATTCCAGATTCTTAACAGTTTGTATAAATTCAGTCGAGTAAAAAGTCATTTGGCGTATCTTTGAGAAATTAGTTTTTTAACACAAGAAATAAAAATTTCAGAATAAATATAAATTATAAAACTAATCATGAAATAGTTGTTTCTGTTGGCAACACTAAATAATGTTGATTAGTTTCGATTGAGATCGGTAAAAAAAATTGTTATACTTAGTTTATCCCGCGATCTTTACAAGGTCGTCACTCCATCTTGTTGGAGGCCTACCTACAGCTCGTCTCCCGGTCCGCGGACGCCACGCCGGTCCGGGAACGCGGGGGATGCGAAAAGCACAAGACCGGTCTGAGTGGAGAGCCTTGGGGGAGGCCTATGTCCGGCAGTGGACCTCTTTCGGCTGACATGATGATGATGATGATGATGACTTAGTTCATAAGTCAACCATAACTTACATAGTAAGAGTTTATTGTGGAGTCTTGCCATCAATCCTTTAAGGCATTCTGCTTCGTTTTGAGCATGTTGTCCGCAGTAAAGTAAATTTATCATGGCTAATGTGTAGTTCATCAAAATAATGCCTAAACCCACATTTCCATTTTGCTGAAAAAGTAAAAGTCAAAAATTAAGTAAGCAGCGTAATTAATGAGAACCGTTTGCAACAAAATAAGATCTAAGAATATGAAAATGATAAAAAACTAAAGCTTTTAAACTTTTATTTTAACTAATAGACAATTTTAACTTAAGATAATGACATACATACATAATCTCACGCCTTCGTTCCCAGAGTGGGGTAGGCAGAGCTACAGAATGACAAACATCTCTAAAAACTTGTTGATAATTCTATAACCACAATTTGCACAATTAGGCTAAGACATACTACATTCCTCGTGTGGTTGCCGAGTTAGAATAGTGCCACTCCATGTCTTCCCGTGGATGTCGTAAGAGACGACTAAGGGAATAAAGGCTTGTAGTACTGTTAAGCGATGGGCTTGCAACCTGTCACTAATACGCTGGTAAACATCTTAGCCTAATTGTGCAAATTGTGGTTATAAGATAATGAATTAACAGTAAATAAAGTACTTTTTGATTATTAATGTATTATATAGATGACCTTACTCGATCTTGATCTTGCGTGTACCTAATGTATGGATGACTCCCATTTAGGCTAACTAAAAATAGGGCCAATTCGGATTAGTGTTCTTAAAATAAACGTCAAACTTCTTGTTAGTCTAGAGTTTTAAATTAGACGTTTATAAATTTAAGTTTATAACTATTTAAAATTAGAAACCACTGATCCGAATCGGCCCCAATATAATTTAACAAATACCATCTAAAGTAGACATTTTAATTCGAGAGACCAGTTTTGACAACTCATATGCGCAAATGTTGCCAGTAAGGGTAGTGATGTTCATATCGATATTGTAAAGTATATCTACAATCATTTATAAAGGTGGATACACAATGGGGCACCTGCGCGCCATAATATTATTATAGTAACTATAAATCGCGCGGTACATAAATAGTAGAGAATGCCTTACGGCATTAAGTTCACCTTTTATAAGCCGTTATTTTAAAATCGTACCTTAAAAACGAGGGTGGCGATGACAATGTAACTTGAACCGATGAAGTAACACGTAAGTATGAACAACGAAAACAGAATCTGAAAGAATAAAATTAGTTTTACAAAAGTATTAAGTGATAAGAATAATAACATCATTAAACATACTGAGGAAAGGATATGCAAAGACAAAAAAGTAAACATTATTAGAAAGCAACAAAAGCGATAAAAACGAAATATGTACGGCTAGCACAAGTTGCATTTTGTCACTTATCGCTCAGTGCGTGTCGCTTAGTACGTGTCGCTCAGTGCGTGTCGCTCAGTGCGTGTCGCTCAGTGCGTGTCGCTCAGTGCGTGTCAGTGCGTGTCGTGTGCGTGTCGCTTTGCAGACTAGATAGAGAGGGATTATTGAGCGACAAACAAGTCGCGGGCAACTTGTGCTAGCCGCTATGGTGTACGAAAACTTGTCCGCACAGCGACTATGTTTAATTGATCTAAGCCCGTATTATGATCGCCTTTATCGCGATGGATAATGCATCCGTCACACTCACACTTACATACTTGTTAGAAAGAGACAGATGTTTTATCCACGTTTATCCATATTGATAAACACCGCCATAATATAGGCCTACAGGATAATATTTAAGACATCTGAACAGTAGTTTTGTCCTCCTACGGAGAAAAGGCACAAATGCAAAGAATTCATAGAAGCATATTAAACTCTCAAATGTTATAATAAGGTTGGAAGTGCAATACAATTCATAATAGTATATGTGCCTTTTTTTCCGTGGGAGGGCAGAGTTGGCCCCGTTTAGGTTTACTCTTGTTTCCTCTTTGGATATTAGAACTTAAGTGAAATAATATTAAACATTACAGTATTATATGTCAATATCACAGCTTTAATGCTATAAATTATGCTATTTTTATAGATTTAGTACTTTTATTCGTAGGAAAAAAAATGTTTTTACTGAAATGATTTCAAATAGGCACGCTCGTTACTTCTTAGGCGTAAAATTAGTTTACAGCTATTAACTTCGTTGGAGTTAATTTTCCAAAAATCTTTTATTTTTCCAAGGAATATTCCCTCCAAATTAAACGTCACTAGGTCCAACGGTTTAAGCTGTGCCTGCCAGACAGTCTGTCAGTTACTTTTTTTTTTTAAAGCTTCGCTTCTGTTAATGTGAGTTTTCTGTAACATCTGTATATAAAACCGAATTAATTTTACACAAAAACTTTCCGTCTAAAATATCTAACAGATAATGAAAACCGAATGAAAATCCATTCAGTAGTTGTTTGAGATCATCACGAACATACATACAGACAGATGCGGAGGGGGACTTAGTTTTATAATTATTATTTATATAGTGATTGTTAGATCACTCTGACTTAAAACTGAATGTTACCTGAATTCCAAAGCATTGCTTCAACAACCCGCCGCACAATACCAATCTATTGTACGCCGAGCTCCATTTCCGCAAATCTTCTCGTAACCGCAAGCAAGTTATCTCATCGATGTCTTCCTTCATATTATCCAGGGTCTCCAAAAACGTTATCAACTCGGTATTGAGTTGCATTAGACAGATAATTACTATTTTTATAAAGACATTAAATATAAGAAATTCGAACTGGAAACGGATTTCTCTCCAAAACGCCATAAAAGTTTGAAAAAGAACGAAACAGGCTGTAGAAAGCTGGTTTTCATTAGATATGCGAATCAAACCTCCTATATTAATTAAAAACGCTACCGCATAGCAAATAATAAGAAAAGCTGTAATAATTAGTGTATTTTTTCTTAAATTGTTCGCTCTTCTGTCGTACCCAACTGCTCCAGAGCAATGATCACGGACTATACCGAAGTTGGTTATTAAGGTTTTGAAATCATGCGCTCGCGTTATTGCAAAAAATACTGGTATCAAAGAATTGATAGTTGTCAATAAAAAATAACAATAGAGAAACAAGAATGCTTGCAAACTTGACTCGTTATTGTAGTTGATTACTATCAGAGAAACACAGGCACCAATATTCAAAATAAACACACTAACTGACCTGAACACGGCCAATACTTTACAACCAGTATTCAACATGTAATAATTTCGGTAAATACAGAATAAGTTTTCTATTGCGATTAACAAATGTAAGATTTTTATTTTCATCATTGTAGATCGGCGCGTCAACTCTTATCAAAGACTCAAATGATTATAATAATATTCCATAACTAAATTGAAGTTGATCGTTGATTAAATTCTGTCTTTTAATAGGTTTTTTTTAATTTAACGCAATTTTCTCGATTGAATGTTGTCGTTACTGTCATAGCATCAACATAGCACGTAAACACAGTGAAAAATAATCAAGAAGTGGAAAGGTAAGCAAATAAGCACTAACATTTTCAATTTTATGCTTTATTTAATTAATACTAAGTACCTACTAACCTTTTATAAATTATTGGTGATAATAAAAGCGATAATAAAATTTACGAAAACTTTTAATGAATAAACATTTTATTAATTAAAAAGCTGATGCTTTTTATCATTTTACATCGCTTTCCTAGTTGGTGTCCCTGCCTACGAAGCTAGCGGTCCTGGGTTCAAATCCTGCTAAGGGTAGATATTTGTTTGATGAGCGCGAATATTTGTTCCTGAGTCATGGATGTTTTCTATGTATTTAGGTATATATTTCTCTATATAAGTATTTATATTCTCCAGTACCCATAGTACAAGCCTAGAGCCTAGGACTAGGTTAATTGTTGTGACATTATCCCACGATATTTATTTATTTAAAATTCTTACGTTACATTAGAAGGAAAAATAATAACTTTGTTTGCGTAATTTAATTAATATTAAAATAAAAGAAGGTTTATCTCGTGATTATAATACTCTGTTTCTTAACCATGATTTTTTATTATTTATTTGTTCTTTATACTTGTAGAGTGCTGTTTGCATTACTGAATTGTAGTATTACAATCGTATAGGAAATAATAATGCTTAAAACTTCCAGTATCACTGACGTCTGAATCGTCGTGTTAGTACAAAAATATATTTGTACTGGCTGAGTAAACATTTGCCGGCTGAAGCCTTTCGCTGAGTGAATTAAAACAATATTGTTGCCATGACCTACCGGGTGGCAAGTTAAATTCAAAGTACCTAATCATTAATTTATTGCAATACCATAATGTTACAAATATATTGGTAAAATGATAGCTAATTATACTATTTCAACAGTTCATTATGAACCCTACACTACAGTTTGAGAAAGACTCACTGTACCTATATTTAAAATTCGTCACTAAAGTATTAGTTACTCATTGAGCGAGTAATAAATAACATTTATTAATCAGTACGTTTCAGTTGACTTCCGAATGTGTTATTATTCATTTCTTTTTTAAGTGATTCGAGTAGTTTATTATAAAATGTAATGGACGTTAAAAAATACAACAATACATTCTACAAAAATATATTAGTATATTTTGGACTTTGGTTTTGTATTGTATTTTACTGCAGCTGCTCTTTTTAGAGTTCCGTACCCAAGGGGTAAAAATGGGACCCTATTACTAAAACTCCGCTGTCCGTCTGTCTGTCACCAGGCTGTATCTCATAAATCGTGATAGCTAGACAGTTGAAATTTTCACACATGATGTATTTCTGTTACCGCTATAACAAACTATACTAAAAACCGAAAAACAACAAATTATAATATTTGAGGGGGGCTCCCATACAACAAACGTAATTTTTTTATTTAGCTGACATCTGACCCGCCACATTTGCGACGTTGTGGGTCTACAAGAGAGACTACTCAATACTCGAATCAATCTCTACAAAAAGTACCTAGGTAAGAAAAAAATAAGTGTGCAAAGTTGCACGAATAAAGAAAAGAGAACTATCGGGAGCCAGGGATAAATGGTAGACAAGTGGAAACTTTTAATCTCAAGGCGGGCTTAGTTAAAGTAATAGTTAAATAATTAACACTAAATTGTTTTTAGGCTGTTAAATAATCAAAAAATATGTTCAGGCAGGTACATGTTACTTGATAACCTATATAAATAGATGGTGTCCTAGCTTGAGCTTAGGTCTATCTATAGGTTACAATGAATACATGTAGTGGTTAAAGAAGAAATTAAATAAAACGTTCAGTAAATCAATAGAAAAGGTTTCTATAACATAATATTATTGCATTTAGCCTCGTGTGGTTGCCGAGTTAGAATAGTGCCACTCCATGTCTTCCCGTGGATGTCGTAAGAGACGACTAAGGGAATAAAGGCTTGTAGTACTGTTAGGCGATGGGCTTGCAACCTGTCACTAATACGCTGGTAAACATCTTAGCCTAATTGTGCAAATTGTGGTTATAGAATTATCAACAAGTTTTTAGAGATGTTTGTAATTCTGTAGCTCTGCCTACCCCACTCTGGGAACGAAGGCGTGAGATTATGTATGTAGGTAACTATGTAATATTATTGCAATGTATTTTTTTTCAAGAAAGACTATTATTTTTTTTATATTGTCATGTAAAAAAACCGCCATATTGATTTAAAAAATAAATGCCTCATGTTAATACAACGTTCAGCTTTGACATGTTGGTTATCAGTAGACTGGATTGGTTTACAACTTTTTGACCGGAACCCAGATGCCAATTAATGCTCCAAACGCAGTCTTATCACAACTTTTTTCCTTACGTCGGTAAGTGACGCGAAATTTCGTTGAATACAGAACATATTTTCCATTATTTATTTATTTATTTTTATTTATTTATTATCATCATCAACTTATCTATCATTACAGGTTTAATACCCAATGCGATAGAAAAGGCCAACCAAACCCCCTTAAGTACTAAAACATATAACGTGCAAGGCCGTTTTTTTAAAATCGCTCAGAGTGCAATGGAACATGTCAATCTGAATGGCTATACGGTTGAGAGTAGCGAGTGCGCGCGTGAGCGGCGCCCGCGCCAGCAGCTTGGTGCGGCTGCGCGGCAGCGCCAGCAGCGGCGGCCGCCGCCTGCGCTCCACGTACTTATCGGGGGCGCACAGCGCGACGTGTCGCAATAAGTCTGGATTGCTACGCTTGCCTCGCAACAGCTCCATAATATAGACGACCAACGATAGGTCCCGCCTTGTCTCTAATTTATTATACCCGACCATACCTAATACAAATAATGTAGGGTACATCAAAGGGTAGTAGGGGTAAACTGAGTATAGTTTTAGGTATAAGTATCTGGTAAACTTATTCTGAATTTTCTCCAGCATGGTATTATATTTTATTTCATAGGGTGCCCAGATTATCGCGTTACATTCCAACGAACTTCTTACTAGGGCATTGTAGAGAGCGCAAATAGCTTTTATGTTCTTAAATCCTTGAGCCCGACGGAGTATGAAACCTAACTTTCTAAAGGCTTTCTTACAGATATTAACAATGTGATTACGAAACGTTAGTTCTATATCTATCTCTACTCCCAGGTCACGCACTGTTGAAATTCTCCTAAGCGGTGCTCCATCCACTTCGTAACTGTAGTGGACCGGACACTTTTTTCGGCCAAAGGTAATCACTGCACACTTGGACGTATTGAAGGAGAGTTTGTTTCTACGGCTCCACTCGACTACCCTATCTATGTCTCTCTGGAACCGCTCCGCATCCGACTTGTCCTCCACAGTAAGCAGCAACTTTAGGTCGTCAGCGAACAAAAGACAAGTGGCCCCCTCCACTACTTCAGGCAGATCATTAACCATTATGATAAACTGCAGCGGTCCTAAATTACTTCCCTGACTTACTCCAGACCTAGTATAGTAGGGGTCTGACTTGTATCCCGCGTAATCTACGAACTGCTGCCTATCCCTCATATAACTAGCAAACCACCTGAGTGTCTGCGGAGTGCAGCCAATCGCCGCCAACTTCGCAAGCAAGATATCATTGTCGACCATGTCGAAAGCCTTTTTGAAGTCGAAGTAGGCGGCATCAACCTGTTTCCCCTGGTCCACTGCTGGCACCACCGACGTGACAAAATTGAGCAAGTTAGTTGAAGTGCTGCGACCCGGCCGAAATCCATGCTGTGCCTCTGCAAGCTGATTACTCATTTGCTGGAAAATGCAACTCTGAACTATTGACTCAAATACCTTCGCCGCAGTTGATAGTATAGCCACGGGCCTAAAGCCGCTCACCTCACTACCCTGCCCTCCTTTAGGTATAGGTACTACTCGAGTCACCTTCCACTGGTGCGGAAAAAACGATGCTTGAATGCATAAATTAAAAACATGCAATAATGGCTCCGCCAACACTGCCCGGCAATCCCTAAAAACATACGCTGGTATGCCATCAGGTCCCGCTGAGTGCTTCGGCTTAAGGTGATCGAGCGCCTTCTCCACTTGCTCCAGGCGTAAGCGCCCAATATGCACGCGCGCGGCCCCCTCCTTACTTTCTGACACTGCTGCGTCCACATCTAATTTTGGTACCTGCGAATCATACACTGACTGAAAGTACAGGGCTAGCTCCTTGGCACACTGAGAATCCGGAATAGTACTGCCGTCTTTAGTTATCCTATTTCGCCTTCTAGACCAGTTCTTTGACCCCACATACCTCCAAAAACCTTTAGGGTCATTAGTGAGCTCTCTCTGTACTTTATCCTCCTTGGAAGCGTGTGCTTTTTCTATTAACAATTTCACATTTGCCCTACACTTCGCAAACGCATCGTAATCACATTGCAATCCACTCGACTTATACCGCGCGTGAAGTCTACCTTTTAATTTTAAGTTGCGAATTATGTCCACTGTATACCATTCCGGATAGTTGTACCTAGAGTTTACCCCTTTTTGTCTTTTTTTAGGAACACACTGTTCCAGTATCCCATAAATGAAACTATAAAAAAAAAAAACCGCCTTGTCTGGATCCTTAATAGTATAAAGTTCCTTCCAATTTGCATCGAGCAATAAACAATACATGAGAGACAAGTTAGCCTTGTAAAAATTCCATTTCAACGGTGATGGTTGAATGGGCGGGTTTGTGTCAACGTCTTCCCCACGCTCCCCGAGCGCCACCGCGACCGCCAGCGGCGGGTGGTGCGGGTCCACCGCCACCAGCGGTGCGTCGGCGCCGCTCACGCGCACCGTCCCGCTCAATGAACTCAAAACCAAATCCAACTGTCGTCCATTACAGTTAGGGACTTTATTTCTCTGAGCGAATTCACAAAAAGCTACAAAATATTCATAGTAACTATTGATACTAGCATTGGCCGAGTGTAAGTTAAAATCCCCCAAAACAATTGTTTCCCTATATCTAACACTAAACTGTTCGATTATTCTAAATAGTAACATGTATTCGAACTCATTACTTCTCGGTGGTATGTAAACAACACAACATAAAAATAAAAACCTATTTTTAAAATGCACGGTAGCAGAAACCAGTTCAAATTCACAACTATCAATATTTACGTCACCGGGCACTGCCACCTGACGCAGCTCGAACTCGTGTGTGGCCACTAGAAACGCGCCGCCCTGCTTACGCCCGTCCGCGCGATCACATCGAATTATTTGATAGCTTGGGGGTATTATTTCTGCATCTTGGATGGAGTCACTGCAACCGGTTTCCGTCACTGCCAATAAATCTGCGCCTGAAGCTTCCACGTTAGTTATGAACGATCTAAGTTTAGTTCTAAGACCTCGAACGTTTTGGTACATTATTTCAACGTTTTTACTTGTCTTTGTATGGTTGTTTGTTATGGTTCCGAAACCAAGTCCACTCACTAAATTCAGCATTTACAGGCCAAATTTCCGGCTGCTTTAGTAATTTAAATATATGTTCCGGCGCACTAATAACGAAAGAAGCATAGCCGCGTTCGGTTTTATGGGACACCTTTTCAATTTTAACCGTCGTATATTTTGGACCACACACCTCTTTTACATATATGGACAAGTTTTTAACGGTAGTTTCCGGATGCAGTCGCCATACATGTAGGTGTTTCTGTCGTTCCATAGCTTGAATCTGTGAAATAGACGTGTTTTGACCCCTGCTTACTTCCTTATATTGACGCCTTTTCTGCTTGTTTGTTACCAAAGTCCACTTTTCCTTTTCCGCTTTATCGCCGTCCTTATCAGTGTCCGCCTCCTGGCTCATGCTACCGCTGAGCTCCAATAAAACAGTCGAATCGCTTGCACTTGCACTTGTCCCTATCTGTGACTCTTTCGCTGTTTCCATGGCCCCAAACTCAGAAATCTTTGTACTGTGACAATTATTTGTGCAACTACCCGTCATTACCTCGGCGTAGGACTTTTTTTCCTTTAAAGTCGTATTAGCGGACCTCCCCGAAGGTTGCCTCTGGTTACCGATGCTCATATCATTTTCCAGCAGTTGATTATCACGAGTTAATTTAGTTGTAAGTATCGTTAATTTATCAACCGTTACTATTTTTTCTTCAACTACCTTCATTCTGGTTTGTAACTCTGACATTTCGGCTTTAGTTGAACAAAATAACTCCTTGAGGTGGTTGATCGCCGCGGCCTGGCTGTCTAAGCGCGAAATAACCTCCGCTCGGAATACCCTAAGTTCCGTTAGTAACCTATCTTCGTCCTCGCGCTCCAGCTCGACCTGTGCTCGCCCGCGACTCCCGCGCTGTGTGTTCACATTATCTGGCGTAGCGTGAAAGTTGCTGGTAGGTGCTGGAGTACGAACCGGAGTATTTGCATTGCTGCGCTTTGCACAAATGCATTGAGGACATACCCATTGATCCTTGTATTCTTGAGTAAACTCCTCAAATAATGTTTGTTTGATTGCTAGGCACTTTAGATCATACCACTTCTGGCACTTTTTGTTTGAGCACTCCATAAAACGTATATCTTTTATAGTTCCGTCACAAGCATTGCACTTAGAGGACATTTTGATTTAACAAAAAAAAATATTTTTTCAGACAAGAGTACGCTAAAAAACACGTCCGCTCCCTATGAGTGCGGCGACGCGACTGATTATAGTCAATGTATTAATTAGACGGACGATTGCCATTTTTAAGACAAAACCACAGCACACCGAAGAAACAGACGAAATGGTAAAGAAAAAAATACATTAAAAAAAAATATTCATCATTAAATATTTAAAACAGAGCTATTATATATTTCTTATCGATATTATATTATATTATTTCTTATCGATAAAAATATTGTTTGAACATAATCCATTTGATGGATTCTGTTTAAAGACATATTGGTAGAGACAGCGTGGGTGTACAATGAACATAAACACATTAAAAGCATTTTTTTTTATAGCTACAGTCACATTTACATGTCACACCTTTATATTAACACATCTACCCGTAAATTATAATCTATCTACATTGTAACATTACATATATTATTATAGTTATTATTGCACCTGCTAAATAATGCAGGATTTTGGTACTCGATTGCTAAAGTTAACACGTACAAGTTATTTCTAGAACCTGATTTACATTGTTATATTATTGAACCCTTGAAATTAATAGAGCGGCCAGTTACCTATTTCATAAAAAAAATCTTAATACAAAAAGTAACGGGATGATTTGGACGGGAGCCCTTCGACTCCCATAATTTTATTGTTTCGATTTTCGAAAGTCAGAAATTGGTATCCATATTATTTTTAGTCATAATAATCAATAGTCATAATAGTTGTTAAGTATAACGCGAAATAGATATAATGATAATGTACTATAATGTTACATATCATACAAGACAAAAGTCATAAAATTGATCAGCATACTATCAAAAGGCATAGCGTTTATTTTTCATAAATATCGTAGGTCATATTTTTATATTTACTATTTATTATTTTTATTCCTATCATTTTATTCTCTAATGTTTTAAGGACTAATTTTAAAATTCAGAAAGAATACATGTCGTGCATACACATAAAACACCGGCTTACAAAAAACACCCGGCTGTCAGAAAAGTAGGTTAGGTTAGGTTAGGTTAGAACTGTGACCCCTGCTTAGTAGTGCCGTGGGGAAGGAGGGGAATATAGCTTATCTTATCGGTGGAAAGACGACTGCCCCACGGCACTACTAAACCGCACTACTGACCAAAACTAGTATCATAAATATGAGGTAGGTTTAGGTTATGTTAGTTATTCAGCAGGCCCGAAGGGCCAAACCACCCAGAAAAAGGAGCTCCGCGATAGCGGAGCTCCGTCGACTCCGTTAAATTTTAATTAGAAATATAAATAATTGGTCAATAGTGCGCCTTAGTAGTGCACTAAAATTTTCGGATAAATAATTTTCAATCTTGTAATAATTTTAAAATAATAATATTCCTTTTGAAATTCTACCATTCAATACAAACAGCACATTGAATGTTATGACCAATAACGGTATGGCATTCGATAGTTATGACTAATGAAAAAGAGGTTAAGAAAACGATGACTATTGAAATTATGACCAAAGACAAAATGACGAGCAACGATTATGAAAAACATCGGTGTGGATAAAAAAAAACCAAAGATTAATGTTATGGGAGTCAATATAGACCCGATTTGGACGCATGCAATCAATAGGGAAGAATAGCGAAAACAGAGGAGAGGTATTTGCATTGGGACACTGACACAGATTAAAAAAATAACGAGAATTAGGAATGTCGCACTTTAGCCATTTTAAGTTTAACTATTTTTAGCATTATTGGATTAGTGTCTCATGATACCAGATAAGAATGACCGGGGCTAAATAGTTACTTATAATTTGAAATCCTCGCAGGTTCAGAAAGGTTTCCCCTATTTACGCATAATCACGATTGTCCGAATGTATATGATTTCGCAGAATACTAATTTAGCATAATTGTTATTCTACTGCTATCTTTGAATGTTTAAAAATTATAAAATAAACCTAACCTAACCTACTCTATTCTACCAGGACATAAAAGTACAAAAAACATAAAAAAAAACCGTTTAAGCTGGAGAAAAGTTATGCGAAAACAAAATTCGGCATAATAGAAGAAACCCGTTCAGAAAACATTTAAATTAGACCCAAGTGGCAGCTCAAAATTAAACTACATGATTGAATTGTAGTAAAATGATAGTATATGAAACAATGGTTGATAATATTTGCAGCAGAAGGGTCATCTCTACTGGTAACATCGTCAGGATCTTGATCCTGATTGGCTCGAGAGCGGTTTTCCGATGGAAGTCCTTTATGGATAGTCTCAATTTTAAGGCATCTGGACCTGAAACTAAATCACTCATTTATTTTATTATTTTATATGGCTTTGAGATAGAAGACGAGCACATACCACTTGGGGGGTTTACATGACAAACTAAATCAGTTCTGTTTAGGTTTAGAGAAAAGGACAGAGCTATAGCAATTATATATATCTGTCCCTTTCTTTCAACCTAAAATGACCTCTTTAGTATTTTAAACTCCCCTCATAGTAAATAGACTGTGAAGCTCATAGACATAACATCTTTCTATATCTATACCAATCTAAAGACTGCAAAAGCGTTGCCAAAGTTGAGCGCTAAGAGGAAATGCCTATATTCTAGTCATTTCACCGTATTGTTTGCATTAACTTCTTCCCTTGCATTTAATTAATCGGTCTTACTTCTGAATCAGATACGAATATTATCCGGTTGAACAAACTTTTATTAAAAATGACGTCCTAAATCGCATGCTGTCACTTCTTGCCTTGGTGTAGTAGAAAGTGACAGAAGGGTGTCCTAATGGGACATTAGTGCTATAGTCTGTGTCAATTGAAATTTGAAAAGATGAAAACAATTGTACTGTTTGACATATAACCTCAAATATTCATCAAGCGTGCTTTTATTTAAAATACTTGATGTTTAATTCTTATTTATTTAATCTTCAACTTAATATGAAAGTAATAATCAAGCGTATGAAGTAAAGCAAAGGCCTCACTTGATCTTTAAAAGTACGTAATAATAGTAGGTAAATTGGTTCGTCTCGTTTTGTTCAATAAATTCCAATTCTTTAGTGAATGTTCATGCAACTGGCTGAAAATCAATAGCATATGAACTTTTATTACAGAACTTACTTGGCAATAGTCTATTGTACAATCTTGCCAAGGATCTTGTTAAATTGTCCATTTCATTGTGTACTAACTGTCCATAGTAGAGCACCGATATAATGCTGCCCATGAAGTTGATCAACTGAAGAACCATCATCATATGGCTAGGGTTGCTTCCATAATCCTGAAAAAAGACAAAATCATTCTAATATCGCACCTTCAGAACAATAGTGACCTAATTGAGAAAATTTAAATTTCAAGTTAGGTCTCTATGATAATAAATTTATGACTCGAAGTTTGAAAGCACAAATTTTGAATTAGGTCATTATTGTTCTAAAGGTGCGATATAGGTTATCATTAAATGCCCTTATTAATAAACGTGACGTAGCCGTGGAGTAGCTAAGCCATCCATCCCTATCTGTCGAATCTAAATGTCACAACGACAAAGTTATGGCAAGATGTGACACAAAACTCAACATAAGCTTTACAAGTAGGTACACACTGTATCCACATGCAAAAAATAAGCGACTTTAGAGTTTTTGCAACATATGACCTCAAAATATGGCAGCGCCGACGGACTACACGGTTACTCCAAGTTTATTAATAAGGGCAGTAAAGTATAAGGAAATGATGGACCATTTCTAATGGTAGTAAAGAGAGAGTAACTAATTAACAAATTGATTATTAAATACTTCTATGCTATGCAAAAATTACTCACTTTAACAATAGAAATTACGCCATGATAGCACAGAAAGATATAAAACAATGACAAATTAAACAGCGTAAACACCACCTGGAAACATTGGTAAAATTTCGATAGGTATAATTATTTATTTAAAAAAAAGAAGGGTGAGATAATATACAGTAACTTTAGTAACAACAATAACAAACTGAGATAGATGTATCGGTTGCAAAACGGTCTCAACTTAGCATGTGCTGGCTATGAAGCCAGCGATGGTATCCGTTGGGATCGCTTGCTTATGAACAGACCTAGGAATATACGGGGCAAAATTAAATGACAGCTAGGGATTACCTATACCGATAAACTCAACTATCGATGCTTCTCCCATATACTAGTGATCGCTCCAAGTTTTGTTTGTCAAAATATTTTTTTATTAAAAGTATGCAAATGAAACAAAATAGCAACATAATTCTGGTTATTCTTTATTTTAAAAGGATTTTTTAACCTTCACTCATCATCGTCATATTTTTTTCCTTATTGTGTATTTCAGAATGACTGTCCCATTTACTATTGTTAAAATAAACGATCAGAATTTGTTACGAGTACAAAAAATATGATGATGATGAGTGAAGGTTAAAAAACCCTTTGAAAATAATGAAAAAACCAGAATTATATTGCTATTTTGTTTCATTTGCATACTTTCAATAAAATTTTATTTTGACAAACAAAACTTGGAGCGATCACTAGTATATGGGAACAGCATCGATAGTTGACTTTATCGATATAAACAATCCCTAGCTGTCATTTAATTTTTCCCCATATATTCCTAGGTCTGCTTATGAAAGAGTTATGCTAGGGTCTCCAGGATTTATGAACCTGTCCCAGTGATATATATGCACATTATGTCATGAATTATCTACTAAGAGCTGCAAAAATTAAGCCAGCGATTCCAACATTTAAAACTGGGAACATCGGCCAAAAATCTCCTGAAATTGAGGCATTCTGCTGTATAAAACAAGGGACACCCAGGTTATTTATTTATTATTTAAAAGTTAAAATTCATAGTAAATATTTGCACGCCCTCTGAGATCACATTAATAGCATAAACGACAAAAGAGATCCCATGTGGGATAACAAAAATATTGAAAACGTACAAAGATATATACGATGCTCTCAAAAACCGATGATATTATTTATGAATGATACTAAAAGTCTTAGTAGAAGTAGAAGAGCTGGAAGATGACTAACATAAAAACATAAACATACTTGAACCCCAAAGCACTGCTTCAGTTTTTCACTACACAGAGTTAAGTATTTAAATACTGTTACAGACTGATTTACATGTTCTTGTAGCTGACCGCAATGAGTAGCTACATTTTCACCGTTATCAATACTTTTAGTGTCATCTATACTTTCACTGTCATCTATCCTTTCACTGTCATCTATCCTTTTACTGGCTTCAGTACTTTTACAGTCATCAATAATTTCACTAATAGTTCTCAATGATGGTGCTAATGTCCGGTTAATTTGTTTTAATGTCATTGTTATTAATCTAATTAAAACGTTAAAGTGAAGCAGTTCTACGTACATTTGAGCTTCTTTACATAATAATGAAATCACTCTTATGGCAAAAATATAAGTATACAGCTCGTGGGCCGACATTACTTGAAACGAAATAAATAAATTAACTACTATTATTATTACAAAGGATATAATTAGTATTATCGAGTTAACCACGCACTGAAAATTCATTTTGTTAAATTCCTGCGAATAAATATTTCCATTTTTGCAAATTCCATGCACACGATTTATGCTTAATATAACCAATCGAAATGCATTTGAATTTCGAATACCAATTATGAAACTACTTATTATCAGTGCTGTTGTTAACAGATGATAGATGGCTTTGTAAATGAGCATCATGACGTCTTCACTGGCTCTTAGTGTTGACCAATCGACGTTCCAAATGTAAAGTGCAGTGCCAACTATATAAGCAGTTGATAATATAACGATCTTTATTGCGATGAGCACTTGCGTCAATTTAGTAAAACAAAAGAAATTCCGGTAAACGCCTACAAAGTTCTCCATGACTATCAAGATATTTATTACTTTAATACTTGACTTTAATAGCACCATTTTTATTCACGTCTGGTTACGGCGAGGCTGTGTGTGATATTAATTTTATCATGATATTATTGTGGGCAGTCGGGCAAACAATAATTTTGTAAAGTAGTGCAGCAATGGCGTTCCATTAGTGAATTGATGTGTAGACTAACATGATTAAACCTCCCACTAGCTTTTAAATTTTTAATATAAAGCAAATAATTTGTAACGAGATTGCGAATAGACAAGCTATAGTTTTCGCCGTGGACTGGATTTATGTAGGTACTCAGTTAGTGGATCGGGGAAGAATATTAATAGGGATTGTGTACAGTCAAAGTCATAAATATATACACATTTCCAAGATGTCAAAAATATCTACACGCCTCTATGCCACTGACAGTAAGCAACGTGTTGTATCCGCGCTTTCGACTGTACGAGATTGCGACTAGACAAGCTATAGTTTTCGCCGTGAACTGGAGCCCTACTACCGATCCTCAAGCTGGTTGGCGCTGATTGGCTCAACTCAACTCTTATCAAAGACTCAAAATGATTATAATAATATTCCATAGTAAATTGAATTTGATCGTTGATTAAATTCTATCTTTTACAAAACTATGTTTTTCCTTGAATTTTAACGCAATTTTCTTGATTGAATATTGTCGTTACCGTCATAGCATCAACATAGCACGTAAACACAGTCAAAAATAATAAAGAAGTGGAAAGGCAAGGAAATAAGCAGTAACTCGCATTATTTAATAAATACTAAGTACCTACCAAACTTTTATAAATTATTGCTATTTAAATAATAAAAGCTATCATAATTTTCACGATAAGTTTAATAAATAAACATTTTATTAATTAAAATGCCGAAGGTTTTTATCATTTAAAATCCTGACGTTACATGATTAGGAAAAAGTATTATTTGTTTGCGTAATTTAATTTTGAATACAAGAAGATTGATCACGTGATTATAATATTATGTTTCTTAACCATGATTTTTTATTATTTATTTGTTCTTTATACTTGTAGTGTGTTAAACAACATTACTGAATTGTAGTATTATAATCGCATAGGAAATAATAATGCTTAAATCTTCCAGTAACACAGACATCTGAACTGTCGTGTTAGTAATTATATTTATTAATCAGTAGATGTTTCAGTTGACTTCCGAATGTGTTTATCACAAGTCTCGAGTCAATCTCTATAAAAAGTACCTAGGTTAGAAAAAAATAAGTGTGCTAAGTTGCACGAAGAAAAGAGAACTATCGGGCGCCAGGGTCCAATGCCAGGCAAAAAAAAGAAATCAGATAGCTCAGAAAGATAAATGGTAGAGAACTGGAAACTTTTAATCTCAAGGCGGGCTTAGTTAAAGTTAGAGTTAAATAATTAACGACGACGAATATACAACGACGAAATGCTGCCAGCATCTGTGGTACTTTGCCACCGGTGCCCTTTCTTTTCTGGCTTTTATTTAGTTTTAATTTTATAGTTTTTAGCTAAGTTATATTTAGTTTTATTTTAGTTTTAATTGATTAATTTATTTATTTTTAATTTGCGTTAGGTTAGGTTAGGTTAGAACTGTGACCACATTAATAGTAATGAAAGCAGTTAAAAATATTTATTTTTTAATTTATAAACATTATGGTTTTTGAAATTATACATTTCGTTTTATAAATATATAGTGTACTAGCTTGAGCTTACGTCTATCTATATGTAACAATCAATACGTGTCGTGGTTAAAGAGAAAAAAAAAACGTTAAGTAAATCAATAGAAAAAAATTCCATAACATATTATTGCAATGTATTTTTTTTTTTTCAAGAAAGACTATTGTTTTTTTTATATTGTTATGTAATTAAACCGCCATAGTGATTAAAAAATAAATACCTGATGTTAATACAACGTTCAGCTTTGAAATGTTGGTTTTCAGTAGACTAGTAGAGTTTCACTAGAGTAGTAGATTTAATGGATCAAGCTCGTAAAGCTTCATGGACCTGCATTAAATGTAGACAGAATAAAATGCAACACAAGAAAACCAGCACGCCGAATCTACAAAGTGACAAAGTTTGAAAAGTCTCCAAGTTAACATCACCGCAGCCCAGTGTTCTTACGAAACTGACGCCAAGGCAGACAGAATACAAAAGTGATAACAATGAATCAGAGTTATTTAAAACGATTGAGACGAAATGCCACTTTCCTTCTCGTGATCTTCATGACTCAGTTGATAGAGTCACGGTAAGAAAATACAATATTCCAGTACAGAATTCGTGCGCATCCTTGTCATATGAAGATAGTTTTGCTAATAGAAGTTGCCCTGATTTGACTAGCATCTGTGATGGCATGTTACCTGAACAAAATATGAGCGGGTGTGCACCTGTAAAGGACTCTCTGCAATACTCTTATAAAGACACATCAAATGATGTAAACGGTCATAGCTTACCTAACCTAGACTCACAAATCCATGGCATTGTCGTAGAAGACTTAAAAAACCAAGTGGAAAAATTAAAAGAACAACTCTCATGTGCCGATAATGAAGTACAAACACTGCTCAGTGAAAACTATGAGTTACGAAGCACGTTAGATGAGACACTTAAAAAATGTGCTTTTTATAAGGATTTACTACAAGGGTCGAAATCTACTGTACTACCTATAACTCCAAAGTCTGTTTCAATAAAAAACAATAAGAGAAAGAAAACTCCTTTATCTAGACCGACTCGTCTGGGTCCATCTGCCGAGACCGCTACTTGTGTTGTTTCACCGGCTAAACAACACCAAGCAAAGTCAACGTCGACACCTAATGATGACGCCAAATCGGAAGAGCAGAATCCGGTACGAAACGTCCCTCGAAATAAGGGAAACCCGCATTTGCTTAGCAAGGATAAGCTGCTTATTCTAAGCAGCAATAATAAAAATAAGGTGGTGAATATTATAAGAGATAACGACTTTTTCCAAAATTTTACTTATTGTCATCACATAACACCTGGTGGAGGAGTTAGAGACCTTCTTAAGGGACTAGCGAAGAGACTACATGTTATGACGAGAAGAGATTACTGTGTAATTATTCTAGGAGAGGAGGACTTTAGTGATTTGACTGATTTAAATGCACTCGTGCTTCATGTAAGAGAAGTTGTAAAAAGTATAGACTTTACAAAGTTAAGAAGAAAAACCAGTATAATAGTTAAGTAATTAATACTAAATTGTTTTTAGGCTGTTAAATAATCAAAAAATATATTCAGGCAGACTTACTTGATAACCTATATAAATAGATGGTGTCCTAGCTTGAGCTTAGGTCTATCTATAGGTTACAATCAATACGTCATGTCGTGGTTAAAGAAGAAAAAAATAAAACGTTAAGTAAATCAATACAAAAGTTTTCTATAATTTATTATTGAAATGTATTTTTTTTTTCAAGAAAAACTATTGTTTTTTTATATTGTGATATAATAAAACCGCCATAATGATTTAAAAAATAAATACCTCATGTTAATACAACGTTAAGTTTTGACATGGTGGTTTTCAGTAGACTGGATTGGTTTACAACTTTTTGACCGGAACCCAGAATGCCAATTAATGCTCCAATGTACGAAGTCTTATCACAACTTTTTTCCTTATGTCGGTAAGTGACGCGAAATTTCGGTGAATACACAAAATATTTTCTATTATAGTCAATGTATTCATTAGACGGACAGTGCCATTTTTAAGAAAAAACTATAGCACACTCGAAACGTCGAGGTAAATGTTTCATTTTATTACGCGATTAAGTCCCGTTTTATAGTTTTAGTAAAACTATAGCACACCGAAGAAATAGACGAAATAGTAAAGAAAAAAATACATTTTAAATAAAATTGCGTCATTAAATATTTAATACTGAGCTATTATTTGATGCTTTCTTTTTGTGAAAACTTAATTTCTTATCGATAAAAATATTGTGTAAACGTAATCTATTTTGGTGGATTCTGTCAAAGACATATTGGTAGAGACTGCGTGGGGTACAATGAACATAAACACATTAAAAGCATTTTTTTTATTGCTAGAGTCACATTTACATGTCACACCTTTATATTAACACATCTACCCTTAAATTATATTCTATCTACATTGTAATATTACATTATATTTCGATAATTATTTAAATTTCTGTTAATTTGGTTTTTTACAATAAATATTTAAATATAAAAGTAAAATAACAATACTAATACAAAAAATAAACATTATAAAAAACCTAACCTACGAGTGCCGCCGGCAGCGGGGCAGGGCTCAAGCTACCCGTGGTTAGAGCTGCAGAGAAAGGAACCTCCTCACAATGCGTGCCGTGTCGAGGAGTACTGCCTTCTGTATCTGGTCCTTGATCCAGCCATCTAGCGAGAGTCTCTTGAGGTGTTGGTCGAGACTCTTCGCTATAAGACCGTTTGCCGAAACAACTATCGGGACAATGATCGTCGAGTCAACATCCCACATGGCGGTCACCTCGTGAGCCAAGTCAAGGTACTTGCTGTGCTTGTCCTTCTCGGCCTTCACGAGGTTCTCGTCATGCGGGATGGTGACGCCGACGAGCACTGCCCGGCGTTGAGATCCATCTGTCAACACGATATCAGGCTTATTGGCAACAATAGTCCTGACCGTGATAACGGATCGATTCGCCGGTGCGTACTTGTAGTACGGCACTTCAGACTTAACAAGACCTGTAGCATTACCGCTACAAATCGCGTTGGTTCGCGTTATTTATTGTTTATTTATTTCGCCTTTTTCGTTTCTCAGCCTTTTTGGTATTGCGGACTTGTTCATTGACCGGTTAGAGTTTGTAATTTCTACTGACAGTTTTGAATTTTGAATTCGTTTTTGTTAGATCCGTTCCTTGTTTTGGGAATGTCATTCATTCTGGTACTCTTGCCTTGATACAACAGAAAAATTTAATAATTTCTAGTCATCCCAAGTTTCTCTATAACTGAAGCCAGCTTCGAATGCCGCGTCCGGCAATTAAGTTAAATGAAGACATTTACTATTACGCCGTAGTCTCAATGGCGGGCTGAACGTTTTTGGTGCTGTTGTCTTCTGTGTGTCCGGATAGCGGCACCTCCGCTTACCCCATATCTTCCGACTCAACGCCCCGACTGAAGATTTGGACGTCTGGATTCAACGTGCGGTTCGCCGTCAAGTTCGCTGGCAACGGGTCGTCGTCTGCGGCAGCGCCCGCAGGTTTTACCCGCTGCGACGGTTGCGACGAACGCAGGGAGGTTACATCTTCACACGGCGACAAGCAACGGCAGATTTTCGCAGGACAGTTACTATTTCGTTGATTTTTCCCTTATAAAATTCCAATCTGAGTCCGCGAACTCACCCCTAACCTACCTAAGGTTATTCATTCGGTTTCATTTTGGCGATAAATGTTATAGAATCCCTAGACCTTTTTTACCGATCAAAACCATAATTTGTTATCCCAGTTTTATAATACTTCGAACATATCAGTTTTAATCATGAAGCGCTTCTTGCATTTTAACAGATTCTTGTTGTTTTAGTTCGAATCAGAATTACCTTTAAATTGAATACAAGTTTTGGCCTGACCGTGTTCCAAGGTGGTCTTTCACCCTTTATTAGGCTATGTGTTTTTAAACTAGAAAAACTTTATTATTGTGATAACCCGCAGACCGTTCTGTGTTAAATTGTTTTGATACGTAAGCTAAGTTCCGTAACAGCCTAGTGACCTTGTTTTTTTATAGTTACATTGTATGTAGTTTGTTTTAATTTTATCATTGTGAGTTCTCCTTATTATATAACCTTGTTGAATTTCTTTCGGTTTTATTTTACTTATACAGGTCCAAATTTACGTGCTGATGGTTTTATCACAACCATCCCGTGTAGTGTTCCGTATCCTTTATTTTTATGGAGCGCTACAAAATGGCGCCCGAAGGTAAGTGATTTTTTCTATATTTTCTTGTTTTGGTGATAACATTAATTTTTTTTTGTGTCGTCAGTGGAAGAATTGGTCATTCTGTCCAATAATTTTTTCCTTAACTACTAATCCGTTATGTTGTGTTTTAGATCTACAAACCCGTCGACCTTTTTGCTGTTGTGAGGCTTTGGCTGCGCCTTGCATCTTTTCACCGAGGATTCGAACTTAATCCCTGGGAGTCTGTTTCTTGTTCTGATCTGTAATTTATATTGAATTTTTTTTAAGAAAATAGTGTTAAACCATCCCATTTTAAAAACTGTGTTTTATTGATTGCTAATAAAGATACTTGGTGTTTTTATTCCCTTCCCTTTCTGATGTTAGCTTGTAAGACGTAGGGCACAAACAAGGTAAGTCGCTTTGATTTTCTTCTACCATACCTTACGTTGTTTGTTCACAGGGGCTTCCGATCGTGTTAGAGTTCTAATCTTTTGATCGTTTTGTGTTTGTTGTTTTTCTCCCTCCGTGTAATCTTTAGAATGGAGTTGTCAGATTCAGCTATGGTGACGCCGCAGCGTTTGACCCCACCAGCTCTTCCTGTTAAGAACCCTGATGAGTTTTATGATTCACAAGATGCCATTGAGCCCACGCCTTTGACATGTCCGATGAGTCGACGTTGTTCCAAACAGGAGTCCCTCCTCAAGTGGAACATTAAGTTTGATGGTGAAGCCTGTGTTAGGGAGTTTTTCCAACGCGTTGAAGAGGAACAAGAGGCCCGAGACGTTCCGCTAGACTACGTTGTGCGTCGGTTTCATGAACTTCTTTCGGACAGTGCACTTAAATATTTTAGATCAATAAGGTGTCCCGGCTTGACGTATCATCAGGTCAAGGGGGCGTTCCTTCGCACTTTTGATGTCATTGATTATGACTTCAAAATCGAACGAGAATTGCGTCAATTGCGTCAGAAACCAACCCAGACGGCGAGGGATTTTATAATCTCTGCCCGCGACCTGAACTCCAAACTACGTGTTCCGGTTCCCGAAGCGGATTTGTTCACCATCGTGAAGTACGGCTTACATCCACGCTATCATCCTTGCTTAGCAACGAATTTATTGACTGATCTTGACGCGCTATTACATATTACAGCTAATTTCGAGGCTTTCCAGCCCCAGCATAGGGTTTGTGCAGTCTGTTCCTCTACTAATGTCGATATCGCCCAAAGTTCACCCCCATTATGTTTGAAGTGCAACACGTCAGGTCATCAATATCGCGCTTGTCCTGTTGTGCCTGGTCCTTTATGTTTTAGTTGCAAGCGTCCAGGTGTCATCACACGCGATTGTGCGAATTGTAATCCTCCAAAAAACGCGTAAATGGTGACGCACGCACACCCAATGTGTCACCAGTTATTGTTACTAATTCGCCAGACAGTCGATTATTCTTAGAGATTACTTTGGCAAAGTCCCGTATAAAGGCCCTTTTAGATAGCGGTGCTCAAGTTTCTTTGGTAGATGTTTTTTTGTTAAATAAGTTGGAAATCCCTTTTAGTACCGATTTACGCCCGACAGTTATTTCTGCAGATAGTTCTCCTATTGAGATACTTGGTGGTGTTGACCTGCCTATTTTTTTTAGAGGCGGCTGGGTTCAACACCCTTGTTTAGTTAGTAGGAATTTGCCTACTCAATTGATTTTAGGTATTCAATTTTGGAACCAATACGGCCTTACTGCTTTAATTACGGACGCTTTTCATGGCAAATATTCTGACAATCTTTTTGTACCTTCGGTTCAGAATAACGTTATACCCGAGGTTGCTTCTAATGAGACACGTTACGTTCATCCTCGTTGGACATTGTCACCTGATCAGGAAACTAGGTTGCAGTCGGTCATCGAACAGTTCAGCGATATCTCGTCAGATCAAAAAGGTCTAGGTTGTACCTCATGGTTGTCCCATAAAATCGTAACTGAAGGCTCACCAATAAGGCAGAGATATTATCCGCTATCACCCGTGAAGTTGAAGATACTTAATGAGGAGATTGACAAGATGCTAGAGATGGGTGTTATTCGTCCTTCCAAGTCACCATGGGCGAGCCCTGTTGTTATGGTTACCAAGAAAGATGGCTCCGTTCGGTTTTGCGTTGATAGTCGCAAACTTAATAGCGTTACCATTCGCGATTCGTATCCGTTACCTCGTATACAGGATATCCTTGATAACCTACGCGGAGCGAGATTTATCACGACCCTCGACTTTCGGAGTGCCTTTTGGCAGATACCTTTAGCCGATAACGCTAGTTGTCAGAAGACAGCATTTATTGTTCCTCAACGCGGACTTTTTGAATTTACTCGGATGCCGTTCGGACTTACCAACGCTGCTTCTGAGATGCAACGTCTTACCGATCTAATCGTTAATTTCGAATATACGTCAGATTCTGATGACTTTGTCTTCGGGTATGTCGATGATCTGATCCTCGTTTCCAAGGACTTTGAGAGTCACCTACGTCTCATTATTAAGGTTCACGATCGTCTTAAAGATGCCGGTCTGACAGTCAGCTTGAAAAAATGCGAGTTCTGTAAACCTGAACTAAAATATCTGGGTTATATCGTAAACGAACGCGGTCTGCAAACCGATCCGAAGAAACTCGATGCTATTAACGAATTTCCTGTACCGACAACAGCAAAAACTCTCCGAGGCTTTATCGGAATGGCGTCTTATTACCGTCGATTTGTGGATAATTTTTCAGCTATCATCGCTCCATTGACTGCCCTCATTGGTAAAAAGAAGGGTAGAGATCCTATCGAGTGGAATGATGCCGCCAACTCGGCATTTCTTCAGCTGAAGTCGGCTCTGATGAAGTCACCTGTCATGTCATGTCCTGATTTCACGCGTCCTTTTATTCTTCAGTGTGACGCAAGTTCGATGGCTTTAGGGTCTGTGCTTGTCCAGGAGATCGATGGTGTAGAACATCCTATAGCATATTATTCACGTCTGTTTTCCAAGGCAGAAAGGAACTATAGCACCACTGAGCGAGAACTTCTCGCTGTGCTCGATTCTATTAAACACTTTCGTGGTTATCTTGACGGGGTTGATTTTACTATTGTCACAGATCATATCGCCTTAAAGTGGTTAATGACGTTAGATAATCCAAGTGGCAGGTTAGCTCGATGGGCGACAATCATTTCCCAGTTCAATTTCAAAATTGTTCATAGACGTGGTGTTCTTAATGTTGTTCCCGACGCACTTTCCAGAGCGCAGGTTGGCGTTATTTCTTTTAGCCGTGGTGGTAATCCGACCACCGATCCTTGGTATGAACGTATCTATAATGGTGTTCAAACGTCCCCCCAGATCTTTCCCGCGTATTGTATACGTGATGGCATGCTTCTTCGGAAAATGGCATTAGACGTTCCGTTAAAAGATAACGCTTGGCGTATTGTTCTTCCAGCTGAGAAGACTAGGGAAGCTATCCTCGAGATTCATAACAACTTCCCTAATGTACATCCAGGGGTGATGAAAACCTATAGTAAACTCAGGGAGGTTTATTATTGGCCGTCGATGTATCGTACGGTTGCGACTGTACTTTCTGATTGTCAAGTTTGTAAGGCGTTTAAAATTGCTAATGGCACACCACATGGTCTCAGGTTATATCCTAGGTCAGTTAACGCACCACTGGACTTGCTCTCTATCGATCTTATTGGTCCCTTACCCCCTGCATATTATGGTTTCCGTTATATTCTAACTATGGTCGTTGTTTTCACAAAGTTTGTTTGGCTAGTTCCCCTCAAAACCGTCAGTGCTCTGAATGTATCGAAAGCTCTGGAGTCGGAAGTTTTTCTTCGATATGGTACACCCCAAAATATCCTTTGCGATAACGCAACTGTTTTCCGCAGCACGGAATTTTCGCGTTTTCTGTCTGGTTATCGAATTCCTGGCCCAATCTTTACCCCGTATTATTCACCCCAGGCTAATGTGGTAGAGAGATACAACCAAAGTGTAATTACTACTCTGAGTATCCTGTTGGTCGATGACGATCGTAACTGGGCGAAGTTACTTCCTAAGGTTGCGCTATACTTAAACTCGTGTATGAATCTTGCTACTTCTTATACGCCCAACTTCCTTATGTATGGCCGTGAAGTACTATCCACGCATGAGCGTTATAATGTTCAGACTGTGGACCCAGGTGTGGAACACAGTCGGAACGAACGCGCTACTTCGCTGGAAACTCTTCAGGAGGTCTATGCCAAGGTTTCGGACGCAATGTCTCTGGCCTTTCAACGTAACGCTGTTAGGTACAATCGCAACAGAGTTACGGTTCGATATAACGTCGGCGATGTCGTCTGGAGACGAAATTTTGCCCGGGCCGGTCAGGACGAATTCCTCGGAGGAAAATTCGCACCGCGTTTTATTAAGTGTACTGTCGAACGTATTATTTCCCCACAGGTGTTGGTACTTAAGGATGTGAATTCACCTCACAGTGGTAACTATCACGTTAAGGATATCCTTAAGTAATTGTTTTGTCATTTTCGTTTATTTTATTTTTTTTCCTCTTTCCTCCTCCTTTTTCTCCCTCTTCTCTCAAATTTCCCAAAATTCTAAAGGTTCCATTGTGTTCAACGTCTTCCCCCTTTTGGTTTTTTTGTTTCGGTGTTCTATTTCACATTTATTTTTATAATATTTGACGTACGATGTTCGTTCATCTTTTTCTAATTTCCCCTGATTCCCCTCCGCGGAGGCGTCGTGCCCCTCCGCGGAGGTTCTGTTTGCACTTTTTCCCTGTTTCCCCTCCGCGGAGGCGTCGTGCCCCTCCGCGGAGGTCGTGAGGTGTTTCCTCCCGGTTTTCTCCACGGAGGGCCTTACGCCCCCTCCGTGGAGGTTTTGGGGTAGATGCCGCGAGGGCATTACGCCGCCCTCGCGGTGGTCTAGAGTTTACTTCTTTCTTCTCCTTCCTTCCAACTCTCGGATTGAGAGTAGATTTCGTTCCACCTTGTTTGTTGCATCCAGCGTATTTCTGCTTTCAGGTAGATTTGGAGGTCAGTTTTTTTATCCCCAATTTCTTCTGCGACGACTTTTGTTGAGGGAATTTACCTTGCCGTGTTCACTTTTTTCGGTCTGACTATACATATTGTTATTCAAAGTTCGAAGTTTGTTAATCACCTATCACTTTGTTCACGTTAGGCATTTGTTTGCCATCGTATCAACTATAGTGCAAAAACAGGTCTTGATACTTGGGGTTTTTCTCGCGCTAATTTCCAAGACGGAATTGTTTTGTTGGGCTATATTACTGGGTCAACGGTTAGATAGTTTTCGGTAACTGTTTAATCAGTGATTTTGGGTATCATAGCGGAATGGTTGGTATGTGAACTTCGTGCACTGGTATGCCTTAGTTTAAGAGCTAGTGTCTTGGAATTTTCGATTAGAGTGCTTGTCCCGATCGTGTTACTTTTTCTGTCATTTGGTGTACCCGGTATGACTATTCGTTTTGCCTTTATTTTTTGATTGATAGTTCTGATAGGCTTCTTTATGTACTTTGTGGTGGTTGATTTGTATAATCCTTAGTTTTTAGTGTTAGGATAATTTGATTCAATTTTCGTCGCAGATATTTGTTAGGGTTTCTAGATGGTATTTGTAGTAGGTTATTTCTTGTCTTTGCGTAGTGTTGTAATAATGGTCTGTTAATCACGTTTTCTGCAATTTTTTTTGGCTGACTGTACTAGGTGTAAGTTAGTTATAGAGGTGTTTTTTTCCTGCCGGCTGTATTATTAATAAAATAGTTTTAATGTGTTAGGCTAGATGTTTTAGGGTAGGTGGCTGCAGTTAGTCAGAATTAGTCCTAGTTTGGTCAGTCTAGTATCAAGATCGTTTCGGTTCAACTATACTAGGTGAGCGATCTTTGGTGTTCAGGTGTGATTTTCGTCGCGTCTGTAGTTTTGTTTTTCATTTTAGGTTAACCTTATCAAGGTCGACTTTGACAAATGCTGTTTGTGTTTAACCTTTATATTTTAAAGTGTGTTTTTGGTGTTTCGTGTTCGATGTTTAGGGTTGTCACTTCAATATTATTTTAGGGTTGTCACATTTGGAAATTTTAGGGTTGTCACATTTGGAAATTTTAGGGTTGTCACATTTGGAAATTTTAGGGTTGTCACTTCGATATTATTTTAGGGTTGTCACTTTTGGAAATTTTAGGGATGTCACTTCGATATTATTTTAGGGTTGTCACTTTTGGAAATTTTAGGGATGTTACTTCAATATTATTTTAGGGTTGTCAATTTTTTGTTTTTTTTGTTCTAGTGAGGGGATAATTGTAGCATTACCGCTACAAATCGCGTTGGTTCGCGTTATTTATTGTTTATTTATTTCGCCTTTTTCGTTTCTCAGCCTTTTTGGTATTGCGGACTTGTTCATTGACCGGTTAGAGTTTGTAATTTCTACTGACAGTTTTGAATTTTGAATTCGTTTTTGTTAGATCCGTTCCTTGTTTTGGGAATGTCATTCATTCTGGTACTCTTGCCTTGATACAACAGAAAAATTTAATAATTTCTAGTCATCCCAAGTTTCTCTATAACTGAAGCCAGCTTCGAATGCCGCGTCCGGCAATTAAGTTAAATGAAGACATTTACTATTACGCCGTAGTCTCAATGGCGGGCTGAACGTTTTTGGTGCTGTTGTCTTCTGTGTGTCCGGATAGCGGCACCTCCGCTTACCCCATATCTTCCGACTCAACGCCCCGACTGAAGATTTGGACGTCTGGATTCAACGTGCGGTTCGCCGTCAAGTTCGCTGGCAACGGGTCGTCGTCTGCGGCAGCGCCCGCAGGTTTTACCCGCTGCGACGGTTGCGACGAACGCAGGGAGGTTACATCTTCACACGGCGACAAGCAACGGCAGATTTTCGCAGGACAGTTACTATTTCGTTGATTTTTCCCTTATAAAATTCCAATCTGAGTCCGCGAACTCACCCCTAACCTACCTAAGGTTATTCATTCGGTTTCATTTTGGCGATAAATGTTATAGAATCCCTAGACCTTTTTTACCGATCAAAACCATAATTTGTTATCCCAGTTTTATAATACTTCGAACATATCAGTTTTAATCATGAAGCGCTTCTTGCATTTTAACAGATTCTTGTTGTTTTAGTTCGAATCAGAATTACCTTTAAATTGAATACAAGTTTTGGCCTGACCGTGTTCCAAGGTGGTCTTTCACCCTTTATTAGGCTATGTGTTTTTAAACTAGAAAAACTTTATTATTGTGATAACCCGCAGACCGTTCTGTGTTAAATTGTTTTGATACGTAAGCTAAGTTCCGTAACAGCCTAGTGACCTTGTTTTTTTATAGTTACATTGTATGTAGTTTGTTTTAATTTTATCATTGTGAGTTCTCCTTATTATATAACCTTGTTGAATTTCTTTCGGTTTTATTTTACTTATACAGGTCCAAATTTACGTGCTGATGGTTTTATCACAACCATCCCGTGTAGTGTTCCGTATCCTTTATTTTTATGGAGCGCTACAGACCATATTGAAGAGCAAGTTGCTGATGGATGATCCTGGCTACGAGGTTATGTCTGTGCAAGTACTCGCCGTTGGCCAAATGCGAACAACCGGAAATTATATGTCTGAGGGAATCGCCGGGGCAACGGCATGCTCGACAAATTTCGACCGTGCCATCCCTCAGAACATATTTCCGGTAATAGTTCATTATTATGACCTCGTCAGCAATTGCGAAGACAAAACCTACAGTTTCCCCAAAGAGGTCACCAAATCGGACGCTAAAAAGTCTACGTCGGGCCTTGTTAGGGCCCGGTAGAAGCGTCCGTGTAGCTCCTTGCTCTTCCATACGTTCTTGCGGTCTTCAGTGCTCAACACCGTTGGTTTGCGCCAGTTCTCGTTTGCTAAGGAGAGAGGCGTGAGGCTCTTGTCTACTGCAACCACATCACGATGCATCCCGAACTCATTGCTAAGGAAAAAAATCCCTGAGATTGCACACCTTGCGGTTGTGGAGATTCTTAGCATTTAACATGCCTCGACCTCCATATTTCCCCGGGATGTACAATCTCTTAACAGATGAGCGTGGGTGAAACATGCGATGTGATTTAAGCAGTAGACAGATTCTCCTATCCAGGGCGTCCAGCTCAGTCTGAGTCCATCTTAGTATGCCAAAGGAGTATGTGAGCAGCGGCATCACCCAGCCATTGAAGGCACGCACGTTATTGCCACCCGACAAAAGACTGTTAACAACTTTTGTGAAGCGGCAGAAGAAGCGCTCCTTCACTGACTGCTTGACATCGCCGTCCACAATACCCAAAGACTGTGACATACCAAGATATTTGTAGGTTTCAGCTTCGGAGAGAGATCTGAGAGTCATTGTCTCAGAAAGCTGCAAATTCGATGAATTTACAACATTCCCTCGTTGAACATGCATGACCGCACACTTATCTACACCGAATTCCATCTTGATCGCATTACTGAACTCTAGTTGATTTTCAAATATGCGATAAGATCTTGGCGCTTCGATGCAAACAGTTTGAGGTCATCCATCAACAATAAGTGAGAAATGCTTCAGCTTCTCTGTGAAGTCGATAGCCAAGCCGGGAATCCGTCAACAAAGAGCTGCGATTCAAGGCCAGGCAAAACCACAAAGGACTCAGGCTGTCACCCAGGAAGATGCCTCTTTCAATCCTTATCAAGTTAGGCGAATCAGAGGGGACATCTCGAGCACCTGGTTGACGAAGGACTGTGACCCACTGCCTCATACACACACCTAAAAAGGACCTCAAAGTTGCATCAACTTTATACAACTCTAAGATCCTTTCAAGCCATGAGTGAGGCACCGAGTCATAAGCCTTCTTGTAGTCAATCCAAGCAGCCGAAAGGGCCGCCTTGCTTTGCCTGACTTGCTGGCAAATGACCGTGTCTATGACGAGGAGCTCCTTAGTACCCAACCTTACATGCATTTTGAGCAGAGGCCAAAACATGATTAAATATTATTATTATAGTTATTATTGCACCTGCTACATAATGCAGGATTTTGGGACTCGATTGCTAAAGTGAACAAGTACAAGTTATTTCTAGAACACATTTTAAAAAAAAGCCGTTTAAGCTCGAGAAAAACTATGCGAAAACAAAATTCGGCGTAATAGAAGGAACCCCCGTTCAGAAAACATTTATGTTAGACCCAAGTGGCAGCTCAAAATTAAACGATTATTTAATCAAACTACATGATTGAATTGTAGTAAAATGATAGTATATGAAACAATGGTTGATAATATTTGCAGCAGAAGTGTCATCTCTACTGGTAACATCGTCAGGATCTTGATCCTGATTGGCTCGAGAGCGGTTTTCCGATGGAAGTCCTTTATTGATAGTCTCAATTTTAAGGCATCAGAACCTGAAACTAAATCACTCATTTATTTATTTATTTTATATGGCTTGGAGGTAGAAGACGAGCACTTAGGTTTAGAGAAAAGGACAGAGCTATAGCAATTATATAGGTCTGTCCCTTTCTTTCAACCTAAAATGACTTCTTTAGTATTTCAAACCCCCCTGATAGTAAATAGACTCTGAAGCTCATAGACGTAATAATATGAACACATGAACTTTTAGAGCATAATATATGAACTTTTATTACAGAACTTACTTGGCAATAGTCTATTGTACAATTTTGCCAAGGATCTTGTTAAATTGTCCATTTCATTGTGTACTAACTGTCCATAGTAGAGCACCGATATAATGCTACCCATGAAGTTGATTAACTGAAGAACAATCATTATATGGCTAGGGTTGCTTCCATAATCCTGAAAAAAGACTAAACGTGATCAAAAAAAAAATGACCTGGGGGCGTATAATGAACTGTTACAACCTGTCAAGTTCCAGTCAGTGAAAAAGATAGAGATATGCTACCTTCCTCTCTACGGCCAATGAGACGAGATAAAGAATGTAAACAAACTGACTGTTACTGAGTTATATTGCGATGGCGAGCGATTATTACATCTGTCTTTTTTTCTTGTACGCAATAATATCTTCAGATGGTCGATGACGGCTGTTGTTGCGTGATTTATGGTACGGGAAAGCTGTCAGTTCAAAAGTTGTCAACATTAGGGCCGCCATTTTGTGAAGTTCATTTCTGTTTGGATTGCGTTCGAAGTGACATGATTTCAAATAAAAATATTTTGAACTCCTGAAAGCTTGTTTAGATTCTTTATATCGTCTCTTTGGCCTTACTTTAAGACAAATGGAGGCATCCTCCTGTAGCAAATGCAGCTTCATTACTCTCGGAAAAGGATTGAATCTTCTTTGGCGATTGAATTTGAGATAACGCATTTTGGCTTATGAGGGCAGTAAAAGAGTCGTATATCTCTGTCATTTCAAATACTTTTACTTGTTAGGTTTTGACAGCTTTTATACAGCCTTAGAGCACAACAAAGAGCACGAATAGCCGAACTAGTATATTTAATCCCTGGATCAGCAACTTCTGTTTGAATTGAACGATTATAAATATTTCTATGCTAGCTGGTTATTTTCCTACTGAACTAGAATAATATTTTAACCTCCAATTTTGCCATCCCTATATAGGTTCTCATTAAGTGCTAAGAGATTGTTTTAATTTAGCGTATCAAATTAATGTACCCGTATGCCCTTATTAATAAACGGAAAGTAGCCGTGGAGTAGCTAAGCTATGCTTTGTCCTTATCTGTCGAATCCAAATGTCACAATGACTAAGTTATGGCAAGATGTGAAACAAAACTTAATAGCTTAAACTTAAGCTTTATGCAAAAAATTAGCGACTTTAGAGTTTTTGTAACCTATGACCTCAAAATATGCCAGCGCCGCCGGACTACACGATTACTCTAAGTTTATTAATAAGGATAGCAATGTATAAGAAAATGATGGACCTATCTAATGGTAGTAAAGAGAGACTAACTGGAAGTAAAAAAAATACTTTTATGCTATGCAAAAATTACTCACTTTAACAATAGAAATTACGCCATGATAGCACAGAAAGATGTAAAACAATGACAAATTAAACAGCGTAAACACCACCTGGAAACATTGGTAATAATTCGATAGGTACAAGTATTTAATTTAAAAAAAGAGGAAAGAAACAAAATACATTAACTTTACTAACAACAATAACAAACTGAGATAGATAATTATATCGGTTGCAAAACGGTCCCAACTTAGTATGTGCCCGCTATGAAGCCAGCGATGGTATCCGTTGGGACCGCTTGCTTATGAGAGAGTTATGCTAGGGTCTCCAGGATTTATTAACCTGTCCCAGTGATATATATGCATATTATGTGTTGAATAAGAGCTGCATAAAAATAAGGCAGTGAACTCCTGCGATTCCAATATTTAAAACTGGGAACATTGGACAAAAATCTCCTGAAATTGAGGCATTTTTCTGTATAAGCCAAGGAACATCCAGTGTATTTATTTATTATACGCTACGTCTTCTGAGATCATAATGAACAGCATAAACGATGAAAGAGATCCTATGTGTGATACGTTCACCTATGTACATTTAATAAACTAGTGCAAACATATTGTTTCGTAATTGTTTAAATTAAAAATAGTGAAGTATAACTCTTTAAACTAAAAAAATATTAAATACGTACAAACATACATGCGATGCTCTGAAAAACGATGATATTAATGAATTATACTGAAAATCTAAGTACAAGTTGAAGACCTAGAAGATGAATGACATATAAATATAAACATACTTGAACCCCAAAGCACTGCTTCAGTTTTTCACTACACAGAGTTAAGCAATTAAATACTGTTACAGACTGATTTACATGTTCTTGTAGCTGCCCGCAATGAGTCGCAACATTTTCACCGTCATCAATACTTTCACTGTCATCTATCCTTTCACTGTCATCTATCCTTTTACTGGCTTCAGTACTTTTACAGTCATCGATACTTTCACTAATACTTCTCAATGATGTTGCTAATGTCAGGTTGATTTGTTGTAATGTCATTGTTATTAACCTAATTATAACGTTAAAGTAAAACAGTTCTACGTATATTTGAGCTTCTTTACATAATATTGAAATCACTCTTATGGCAAAAATATAAGTATATAGCTCGTGGGCAGACCCTATTTGAAACGAAATAAATGAATTAACTACTAATAATATTACAAAGGATACAATTAGTATTATTGAGTTAACCACACACTGCAAATTCATTTTGTTAAATTCCTGCGAATAAATATTCCCATGTTTGCAAATTCCATGCACACGATCAATGCTTAATATAACCAATCGAAATGCATTTGAATTTCGAATACCATTAATAAAACTAAGTATTATCAGTGCTGTTGTTAACAGATGATAGATCGCTTCGTAAATGAGCATCATGACGTTTTCACTGGCTCTTAGTGTTGACCAATCGACGTTCCAAATGTAAAGTGCAGTGCCAACTATATAAGCAGTTGATAATATAACGATCTTTATTGCGATGAGCACTTGCGTCAATTTAGTAAAACAAAAGAAATTCCGGTAAACGCCTACAAAGTTCTCCATGACTATCAAGATATTTATTACTTTAATACTTGACTTTAATTGCACCATTTTTATTCACGTCTGGTTACGGCGAGGCTGTGTGTGATATTAATTTTATCATGATATTATTGTGGGCAGTCGGGCAAACAATAATTTTGTAAAGTAGTGCAGCAATGGCGTTCCATTAGTGAATTGATGTGTAGACTAACATGATTAAACCTCCCACTAGCTTTTAAATTTTTAATTTATTTCAAATAATTTGTAAAAACAGTTCTGAAGCACCAAAAAGAAGTGTGATGTACTAGACATTAGTTTTATTTTAAAAGGCATTAAGTTATGCACCAATTTGCCGTTATAGTTCATAAAATTTAATGATTTCACTTACCTATTGCATTGTTTCAAACTCCCCCTTGATATTGCACAATAACTAAAGATTTACTTACTAAAAATATTATTGTATTCAGTGAAGCAGTTTATCTAAAGGCAGCCAATAAACGATGTGGTGCTAATAGGAGACTACGCAGTTAACTGAGTGTCTTGGGTTCTTTTAATAAGGCGGCTTGATGAATGAGGAATATAATTAGTTAGGTAGTCAGTTAGTGAATCGGGGAAGAATATTAATGGATGGGATAAGGGATTGTGTACAGTTAAAGTCATAAATATATACACATTTCCAAGATGTCAAAAATATCTACATGCCTCTATGCTATTGACAGTTATTTTATTTATTTATTCGTATGGCGATTACACAGAAACGATTTTTGTTTATGTCATGCCATATAATATGCAGATATCCAGGTTTCTTAGCCATTTGGCGGCGTCGGTGGTAAGGAGAAAGAAGTCGTCAGGGTGACCAGGATAGGACCGCAGTGGGCATTCGCTCGTGATATGCTCGATGGTCTGGGATTCCGCACCGCAGTCGCAGCGGGGGGACTCGGTCCAGCCGCATAGGTGTTTATAGTGTCGATCCACCAATCGCGTCGAGGCAAATCAGCACCCTTCATCAGCCTTCCAGGTTGGATGCGGTCGCTCGTTTTCGCACCCAAGGTATCTCTCAAGGTACGCTATTGACAGTAAGCTACGCGTATAGGTATCCGTGCTTTCGACTGTACCAGATTGCGACTAGGCAAGCTATAGTTTTTACCCTGGACTGGATACTACTACCGATCCTCAAGCTGGTTGGTGCTGGTGGCTATCGCTACGTCTAAAACTCTACTCCGGTCTGGAAATCTCTGGAATGAACTATTTTATTTAAATCATTTGGTTAGTCACAGACTGCAATGTGGGTCAATATGAAAGCTTGGTGACTGATAGGAACCCTCTAAAGAGTTTTTAAAGTATTTAATTATTTTATATTAGCTAAATTTAGAAGATACACAGTCTGTTAGAGCAGCCGAAGGCGAGCATGGAAACATTAAGAAAACAAATGATTTGGCATGCCTTTCTGCAAACTTTATGGGCTTTATTTCCTCCTTGTAAAATAATAAAGAGCGTATATACTTATACGTTTTTAGGGCTTACCGACTACTTTGCGTCGCTTATCGAAATTCCTTGGCAAATGGTATTCTGATAAAGAATTTGAAAAGCTTTGCGACCATTAATTTGGACATCGAGAATTTCAAGAATAATGAATCTACCAACCCATGCTGGATGAGCATAGAGTCCCCTTTGACTTATGGGGGGCGTGAGGGGTTTATACGAAAAGTTATGATTTATTAATGCTTTCGAGGTTAGGGTTAATTTTGCTTGAACATTTGGGTTCGTTCGAGTATTTTTAAAATGTTTTGCGTTGTCCAAGAACGCCTACATCTACGAGGTCCTAAAGAGGAGCTATTCTAACAATGTCTTAGAACATCTTATGGCGACTATAATAATAAATTAATTACGAACGTGTACTTACCAAGTTCCAATGAAAGGAATTAAGCTGTTTAAGTCATGTTCTGTACCATTCACTGCCTATAATTTGTTAGAATTTCACAGTTCATAATAATGGCTTCAGATCATAAAAAATATTATCTTGTTTTTGCGCCATTTTTTTCCGCTTTTCCAAACATAACAAAAAAATATGGTCACTCTTGTTTACCGTCCTCGCTGCCGCCGCCTTTTTTTAAAGAAATACTGAAGGTAGAAACTTTTTAGTCGACGTCAAAAACTTACGTTGACCAAACGCGCTTAGAAATATGAAAATAAACGTGGCTGTAAAATGTGCATTTCAAAAGGAAAAGAACTGATTCTTTCACTTAACATCTCTTATTACTTCCCATAAATCATATTAAATTTTGGCGGGAGGTCCAAAAATAAACCTGTATAAAAAAAACTCGTAATTATGACAGTCAAATAATCACCCGTGTAACGTTACTCATAAAAACATTACTGCCGCTTAAATATCATGCCATCACTCTCTAACCAATACGAACAGAGAGTGACAACACGTCGTAGCAGGTTACTGTGATCCTTTTTAATGGCCATAAGTCTAAACGACGTCAAGGATCATTCTAAGCTAAATTACTGTTATTAGGTGACTTGTGTGACTTGGAGCAGTTTGTGGGATAACGACAATACCGTTTATTACGACAAACACCCCTTGTAGGGCTTAACCACAGTAGAATAATAACAGTATGATAAGGGTGCGTTCATAAGGGCTCATCCGACTTTTGCCCATTTCCATGAATCAAAACGTAGCTGGCTGAAAATCAGCGCTGCAGGTGTTTAACACCTCAGCATTATGCTGAGCCAGTATCCGAATCACTGCCGCGAAGACACACTCACTACTCTTTTTATTGCTGTTTTCTGTTTTTTACTTTTGTTTTCTGTGTGTCTTATGTGTGTAGTCAATAAATGTATTTTTCTTTTCTTGCTTCTTTAAAAGGCGATACCGCAAATTGGCAGAAGTATAACTTACAGTAAAAATTAAGATATTAAGTCAATGAAGAATGCTATGTTCGTGGAGTTAAGTGGCAGTGGGTGTGGTTTCTCACTCGCAGAGCAGATATCCGATATGGTCAAAGACTTCTCTAGTAACGTTCGCGAACGGAAAGATACTGTGTGGGTAGACCTCCAATAAGACCGACGACATGTCTAAGGTTGCGAGAAACCGATAGATGAAAACAGCGCATGACCGGTCTTGGTAGCAAACCTTGGGGGAGGCCTATATCCATCAGTGGACGTCCATCGGCTGACATTATGATGATGATTTAGTCAAAATAATCAGATATCACGACACAGCAGACAACGGCAACGATGGCGACATTAGCTTGACACCTTTCGACAAGATTGGTGGGAGATTGCCCAACTATTATACCTACTAGCAATATTTATTTACTTACTTGTTTGTTTGTCTTTAATGGCGTATTCGAAAAAGGCTCTAACGTTTGATGACAATTGGGGAATAAGGGTTTTCTACGTCAAGAAATCAATTTTCATGTTTGTTTTGAATCAAAAATTCGGGTTCAACCCCATTAACACTCGGTCTTCCGAGTTCTTATAATAATATTTAGTAACCAGCTGTTCGCACTGTTACTAATAAGACTGCGTCAAAAAGCTGGGTACGACGATATGTCGTCTTGTAATATTCATATCGGCGTTCGCACGCAGATGCGGCGAAAGACGCGTTTAACCTAACGAGCGGACGGTCTTATCGCCTAATGCAACCCGCTTGATCTTATCTTTAGTTTTCATGATACCACGCAAGTGTTTGTCTAGCGAAATTGAAATGACGGCAAATTCAAGTCTTTAATACTAAAATAAAGATGTTTATTCAGTAAGTTGGCCGCACAGGAACTTGTATTAGTACATTGTGTATTAAGGGTGGTAGTCGAGCTTTGTATTTCCTTTACCACCCGTGTAACATACACTGTTTTTCATCACAATTGCGAGGAAATGAAATAAAATGAGACAAAAGATTATATTTTTAACTTACGATTCTCACTAATAGTTTTAGCCGCGTTGACGATGTCCGGCGGAGTCGCATTATCCATTTCTTCTGATGACGACATGTTTTTTATTTATATATAAATTTTAATATGTGCTCAAAGACACCCTTTTAATTATTATTTTGGAATCACACAGTTTATAATCAGTATTTATAAATTAGCGACAGATTACATCATTGTCTATGACTTACCACAGATAATGTCAAACGTGTTCAGGAGTCCGGTTCTAGTGACAGTCGAGATCAATAGTTTAATTATGCGAGATTTTTATGCAACAGACATTTCATCTCGAATGGCACCAAAATTGGGGTCCTGGCGTATTATGGTAGTTTGAGTCCACGTACTATATTTAAAAAAAAACTATTACGCACGATAGGCATTACGCCCTATTGTGCGTAAAAAAAGGTCCGCGGGTATTATTTTGGATTTACGGTCGATTTTTCTAGCATATTAGACCACTATTTACGAGCAAATGTGATGAAAACGAATTTACCTACTTCAAAAATGGCGGTATGACTTTATCTAGTTCAGCTATTCTCGAATGTGCTCCGTGGGACCGTGGGGCTCTGCAAGGGCTCAGTCGAAAAAAAGTCGTAATTTAATTCAAAAGAACAATTTATTTTTTTCACAAAGAAAACAGGTCTAGCCTATTTTGGGGTTCCGTAAAAAATATAGTTGTTAAAAAGGGTTCCGTTGGAAACAAAGTTTGAGAACCACTGATCTAGTTAATCATTATAGTACAGTGCAAGGGGTCTTAAAAACTCTTTCGAGTTTAGATAGAGCCGGGTATACTCGCATAAGATCAAATGAGAGACAGGTACAAACCCGATAGTCTTTTTAAAAGCACGGACGGAAGCGCTAGAAACAGGCACTCTCGTTCGTTTCCGCATTTATGTCTTAAAGAATGATGGGCAAATTGGCCTATATGACCAATAAGGACAAGCGATATGTCACCGGATAGGTAATTCTAAGTTGTAAAACTATTACTATGGCAGGTAGTTCGAAATCTTTGGGCGAAATAAATTATCGCCATGCAAAGACGGCAGCATTTCATAGTAATTATGCTAAAGTCATCTATGTAGGCGCCCCGATGATCCAGATTTAAAAAAGAAAACTCCCAGTTATTTGAGGTTTCCCGCTACACAAAATCGTTGTAGAATTAAAAAGGATATCCGATGATATAGTGCTTATTGTTATTGGTTTCTAAGCCAGCGTTCATACATTTTTGCCCATCATTCTTTCCTAGCAAGAACGTTGAAGTTGACATTTTGTATATTCATCGAGTCGTTAACTATTTTTTAGATTTAAAGATTTTTACAGCTAAATTTTATAAACTGAAACATCTTTAGCATATTAAGGACTCGCTAGATAGTTACTAACTACTGCGCAACGAGTATGAGAGACGGACTGAAAACCAGCTATGTGAGAGTGAGATCTTGAGGGCCCTGCCAAGATGCATGGCGCTAACTAGCGTTTCTATTCGTTTCGTTTTTAAACCAATCGGGTCACTGGTAGATCATGTGACTTTTCGTATCACGTTATCTACCAGTGACGCGATTGGTTTAAAAACGAATCGAATAGAAACGCTAGTTAGCGTAATGCATCTTGGCAGGGTCCTCTGACGGAGCGCGAATGCAGCAAAACGCCGAGTCCTATCCTTTGCCACATTTCTTTTGTTCTGTATTAGCTTCATTTCATACTAAAACCCTGTTGCAAAGAAAACGGGCACTTTCGATTTTTTAAATTAATTTAAACATATTGTAACTAAATGAGATTGAATGCTAGAAAATGAAACGAATATTATTTGTATTAAATTATTATTTCTCTTCGTATAATGTATTTTCTTTATTTCTTAGTTTAAAATCTCATTAAGTTACATTATATTTAATCAACTTAAAAAAATCGTGCTTGTTTTCTTTGCAACAGGCTTTATATATTAAGTCTAGTTAGTTAAGTTAAGAGCACTATGTTTTTTTTCGTTTACTATGTTTGTTTGTGGTGTTTTCTCTCTTTCTTTAAACGTGGAATATACGTAATTTATTAGCATCCTTATTCATCGAGTAATATTAAATCAAGATTAAATCTATGTTAGCTAAAGTATGCTATGACACTTTTTGTCAAAATCAAATGTCTCAATGAGAGATAATAATATAGCATATTTTAAGTATACTTTAGCTATTGCGCGTACATGAATAAGAGAATAGTAATGTATGGAAATATGATATTTAGTTTTAGTATTAAACCCAGACTTGAAAGTGACAGTCCCGGACACAATTATACCTACTGTGTTTAAACTACTGATGTGCAAGTTGCGGACAGTTTCCAAAAAGGTGGAAAATTTAAAACTTCCACTAGCAATATAGGAAATTTAAATTTATGAAATGGAAAGTTTCAGTCCCCATACAAAACTGTGAGAAGTTTCCGAAATTTTCCTACATGAAATGTTCCGCAATTTTGGAAAGTTTCCTTTGGCACATCAGTACTTTAAACCTACAACTACATTGATGTTTACTGAAAGTGACTCTAAAGTACCTATTGTATTAGTTCGCAGTACAGAGAACTTCGTAGATGTCTCTAGTATAATAAATACAGATTGTAAAGAGATTTCATTAACTGACAAGACATCGTATTCAAAATGTCTGACAAGAATGTTTAAAAAAACACAGTCGGATTTGCTTTCTTTGCTTACAGTATTGAAAAACAACAAAGAATATCTAGTAATCTTCAAACCCTAGAGGTTTCCATCTAGGATTTTCTGAACATCTTAAGACCCCGCGCACAAAAAAATTTACATAATACGGCCATTGCAATAAACACTTATTGCAAAGGAGATAAAGTAGAATTTCCCTTGTTTTTATGACTGACAATTAAAATTGAAAATTGACTTTATTGCAATCATAATAGGTTCATTTTCCTTTGGAAAATTTCGTTGTATGGTGGGTCTTAGGAGGTACCATGAGCGAGGTTCAATACATTCCATTTTTAGGGTTCCGTAGTCAATAAGGAACCGTTGTAGTTTCGCCATGTCCGTCTGTCCGCGACTCTTGGTACTAAAAAGCTGTGATTCGGTATAGTTATACTTTTCAATTATACCGACACAGTTGTAAAGTAAAATAATGAAAAAAAAAAGTGTCCCGGGCTTTCAAAGCAAAGGTTTTTTTTTACATTATGACATTTGATTATCAGATTTAGGTTTACCCTCTATGGTCCGATATGCTCTTGTCCGGTTTTATTTTTATTTTACGTGATGTTGTTTCATAGACATAACCCCTTCTCTTGGTAGAGTGGGGCAGGCATGTCTGATAACGTGATTAATCCTCACGATTCCATTTATTCCTAAATGCACGGGACCCAAAAATGTTTTTTTCTGGAGTGCAAACTGAGTGGATCCATTCAGGTCCATAAAGGCGCTGTTTAAAAGCGTCACCTATCTACCTGTCTGAATCTATTCCCGAGGAAATAGTTCCACGGGTTCTTATCTAAATTGTGTTTCCTTCACCTAGGCACCTGCGCTTATTACTTTCCGTACAATATCCGGATACGACGTAAAAGTAGGATCCGACTTTTTACAAAGAAGGTCCCGTTTTCTTGTTTTTTATGTACATCTTGAAAACCATGCGTCATAGGAATTGTTGTTGTATTGCATTATTAAAGCTGATAAAATTTTCTACAACTTTGATTCTATATTTTTTTTACCTATTTTCAATCGTTTTCTAGATATGAGCTCCGAAAAACTGTCGATTTTCAAAAAATATTTTTTAACTAGGATGCACGGCACCTTGCACTTGTGCTGAAACTTGGCACAGTTGACTCTTAGCTGGTCTTGAGTAGATTCAGACCGAGAGCCATCGAGAGCCACTGCGCATTTAGTGGGGGGAGGGGGACGAAGTTCGACGCTGCTGCGCTTTAATTGAAGCAACATTTCTATAAAACTATACATATTAGGCCATACATATATATCATTTTCGGATAAATTAAGAACGAGGAATCTATTTTTTGAACAAAATCAATGCACTTTCTAACAAAAAAAAGAATAAAGTAGAAAGGGCTAAAACTACCCTAGGGCTCACCTACCAGGGGTGGGGACTTTTAGCATGTTTATCTCCTAACTAGCCCAAACAAAGTTCCGAAGTCAAACTTTCTGCTTTTGGCCATTCCATCCAGACCCCCCCAGACTTACGTATGTCATGGTAACCTCCTAAAACTTCATCTTATTCATGATTCGTCATATTCGTGTTTCGGCACATCCTTGTTTCGTCATATTTTTGTTTCGTTACATTCTTGTTTGAACAAATTTTGTTTTGCCAGAAATGTTTATTCGAAATGCGTTATAATCTCAAAGTACGAGTAACTGATAAATAAATGATTTATTTGATTGTTTCCAGCTTCTTATTTGCTTTCGGCTGACTATTGCTATCACGGTTGCACTCGCAACTGACTGTATATTTGTCACTCGTGTGTCATAGAAAAACGAAGATTGCCGATCGCTAGAGATGCGTCTAAACAATATGTCGCACTGCTAGATCAAAACAGTATCAACTCAAAATCCTTGCTTGTTTTCTTTTAAGTTCATAGAAGTTGTATTAAAGTTGATTTTAAAATACAGTTGTACTTTGAGTTACAGATGTAGTGAAATATCCTTTCACATCGTATTTTCTCGGAAATGTTCGTATTTGTCATGCTACTACAGTCTGACTCAGTAACCATCAAGACAGCTTGGGGGAACGTCGCATCGAGAGAGTGATAATCGATATAGAGTGGTCAATACCAGAGTATTTTTTTGTTAATTAAGATAAAGTTATTTATCAGTTCTTTTTAATAGTCATGCCGAAAGCATTAAGACCTGGGAAACGTTAAGATCGACTAGGCTGTGAAGTTATTTTCAACATTTATTTATATTTCTTCTTGTTTACCTACACCTAATTTCTATATATTTGATCGTGGTGGTTTTAACATCTCGGTGTGATATACTTCAAACTCGTGGTTTGACATTTGACACTGATAACTAAAGTACTCTATTTATTTAATACAAACATGTCATTTAATAATTCAATAATTCATAGAGACATCGACATCATTCGGGAGTAGACGTGAGTTCCGAGTTTTCACGATGTGAAAGGATTATTCACTAGATCTGTACTATTATTTTGATATAGCAGTGCGATGTGTCGAAACAAAGATGTGTCCAATCAGTGAGTCGAGACAAGTTGCTTAACGCTGTTGTTGATCGTATTTTCGAAAACTCTCAAAGCGCATGGAATTGACCTAAGCGCTTTACCCGACCATCCGGCAGCTTTAATCAATCCTATACATTTTCGATACCGAAAACGATCTCGCAATGCATCTTGTCTAGAACCACTGTATCCTTGCTACAGTTGCAACGTTCCTTATTGTATACCGACATACACGTACACCTGTTTGAAAGAGGTTTAATACAAAAGCGTTGACGAGTTCAAAGCAGTCTTAACTTTTTTAATATCTCTCGGAGTGTTCACAGACGACGTCAAGATTGAAAAAGGAAATTAAATAGACAATGGACTTTAATTGGATAGCTCTGTGTACTCAGTTTTATCTTAAAAGACTAGGAAGTCAAGGAAAGAAACTGATAAGAATTACTCTTAAGAGATGAACCTCGTCAGACGAGCTGCGTATCACAGGAGTGATAAAGCTAGGTTGGATAGTTAAATGAAAACAATTGAACAAATGCAGACTTCTACTTTACTACGTAAAACCATATTGCCCTTTACATATCGCACTTCTAGTTCAAAACAGTAGTAACTCAAAATACAATTGTATTTCAAAAGAAACTTTAAAATAACTTCTATGAAGTTGAAACAAAACTAACAATAATTTTGAGTTTATACTGTTTTGATCAAGCAGTGCGATATGATCGTATTGTATAGAGTCCCTGTACTTCTTTCGCGTTATCATAACGGTGGTATCCCTTCATTATTCATTTGCACTAATTTCATTTGCCATAATGGTGGCTATAACCTTAATTTCCCATAATATCACATAACATAATTTCATTTTACATAAAGACATTTTTTCTGAAATCATAAACCTTTCAAGTAATTCTTACATGCTATCGTATAGAGCCCAATAGGTTAGATTAGGTTTGTTTTATTACAATTCTGAATAGTTCACGGTTTCAGAAAAACCCTACTTTCCGGGCCTAGGCAATAACGTACTATTAAGCCACAAAAATAAATACCATGCCACATTTACGAGTCCAACGCCGCACAAAATCCACCGAGCGACCTAAAACGCATTTTGTTTTTCATGACACCTGACACGATAAAAACGTTTCTGTTTTTATTTGTCTTTTGTTATGCAGAGATGTGTCGTTAAGCAAGAAATGTGAGACCGGCAATCGGAATATCATTTTTTCCCCTTTTTCCGCTTTTTGCCTTTTGTGCGCGTTGGAATTTTCAAGTAAAAGTAATGGCGGATGCTTTTGTACGATGAAATTTGAGTTGCAAGAATAACAATATGCAGGAATAACAACTGTGTTCGTAATGACGGAAGTTATTCGATGGTAATGCACGTTCCGGTTCCCTTTCATTGTATTATTTATCTTGAGATTTGTATCTTTCGTAAGAGGATAATAGTACATTATTGCCTAGGCAGGGAAGTTGGCAATTGTGGGCCGAGTATTGGTTTAAAACGACGAGCTTGCGAGTCCGTTTAAAAATACGAAGCCCGCAATAAGACTTGTGCCCTCATTTTTATTATGGCCCCTTTCACTTTTTAAAAAGTTACAAACTAGATAGTAATGGGATTTGTATGCAACATTGCGGGCTTGTGTAGCGAGCACGCAATGTTTTTTTGATTAAATTTGAGAACTCTCAGTAAACTATGTACTTCGCGTCTCAATATGTATGATAGTAGTGACAACATTTCCGGACATTTTTGAGAAAAACATTTTAAGGGACAGAACTTGTCTACTCCTACTTAGTATTTTTTTAAATAAGAATTTATCTCAAATAGTAGTTTACGTGACGGTTGCGTAATGCCAACTACGCAGAGTCGCGTTCAATACTTTATCTACACAGATATTATAAGTACTCTAGGATGGGTTCAGAAGCCGAAAGGCAAATGACCAGCATTACCTGTGGTAGTATAGGTGACAGCGATGACAGTTTTAACATAATTTCATTACGTTATCCAATATTGTAAGGTAATGAGATCCAAATTTGCAACATCTTCCAAAATTAACAGCTGTCATCGCTGTCACCTACTACCACAGGTAATGCTGGTCATTGCCTACGGGTTTTGAACGGATAATAGAGAACTTACAATATGTGTGTAGATAAATATAGGTAAGTACATTGTGCGATGAATTATTTATTTAAAAAAAAGTTTTTTGGCATTGTGAAGGTGAACGCACACACAGGCCACCTGGGCTTCTATTCTAGACGGTAAAAACAATTTTGTCTTTGACGTGTTATGGTATTGTGTATACAGAATAAGAACACATAGCATAGAAACCGGACTATAAGACGTACTTTTCGTCAGCTATCTTTCTCTACTTTTTAGATTACGTATTACATGAGAAAAAATGAAACAAAAAGTAGGCTGTTTTTTCTTCTTTAACTGTCATTGTCACAAGGTTTTACACAGGGACTTCTTTGTCCTTCCTATAGGAAGGATTTGGCTTTCCTTATCTATAGGTCCAAATACTATAGGTGCTTATAGGTCCAAATCACGCCTTACTTGTAACGATGTACCAAATAACGAAAGAACAGCTATAGATTCATCTCTTTCCAATTCACTATGAAAACCATAAGTAAAAATAAATGTTTAAAAAAACAAAAAAACCGCCTTCAAAAAGCAAAAAATAACTTCTTTAAAATGGTAGGTAAATAGGTCAGTCCAACTGAAGTCTGCTTTTGGTTAAAATATTGTTGGACGCCGACTTCAGTTGGACTGACCTATTTACCTACCATTTTAAAGAAGTTATTTTTTGCTTTTTGAAGGCGGTTTTTTTGTTTTTTTAAACATTTATTTTATTTTATACTTTTGAGTGATCCTATTTATGCTGTTACGTAGCTCCACTTCTAAATATTAATAAGAAACTATAGAACATTTCAAGCTCGCCGCAGACAACGCCGCGGGAATGTCATAGTCATATTTAAACCTAAATGTGCTTCGTCATAGTCACTCAACTTCCTTTATCGAAATATCTTATCGCCACCCTTGAAATAGGTACCGTTAAGGAGTTCCGGTGGCCATCTGTGGTCTTCATCATCAGTTCCACTTCACCATATAGTACTTTTCAAAAGCAAATGCATGAGTTACAGTGAAAAATACCAAAATCGCTATAGGTGTGCCTATAATATTTGAGGAGTTCTCTTGATTTCTCCATGATCCCATCATCAGATCCTGACGTGGTGACAATGGGACCAACTAGAAAGTATACCCATTTGAACAACGAAAAAATTTTTCAATTCGGTCCAGTGGTCTTCGAGTAATCGGGGAACATACATAAAAAAAAAAAAAAAAAAAAAAAAAAAAAATATCCCGACGAATTGAGAACCTCCTCCTTTTTTTGAAGTCGGTTAAAAAGAAGTGAACCATAATGTATTTTCTGCTTATTTAGTACGTTTAACTCGGCCGCTATTACTGTCAAGTAAATAAGAGCTATCAAAACGTTGATATTACGATAACAGGTCAAAGACGATAAGATTTTTCCCGCCTAGAAATAGAGGCCCTGATGATACGTTATTGCCTTTATTACCGTAAAATATATGTAGGGGCCGCCCTAGGCGTACTTTTTCGAATCAAATCGGAGAAATACTGGAAAAGGGCCGGATCTTAAGTACCTGAAACCGACGTGCATGCATGACTCGATGTATGAATGCGGAAGAAGCGAAAGAGATATCAGGATCGTAGTAGGGGGAAAGAAGTGGTCTCTGCCAACCCCTCTGGGAAACAGGCGTGATTTAATGTAATGTATGTATGTATACCGTAAAATAATTGCCTTTGCCTGTGAACGTATTTTTTTTAATACAATACATTAAATGTCAACTTTGACACCTTTTTAAATGTTTTTTTTTAAATCATATTTTTTTATTTTGCTGAACACGGTTACACAGGTGTTAAATGTAGTGCAATCAATTTTTTTTTCCGGACATTACATATGTATTTATATCATTTAATTGGAACGAAGGCAAATGTATGTACATACATCGAGTAAGATAAGGACGCCATTAGTATCACGATGACGTCACGCTCTATCTCAGGCAGTGTATACACCCTACATCCAGCAGAAAACTCTTTTTAGTCTTGACATTGATAAAACCGAATGGTGGTTGTGTAGAAAATGTATTCCAGCGTAGTACGTTAAAGAATTTTAAACTGTATGCCTAGTGCTTTAAGGTATATTTTCCTTAAATGTTCAGATATTTATGATCACCCTGTCTGTGCAGATAACTTTGACGAGTTGTGCTTTCAGATATTATTGTCTCGTTGTGTGTTCAGATTTAATTGAAAAACCACTGCTCATATATTTGTGGCGAATTGGATGTTCAGATGTTATTGACCTTATTTACCGTAAAGAATTTATTGAAATTTATTGCTGCTCAGAAATATTTGAGTACCTCGGCCGCTCCAATATATCTGATGGCGACTGTACAACGTCAAATATTCAATTTATTATAGTTATACAATTTTGCTGTAGCCATTTAGTCAATTTACTTACTTGCAAATATTGCACTACTATTATTGAACAAAAGCATATCCTTAATATACTAAAGGAGAACTAAATTCCGTTAGGCATTCACTACCAGTTAATAATTTAGCAAAGCAGAGAATGTTTCAAAATTGCAAATTGATTGAAATGTTTGTTGCGAATTCTACAGATCTGTTTTCTCAACGTAATTAGGAAGATTCAAAAACTAGTACTTATTACTTAATGGGTCATTCGTAAAGTTTACTAATGTTCCATCATTTTTGTTCCAGTGTTAAGTAAAAATATCAATTTTCTGGAATGAAATATTGTTGTTAACGTTATGAGAGAGATAAAATAAATTATCACGAGAGGAAACAAGGCGGCGGGACATCTCAATTTGTAAAAACAAAGCTGCTATCCATCATGCCGGAAATCTCGCGAACAAAAAGGAAGGAAGTGGCTTTACTTATTTTTTTAAGAAATAATTCGCTTACGTTTTCGTATTTTTTAATACCATTTAAAAGTTATGATACAAGTGAGTACTTGCAAAAGTTGCAGCGCGCATTTTTATATAATAAATCAATTACGGCATCGTTTTTTAACGATGATTGGTTTTTACTTTGCTCCTGTTTCGATGTCATCCTTGTCATCTGTAATGAAAGCATTTTTTTTTAGTTTTAGTAAGTTTTAACAAGATTAAGGCCTGATTTTTCAATGTACTTACAGATAACAGTAACTGTTATCTGGACATTGAAAAATCATGCCTAATACTACTATAATATTTTTCATACCTTATTGGGCCTGTCACAGATGTCATTTGGAAAATTTAATGATGCTTCTAATTAAAATCGCATTCATTTATCGATAAGGATAATAGCCCAGTCTATAACAACACAAAAAAAGGCAAACATCGCAAACCCGCACGTAACTACGATTTGCTTATATGTTGTTAGGTCCCTTGAGAGTAGTTAATACCCAAGTTTGCAACCTTGAAAACCCTGTGCTACCCTCGAAAAGCTGCGAAATTTTGGCACTTGTTTCACTTTTTTCGAAAAAATTACTCTAACGAAGCATTTTTCAAGGATCTTGGGTGCTACTTTAATAAAGATAACTAAATTTGCTACAATTTGAGCGTAACCTGGTGTGTTATTCTCTCAAAAAACGGCGGCCGGTCGGACGGACGAGCGAATAAAAGCGGCGAGTTTAAGTAGTCCCGTCCGACCGAACAAAACACATTTTAGCGCGTGCATTGTCAATTAGGGAGCCTTATACGTTCGAGAAGTCATGCTGCCAAATTGAATACACGCGCTAAAATGTGTTTTGTTCGCTCTGTCGGGACTACTTAAACTGGCCGCTTGGACCTTCACTCGAGCGAACGATCACCTTTGCTTGTTGAGAGAATCACAACCCTGAGCTCACTATGTCCATTGGTTGCGGAGATACAGCTAGTCGAAGATGGGTAATGTGCGCAGAGCCCGCTCCTCGGACCCTGTGTGGGTATTAATACAAATCGTAGTTACATGCGCGTTTGCGATCGCTGATGTCGTTATAGACTGGGCTATAACCTCGTAAGGCCCAGTGTGCAATAGAATATACATGATCAAGGCAATTTAATTTGAACTGTGTTACAATGGTAATAAGGTTTATTTTCCTATCTTGGTAAACTGAAAATGTCATTATCGAACAAACGTAATTGAACTTTATTGCCTTGATGGTAGATTCAAAGTCCCACTCACAAAAAACTCCCTGTTTGTAGTATGGTGGGCCTTACGAGGTTAAAGGAAGTGTAATCTATTGACTATTCTGTTTTAAATTTGTTAACTTAAATTAATTTACGTAAAATAAGTAATCGTCTAACATCTCGCTAGAATTATTTCCATCGTAATTGTTGTTGTTTTAATGTGGTAAATTAAAACGTAATGACAATTTACTCTGTAGCTCTGCCCGCGCCCTTTCAGGAATGAAGGCGTGGGTGTGTGTATGTAGGTATGTATTAAATGATTAATGAATTAAAAAGCAAGCTTTAAAAAACCCGACTGTTGTTGCTAACGAACTTTAAATCGTTATAAATCCTAAATTATCATTCAAAATGAAAAATGATTAAGGAAACCTAAATATGATTTTTAAATAATACCCCATTCAATGATACCCCATTTATCATAGTATGTCGACTTTTTTTTTTCTTTTTTACAATATGGCGTCTAGTTGCCTCCATATTGAATTTTAAACACTATCATATCTTTAGTGACACTCACGAGATTAAGACAAATCGATTGACATAAGAATCATCAAAATCGGTCCACGCGTTTAGTTTCTAGAACGCCACAAAGGAACAAACATACATATACATATAGGCTGTAAAACACAATACCCTCCGGTAGTCGGGTAAAAACGTATTGGCGAATCAATTTAGCCGAAGAACGAGATTATTGTCAAACACTATTTAACATTCCGTTTCGCATAAAGAACGTAAATGTAGTTTTCTCAAAAATGATACGTTAAGTCGCCATTACAATCATTAAAAAGTCACCAGAAACTTAAGAATTACCGGGCAATGATCAAAAGTGTCCGGTAAGTAGAGAGGATTTGAATTCGGAATAAAAAGTGTCCAGTAAGTAAGTATGAAATTCCATAACATATCATGTTATTTGAATTTGGAACTGTCGGTACAGACCTGTGGACAGCCTTCAAAAAGACTACAGAGGTAAGCAAGAAAAGGTCACATCACAAAAAAATATATGAAAGTGAAAACTATTTTTACTCCATTAGGATTTCTGCAAAGAGCACCATTATTTAAAAAAATAGTACATTACTACAGAGGCCGGGAAGTAGGGGGTTGCCGGCCGAGTTCATATAGACGGCCGAGGGAAGCGAGCCCGGATAGTTACGAGGCTGGCAACCCCACTTCACGCCGAGGTTTGTATAGTGCTTTTCTCAAACATATAAATAATTCATTAAAAAATTGAATTCAAAAATTACAATGTCAAATACTAGGAGTGCATAAACATTAAAAGTAACCTAAAGTGCTCAGTCATCCGCGCTGTGTCGGGTGCGAGCGCCCGCCCGCCGCCGCTGCGCCGCCGCGCGGGCCGCACCGTGCTACACCGCCTGCGATCTAAATTGCGCTACGCACCCCTAATAACCCCTGCCCTCCTGGTACCTGCTGCCTTTATGCAAACGCTTTGGTTGGAAGCACGGCTAAGTATATTTAAAAAAAAACAGCTATTTAGGCTGTTCATAAACACAGCCGCCATGTAAACACAAAAAAAAAAATTACTTCCAGGCCTAGGCCTTCAATTTTGTATGAAATTTCTTTACAGTTCTCTCGAGGTGTTCCGCCCGCAACGTGATACTTTGAGGCCTAAAATAACTAACATAACGCCAACATTCCATTGCATGTTTGAGAAAAACAATTTCCCCACAAAAATACCAGGGCATCATAAACCCAAAGCAGTTCTCGTTCAGAGCAGACATCGCGCGATTTCTTTTTATTTACAAGAACGTCACACGCGCCTAGTACATCGCGACCGGTCTAACATATATAGTGAATCGTGTTTTTTTTTTTTTAAACGGCTAAGCGCGAATCGGACTAGCGCTCTGAGGGTTATGTACATGTGGTCATCAATATTTTACAACTTTTTTTTTAATCGTTCTACTTGTTATATTTTTGAGAAAGCACTATACATGCTTCGACCATTAAGAGCCATCCTGGACTCGTATGTATAAAAGTTTTCATTGTTTTCATTTCCATGATACTCGTATGTAAATAGTTATTCATAATTAGTTTTTCAAAATGCGTACCTATTATAATTGTTGTTTTTTGAAAGGAATTTACTAAAGACACGTAATTTTTAAAGTTAGTTGACCGCTCAGGTGGTTGGAACAAGGTTTGCGTGAAATGTAAAATTAAACAATAAGATATGAAAACAAAAATACCGGTACTGAAACGCATGACGCGGTCACGGAACTATGTTATGATGAAATGTCACAAATGTAGACCCACCTTTAGAAAGACTTCTGATTGAATAATCGTTTAAACTGATACACGAGTTTTTTTTAATATACACAGATAATTTCGTTTTACATTGAAAGGTATCAGAAATTCTACTTACACCCATCAGCTACAAATATTTGAGGCGCAGGAAAGGCGTAGACCATCTGAAATACCATTTGGAACTACTAATTTATTCATTCCATGTAACTCTTAGAAAATTTTATTGGTAGAAACAGCCAAAAGTCTAATAAAATTGTCCAGACAATAGAAACTCGCAACGAAGCAGCGATTAATGTTGTCGTACGGTCGCCCTTGTAACTTCGTGCTTTGTCACTTTAACGTCAAGTTCGAACTGCTGCACTCATCTGTCAAAGGCTTTAAGCGACAAGGTACAAAGTGCGCAGCTAGTTATAAGATCCTCTGTACTTTTTCCTAACTTGATGCTTGACATTATGACATGGTTTATTGACCGAATAAATTGTTTACAAATAACTATTGAATAGAAAAACGCCCGATATAATGACGACCCTTTCTTAGTCTGCCCCAATCGATCGGCTTTCGGCTTAGCGGAAAACTTAGTTAAAAACCATCACGATTAAACTAGCTTTCTTTAAAAACCGCGTCCTAATCCGTTTGGGAGCTAGGGTAGAGCAATAATGGACACTTAAATCTTCAAAGATCATAAGGTTATAAATTGATTGTCTCAAAATAAACGAATAACCCTTATCGTCTGTACCATAAGAATAAAATTCCATTATTGGTTCTGGTTCGTTTCTTGTTCCATCACCCTACGATGCCATAGTCAGACATAGATACACAACTAAACCTTATAACACCCCTATTTTTCGTCGGGTGTTATAAAAGTACTTATAAGCAAATCAATAAAGAATGTATACAATTAGTTTAAATAGCGATAATATATATTTAATTCGTCTGAGCAATACGCATAAGAGACTTGCGTTCATTGATAAATTCAATTTTGTAATCGATACTAATTTAAAAAAGGCATTTTCAACCCAACTTTGATTAAAATGCTGTGAGCATTTACCTATCATTAGACACCTCATTCGTTTTTAAACCAATCGCGTCACTGGGAGATGACGTGATACGAAAAGTCACGTGGTCTACCGGTGACGCGATTGGTTTAAAAACGAATCGAATAGAAACGTTAGTTAGCGTAGTGCATCTTTGCAGGGCCCTCTGAGGCCCTAGACAAGACGCATAACGCTAACGTCAACAATTTTTGTAAACTGTCAAAACCTTTATCATTGACTTAAGCTGGCGATCTATCGATTGATTCCTTTTTCGTCATATCCTTGTTTCGGGACATTCTTGTTTGAACACAATCAATCTATCGCGTCTGCCGCTTGAGTCAACTTGATACAGTACCCATACCATGAGTTACAATTAACGTATTTGCTAGCGAGTCGAAGCTCTGTCACTCGCAGACCTCGCAGTGTTGTTATAGAGTGCGAGGGACAGAGCATTCGACTCGCTAGCGAGTACGGTAAGTGTAACTCATGGTAAGATAAAAAAAAAAGATAAAAGATGTTTATTCAGTAAGTAGGCCGCACGGGCACTTTTACACGTCAAAAATCTACCAGCGCTTCGCAAGAGACCACTGCTGAGAAGATAACGCCGCAAGAAACTCAACAGTCAGTCGTTTTTTAAAAATTACTTATACAATTATAGAACTTAACCTAGCATTATATAAAACAATGAATTTAACATTAAAATATATATATCATGCGTAGTTGAGCAGGAAAATGTGTCAAAACTCAGTATGTTCAGATGAACTCATAAATAGCAATAATAATAATAATTATATATATATATATATATATATATATATATAGTTTTGATACATTCTCCTACAGAAACCGTGTCCCCTAGACAATAATTATACCTACGTTTACATATTTTTCTGACTAAGCTATTACTAAGTTATTTAGGTGTTTAATTTAGGCCAAGCATTTTTATCTGTTAGATAGTCCTCGACCCTATAATAAGCTTTCGACATGAACGACTTTTTCAAGTAATTTTTAAGTGCTGGAAATGATAACTTTAAAACTTCGTCAGGTAATTTATTATAGAAATGAATGCATTGACCATCAAATGATTTATATACCTTACGGACACGAAATTTTTTAATAGCAATTTTATTTTTATTTCTTGTATTCAAATGATGTATATCACAATCCTTAACAAAAGAGTCTTGATTTTTAATGACATAAATAATATTCTCATAAATAAATTGTGACGCTACTGTCAAAATACTAATTTCTTTAAATAGTAATCTTAAAGAATCACGGGAGTTTAGGTTATATATGGAACGAATGGCTCTTTTTTGTAACACGAATATCGTCTGTATGTCAGCAGCTTTTCCCCAAACCAGAATACCGTACGACATAACACTATGAAAATAACTATAATAAACTAAGCGAGCTGTCTCAACATTGGTAAGTTGCCTGATTTTCCTAACAGCATAAGCTGCCGAACTTAATTTACCTGCTAGTACTGCTATATGGGGACTCCATTGCAAGTTTTTGTCTATAGTTATCCCTAAGAAAAGCGCCTTGTCCACCATCTCCAAACACTCATCATTTAGAAATATACTAGATTCTACCAGTCTAACATTAGGCAAAACGAACCTAACACATTTAGTTTTCTTAGCGTTAAGTAGCAAATTGTTAATAGTAAACCAATTAAGTACTTTAACCAGCGTGGCGTTTATCCTTCCGTAATCGACGGATTTTCGGTCCACCTTGAAAATTAATGAAGTATCATCAGCAAATAGCACAATATCACAAAGGTTATCTACCGTGGGTGGTAAGTCATTTATATAGACCAGAAATAAGAAAGGACCTAATATAGAGCCCTGAGGCACACCTAATTTAACAGTTGCTCCAATGGACTGTGTTTGGTTTACAACAACCGTTTGTGTTCTATCACTAAGATATGAAGACATAAGATTTAGAGAATTATTTGACAGACCATAATGTTCTAATTTTAATGTAAGAGTCGCATGATCTACGCAAACTAAAGCCTTGGAAAGGTCACAAAAAATTCCTAAGGGTACTGTTATCGAAAATCACTAACGATATCATTATGCTCCCCCTAGGGGGATATCACCTAATAGTAGGATCATCATTGGCGACATACCTGTTGGGCTGTGTTGTATTGCGCTGCAATCGGTAAAATAACTGATTTTTACGTTTTTAAAGGATAAGTCGATGGGGTAGTATCTAGTAGAATGACTAGGTCGCAAAATTACCGTCTCGCAAAATTACCACATCGCTGTTGTATAGCCTACTCCAAACGACCACTTTGCTTGCGTTACTAAGTTAGGTTCGTTAGGTAACTTCATGTCTTAGTAAAGTTGCCTTTGGTAAGACATAAAATGAAAATAGCAATGTGGGCATAACCATTTTGCGACAGAGTCATTTTACTACTAACCCGGATAGTGTATGTGTAAACATGGCCTAAGATAATAGGTACCACAACCACGAGTAACACTACTTTGCATGAATTTCACGCATCAATAATTTAGATTACAAGCAAATAGAGTAATTATTTAACCCAAGTACTTTAACTATGTGAGTTATCACTTTTTAACGCCGTTTATATTAAGGCTTGCGGTCGTGTCAGGGTTTCGTGCAGACGGGTCGGGTATCCGTTCCCGTGGTACATGTACCCGTGTAGTTAGTACCCGGGTACCCGTGTTTATGGCTGGATACGGATCAACGGATATTAATTACCTGCAGGTATTACCCATCCTTGACGAGAAGCGCTCAGTTGGGCTGTTGATTATAAGAGTTATGAATAAAGGATGTATAGGTCGTTACGAATATATTGTAGATTTGCAATAGTGGCCTTTATTAATAACAGCCCGTGCCTGCCTCAAACCGTCGCGGACGGGTAATCAAGGCATATGGCTAGCCGTGTCCAGGGTGGTGATTCTCTCAACAAGCAAAGGTGATCGTTCGCTCGAGTGAAGGTCCAAGCGGCGAGTTTAAGTAGTTCCGACAGAGCGAACAAAACACATTTTAGTGCGTGTATTCAATTTGGCAGCATGACTTCACCAACGTATAAGGCTCCCTAATTGACAATGCACGCGCTAAAATGTGTTTTGTTCGGTCAGACGGGACTACTTAAACTCGCCGCTTTTATTCGCTCGTCCGTTCGACCGGCCGCCGTTTTTTGAGAGAATAACACACCAGACTATTACACGGATCCGTGTAATTCAGACGCTTAATCACGCTGGTGCTAAGAACATGGATATCCATGTGGGCGTGTAGCACGTGTATCGGGAGACTTAATTAAAATCATAAAAAACTTTTTTAATTTAATTTATTTTTATTTTTTCAAAGGCACATATACATAACTAATTTTAAAGTTACTCGGCAAACTGCTTACGCAGTTTGTTGGCGAGACAGCGCTCATTCTTTAATTTTATACTATGCACCTAAATGAGTCCAGTAGGTACCCTACACCAGAGAATAGGATAGAATAGAATATTGTTGTAACATTAAAAACGTAACATTATATTGGTCAAAAGGAGTAATAGAAATCAGGTTTTGTCCTTTGGGTATACGGAATTGTAAAAAGGTTAATAATCAAGATAATAATATGAGACAAGTGATCACTTTGACAGTTTATTTATAAATATTACTATTTATTGTACCGGTCAAAAGCAATCAGCGTGAAATACTAACATTTCCCAGTTTTCATCTCCGCTAGATCCTTGTCACATTAACATATTTATTGTCCCCGTCTGTGCAGGTGCACTCAATGCTCTTTTAAAAAAGAAAACAGGTATGGAGAGCGAAGGAAACTGTGCAGTCCATATCCATATCCATTACCCATACTAGTATCACGAATGCGAAACTCTCTGTGTCTGTCTGTTACGCTTTCACGGTTAAACTACTAAACCCAAGTCGATGACATTTGGTATAAAGATAGTATTAGACCCGAGGAAGGACATAAGGATATTCTACGCAGTCGCAGGCAACTCCTAGTAACCAAATAATTTCCCAATGTATACCAACATATTAGTATAGACACGGGAAGCTTCCTATTTTGTTACCTTAATTATTTTGTAATGGCAACAAGGTTAAAGTAATTTCGTGCTCCATACCTACCAGCCAACTGTTTCGGATCCGGAAGGGTAAGTTAAGTTAGTATTCTAGAATATAAATAATCTAGAATATTAAGGAGCATTGTACCTACCGATTTTCATAAAATTATACGGTCAAAAGGATATTTACATACATACATAATCTCACGCCTTCGTTCCCGAGTGGGGTAGGCAGAGCTACAGAATTACAAACATCTCTAAAAACTTGTTGATAATTCTATAACCACAATTTGCACAATTAGGCTAAGATGTTTACCAGCGTATTAGTGACAGGTTGCAAGCCCATCGCCTAACAGTACTACAAGCCTTTATTCCCTTAGTCGTCTCTTACGACATCCACGGGAAGACATGGAGTGGCACTATTCTAACTCGGCAACCACACGATATTTAATTCCTCAGAAAATGTAAAAAGAGCGATCGGGGGTACACGTCACTGGATTCCTGCACCATTACAGAGGTGGACGGTAAGTGGGAGATAAACGATACCCGGACTGGTCACTTTATACGTTACGTCCTATCTCGCATGAAAAATGACAACAATTACGGTACAAAAGGGCACGATATAATTTCATACGAAGCTCCGGCTCGGATGCCACTTGAAGCCTCCTAATATCACGACACCAACGTTACTTGAGCTTCCTTATACGTTACATCGTAAGGAAATAAAAAGGAATCTGTATAAAGACACGTGAGTAGGGAGTTCGTGTTTCACTGGTCGGGGTTAGGACGATGAATCGGCCCACGTGCGACAAATGTTCGTCGATAAATGAAATGGTGATAAAGTATAAAAATATGAGTGTTTTTTTTTTGGTCACGGCCTTGTTATGGGTAATATCTGATTCGATATACATAAGATATGGTTTTAAGCAATATGTTCTAATTACTTTTAGGCCCTGTTGATTGATGAGTAGTTAAACTAACTAATTGTTAAAATTCGAAAAAGGAATGGAAAATTTGACACATTTCCTTGAGATTTTAACCATTAGTAACGTTTTTTGACCATTAGTTGGTGTAACTACCGATCAAACAACAGGCCATTAATGGTTAATTGCTTACGCCGTAACATAATAACGAGTTTATTGTTTTTCTAATATCATATTCATTTCATGATTATGATGAACTTGCTATTGGTGCATTTTACTTTTACTTAGTGTACTTTTTTTTTTTTAAATTTTTGCATTTTCACACGTAATAGTGATTTCAATAATTCTTTAACCCTTTTCCAGGCCTTGCTAAAGTAAAGATAATAGCAAGAAATGGAATAGAGCCATGAATTCGTAACTTCCTGAAGAATACTGATTCATCAAGTCATATTTCAGGAACGTTCAATTAAATTTTCATCACACTTGCTCGTAAATAGTGTCCTAACATGCTAGAAAAATCGACCGTAAATCCAAAATAATACCCGCGGGCCTTTTTTTCCCATTACGCCCTATAGTGAGAATAGCTTTTTTTTTAAATATAATACGTGGACTCAAACTATCATAATACATCAGGACCCCAATTCTTGTGCCATTCGATATGAAGTTTCATACATAATCTCACGGCTTCGTTCCCAGAGTGGGGTAGGCAGAGCTACAGAATTACAAACATCTCTAAAAACTTGTTGATAATTCTATAAACACAATTTGCACAATTAGGCTAAGATGTTTACCAGCGTATTAGTGACAGGTTGCAAGCCCATCGCCTAACAGTACTACAAGCCTTTATTCCCTTAGCCGTCTCTTACGACATCCACGGGAAGACATGGAGTGGCACTATTCTAACTCGGCAACCACACGAGGCACTCGGCAACCACACGAGTTTGACATTATCTGTGGTAAGTCATAGACAATGATGTAGTCTACCGCTAATTTATAAATACTGATTATAAACTGTGTGATTCCAAAATAATAATTAAAAGGGTGTCTTTGTGCTCATATTAAAATTTATATATCAATAAAATACATGTCGTCATCCGAAGAAAGGGATAATGCGACTCCAACGGACATCGCCAACGCGGCTAAAATTATTAGTGAGAATCGTAAGTTAAAAATATGATCTTTTGTCTGATTTTATTTAATTTCCTCGCAAATGTGATGAAAAACATTGTATGTTACACGGGTGGTAAAGGAAATACAAAGCCTCAGCCTTCGGGCCTTTCTAACAGATTCTCGTTTGTATTTCTGTCTTTACCACCCTTAATACACAATGTACTATTGTGTCATGAAATGTAGGTAGTTATGTTCAATTTTGAGCGACATGAATGTGGTCGATGAAATGAACTATGCCTGGAAAGGGGTTAATTTAGTAGGTGTTGGGCTATACCTATCTAGTGTTACCTAATTAGTAAAATAAGGAAACTTAAGGTTTAATCTTAATTTGATTTATCTTGTATTACCCTAATTGTATAAGACCGCTTGTTTCTTAATATATCTATATATATAAAAGGCAAACCTGACTCATTGACTTATATATCAACGCAAAGCCGAAACTACTGTGCTTGGAAACTTGCAATTTGGTACAGGGGTTCCTTTCATGATGTAAGTGAGCACTAAGAAATGATTTTCCGAAAATCGACCCCCAACGGGAAGAAATAGGGGGAGTAGCGGGAAATTGATTCTACGCGTACGAAGTCGAGGTAGTCCTCTAGTAAACAATAAATAAATATCAATTAGTTAAGAGGCCACCTATGCTGCCACGCCCCCACAAGAATGAAAAGGGATAGCTTTATGAGCTTCCGCGCGAAGAATGTGAGATGGAGATAGTTCGCGCGCGTCTTGATGGCAGCAAAAAATTCAATTAATTGCTGTTTTCTTTAGGATTAAGAAGTTAAATATATGTACTCAACTATTGCATCGAAAATCATCTTTAAAGATTATAGGGTTTCGAAGATTCAACCAAAAACATGCAAAAAGGGTGTCATGTTTGAAAAATAAAACTATCGAGGATGTTATTTCTCATCATGTTTTCACGTTTGCCAGTCTCAAGCAAATATGATCGAGTTTAATATATCCAAAGAACAGATACAAAGGCGTTATGGTTATTGAGATCCAGATCTCGGAACACTCCAGACTTTAGCATAGGTGAACTCTTAACCTAAAATAATTTTAGACTGCAATTCTTACACTGCAAATATGTTGCTAAACCTCAGGTCTAAAATTGAATGCCTTTATTGTAGTCATTTACCGGTTGTTTGTGGTAGCGATCCGGATGAATCCTACACAAGTTTAAAGGTGTTCGCATTGTTGTGTTCCGGTGTAGGGATAACCCGTGAAATAACTAGCATAGAAAAATGTTAAAAGAAAAAGGTTTATATTTTATTGCACCTACCTACTTTGTGATTTCTGTTTCTCCTTAAGCCATGAAATACACAGAAGGGGCGCGGCGCAGACGCAGCGCAGTCGGGGAATAGGCGAGGCGTAGGTACGGCGCAGCCAAGGACGCGTTATGGTCTAAGATCCGAATAGGTGAAGATTTGGACCGGGCTGTTTATTCGATGAAAAGTATTTTATATCAAATTGAATACGCTAAATATGTGGCGAATAGGTAGGCTAAAAAAATTTAGTCCAGTACTTATATCATTAAAAAAATAATTAAAAATGAACTTTTTTTTTAAATTGCAAATGTTTGTTTAATAGACAAATTACATACTAATCGAAAGTATAAAGTCTATAGAATAATGCAAACGTTAGGTTTGGTGCAAATTACTAGTACCGACTTACCTGTTTATACCTGCCTACCCAATAGTTTGACGGGAAAAAAATAGTCAAACTAACGTTTGCATATTCTATAGACTTCATACTTTCTATTGGTATGCAATTTGTCCATTAAACAATATAATATATATTATTTTAAAACAAAGTCAATTTTTAAATTTTTAATTAATTTTATACTGGACTGAATTTTTTCAGCTTACCTATTCGCCACATATTATTTAGCGTATTAAATTTGATATAAAATACTTTTCATCGAATAAACAGCCCGGTCCAAATCTTCTCCTATTCGGATCTCCAACTATTAAGGCATGGAAAAGTCGCAGGCGCGATGCTAAATTATACAGAAGAGGCGAACGAGGGAGAGGGTGCACGAGGGCGGGGCGAGGACGCGGCGAGGACGGGGCAAAGGCATGCCTTTTCTGCGCCTACAGGAGGCGCGCCGCGCCTTTTGTGTGTATTTCACAATTTGACGCTTTCGTACATTTTATGTGAAAAAGGATTGGGGCGCGGCACATGTCTGCGCCTTACCTGCGCCTTACCAGCGACTAAGGTAGCCTGGTAGAGAATGCTTGTAGCATTAAGTTCGCATTTTGTACACTATTTTAATTTTGTGCAATAAACAACTTAAATAAATAAATAGAGGCATTCCATCGTAGTCCTCAGTGTTGGCAACGCATTTGCGGCCTTAGGATTGCAGTCTTAACATTATAGTCTTGAAAATGAAAATGTCACAGATCCCATTTACCATCAGGTGGCCGGTATGCTCCTTCGCCTCCCTGTCATGTAAAAAGGAATGTTTTACTACAGTAATACAAATAATTACGTCTGATTAAACAAAATTAGTTTAAATCCAACAGAAATTTATTCCGTCAGCGTTATCGATATGCAAATTTATGGGAAAATGGCCCGAAATGAATTATTATTCGACAGATTATCGTGCCTGATAGCAATGCGCCCTTGGCTGTATTTTACATGTAAGTACGGCAGTAACGGTGTTACGATACGATTTGAAAATAATTATGTTGGGTTCGACCGAAATTTATAGAAACTCGTAGAAAGGGTATGCGTAGGGGAACTTTACTTGGTGTGAAAATCCTTAATCATTATCTTTACATCTATATCTACACTATAATAATAATATATTCCTGTATATTGTATAAATAAGTGTAAGATCAAGCCTATATCCCTCAGCAGAGCATCAAACAGTGTATGTAAATAGGTACATACATACATATGTACATTAAATCACGCCTGTTTCACAGATGGGTAGGCAGAGACCACTTCTTTCTTTTCACTTTCAAGAGTGTATGTGATGATGAGAAATCTATTACTTAGGAATCTAAACATTTAATTAAACTTAACCGAAACCATGCATCTCTTCTCTAATCTCTTCTCTAAATAGTATAAATTAAATTCGCTTCGCGCCTGCCTGCCTGTTCCTCCGCTACCTCCTTCTAAACCACGCAACGGATTATGATATGGTTTTCACTGTCATTTAGAAAAAATATTCTAGATATTTTATATGTACATACCATTCTAATAAAGATTTAATATAGTTGAAAAAACTCAATGTTTTCCTACCAAGTCGTCATCGTCGTTTTTCGGGCCCTTACATAGCTTTTGGTGGCTAAAATTGTAGTTCTTTAAAAAACCTAGAGAAAAGTCCGCGATAGCATATGTCTATCTCCTAAGATTGACGCACAGTAACCATTTTTATGTTTATAATTTTATTTAAAAATCTTAGGTTATTAGCGAAACTATTCTGTCCGATTGAGAAGGTATTTAACCTTACCCACATAAATACGTTGGTTAACTTGGGCATTTAATGTAGACTAATATGGTCCCGTAAAATATATTATTTAAATAAATACTTTAGAAGATATGGCAGATTCAATATTACGCGCAACATAGATTAGAACAAATATGAGAGTTTCGTTGTCTACGTATGAAAACCGGCTCTTTGTTGTTGCTCTGCTCAAAATAGGAAATGGACAGATGCCCCAAGATAATAGGAGCATGAATCTTCAAAATGAAAACCTCTGTGTTGTAGTAAAATAATTAGTCGACAATGTTTATTCCGAAATTAATAATATTAATTCTAAGATTTTACCTGGGTTAAAGAGAGAGCTATTTTATCACAAACTAATGGTCAAGTAGGTATAGAAAATGGCTTAATTCTATCGTCGTCGTAAGATCAATGCGTCGACACAAACATACTACTCTGTAGACACTGTGCTCGACCTGGAAGAGGCTGTCTATTTCCCAACGGAATTTCTTAATTCCTTGCAACTTTCTGGATCGCCCCACATAAATTTGTTTTTAAAGAAGGGTGTCCTATTAGTTTACTACGGAACCTTAATCCACCCAAATAACATCTTTATAAACGTTCATAATAGAGTGCACAATACTGACCGGATGAATGACAATTTACAAGTCACGACAAGGTCAAACATTAAAAGTTGCGGGATTCTCAATTTCTGTGGGAAAAACTCAATTTCGCAAAAAGTGTCTGATAGGACGTTTTTCTAAAATCGTCATAAAATAAAACCTCTATGGCTTTATTTTACCCATCTATCTATTCTTTGAAAAGTATATTACTCCAGATGAACTTGGATTATTTTAACTTATATTAACCGAAGCGAAGCGAGGGCGGGTCGCTAGTACCTATATAAAAGAAGAAACTGACTGACGTATTAACGCGAGATTCTAAATTTGGCACGTAGGTTCGTTATGAGGTCTAAAGGTGCACTAAGAAAGGATTTTCCGAAAGTCGACCTCCAAAGGGAAGAAATAGGGAGAGTAGCGGGAATCTAGTTCTACGCGTACGAAGTCGCGGTCGTCCTCTAGTAAATATTATACGCCATCGATCGATTCTACTCGCTAAACTGAATTACTTTTGTTCTGCAACATTAAAAAATAAGAGTTTAGATAACTAATTGATGTTAAAGTCTAACTGTAAAATCAGTGTATTAAATCATGGCCATATACTTAATCACTATCTCATGGCACGGGGGCGACATTTCGGTACGAGGGCAAAAGGAAAATGGAGAATTGGATCGCATACATTGAAAATGACATTAAACTAGCATGAAAAAAATAAATTAAGTTGACATATTTTTAACAACTAAGGGCTGATTTTTCAATGTCCAGATAACACGATCTGTCAGGTAAATTGTACTCGTAGCTGTGTCCTTTTCTTTGTCATAAGAAAGATAAGGACAGAGCTACAATTTACCTGACAGATCGTGTTATCTGGACATTGAAAAATCAGCCCTTACAGAACTAAAGAAGTTCAGTTTCAGGAGTAGAAACGATCCATACGTTTAAAGCCACAAGGTCAGAGGCACCCTGTTTAATAGAAGAAACTGACTGGTCGATCGATCAACGCACAGCCAAAACCGCTACACTAAGGGCCTTGAAATTTCAAGGGAATATTCGTTGGATATCCTAGGGGAAGAAGGAATTTTTGTAAATTCAACCACTAAGGGGATGGTTAAAAATTGAGATGTCAGTTGATCACCAAAGAACATCACTGATATCGTTCATATGCGCAATAATGATAATACAAATTATAAAAGAATTGTTATTACCTTGGCAACGCTCATTATAGAACTGTTTTTACGCATCTGTTACGAAATAGGTGGTATTCTGTTACCGTTTACGATATCAATATCAGTACGCGAGTAGAAAAACTATATTTTTACCTCGATCGATTAAGCCGTTGAACTTTTGACAAAACAACCAAACAAACAATCACATTTTCCCATTAATAGAGGTAACATTTCGACTACCTCTCGTTACCCATTATCCTTCCAAGCAGCAGTATTGTTTTAAACTTTTGCAATGTTCACACGTACACGAGCACGGCCAGACTGAACAAGGCTGGTGCTTATTTATGGCGCGTGTGAGTTTTTCGAACTACCTGCACTTGGTCGTTTTTTTTTGTTTAATCAGAATACCCACCGACTGACACACAACACTCCAGTGTCCGCGGATTTGTCCGACGATACAAGAGGACGCTTCCACTTGCTAATCACATGAACACTTAATAATCGGAGTCTGTGTCAGTAGGTGGTTATAAGGATAAATCAAAAAACCAGACCAAGTATGGGTAGTTTGAAAAACTTGCACGCCACGTTAAGAGGATTGTGAAGCGCCGCTAAAATCGCGTAGCTGTCAAAAAAAATCCATACAAAACTAGCTCTGGGCGAAAACGTTTCTCACCCCCTAAATCAAGTCCGATTTTCACTATTTTTGAATATGTTGTAGTTATTATAAAGACCTAGGTCTATACGTTTCTGTTTTTTGTTTTTTAAATTTGTTTCGTTCTAAGAAATATTTTCTTGGAAAAGAAAAATTACAGACATAGTTTTTCATGATATCTACAACATATTCAAAAATCGTAAAAATCGGACGAGGTTTAAGGGGAGAGAAACGTTTTCGCATTTTGTATGGAGATTTTTAGCTTCACAATCCTGTTAATAAGCATGCACCAGCCCACTTCAGTCTGCTCGTGACCACGGCCTTTGCAACACGATCGAAACACGATTAAGTCCTGATTTCGATTTTTGACAGCAGTATTTGGTCCTGTTGAGTTCCGGTGAGAGGGAAGGAGAGCCGGGAAAATGATGTTAGGTTAAAGTAATAAAGCCCTTTTTATATCTTTAAAGCCCCTACATATCTAAATAAACGTTCCAGACAAGCTTAACCTACCTTAATATTATAGGTATATGTTTGTTTTTAGAAAGTACCTGAAGGAAGTTTGTTCTTGAAAGGCCCGGGCTCTTTTGTGGTTGTTAAATTTGATAATGCTTCAGATCTTAATTTTAAGCGTACTTTGGTTTCACGGGCTGTTACAGGTCGATTCACAAAAGCTGGCACGAATGGATTGAACGAGGGAACGAAAGTATACAAGTGTGTAAAATAATAACAGGTTTTTGGTTTGAAATTCGAACATCGGTTCAAAGGACGGCACTTACACAGTGATAGGTGACATTACTTTTGTTCATTCCATTCGTGCCAGCTTTAGTGAATCTACCTATAGCCAATGATATTTTATATTAAGATACGTTATGCGCATATTAAACGCATTCAAAACCCGTGACCAATTACTGACAAACACGGCAATCCATAGCGAACGCTATTGTTAGAAAGAGATAAATAGATAAAAAGTAAGGCAATTAGCCTTCCTTTTTGCGGAACGTTTTTGCGCGCAGATGACGTATCTTTATATAAAATATCATTGCCTATAGCCGCTTTCCAGATCAATGGGTGAAGAGATTATTAACTTAATACAGATATTAACAGGTAAATCTGTTTTTTTAGAGCTGTCAAAGAAGTACAAAATATCTTGTACTGAGTTTGATGACTGTCAAATCGGTATTTTAAAAACAGCGCGAGTATAATGTACTTACTCCCAGCGTTTTAATAGCCTTCGGCTGGCTATCGCTATCACACTTGCACTTGCAGCGGACAGTATATTTATGTCACTCGTGTAGTCGTGTTTCATAGATAAGGGATGAAAATTGACGACATAATTACAAAAGATTCCGGTAAACTTCAAGGAGGGAAGATGGCCGATTAAAAAATGTCCGGGCTTTACTTTTGATGTATTTTCTTTAGCGATTATAGTGTCTCTTAGATATGAAATCACCGCGGAACCACGGTGTACCATACTTCTCAATTTCTATTAATGTTCTCTCATAACCGATCAATAAGTAACACTCATCATTTTAAAGACCGTGAAATTGTAAAAAAATATTATTATATGCTCAGTAATTTAATTTCACACTGTAAATCGATAATCATCGGCTGACTAAATATTTTTGAAAAAACCCGCCGAATTGAGCACTTCCACTTTTTTAAGTCCGTTAAAATAGGCCAAGACTCCCACAGGAATAACAGAATTTACAAAATTTGGTCAAGTACGAGTCAGACTCGCGCACTGAGGGTTGCTTACGGTGGTACAACCTTTGAGATACCAATACATACGAACCCTTTTAATCACGTAATAATTATATGTATATCACTTTTAGTAGACAAAGCTTTTGCCATTGAGTGCCTACCTTAGGCAAATTTATCGTGAGAAAATATAACCGGTGAAAGGTGATAGGTAATATCTTTCGAACACCGCGGTTTTTGCAATAAAACAATTCAGATCACAGATATCTACGAAACCTAAGAAAATACACTACACATAAATGCTACACGAAAATACATCATACAATAAAATAATTAAAAGCAACAATTCACTCCATTGTTTGGCACCAGTTGTGGTAAACATTATGACTATGACTTTCCCGCTTTCTATAGTTTCTTATTAATTGAAAAGTGGGACTATATAACAGCATAATTATCATCATTAAAAAGTATAAAATAAAATAGATGTTTTAAAAAACTACAAACCGCCTTCAAAAACGCAAAAACTAACTCCTTTTAAAATGGTACGTATCGAATAGGTCAGTCCAACTACGAGTACCTACAATTTTAAAAGAAGTTTTTTTTTGTGTTTTAAAGGCGGGTCTTGGTTTTTTAAAACATTTATTCTTATAAATGCTTCATGCTTCAATTGTTTCATATACCGTCTAGCTAATACTCTGTGTAGGTACGGTTCAAATAATTAGTATGGCTATTACCCAAGACCTCTGTATCATTACGATATTGCAATATTGAGACAGGGTTCTAAAGGAATAGGAACTGTTAAAATTCAAGCTTCATACATACGCTTCCAAGTGAAAATGTATGTGTATCTGATGGGTTATTGGGAGTCTTAATAATTATTACCTATCCTATCCTAAGTGAATACATCATTAAGTAGTTACAATTATTGTTTAGCAATTCCCGTCATGAAAATAATTTTTTTTTGTTAAGTTTGTAATAATTATATTACACGTTAATTTATTTTAGAATTATATTCTTCAAATAAAAAAACTGTAAAGGTAGACGTTTTACTTTACTAAATGTGCTGTGTCAATCTACTAAATGTTTGATGTTTCTACACACGGTTAAATGCAATTTTGTTCCAGTACTTACCATCGTGAAATTTATTGATAGATTTAAATTGTATAAATATAAGGTTCTCTCGTTCTTTCTTCAGTTACCCTTTTATTAAATCGGTCAAAATGAAACTTCTATATCTTGTGTTCGTCGTCGTCTCTGCCTTCTTGATATCTGTAAGCCAAAAATGTATTGTTGAATTGCAATAACTAATAATCAAAGTCAAACGATTTGTTAAAAAAAATGGTCATTTGCTTTTCGGACCATACTTCATGATGGGTTCTGTTGCCGTCACTACAACACCGGGGTTTTTTGATACTTTTCCTGTTACTTTTTTATTTTGCGAAAATAACTTTACCTTATTAAAACGCTGAATACAAAACCCTGAGGGCCCTGCAAAGATGCACTACGCTAACTAACGTTTCTATTCCAATCGCGTATCTATCCAATCGTTTTTTAAACCAATCGCGTCACTGGAAGATGACGTGATACGAAAAGTCACGTGGTCTACCAGTGACGCGATTGGTTTAAAAACGAATCGAATAGAAACGTTAGTTAGCGTAGTGCATCTTTGCAGGGCCCTCTGATAGGGCGAAGCTCGTCTTCTTAAAGACAGTTGTTTTTGTTGACCGATTTTTAAAGACATTCAACTTTAATTCATTATTCGTTTTTGAAAATAATAGTAATTTCGCTTTTGTTATGGGAGGTAGGCATTATATATTATATAAGATTTTTGGAATCAAGCGCATTTTATAAAACGGGTTACTCTTACTGGTTATTAGCTAGGTACACCAATAGTGGCTTTTGGATCCGTTTATTACCTTTAATACGTATTTTTAAAGGGATAAGTTCGCCTTTGTACTTGTTTTTGTTTTGTATTGGCTGTGTTTTGTATTCCTTTTTTTTATTGTACAGTCACCGCACCGGTTGGACTAAAAACATCATAATTATAATAGGAGTTCCACAAGGAGTGTACGTAGGGCCTTTGTTTTTAATTTATCTCAGTATTTTGAATTTCTTAGTTTTACTTTGTTTGTCGCGACATTAATAATAAAGCTTAGATTAATTTTATAGCTTTTATCGTACATGTTTTTTTTTTTGGTTTTTGTAAGAAGCAAGTCGAGACTGAAATAACTCAATTTAGACTTCAAAAATGTCAAGATCTAATGTTATAATTATTGGTTTGACATTACTGATTTTTTTAGTAACGACTAGCTTTTATTTTCTTTTAGTGTCTTTCAAAAGAAATATCTTTAATAGTTAAACAGCTTGAACGAATATGATTTCTTATTTTTTCAGCACTCGGAATCAAAACCGGTAAAACACCTATATTATCTTATTTTGTCATTTCTAAATGCGTTCATCAAACAGGGCCACTTGCAGCAAACAGATAAGTTTATATCTACGTATAGTTTTATCATCCTAATCATCATCAAAATCATCATCATCATCAAAATCATTATCATCATTTCAGCAGAAAAACATCCACTGTTGTACATAGTTCTTCCCGGTTACAGTATTGTTGAGTCAAAATGTACAGAACAGTCAGTCTTTAATTTAGATTTAACGCAATAACTAAATTTATCTTTTTTCATGCAAGTAACCCAAAATAAAACGAATTTGATGACGCGTTTGCCTGTTTGGTTGCGACTTTACCAATGACGCTATCGGTCCCAGGTTCGATCACAGAAATATTTGTTTGTGATTAGCGCGAATATTTATTCCTGAGTATTATTTATTACGTTGTTTTCCATATATTTAAGTATATATTTCTCTATATAAGTAAGTTAACATTGCGTATAGTTTAATCTTAGAGCGCAGTTTGAGAAATACGAGCATAGAGCTTAGTTTGCGAATAGGTTATTTTGTGTGAAATTTTCTCGTGATATTTATTTTTATATTTTAAGTAGTAGTAACAGATGAACAGGGAAATGGATCGCCTTTGTTCATGTAGCCGCCTTATTATTGTATTTGTATGGAGATAAATTAAATGTAAAAAAAGAATTTACTGAACCTAGTTGCTCCTAAAAATACAGCGTGTGTATTCCATACGATCCTATATTTTAAGGGCAGTTAGATAAGACTCTAATTAACGTAAATTGGTACATTAAGTTAACAAAAAAAAACATTTATTTTTTCATACAAATTAATTCGGCACGCAATGTATTCAAATAACCAAGTCGTCTACGTAAGCACTTTGTGTTCATTGATTTATTGACGACGTTATTGTCAACTCAATATTTGCATTACATTGCTGGCCGGGAAAACTTAAAAAAAATCATTACGCTTAATTATTGAGAGTATTTGTTAAAATTTATTACTGTACCTCTTAATACTGCTTAAATCTATCGTATGTTAAAATCTAGGATCGTATGGAATACACACGCTGTATAAGTTTTGTTTCATATGTAATGCAACTGCATGATAGTATTTTGTTGTTTGTTTGGTTCTTTTCCTTTGTCTCTTTTAGTATTTAAGTACTATTATTCCCGCTAAAAATAATGTGATGGTTGTTTGGGTTACCTTAATTGCATTATTATTATGTTATAAGTTTATGAGTTTTGGTACTTAAATTAGGTCAAAGTTTTAGGGCGCCATTTTTTAACGACATACTATGCGCTTGTTTGGCGATATTTTTATTTGTTTTCAATTGTTGTTTTGTGATATGTTCTTATAACATTACAGATGCAGTATCTTAGTAACCCCGGTTTTATAATAAGGAAACAGGTATGGGTACATATTAAATAAGAATTAATTGGTAATAATAATAAAATGTGGCGTTATCTATGAAAAGGGACCTTATTGTCGATGGCGCTTCCGCCATTATTAAAGATGCTCCGATATAAATACAACGTCGCGTGACGCAGTGCGGCTCAAGCGCCATCGACAATAAAGTCCCTTTTCATAGATGACGCCACAAATAATACTTAAATCAAATACGTATTTATTTGAATCACTCTGGTGCTGCTTTGGCAACGCTTTAAGTATAAAGTTACGCCCACACCAATGCTTAAAAAACGGTGACGGTACGGAATCGCAGTGACGCATAGTATCCGTACCGTTTTTATCGCATGCCCTCCACACCGCTGCTTAAAAAACGGTGACGGTACAGAATCGCAATGACGCGTCGTATCCGTACCATTTATGACGCATGCCCTCCACACCGCTGCTTAAAATACGGTGTCGTTGCGTAAACAAAAGACGGGGTCATTGTAACAACATGGCGCCGTTTTTGACGCACCGTAATATACGCACCGTTAAGCAGCGGTGTGGGGAGCGTGCGTCAAAAACGGTACGGATACGACGCGTCACTGCGTTTCCGTACTGTCGCCGTATTTTAAGCAGCGGTGTGTGGAGCATGCGTCAAAAACGGTACTGATACGACGCGTCACTGCGATTCCGTACCGTCACCGTATTTTAAGCAGCGGTGTGGTCGCAGCTTTACTTGACATGCTAATTCTAAGAATAGTTTTTTTTTAAATTTGTTCAGTGTCCATTCTGCCAGGTAAAACCATGTTGCTTTTACTATCAAGTAAATAAGAGCTATCGTAATGTTGACAATACGAAGACATGTCAAAGTGATATGGTTTTACCCCGTGGGTATAGTTGTTGTTATGGGACACTACATACAAAAGTCGTATCCTTTATGAGACTGCCATACAACGCTAAGGATAAACATAAATTAGGTTATTGCTTTATCAACTTGCTTCTCAATTCGTTAGTAAATTAGTAACTGCCGAGCTTAAGTTCAGAGAATGCAGGGCCCGTCCCTATAGCTGCCATCATTTTATCCTTTAAGCTAGACCTAAGTAGCAGTATTGTCATTGTTGTGTTAGCTTGCTAATTATAACTTTTTCAACGAATTGAAGAGCCAGTTGTATAAATAAGAGATCAAGCGTGAGTCGAACTCGTGCACCGAGTGTACAGCGGCACAGTAGGTGGTGAAGCGTGTAAATAGCTCCAGCCCAGGAGGAGGTAATTTTTGTAAAAAATACGTTTTTTAATAGGTAATGAAACTACGCGAACGCTAGAGTTGCGCCCGCTCGGTCTTTAAAGGGAGCGCTCCGATCTCGGTCAATCGGTGAAAGGAACTTGTTCGTTCTTTTAGTTCCTTTAGGTCCTTTAGCTCCGGAGCAAATTTGGAGATCTGAGCAGGACACGCTTTGAAGTAGGTACTATTGGTCTCGTTCACATCGAGTGCGGTCTTTACTCGTTCGCTCTGTTTCGCTCATACATACAACAATTGCTACTGACCTAAAGGACCGAAGACCGATTAAGATCGTTTACAAAGAACTAGTTCGTTTCGGTCCGTGACGGGAATTCATTCCTCTTAGTTCTTAGTTCCTGACCGACACAAGCCTAGCGAACGCAGCGGGGACGGCATGGTCGTATGGCTGGTGACAAACCCAAGACATAACACAATAAAACAATATTATAACACAGAATACCACTTACCCAGTATGTTTAATGGTTGGTCAACTCGGCTCGAATTCTTACACAGGGTTTTACATCAATAAAATAGTTCCGCAAAAATGAGCACGCGTTCCAAGCCGTTTTTGGTGTGAGTGATCGTCATTCGTCAGGACTGGATTTTCTTCGGGGCGTCAGCGAATGAGGTTGAAGATGGTCAGACAGGTTTACATTCATCTGGGATGGTTTTTTTTGGCATAATCATCATTTGGCATAATCATCATTTGGCGTAATCATTTTTTGGCATAATCATCTTTTAGCATACAGTCTTTTTTTCTGAAACCGTATACTTTTCAGGATTGTTATAAAATAAACCTAACGTAACCTAATGGGTTCTATGCAATGATAATCCTGAAAAGTATACAGTTTCAGTGAAAAAGACTGTATGCTAAAAGATGATTATGCCAAACGATGATTATGCCAAAAAAAGTAATGCCAGATGAAGGGTACCCGGTCAGACAGCATGGCGTCGAAACTCCAACTAATAGCAGTAGAGTTTTAATGTTAAAAAATTGCTTGCCAGCGCCCAACAGGGAACCAAAATTTGTGGTTCTGACGTTTTATGCATCCACTTAATCCCAAAGTGAAACTGTGTTTGTCGTGAATGCGACAGATGGCGTTGTATCATGTTTTTGTGTTAAGGGTTTGAAATTTGCTGCGTAACCAGTGGGTATTATTATATTTAGAGCTTAAAACCGTTAGCGTGAGCCCGACTCACATTTGACCGGTTTTTTTTATTTGTTGATTTTCTCTAGTGTTTGTACTATCTTACCAAATTTGACGCTTGTATGTTTTACCGTTTTTTCGATACAATAGAAATAAAAATACGTTGAAATAAACGTTTTTTGTATAGGGACCCCACTTTATTTTTTACTTTCTTTGAAATACACCGTAATCACTGGAGATGCAACGAATAGTGATTTGGCCGAATACCGAATACCGAATATTCGGCGGCGCTCTCAGCTGAATACCGAATATTCGGCGGGCGATCCAGTGCATGACAAATGAACAGGTTACGACAAGAGTTGGTACGATGCGTGCGGGGAATTTGGCTCATTAGCCGGCGAGTCGTGTCATAACATGCTGTGTTTTATTCTAAGTAGTCGCAATTCGCATTCGCAGATAAAAAAAAATTTAATCATGTCATAATATTAACTTGTCTAATATGGCTTCAGTTACGAATAAAAACTTAAAATCTCTACCATCCTCAATTTATAGACTTAAGATGATGATTTAGTAAGAATACGAGTATATTGTATTTATTTAAGATAAATATAAATACAGACTAATGATAATGATTCATAAATCAATAATTATTTTTTTAATAAAATTGTGTTTTTATTTTATTTTTTCAGATATTCGGTATTCGGCCGAATAGTATGGAGTATTCGGCCGAATACCGAATACTGAAAAAAGTGGCCGAATAGGCCGAATGCCGAATAGTTGCCGAATATTCGTTGCATCTCTAGTAATCACACTTTGTCATACTAATAAAATAATGATCCGTTATCTTATCTCGTACGGTTCAAAACATCCAGCTCTTTAACCCTTTTCCAGGCCTTGCTAAAGTAAGGATACAAACAAGAAATGGAATAGAGCCTCGAATTCCTAACTTCCTGAAGAATACTGATCCATGAAGTCATAATTCAGGAAAGTTCAATTAAAGTAGATCATTTTTTTGAACACTTCGAAACGGTTACGTTTATTGATCATAATAAACACAAAAAAATAACCAAATTATTACAACAAATGAGCGAAAGCTTGTATTAAAATGTAACCGGAATATGCAGCAATGTGTCTCGTGTCATTTGCACTTCCGATCTCTCCCGATGAATGTCGAGAATTGCCGAGTGTCTAAGTTCAATTAATCGTACTGTAAAAAACTATATTTTTCTCAAAAATGTCCGGAAATGTTGACATTACTATCTACATATTGAGACGTGAAGTACATAGTTTATTGACAGTTCTCAAATTTAAAAAAAAAAACATTGCGTCGCTACACAAGCCCGCAATGTTGCATACAAATTCCATTACCATCTAGCTTGTAACTTTTTAAAAAGTGAAAAAGACCATAATAAGATGGGGGCACAAGTCTTATACATCCAAATTTTATTCGAAACATAACTTCTTTATCTGTCTCTGGAATAGCTTATGTTTTTTTTTAAAACAATACTTGCGTTTCTCCTTGTCATAAACAAAAAGGCGGTAAAAAGAGATGGTTTTTTCACATTAAGTTTCTGTTTGTATGCAATTTAAAAAATCAGTTCCAGCGATGAAGATTTTACTCTAACACAATTTTTTTCTTGCGATTTTTGAGAAAAGCACTATATTTGCCTCGGCAGGAACAGCAATTGCGGGCTTCGTATTTTTAAACGGACTCGCAAGCTCCTCCGTTTAAACCAATACTCGGCCCGCAATTGCCTACTTGCATGCCTAGGCAATAATGTACTGTTATTTTCATATTTCACAGCATTCCGGTTAGACAAGGTAAATCTAAAACATCCACCGTAATCTAGAGATTAAGAGAAAAAAAACGAGGTATGTTTCATTAATATACGCTGCAATTTGCGTGGGGCCTGAACAACATACAAAAAAAATTGTCTCCTTTGTGTCATAAAATGTAGGTAGTTAAGTTCAATTTTGAGCGACATGAATGTGGTCGATGTAATGTACTATGCCTGGAAAAGGGTTAAAGTTAGGATAGACGGACGGATGGAAGAACTGGTATAAATAAGCTTGCAATAAGGCTTGAGTTAAGTTTGAACACAAAAAAACGACCCCAGGGGCCTGTTTTATAAAGCTACAAATTACAATTTACAGGTTACAAGTTTCCATTTGACACAACCTCGACCAATGACAACAAGCCATTCGAGCAGTATTGCCAGTTTAGACCTGTAAAATTGTAACTTGTAGCTTTATAAAACGTGTTCCAGAGGCCCGTTTCACAAAGCTACAAGCTACAAATTACATACGGAAGTCTCTTTCTAACTCCTTTTGCTAGAAAGAGAGTTCCGCTTGTAATTTGTAACTTGTAGCTTCGTGAAACGGGCCACAGGACGTGGGTTTTTAATGTTTTAAACATTTTACCTAGATAACAATAAGAATAACGGGAACGGGAATCGACTTGCACTTTGAACCGAACATACTGACCAACAAACAAGCATGACATGTGAATTTCTATAATCTATATGGCAAACCTAACTGACTGACAAATCAACTCACAGCCCAAACCGCTAGGTCTAGAGATTCCAAATTTGGCACGTAGGTTTCTTGTGACGTCTAGGAGTGCACTAAGAAAGGATTTTTCAAAATTCACCCCCGAGGGGTTAAAATAGCGGGTAGCTAATTCTACGCGTACGAAGTCGCGGGCGTCCTTTAGTACTATATATAAAATGTAACTTTATGTAATTATTTTGCAGTCATACTCGCGCAGGTCGTCAACTGCTAATAGGGGATGAAGGAAAGGTAAGGGATGAAGGATTATTATATTTATTATATATAGGATATTATTAGTAAAGGGCCTCTATTCAACACGGTAAAAACCATATCGTTTTTGACCCGTTATGGTATTGTCCATTTTGATAGCTCTTATTTGCTTGACAGTAATGGCGACTGAGTTAAAAACAATACCATAACTGCTGGCCTGTTGCCTAACGCACTCGCAATCGTAATCGACTTCAAAGTAGAACAATTGTTTGCATTTTGTATGCAGACTCGCCATCGGAATGTCGAAATAAAACGATTGCGATTGCGAGTGCTTTAGGCAATAAGCCCTTAGGTCCAATAAGATTTAGATTTTACCGCTTAGAATAGTGGCGCTGTTTGTTTTATCTGACGAAAGCGGGTGGGTCATAATAGTAGTTGTAACTGTGTATTTGAATATCCAAAGTTAATTATATCTAAAGCTTAAAAAATATCCAAGACTCCGAGACAACGTGTACGTGCATCTACATATACAAGTGGGCCATCCGCTTTCGTGAGATAAATCAAATCTACTCGTAGTAGATATAGATAGAATTTCTGGTTATCTTCGGGAAAAAAACAATAAACGTTTTTGTTCAAGTTTTTAATACCTAGTCATAAATTTACTACGTTTTAAAGTTAACTTCCATCAATATCTGCTCGGTTTTGTTTAGTCTTTTTTTTTCTTAATTAATGGCTTTCACTCCTTGTGTTTAACAAGGTGTATTTCGCCAGTATCGAGTTTTAGACAATCACCATGGACTTATTAGAGAAACAAGTCCATGGATATCACACGCGAGGACAATTGTTCGGTTAAACAGATTTACTCTGGTGGACTAAACAGAAGCCTCCTTTTTTTAGTCTTATTTGATTTTTTTACAATATTTTTTAAATACCTCTTCATTTTTCAGAGTACCATCATGATTGCGTTCATCGCTGCTTGATAATAAAATGAATTTAAACAAATATTTATTTTTTGCGTTTCATTCCTTTAACAAATTCAACGTGGACAGATAAAGTTGTCTCATCGTAATTAGCGTTTTCTTCAACATCTGACATTCAGAAATTATTGTGCTACTGTTATAAAAGTCTTGGACCATACTTTCTCTATTTATACTGGCAGGCCTATCGCACAACGCGTTCGCAATCGCAATCGTTTTCATTTTGACAGTCCGAAGGCGAGTCTGCATACAAAATGAAAATAATTTTTTCACTTTGAATTCGATTGCGAGTACGTTAGGTAATAGGTTAGCTGGATTTTTGGACTGACGGACTTAGAATAAAAACCATCGATATAATACTGCCCTACTAAGCTAATAAGAAGTATCCCAAATTTAATAACCAAAGCAGTTTGAATTCTCTTCTGTTAGTAATAAGGTTGATATTGCGACAGGAGTTTTATCTGACATACTGCGTATTGGATTAGCAGGGCAGAATAGCGACCCCTTATTTTAGACCTAAAAAAACCCTAACCAATTTTCATGAAACAACTAAAAACCATAATCTGGGGTCTTAGTTTAAAAGGGTACTAGTCGACTTAACTCGTAATAAAAAAGGGTATATACGTGAACGGAGTATACCTTGTTTCACTTGATCTTTAAAAGACTTATGCCCTTTTTCACTAGGACCTAGCATTAAGGTTAATTTCTATTAAAAAAAACACCGCGTCCTAATCGGTCTATCCGTTAAGGATACCACTTACTTATAACATCCATTTTAAGACGCGCAAAAATGTAACATTATGCTGCTGTAAAAGTTACTAATAATTCCTAACTAAGAATACTTAATTAGTTATTCTTAGCTTGGAATTATGAGTAAATAATGAGTTGGGAACTTTAACGGCTCAGGACTAAAATTAACAACGGTAACTTTTTCATTACGTCATGATAATAAACTATACTGCTATAAGACTAATGGTGGTATCTCAGACAAAACTGCTGTAGCAAGTGCGACTTTATTACTACCGCAATAGGATTGAATCTGGAATTATAAAAAGAAAGAGTAAAAAAAAGTTAAAATAAAAATATAGAAAGAATAAGAAGTGAATGTAAATGTCTGTTAATTGAAATTGCCAAAGATGAAGACAAATTAGTACTTTTTAATAAATAAATAATAAATAAATAGCCTCGTGTGGTTGCCGAGTTAGAATAGTGCCACTCCATGTCTTCCCGTGGATGTCGTAAGAGACGACTAAGGGAATAAAGGCTTGTAGTACTGTTAGGCGATGGGCTTGCAACCTGTCACAAATACGCTGGTAAACATCTTAGCCTATTTGTGCAAATTGTGGTTATAGAATTATCAACAAGTTTTTAGAGATGTTTGTAATTCTGTAGCTCTGCCTACCCCACTCTGGGAACGAAGGCGTGAGATTATGTATGTATGTATGTAAATAAATATCAAGGGACGATCTCACACAAATTGACCTAGTCCCAAACTAAGCTCTAGGCTTGTACTATGGGTAGGTACTAGACAACGATATAAATACTTAAATAGAGAAAAAAATACTTAAATACATAGAAAACATCCAAGACTCGGAAACAAATTCTCGTGCTCATCACACAAATATCTGCCCTTACCGGGATTTGAACCCAGGACCGCTAGCTTCGTAGGCAGGATCACTACCAACTACGCTAGCGCGTCGTCAAACACATAACCTCAAATATTTATCAAGCGTGTTTATATTTAAAATAACGTATATAATTAATAGTTATATACTTAAACTTAATGCCAAAGTAAAGATTCGGTGTATAAATCATTGCAAAGACCTCACTTGATCTTTAAAAGCACGTGATTATCGAGTAATAATAGTAAATTGATTCGGTTTGTTGTGTTTACATCTTTGCCAATTTCAATTCACAGACTATACGTATCATAATTGTTACACATCAAGGCGCAAGTATAGTTCACATTTACTGTTTATACCGCAACTTACATCAAACGAAATGTTTCTGAATTGCTCAAGTACTGACGTAACGTCGTTAATTCTGGCTGGATGTTGACTGGACCCAATGCCATTAACAAGTCCCGGCCCGATGTGTCCCCTAATTGAATTCCTCCCACGGAACCCATTATAGACCCTATTCGTGATTAAGACTTAACGCTACATCTACTGCGCATTTGGGTTCAGTCAACTTGTTTATATGGCAATTGGATTCAAAGCTTTATGTTTGTCATTACAATACAATAGAATACAATAGTTTATTCATAACTCCGTAGTTATAGGTCACATGATGCAAAAATATCAATTATTACGGAAAAGTCAATAAAAATTAAACAATCGTTGAGTACACATGAAAGACAGAAACGTAGAATGCACTACAAAATTTAAAAATAATAATTTCACATACTAACATCTTGTACGTATTTTTTGTAACATCGGTATATTAAAAAAATCATCTGCAGTATAAGGGTCAGCTCTAAGAGTCACTTGCGGAGGCTGCGCCTGAAAAAGCTGCATCTCTGACTTTTTCCGGCAGCTTATTGTTTAACGACGGCCCCAAGATGTAAACTGACCTTGCAAATTTTGTAAGTTTGTACTGTAAAATAAATAATAATGAATAAATATCAGGGGACAATGTCACACCAATTGACCAAGTCCCAAACTAAGCTCTAAGCTAAGCTTAATGCTTAATTAAATAATTTTATTTTTATTTATTTAATGCTTTATAATTGTTACCAATTTACATAATTCTCTCCTCATAGTATTCTTATGTGCTAATCCAGGGTAGTTTTATCTGTGTGCCGAATTTTAGTTAAATTAATAAGATGAGATAAAAAAAACAGTCCTTGTAATGCATGTCAGTTAATACGTTAATATCAGTAAAATATACTAAACACTATGTAACAAAATCTTACCAATCCAGTAACAAAAACATTTGGAAATACCTAGCTGCTTTTCAACCAATGTAAATTGAAAGGAAAATCTCATTTGGCCAAAAACTTTCTCATGTTCTGTATAGGAGTCTCGGATCTGAGATAATTAGGAAGTCTCGGCAAGCTCCCCTATTCTGAGGCTGCAGCCTTCATCTCGAGTGTTTCGGAATCGACTGGGCCAATGAAAACTAGCTTTGGCACGCTGCCAGGTATCTACCACAAATTGTGTCATCTCGAACGGTTTTCACATGAATAGGACTTGGGAAGTCGATGAAATTCAACGGTAACTTTGTGCTATGAGGGTTTTTAAGGTCGGGTAGAAGTTCAAGTCCAATGTCTTTTCTTGATGACTACGATACATTGGATTGGGTTGAGAGATTTAGTTAAGACCGCCTGTTGACTCAATACGTTGTATTTCTTTTGTTTTTTCCTTTCCTTGCTGTAATTGTGTGAGGTGTTCATTCATTAAATAGAAAATGTTTCTGAATTTAAGGATTAATAGTACATTACTACAGAGGCCGGGAAGTAGGGGTTGCCGGCGGGTAGTTACGAGGCTGGTAGGAGTGCATAAACATTAAAAGTAACCTACAGTGCTCAGTAATCCGCGCTGTGTCGGGTGCGCCCCGCGGCGCGCCGCCCCGTGCTACATCGCCTGCGATCTAAGTTGCGCTACGCACCCCTAATAACTTCTGCCCTCCTGTTACCTGGTGCCTTTATGCAAACGCTTTGGTTGGATGCACGGCTTAGTATATTTAAAAAAAAACAGCTATTTAGCCTGTTCATAAACACAGCCGCCAAGTTTACATGAAAATTAAAAAAAACTACTTCCGGGCCTAGGCCTTCAATTTTGTATGAAATTTCTTTATAGTTCTCTCGAGGTGTTCCGCCCGCAACGTGATACTTTGAGGCCTAAAATAACTAACATAACGCCAACATTCCATTGCATGTTTGAGAAAAGACATTTTATCGGTGTCTCTCACACTAAACTAGCTTAAATAATCATCATCATCATCATCATGTCAGCCGAAAGACGTCCACTGCTGGACATAGGCCTCTCCCAAGGCTCTCCACTCAGACCGGTCTTGTGCTTTTCGCATCCACCGCGTTCCCGCGATCTTTACTAGGTCGTCACGTCGTTAAGTGGCAGTGGGCGGGGCACATTGCTCGCAGGACTGATGGCCGATGGGGTCAGAAGGTTCTTGAGTGGCGTCCGCGGACCGGGAGACGAGCTGTAGGTAGGCCTCCAACAAGATGGCTTAAATAATATCTACAACATATTCGAAAATCGTGGAAATCGGACTCGATTTAGGGGGTGAGAAACGTTTACCGCCCCGAGATAAATTTGTATGAAAAAAAAATACAGCTACGCGATTTAAGCCTCGCCTCATAAATCTCATAATGCTCTTTACGTGAACGTAAACGATTGTCGAAAACTGACAAAACGTGTGGAATTGACAATGAAAAAGTTGATTTATACATTTCCGATTTTTTTATATTTCTTTCGTTCCAAGAAATATTTTGTTCTTAATAATATCTGCATCATATTAAAAAATCGTAATAATCGGACTAGGTTTAAGAAGAGAGAAACGTTACCGAAGTTTTTATGGAGATTTTCAGCTTCACAATTCTCTTAAGCATCTTGTTCAAAGCAACCGTTCAGTTGTATTATGAAAAATAGTATTAAAATAGTACCTAAAGCATGTGGTAGTGTCTGGTGGGATCACGAAGTATCTCAGATAAGCGGGGTCTATTGGCAGCGCCAGGGACGCTTACCAGTAGACAAGTTGCCAAAACCAGCAGCAATTGACGATTGGATTATGTGCTAGCTGAGTTCGTACAGCCTTTCCAACTTGTAAAATTTACCGTTTTTCGTTCCGTACTAAAATGGTAAAAAAAGGAACCCTTATGGCAAGATTCGGTATCTTTCTGTCTGTATGTCTCATTAATTTTTCCCTGAAACTATAGAACATTGAGGCATTTCATGTGTTTAAAAAAGGCTCCAGATTTAGCCACGTAAAAGTATTGCTGTCTTGAGATTGCAAAAGTCCGGGTCTCATCTTATCTTATTGCTTGTGGGCCCATTTGCCATTTCATTATAATAACTGCATGATTTTACTGCACTTTAACTTAAAAAATAATAAACATGAAGTTACGTTTATACTACAGCGTAACGCTAGGTTCACACGGCGACTATTCGATTCGATATTTTCCCGAATACGGTTTATCTGTATACGATACGACCGTTCACACGGTGCGAGGTCCATTCGATTTTTTCCCTAATGCGGTCTTTCCGTATACGTGCCCAGTGTCCGAGAACCCGGTTTTTGCGTATGAACGAAACAACGTAAACACAAGCGCCACTGAGATGAGCATCGCATTCGATAAATTCGATATGTCTTGAACCCGAGACTTTCCAGCATCTAGACGCCGTGTGAACGATTTTCAAAGTTGCCATACAAATTTTATTGTCACTACGACGTTCGAACCTTGCCTAAGTGACTCACAAGCGAAAACTCAGAAAACTCCATTGCTAAATTAACCAAATTAATTTCTACAACAGACCAAATAAGTTTAACACTTGTACTAAAATTGTCCGTCAGCTAACCATTCTTAACTTACCCAACGAACCCGAAACAGCAAAAGTTTGCGTTCTCGGGTAATTAAGAGTATAAATTTAATTAATATTCCCGAAACACGGAAACGCTCAAATAGCTGGAGAGCTTGGGACGAATGTGGAGGATGTATGTTATAATATAATAAATAATTTTTAATTTAAAAAAGGAGTTAAAAGGCGGTTTGTAATTATTTCTTGTTATATGTTGTTTTGGTTTCTCAGATTAGCTCTTTGATCCCATAATATTGCATTCGGGTTTACATAGCATGTGGTCCAAACTTCAGAGCATTCCATTACCAGGAACTGGTTCAAAATTTCCTTGCAAATTTCGAAGCGGACATGTTACATACGAGATAAAAGCTTTAAAAAAATACAGATGAATTCAGAACCTCCCCTTTTTTTGAAGTCGGGGCCTTTTAAGGTTTCTGAAAATCACTATTGTATCAGGGTTTTATCTGTTTAATCATTTGTCAGTTCAAATGATGAGTGGGGAATAAAAAAGCCTGACATAAACTGACTGTAGACGATTTTAAAGTATGGCAAGACTGTCCCAAACACACAGCAAAGTTTTTACGGCATGTTTCTAATAAAAAATCTATACAAATTATTATTAATTTCATCATCATCATCATCATTTACTCCGTAATTGTCCACTACTGAACATAGGCACTCTCTGATTTCCAGCTAGAACGATCCAATGTGGCCTGCATCCACAGACTTTCTACCACCTTTACGAGTATTAGGTAATCTGCGATAAAAATAAAGTTCTCGAAGTGCATCTGGAACGAGATTCTAAAGTCTAAGATCCGAATAGGAGACGATTTGCACCGGGCTGTTTATTCGATGAAAAGTATTTTATATCAAATTTAATACGCTAAATATTATGTGGCGAATAGGTAGGTAGGCTGAAAAATTTCAGTCCAGTTCTTATATCATTAAAAAATATATTAAAAATTAACTTTTTTTAAAATTGCAAATGTTTATTTAATAGACAAATTACATACTAATCGAAAGTATGAAGTCTATAGAATATGCAAACTTTAGGTTTGGTGCAAATAGTTTACATATTCTATAGGCTTCATACTTTCGATTGGTATGTAATTTGTCTATCAAACAAGCTATTGCAATTTTTTAAAACAAAGTTAATTTTTACATTTTTAATTAATTATATACTGGACTGAAATTTTTCAGCCTACCTATTCGCCATAGATAACTTAGCATATAAAATTTGGTATAAAATACTTTGTATCGAATAAACAGCCCGGTGCAAATCGTCTCCTATTCGGATCTCCTACTATAATAGGCAGGAAAAACCATATCGTCTTTGACCTGTTATCGTAATGCAACGTGTTGATAGCTCTTATTTACTTGACAATAATGTTATGGCAGCCGAGGTAAAAACAATGACATAACAGGTCAACGACTATACAGTTTTTACCGCCTAGAATAATTGAGGCCCCGATCATATGTAAGTAATACTACCAGTTTAAAATAGCCTGAATTAGGTACTTCCCCCAAAACAGCATCATCAGCTCTTATACCATAAAGCTCCAGCTTAAACCCGGGCAATCATCTGCCAATAAACAACTCATCAGCCAGCAAATACCATCCATTTGATATATCGCTGCAAATGTGAGCGATAATAGCTCCCCGACATGACTACTTACCAATAATAAATTTTTATTTTATTTTATTTATATTCGGAAAACTAACAGCCTTCTTGTAACTAAATAAATTTTACAGTGTATAATAAACTAGGCCATTTACAAGTTTTCACAAATGACGTAACTGACAATATAACGCTCTTGCATTATAGACGTGGACGGGACAGGATATGATTGTGTATTGAGAAGGGTCTCATTATGAGATATGGCGTTGTTTTATTATCAGATGAAATCGTTCTGACTAAATGTTTACCATGTTTCAGTAGTCCTGCTGATGTTGTTTATATGCCCCTTTTATGCATAAAAGCATAATAACTAAACAATGCTTCAAATTTGGTTTGTACTTATCTTTTAATGTGACGTTTGAATTGACAGACAGAGAAAAAGCATACTTTAACTTAAACATGTTTATTCCCTGAGAACTACAGTATGGAGTTCTTTAAGAGGGGAGTAAAAAGGTTTTTTCACTTCTCATGCTCTTAAAATATTACTTTAGTCTCTGCACATCGGGACTAAAGCTCCTTATTAATCTCTAGGGATTAAAATAATTTTGTTTTAATTTACTTTGGAAACCCCTAAACAGCCAATCACAGTGTTTGTGAATGGAGGATTATTGGCTTTATTGCCATTTTCAGTGATTGTGTATGGACCATTTTTAAGTCATGGAAATAACCTCAAAATGACAACTGTGCAAAAATATTTAAAAAAATGATATAATTTCGTGAAACACGAATAATAATTACTAATATGAGTCTATTTAATTATATTAAGGATGAATTCATTTTATTATGCATGGTGCAATTAGTATTAAAATAGTTTTCAAGTTTGAACCTGTTGGCTAAATATGCAAGCATTTAAAGCGGCACTGTACAAAAAAATAACAAAAGAAAAGAAAAAACCGCGGAACGAATTAGTAAGAAACTTTCTTATAATCAATATTGTAGCTTTGTAAATAACGTCGTCAGTGCCGGATTGAGCAAGCACGGGGTCCGTAGCAAATTCTATAAAGAGACCCCGGTTCGCTTTAGGTTACAGGTTGTGTCAGGCTCTTTTCTGCAACTGGGCGACTTTGATTTGCGCCTATTTTGTGTGGGGGTTTGTTTTAGGTTATTCTGCTGGAGAATATCGACTGGATTATTCATCCTATCGTCAACCCTGATGGATATGAGTACACGCATACTGATGTAAGTACCAAAACAGGAGAATAGCGGCCTTTACACGTAAAGATCGGACCGCGGGAAACGCCACACGCCATTCCAATCTTCGCTCCGAACCGTACATTTTTACTACTCGTATTTTCTTTTACAGTTGCATTTACACGTACGGTTCGGCAAAAGATTGGAATGGTGCGTGGCGTTTCCCGCGGTCCTAACTCTACGTGTACAGGCCGCTTTTTTAGAGGTTAGATGTGGGTGCGCGGGGCCACCCAATGCGCGGGGCCCGTAGCATTTGCTACTCTTGCTACGTGGCTAATCCGGCACTGAACGTCGTTTTTTTTCCTCGCATTCAAAGTGAAAAGTAGAGTGTTTAACGCGAGACTAAACAACCATAATGATACTCGAACTATAGCCACTCTCGCTCGCTCGCTCGCTCGCTCGCGTGGCTAAATATCTCTTGTCATTATGGCTTGTTTTAGTCCCTTGTTGAACAATCTACTATTAAAGTGTCGGCAACGCGCATGCAATACCGCCGGTACTGCAGGCGTCCTTAGGCTACGGTAACCGCTTACCACCAGGCGGAATATTACCACCATCGTGGTATAAAAAAAGGATATCTATAGACTCGATTGTACAGTCACGAACTTAAATTTGGGACCCACCTTAGGTCCAAAGTCATTCTGACATTCTACAACAATAAGGTTGAGTCTCCTATAAGTTACAAATGATTTGGCATCTCTAATGACATTGACGACTTCAAGCCTATTTTTTTTGAAATGGGTCACAAATTAAAGATCGGGATAGTACAACAAAAAATGACAACATAATATAATTATACCTATAAACAGGGAATGCTGTCTGTATCTTCGGTACAATGCCACAGGGGCCTTTTTAATGTAATTATATTTATTAAGTCGTACTTATTTAGTTTTTTTTTTGCTCTTTACGACGTTTTTTGGGTTTCGTAGTCATTAAGGAATTGTTTCGCTATAGCGGTACAGCAAAGGTGTAATTTGGCATTTTTACACGACTGCCCAAAAAAAGGAGTGTAATGTTTTCAGGGTGGGGTATGTAGGTATGTATGTATGTATGATTCTTTATTCCACCATAACTTCTACACGCCTGTGCCGATTTCGATGTGTGTGGTATCGTTAGAATCCTTTCATCTCCCCGGGTGACATAAACTGTTAAAATTTAAATGAGAACAATGGCAAAATGTCAATTACTTATGTCAAAAAGAAAAAAAAGTCTTCCAATTATTACAATATAGGTAGGTATCATTTGAAAGGTCTTAATATGGCCATTTCAAATATATAGAATAGAATAGAATAGAAAACATTTATTCACAACAATAACACATAAATATAACACAAAAAATAAGGAAAAGAAACGACAGATAAGTGCAATTGTTGCGAAACGGGCCCAACTCAGCATGAGCTGGCTGTAAAGCCAACGCTGGTCTTCCGTCGGGACCGCTCGGGGAAAACACGGAAGGTGACACAGACATTACAAGTAATTCAAAAGAAAAACAAAAGCAAAAAAAAAAATAAAAACACAACATACGATACTAAGGCTTCATTCGCACGAGCGCCTCTCCAACGCGCGTTGAAAAAAAAACGTCCGCGCGAATGTGGGCTAGCGTTCATTAGAACAGGCAGCGCTCAGGTGGCAACCAGAGGAACTAGCTTACGGCAAACAGACTTACGGTGTCTATACTACCATGCATCTTTACAATCTGTGGTTGCCTGCCTGAGCGTGAGCGCATTGCAACATCAAACAAAAACAAACATGGTGCAGCAAATTCAATACAGCTAACACCTATTAAAACTTAATCTTAAAATATTACCAAAATCGATCAGTGGTTCACAGGTTAAGGAAATTAACTATAACGGAAAAAGAAATAACAAAAACAAAATCGAAAAAAATATATATACATATATAGTAGCATTCATAAACGGGTTTACCTGTAAAACGTGATAAATAATAGACAAATTCAGGACACTAAAAATGCTTAAAATAAAACTAATTAATAAAAAAATTAGAAAACACGACTGCCGTTCGTTCGTGTTTTTTAATTATTTATTACACATTTAAATTACGCCAAAAAAGATGTTAAATAAAATCATGAAAAAAAATACAAGCTAACAAAAGGTTTTTTTATGCGATATGACATCAATAGATATGGAATGTGTATAGCTCTTAAAAATCATTATGTACATAATTATTATCCATTTTTAGGGGGACCGTTTGGTAAAAAAATATTAAACTCGAAAAGTACAATTTTCGGTTGAGAACTAAAATTTTAAATAGTTCCAATTGCCAATTCAATTAGAACGTCACGAAAGCCTTAGTGTGTAGAAGCGAGTCTGCATGCCTCAGATATCGCCGAGTTGGCTGAAATTCAGCGCCATAAGTGTCATTAGAACAGTAAGTATAACAGACGTCCGAGGGGTTACTCACTACAGTATTTGAATTTTAGAATATGTACAATTTATGGACATTCAGTTATTTTGACGGGGTGCCCGTTGAAATATCGACAAACTGTTTATCGAATTTCATTTCACCGAAAACGATTCATAGAATATTCAATACTAATATTTTCTCTTGGAGTAATTTGGCTTCATCGATTATTTATTACATATTAAAACAATTATTAGAAGAACAGTACAAGTGTTGTTAATTGGTTAAATATAAATTTCATAAACTATTCAAAAGATAGAAAAGCTAAATATCGCGGTTTATTTCTTTGACGTATTATTGTAAAACTCTTTTATTTCATAGTCGATTACATAATTACCAAAAAATATTTTCCTATAAGGTTTGAGAGTAATAACATAGGTTAGGTTAGGTTAGAACTGCGATCCCAATTAAAATAAATCGCTCCCAGAAAAGTAGGTTAGGTTAGGTTAAAACTGCGATCCAATAAAAATAAATCGCTCCCAGAAAAGTAGGTTAGGTTAGGTAAGAACCCAGCAAAAATGAAACGCTAAATAACCAGCACATAAACCATCGCAGTAGTGGAATGATAAATATTGAAGTGATTTTCCAATATGCAAGATTCAAAAATATGAAATAATAAAATATTAAATGAAGTTCTGCAAAATAAACTATCTACTAAATAACATTTCCAGAAATTAAAAATCGGTGATTAAAAAAATTTAATCGTCCGAGGTAATGGATAGTCGATGAAATGAAAATACCTATAGGAAACGTTGACTTTGAACTGATATTCCATTAAAAGTTTGTCGATATTTCAAGGGTTAACCATTTTGACGAAGTTAATTTGTGTAAGGTTATCGCCCCTGGAATAAATGATAATTATAAATATGATTTTCTTTGCCATTTGTTCGTACCTTTTCGAGAATATTTGCATAACTTTTTTTTGTAATCCTACAACTAGGAAAATAAGTTTCTTAAATCTTTTTTTATACCTATACAGGTACTTTGTGATTCTAAGTTATGACGTTAAGTTTTTTTTCTTTTAAGTTGTTTATGTAGGTACCAGATAAGTAACAATTCATTTTCATAATACACTTTGAACATTTAAACTAGATTTAGACATTGCACAATTTAAAAATCACAGGTTTTTTTCCTTTAAGACCTCTATTCTCAAAGTGGGGCTCCGAAACGCCACTGTAACGCCGAAAAACAACCGAAATAAATAATAATATCCTGGTTTTGTCTGTTTTGATATTTTTTCATAATATATTAAGTGTGTAAAAAAAGTTCCGTGAGAAAAGTTTGAGAACCGCTGCTTTAAATCATGTATCTTTGGGATGTAATATAATTTTCTAACTTTTCCTATGGATTTCGTTTGACTAAGTAAGTAGATAAGCTTGCGCTATCGCTATTCCTTATTAAAATATGGATTGATTACTCACTATTCCCGGCCAGCTAAAGTGAAATAAAGTCCAAGCTAACTAACAAACGAACAAAATATCCCCGTTTATAAAATTAGTTAAGGTGAATTCGTGGACTATTAAGGCCGCATTGTGCTAATTGAGTTTTATTCGTTAATTTCGAGCAAACGTTGATTATTCAGCCAGTAATAACGTTAAAATATTAGGTGAGGAACTTTTTCGACGTAAACTTTTCCTTTACTGGCGGAATCCTTGGTCTTAAAACGATTATACGTAGCCCCAGGGACTTATTAACGAGATTGTGAAGTACTGTGGAGTTCGTTATTTTTGCTCAGTAGATATTTCTGCCAAAATCATTTTATACATTTAACAGAATCTATTGTCTAACAGTATCGGTGGTTTATGTTAAAAAATTAGAACAATGTTAAAAAAATAAAACATTTTCTTTTAAAGGAGGCTTTCTATAGTATTAAGATTTATAATTAATTGAACATAATATAAACAAATATATTACTTATATAGCTTTATTAAGGCACTGTCCTCTCGGCTCATAGAATCCTCCGGAGATCCTAGAGCTGGTGGTTACCTCTCCAAAGGATTGGGCTAGCTATCCAGAGAGGTAATGCAGTCAGTGTCATGGGGACCATGCCGCGAGCGGACCTGCTAGAGGGGGTGTTCTTTTTATGGTGGTTATTTTTATTTATATCTTTAATATTTGAGTAGCTTAGCTTAATTTTAATTTAAATACGTTTAGTTTTAATTTTTAATTATATTAATGTTGAATTCTGTACTTAGTTGGATGTAAATCAAGTCTTTGTTTTATCATATAAATATAATTTTATACATATAATAAATGTAATTAATTAGTAATATAAAAGTATAGGTAGAATATGAAATAAATATTAAATCGAATGATACTGTTTTTTTTATCTTACAAAAGCCCGGGGCCTGATGTTTGGCGAATTATGGGATGTTTTTTTTATTTCTAACCCTGTACCACAAACCAATTCTTTAATGGCAATTGAGATAATAACTCTGTGAATTAAGAAACAACCTTTTGCTTTAACGAAATAAAAATAAAGTAAAATTTTCTACAAATCTCCGTCACGTAATAATTGACTTAGCTTGGTTTACCTACGAAGCTAGTGCTCCTGGATTCGAATCCCGGAAAGCGCAGATATTTGTGTGATGAGCGCGAGTATTTGTTCCTGAGTCTTGCATGTTTTCAATATATTTAAATACTAGCTTTCGCCCGCGACTCCGTCCGCGTAGTAGTCGTTTTTCGCTGCTCCCTCGGGAACTGTCCAATTTTCTGGGATAAAAACTATCCTATGTCCTATTCCAGAACCTAACCAATATGTGTGCCAAGTTTCATCTCGATCCGTTCAGTGGTTGAAGCTTGAAAGACGGACAAACATACACACTTTCACATTTATAATATTACTATGGATAGTATATAGTATAGTATAGTATATAGTATAGTATAGTATATAGTATAGTATAGTAAGTATAGATGTAAGTATTTCTCTATATAAGTAGGTACCCATGGTACAGTCAACAGCATAAATAAGTGATCATTTATGTACCTCGTCACTTTAACGTCGTTTTTGAAATGTCATACAAAATTGTGAAAAGATTGAAAGCGACAAGGATCAGTCACCAGCAATAATATATTATCCAACATTGGGCGCAAAAATATCTGATACGCTCTTATACCTCTAGTAATAAAGACGTGTCAGATATTTTTGCGCCCGATGTGTGATTATTGCTGGTGACTGTAGATAAATGAACACTTATTTATGCTGTTGACTGTACAAGCCTCGAGCTTAGTTTTCGACTAGTCCCCAGGTAATTATTTATTTAATGTAATATTCCACTTTAATGTCGTTTACAGATTTTATTAATAGTATTTCCTTTTACACAATTTTTAATCTGATAAATGAATTTCACATTGCATTTAGGGAAATATTCGTAATATTTTTTAATAATACTTCGTATCGGTCCGATGCAGTTGGATTCGGAGCGTCACCGAATTGGATTGGAATAAATTGCTTTAATGCGACCGTGGCGAGCTGATATTGAGTTGCAAGCGGTGATTTATATACCTTCACACAAAAAACGACTCTATTGCCACCGGCGTTTACGCTATTCTGATTATTATTATCATTTTTTTCACGGCAATAAAAATAGCCTAAACGCCAGCTTAATTAAGGGCCCTTTTCATTTAAAAGGCTACATTGACGAATAAACTCTCCAGTTCCTACTTATTACCTTAGCATTTTTATTGCCAAATATTAATTAATGAAGAGTCATTTCTAGCTAGATATTGTTTAAAATTATAACTCATGTGACATTGTGTCAAAAAAACAATAGTATTATTTTTATATCAAAGTGGATGAATGAACAGGAACACCTTAAAATTACAAATTATTTTTAAAAGCGAATGTGGTTTGGGTTTGGATTTCTAAAAGTGCTGATTTATGTAGTTCCTGTTACTTAAAAATATAATACCTCTCTGGGAAACAGGCGTGATTGAATGTATGTATGTATGTTACTTAAAAATATTGTAGTTCTTCCCACCTGTCACCTCGCCGAACTTTTTATGCCAAGCTATAGTGTAATATACAGAAATGTATTCCACAATTCACCATTTGCAACAAGTCTGTTAAAGAGCAAGCAATGAAAACCCGCCTGTATTTTTTGATACCGTCGTCTATATAATACGTTGAAAAGTATTAACCACCTATGACTTGCTTTGATTAAAATATTAGCCTACGGCACTCCGAAGAGCAAGACGAATCGAACGATACCTCATATTTATTTATTTTATTTATTTATTTATTTACGAGACACTGTAACAAATTACAAACACATTAACATTTGTTCAAACAAGGTAATTATGTAGATGACATTGAGTGTCCGTAATTTATTGACAACTGTGTACAGCGTTCACTACCTAAAAGTTATATCTGGCGCTTAATTACTAAGACTTAAAAAAACAATGCTAGTCGCAATGCGCTATTTTGGAATATTTTATTACTCAACGCAAATATAGTATAGTTTTGATTAAACACCATGCCCGGGACGTACCCGAAGGATTTTAACCATCGATTCTAGATCCTATTTGGAGTATATAATGTGGTATAAAATGTAGTCCAATATCGCATAATTTCAGAGATTTTTATTATTTAAAAAACAATTGAATAGTTAATTTAATTTGAACTCTGTCACCTTAACTTAAAGCATTATTATCCACGGAGTATATTAGATTATACAATAAAAGGTTTCTCAGCTGGTGTTTAAATGCTTCGTCGGATTGTAAATTTTTAAGTTTGGCGGGTAGACGCTCATAGTACGTGGGACCGATGACACGCGGGTTCTTACCCGCAAGTGCCATGCGACGGGAAACTGTTCTCAAACGCCCGGTGTGGCGGAGCTCCTTGCCAAGCAATGATATTTTATATTAAGATAAGTCATCTGCGCGCAAAAGCGTTCCTCGAAAAGGAAGGTAATTACCTTACTATCGTTCAGTCGCGCCGTGGCCGCTGATACGCATGCGTCAAAAACAGTAAAGTTTTATTACCGAAATGCAACAAATATAAGCCATAAAAAATGCCGTCTTATGTTTTTCGAGGCTGCCGAAATTATACTGTAACTATAAAAGGAAGAAAGGATGTCTCATTTCATTCGTAAGTACCGTAAATATTTTTTACATTTTGTTTTACATCGCCATACTTTGTTTAATTTGCACCGGTGGCGTCACCGTCAGCTGTGAAACATGAGATACACAATTAGATATCGCATGAGTGCGATAAAGACGGGTAGCTATATGGCAGCCATGAGCGGGCACGCCGCGTCATTCGGGTACGCATTTGAAACAACTATTTATCTCTTTCTAACAATAGCGTTGGCTACGAATTTCTTTGTCTCTAGAAATATGGCAACGTAGCAACTGTCAGTAATTAGCGACGGTTTTCGAATGCGTTTAGTATGAGCATAAGGTATCTAAATATAAAATATCATTGTTGCCAAGAGTATTATTTTTCACGCAGCTTCAGGTAAAAATTCAGTCATACTATTATCACCATAATCCTATCGTGTATAATAAGTAATTGTAATGTCGAAATACAACCCGCCATATGTCATCGTGAAAGCTATTAAAAAATCCACTATTTTTAAATGTACAATTTTCCCCGGGCAGAATTGGAAAAATGTACGTAGGCAGTGTAATAAATCCTCACCTCGCTGAAAACATTTACGATTGCCATTACGTGTGGAAAGCCCACAAAATCGGTTGGAACGAGTCGTTAAAGCCGTCGCATTGGAATCATAACACGTAATAACTGTTATCGGGTTATTCTTCTCGGATTTATGGCCAACCTACACGATAAACAGGCCTACGTATTATAGTCCGGTGGTTACTGAATAGCTGGTTTGGATAAGGTTTTAAATTTGGCGAAATAAAGCGAAGTGGAAACCAATATGACTCAAACACGCGTACTTTGCTTAATGTGGAACAAGGCTAAAATGTACATACACATACATACATAATCTCACGCCTTCGTTCCCAGAGGGGTAGGCAGAGCTACAGAATTACAAACATCTCTAAAAACTTGTTGATAATTCTATAACCACAATTTGCACAATTAGGCTAAGATGTTTACCAGCATATTAGTGACAGGTTGCAAGCCCATCGCCTAACAGTACTACAAGCCTTTATTCCCTTAGTCGTCTCTTACGACATCCACGGGAAGACATGGAGTGGCACTATTCTAACTCGGCAACCACACGAGGCAAAAATGTAATTTTCCTTTAATAATTATTTAAATTACCAAACTGACCTCTACTGCTTTAAAAGGGCAATTATAAAATCTGATACTAAAACAGACCGTTAACAACTGATATTTTTGTATTTTTATTTAAACAATTTTATATGAATAAGTAAAAACCAATAAGACTAGAATTCAGTACTTTTTTAATTTTTTCCTATAAATCTATACAGTTTTTATGATCCTTATGAGTATTTAAAACTGATTGGAGTAAAAAAATATAAAGTATGTGATTTTAGGTTCTAATTTGCTACAAACTGTTTGTGTGATAAACGCAAGTATTTGTTCCTGAGTTTTGGATGTTTGCTATGTATTTAAGTTACATATTTATTTATATAAGTATATTTTGTGTACTAAAAATAGTGCAAACTTAGAGCTTTAGGGCTAAGACAATTTGTATGATAATTATCCCCTAAACTTTATTTGTTTACCTACAAGGCCCTGACCATGTGATCTTCAATGACAAGCAATTAGGGTGACATGGTACCTACACTCCTAAGTATTGTCCAACGAGAAGCTTAGCTCCTACAATCTACATCTATAGAATAGATTCCACTCTAAGAGCCGTGTGGTGCCTAAATCCCAACTTGATAGTGACATGATCACACTCAGTTGGGAGATGGGACGGTTATTCTCCAACTGGTACGTAAATATTAAATATTAGGGGATAATTCAACATAAATATACTAGACAGCTATAAAGATTCTTAAGTTCAAGTGTCAAGACTCATAGGTAGGTGCATTAATTACATTGTTGAATAAAATATTGAACTAAACTAAACTAAACTATTAAATCAATAATAATTGTAAAATAAAATGGTGTCAAAAAAATATTATAATAATAAAAAATAGGTAAATAATAATTAATAGGTACTTATTTATGTATCTTATTATAAAGATACATATATAAGTATTCAAAATATATTCATGTCTTAGGCAAAAAATACTCGCGCTCGTTACACAAATATTTGCCATTACCGAAACTCAAAAGGTTATGCCACAAATTAAAGAACATTTTCTCTCCTTTAAATCAGTACTATAAGGTTTACGTCGTTAAATGAGTCGGAAAGGAAATATTATCATACATCTATTTTTGGGTGCCATTTTTCCAGTATAGCGACGCGATCAGCAAAGATTCGAAGTCGCTAAGTGAAAATTCGCTAATATAACGTCTTAAATTATAAAATTATCAATTTTCAAAATTCCCGGCAAACTTTCCATTTAAAATTACCAAATAGCTATTGCTAAATTACGACAAGACACATTCATATTTTCATTGAAGTCAAAAGTCTTTGACCATTGTGTATTGCCAGTGATGACTTACGGATGTGAGACGTGGGCGCTAACAATGGGCCTTATAAGGAAGCTCAAAGTCACTCAGAGGGCTATGGAGAGGGCTATGCTCGGGGTTAGTTAGCGTAGTGCATCTTGGCAGGGCCCTCAGGCAATACGTATCTAATACGTAACGTTGTTGTCAGTGTAGTAGTGACTCTGCCTCCATAGTAAGCGGTCCCGAGTTCGATTCCCGATATGGTCATATATTTGAGTGATAAGCGCATGATTTTTATTATACAAATAAAAACCCTGCGTTGTGTAAACAAAAATAATGAAATTTAAATGAAAAGGGATTTTATTTGTATCATTTATCCCTCTAATTTATTAATGCACAGTAGCTAAAGTGTGCTTGAAATGCTCTGTTCTTATCTGTCATTATGACATTTGAATTTGGCAGAAAGGGTCAAAGGATACTTTAACTAAAATAGGTTTATTCTACGTTTATTAATCAGGGCTAAATTATCCACGTCGATCGGTAGAGGCGAGGAGCTGTGTTTCTTTTCCTTATTTTTTATGTTATATTTATGTGTATTATTGTCTTGAATAAATGTTTTGCCTTTCTTTCTTTCTATCTTTCTTTCTTTCAAAAAAATGATGAGTTTATTCTAGGCACTGTCAATTCGCCTCATGCACAAGCATCGCTTCACTACTCATGTCAGTCCAAGGTGCAGGTAGTGTATTTCAAACACGTCCCAACTTGTTAAGATTTCAAACACAATGGCAGCTGGTTTTGATTTTAAATCCACTTGTGCGGCTCGTGCGTGCTATGGGCTCCATGTGTTTCGGTGTGTTGAAAATGTATGCATCGTGAAGATATTTCATGGTTTACGAGTAGAAAGTTGTATATTTAATCTATGGTAGGCAATTATAAAATACCTTCTTTAAATCTATGTAATATAACATGATTTCGAAAGGACTAAAATGTGCCGGTAAAAAAATATGGATGGAATTGAGACACGCTAGAGATTGAGCGCGCAATAAAAGGAAAGATAGAAAAGTAATGGCCTTAATATAACTTAAAAATGATCAAAAGCAAAAAAATAAAAGATTGATACAAACTTACAGTATTTTAATCTAAAATTAACACCGAAATTGTTGCCACTCAGCATGCATGAGGGCCCTGCTAAGATGCATGGCGCTAACTAACGTTTCTATTCGTTTCGTTTTTAAACCAATCCCGTCACTGGTAGATCACGTGACTTTTCGTATCACGTCATGTACCAGTGCCACGATTGGTTTAAAAACGAATCGAATAGAAACGCTAGTTAGCGCAATGCATCTTGGCAGGGCCCTATGGTGTCCAGATTGCTAACGTTGACTGAAAAGAGAGCGCTCTATATTCTGTTATCAGTTGTTTCTAACCAATCTTAGAATGCATCTTGTTAAAGTATCTCGTCAAGAGTTCCGACGGCGAAGGACGAGGAAAACGAGGTAAATTAAATTGAATTGAATTATATAAAAACAAAAATCAAACCGTTGCCTGAAATCAACGGAAACGTTAAAAATGTGTTTTTTTCCTTATATTCATTTGAACGAGTGTTTTTGTGAAAAACGCGTTACCCTAGAGCGATTTCATTTTTAATGCAAAATTAAATAATACATTTATATCGGAGGGTAACCTCGCACAAATTGACCTAGTCCCAAACTAAGCTCTACACTGAAAAAAATAATTGGTCGCTTGTAACAAGATTGTGATTGTTGTGCATAAGCGTCTTGATCCCATACGAGCCTGACAAGACGATAGATACACCAACTAAGACGTTAGATACATCGACTAAGATGTTAGTTGAATCACTAAAGACATTGCTGTCGTTAACTATCAGCTTTGGATGATATAACTAATATCTTAACTATTGTAATCATTTTTTGTCAACTAAGTGAAAATCTCTCTTTGTTGGCTCTCATTTTTTTGAGTGTAGGCATATTTAAATTGATAAATACATAAGAAACGCTTTAATAAAGTTAAGTCTTTAATATATATATTTTCATATAAATTTTACTTCACAAATTATGATAATTCAGTACTTTAATACATTTGCCATTACAACTCCAGAAATATGTAGTGTATCCATCACTCTAAATACATCGTTAAGATACTTAGACTAACGTTCAAAAATGGTCGAGATGTTCTCACCAGTTTCAACAATAAACCGCCGAGGGATTACAACACAACAGCCGTCTCACGAACACTTCCGACGCCGCCCGACAACTCCCGACCCGACATCTCCGACGTCTAAAGTCGACTTAGCACGTGCCGTCGTCACGAATACTAGCACTTCGGATTGCAGTGCTATTTATCATTTTTCTCTCGTCGCTGCGTTCGTGCTAAGCATCAGTACAGCATTTTTATACAATGTGAATAGAATGCTAAATAATTTTGGAAGGATCCCGTTTGCCGCAATGGTGTAAATATTTGTTGGGTTTGCTTGAATTTTAGAAAGCTGCATGCTTTCCTTGGGCTAGGTTTGTCGTGGTTTGATTTTTGATTTCAAGAAAAGGTACGTACTCGTATTTTTTGGTTAGTGTTTTTGACCCGGCAACGCAAAAAGAGGGATGTGCTGTTTATTTGTGTCTGTGTATCTGCTTATCTGTCTGTGGCATCGTAACTCCGAAACGGCCGAACTGGTATCGACGCATTTTTTTTAAATACGTGTAGTTTTAACGGGATGGTTCTTAGCTAGGTTTTATGGCGATAAAACCTTTATTGCCTTTGACGTGTTATTAGTTTACTAGCTTCTGCCCTTGACTTCGTCCGCATAGATTTCGATTTTGGTTAACTCGAGAACTTTTAAATTTTCCGGGATAAAAGTAGCCTACTCGTATGTGTTAATCCAGGGTATAAGCTATCTCCATTTCCAATTTTATCGAAATCCGTACAGTCATTGCAGCGTGAAGGAGTAACAAACTAACACACTCAGAGATATTGCATTGCATTTATAATACCAGTACGATTTTTAACTCGGCCGCTATTACTGTCAAGCAAATAAGAGCTACCAAAACGGGAACAATACGATAACACGTGAAAGCAATATGAATTATAAAAAAACATTTATTATTTCATTCAACAAGGCCCATAGTTACAAATACCTTATAGACTAACATACATAACAATATAAAACTTAAAACGAACACTAAGGTGACAGAACAGCGCGCTCCTGTTTTAGCAATATTGGCGTCATGGCCGCTACTGCAAACCGTCGGAACGCGACACCTTTCGTGCTTGTTTACGGAGACGCGGGGCGTCGCGCGTAGCGTTGGGCGGCGCGGTCTGCACTAAATTCAAACATATAGCGTTGTATAAAAGTGTTTACGGAGAAGCGGTTTTACGTGCGTTTGCTTCAAATAAAGCGTTACTTGCGGCGGAGCCCGCGGAAGGCATCGCCGCGTTGCACGCAGCGTCGCACGCGTCAATAACGGCGGTTCCCGCCACTGCTCCCGCAGCGGGGCCCACGGCGGAACCTTCTGACAGTCTTGTGCTCCGCCGCGCGCTCCGCTACACGCTCGAGAGTCCGCCGCGGATGTAGCAGACACCGATACTCTCTACGCCCCGCACCACGCGCCGCATCACGCCCCGCATCTTTATAAACAACACCGTACATTGCCATATGTTTGTGTTTGCGCGTGTGATGACGCGGTCCGCTGCACGCGCCTTCTCTCTGTAAACGGAAAAAACGCCCGACGCGCCGCGCAACGCCAAGCCGCACGTCACGCGCGACGCTCCGCGTCTCCGTAAACAAGCCCTTCGGCCAGAAGTCAGAACACTCGACGGCCTCAGCATAAACCGCGGCACGCGCTCTACAAACGAACTAAAGTGCACGTAGCGATGCGACCACAGTTGGAACGCCATCAGACTGCACCCAACCTTCTGTCAGTCGTACTTCACCACATCGTCTACCGTCACAGAGTGGTAGAGGCGAGATACGTAGAGCACGTGGGATATGGTTTTAACATGTTCAATAGAGGCCTGGCCTCTTCTCATGACAAGAGGGATACCCGCAAAAGCCAAACTCAATACGAAAATCCTATTAGGTAATTAATAACTCTGTGAAAAGCAAGCTTTAAAAACCCGACTGCATTTTTTATACTGTCGTCGATATATCTACATATGTTAATAATTGTCATTTGGCCATTGTTGTTATTTCAATTTTAACAGTTTAGGTATCCTATGACACTCTCGCTGCGAAGACGAATAAAATGATACCTCATTTGTCAAAATCGTCCAAGCCGTTTTTGCTGTAGCGGGGAACATAGAACTGGACATACATGACGGTGAAAAACATAACCCTCCACTGCAGTCGGGTAAAAAGTCTTGTTCCTTTCCCTAGTTTTTAATTGGCATTACCTACTTATCACCTTGTTTCTCTTAAATATATCTATCGATAAATAGTTATTAAAATCAGCAGACGTAATTCATCACATAATCACGTTAATTTAAATTGACGTAACATAAATTATACCCTCGTCGAAATATAAATTTTCCGTAACGTTCCGCGATTCTGAAAATCCAATTAAACCAGAGCAGAGAGATGTAGTAGAAGTTTTAGATTTAAATTATATTTATGACTGACCTTTGAATTACTCGTGTCGGGTTCACTCAATCAGGGATACCCAATAAATTTATTGGTAAATTGAACATGGAAATGTATTAAAATTTTATAAACCACTTAAAAACCACTTTAAAGGTTTTCCCATAGGGTAGCTACTCATTATTTTTGGCTATTGAGTTAATACCTTTTGTTCATTCGACCTTTTAATGGATCAGATAATATTAACTTGATTTCCTTCAACGCACGAGTATGTCAAGTCCAGTATAAAGAGTTTACTGAATTACTTAAGAGGATTGTGAAGCTAAAAATCTCCATAAAAAATGCGAAAACCTTTCTCTCCCCTTAAACCTCGTCCGATTTTTACGATTTTTTGAATATGTTGTAGATATCATGAAAAACTATGTCTGTACGTTTTCTTTTCCAAGAAAATATTTCTTAGAACGAAACAAATTTAAATAACAAAAAACAGAAACGTACAGACTTAGGTTTTTATAATAACTACAACATATTCAAAAATCGTGAAAATCGGACTTGATTTAGGGAGTGAGAAACGTTTTCGCCCGGAGCTAGTTTTGTATGGATTTTTTTTGACAGCTACACGATTTTAGCGGCGCTTCACAATCCTCTTAACCCACACTTACTTAAAAGATTTATATACATACATCATTGATATCTCATTTATGTGTGCGTTTATGTGTGTTTATGTGTTAGTTTGTTACTCTTTCACGCTGCAACGGCTGTACGGATTGGATGAAATTTGGAATACCCTGGATTTCATTCCGGGAAAATTAAAGGTTTTCCAGGGAATAACGATTATCAAAATCCCCCGCAACATGGGATTGCCGAATAACTATGATTCTACGTGGATGAAGTCGCGAGCAGAAGCTAGTAATTAATACAGAATATAGGTTCCCGACAAAAAAAAACTCGTTACAAGTTTAAGGTGCAACCACACCGTTGCTTAAAATACGGAGACGGTACGGAATCGCAGTGACGCATCATATCCGTACCGTTTTTATCGCATGCCCTCCACACCGCTGCTCAAAATACGCTGACGGTACGGAATCGCAGTGACGTGCCGTAAATGTTAAGGTGAAGTCGTGACGTTTACGGCACGTCACTGCGATTCCGTACCGTCTCCGTATTTTAAGCAACGGTGTGGTCGCACCTGAAGCTTGTAACGCGTTTTTTTTTGTCGGGGGCCTTTAATGTGTATCTGAGTACCTATCTGTGTGCCTATGTGTCTGACTGTGGCATCATACCTCCTAAATAAATGGACCGATTTGGAAGCTGCTTTTTTAAAATAATTCTTGTGTAATCGGGATGGTTCTTAGCTGGATTTTATGAAAATCTATTAAGCCGTTTAAGTTATATCAGTTTTGAAGAAGGGGTCGCCATGACATCGAGGATCTTTGTTTATTAAAATAAACTCACCGGCAGTGTTAATAGGGTTTAATTTTGTAATATTTCCTCAAAGTTTACCGGTGAGTGTTGTTATGACTGTCTCAATTCCGTAAAAAGTCATTCCAAATATTGTTCTGCCACGCACGTGACCTGACTCCCTAGTCCCTTAGGAGGACGGCAATGCTTTTTGAAAAGTTGCTGTGGTATTAAAAGAAAAACAGTTTTTTATAACATGAAAAAAGGAAAACAACCACATACGGCACCTGATGGGAAGTCTGCCCTGCTAATCCAATACGCAGTATGTCAGATAAAACTCCTGTAGCAATATCAACCTTATTACTAACAAAAGAGAATTAAAACTGCTCTGGTTATTAATTTGGGATACTGCTTCTTAGCTTACAGTTTGGTCGTTCTAAGAGGGCCGATTTCACAGCTGTAAACGCAGTATAAAATATAACCTCAAACACATATTTTGTACTGAGTTGACAGCTGTCAAATCGGCCCTCTTAGAACGACCAAACTGTAGTAGGGCAGAAGTGTGGTCATCACTAGCATTCATCATCATCTAAAAGTAGGTACTGTTATGCCAGTGAATTAAGGCGTCTAATTCTTAATCGTGCCTTTTGGTTTGAAGCGTGGCTACATCGCCTGTAAAAGAGCCTGATAAATAATTCGAATGTTGAATTTTGCAATTTTGTCTGCGAAATTAATGAATTTAATATATATTGCGCACTTTACATACCTATGTAATGCAATCATTTGAATAAATAAATACGTAAGTACGCATTAAGTAAATAATAGTGGTTTAGTAATTTTGTCTTTGATTATTTGAGTGTTATTTTTGTATTATTATTTTATAACTTTGTATTGTTGACGATATCGTATTTTTTGACATGCAATGCAATTTATATTGTAACATTACATTGATGAATAAATAAACTTAACTTTTCAGAAGTTCTGAAATATTCAATGTGTAGATAAGACTAGGTTAGGTTAGGTTTGATTTATAAAAATCCTGAAAAAGTAACAGTTGCTGAAAAAAAATACGTTTTCACTTCTCATGCTCAAAAAGTGTGTCATATTCAATGATATTTTATATTTGGATACGTTATGCTCAGACTAAACGCACATAAAATCAATGATATTTTATATTTAGATACGTTATGCTCATACTAAACGCACATAAAATCCGTCGCCAATTACTGACAGTGGCTACGTTGCCAGATTTCTACAGACAAAGACGGAAATCCGTAGCGAACGCTATTGTTAGAAAGAGATAAATAGTTGTTTCAAATTGCTTACCCGAATGACGTGGCGTGCCCGCCATGGCCGCGTGATGGCCGCCACAAAATATGGCGACGTAAACAAAAAATGTAAAAAATATTTACGGTAGTTACGAATGAAAATGAGACATCCTTTCGTTCTTTTATAGTTACAGTATAATTTCGGCAGCCTCTAATAACACAAGACGGCATTTTTTATGACTTATATTTGTTGCATTTCGGTAATGAAACTTTACTGTTTTTGACGCGTGCGTGTCAGTGGCCACGGCGCGACTGAACGATAGTAAGGTAATTACCTTCCTTTTCGAGGAACGCTTTTGCGCGCAGATGACGTATCTTAATATTAAATATCATTGGTCATATAAGACTTATCAAGCGAGACTCAAGTAGTACATGTAAACCCTAGAGAATACATTACATATTTTCCCAAGGGAAAATATGAAATGGAAAATAGAATGATTTATATGTATAAAACATTTTAATTTAACCAATCAAAATACTTCACGAAATTAAATCCACCGATGAAAATACTTCACGAAATTAAATCCACCAATCACAATATACATCGACTGTCAATCGGAACGTTAGGTTCTCTTTGGTACGTATACTCTTTAGCTAAATTAACTCTTTAAAAAAAAAACAGAATACAGCTATATTAAAATCGACCAATCAGGTAACAGAATTCATTTCTCAAAACATTAGGTATTTTTTAGTCCCTATTTTACAATCGTTAAAATATGATTAAATCGATTGTGCAACGCTTTGAAGCGCTAAATACTCACACGGTCAGTGGCGTTTATTTGCGGTGTCTATATTTTGTATCTGTGTCAAAGTAGTTTAAAAAAAAGAACATGCCGCCAAATTAAAACAATATTTTCGCCGTAGAATTTGTGGTGGATAATCTTTGCTAATTTTTTACCTTTGTATAGGTAATGTTTTTATTTTCTCACAATCGAAGTGAAAAGTAGAGTGTATTACTCGGGTCTAAAAGCCATATTAGGTACCCCTCGAACACCATCTCGTGGTACTAGGTATGGTATATTTTAGACCCTAGTTATACAATCTACTATATGAGTTGCGATGATTATGACTTACAATACGTTATGAATAAAAATAATTATATGAGCCAATATGGACCCTGCATGTTTACTATGTATATGTATTTCTCTATATGCGTATGTTTATCGTTTATAGTGCAGGTAGTGCAAGCCTAAGGGTTAGGTTTGAACTAAGTAGTTAGATAGGTAACGGACAATGGTCCACCATTGTATGCTTGTGTGCATTTCCCTAGCATAAAAAGTTCAATTTTGTTTAAGATTATCGTCTGATAAAGACAAAATAATGTAGATCGCTCCCAATTCTTTAGCTATTCGGTCGATTCAGAAAGGTCGAGGTCGAATTAACTATGGAGATATTATTGGAGGACTTCGGTATATTAGCATAGTAACAAGAATGGGTGGAGCGGAACAGTGTCCGGTCGTATTACGCAAATGGGTACGGATAAATCGCAATCGCCTATCGTTGCGAGAAGTGTGTGTGTGTTTGTGCATGTACATAGAGATGACAATCGCACTAGACACACAACTATACTATAATATGGTATTTAGCGGTAAGACCGCCTGTTGTATACCTATAATTAAATTCTACAGAACCGTGTTTTGTTTTTACCAGCGGGTTATAATGAGACTGATATGAGTTCGTATAAAAATTGTTCCATAGAAACCTACAGCAAACAGAACTTATTTCAAAATCGAACTGGCCACTACAAGCCATATACGCAAAACAAAGAAAATAAAACAAAAGGTGAGAAAAGTAGAGTATTCTCCTTTGGGATAAAGCTGTTTTCGTCGTGTCTTAAAGTACGAGTGATGTGATCTGACAAAACTACATATTTCTCTTAAGTCAAAGGGAGAATTTTAAGTTTTCTGAATAGGGGTACGCAACTTTCGTCCCACCACGAACCACTAATGACCCTGACACATTGTTTTTGTATTTTAAAAACTCTGTCGACTTCCACTGCGTTTCTCCACAATATCAACCCGTAACCAAGGACTGACGATACGTATCCATGATATGCGGTTATTGCTGCTTCAACAGACACAATGTCTCTCAGCCTTTTGAGCGCAAATACAAAACGGCCTAGTTTGTTGCAGATTTTGTCAATGTGTTCCTTCCAGTGTAGATGCTTGTCTACTGTGATTCCGAGAAAATTGAACGACTCAACTTCATCTACTGTATTATTATTATGGTTAATATTTAATGGTACATTGTTTGCATTATATGTTGAAAATTGTATTAGTTTAGTTTTAATTATGTTTACATGTAGGTCATTATTATACATCCAATTAATTATATCTTGCAAAGAATTATTTATATCCTGCTCGAAATTCGATTTATTATTACATTTTACTACAAGAGTTGTATCGTCAGCGTACATAATTGTTTTTTGTGTTGTCGCCTTCGATAAATCATTAATGTATGCGAGAAATAATAGTGGTCCCAAAATGCTACCTTGTGGGACTCCAGTTTTATTCGTTTTAAATTCAGACCTATAAACATTCTTGGTAATGACATTGTTTGAATAAGCAATTCTGTCCACTTGAAGGCATTGCAATCTGTCCTTTAGGTAGCCCTCAACCCAGTCAAGAGCTTTGCCTCTTACTCCATAATTCTCAAGCTTACGCAGGAGTTTACCATGGTTAACAAAATCGAAAGCTTTGCTCATGTCGAGAAAGACAGACGCAAATGGGGTGTTGTTGTTAATACACTGCGTGATATATTTGATCAGGTCAAAACAGGCCTGGGCTGTTGATCTGCCTTTCCGAAAACCTTACTGTTCGGGTCGAAGGTTTCCGTATTTGGTCAGAAAATTATCGAGCCGTATGTAGAATGCTCTTTCAAGTACTTTTGATATTAATGGGACCAGGGCAATAGGCCTATAGTTACTTGGGTCTTGTCTGTCACCGCTCTTAAACAAAGGTCTAACTATGCTCAACATCATTTTCATCGGAAATAAGCCCTCAGTATAAGACAAGTTTATTATGTGTGCAATAGGATGACATCCATGTAAGGCACAGATCTTCAAAATCCTAGTGATAATGCTGTCATAACCACTTGATTTAGAGTTTCTAAGTGACATAATTATTTTATGTATCTCATTGACGTCGACTGGTCTCAGAACCATTGTGTGAGAATTATATTCCGGTAGAGGGGAACCATTAGAACAACTACCCGATGATGAGTTCGATGAGTTAGTCAAGTCTATAAAATATTGATTAAAAATATTGCAAATGTCATTGGGGTTGGAGTATAATTTATTATTTAATCTAATTACGCTAATGTCGTTTGCATGCAACTTATTAGATACGGACGACGAAATCAAATTCCAAGTTGCCTTTCCTTTATTTTGACAGTTATTTAAATACGTGATGTTTTTAATTCGTTGGGCATTTAACAAACATTTTTTTAATAATCTAGAATATTTTTTGTATGTCAGTTTATTATTTTGCGTGTTGGTTTTGTCATGTTTAAATGTAAAATAAAGAATTCTCTTATTTCTACACGATTTCTTTAATCCCTTTGACATCCAGTTTAATTTCAGTTTAATGTAAATTACTTTGGAAAATAAATATGACCCATTCATTAATTAAATATTTATAAATTTAACTGGTGTATCCATGTATTGGTGTGTCTGACTGTGGCATCGTAGCTGCTAAACGGATGAATCGATTTGGATGCGGTTTTTTAAAAAAGCTTGTTGAATTAGTATGGTTCTAACTAGATTTCATCGAAATCGGTTGGGCCGTTTAAATAGACATCAGCTTTAAAAATAGAGGTTGCCATTCTAGGTTTTTATCTAAAGAGTACATGGTCTGGAAAAAAAGTAGCAGTACATAATATGGATTTTTTTAATTATGTTGTTGTTGTTATAGTAATCAGTAGATACTATTCAATAAAATAAAAAATAAAAATCGTAAAAATGAACGGGTGATTTCAAGTTTTCGCCTTTTATATTACATCTCACCTAAAGCTTTTTGAACAGCGTCTTCTGGAGAAATTATGAGGTGTTTGTCATAAACATAGTTTTTCCTTAAAGTTTGATGGGCTACTTAATACCTTATTAAATTGTCTTTTGATCAATAGTTAACTTTTTTGATTTGACGTGACATAGAGGTAGTTACATGGAATTTCAACATTGGTGTATTTACCATTTTTATAGAAATTTGTCTCCCATAGAAAAACCTCTTTCAGAGGTTAGATTGGAGAGACTTCCTTACTACCCAAAGTAAAATCCAGTTTATTGGTGTAACTAATCCGTAAGATGATATTCCTAAAAGCATGAAACAAGTTGTAAAAATTTAAATTCAATTGTGGCATGGTAGGAAACGGCAAGCGAAGATTGTCAAATTGTGTTGTTTAAAAAGTTAAAAAGTACCTGCAATAAATATTAAGAAAACTTAAAGAATCTCATACATTTCAATATGACTGTGTTTTTATTTCATAGTATGATATCTACAGATAACTAAAAAAAAACTGCTTCATAATTAGCAATAAATAAAAAAATAATATAATAATACATTGCTACTTTTTTACCAAACCACTCCTTATTCAATAGAACCAAAGTCGTGATCGTGGTCTACTTTATAGAAAAGTCTCGACGCTCTTTGCTTATAGTTGGCATTGTCTTCGTTTTGTCTTGGAAAATAACACGGATTAAACTGTCGACATTGATGCCTTTAGAAGCGAAGATTTTCATGAAAGCGCTGGAAAAAGCCCGCGGCATAATTAATGCGGTTTCTCTTTGATATTTTTTTCATGTTGTTTACTGCTTCGGCAAGCAAGCTATTGAACAACAAAACATTTTATATAATTAGGGAGTAGGTAAATATTTTTAAAGAAAGTTCTTTGCTTTCGGATGTTTGATTTTATTATTTGAGTGATTTTATTATTTGTTTGGTTGTATTTTTAAACTTAATTACGTTACACAATCATGAATATTATGATCATGTGAAGTTCTTGAAAGATCTTTAAAAATATTTACCTACTCCCTAATAGGCTAGTGTCCTAAAAAAATCTAATTAGCCCGTAATTTACGTTATCAAAAAATATTGAACATATATTTTTTCTTTTTCGACTTCAAAAAAAGGAGGAGGTTCTCAATTCGTCGGGTTTTTTTTTATGTATGTTCCCCGATTACTCGAAGACCACTGGACCGATTTGAAAAATTTTTTCGTTGTTCGTATGGGTATACTTTCTAGTTGGTCCCATTGTCACCACGTCAGGATCTGATGATAGGATCATGGAGAAATCAAGAGAACTCCTCAAATATTATAGGCATACCTATAGCGATTTTGGTATTTTTCACTGTAACTCATGCATTTGCTTTTGAAAAGTACTATATGGTGAAATGGAACTGATGATGAAGACCACAGATGGCCCCCGGAACTCCTTAACGGTACCTATTTCAAGGGTGGCGATAAGATATTTCGATAAAGGAAGTTGAGCGACTATGACGAAGCACATTTAGGTTTAAATATGACTATGACATTCCCGCGGCGTTGTCTGCGGCGAGCTTGAAATGTTCTTTAATTTCTTATTAATATTTAGAAGTGGAGCTACGTAACAGCATAAATAGGATCACTAAAAAGTATAAAATAAAATAAATGTTTAAAAAAACAAAAACCCGCCTTCAAAAAGCAAAAAATTACTTCTTTAAAATGATAGGTAAATAGGTCAGTCCAACTGAAGTCGGCGTCCAACAATATTTTAACCAAAAGCAGACTTCAGTTGGATTGACCTATTTACCTATCATTTTAAAGAAGTTATTTTTTGCTTTTTGAAGGCGGTTTTTTGTTTTTTAAACATTTTGTCAATTAAATAAAAAATTACGAAGATACAGTGCGTTGAAGTTTCGCGCGACGTCACGCCGTGGCACACTTTATACCACGTTGTGACGTCACGAGCCCCCACTCCCGCAACTTTGATGCGCGTTATATTTGTCAATTTTGATCGATTTGAAAAAGCAAAAAATACGTGTTCAATATTTTTTGATAATCTTACTGACGGACTAATTAGAATTATTATTTTTTTACCCAGGACACACCCCTATTTTATAAAATGTTACACACTTTAACATGAAAACGTCGAAAACTATACAAACATGTAAAATAAGTAAAAGTGATTATGTCTGTACAACTTATTTGTTCTTCTTACCCTTAATTTGTTAGCCTTGTTAATTTTATATTATGTATTTTCTCTTTTTAGTCATACTCTCTTGTCAGAGTGGTCGCGGCTTTCGGGATGCTATACACGGTTGGCCTTGGCTTTCGGTTTGCCTATTCGAGAACACTATGTATTTTAGACTTTATCAATAAGTTATTCAGCAACACAGGATCACTAAACATGTACCAGAATTGTGAAACTTTATTGTACAAGGAGTAAGGAATCTTATCACACGCATGTTTTTAAGATAACACATAATGACTGTATTTTGTAGTGTTTTTGATAAATCAATTATTTGATTTATTTGATTTGAAAGTCGGGATATGCATGAGGTGCGGGGAGGGGGCAATAGTAACTAGTCGAGATTTTTCGTACCTCACCCCCTTACCTCTTGCTTACCCCGGCTCTCAAATAAGTTGTACGCCTATATGTAGTAGGGTTAAAATCTTCTTTTCACTTGGACTATACTTGTAAAACCTAAGTTAAAATTACTTATTTCCAGTTTTAGGAGTTGTTTCTAGATCCTGGTAAACTACTTAAGGCTTACCGAACAGCTGTGTTTGCGAACAGTTGTTTTTTCTAAATATGTTAATTGTTGTTTCGAATAATCTTAAGTGTAAGATTAAGGTACGTCATATGGTTTATGTAACTGTTTGCACTGCACACTGTGCAGGATGCCGTAAAACGTAGTATCGTACAACGGGGAATTAAGGGGTAAATAGAGACACAACTTAAAATGAAGCATATGTTACTAATAATAAGACTGAAATTATTTTCAATAGACGTAACGTTACCGTATATTTAATACTTGCATTTGGGCTATATTTATTTGGTTTTTCTGCTGTTTTTATTTGGTTTTATTATTATTATTACTTTTGTACACATTGTCATTATTTGATTTTTACTTTTTATTTTATTTTTTTACACTGACGATCTTATTGTGAATTCATTATAACTGTGCGACTTATAATAATGTAATTTCTAATATGAAATAAATGACTACTACTACTACTACTACTTGTTCTTATTTGAAACAAGTTAGGTATGACTTATTTTAGGTTGTGTCCCCAATTTACCCCTTGATTCCTACTTACCCAATTTTACGATATGGGCTATATTTTACTCGTGTATTTTATTGTAATTATTTATAACTCGGTCGTACTTTGTCTGAAATAAAAGCAATCTTAACATTGATAATACGAAAACATGACCAAAGTAATATGGTTTGAAGAGCTTCACTATTTAAACTCATATTATTTTAAGCCAAGTTATAGAGAATACTCGAAAATAGAACGCGAGCTATTTATACACAAAACAACAATGCACCAATAGACGTGGCCAAATAACTAATGGATTCTGTTTTTAGTTTCCGTGGAGTTGTCAATATCCAGTCGACCGAGGAATGGAGATAATGCTTGGAAACCATCCTTCGGGTAAGACCCGAATATACTCCGAATTGTTTTACAGCCTATTTTGGTTTTGTGAACGCCTAGATTAGTAATAGATATTTAGTTATTTCTTATAATAATGGGCAGATAAAAAGTCAATATAATGTTAAATCTAGGCTGAAGAAGTACAGGCTTGACTCTTGTTCCTGATCTTAAACTGTATGTCCTTACTGCTTTTCATATTTATATTATATTTATTTATTTATTTATTTAATTATGTATTATATTATGATTCTACAAGTACAATTATATTCGTTTATTTATCCTATTTAATATATAATTATATACCTACGTATTTATTTACTTTTATTATTTTTATCCTCTGTATCTTTAATTGTTGTAACTAGCCTTTCGTTGTTTTACTCATCTCTCAATCGCTCAAATGATAACTGCAAGAGATCCCATAAAGGGATAAGTTCGCCTTTGTACATCCCTTTTGAGTTTCTGTTTCTTTTTTTTCTTTTTTTTCTTTTCTGTTTGTGCAATAAAGAGTTTACATACATACATACATAAATTCAACGCCGGCTGAGTTCCACCATCGACCTACTCGTCGCAAAGCCAGGTTCCATTAACATCACCTTGATGAATGGCGTTCTTCCACCTTACGTTTCACTAGGCACTTTTTGCCTCGTGCATTGAATCTGTGGAACGAACTCGGCGGTATTTTCATTTTTCTATTAAAAGTGTAAAATGTTAAGCAAAATAATAACGTAATTCCGTTTTTCTTCATTACTGTCCCATCTACTATTTGTTAAAATAAAATATCAGAATTTGTTCCAAATTTTCGGGCGTTAAACGTCTCCGTCTTGGCTGATAAATCCATTTCAGGTGGCTAAATGACTTTTCAATTTATGTGGAGGTAATAGGGGCGTAATTTTTTTTTTTAATATGCTCTGTGACACTGTCTTCAGAACAATACTTACAAAAAAATACATACAATGCTGGGGGCGACCACTAGTATGTGGAAAAAGCACCGATACTTGAGTTAATCGATATAGGTACTCCCTATATGTCATGAAATGTGGCCCCCTAAATTCCTGTCTGGTAATAAGCAAAAAAAAAAAAAACCTTACTTTTACTTCTTTCAATATTATAAATATTTAGAAACTACATGGTTTTGCAATGTTTCAGATTATCTTTTATCTGCTTAGTAGGTATGATGAAATATATTTGTTAGGGTGACGGCATCAATGACACTTTTAGCTGACAGGCACCAGTAATGGGCACTTCACTCTTAATTCAAATTTCATAGGGCCCTAAATGTGTTGCAAAACAAATGAAATGAATTATCTTCTGTAAAATAAGATTCAAGTGTCTATTATTGGTGCCTTGTCCATTACTGGTTCCATCACCCTAAGCAGATAAAACATAATCTGTTTTGCAACACATTTAAGACCCTATGAAATTTGAATTAAGAGTGAAGTACCCATTACCTGTCAGCTAAAAGTGTCATTGGTGCCATCACCCTAATTTATTTCATCATACTAGGGTGACGGCACCAATGATAGACACTTTTAGCTGACAGGCACCAGTAATGGACACTTCACTCTTAATTCAAATTTCATACGGTCCTAAATTGATTGTTGCAAAACAAATGAATAACCCTTATCTTCTGTAAAATAAGAATCAAGTGTCAGGTCTTTGTCCATTACTGGTTCCGTCACCCTATTTTCTATTTCTTTCACACCATTTTTTTTGGTTGGGCCGTAGTTTTTATAGGCTTATTTAAATTTGAATATATAGTGATATTATTTATTTTAGCATAAGGTTAAATATCTAAAATTAGTATACATAGTCGTATAAAAAAAATGCTATTGGTTGGTCGCCCCTCACTTGAGAGCAGCTGGTGGGGTAAGATTATTAGTCCGAATAAGTTTGAAAAAACAGGACGAAGTCCGTCGGATCAGCCAAATTAAATCGCCCGGTAGATGTATTTTTTTAGGTTTATGTTCAAAGCCGTTTGAAGAAGTTAAGCTTTAATAGTCTTCTTATGTCAGAAAATAAGATGGAGTGACGACCTTGTAAAGATCGCGGGACGCGGTGGATGCGAAAAGCACAAGACCGGTCTGAGTGGAGAGCCTTGGGGGAGGCCTATGTCCAGCAGTGGACGTCTTTCGGCTGACATGATGATGATGATTATGATGTTAGTAAATACCATAAAATATCTAAAGTCATCGTCATCCATAAATGCGTTAACTGAGGACCAAGATGGAATGCCTCTTTGCTAGTAATGATATTTCTCGCATTATCTACGTAAAGGGACCTTATTGTCGATGGCGCTTACGCCGCACTGCGTCACGCGACGTTGTAATTATATCGGAGCATCTTTAATAATGGCGGAAGCGCCATCGACAATAAGGTCCCTTTTCATAGATAACGTCACATTTAACCTCGTAAGGCCCAGTGTGCAATATACATAATCAAGGCAATTTAATTTGAACTGTGTTGCTATCAGAATAAGGTTTGTTTTCCTATCTTCATAAACTGAAAATGGCATTATCGAACAAACGTAATTGAACTTTATTGCCTTGATGGTAGATTCAAAGTCGCACTCACAAAAAACTCCCTGTTTGAAGTATGGTAGGTCTTACGAGGTTAAAAAAACTTGATCATTTATAAAGTAATGAATTTTAATATCTAAGAATTGTCTGAAATGTGTTTTTTTTCCCGTACCTACAAAAATACGAGCATCTTTAATTCTTGGTAAGTGTAAACTGAAAAGCTTTACAATTACCTTATTTTATTATTGCTTTATACAGCATTATTAAAAGGAACTTGACGATAACCCTACCTATTCCACAAGTTGTAACGCTTATTGCTTTTTTTATACCATAAAATAAAATTATAAGATAAACTTTCAAAACTTTAACTAATAAAGTATTAAGTAAAATAATTCTTGTCCATCAAAACCAATTTATTTTTTAAACTTTTTTTCCATTAATCCAACATTTACATTTTAAACGAAAAACAACAAACTCATACATTTATAAGGAGCTTGTAAAAGCATTGATATTTTTTTTTAAAGTGAAACTTTTATCGAAACCAGTAGATTGAAAACGTGGTAGCGGTCCGAAATTCAAAGAGTTAACAAGAAATATCTTTTAGACACGATTTTCTATTCATGTAATTTATTAGTAGTTTATTTTACTTTAACATCAAAAATAATGTGTAGAAACAATTACATACATACATACATACATTAAATCACGCCTGTTTCCCAGAGGGGTAGGCAGAGACCACTTCTTTCCACCTGCTACGATCCTGACAAATCTCTTTCGCTTCTTCCACATTCATACATCGAGTCATGCATGCACGTCGGTTTCGGGTACTTAAGATCCGGCCCTTTTCCAGTATTTCTCCGGTTTGATTCGAAAAAGTACGCCTAGGGCGGCCCCTTCCGACCCTCCGACTCACTTTTGCTCTGTATATCTCTTTCGTCAATCTTCTTTCATCCAATTTTTCCAAATGACCGAACCATTGAAGCATGCCCTTTTCAATCTTCGTCACTACATCTAAACAATTACAATATAATTTTAAACTCATGAGTGGAAAAAGCCGCGGTATCACTGATTGTAGCTACGATACGTGCTACGACTGCTACGTTCGTAGCATTTCCTGACGTGTAGCGCTCGCGTAGCAAGACAATAGCCTAGGCAAGATGTATAACGCGATAAGATGCGTGGGTGATTATTGAAAAGTGTCCAAAGGGTGATGGGCGATTTTGTATGGACCCTGTTCCCACACTCATCATCTCATTTAGGTTAGGACCCAAAAAAAGACAAAATACCTATTTTAGTAGCAAAATCGATGGGGATGTTTTAATGAAAAAAAAATATTTTCAAAATTTCATATGATTCGATTATGATTTTCCAAGAAAACCCCATACATATGGCGATCGTCACCATAGCAAAAATACATCATGTTGACAAGAAGACAACGTCTTCTTAGCAACATATCTGTTGGTGGGTGGGGACATTTTTGCCTATCGTCCTTTAAAGTAAACTGCGTTCGACTGCTTATGTCAATTTCGAAAATTATGTCTGTTAAAAAAAATCGCTAACGTTAGCTTGATACACCTCGTCTAGGAGCCATATAGGATATGTAACAGGTAGCACTGGTAGCAATGCAGCTCCTTTGCCTTCGGATTGTGAGCTCATCTTAGAGTACTTATAATATTTGTGTAGATAATAGTAGTTTACGTGACGGTTGCGTAATGCGAATTATAATAATATAATATAAGTACTCTAAGATGGGTTCAGACGCCGAAAGGCAAATGACCAGCATCTTTGATAGTAGGTGACAGCGATGACAGCTGTAACGTAATTTTCCAATTACGTTATCGAATATTGTAAGGTAATGAGATCCAAATTTGGAAAATCTTCCAAAATTAACAGCTGTCATCGCTGTCACCTACTACCACAGGTAATGCTGGTTATTGCCTACGGGTTTTGAACGCATAATAGAGGACTTATGATATGAGTGTAGATAAAAGTATGTATGCAACTGTGCACAGGGTATAAGGGAAGCTCACTGAAAACTGAAACTATAGTTTACTAGTATACTACTATAAGTATACATCTCGTAAACCAATTCTTAACCAGTAACCCAATTACAATGCATTAAATATTATGGTGCCTCAGAGCTGATCTGATGATGGCCGGAAACCCTTAGGAATTCCACCATACTTGACGAAGTCCCATCGAACAAGTTTGAATTCATTAGATTTGTCTTGATGATAGGGATAGTAAGAAAAAAAGTTTTTTTTATTTATATTTTTTTATGGCAAGGAGAATGCACGCTAGCTCTCAGGCCACCTGATGGTAAGTGGGATCTGAGCCCCATAGACATTTGAAATCTCAAGACTACAATCTCAAAACTGCAATCCTAAGAATTCAAATGCGTTGCCAACCCTGAGGACTAAGATGGAATGCCTCTAATCGCTAGTAATTTCACCGGTTGTTTTATCCCCGCACCGGAACACAACACTGCGAACACGGCTGCGTAGCGGTGGTTTAATGGATAAGACGGTGGTAGATATCACGATATTGATGCTGCGTTCATCATATGAAATAATGCTTTCTGTTTGTTATAATTAGGCAATAGGCAAAAGGATTTTGCTGCTCGAATTCTGTTACATGTTAGCTGTGTAGCATAAAATGATTAGATTAAATCGCCGCTTCCCCCCGCTGTGTAAAATTGCCCTTAAACTTTCTTTCATAACGCTGTCCTTGTAACCCGCGCAATATGGCGCTGCTTCCGTCGGAGATATAAAAAGCAGTGGAGTAAGCATTAGACAACTAAAAAAAAAACTAAAAAAAAATCTCATTTGTCAACAAACGTAGGCATTTAAAAAGGTGCTAAATAAGTTTGATACTAGATAGATAAACAGCCAGACCAATTTAAATAGCAGTTTTCTATAAACATAGATTATCTTACAACATGTAATTTGGCGGATATTTAAGACAAGCAAAATATCAATAAAAAAAATATGAGGCAACATTACAAATTACAAACTAAATACACTTTAAATATAATACAAAGTAACAATTTAAAATTAAAACTAAAATTTAGGCAAAAAAAAAGCTAAAATAAAACTAATTATAACTAAGCTAAATACTATAAAATTAAAACTAAATAAAAACTAAAAAAGGAAAGGGCCCCCGTGGTAAAGTACTACAGATGCTGGCAGCATTGCCTCGTTGTATAGCAATTACGTTTTATGGTATTATTATAAAATTTTAAATAATACACCGGGCTTTCAGGCCATAGAAGCTAGCGATCTAGGGTTCAAATCCCGGTAAGGGCAGATATTTGTGTGATGAGCGCGATTTTTTTTCCTGAGGTGTGGATATTTGCTATATATTTAAGTATATAGGTACATTTCTCTATACAAAGTATTTATATCGTTGTCTAGTACCTATGGTACAATCCTAGAGGTTAGTTTAAGATTATAGCAATTGGTGTGACATTGTCTCCTGTTTTTTTTACATGTTTAAGTATAGTGTAAAAAAAAGGTTCCTAGCTGCACTGGAGAAAAAAGTTACGAGCATGGAAAATAGGGCCTGAATGGGTCCGTGTAAATAAAATAAAAAAAAGATAAAAGATATTTATTCAGTAATTCGCTTCCCAAGAGGAGACCACTGCTGAGAAGAAACGCCGTAAGAAACTCAGCTAGCAGTCAGTCATTTTTTAAACATATTACAATGGTTACTACTTAGTCTATCATTATATAAATCAATAAATGTTAAACTAAATATTATACTTATAAAAATAACATACGACACAGACAACGAGAAAGACAGAGGGAGGAAAGGAACACACTGCAATGTCGCTCGGCTTTTTCTCCCAACTTGTCCGGACACCCTACCGTGTCTTGATTGAATAAAACTGAGTATTCAGTTTCAAAACAAGAACGAAGGTTAGTGAATCGGATATTCGCACCTTCAGAACAATAGTGACCTAATTCAGAAATTTTAAATTTCGAGTTAGGTCTCTATAATAATATATTTATGACTTGAAGTTTGAAAGCTAAAATTTTGAATTAGGTCATTATTGTTCTGAAGGTGCGATATGCTAGAAGGAATATAATGTTAGTATACATATAATCAACGAATTAAGTTAACTTTTATAAGATTAGATAGGTATCAAAACGTTAATATTATCATTACGATACAGAAGCAAGATGAACTAAGACATTTTTTTCCAAGTCCTAGCTAAAAATGTTTGACAATTAAAGTTATTACCCTACAAAAGAAAAGGACGAGGCTAAAATATATTTCACAGTGTGGTAGGTTCTCTGGATAATTGAAAATCATAAGAATGCTAGGGACTAGTGAAAATCTCTACGCGTTTAAATTCGCGAGCGTTCTCTAGTTTTAATATAAAAAAACCACTTTCAGAGCTTCCTTACTGCACCATTTGCCTCTGCATGGCAAACATCCGTCGTTCGCATGACACAAAGAGATTAGAAATCCGCCTTTATTACAAACGAGTAAGTACCAACCTTAAAAACTTCGTAAAACGTATCCACCATAGCCTCTTGAGTTTTATAGTGGCACGTGACCATTTTAACGGGCCCCGCACGTACTAACGCGGGCTAGGGCCGGGGGGGTTCAACTTTAACACTTTTAATATCCTCATTGTGGTGGAGACGATTATTTTTATCGTCAGGAGAGCTGTATTGTAAAATATGGAAATATGGTTAAGTTTTCAACTTAAATTTGCTGGGATTTATTTTAAAGGAGCACGTAGGACTTCGTGTAGATCCCTTTTTAACCTCTTACGCAAAAAGGAGGCGTGTTATAAGTTTGACTGGTGTATCTGTGTATTTCTGTGAATGTGTGTCTGTGTATTGGTGTGTCACATCGTACTTTCCAAACAAATGTTTTGGACGCGCTTTTAAAAAAAATCTTGTTTGATCAGGATTGTTCTCAGCTAGTTAACATGAAAATTGGTTGGGCTGTTGTTCTTCTTAGAAACTTGCGATTGTTAACGCCCTGTCTGCTCCGATCAAGATCTCCGGGAAGTAGGAGTTGGGCCGTTAGAAGATATCAGCTCTAAAATTTGAGGTCGTACCAAAGTTGTTGTTTCTCAAAATCTGAGTTGAAAAGTATTCAAGTAAGCGGGGAAAATACTTCCATACACAATTATATCAAAATATGTTCAACAGTATAGTTTAGATTAGTTTAGTTAGACAGACCGACAATCTCACTTTCGCATTTATTATATTATTTTCTTTTATTCGCGACTTTGTCCGCGCAAGTTGTATATCGCTATTCCTTTTAAAACTTTCAGTTTCTGGACTAAGAAGTACTCAATGGTCCCCCTGGTACCAAATTACAGTTGAGCCATAGACCTGTAAAGAAGGATCAAACAAACAAACACACTTCTATGCATTATAATATTACCTACTTCGGTATATGCGATTTTTCCTTTCTTCCTTAAAAATATCTAACTGATGGTGAAAACCACATTAAAACCCGTTGCGTGGTTTAGGAGTTAGTGCATAAAATATACAGACAGACGGACAGTTGCAGAAAGCGACTTATTTTTATACTATGTAATAATAATAGTAATAAAGAAGTAACATGAGCCTTTTTATTTTTATAACATTAACGCGTGTACAGTTGGTTCGTTCAAATAGTGTGCATTAAAACTCTTTGAAGTCGCCGACACCGCTTCGTGGCTCGTGCACGCCGCGGCAGCTTCTTGGTCGCAATTGTCGTATTTGAACGAACGAACTATAGGTATCTGCAAATATGTGTATCTGTGTGTATGTGTATATGTGTGTCTATCGCATCGTATCGCATATAGCATCGTAGCTCCCAATTCATACAAAAAAAAAACATTTCTGTTTACTGGTTATTTGTCAGGTTCCTTTGTCTTTACGATGTCCGGTGCCTATCAAAATGGATGAAGGATAAAATCATAATAGCGTACCATAATAATAAATTAAAGTATCATGACCAGTGATCGGATCTAGAATGCAATTTGGGGTGAACGACCTCAAACGGTATGCTTACCATGGATGTGACTCTAGATTTCCCGGGATTTTGGGAAAAAGGTTATTGTTAATAAATTTAATAATTAATAACTTTTGTCGAGGGTTAAACTAATAAACAGATAAAAATAATAAAAATACCATAAAAGATAAGACATGCAAGTTACGTTCAGTTCTTCTATGCAGTACTGTTTTTTTTTTGTTGTTATTACATGTTTTGTTAATTTTATAGTGTAAACTACTTAAAATTACGAGTTATTTACCTTTTTATAAAGGTAGGTAACAAAAAGACTCGCGGGATTGTAAGTCATATTCATATCCATGTTAAAATAACGGACTTAAATTGCATCCTAGATCCGATCACTGATCATGACGCTGTAATAAAGTTGCGATGCCGCGACAGCAACAGCTAGAAATAAAAGATTTAATTTGGGTAACGTTTCTAAATAAAACTAAAACTAAAAATAAAAATTATAAATATTAATTTAAATTTATAACACAACTCAAGACTATTTAGTAATTGTTGATTTATTCTGGGTTTGTTCTATATTCATTCCAAATTTGACGCTTGTATGTTTCACCTTTATTACGATAAAATAAAAATAAAAATACGTTAGAAAAACCTTTCTTGTATGGGGACCCCCTTTATTATATTTGTCTTTCTTTTCTTTCCTTCTTTATTGTTTTTGTTTGATTTCTATGTTGCCATTTCTCTTATCTCTTCTTTTTTTTGTGCTCTTCGTATAAATGTTTCTATTTCTATTATTTCACTTTGGTTAAAAAAAGTTGAAAAAATCAGCGTCCAAAATTTTCATGTCATACATACATACATTTAGTTTTATTTAAGCTTAGTTTTAAATTTAGTTAATAGTTTTCTTCATCACGCATTCATTTTATGTTCTTTGTCAAGTAAATTATTTATTTTTCATAAAAATCCTGTAACTATTGAATCGCGTTATATTTTCAGAAACATTCCAGTTTAAATAACTTCAGCTTTGGTTTCACCCGTAACCGCTACATCCGAATTCAGAAAAATACGTGCCATGAATATTAAAAAGGGCTTTAAAAATGAACGCGGTTCTATCGGCCATTTATTGTAACTAACTTCCTTTGATGCACTGCGGCATTAACTAAAATACTTTTATTAACCAATGTTAACAACATACCAATGTATGTTGTATGGTAACAATTTACCATTTTTAGTAGAGAGAAAAAAATATGTATATTATATTATAAATAACAACGAAGACATCAGGCGACTATTTCACACAAATTAAACCTAGTCCCAAACTAAGTTCTAGGCTTCTATTTTGGGTACAAGACAACAATAAACATATTTATATAGAAAAATACATACTATACGTAGGAAACATCTAGGACCCAGGAAGAAATAACACTGATCACACAAATATCTTGCCCTGAGCAGGATTTGAACCCGGGCGCGTTAGCTTCGTAGTCAGGGTCACTACCAACTAGGCTAACGTGTCGTCATAATACGTCATCTGATTCTAACCCGACTTCACATGTCTGATACATAACGTAGCTCAAATATTTTAGTGCTTAAAAGTTCCGCTTTAACGCAAGTCACTGTAGTGCTTTTGCCCTGCCTACGATTGTCTTTCTTACATTCATCCTTTAGTTTTCGCTTAATTTAATTGTACCTCCGTTCTGATTGCCAGCACCATCACCAACTACTGACCAGTTCCCTTTCTGCTACAGCTTCGCTGAACTAGGTGTTCACCATCAACGGCATTAAGGGCGCATTGTAATGCGGGTCATCTATTCGCAGGATGTTTACGTTTACCCATGAAGAAGCTGCCAACTTTCACCGCGATCCCCAGGGGCCGCCATTTTGTGAACGCCGCTTTGCCGCGTCATAACCAGCTGCCGTCCACCTTCGCAGCGATCAGCCGGACAGGGGAGTACCGGACTGCTTAAGTGGAACTAGACGGGCTTTCATTGTAATCCACGAAATAAATAGGTATCGTGTTGGCAATTTGTGGTTTAATTTCTGCCACCCGTAAAACCCAAAGGTGACAAAGTTATGTATACTACCTAATATGGGTCTATATTGACTGACATAATTATTTTTAGTCATAATGTGCTAAAGCAGGTCATAATCATCGCAAGTCATAACGTGTTTTTTTAAAGAAACTAACTTTTCAGGATTTTTATAAATCAAACCTAACCTAACCTAGCCTTGTCTACACGTTAGATATTTCAGAACTTCTGAAAAGTTTACAGTTACAGCGATATAAAAATGTATGACTATGAAAAATTGTCAACAATTACATTATGACCAATAAAATTATGGGAAACAAAGGGCTCCCACCTAATATACATGTTTCAAAGTGGTGTCCCTCTTAATCTCTAATAAGTAATAACGTTTGTCCTCGAGTATCATTTATATTTACCACTTTTTATGTTTTCCAAAAAGCAGTCAGTTTAAGTTAGGGTTGCATTGTATTGTGGGGACGCCCGGCCGGATCTGGCGGGCGGTCGATCAGTCTCCTGGTCTGAACGATGTATTAGTACATATGATGATTAGAGAATCTGTAGGGGAATTCGATTGCAGTTTAGATATTAAAACGACTGTACGTGTAGACATAATTACCACATTCAAATTTTGCAAAGCAAGTTACAGTATTTAACTATTTAATCTTAATTTTCTGCTAGTCGCTGACATTTTGATAATTGTGTTCCACATTTATTTATGTCGGATTTCATCAAGCGACGTTACAGACTATTCGCAATTTTAAACCCCGATTGTCAGCTAAGTCGAAGGTAGAATTTGACATTAGTATGGTAACTTGTTTTGAAATTTTACATAGCGATCATGTTGCTTTAACTTAACTTAAAAAAAAAAATGACTTATACTTCGCAACACAAAACCTCGACTTAGCAAAAATCATATCGCATCACCTCTAGATAATTATTTACAAAATTGCTCTCGATAGACAAAAAGGCTTTTGTATTGTACAAATCCTATTAAGGAGAAGGCCTTTTTCCTCGAGTCAAGAAATACCTTCATATTTACTAGACACGGTTTGTCGCACGAGGCTATTAAAATGACAAATGTGGACCGCATTTTCCTAACTACGACAAGTAAATTACCAAGTCATTTCGTTGCCTTCTTAAGGCTATGTTTTCTCTGTTTAATAACTGACGACAGAGCACTGAAAGTGTGCCTCCACTTTCAGTGCTGTTTATGTCAAGTGTGTTTATCTTTATATAAACACACCCTACTATTAGGTGTTCCATTTTTCACTTTCCTTTTAATGAATTTGCTAGAATTTTCGGTCCTACTTAAAAAAAAGACATAATAAAGCGGTTTAGTTTAGGTTGGGGGAAAGGGAGAGAACCATAGCAGTTACGCATCTCTATCGCATTCTCTGAACCTAGACAGAAGTTAGACATTTTCATACCGGTCGGAACGCCGGCCGGGGGATCGGTCATTTTTTGTATAAATTTGGCTATTAATCAAAAAGTACGCCACTGAAAATTATAAAAAAATATTTTTTTAATGCGCAGGCTAAGTACTTTCGTATGACACCCCGTTTGCTATAATCAAATCACTTACATTTTTCAACCCATTATAATTCTAGACCCATTTACAAATATGAAATTTTTTTTTTTTTACTAAAAACAGATGCGGACAAGCAAGTTATACAACTATGCCAAATTTCAATTTAATAGCTTCTATAGTTTCTGAGAAAAACTACTGTGAAATACAGACCAGACAGACAGACACCGAAGTTAGGTATATACACCATAAGGGTTCCTTTTTTCCATTTTGGTACGCAACCTTAAAAAGCCTTTATCAACAAATAAAAATGTAAACGCTACCAACACAGCATCCTCTTAATGTGTCAGCTTGTTTGCTCACGCTGAGGCCTCTTCGTCGCGAAAATTGCCGCACGCTACAATCCGTTCATGACTCCTATTTCCCGGGACATCTCTTATTTAAGTACGTGTCCCCGCCTCGGGGATATTTTAGCGGCTTCGGTTTGTTACAAAAGCTTTATTGTGAATTTGAATACATACTTCCTTATTCTAAATGGTGAAGTGACTAGCTTAGATGCATTCTATTTTAGTCCTCAGGGTTGGCAACATTGGCAACGCATTTGTAGTTTTAGGATTGCAGTCTTAAAATTTCGACAGTCTCAGAAATAGAGTCTTAACATTATAGTTTTAAGATTATATCGCACCTTGAGAACAATAGAGACCAAATTCAAAATTTCAGCTTTCAAACTTCAAGTCATACATTTATTAGTTATTATAGAGACCTAACTCAAAAATTAAATTTTCCCAATTAGGTCACTATTGTTTTGAAGGTGCGATATGTATTTACTATCAGATGGTATGTGTGCTCGTTTTGCTTTCTAAATGCCATAATCAATCTGACAAACGAACACTCAAGCCACTTACTTGATGGTAAGTGTGATCGGAGACGGGTGCCCTTCGACTGACATAAAATTTTATGTGCTAACATTTTCGAATGTGTTGAAAATGTTTCCTATAGTATTGAATGGCATTCTTCTTTTTTTAGCATAAAGATTTTTTTACATACATATTTTTTGTTACTAAAAGGCTAAATTCATAATATTGTTTGGTCGAAGCCCCTCCCAGTATAAAACACTTAGGTCTCAACTAATCTATAGGTTAGGTTAGGTTAGAAGTGTGTCAAGGCGCGAAGCGCCACAACTACGCAGAATAGGAGCTCCGCAAAGCGGAGCTCCGTCGACTTCGCCTCACGGTCAACGTTATACCATAAAATCATTCGACAAAAAAAAGCTATTCCAAACAAATGTTATACTAAACAATTTTTCGACCAAACAATATTATGCAAAACAATTTCGATCAAACAATGTTCGACATTTAAATCATTAGACGAAACGTTGGCATGCAAAAAAATATGACGCGAAACAAAAATAGGCCAAAAATTTTTAGATCAGCCGATATAGACCCATCGACGACACGTGGGTAGGAGTTTTTTTTTTATGGTCACATGTCTAACCTAACCTAACTTACTTAACCCATACTTAAGATAAAAACAATAAGTTTCAGCAGAAATTATCTTTCGATGAAATAATACATTCGATCAAATGTGTGTCAGTGATTCCAGAGGATCCCGTTATATTTACGTTAAGTTCTGGGACACCCTGTTTATCCGTTAACATAGATTTAAGACGAATGCGAATATATTTATACAATCAAGCGCCGACTAAACATCGCGTGTTGAAACTAAAGCAGTTCCAAAGTAAAGAGTGCACTTTTCGCCTGCGAGCGCACGCGCTGGCACTGATTCAACTCGGTTTGAGGCTGGCCCCATGGCCGGCTGCTCACACAACTTAATATAATATCCATTTTTCGTTTTGTTATTCGTTAGGTAACTATTGTACGTAATAACGCAGAAATAGTTTCCACGCATCAGTTTTTTCACTAGATGGCGCGTTTGGGAAATGCAGTATTTTTGACAGTTGATGTTAAAATCTATGCCTAGAAGAAGACCAACGAGTGACAATTAAATTTTTCATTTGATGCTTACACATTTCAAATATTTACATAATTAAATTTATATTTTTTAATATAAACTATCAAAAAGACCTCACTTCCCAGAGGCGGCATCTATTGAAAAAACTGGTGCGCGGAAACCACCATTGATGACGTGATATTGAAGAAATTTGTTAATTTTAATTTTAGCGCTGTTGTTATCGACGTACATGCATGACTCGATGTATGAATGTGGAAGAAGCGAAAGAGATTTGTCAGGATCGTAGCAGGTGGAAAGATGTGGTCTCTGGCTACCCTTCTGGGGAACGGAGATATGCTGCTATTTGATTTAGCAGGGTATTGGCGCTATAACAAAGAATAATAAAATAAGCATTTTTTGAATCTTCCCCTTTTTGTTTGTGTGGTAGCCGGCAACGCACAACCACTTAAACTCTCTCGACAAAACAAATATGGCGCGCGCCTCTTCTAATGAAATTCTACAGTTCAATTGTTGCGCAAACACTGGGGCATAAGTAGAACGTGATTCTAGGCCAGGTCAGGGGAAGAACGGGTAATAAATAAAAATAAATATCAGGGGACAATGTCACACCAATTGACCTAGTCCCAAGCTCTAGGCTTGTACTATGGGTACTAGACAATGATATAAAAATAAAAACGTGTGCGTCTCGGGACGCCCGACAGAAGTGATAACTTAAACTAATCTAAGTTGAACTATTTAATATTGAAATTGTTTAACTGACTGCAAACTTACGCACACTAATGCAGAGTGACACACACTAACAAACCTAGAGAGTGGTACACTGTTGAAAGAGGTCATATATAGACGTCTCTTTTTAACGAAGGGCATTTGTAACAGGTGCAAAGAGTACTATTATATTAGCTGTTTTTATACTCCCTCTATGCTTTCCTAGTTCCTACCTCTATGCTGGCGCAGTAACGCGTTACGTAACAAAGCGGTTTACCCTCTCAAAAGAAGTTATCACTTCAAAAAACTTGTGTTACAAGTACGGATGACGATCGATTGTCGCTGATGTTTGTGTCGTCATCCCTTTTTACCCGACTGCCGAAGGAGGAGGGTATTGTGTTTCACAGCCTATATATGTATGTTTGTTCCTTTGTGGCACTATAAAATCTAAGCCCGTTGTCCGATTTAGATGATTCTAATGTCAATCGATTTGTCTGAATCTGGTGAGTGTCACTGAAGATATGACAGTAATCAAAATTCAATATGGCGGCAACCAGACGCCATATTGTGCAAATAAAATTAAAAAAAGTCGACCAAGTATGACAAGTGGGGTATCATTGAATAGGGATTTAAAAATCATCTTTCGGTTTCTTTCATCATTTTTAATTTTTAATGATCATTTAGGATTTATAACGATTTAAAGTTGGTTAGCAACTGAACAGTCGGGTTTTGAAAGCTTGCTTTTTGTTAAAGTTATTGTGTTTTGTTATAGATATTTAAGATAGTTTTTAAGTCACTCTGAAAACCAGCGCCGCGGCTTGCTGCGGTATAAAGTTGAGAGGGGGGGCCCTTTTCAACGCCATGTTAAATGTATTTTTCTGGTTGTCATCTGTTTTTTCAAGTGTGCGTACCTATGCGTTGAATAAATTATTTATATTCTATATACATACTTAAATACATAGAAAACTTCCATGACTCAGAAACAAAATATTCACGCTCATCACACAAATATCTGCTCTTACCGGGATTTGAACCCAGGACCGCTAGCTTCGTAGGCAGGGTCACTACCAACTAGGCCAACGCGTCGTCATGTCAATTTATATAATACTAGCTTCTGCCCGCGACTTCGTCCCCGTGGAATAGTTACTTTGGGCTAACGCTAACTATAACCCGCGACTTTGTTAACGTATAAGTTTGAAACATTCTTCATTGGTGCTCCGCTCCTATTGGTTTTAGCGTGATGATATATAGCCTATAGCCTACCTCAATAATCGGGCTATCTAACACTGAAATATTTTTTTAAATCGGACCAGTAGATCCTGAGATTACTCAATACTCAATACTCTATATTTTATTGCAATTATAATGTTTACAAAGATGGAAATATAATAAATGTCTCAATTATGAACCCTGTTGGGCACAACAAACATATTTAGAGATAGGGAGACTTATCCTTTTAATAATTATGAAGAGACTTCATTATAAATATTTGAATTTATTGTATTTTTCTATAATTTACCTTTATAGTTTAATTTAACTAATTTACATTATTAGCGCGTTCAAGCAAACTGTTCAGCTTTATAATATTAGAATAGAGTTTAGATATGTCATGTAAAGAATGACAGGGTAGCCACTAGTGTAGTGTGGGGCTACGGAGGCAAAAGATCTCGTAGAGTATGTACGAGTTAAAAAAAAAAAAAAAAAAAATTAAACTGTTTATTTCAATAATGTGCGATTGTTACATTCTTACTTAGACTCTAAATCTTAATTAGGAAGATTTTTAGGCGAGTCAAGTCATAATTAATTATTTAATAGTTAGGTACATTGCTTTCTTATTCTCTAATTCATGCTTATATAAACTTACTTAGGTCCTTATAAACACTTATTAATTGAGGTAATTGAGGTATTGGGGAGGCCATTCATTAACATTCGCTTATATGAGCTAGTAACTTGCTTGTCCGTTTTTTTATCTATGGAGTCATATGGAAGTCTGTTCAAAATACGAGGTAGTGCTCGCGTCCATACTCTCCTGCCATACTCGTTAGTACTAGATGGCACCACAAATGTTGGGAGGCATGTAAGACTGCGTAAGTTTTTAGGTCTGTGTTTCTTAGCTAATTGAGAGATTTTATCACTGTATTGGGTTACTATGGCTAAAGCTTAAGACCGGATTTACTCTTAGGGTCGAGTGGTTAGAACCTCGCCACAAGGTTAATTTTAAGTCATTTGTGATGAGAGTACCGACCATAGATCTGTCGACCTTTTTAAAGGAGGAATTCCGGCCGAGGGGAGTCTTATTTCGGCGATTTCGTGGTCGCGGTCCGCAGACACCGCGAAAATTGATTAATTGTTGTGTTCATTTTATGTTATATATTGATATGTATGCTAGTCTGTAAGGTATTTGTAAATATGGGCCTTGTAGTCTGAAATAAAGTTATTCTATTCTATTCTATTCTAAGTGTAGGATGGTGGTGAAGTCGGTGCTATGTTGACCGCGTCAAGTTTCGAGGACAATATATGTTTAGTTTATTATGGCGGCAGCTGCGTCATTAGCATGTGAGTGCTAAATGCATATACATAAAAAAGTACTGTATGCTCAAAGGTGTCCCTATTTAGAGCACATTTTAAGAAATCTATTTGTATTATAAGTAGGGTTCGTAAATTAGGATGCTTTTATATCTACAATAAGCAAATTTCCGGAAAAAGCTCAGCGAGTATGGTGTCGCCTTCTTAAAAATATTATTTTAATTATTTAAGTCCCGGGATTCCGGGATTGTATAAAACATCAGGAAATAGTGGTCTGTCAAAATATTTAGGTTACGTTGGTAAATAGTTCAATTTTGTATGACTATGTGTATTTCGTTTAATTTGGTGATTTAACAAAAATACTAATGTTAGTTCCATTTTTTTTTATAAGAATAATATGTAACTTAACAAATTTAATTTAGTTTAATGTTAAAGAATAGTGTAGGTACCGTTAGTTAAACAAACCACATATTTTGCAAAAAGAAACAACTAAAATATGTTATTTAAATACTTTAAATACGTATGTGTATATATATTCCGGTATTCCGGGAAATCCCGGGAAATTTATTAGAAAAATTTAATTGAATCCGCCTCCATACTACTTAACATCAATACAACAACAAAAACAAATCCATAAAAGCATCCGAATTTCTGATCCCTAATTATAAGACATTATTATATCAGATGATTTGACCGACAAAGTTCTTTGCAGTTTTGACACTTTTTGTCATAGGTCAACTAATTTATTAAAATAGTAAGAAACAAAATATAATATACCTACTCCTAAATTATTAAAGTTTAAATCTGGTCTAAAAGTGTTCACTAAAAATAAACCTACGAATACCCGAATTTCCAAGAACGGTCAGTTATTGAAGGCTACTGGAACTCTGGAAACGCAATAACCGGGATGAAAGGAGTCATAACATTGTAAAACTATCCATTTACGATTCAGTTGACTGAACTTTGGAGGCGAATAACAACACGGTTTATTTTCGACTGTTACTGCAAAACAAAACCGAATAGTATGTGTAACGATGTTATAATAACACCATTATAGGTAGGTTGTGTTTTTTACACGTATGGTACAACGCGCCCACACACTCACACACTCACACATGCATACATGCATGCACAAACACACACAATATCTACACATCGTATGGCACTATTTAAATTGTTGGTTTTTAATTTGTTGTTTTGTAATTTATTCCCTTTTCACCTTTCTTTTTGAAGCATGAACTTTTTATTGTACTTTTTTTTTGTTATTGGCCAAGTTTACTGTATCAAACATTTTGTGTCAGTTTGCGATCGTCCCGTCTCTAGGGACCAGTTTGAAAACCAGCGCCAGTGCACACGCTGAGATTAGGACCCTTTGCTCAACCTAGCTTAGTTACTATAAGTTTTTTTTTCTCATGTACTAACTTTGTTTTTAATTATTTTTGAATATTTTATATTTGCTAAATTTAAGGTTGCGGCAATAATGATTATTCTATTCTTATTCTTACTTGGTTGTGTCTAGTGTATTGTAATATGTTTTATCTACATCCATATCATAACTTCCCTACAATATGTTCAGAAGCGATAAGCAAATCGCCTATATTAAGAAACCTGTATCTGTGGTTGCATCTTAATGTTTACATTAAAGTATAGTGCATCGTAATGTTTACATTAAAGTGTCGGTACCTAAACATAAAGTATCGGTAATACTGTACAACTAACTTGAAAATGCAAGCCATATCTGAACATTATAAATAACGTTTTTTTTTAAGCTTTTGGTACTACAAACAAGTTAACAGTAACACTAACTTAATAAAAATACAGGCCATATCTAAACATTACAGAAAACTTATGATATGCATGTAGATAAAGTTATGTATGCGGCTATACATAATTAGGCATTAAAACACTCGTGTGATCTTATTATGAAACTCTGCCATTATGCACCAGCCACATAAACTACTATTATTAGTTTATTGTAAAGCTTGTAAGCTTTCACGAAGACAAAGTAAAACTGAACTGGTGAACTGAAGTATAATATCAATTTAAAGAAGATTAACAAATTATTGGCCTAATAAATGTTGTATTTCTGCTGATACGGTGTGATGTTTGTTTTAAAATAAATTATATTGTTTAACATTGTATTATTACTCATACTTACAAAATCCTCCCTATTTCAAAATAAAACACTCTGTAATTCTACCATTTCAGCAAAAATATTCAAACAAATAAAAATATAATAACATTTTGAATTAGTGTTCTGTCGAATTTTTCATTTCCCTAATCGACTCACTCTTCAATACAATACACATCTTTAGAATTATAGTGACCTAACTCACAAATTTTGGATTTCGAGTTAGGTCTCTATAGTAATAAATATATGTCTCAAAGTCGACAGCGGAAATGTTGAATTAGGTCACTATAATTCTAAAGGTGCGAATAGTTCTCAAGCGTCTTGTAATCAGGCAAAGTAACTTACAAGCGCAAAGGATCCTTTATCAAGAGACACGCACTTAATTTCCCTAAATTGACTCTAAGATCCTAAAAGTCCAAGTAACGATGGCTACATAACATCCTATCGCAAGATCACTCGCCCCATCAAGTAAATTGGCGAAGCTGTCGTAAAAAAGCGGGCTCATTATAAAAATGGTTCCACCCTGTATAACAGTATACTAGATCTCGATTACGGAGCACCTGCTAACAGCACATACGCCCACAGGCTATCGAGAACAACAGACTCCCCACTTTTTATCGAAATAATTCTATAGTGCTTTCAATTCACGACGTACCGCCCTTCATAACCATTTTTAGGGTTCCGTAGTTTCGCCATGTCCGTCCGCCCGTCTGCCCAGCCGAATCGGATTCGACGAGTGACCTCTTTCTCAAAGTTGGACCTACCTAACTGGACCGTTTGTCCCAGGTAAATATAGTCGTCAACAACTTCGAGCGCAGAGCCTCCGACTATCACGGGAGTTGGCGCGACATGGACGTTGGACATGGCTTTCGTCTTGTCCATGTTCATCCTCAAGCCAACTCGGTCGGAATCTCCACTGAGGTCAGCGAGCATTGCACTGAGGTCCTCCATGGTCTCAGCCATGACTACGATATCGTCAGCGAATCGAAGGTGAGTGATGTACTCGCCATTTATGTTGATGCCTCGTCCTTTCCAGTCCAGAACCTTAAAATCATCCTCCAATGCAGCGGTGAACAGCTTCGGAGAGATCACATCTCCTTGTCTGACTCCCCGCTGCAGAGGAATAGGCTTCATGCTCTGGTCCTGTAGTCGGACGGACATAGTGGCGTTTTCGTACAGACACTTCAGCACTTCGATATATCGGTAGTCAACTTGGCACCGCTGGAGAGACTGTAGAACCAAAAGGTTCCATGTGTCTGTCAAGACAATTTTTCTCTGAAAATGTTTTGTAAAGCAATCTACCGTGCTTCTTAGTAGTGTGTCAATTACCCATGAAAGCCTTGAAATAACCCCCTTAAATAATTATTTCGGGTAAGGGTCGGGTTGCCGGCGGGGTATTTCGGGTATGTTTAAGGTCTTATTTTTGATAGGCATACGTGGATTCGTCATTCTCACCATTACGCATAACTGACAAAAGTCATAAATTAGCTCGCATATATTTATTTAACCTACTTTTCTGGTAGCAGTATGACTAAAAATAATTTTGATTACGATACAATGTCTAATAAAATTATGATATTCAACATTATGGTTTAAAAAATATCACAGTATAATTATGACAATGAAAATATTATGCGCTCTATCATTAATGACAAAAGACTTTTATGAGCAACAACTTTATGCGTAAAGTTGTTATGCGACCAGATGGACTCCCAAATATTTATCTTTTCACTGATCTTTTGAACTTCAAACGTAAGCCGTATTCCAGTTAAATATATACTCATGAAAATCATTACTAATGCAAAGTCTGTTTTGTATCGTGCCTGTGACACTGCCACAGGAAAACGTGGCCATTTTCACGCCTGTGTACGAAATAGGATATTACTACGCTTTTCTAAAATAATCCAATTAGAGATGTACGTACAGAGACCCTTCCGAACATGGCCAATAAAAGACATGGTGTAAATAAAAATATAACCTTAAGTATGTCTTAAAAACAATACAAAAAATATTTTATCCCTCTGGAATAGATGAAAAAAAAATTAGTCTACGTAAATAGTGGAAGGTTTTTTTTTATTTCCATCTCTTAGAAAGAGATTTCGAAAATGAGTTGGTACACTTTGCCATTTTGAGTCGTTACTACACCATAGAGCAATATTATACAGCTTTTTTATACTACTCTTATATCTAATGGTACGTCTTTTATCTTTAATCAAAAGGTTAAACGGAAAGAGATTCGTCTAAGGAATAAGCTCGCCATTGTACTACAACTCTCTAATAAATACTGTGCGTAATATCTTGACGTATAATAAAGACTAACCCTCTTATTCATTAACACACAATAGCAAAAATATGTCCAATGTATGTCCAAAAATGTGCATCTGTCAGAAAGTGACCAAGCATACCTTTTTTATCACTGGCATGGCCTGGATGCCATTTTCATGGCAATAAGAATCAAAACACCGCAAACAAGCACACATGCCACCTAATTGGTAACTGGGATCGGGGACCCATAGAGTCCAAATATCCATTGCGTGACCATAATTAAAAGGGGTCATAATTTTTTGGTTGGTCACCTAAGTTACTGACGCGACTTAGAACGAAATTACTTTTTGAGCCTCTCCGATAATTTTATTTTTCATTAGTTTATTGAGGACTCGGCAGGCAGGCCATTAGTCTTTGTTATAATTAAGTGATTTTTATGACCGATTAATTACAATTAAAACTTGACTTTATAAGTCGATTTTTCAAGAACACTTCAGAAGAAGAGTCAATGTCACTTAGGTGATTACTTTTTTCGAGAAGAAGGTACAAAGAATCATAGAAGTGAGTTGAAAAGTAATACTTAGGGTGCGGCTCCACTGAGGCGGAGACGAGCGGAGCGGAGCGGAGCGGAGCCTATATTAACCAATAGAAGACGCATGCGGTCACGTCGAGTGCGCCTTGCGCACGTTAGTTTAGATTCTATTGGTTAATATTGGGACAGCTCCGCTCCACTCCGCTCATCTCCGCCTCAGTGGAGCCGCAGCCTTACACTTAAAAGAATCACGTACTGAACGCAGCGCTACTTGATTCACATCACTAATTCTCCATGAAATATTTAGTTTCAGTAGGCCTGAATTTCTAAAAGTATATAAAACGCACCCTAAACTATTCCCATCGTGCTATATCTATAATTTACAGAGTTCTCAGTTTAACGCCGATCGTAAAGCCGTGGCCATATGGTGCCCGGAAATGGAACGATTCCTCAGATGGACAGGTTTATTCTGATCGCGGTTCATACACTTTATAGTTATTGAGAAACAGGTTATGGGCCCGGCAGAATATGAAAATTTTGTTACAAATTATGTTGCCGATGAGCATAGAATAAAGAGCTTAGTGTCTTATAGAGAATAGGGCTTGTTTCATATTGTTGTTTCTAAACAATATGGTTTTCGAGCTGTTTCACGACATGTTTAGTTGAATTTGTAGTATAGTTCTAATCCCGGTAATGGCAAATATTTATGTGATGTGAAGGTACAAAAAACTTTTTAACATTATTCCGCTTGTTACAATCTTTATTATTTTTAGTGGTGTTATCCTAATTCACAGCTCATTTAAATTTTATGCCTTAATACTACATTCTATTTATATTGGAAACGTATTTACGACTGCACTCTTGAGATTGTAGTTTGGAGATTTCATTGACTATGGGTCTCAGATCTCACTTACCATTATGGTAATCTGATACCTAGTTTGCCATTTGCTGTAGTAAATACAGGGTGCCTATGACCTTGGGGCTTTAAATGCATGGATCGTTTCTACTCCTGAAACTGAACTGTAACTGTTTTGTAAGTTGTTAAAAATATGTCCAACTTAAATTTTATTTTTTTCATACAAGCTAAATGTAATTTTCAATGTACGCGATCCCATTCTCCATTTTCCTTTAGCCCTCGTACCAAGGAAATGTCGCCCCCGTACCATGAGATCGTGATTTTATGGCCATGATGTAATACACTGATTTTACAACTAGACTTTAACTCAATTAGTTATCTAAATTTAAGTTATTTTTTAATGTTGCAGAACAAAAGTAGTTCAATTCAGCGAGTAGAATCGATTGTTGCATTTAAAGCCCCAAGGTCAGAGGCACCCTATATATTATTACCAGAGATCGGAATAGGTAGAGCTAATTTGCCTAAACTTGATGCATGTTCATTCAATAATGTATTCCCATCTCTCTCACGCATGAATGAATATGCGTCAAGTTTAGGCAAATTAGCTCTACCTATTCCGATCTCTGATTATTACACAATAAATCCACAGCAAATGCAGTAGTAAGCACATGTTTGCTGTAGAATAAAGGTCCTGATCATGGATGTTAATAGAATATAATAGAAACAATTTATTCAGCGCATACACACATTTGAAAAAAACAGATGACAAGCAGAACAAAACATTTAACATGGCGTTGAAAAGGGCCCCCCCTCTCAACTTTATGCCGCAGCAAGCCGCGACGCTGGTTTTCAGAGAGACCCTTACTTAAAGACTAACTCAAATATCTAGAACAAAAAGGGATGACGACACAAACATCAGCGGCGATCGATAGTGAGTGAACATCCTTACTTGTAACCGAAGTTTCTTTATATACACACATACTCGTATCATAAGTCATCTATTATGCGTTCAAAACCCGTAGGCAATGACCAGCATTACCTGTGGTAGTAGGTGACAGCGATGACAGCTGTTAATTTTGGAAGATGTTCCAAATTTGGATCTCATTACCTTACAATATTCGATAACGTAATGAAATTACGTTACAGCTGTCATCGCTGTCACCTACTACCACAGGTAATGCTGGTTATTTGCCTTTCGGCTTCTGAACCCATCTTAGAGTACTTATAATATGTGTAGATAAAGTATTGTACGCGAGTCTATGTACTTGGCATTACGTAAACTACTATTGCATGGCAACACTAGAAAAAGTCAACAGTTTCCTATTGCATCGTTACTAACGTAGGCCAGTTTTATTAATATTTTGACAATTTTACTGGAGATTGGTTTAAGATTACCAACCCCCAATCTTCAAATATCTGTTGTTACACGATAATAGCTGTATTTCTCCAAACTAATAGACGAGGCCGTTTATTCCGGGAGAACAGTCCAATTAGGGAGGCTGGGGGCATCTGGTTACAATGTACAGTCTGAGAAATGCGTGGTCTTCCACAGAAGGTTAGCTAGTAGTTCTGGTTTCGATTCCCGGTAATATTTGTGTAATGAGCGATAACAATTATTCCTGATTCTTGAAACTTTTCTATTTACTCGTAAAAAAAAAATTCTCACCATGCGCATCGGTATGTTTATTGTCTTGTACCTATATTACATACCTAAATTACTAGGTAAATTTGTATGAGATTGTCCCTTTGCTATTTATTTATTCCTTTACTTTTTATGGTTCCATACCCAAAGGGTAAAAACGGGACCTAACACTATTACTCAGATACTAAGACTACACTGTCCGCCTCTCTGTCACCAGGGGCCTGTTTTATAAAGATATAAATTACAATTTACAGGTTACAAGTATGCATCTGACACAACCTCGACCAATGACGACCAGCCATTAGAGCAGTGTTGCCAGTTTAGACCTGTAAAATTGTAACTTGTAGCTTTATAAAACGTGCCCCAGGCTGTATCTCATGTACCGTGATAGCTAGACAGTTGAAGTTTTCACAGATGATGGTATTTCTGTTGCCGCTATAAATTCAAATACTAAAAACAGAATAGAATAGATATTTAAGTGGGGCTCCCATACAACAAACGTGATTTTCTTGCAATTTTTTGCTCGGTGATGGAACGGAACCCTTCGTGCGCGAGTCCAACTCGTACTTGGCCAGTTTTTTAATGTTGCAAATATAAAAATGTCTATACATAACTAAAATACACAATAAAATGTCTTTTAAACAAACTTTAGCTTGTCAGAAGGCCTAGTCAAGAAGCATAACGCTAAGTCAGCGATTTTCTAAAATCGACACAAAATAATATGATTGACGTAAGCTGATGACAGATTGCGTCAACTGCTTATGTCAACTTCATACACATTGAGTCGATAGAAAATAGAAACGTTCGCAGCGTTTGCATGTTGGCTAAGCCTACTGTACCCTTACCATGAGTTACAATTACCGTACTCGCCAGCGAGTCGAATGCTCTGTCCCTCGCACTCTATAAGAATACTGTAAGGGATAGAGCATTTGACTCGCTAGCAAGTGCAGTAATTGTAACTCATGGTAACACTGTGCGAGTTTTGCGTTTATGAAAGAAGAAATACTTTTACGTAACACCTGACCATAATGTGAGTTTTATCGCACGCTGCGCGCACGGTAAAACTCGCATTGTGGCCAGGTAAAGACGTAAAATTGTGTACTCATCACGGGCAGTAAAAAAGAAAGCCCTCTATCGCATATTTACAACCCTCGCCTACGGCTCGGGTCTCAAATACCTGCGATTTCGGGCTTTCTTTCTTTTACAGCCCTTGTTAAGTAATGTACTATTTCATCTAGTAGGTACTCATACAGCCGCTGTCATTCTCTCTTTGCCAGAAAAATTAAGTTGGACAAACACGTGTAAAACCTACATGGTTGCTTAGGCGACAGAGTTCCGTAAGACCTCATCGAGTTAGTAGCGGGAACAGGATTATCTTAGAGGTGAGACGTACTAGGCAAATCGCGTACGAGTCTTCCGAGTACGCGTTCACAAGATCCAAAGACTAGTTCAACGAGTATTTAGAAGTACGCGGGTTGTTAAGTATTTCCAAGTTGAGTCTTTAAAAGTTCAGAGTTTTGTCTCGGTACGCGGACTTTGACGTCCGGTTCGAAATACCGACATCTTTTTCCAAATGAACAACTACCAAGCAATCTTCATCCCAGGCATAAAATACTTTCACCGCCTTCAAAATTAGAAATTCATAGTTCTGGCCCTGCTGCTATGAGCATAAAAGTTTGTTATAATGTTCAGAAATTAAAAAAACGAGGTTAACAACAACACTTTCAATAAAAACGTTGCAAGAATTTTTCTATGAAAATATTCTCATGTGACCTATCTGTTATAAATTTTCAAGAATAATTTAATTTTTAATCTAGTAGCTGATAAAATCTAGTACATTTACTCGTAACTTTATTTGGATAGATTCTAGCTTTTTACAAGTGTAATTAAAATTTAGTACTAAGTAACAATACTGCGGCGCCCTGCAGGGTTTCGTGCCTGAACTTTTTATTAGGTTAACAACTCCCTGTACTATATACCCGTGTAAAGCAACGAATAAATATGAATAAATATGAAGATACAAATGCTGCTAACGTTTCTGTTTTCTATCGATTCAATATGTAATGATTCTACTTATGCAGTTGACGCAATCTGTCAATGGTAACGTCAATCCTAATAAAAATTGTCGATTTACTTTTTTTTTTCTTGTAAATTTTGCAATCAGTCGAGAGACTATGGGCAGATGTGTTTAGTGTCCTTAGGCATGTTGAAGCTACTCCCCTATAGAAGCCACTCCATCGGTAACTGGTTTCTTTCAAAGGCTATCCAGTTCATCTATTCCTTTACTCTTGATTTACTAAAAGTGCAAACTTAGCGTCGTGTATGGAACTAGGTTCTCTGGTTTTTTGCGTGTGTTGAGTTTGAGAGTACGTGTCTGTTTATTATATGCGTACGTATATAAATAAGTATTATTTTAGTTATGATATGAAATGAGTTTATTTATACACCGTTATATTTTGTAATTTCCGCGTCTCGATACGTACGCGTAAATACTCGATACGCGTTAGTAGCCTATGAAGAGATCGTGTATTTGGATGTCCAAGTAAAAACCTATTTCAGTAAATACGTCTCACCTCTATGTTATTGCCAGTAAGACGTTAAAAGAGGTCCGGGAATGTCTGTTTTTGTATCCTAGCGGATACAAAGAGGACGGGTAACGTCATTTCGACGGGTATTAACGTTATTCCTAACCAATTTTAGTCATTTCCAGACTTTTTTGATGGCCAGGCAAAAGTGTTTGATTTTTGCTAGTGGAATAGCCACGACTCGTGGCTTGTGATGTGATTCATACGTCTTTTTTTTAATGCCGCCGCCCGTCGCTTAATTGTAGCGTTTAGTTTCAATGCTAGAAAGAGACGCTTTTAAAAAAAAGTGTTAAAGATTAAAAAGTTATAGCAAAATGATAGAGATTGAAACTTCTAGGAGCCTAGTCAAGATGCATATCGATGAGTTGACTATTTTCGAAAATCGACAAATGAATTGACGTAAGCTGATGAAGTGATGTCAGATTTCATCAACCGCCTTATGTCAACTCCATACATTTCAAGTCGATAGAAAATAGAAACGATAGCAGCGTTTGCGTCTCAGAGGGCCCTGCCAAGATGCATTACGCCAACTAGCGTTTCTATTCGTTTCGTTTTCAAACCGATCGCGTCACTGGTCGATGACGTACTACGAAAAGTCACGTGATCTACCAGTGACGCGATTGGTTTAAAAACGAAACGAATAGAAGCGCTAGTTAGTGTAATTCATTTTAACTAAGGCCTCAGCTACTCCTACTGCAATTATGATTGCGTTTATTTATTTACTTTCATTCGTTTTTTAACATATTAACTTATCTTGTTTGTAAACTAAAACGTCATTTTTATTATTCAAAAGGAAATCTATGACCTAGATGTTCAAAGTTCTAGAAAAATCGATCATCCGCTTGACACTGTGGAGATACTTCCCGCAACATCGCACTTTATCCCTTCTATTTCGGAAATTCCAGAGACAAAAGAGCACAAAAGCCAGAGTTGGGAACTCGCTAGAACTTTGTCTGGTTTAAACTTCAAGTTAGACTATCAATCATGATTTGGGAAGGCCCCTCCGTCCGACGATTACCGCGTTTGTTATTGTTCTCTATAGTAATGTAATCTTTAGTAACTGACAAGCCTCACTTCGCTTCGGTTTAAATGATTATATGTAGATAATAGCAAAAAGAAAGAGAAACCATTTATTGCCACGGACAAAAATGGTACAAAAATAAAAACATGGACCTCTTAACTTAACTGACTAGACTTTATATAGCGGTAACTTCAAATTGGTAATACAAAATCAATGTTTTACACATACCAGTATCTTTTCTCCAAGTCTCATGCTCCTAATTTAATTAAAAATATTTCTTAATCTAAGTTTAAACTACTCATCCCTTATAATGCGGGCTTAATGCGGTTACCCTATCGCTATGGTTATGACAGTTAGGTATTAAATGTAGGGTAACTACACTTTAGGACTTTAATTATTAGTTTTATTCGAAAATTAACGATACTTAAAATAGGCTAATTTAAACAACTGAGTAAAGGTAATACACTATTCGTCATTATCTGAGGCGTAAGCAAGTGCTTTGTATTACCAATATGAAGTCAGGAGTACTTAATAATACCGAAATATTTCGTTAGTAAGCCTTAGACGAGAAAAGCGAGAATCGTTTGAGAGAATCAAGCTGTTTGTGCCCTTGTTCTATATTGTACAGATGGGACCTTTCATTGTAATGATGGTATTGTCTAAAAACGCTAGTAAATCCATTCCATATAACCGATATGTAAAAGAGCCCTCATGGAGCCAATTTCGGTACATAATAAAGGTCAAAACCTTTGAATTTTGAACTTTGAATTCGTTTTGTTTTAAAAACACTTCGTCCAGGCAGAATCTTTTGTGTAATTACTCTCCTTTTTTAACCGACTTCAAAAAAAAGAGGAGGTTCTCAATTCGTCTGTATTTTTTTTTTTTTAATGTTTGTTACCTCAGAACTTACGACTGGGTGAACCGATTTTGAAGATTCTTTTTTTATTTGAAAGCTTCACTTCACTTCTTCCAGATTGGTCCCATTTTTTTCAAAATGAAGATCTGATGGTGGAATCCATGAGGAATCGACGGAACTCTTCAAAATTTATAGGCACACCTATAGCGATTTTGGTATTATTCATTGTAACTCGTGTATTTGGTCTTGTAAAGCACTATTTGGTAAAGTGGAACTGATGATGAAGACCACAGATGGCCACCGGAACTCCTAAACGGTATATATTACGAGGGTGGCGACAAGATATTTCGATTAAGATAGTTGAGCGGCTATGATGAAGCATATTTAGGTTTAAATATATGACTATGACTTTCCCACGGCGTTGCTTGCGGCAAGATTGAAATGTTCTATTGTTTCTTGAGAAATGGGAGAATAACAGCATAATTATGATCACTAAAAAGTATAAAATAAAAATAAAATTAAAAAAAACCGAAACCCGCCTTCAAAAAGCAAAAAATAACTTCAAAGAAGTTATTTTTTGCTTTTTGGAGGCGGGTTTTTGTTTTTTTAAACTTAATTTTTTTCTTTTTATTCATTTATTTTATATTACTAACAGATTCGTAACAAAAAATGGGATTTTACACTAGTCTCGTTATGTACAGGATGCTTACCTTTCTAATTATGTACCTAACCACAGCTAACTCAAGTGTATTGAAGAAAAGTTGCACAATTAAATATCACCAGCAGCATTCTCAAACATCAGCTGGGCCTCTATTGTAATAAGTAAATCAATATCGCCTTTGACATGTTATGGTATTGAAAATATACTTACGATTAGGTATATGCCAAAGAAATATGGTGTTACGAAGTGGAATCCTCCTTGTGCGCCAAGTACCTAAGTGAGAAATTACAAGTTTTGGTGTAAAAACCGTTAATAAAGCCCTTCTGCCTGTTCTAATGAACGACTGACACATTAGCCCACATTCGCACGGACGTTTTTTCAACGCGCGTTGGAGAGGCGCTCGTGCGAATGAGGCCTTAGTAACTTTATGGTGGTTTTATTTATATTTTGCTTTTGTTTTAAATTACTTGTAATGTCAGTATCACCTTACGTGTATTCACCGAGCGGTCCCAACGGAAGACCAGCGTTGGCTTCACAGACGGCACATGCTGAGTTGGGACCGGTTCGCAACAATTACGCTATCTGTCGTTTCTTTTTTTTATGTTATATTAATGTATGTTATTGTTGTCAATAAATGTTTTCTATTCTATTCTATTCTATTCTTCTTGCATGTAGTTGTAACACATCTCATAGACCGTTCGAAATTCTTCGTTTGAAATTTGACGTAAATTCCGTCTTTTTTTTGGTAATCGCCTGAAGGGCCAAAGACAAAAGTCCTTGCTTTTGTTTGCTTTTTGCTTTAATTACTTTAAGAAAAAAGGGCGGAGGTGAAAATCCCTTCCGGAGACCTGGGAATGGAGGGCCCAGGTACTGCCGGGCTCGCACCGGCTAAAAACACCAATGCCCCTATTACCAAATAGAATTTAGACTCCCGCGGATACTACCCCAGCCAGTGCTGAAAGGCCGGAGGAGAAAGTCCTTCCTCCGTTTACAAATCCGCGGGGTTTTTCCAAAAAGGGGAAATTCCGTTATTAGTTTTGTACACAAATATATGCAAGAGGGAGTTTACTCAAGTTTTTAACCTATACTTGTGGTAGCCGTAGGTAAAGAGAAGGGTCGAACATATGTCAATTAACGCCAAGCAAAGTTTATCGATTACCAACTTATTTATGCCCACATAATACATAGACTGTAATGGCGTTCCGCACCATGATGTTGCGAAATCCTAACAACCCATGGGGTCCCATAACGAATTAGGAGTAAAACCCTTAATTTGAACTAAATTACGTCTGATTCAGTATCGTTTATTACCATGTCGCTTTCACTTTCACTTAGGGTTCCGTATTAAAACAATTAAAGTGCTCGATGTCACTTGCGACCCTAAGATGAATCTAACAACACCTCGTTTATCGAAATCGGGCCATCCGTTCAGACTCTATGGAATAATAAGCAACCATACATATATACAGATAAGCAGCTTAAAACAAGCCTACCAAAAAGCAAGCTTTAAAAAATCCGACTATCGCTAACCAACTTTAAATCTTTATAAATCCTCAATCATTCAAAATTCAAAATAATGAAAGGAACCCAAATATGATATTCAAATACCTACCTATTCAGTAGTAGTAGTAGTTGTCATAGTTCGGCGACATTTTTTTCTTTTTAGGGTTTCGTAGTCAAACTAGGAACCCTTAGTTTCGCCATGTCAACCGTTCGTCCGTCCGTCCGTCCGCAGCCTAGCTCAGAGACTCTTAGTATTAGAAAGCTGTAATTTGTCGTGAATATACATATATATTAGTCACACCAACAAATTGGTAAAACAAAATGCTGAAAAAAAATTGTACCTCCCCTACACGTAACGTGGGGATGTATTTTTTTTTCTCGTCTACTCCATAGTGTGGGGTGTCGTTGGATAGGTCTTTTAAAAATATTGCGGGTTTGTCGAAACAATTTTTTGATTAAGGGATCCGTTTATGCAATATTAAGCTTTAAAGCGCTAATTTTTGTTAGAGTGAAGTGTCCACACAGCCACAACTACAAATACTAAAAATCTGAAAAATATCTTAAATGAAAGCACATATACACGAATTTTAAAGGAAAACTATGACGATTAAGTAGACTTGATTGGTTCCTGAGATACAGGTGACTAAAGTGTTTATACCTACTAAAATGACCTAAGACAGCACCAAACAACTTTAAATAGAGAATTACTTCATACTTGTGGTTTTTAGGATAGTTTTTGTGTATTAAAGGCTTCGGAACCCTACAATGAGCATGGTCAGACATGCTCTTGCCCGGTTTTTTACAATATGGCGTCTGTTTACCGCCGTATTAAATTTTGATTACTGCCATATCTTTAGTGACACACACAAGATTAAGACAAATCGATTGACATAAGAATCATCAAAATCGGCCCAGGCGTTTAGTTTCTAGAACGCCACATACATATATAAGCTGTTAAACACATCACCCTCTTCCTTCAGCAGTCGGGTACATAAGCATAGTCATAGTATTTTTATTTGTTCAACACAGGCGGGTACATAATATATACAGGGACCCTATTACGACATGACTATGCAGCTCATTTTACGGTGAGCGTAAAGGACAGAGCTATAGCAGTTATATAGCACTGTCCTTTTCTCTCAGCGTAAACTGAACTGCATAGTTAGGTCATAATAACCCCCCAGGTCTTATATCTACGGTTGTTTCACTGTAGCCGCTGTGCCGCAAGGCATACAAATTGTAGACAGTCAATGGCATGATGCATGCGTTTACAGTACACCTTTTTTCATACATACATACATAAACTCACGCCTTTATTCCCAGTTTGGGGTAGGCAGAGCTACAGAATTGCCAACAACTCTAAAAGCTTGTTGATAATTCTGTACCCACATTTTGTACAATCAGGCTAAGATGTTGACCAGTGTATTAGTGACAGGTTGCAAGCCCATCGCCTAACAGTACTATAAGCCTTTATTCCCTTAGTCGACTATTACGACATCCAAGGGAAGACACGGAGACTATTCTAAGCCGGCAACCACACAGCCATCAAAACGCATGTAATGTTGCATCATAAAAAAACATTTATTCTATAGTAACATTTTTTTACTAGAAAATCGTCAAAATTGAGCTAAAGAACAAGTCATTGTGCAAATATGTGTGGTCTAAGGATGGTGTCATCATGGCACGTGTTGATGATGCGGCCAAAAAAATATTCTATGTGCGATCGATGGGAGACATAGATGCCATTAAGAAGGCACTGAAAGCCGTAACCTAGAGTGCGCAGTGACAAGAATAACAACAACCAAAACAATATTTTTCTTATGGACAGCACAGATATAGGTATATACGAAACCAATCATAATATATGGAAAGAATTTGTATGTGACCTGTCAGCTAGCCAGAACAAATTGTTGTTATTTCATGTCAACATAAGATCGTTAATAAAAAACCATGCCCAACTGGAATACAATATTAAGACGAGCCCAGCAACTATACATCTGATTGTGATTACTGAAGCCAATGTGAACGACCGCACAAAAAACCTGTTTAACATCGATGATTATGTAATGAACACGGAGCTACGAACGACGGGAAGAGGAGGCGGCATAATTGTGTATTCCCATAAAAGTGTCACATTCCTACATAGTGAGATTAGTATTAAGTCATCATTTGAGTGCTTATTTGGTGAACTAGTGCTGAAGAATGGATACAAAACGTATGTTTGTTCTATCTACCGCCCTCCCCGTTGTAATGTAAGTGACTTTGTCAGCGAGTTATCGCGATTATTAAAAAAATATCCTATGAACTCAAATTGTTTGGTGTGTGGGGATGTCAATCTAGACTTAAAGTTATCCAGTCCTTTGACGGGCTCCTATCAAAATATGCTAGCAGAGCTGGGGTTCACTTGTTGTATCTCGCAATATACAAGGGTCGACACTACGACAAGAGGCACATCCAGGTCGTGTATAGACCACATTTACATCCGTGACATCACTGGGCGGAGCGAGGATGCTCAACCGCATTATATCAAAGCCGCAGTGGTGCGCGATGTATTGGCGGACCATTTTATTACAGGAATCGCTCTGGTCGGACTGTCGACGGAGACGGCCCAAGGCCATTATAAAATAGATGAATATAAGGTGAGACAGGAGCTCGTCAAAATTGACTGGAACCCAGCCCTAGAAATGAGAAACCCGAATGATATTTATGACTTTATAGCTGGTAAATTTAATAGTTTATATGATAAATGTAAATTTAGGACGCAAAAAGCTGCTCCTCTCCGCAATAGGGTAAGTAAGAATTGGATCACGAATAACTTAAAAGATATGGCATGTAAAAAAAAAAAATTACTACAATTACACATAAAAGACCCTGGTAATAAGCAAAAGGAATTATTATATAAAAAATATAGGAATAAAACAAACAGATGTATGATTAAAGCTAAGAATAACTTTACAAAAAAAGAAATATGTAATAATTATAAGAACCCTAGGAAAATGTGGCACATCATTAATAAACTAACTGGTAGAATAATTAAAGCGCTCGATGACATGCTACTGCAGGCATTTAAATGTAAAGCCAAAGAATTGTGTAATAGGTTTGCCCAAGATTTTGAAAACAATGTAAAGAATGTTCTGAACACATGTAGTGACCCCCTGCTTGACGAGAAATTATATACCAATACTCCAAATTTAGCCATTAAACTCAACAAAATTCAAAAAAATGATATGTACAAAATAATAAATAATATAAATGAAAATAAAAGTGCAGGCTACGATAGAATAAGAGCTAAAGATATCAAATACATAACTAAAGAAATAACCCCAGTACTAACACACTTACTAAATCAATGCATAGAATTTTCGACTTACCCAGACAAACTGAAAATAGGGTTAATTCGGCCAATATTTAAGAAAGGTAGCCGTACCGACACTAATAATTATAGGCCCATCACATTGTTACCGGCTGTAGATAAAATAATTGAAAAATACCTGGGCAAAACGGTTAATGATTTCTTGTCTAGCAACGGAGTCATTCATGGCAGACAATTTGGATTTCAAAAAAATAAAAATACCTCTCAATTATTAGCTTATTTCGCAGACGAGGTAAACAAACATTTGAATGAAAGGGAACATGTTTTATTGGTGCTGGTGGATTTTAGCAAAGCATTTGACACTCTTAATCATCAAACTCTTTTCAACAAGCTTCGGCAAAGTGGTATACAGGGGCCGGCTCTGAGTTTGTTTAAAAACTATCACGTGAATAGGTATAACACGGTCAGCATTGCTGGAGAGCAAGGTGAGATGTCGCAGGCCCTGCAAGGAACAGCACAAGGATCAATAATCGGTCCGACCGAATACCTAATTTATGTGAATGACATGTGCAACGTATTTGCCCACGCCTCGGTATACCAGTTTGCCGATGACACTTGTCTCATAATAGCAAATAAAGATTTAAAAGTTGCAGAAAAAATTATGCAGTGTGAATTTGATGTGCTATGTAGGTGGGCGCATGATGCTGGCTTATCTCTTAACTACCAAAAAACTAAATTAATGCATCTACACTCACCATATGTGAAAGCTAACACAGTTCCTAAAGTCATGGCCCATGAACACTCATGCTTGCATGCTCCTCATTCACACTGCAGATGTGAGCCACTAGAATTAGTAAAGCATCATACCTACCTTGGACTGCAAATAGACAGCAATTTTAACTGGGGCACCCATATTGACCATGTGTGTAAAAAATTAAGAGCCATCATGAGTAATTTTAGCATACTTAAACAAAAAATGCCTTACAATGTACTACGCCTGCTATACATGTCCTTAGCGGATTCGATAATAGGTTATGGGATCTCATGTTATGGAAGAACTTATAAAACTTATCTACAGCGCATCTACAGTATTCAAATAAGAATGTTAAAAGCGATTGTTCCACTAAAAGTCAAATACCAACATCGACACAACTATGACAGATTATTTGAATACTGTAGAGTGCTGAGTGTGTTTGATAAGGTGAAGCTAGCTATGATACTGGAATACAGAGATGTTATGGGGGAATTAGTTAAATATAGAAGATCTGATAGATTGCGAAATCTAAAAGAAGGAAAATTATTTATCACCCCAAGAAGTAATAACCTTTATGGCTTTAGAATTTGGTCAAACTTCCTACCTCATATTTTAAATAGTTTCCCTAAACATGTAATAGAACGCATAGAGGCTAAACCGGGGTCTACCAAAAACATTGTTAAGAGATTTCTTATGTCTAATAATTCTTATAAATAGTGTCCTCACTTACTTAGCCAAATAATCTTAAATTAATAAAGATTTTAGCTAAGTAAAAATTGTAAACATAACAGAAAATTGAAATAAACAGATTTTATTATTATTATTATTATTTGTATAGCGGTTTTTTAAATCTGACATATTGTCTTTGTCTTTACTTACAATATCTGCCGGTATTTTATTATAAATTTTTGAGGCCATCACAAGTATACTTTTTCGAAAAAGGACAGTCTTAGGCGAATGCTACACGCTCGATAATGACGCTCGAATGGATCGTAATCCAGGATCACGATATTTATCGAGTGTGTAGTATAGCGTATCACGTATCGTGATACGGATCGCTGGATTTCTAGAAATCCAAAAATCCACGATATCAAGCGATAATCATAATAATAATAATAGCGATAATAGCGATATCAAGTATTGTCGATAAATATCGAGCGTCTAGTGCTACACGCTCGATATTTATCGTGATATTTGGATCGTAATACGAAACGTACGAGTGTACTCCATGAAATTTACCGTCGTACTGACGCGATTCGTATCGTATGTGTAGTATTCCAAAATATTACTAAATAAATATCACGTTAAATATCGCGATACATATCGAGCGTGTAGCATTCGTCTTAGAAGACATCGCTCTCATTTTATTCTTGAGACAGGACTCTTAAAATTATTAAATAAGGTCAGATTACTTTTCACAAAAATTACTACTTCGTGTATATAATTATAAGCAAGGAAGAGTTATTAGAAGAGATACATTACTATCCTTCAGCTGTTGGGTAAAAAGCATGTTCTTCCCTTGTTCTAAAAGCAATACCGAAAGAGTTTAGCTCTACCATTTACAGAATAAGGCTAACGATCACCCCGCTCGCTCGAAACAAGGCTAAACTTTGAACCCCGCTAAAGTGGTTTCCGCTAGTTGTAATTTGCTGACATCTCATTTAGTTGTTGTTAACTTTGACTTGTTTCTTGACGGTGCAAATTGCCTTAAAAGTTATTTTAAATTTTAACACGACTTAATGAAGTTATCTCAATGATTTGTACAAGATGTAATATTATTTTAGTTATAGTAATAAATTATTTATGTCGGTCTTTGTGATTTTTTTAGGGTTCCGAAGTCAGACTAGGAACCCTTATAGTTTCGCCATGTTCATGTCCGTCTAAACCATTGTTATGCCTTAAGTTGAGTTAAGCTGAATAAAAATTTTTCATTTTATTTTCATTTTCACTTTCAAATGTATGTATGTCACACACACTTTTTCTTAGAAACTATTAAAGTTACAAAACGGTTTTTATTTGCACTAAAAACAATAAAGAAATAAGCAAAGAAAATGTTTACGGTAACCTACCTCCCGTTCATGTTTGAAAAGCAAGGGTAAAAATATGTTTTTTACTTTCCATGCTGTGATATACTGTTGGATAGCTATTAAAAAAATCATTATCTGTATCTCATTATCAATTTTTAGATTTGGTTGACCGTTAAGGATATATTTAACTCAAACTTCCCCTATATTATTTCACTTTATTAAAACAAAAAAATGTGAGTAAATCCACCGTAATAACACATATTCTGAAAACAGACGGACTGGGTGCCCTTCGGGTACGAAACCCTAAAAACGGGACTAGTATTCCCATAAAATAAGTAACGTCAACTAGTTTATTCCAATCTTAAATCTGACCAGTTCAATAAATCATCAAAATACCCTATAAACCTAACCGTTACACCACCGCCATAAATACGGTGGGTCTCGGTGCGGAAAATTCCCTTCGCCTAACACTTATCTCGTACATTCTGCCGCTCGCCGATTTACCCTCGATGTGGCCGAAGACATAACGAGTGCCTGATTTCACACCCCGCCGCCCCGCGGACGAGGATGCGTCCCGACACTTGGTGAGATAACCTTGTTTATAAAAATACATACATACATACATAATCTCACGCCTTCGTTCCCAGAGTGGGGTAGGCAGAGCTACAGAATTACAAACATCTCTAAAAACTTGTTGATAATTCTATAACCACAATTTGCACAATAAAAATAAAGTTAGTCTCCTTTGCGTAGAATTTGCTACGAGGGCTGCTACTTATGTAACCGGAATAGAAAAAAATAACAAACGTATATGACTAAATATGGTATTATTGTTTTTCAAAATATTCTCCCTTATGATCGATGCACTTTTGCATACGTTGAAACCAATTTTTAAAACATTTTTTCCACTCTGACTGAGGTATCTCCAAAACGTGGTGTTTGAACGCGTCGACTGCATCTTCACGGGTCGAAAATCGTTGACCACGTAATTTATTCTTTACATTTGGGAATAAATAGAAATCATTGGGTGACAAATCAGGGCTGTACGGCGGATGACCCGTTAATTCTATATTTTGACCTTCCAAAAATCGAGTCGTTTCGCGTGATGTATGACAGCTGGCATTGTCATGGTGAAGAACGATTCTGCGTCGCTGGTTGTTTTTACGTATTTCTTCAAATACCTCCCGCAAACAAATGGTCGTGTACCATTCCGAATTAACCGTTTTACGATTCTCTAGTGGCACTGTAGCCACATGGCCATTAATACCGAAAAAGCAGGTGACCATTTGCTTCAAGGTGCTTTTTGCAGGAGTTACTTTCGTAGGGTTCGGCTCATTTTGAAACACCCACACTGTTGATTGTTGTTTAGTTTCCGGATCATACGCATAGATCCAAGATTCGTCACCTGTGTAGATATTATAAACAGCTTTTGAGTCACCACGGATATATTTTTTTAACATTTTCTTGCACCATTCGACGCGAGCCTCTTTTTGATCCTTAGTTAAATTGTGAGGGATCCAACGGGAACAACTTTTTTTTACAGCTAAATGATCATGTAATATCTTATTAATGCTCGTCATACATATGCCCAGAGTCGCCTCTATCTCGCGATATGTAACATGACGGTCATGCATTATAAGTTTTCGCACAGCTTCAATATTTTGTGGTACAACGACCGATTTCGGGCGACCTTCCTTAACTTCGTCCGTGAACATACTGGTTTATAGGCTCAAATCAAACACGGCACTGTGGATGATGCAACGTAAAATTCGCTACTGAAAAACATGACATTTGGGGTAGGCGTTCACTCGGCCTACCTGCTTTTTACATATCCAACACCTCACCACTTAATTAACTCATACAGTTAAAAATGTTCACTTAATGATAAGTATCTAGTGTAAACATTTATTGTACAAACAAAAGAAATAACAATTACAAAATAGACAAAACACAACAGGGATGAACAAAGGCGCACTCATCCCTTTAAGGGATCTTTTCCAGTTAACATTTGAGCGCTTCTAGTTAATGGTACCTACTTACATCAATAGTACCACTGTTATGCTTGTGCAACTACTAAGTAGTATGTACATAGCTTAATTAGAGATACTTACACGCTAAGTTTAATTACAACAATAAACACAAATTAATGTTAGGCTCTTTCTTACATTAATATACTGACACAATATTTGTGTTATCTAATCGATATCAAAACCATATCGTTTAACTAGGGGCCTATTACGTTTTGGTCGATTTTCACACAGCAAGGGGGGAGTGGACGCGGCGGAGCGAGCCAGGCCTTGTTCTTGCAGACGGTCAGCAGCAGGGCTGCCGCGCTCGCGCTCATCCCGTGATGGAGCTTCTCCGCCAGACTGACTCACTCCCTCGCCATTATCTACAATTACGTCCCTGTCTGACGAACCAGCTGCACGACCGTCACGATAACCGCTTGGAAAAGAAGGAATTAGTATTGACGCCCTAGACTTCCGCTTTAATTGGTCGATGTGTCTGTGACCCTCATTGCCTAAGTCGTCCCTGACCCTGTAGTTCGTGGAACCAATGCGTTCTGTTATTTGCCCAGGGGCCCAGTCCCCTGCGCGATCCCGATTATAACTTCTGAGATAAATCTGATCTCCTTCCTTAAGCTCACGGACCTCACCACCCGCCGTTTCCACTTGCTTACGCTGCTTGTGTTGCACAAGGCCTGTCCTGTCCGGCTTGATAGCGTCAAGTCGAGTTCTTAGCGACCTACCCTGCAGCACCTTGGCGGGACTCTCGCCAGTGGTGCCGTGCTCTGTAGTTCTATACAGCAACAAAAATCGATCGAGCGCAGTTTCAATGTCCACGTGATCGCTGATTGCTTTTTTAATTACGGACTTGCACAACTTCACCGCATTTTCAGCTGCACCGTTAGAAGATGGGTGATAAGGGGCCGTCAAGGACTGCTCAATATTGTTACTCATTAAGAAAGTTTTAAACACTTCGCTAGTAAAAGGTGGGCCATTGTCGGATACTATCTGCTTAGGCAAACCGAACTGAGCAAACAGATGACGGAATTTTTTAACAACATCTGAAGCAGTCGTGGAGGCCATTTTAAAAATCTCTATCCACTTTGATGTCGAGTCTATCACAACTAAAAACTTTAACCCCACTATCGGACCCAAGAAGTCGACATGCAACCTGCGCCATGGGCGCTCACAGAAAGGCCACGGCCGGGGCGCGTGCGCTGGCGGCGCGGCGGTGTGCGCGGCGCAGGTGCGGCAGGCGCGGCACTGTGCCTCGACAGCCTCGTCCAGCCCGGCCCACCAAACATAGCTGCGGGCTAAGCTCTTCATTTTGACCATGCCCATGTGACTTTCGTGCAGCTCCTTTAACACCCGGTCCCTGCACCTTTCGGGCACTATGACTCGATGGCCCCACATCAAACAACCTAATTCTAAATATATTTCCTTTTGCCTATTGAAATAAGGTTGCAACTCACGAAATTCATTTTCTGCCGGCCATCCATCACGCACAAAACTAACTACTCTGCCTAATATTGGATCCTTTAGCGTTTCCTGCCTAAGCACATTGTAATCTAACAAAAACGCATCCCGCGCGAAATGTAGGTACGTTTGTTCCGGGTTTTCAAATTTACATTTTGTAAGGGTTAAGGGTAAGCGCGACAACGCGTCCGCTCCGTTTTCATTCGTGCGTACATATTCAATGTCATACGAATATGCAGAAAGAATAACGGCCCATCTCTGTAACCTACTGGCCGCCATGGACGGTATCCCGGCCTTGGGACCGAAAATAGACACTAAAGGCTTATGATCAGTGCGTAGCAAAAAACGTCTACCATATAAGTACTGATGAAACTTTTTAACAGCGAAAATGATGGCGAGCGCTTCTCTTTGTATTTGACTGTATTGACGCTCCGCCGGCGTCAGCGCGCGCGACGCGTACGCCACCACGCGCTCCCGCGATGCGCCGCCCGTGCTGCCACACTCCGGCTGTGAAATGACTGCACCGATTCCGATGGAACTCGCGTCAGCCGTGACAATCAGTTATGCATTTTGATCGTAATGCTTCAACACCTGCGCACTTGTTAACAACATCTTTACCTGTTTAAAAGCAGCTACGCACTGCCGGGACCAATTCCAACTCGATAACCTTTTTAGCAAGTCATACAAAGGCGCCAGAAGCGAACTCAAGTTTTTTACAAACCTGCCGTAGAAATTAACTAATCCTAAGAATGACCTTAACTCTGAAACATTGTTCGGCGGAGGTATTTCTTGTATGGCTTTAATTTTATCTGGATCGGTATGAATACCCGACTTATTAACAATATGTCCTAGGTATGATACGGAGTTGGCAAAAAATACACATTTACTTTTATTTAGCTTTAGCCCATTTGAACTTAGTTTGTCAAATACCAATTTTAAAGACGCTAGATGAGCTTTCCTGTCTTTTCCTGTTACTAACAGATCATCGCAAAATACCGATACATTGGGGATTTCTCTCATTAAATTAATCATAATCCTTTGAAAAATTCCTGGACTCGACGACAGACCAAAAACCAAACGATTGTACCTAAAAAGTCCCCGATGAGTGTTGATAACCGTGTAAACCTTTGACGCTTCATCTAGCTCAATCTGGTTATAGGCAGACGAGAGGTCTATTTTTGTATAATGTTCGCCACCACTTAGGCCAGCGAACAAATCTTCGACTTTAGGCAATGGGTATCTGTCGACCAATAAAGCGGGGTTAAGCGTGATTTTAAAGTCTGCACACAACCTTATTTTACCGTTGGGCTTAGTAACAGGGACCAATGGTGTGGCCCAATGAGAAAATTCAACTGGTTCAATAATACCGTTTTCGAGCATACTATCAAGCTCGGCATCGATCTGGTCGCGCAGCGAGTAGGGTAGCGGGCGCGTGCGGCAGTACACGGGCACGGCGTCGGCGCGCACACGCAGCGCCGCGCGCCCGCCCGCGTACCGCCCCAGCGCGCCGTCGAACAACTCAGAATATCTGTCGACAAGCGCACACACGTCCTTGTCAAACACTTTCTCTGATTCACAATTTACTTTCCCTCCTACGGTGACATTGTTTGTTTCGAATGTCGGTAATTTAATTGACAACTCGGCTAGCCATTGCCGGCCCAACAGTGAAGTAGTGCCACCCTGTATCACATATAAATCTAGAACCTTTTCCACTGAAGCGTACTTGACGACTGTACTCAACAACCCCAAGGGTTGGATAATACTTCCATCGTAAAACCTAAGCGTCACAGCACAATTTTGTAACGGTAAATGCTTAAATAGTTTATCGTAAGTTTTACTACTAATGCATGAACAAGCGCTCCCAGTGTCATGATTTTTATTATTAATTTCATAATTTAGGGTAATTTTATTTTAATTTATGGCAACACCGGTATCGTGCTTCCGCCCAACCTACCCTTGCAAGGGAAATAAGGTTATAAAAGGGGGTGTTCTCTTAGAAATAAGTTAGTTGGTGGTTAGTTCTTCGAAGTGTTCAGACCTCACAAATACTATAAAAGTGTTAATTATAGTTATTATTTTCAATATAGTTCTTGTAACTACGAGTGTTGAAGTTTTATTATACTTCAGAAAGCGGGAGTGAACCAAAGAGGATTCAAATTAACAAGGTACGTTTATTTGAAAATTTGCATTGCTGTTTCTTTGTGAATGCATTATAATGTTCACGCCTACCCTATTTTTATTAGATCAATACTTTTAAAATCGCGTATGTATTTTATTTGAAACGGTCGTTGGGTCGGAGCTACTCTCCGATAACGTACCGCCCTAATGTGATACATACGTGATTGTAAACGATACACGGCCGAAGCTACTCTTCGGTGGTATCCTTTGCTTTAAATATCTACCGTACAGTTTTCTTTTTGGTCTCGTATGTATTTTATTTGAAACGGTCGTTGGGTCGGAGCTACTCTCCGATAACGTACCGCCCTAATGTGATACATACGTGATTGTAAAGGATACACGGCCGAAGCTACTCTTCGGTGGTATCATTTACTTAATTAAATGCTGTACAATTTTTCAGTTGCGCATGTATTTTGTTTGAACGGTCGTTTGGTCGGAGCTACCCTCCGATAACGTACCGCCCTTATGTGATACATGCGTAATGGTATAGGGTACACGGCCGAGGCTACACTTTGGCGGTACCCTTTGCTAACGGTTGATGATTTTGGTTATGCATGTATTGTCTTTGGACGGCCGTTTGGTCAGAGCTACTCTCTGATAACGTTGCGGTCCTCATGCGATACATGCGTAATAGTATAGGGTACACGGCCAAGGCTACACTTTGGCGGTACCCTTTGCTAACGGTTAATGATTTTGGTTATGCATGTGTTGTCTTTGGACGGCCGTTTGGTCAGAGCTACTCTCTGATAACGTTGCGGTCCTCATGCGATACATGCGTAATGGTATAGGGTACACGGCCAATGCTACACTTTGGCGGTATCCTTTGCTAACGGTTAATGATTTTGGTTATGCATGTATTGTCTTTGGACGGCCGTTTGGTCAGAGCTACTCACTGATAACGTTGCGGTCCTCATGCGATACATGCGTAATGGTATAGGGTACACGGCCTAGGCTACACTTTGGCGGTACCCTTTGCTAACGGTTAATGATTTTGGTTATGCATGTGTTGTCTTTGGACGGCCGTTTGGTCAGAGCTACTCTCTGATTACGTTGCCGTCCTCGTGCGATACATGCGTGATGGTGTATGATACACGGCCTAGTCTACACTTAAGTGGTATTCTTTGTTTACTAATGATATTTATTAGTTGAAGTAAAAGGTTTTAATTTAGTACTGGTGTTTTTCACTAAGTTTTAGTATACTTGATACTAAGGGTGCGGGTTATTAGTTATTGGGCAAGATTTGTGTGTTCACTGGATTGTTGAGTGGGTATGTGTCCTACTGGTTGCTGAGTGAACCACAACTCTTTGCCGGATTTATTGTTATTGGGAGAACTTGTTCTCCGGATTGAGCGGGTTGCCCCTGCTGGATTTTGGTTGAATCGAAGGGTTCATCGGATAATTTAATGAAACACATTACCAATTAATATTCTTTTTAATTCCCTAATGGGATTTATATCTCCCTTGATACTTCCATATAACAAAAGGGTACTTGATAAAATTGAACGTGATACTTTCAAGGGATTAATTGCTATTGCAGGAAGAGTTGATATGGCGAATGATGGAGATGGCGGCACACCACCTGGTACGCCTCCTAGACGGAAGCGGGCTAAAAAGAGAGCTAGGCGAAGGACTCCATCCTCTTCGTCAGCCTCTTCTCATGAAAGCATGCCGCGGAAACATCGCAAGACATCGAGCAGGTTGTCTACAAAAGAAGTATTGAATCTTTTACTGAACTGGAAAGGAGATCATAGTAAGCATTCCTCTTTAAGTAATAATAACATGAACAATGTAGTTCCCCAATACGACCCGTCTAATAGGACTCAAACCATCGATTGCTGGCTACGTAAAGTAAATGAATGCGCGGTAATTTATGGTTGGGATGAAAAACAAACGATACACTTTTCACTTCAAAAACTCGCTGGCTTAGCAAAGAGGTGGTTTGAGGCCTTGCCGACGGTAGTTTATGGTTGGGAGGAGTGGCAAGTGAAACTGAGGAAGGCATTTCCGAGCGATGAAAACTATGGCCGCCTATTAGAGGAAATGTTAAATCGCACGCCGCGTTACGATGAAGCTTTTCGGGAATATTTTTACGATAAACTGAGTTTACTTACCCGATGTGAGATCCAAGGCAAAAAGGCGGTCGATTGCATCGTGTATGCTATCACCGACAAATCCGTACGGAATGGAGCTCAGGCGCTTAACTGTAATGAACCGGAGGATTTACTTCATTTTCTTGGGTCACAAAAACTTCAACCATTTGTGGCAAATAAGTCTCGCGACCGTAATGTTCAAAAGGATAATGTAACCTCTATTGCCAGTACTAGTTCCACCTTTAAGTCTAGTTCAATAACCTGTTATAACTGTCGGTCTAAGGGCCACCCGTACTACAAGTGCACGAAGCCTATTGTGAAATGTAAACGCTGTAACAGAATAGGACATGACAACGACTCTTGTAGATTAGACCCTCTGCCTAGTCATACGCGTATTGACAGTGACAACCTTGAAAAGAAGACATTAAAAATTGAAATATCTACTAACAGCAATGACAAGTTCTACAAGACAGTTACGGTCGATGATCATGACTTTGTAGGTTACATAGACTTTGGCAGTGAGTGTACCCTCATGCGTAAGACTAACGCAGACAAATTAAGACTGACAGAAAATTTAGAAGACGTTCCAATTGTAAAGGGATTTGGCCTGTCAACCGTTGCTCCTCTGTATAAATCATATGTTAATCTAAAAGTAGACGAAGTTGATTCAGCAATCGAGGTCCTTGTTGTACCTGATGAATTTATGCAAACTCCCTTGATCATTGGCCAGAATTTTACTGAACTTCCGTTTATCACGGTACTTAAGGATAACCAGAAACTAATGTTTTATAAAAGTCCAGGTGACAACGCTTTTCTAAGTGATAACAATAGTATCAAATTGTTCGTGACCGAATCGGTGGAGGTTTCTACAACCTCCACGGTTCCTGTACATGTAGAGTCCAAATATTCGGGTGATATACTCATTGAAGGTTACACCACGATGGAACCTGGTAATGAGTATCACCTTCTTCAAGGAGCCTACCATCTCGAAGATGGCAAAGGTGAAGTCGTCATTTCAAACTTGTCGCCAAATGTGGTTAGATTAAAAATGAACACGGTAATAGCCAGGCCAATCCTCTTTACTGAACATAAAACTTTTCAAGTAAACCGAATCGTTAGGGATACAACTACGTTAGAACCACTAGATACATCTAACATCAAGGTAGGATCAGGGCTCGACGAAACTCAGATTACCCGACTGTATTCTCTGTTGCAAAATTATCGCGATTGCTTTGCTACGAACCTGAGTGAGATCGGCTGTGCCACTGGTGTTAAAATGAAAATCGAGTTGACGGATAATAAACCAATAGTTTATCGGCCATACCGCCTATCCCACTCTGAACGTGAAAAAGTCCGGGAGACAATAGATGACCTGTTACAGAATGACATTATTCAGGATGCAAATTCTGATTACGCCAGCCCTATATTAATGGTTAGAAAGAAAAACGGAGAGCAGCGACTTTGCGTTGATTTTAGGGCCCTGAACAATAAGACAATCAAAGACCGTTTCCCATTACCTATCATAGATGACCAGATATCCAACCTTAGCGGTAATAGATTTTTCACAACTCTAGATTTAGCTTCCGGCTATTATCAGGTCCCAATGGCTAACGATAGTCGTCATCTCACCGGTTTCGTCACACCGGACGGGCACTATGAGTTCAAAAGGATGCCGTTTGGCCTGGCCAATGCACCCGCTGTTTTTCAGAGGATTATAAATAAGGTTTTAGGGAACAGACGGTTTGAATATGCTTTGGCTTACCTCGACGACGTGCTTATACCAGCCAGAAGTATGGAGGAAATGTTTCAACGTTTGGGTGACATCCTTGAACTTTTCAGGGAGAATGGCCTTACACTTAAGTTGTCCAAATGTAGTTTTTTTGATTCTCAAGTCAATTATCTTGGGTATGAAGTTTCCGCAAAAGGTATTCAGCCCGGTGAAACCAAGATCTTAGCCGTCAAAGAGTTCCCTACCCCTGGTAATGTGCATGAGGTGCGACAGTTCTTAGGACTCACAGGTTATTTCCGAAAATTTATTATGGGCTACGGGGAGATCGCCCGCCCGTTAACGCATTTGTTAAAGAAGGAGGCCACATGGCAATGGTCGGATAAGGAGGAACAAGCATTTAGTCGGTTAAAAGAAATGCTCATTAGTCGGCCAGTCTTAGCCCTTTACGATCCCAAATTAGAGACAGAGTTACATACTGACGCCAGCTCCCAGGGCATAGGAGGTATATTGATGCAATGGCAGAGTGATACGCGTGTTCTAAAGCCTGTGGCTTATTTTAGTCGACAGACTACGCAAGAGGAGAAACACTTGCACTCCTATGAACTGGAGACATTGGCGGTAGTATGTTCCTTAAAAAAATTTAGGGTATATCTTTTGGGTATCCATTTTAAAATATACACCGATTGCGCAGCACTTAGAACTACATTGACAAAACGCGATCTTATTCCGCGGATAGCGAGGTGGTGGTTACAAGTAAGCGAGTACACTTTCGACATCGAGTATCGCCCTGGGGTTCAAATGTCGCATGCAGATGCCTTAAGCCGTAACACTAAGCTTCGAGCGGAACCGGAAGACAATCCTTCAGTTAGCATATATAACATCACAAAAGAGAATTGGCTTCTATCGTTACAAGTAGCTGACCCTGACGTTTCTCGTATTTTTAGGATACTCAAACCTGATGATGATGACCAATGCAAGGACATTCGTAAAAACTTCGTAGTTAAAAATCACGCTGTATATAGAAAAGAAGACGATCGATTATTACTTGTTGTCCCTCGGAGTGCAAGATGGCAGATATGTCGCGCCAACCATGACGACATCGGCCACTTAGGTTTTAGTAAAACTCTTGAGAAGATAAAGGATTCATACTGGTTCCCTCAATTACGAAAATTTGTAAAAAAGTACGTTGCAGCTTGTTTGGAATGTGCGTATAACAAAGACTCTGCACCCAAACAAAAGTCCGGTCACTTGTTTCCGATAGAGAAGGTCCCCATACCATTCCATACTATTCACATGGACCACCTAGGACCATTCGTAAAGAGTAAGAATGGTAACACCCACATACTTACCGTAGTCGACTCCTTTACAAAATATGTTTTTGTTAGGGCAGTCAAAGACCTTAAAACCAAAACCACAATTCAAACTCTCAACAAAATATTTTGTGATTTCGGAGTCCCCTCTAGGATTGTTTCGGACCGTGGTACTTCATTTACTTCTGCTGCCTTCAGATCCTTTTGTGACGGGCACGGCATAAAACACGTTCTAAACGCAGTCGCTTGTCCCAGGGCAAATGGTCAAGCCGAAAGGTTTAACCAAACCATCTTAAACTCATTAGCAGCACAAAATGCCTTTGGCCACGAACGTGACTGGGACAAGTGCCTGGGTAAAGTTCAGTGGGGGATTAATAACACCATTAATGCTTCAACGCAAAAATCTGCAGCAGAGGCTTTATTTGGTCTAAAAATGCGTGACATTTTGTCAAATAAACTTGATACGCCAAACAACCAAAGTAATCTAAGTTTGGATACTGTAAGACAAAATGTACACGCTAATTTAGAAAAGGCACAAACAAAAATGAAACTTAGACATGACAAAGGTAGAATCCCGGCAGCTAGTTACAACGTCGGTGACCTGGTGAAAATTTCTCGTAACAATTTCGATAATGACGGAAAAAGTACAAAACTTCTATCGAAATTTATAGGTCCGTATAAGATCACTGAAGTTTTGGGTAATGATAGATATAGAATAGGAGACGTTCCTGGCTTTAACAAAAAGGGCAAACCTTACACAACTGTGATCGCAGCGGATAGGGTTCGACCATGGATCCACATTAAAAGTCTCGAATTGCATAATAGTGATGACAGTAGCTATGACAGTGACAGTGGCAGTGACTTGTCAAAAGACTAACGTTTATTACCTATGCTTAACTGTGCTTAACTATGTAAAGAGAGTGATGTATTTTTTTAGTAATATATTACTTCAAATATATTTATTACAAAATATGGACAATGATTTATTTTGATATTTAATGTTTGTTAAAATAAGTTCTAAATAAAAATTAGGTAACCACTTGCCGAGTGTCATGATTTCTATTATTTGTTAATTATTTTGTAAATATTTGTTAATTGCTTTGTTATTAATTGTTAATCATTTCTAGCTGAGCTTTAGTCTGCAACCACACCGGAGCGTAACGATGCGTAAATTACGATCCGTAAAAATATGTGCCAGGTTGTTACTATGACCCGTTATTTTGTTTACGCAACGTCACCGTTTTTTTTACGCGTCGGTGCGGGCGGTGGGTCTGTAGAACTTTAAGGTGTATTGTTATAATTGCAAAATGCACTAAATATATTTTGTTACTCATTGTTAATTGCTTTGTTATTAATTGTTAATCGTTTTTAGCTGAGCTTTAATCATTAAGGAATTTTAAGCTGTAATTTTATTAATGTAATTATGTATTAAATATAATAAATAATTATAATTAATTATATGTACGTCGTGCGTCGGGAGACTGCACGATGCCGGATGGCCGAGTGTCATGATTTTTATTATTAATTTCATAATTTAGGGTAATTTTATTTTAATTTATGGCAACACCGGTATCGTGCTTCCGCCCAACCTACCCTTGCAAGGGAAATAAGGTTATAAAAGGGGGTGTTCTCTTAGAAATAAGTTAGTTGGTGGTTAGTTCTTCGAAGTGTTCAGACCTCACAAATACTATAAAAGTGTTAATTATAGTTATTATTTTCAATATAGTTCTTGTAACTACGAGTGTTGAAGTTTTATTATACCCGTATCAACTTCCATGGGAATTTCCCTATTATCTATTCTCATAAGTAAGCTTACCGCTGGATAGCTCTTTAAGGACATTTGATACATCGGTTCTTCTTCTGACGATCCTCCGTCCTCTGGTTCCGGTGGCTGGTCAGGCGCCTCCGTAACATGGTGAGTAGCTTGCCCGCGGCGGCCGCCACGCGCGCCGAACCTCGCGCGCCCGCCGCGCCGAGAGTGCGCCGACCACACGGGCCGCGCCGCATCGCTCCCGGTCTTTAGGCGCGGGCACGCTCGCCGCAGATGCCCCACAGCGCGGCACTCGCTGCACTGGTATGTGACAAACTTGCAGCCACTAGTAGCATGGTCGCGGCCAAGGCACGCCGCACACCGGTCGCTGCTCCGCACCCCGCCGGCGTCGCTGTACAGCACATTGAGGCCCTCTTGCGCCGGTGTTCCACTCGCGCCGCTGCCATCCACGGCTGCAGCACCTTTTTCCGCGGTTTCCAAAGCCATCGCCAGCATCACCGCCTTTGCGTAAACCAACTTCTGCTCCGCAAATAACCTCTGGCGGATGACGTCGCTAGACAAGCCACAGACCAGCTGATCGCGTAGATTGTCCTCCAGCGTCTTGTCGGCTCACAATAACGGGCCAGTCGCTTGAGCTCTGCCACGTATTGCGCCACGCCTTCGCCAGCCAACTGGCGTCGTTGTCGGAACCGGTACCGCTCCGCCATCACGGACGGCGGCGGTTGTAAATGATCACCGATTATCTTCACCACTTCCTCAAACTTAAAATCTGACACACTTTTAGGGCTGGTGAGGTTAACAATGAGTTCGTAAGTCTGATCACCGACGATCGAAATTAATGTTGGCAAATGTAATTCAGTCTTTATGTCGTTTGCCGTAAAGTACATTTTTAACCGATCACAGTACGATAACCAGTTCCCGTTAGCCACATCAAACTCTTTAATTTTGCCTATCGACATGTTTAATAAGTCTCGTGTCAAGTCAAGTCCCGAGATTTTCCGGTCGTCGCCAATGGTTTATAGGCTCAAATCAAACACGGCACTGTGGATGATGCAACGTATAATTCGCTACTGAAAAACATGACATTCGGGGTAGGCGTTCACTCGGCCTACCTGCTTTTTACATATCCAACACATACTACGTCCACGATTGAACTCACTAAACCAGTGGTACACAGTGCTTTTCGATGGAGCTTCATCACCAAAAGTCGAAGTTAATTGATCTATGCACTGTTGTTGCGTTAAACCACGCCAAAAATCATAATAAATCATAGCACGAATATTTTCACGAGTGAGTTCTATTCTTGCAGCGAGATGACATTTTGATCCCGCCAAAAACGAAAGACTAGCGTAAATAAGAAAAAAAATGATAGCGGCCAGTATTAAAAAAAAGTTCAAATTTTACCATGGAGGTCAGATATAACGTTTATAAATGTTGGAATCCCAGATTCCGGATACATAAGTAGCAGCCCTCGTATTTCCAATATTTAAGGTATTTGCCGTCCATGTGGCGTTCGTTTTTAGGGTTCCGTACCAAAATGGTAAAAAAGGAACGCTTATGGTGAGACTTCGTTGTATGTCTGTCTGTCTGTATGTCACAGCAGTTTTCCCAGAAACGATAGAAGCTATCAACTTGAAATTTGGCATACTTATATAACTTGCTTGCCCGCATCTGTTTTTAGTAAAAAAAGTATGATATTGTTTTTCTAAATATGTGTTAAGGGGTCTAGAATGGGGGGTTGAAAAATGAAAGTTATTGGATTATAGCAAACGGGGTGTCATATGAAAGGGCTCAGTCTCCACATTTGGAAACAATTTTTTTTGTATTTTTTCGGGACGTACTTTTTGATTTATAGCCAAAAATGTGCAAAAAATGACCGTTCCCCCCTTATCTCCGAAGTTTATGGACCAAAAAATATGAAAAATTCCTGATTTAAAGATAATTACTTATATTGTACGGGAAAAATAAAATGAAGTTATCAAACTTTACAGTTTTGGAAAAATTATCAAAAAACTTTAAAAATCTGTATTATATAGGGTAGTCAAAATGGCCCTTATTGCATGGATAATAAATTTCATAACAAAATAAGTATTTTCTTTTGCGTTTTCCAACTAAATTATCTTAAATACGGAACCCTCGGTGCGCGAGTGCGACTCGCACTTGACCGGGTTTTTTTTTCACCCTGTATAATAACCGGCTGATAAGAAACCAATCCTGATACATTCATGAAGTTTCTGTATATGCATAATGTCGACCGTAGTCAAACAATGCCTACGTTTGGCGACGCGTTGGCCTAGTTGGTCGTGACCCTGCCTACGAAGCTAGCGGTCCTGGGTTCAAATCCCGTTCAGGGCAGATATTTGTGTGATGAGCGCTAATATTTGTTCCTGGGTCATGGATGTTTTCTATGTATTTAAGTATATATTTCTCTATATAAGTATTTATATCGTTGTCTAGTACCCATAGTACAAGCTTTGAGCTTAGTTTGGGAACTAGATCAGTTGGTGTGACATTGTCCCCCTGTTACTTATTTTCAGATCTAGGAATATACGCGGCAAAATTAAATGACAGCTAGGGATTGCCTATATCGATAAACTCAATTATCGATGCTTTTCCCGTATACTAGTGATCGCTCCAAGTTTTGTTTGTCAAAATATTTTTTTATTGAAACTATGCAAATGAAACAAAGCAACATAATTCTGGCTATTCTTTATTTTTAAAGGATTTTTTAACCTTCACTTATCATCATCATATTTTTTCCTTATTGTGTATTTCAGAATGACTGTCCCATTTACTGTTTTTAAAATAAACGATCAGAATTTGTTAGGAGAAAAAGAATATGATGATGATGAGAGTTAAACAATCCTTTTAAAATGAAGAATAACCAGAATTATGTAGCTATTTTGTTTCATTTGAATACTTTAAAAAAAAAAAATTTTATTGAAAGTATGCAAATGAAACAAAGTATTTGAGTATATGGGAAAAGCATCGATAATTGAGTTTATCGATATAGGCAATCCCTAGCTGGCATTTAATTTTGCCCCGTATATTCCTAGGTCTGCTTATTTTATTTTTTATTAATGCTGTATTTTTTATTACTATTCCGCCACACTGTATTTCAATAATGTCAATAGTTAAAAACTTCATGGTCATGCAATGTGTCTGGATTGATTCTTATCTGGCTAGGGTGACGGCACCAATGATGGACACTTTTAGCTGACAGGCACCTGTAACGTCCAGTCCTATCGTTTAGGATCATTGGGTTATTGGATAGGTAATAAAACCACACGCTCATGCCGCAACCCACCGAACGACCGCCATGACAGCTCATAGTCACATCAGGTTGTCAGGCAGGAAGTGTTGCCAACGGCAGGGCGTTTATTCACATACACTACAGCACCAGTTGGTAATGGACAATTCACTCTTAATTCAAATTTCATAAGGTCCTAAATTGATTGTTGCAAAACAAATGAATAACCCTTATCTTCTGTAAAATAAGAATCAATCCATTATTCGTGACTTGTCCATTACTGGTTCCATCAACCTATGATGTAAATGGAAATATTTCCCTTAAAATATTCCAACTTCGTAAGTGACACAAAAAGGTTGACAAAAGCACAAGAGGGGAAAGAATGCATCACAGATGTTACGGAACACCAGATGCCGTTCTTGTATTTCGAGAATATTTGAGAGGAAATGCTTCCTGTTTAAATATAAATTTCACAAACATATTGCCGTCACCTTTAGGCGGTAAGGAGAAATGAACGCCTGAAATAAAACTAAATTCATAAATCGAAAATTACAAAGCCCAAAATTTTCCTTTAAATATTATGTAATTTGGAAAGGATGGTGATGGTGGTTTGATGATGGATGGGGACTCAAAAGTGAGTGGGACGGACCTAGGCGTACTTTTTCGAATCAAATCGGAGAAATACTGGAAAAGGCCGGATCTTAAGTACCCGAAACCGACGTGCGCGCATGACTCGATGTATGAATGTGGAAGAAGCGAAAGAGATTTGTCAGGATCGTAGCAGGTGGAAAGAAGTGGCCTATGCCTACCCCTCTGGGAACCAGGCGTGATTTAATGTATGTATGTATGTAAAACTATGTGCAAAGCTCCTTGATCTTTAAAAACCCAGTAATGGAAAATATATGTAACAAGTTTAACAAAAAGCAAGCTTTAAAAACCCGGCTGTTGCTAACCAACTTTAAATCGTTATAAATCCTAAATGATAGTTCAAAATGAAAATTGATGAATGAAACCTAAGGATGATTAAATTTGTAAATACCTATTCAATGATACCCCTTGTGTTATAGTTCGTCGACTTTTTTTTCTTTTTTCAGTTTCTTTTTGTCAGGTTGCCGCCATATTGAATTTTGATTACTATCATATCTTTACCGCCTGTTTCACAATCGACAAGTAAAGCATATTTGATAGATACATTTAGCCCTTTCTCTTTCTTACACTTAAAAATGGACAAGGAGAGAGCCAACTTTAAATGGCAGATAAATTTACTCGTCGATTGTGAAACAGGCCCTTAGTGACACATCAGCCCACGCATTTGGTCTCTAGAGCGTCACAAAGGAACAAACATACATACATACATACACATATAGGCTAATAAACACATTATCCTCCTACTTCGGCAGTCGGGTAAAAAGAATGCAAGTATTTTGTTCTTGAGTCTTGTATGCTTTCTATGTATTCACACAAACAGTACCTACAAGCTTAGTTTATGAGTAGGTAGGAGAGGATATCATCCTGAAATCTAGTTGGTGGTGACCCTGCCTGCGAAGGTAGCGGTCCTGGTTTCGATTTCCGGTTAGGGCAAATAAATATTTATGTGATGAGCATGGGTATTTCTTTGTGAATCTAAGTTGTTTTGTTAAGTAAATAATTAAATCTCTATACATACCTATGTGTTTATCGTTGTCTGATAGTACCCATAGTACTGCCCTCCTAAGCAAAAATGCAATAACTAAATTCAATAGCCAAAGCAGATTCAACTCTCTTCTGTTTGTAACTAGGTTGCAATTTCTACAGATGTTTTGTCTGAGATATCGCCATTATGCTTAGTAGGGCAGAGTACAAGCCTAGAGCTTAGTTTGGGACTAGGTCAACTTTTGTAAGTGTCGTCTGATATTGATCAATTTATTTATCCTCGTAAGGTCCAGTTGTAACCTACCTACCTGCCTATCCTAATGTTTTCACGAATAAAGCTCCTAAACCCTGATTTATGTAGAACTATTTATAAAGGCCCGAGCCAATACTCCTACTTTACAATCCTAGTCTCGGAGACACTAATAGTAGAAATACCTTACCTTAGCCTGGATTTATATTTATTTATTTGATGATGATATTTATAGTATCTAAAGTTCCTAATACTCTGCTCTACCTAACTATATTTCTCTACAATTTAAATTTCGTACTTAAACATTCTTAGTTCTTAATACTTTTAATATCTGTCAACCCTACATTTAACCAAATGTAATTTCTATGTCCTACCTATACTAGTCTTATATCTCTAAACCTAATTAGTTCAGCATAATTTACCTAACTCTCTTACTATCCCTACCAATCTATTATAATGTAAATTAGTTTTGGCACGTGATCGTCAAGTAATTTAAAAGAACCCATTAGTTGTACCCATAAGTAACCCTAAAATTCTTTAAGTCTTTGTTTTAATTCCTAACTTTACCTACCTAATACACCCTAGAAATATACCTAAATAATTACAACAACCTATTATTTATAATTTAGTTATCCTAACTGAATTAATGATTCCTTTCCAGTTGAAAGCCATCCTACTAAAAATATAATTCCTAAATATATTATTATTATGTTTCTATAGTATAACTTATGTGACCTAAGTCTAAAATAAAGCAGATCTAAGAATTTATGTTTTGTGGCCCCCGTAGGGAAGGAAGGCTCCACCATACGCCTTAGGATTGCTATCCCAGGACCTTTGTCCTCCTCAATAGTCATCCACCATAGACAGGACAGTCTCCTTGCCAAATAAGTCCTATTAGTCAGTCAGTTGTATAATAAGGGAAGATTTGGGATATGAGCATTCTTTACTCAAATATTCAGTAGATTATTTTATCCTTCATTAGAGTGATTTTCTCAAATTAATATATTTATATTATATTTATTAAAGTGACTCAAGATTGATATTGCTTAATTCACTTATAAGTCTTTATATGACTTGAGTTTTATATAACTATATGAGATGTTCAATTTCACCAAGTATCCATGTTTAACTTATATAGTAAACAGCGGGACACAGAAGTCATTTTGTCTTCTAGCTAGATTGAATCCTCATGTTAGTCAAGGATAGTAAAGAAAGTGATCAGACAATTCTCACTATTGTCACTCCAATATTTACTAGTATATTTGCTTTATATCTTATAAAATATTCACTCTAAAAAAGGACTTATCTCTTTAAGCTAACTATTGATATTCTAGATTTGCTTTATATTCATATATTACTCTCTATAGTATCTTGTTATTTTATGGTATAGTTAACTTAGATGTTATTAAATATTCATTCTAATTAAGGACTTATTTCTGTTAGCTAACTATTGGTATATTAGTTTGGCATTATATACTTTCTTATAAATATCAAGTTTATATATTTTCCTCATGAATTACTATATCAAAATCAGTTTATTACTTAGTATTTATTTATAGTTATATTTCTTTAGAACAGTTAAATACTAAAAGTTACTTTTACTTTTATAAGTTAACTATTAGTTAATTTATACTTCAGTTTATTTATGAAGTTAAGGTAATTTAATTCCTATTTCCTATTATCCCTATCCAATGAAGATAACCTAACACTACTTTCAAGGCCTAAACTAAAAATCTAAACTATGGGCTTACCTCTCCCAGTAATTAGCTAAGTCCCTAGGTAAACTGTAAAGTTCAGCTGAGTCGGCTGATAAAAGCAACCTAACACTCGTGTTCTTGTCCCCCTCCATACTTTTGATAAGCCGCAGCTCTCAGGGATAGTATGAATAGGACGCCCTATTGTGTGGTTTAGTATATATAAATAATAATAGATTTATCGGGACCCATTCTCAACTCCAAAAAGGCTTCCATGGGTGCGCGCCGGCATGCCAACTATGTGGACCCCACTTGTTCCTCTAAGGCTGACATTGAGGATAAGTAGGCTTTGTTGTAAATATCTGTGCCGATTTAAAAGATATTTAGGCTTGCCCAAGGCTTCTTTTTGACTCTAATAGTTCCAAATCAGAGGCTCCGTTAGGCTTCCTCGGACTTGTCAGACACTTACTAGTGGTAGCCTGACCTCTCGCTCTGATACAATCAAGTGCTAATCTAGCTGAATTCAAAACACATTTCCCCACCATAGTATTAATTACCACTTAAGCCCCAAATAATTAATGCAATGTATCAGACGCAAGCGATAACCAACCCAAAATTTCCTAAAGGAAAGTACACAGAAAATAATGATTAGTTAAACAAACAATTAATTTCACAAATAAGCAAATGAAACCTCATTATTGCAACTCTGGCTATATGAACCAGAATTATCAACAACGAGAGAAAATAAATCCAACAAAGTTTAAACCTCACCAAGTTATTGATATAACCTGATACACTCAACGATTGTTATTGCGTTCTCCCTTCTATTTGATCTGTAACAGAAATAAAATTAATACATCCTAAACACTAGGTATTCGGTACCTAGACCTAAAGGCTCCCGATTCCTAAGCAAGAATTACTGTTATTTAAACCCCCTTGCAATATTTAGAATTTAAAATTATTAAATTAATTTAATTTTCCAACTAGTAATTTAATTATCTAAAACTCAATACAATAAACTAGAATTATTGCGCGAATTCAAACAAATATTACTCTCAAAACAACCCCAGCGAGCCACACGTCCGTACGTGACAAGCGACAAAAGTCAAAAAGCCCCTTCCTCGGCGCGTCATTGTATATATAAAATACCTCCCTCATTTGCTTCGTTAGCCTCATTGGCTTCTTTTGCTTCTTTAGCCTCTTTTGCCTCACTTGCCTCACGGCACCTGTACAGAGCAGGCATGTGTCACTTTTTGGCAGCCATTTTTAAAATTGAATTTTGTATGCAAATGTTCTTATATTTTAGTTTTAGCTTTATTTGATTATTTTAAACGACTACATATTAATTTTTAACATATCTGATAATAGATTAATGACTCTTTATTCTCAAATCTACTAATGTTTACACATTGTTTACCAAATAAAGAAATTATGCTATCATAAATAATTGATATATGTCTAACTTTTCATTTCTACATATAAGTCCACCTGGAATCGAACCCTGGACCACCAGCTACACTGACTATGCCATTAAAAATTAGTTAAACGTTGTTAGTTTATTCTCTTATCTAGATATCTTACTTCTTCTTAGCTATGTAAATGATATTATTTTGTTTATTATAAGACATTTCTAATTTCCTTTGTACTTTAGTTAAACTAAAAATCTCCTATTAATATAAATTTAATTATAAACATTCTAATTGATAATTTTGTTTGTTCAAAGGCCATTTATTTATATTACTTTTAAATTTCTTAGACGTTATATTAGATTTTGTAGGAATTAACTGAACAGACATCGTTTGTTCCGTTACACCCTGCCTTTAGATTTATCGCAAAATGTCAAATCTTTCTAGTTGGCATTTGAAGAGAAATCTACCCTAACCAATAACATAACAAGATGCCTTCAAATAAACTACTTTAATGATTCTAATAATTTATCAACACTTAACCTTTCCTGATCAGAAATTCTGATAATTATGTGGTGTGTTTTTTAACCAATTCTAATTGATAACATAACATGAATACTAATAGTCAACAATAAATGTCCAGACATAACAATGCAGTTACAATTATCAGATCATCATTTTGTCTGTGGAAAAATCAAAAGTTGTGCTAGACTTTTAATCAGCTCTAATAGCACTCAACCAGTCAAATATAACGAATCTTTTGTATTTATGATCTGTATATAATTCACCGATTAAGTTTCCCAAACCAAAATACAATCCTTAAAGATAAAGCTTCTGTCACCGTTAAACTTTCCATTCTATCCACTATTCGTACCAAACCATGTTAAACAATTAAAAATTGGAGAATGTAAAGTTGTCGATTGCTAAGTATCTCCTGCCGGTACAGTAATGTCTCGCCAAAAAAATGCATACAAGCTACCCTAATAATTTCATATTAACCATAATATGAAATTTTAATCTAACCTATCACAAATGGGTCTATTTAATTAACGAAACATTTGTATTGTGTTGTGTCTCCAGGCTAAATTTTGACAAACATGGCTGGATGCTTAGGTATATGGTCTCGATTGTACCCCTTCCTAACTTAATAAAACTAAAACTTACAAAGATCTGCTGACAAACATCTGTATCACAAATTCTTACATACTCAAAATAAATTCCGTCAGAACTCCTCATTAGTTTTTCACACTAGTACAACCAAGAACACAACCTTTCTCACATCAAACCATTATATAAAAAGTTAATTTCACAAACTATGAAGTTTTCTCTTTTAAAACCAACCACAAGTTCAAAAGTAAACAAACAATGATAAATTTCAACTTAATTCAACTGTCATTTGACGTCCGTCCAATTGATTCCGTTCAAACAACCAAAAGTCGTTTGGTTTAATATAACTCTAATCAAACTTTTAGCGCGATTTTTCCAATAACTCAAACATTCCTAGATGTGCTATTTGTTTATAAATTTAATTTGGCTCTAAAAAAAAAAAAAGTTTCTAATGTAAAATTTTATGGTTTATATTATATTCTCTACTCATATCTAAAAACTTTGTCCCTTAGTGTAAATAATTTCCTTCCTGATCAGTACACAACGTAAGGTCCCAACCACCAGACGATCACAGCCCAATGTCTATTGCTAAGTTTTTCCGAAACCTATTAATTAATTCCAAAGCTAAATTAATTTGCTGTTTACATCAATACTATTTTTCTTTAATTTGTAATACCAAACCGATTTCTAATTCAAGAAAATTCGTCAAAGATATTAGCTCACTGCACTAAAGTTACTATAATACATTATCGGCGAAATATTTCCGTATTCCTAATTATTTGCAAATCTTTTTTACATACGCACATACAACATGACAAACATACATAACATACATATAAATATAACACGTTTTGTATGGCAAAAATGGTCCCTATTTTTATGACTATGATACCTAATTATTCCCAACCTTTAACAATCAAGGTATGTACATAGCAATAAATATAAAATAATTCAGTTCAAAGATGTTAGATACTCAAATTGAAATTAGCAACACGGTCCTATTTTCACTCAAAAGTTTCTTTTTGTATTTTTATTCACTAACATTTGATTATCCCTAATTAATTAAGATTATTGTAATTGAAATCCGATTATTATGAAATAATATTATCAATGTTTAATTAACCGCGCCTCTCACTCGTATTTAGTCTTATAAAACTTTTCTCTTTTCCCTGTCTCCTTAAACGCATTTGAATTATGAACGGAACGTACGCCATAAACACCTTTCATTGGAAGCAATGATTTGACAGCTACCTTATTGTTTATTTTCTAATTTTATATGGTTATTGTTGGTCAAAAACAAAACAGAAGAGCTTCAGAGCTACCTATGTTTAACAAATTAGTTTTTAGTTATGCAGTATTCAATATGTTAAACACTTAATCAGTTAATCATATTTTATGAAATTCCTATGTTCCCGCCTAACAACAACTTGTTCTATCTTACTAGCAAAGAGAACTATTCATTCATAATACGTAAGTAAACAAACGACCTTTTATTATTTTAACCTGTTTTAAATGTTTGTGAGTTAAAACTTATAGTATTAACCGTAATATTTAAAGTCGTGCGCAACTTTGCTATCTAGTATTACTCAATGACTTAAATTAGGTACCTAATAAAAATATTTAACCTATCTAGCTGCCCTAATGGTATATTTTGGTTTTGTTTCAGCTTTTGCAACCCGTATCCTAGTGAAATGATACCCCTGCTGATATATAAGAGAGATTTATCGTGCTGACATAATGATGATGTTTTTCTGACTACAAGTTATAATCGAACTAGCATGAGTAGCATGAACATTTTGCCTGAGAAACCATTGCAAGCTAAAATATTTGGTTTTCTTCTTGTGTTTGAACTACTTAGTAAAGTGATGTTATAAGTGTTTTATTGCATTTGTACCATACAAATTGTGTTATCTACCTATCTTTTTGCACTACTTTATTTTCTTTGTACTATTCTTGGATTAAACAATTCATACTTAAGCTTTTAAATTATTTTTCTCCTAATATACCTAACATAGCATGATTGGTTTCCTTTACTCAATGCATTGGTGTGCAATTTTATTTCACAGAATTTGTTCACTGTTATGTTTCCTATTATGTAAGTGCCTGGTGTTGCCTAACTTTGTTTAACATACATACTAGTTTTAAGTGAATGTTCTAGCAATCCCTGGCTTTACTATATGTAAGAAGTTTCAATTTATGACTGCGGTACTAAGTACTCCTATAGTACTCTAACCTTGCTAATCAACATCAAAGATCTATTTATACCTATTTTAAATATTATGATGATTATAATTAACTGTAAGCTCATAATTCTTTTCTAATAAACAATTTACTAACCTGCTAGTTACCAAACTTTGTAAGAATTTATTAATTGGTTTCTTAGCAGTTCAGAAATAAAGAATTTCATTCTAATTTATTAAACTTCTTAATTTATCCTAACCCAAATCAAAACATACATCTGTTCATCTAAGTTTTAACTAAACAAATCCCTGACTTTTAAACCAGCCAGATAGTCTCTAAGTACTATAATATTGCTTAATAAATCCTATTAAGAAAGTTTTAGCTATCAATTCATAAAAATATTCTATCATTAAACCACTACTTTGATAATTTCAGCTAACTTTTGTTTCTTATCCTTAAATGATCATAACATAACAGCTGTTTTTACTATAAACCAAACTAATCTACTACCTATCTCTTTCCTTTTTAATCTATAGGCTTACTCTCCTAATATATTTAAAATAAGAGAATCACACAAGTGATATCCTGATTAATTAAAATGGTAAATTTACTTTATTAAGTTGAAATTGAAAAGTATATCTTATATGTTTTTAATGTTTGTTTATAATGTAGGTTTGTTTTTAAATTCCATTTCAAAAACTAAACATTCATAATTCGAAAAGACCTCTCCTGACCTAACCCTGTTATAATCTGTGTCTCTTATTTTTTAATTCCACAGAAAATACAACTTGTCAAAACAAACTTCGTCCGTTTACTGACCGGCTACTCTAAACAAAGTAAACAATAATTGTTGTTTCCCCTTTTAAAGATAAACCTATAATATTTCCTAATGTAATTGTGTTTTACCTAATCATATTTATGGTATAAATAGTTGACTCTATCTTTGCCTAATCAATGACTACATTTTGATTGTTTTCAAACTCGATCACACCGGCTAACTTTTACTAAGGATTCAAAAGCTGATACAAGGTAATGGTCAATATTATTTCTATCTCACTTTCTTGTATTTTAATTACTTTATAAGTACCTAGAATATCTTACTATTTAAAGTAACTATATGTTGTGAAACTATAAGAACTTTTAACCTAGTTTATTGTTTCCAACAATTTACTAGCTAAACATATCTTTTATAGAGATAGTTTATGTAACTTTAACTGAATCTACATAATTAAACAACAAGTTTTACAAACTATTTCAAATAAACCCTTTTATTTATCTTATTGTTTGGTTTTATAAAAGGTTTAATGTTGTTTTGTTCTTTTTTAGGTTGTAACAACATTAGTCTGACTAACTCAGCAAATGACAAGTGATTTGATCTCTAACAATTGAAGTCTGATCAGCTGTCCTATCTAACCACCTAGACTATAGCAACAGGAACAAAAATAACCATATGCCTCAGAAGAAAATGAATCCTTAAGCTAGTTGTACCTACTACTTTCAGGTAAAATAAATTTAAGCAAATATTTTTCTTAGCTCAAGTTTTAGTTCTAATAAATTTGTAAACTAACTTATTTTAATGGAAAAAATTGTAATTACTATTACAAGATTTCTGTTTTTTAACTTGGGTGACATCTAACTAGAAACACTAGCTCCCTAGGTTTCCTTACATTTGAACTAATGAATATACTAAATAATCCTTATTTAATTTTTCAGTTTTGCAAGAAATACAAAGGAAGGAATGTAGAAACTTATGAAAGATCAACGACTAACCAAGAATATTGTTTCATATCAATAATTAATAATTAAATCATACTGTTACCAATTTTAGTAAAGCTACTCTACGGAACTAGTTTTAATGAATATAATTAAATTTACAAATTTAAATGTATCTACAATAAATTCCTTTTTAACTTGTTATTTCATTACCTGCCTTCGTTAAAACAACTATTAACATCTAAAAAAATATAAGAACTTATGTAAGTTTATATATTTCTAGACTTTTCCTTTATACCATTTTAAAAGATAGGATATTTTGTCTTTATTTAAATTTTATTGTTAAACTTTAAACTACCTATCTTCAGGTTTATAACTTTAGATAAACTATTGTTCCTTGCCTGCCTTTAACCTTACGTTCACAAACCACAATTAAAGAATTAAACTGCTATTACTTAATGAAATTTCAACATAAATGAGTAAAAATTAAAACAAAGACTTCCATCTTCACAGGCAACAATTGGACTTCAGTCAGAAGTCGCTTACTTAAATTAAATAATGAACCCTAATTAATCCTGGCATAAGGCACTAAAATTTCCAATCTAAAACCAGTTCTTTGAATTAACTACCTAACTTAATTAAAACTTATAAAATTTACTACTAAGCATATTTTTAATCCTGGTAAACGGCAACAATTGTAACTAGACAACCAGTTACAATTGAACAGTTGAAGTACTATAAAATCCTGGTCACGACGCGCCAATTGTAAACGTCGAGACCATTCTTACTCAATATCTAAGTCTAATTACTATTAAAAATTGTGCAATAACTCAAAGTTCAAAATCCTGGTCACGGCACCAATTGTAACCTACCTACCTGCCTATCCTAATGTTTTCACGAATAAAGCTCCTAAACCCTGATTTATGTAGAACTATTTATAAAGGCCCGAGCCAATACTCCTACTTTACAATCCTAGTCTCGGAGACACTAATAGTAGAAATACCTTACCTTAGCCTGGATTTATATTTATTTATTTGATGATGATATTTATAGTATCTAAAGTTCCTAATACTCTGCTCTACCTAACTATATTTCTCTACAATTTAAATTTCGTACTTAAACATTCTTAGTTCTTAATACTTTTAATATCTGTCAACCCTACATTTAACCAAATGTAATTTCTATGTCCTACCTATACTAGTCTTATATCTCTAAACCTAATTAGTTCAGCATAATTTACCTAACTCTCTTACTATCCCTACCAATCTATTATAATGTAAATTAGTTTTGGCACGTGATCGTCAAGTAATTTAAAAGAACCCATTAGTTGTACCCATAAGTAACCCTAAAATTCTTTAAGTCTTTGTTTTAATTCCTAACTTTACCTACCTAATACACCCTAGAAATATACCTAAATAATTACAACAACCTATTATTTATAATTTAGTTATCCTAACTGAATTAATGATTCCTTTCCAGTTGAAAGCCATCCTACTAAAAATATAATTCCTAAATATATTATTATTATGTTTCTATAGTATAACTTATGTGACCTAAGTCTAAAATAAAGCAGATCTAAGAATTTATGTTTTGTGGCCCCCGTAGGGAAGGAAGGCTCCACCATACGCCTTAGGATTGCTATCCCAGGACCTTTGTCCTCCTCAATAGTCATCCACCATAGACAGGACAGTCTCCTTGCCAAATAAGTCCTATTAGTCAGTCAGTTGTATAATAAGGGAAGATTTGGGATATGAGCATTCTTTACTCAAATATTCAGTAGATTATTTTATCCTTCATTAGAGTGATTTTCTCAAATTAATATATTTATATTATATTTATTAAAGTGACTCAAGATTGATATTGCTTAATTCACTTATAAGTCTTTATATGACTTGAGTTTTATATAACTATATGAGATGTTCAATTTCACCAAGTATCCATGTTTAACTTATATAGTAAACAGCGGGACACAGAAGTCATTTTGTCTTCTAGCTAGATTGAATCCTCATGTTAGTCAAGGATAGTAAAGAAAGTGATCAGACAATTCTCACTATTGTCACTCCAATATTTACTAGTATATTTGCTTTATATCTTATAAAATATTCACTCTAAAAAAGGACTTATCTCTTTAAGCTAACTATTGATATTCTAGATTTGCTTTATATTCATATATTACTCTCTATAGTATCTTGTTATTTTATGGTATAGTTAACTTAGATGTTATTAAATATTCATTCTAATTAAGGACTTATTTCTGTTAGCTAACTATTGGTATATTAGTTTGGCATTATATACTTTCTTATAAATATCAAGTTTATATATTTTCCTCATGAATTACTATATCAAAATCAGTTTATTACTTAGTATTTATTTATAGTTATATTTCTTTAGAACAGTTAAATACTAAAAGTTACTTTTACTTTTATAAGTTAACTATTAGTTAATTTATACTTCAGTTTATTTATGAAGTTAAGGTAATTTAATTCCTATTTCCTATTATCCCTATCCAATGAAGATAACCTAACACTACTTTCAAGGCCTAAACTAAAAATCTAAACTATGGGCTTACCTCTCCCAGTAATTAGCTAAGTCCCTAGGTAAACTGTAAAGTTCAGCTGAGTCGGCTGATAAAAGCAACCTAACACTCGTGTTCTTGTCCCCCTCCATACTTTTGATAAGCCGCAGCTCTCAGGGATAGTATGAATAGGACGCCCTATTGTGTGGTTTAGTATATATAAATAATAATAGATTTATCGGGACCCATTCTCAACTCCAAAAAGGCTTCCATGGGTGCGCGCCGGCATGCCAACTATGTGGACCCCACTTGTTCCTCTAAGGCTGACATTGAGGATAAGTAGGCTTTGTTGTAAATATCTGTGCCGATTTAAAAGATATTTAGGCTTGCCCAAGGCTTCTTTTTGACTCTAATAGTTCCAAATCAGAGGCTCCGTTAGGCTTCCTCGGACTTGTCAGACACTTACTAGTGGTAGCCTGACCTCTCGCTCTGATACAATCAAGTGCTAATCTAGCTGAATTCAAAACACATTTCCCCACCATAGTATTAATTACCACTTAAGCCCCAAATAATTAATGCAATGTATCAGACGCAAGCGATAACCAACCCAAAATTTCCTAAAGGAAAGTACACAGAAAATAATGATTAGTTAAACAAACAATTAATTTCACAAATAAGCAAATGAAACCTCATTATTGCAACTCTGGCTATATGAACCAGAATTATCAACAACGAGAGAAAATAAATCCAACAAAGTTTAAACCTCACCAAGTTATTGATATAACCTGATACACTCAACGATTGTTATTGCGTTCTCCCTTCTATTTGATCTGTAACAGAAATAAAATTAATACATCCTAAACACTAGGTATTCGGTACCTAGACCTAAAGGCTCCCGATTCCTAAGCAAGAATTACTGTTATTTAAACCCCCTTGCAATATTTAGAATTTAAAATTATTAAATTAATTTAATTTTCCAACTAGTAATTTAATTATCTAAAACTCAATACAATAAACTAGAATTATTGCGCGAATTCAAACAAATATTACTCTCAAAACAACCCCAGCGAGCCACACGTCCGTACGTGACAAGCGACAAAAGTCAAAAAGCCCCTTCCTCGGCGCGTCATTGTATATATAAAATACCTCCCTCATTTGCTTCGTTAGCCTCATTGGCTTCTTTTGCTTCTTTAGCCTCTTTTGCCTCACTTGCCTCACGGCACCTGTACAGAGCAGGCATGTGTCACTTTTTGGCAGCCATTTTTAAAATTGAATTTTGTATGCAAATGTTCTTATATTTTAGTTTTAGCTTTATTTGATTATTTTAAACGACTACATATTAATTTTTAACATATCTGATAATAGATTAATGACTCTTTATTCTCAAATCTACTAATGTTTACACATTGTTTACCAAATAAAGAAATTATGCTATCATAAATAATTGATATATGTCTAACTTTTCATTTCTACATATAAGTCCACCTGGAATCGAACCCTGGACCACCAGCTACACTGACTATGCCATTAAAAATTAGTTAAACGTTGTTAGTTTATTCTCTTATCTAGATATCTTACTTCTTCTTAGCTATGTAAATGATATTATTTTGTTTATTATAAGACATTTCTAATTTCCTTTGTACTTTAGTTAAACTAAAAATCTCCTATTAATATAAATTTAATTATAAACATTCTAATTGATAATTTTGTTTGTTCAAAGGCCATTTATTTATATTACTTTTAAATTTCTTAGACGTTATATTAGATTTTGTAGGAATTAACTGAACAGACATCGTTTGTTCCGTTACACAGTGTGCAATAAGATGTAAATAATCAAGGCAATTTAATTTGAACTGTGTTGCAATGAAAATAAGGTATCTTTTCCTATGTTCATAAACTATAAATGGCATTATGGAACAAACGTAATTGAACTTTATTGCATTGACGGTAGATTCAAAGTCCTACTCACAATAAATCCCTGTTTGTAGTATGGTAGGCCTTACGAGGTTATGTACCTATCTCTCTCTATTAAAATCAACTACTAAATATATACACTGCAGAATCCATTCCTTATTTCCTTTCTACCCGCAAGAAAAACAACTTATCTTCTTATACGGTACATTAACGACTTCCTTTCGTATTCACATTTCAAAAACAGAAGCAATCACAATAAGCTAAAGGTAATTCTTCTATCAACTTGTATATCCACCAGTATAATTTGCGCCCCATGGGATCCACAACACGTTGTACTCATTAAAGAGAGGTGGGAATGAATGGGTCACGGTTAAATGGTAGGTTATAATGATTTCCCCAGGACAATAGGCCCGGGGAGCGGTTTGTCGTTCTAATTATCGTTGTTAAGAGTTCCAGTCAGTCATAAGCCGGAGTTTCATTCAACAATGGCGACACGTTTTTGTTTCATTGTTCGTTAATACGCTCGCGAAACTTCGGCTGGATTAAGAATGGATGACTATTACACCGTTTCTTGATTAAATAACATACATATTTTTTCAATATTTTTTTTGCTTTGGAATTATAGGAGCCATGTTAGGCCCATTATTCCCGAATCTACGTTAACAACTAACTTACTTATTTAAATAAAGTAAGGCAACCCACATATTAAAAATCTTATTATATAATTTCCGTTTTTATTCAAACATTTTTATAGTTTGACAAACTTAAGCTATTGATACAAATTTCAGGTGGCCGGTATGTAATCAAATAAAAAAAAAACATTTATTCAGTAAATTGGCCACATGAGGGCTACAAATCGGTAATATGGAGTGAATCCACCAGCGCTTCGGACAAGACCATCATTGTCGAGAAGAAGCGCCGCAAGAAACTCCAGCAGAAGGTAATTTTTTCCAATCATGAAATACAATAATACTGAAAAGTAAGTTACATTACTAGTTAAACTAACACAAATAAAATCATTACAAATTAATGCTCAATAACCTTTAATTAAAAATAGTGACTACGAGAACAACATGACGAGGTCTCTACGTCAGGAACGATAATTAAAATAACTAACTGGAAAACAGATTCTTGCAAGCGTGAACAGACCGGACCGTACAGCAACCGTTTGCTTTCTACATGCCATAGTAACTATAGCCTTTTAAGGCCCAACGGCCTATTTATAGGAAAATTACAATTACAATTAATTGTTCAAAAATAAATCTTGTGTCAGTCAAGTTAGGTCCAGCGGCTTCAACTGTGCATTGATCGATTAGCCAGTTAGGGTCCGTTATTTGATCAGTAGTTAACTCTACTAATAGTTAAAATTTGAAAAAGGTATCGGACATTTGACACGTTTCCTTGAGATTTAACCATTAGTTACGATTTTTAACAATTAGTTTGATTGCTACTGATCAAACAACAGGCCCCTAGTTTCTTATTTTATATACATAGATGATAGTGTAAGCGCCTTCGAAATTCAAACCCGAATCATGAATATTTAATTTAACACATTATTCAATCTACAATACTATAAAACATAATATAAACAATAATATAAACCCCTTGTGTTTAATAAAAATAAATAGATCTCATTCCATTTCTGATTGTACTGTGTAACGAGCAGCCATATTAAACAAAACGCCCGAATGCTGGTTCCATTGCGACTTACACGGAATATGTAAATTATTTCATTAGACTAGGTAAGCTCGTTAATCTAACCTGCAGTTAGAGCGGACACATATTTGAGACAGAAGTTAGCTAAATGTAGGAAACCACACTAGTTCTAGAGCTAAGCTCAGTTTTCAGGTACACTTATGTAGTTGGACACTTAACCAATAGAACAAATGTCAAAGTGACGTTGTAATTACAATTCTTAATTATTATTTATTTATTTATTTTAATGGCGTCTACAAGTTATGTAATTTCGCCAATGTCAAGTATATATAAGCAATTGTACGGTGAATCGTCGTTGTCGTCGGCGTCTTCCAGTCCCAGTCGGCGCACCATTGAAGATGGCGGGCATCCACTTCAATGGCTAGGAGTGTTCTTGACCGCTTGCTCATTCAGAATCAACTTTTCACTGATATTTTATTTGATGCTTATTCTTCGTCAGTCTGAGGTTACTTCACAAAGTTGCCCTGGATTTGCGAACCAAAATCAACGATAAAGTAATTTACAAAAAAATTAATAAATAGTCAGATGTTTTCAAAATTACAGCTAGACAAGATCCCAATTCTTAATTAGTCTCTTACGATTTCAACTGTCACTTTGACATAGTGGCCTATGATTCAAAATGGCTGACTGCTCAGCCGACTAAAAAGACATATGTCCACTTTATACCTTATTGCATTTTAATAAGGTCCAAGAGTGCATACAGTCATCTCTTTATAGTCCACTGAACGTCCTACTGTACCTCTATATAAATCTTGTACCACCGCCGTTCAGTAAATACCATTTATTTTGTAAAATAATGTAGATAAAAGGTAATTAAATAGCAATTTTAACAACGCTTCCGTGATAGCAAAGAAGGTGGTTTTTTAACTAGGTCGTCAGAAACGTCATACATTTCAAATAAAGCATTTTCATTTCGGTATTATTTCGATATTATTTCGGTTACGATCAAAGAGCAAAATAAAATAGTTCTTGCTCGAAATAACGGGTGATTTCACTCGCTAATTTGTTCGCACCGCCATCTTTTTCTCATCTTTTCTACCCCATAAACTAGTTCTTTAGTTGCATTTTCACTGAGCGATTTTACGAAAAATCTGGTTAAGAACCATAACTAAAGGGTATTTTTCGAATCGTTCCAAAGCCCCGATTAATATTATATATAATGCAATAAAGTATATAATGCTTTGACTACTACATACATTGCAGTAAACCGCCTTCATTGCTATTAAGGCCCCCACACATGATCAATTTTGCCTTCAGTTCTAACTGACCGGATGCAAAATAGCATCTTGTATGTGTAATTTGGCCTGAAGGTAAATCGAACCGTCCGCCTGAATGATTTGCGTGAACCGGACAGACCTCCACACATGATCAGTTGTGCCTTCTATACTTGCACAATAATTCGGCTTGATCGATTCGTCCTGTATTGGAAAGGTTGTACCTGAACTGAGCGGAAGTTGCCATGTATGACCCGACAGAGATGGGCATTATTCGAATAATTGTTTATTCGAATAATTATTCGAATAAAAAATAATTCGTAGTATTTTTATTCGCGAATAATTTATTCGTCGAATAATTTATTGGCGTATGATTTATTCGCGAATAAATTATCCACGAATGAATCATTCGACTACTTTTCTAATAACGAATAATTTATTAATTTAGGTATTAGAGAAAAATGGAGCAGGTATTCCAGTAAGTACATAATAATTATTCGTGGCAATTCATTCAACGAATAAATTATTCACGAATTAATTATTCGCAAATAAATTATTCGACGAATAATTTATTCGAATAAGAATAATCATTCGAGAATTTCATTCGTTATTCGCGAATAATTTGGTTATTCTTATTCGTTATTCGTCATTCGAATAAATTTTGCCTATCTCTGGACCCGAACCGTTCGGACTCTACATTTATGGCCACTCGAATCCAGCGGAACTGACGAAGTTCAACATGAACCGATCGGCCTCTACATAATGTGTATTCTTTTTTCGAACTTAAATAGGTACCTACTTATACTCCCCCACATCAACCGCCACATCACCTGGCCCATCAATCAAGCCCCAATCTCGGACTAGTCGATTGCATCGAAATACGACATTGACTGATTCAGTATTTCTCGAGGTGAGGCACAATCTCGCTAATAGGCTGCTGGGGACTATTCTGAAGGCGTGGGCGCGTTCGAAATGGAAAAGTCAATGGAAGATGTATTGTCATAACTCTTATTGGTTGAGAAAAACGTCGCAGGAGATTTGGTGTGCAATAAAGGTCATGAAATATTTTAAATCGAGTGAAAAAGTTGACGAATATTATATGCGATCGTTTTTTATGTAGCCTCCAAACCACAAAAACGCAGGTGAATGTGTACACAGGCCACTCGAAGGTAAGTTAGATCTGAGTTCCGTAGACTTTTGCAATGCCGAGACTGCAATGGTGTAGCATTGCAGTCTCGGGATGCGCCTGGACGTCCGAAGATGGAAAGGTCATGGTGGAATTAGGATATCTTGGCCGATATGTCCGTTTTAACACATTATTTCATAGGAAATCGTCATTTCTGATGTCTCTTGACGTGGGCATCGTAACCAAGATGAGTTTATAAATACAGCCTTAAGGCTGAAAATGCGTTACCAACCCTGAGCACCAAGATGAAATGAGTCTTATCCCGACACCTTAACACAATAATGCACACTCGGCTGCCTGGTCATATATTAAGGATTAAATAGTGGTAGCAATACGGATCTGCACAAAGGAACAATCATTCAGTTTTCGCAAATTCTACGAACGGCTCTTACTTTGGTTTTATCTAGATATTGCGCACAATTTTGTAAATTTTCCACGGTGATTCTAGTACCTATATTTGAACGGGATTAGGTACCCATGTTTGGTCAAAAAAACGTTTCATCAACTGATTCATTTTGTCGAACATATGATTTGAGCAAACGCTTTTTTTCCGAAACTGTAAATATTTCAGATTTATTATAAAACTAACCTAACCTATCCTATAGGGTTCTACACGATGGTCCTGAAATAAATCCTGAAATATTTATATTTTCGGAAAAAAAAGCGTTCGTCCAAATTTTACAATTTATTTAGAAGAACATAAAACATTAACTAACTTATTGATGTGTACCTATAACTAAATATTTAGGGCTATAAAAATATATACAATAAAATATACCTAAAATTAACTTAAAACTATAGTAACCTACTAGACCGCTGCCAGTGGGCATCGTTCCCAAAATGCTGGCAGCATTGCCACGTTGAATGGCAATGCTTAATCTTTGTGCCAAATTATATGTTCGACGAAATGAATCAGTTGACGAAACATAATTCGGCGAAAAGGCAGTATATCATTTTAACTCTATAATTTAATTGCCAATTAAGCTTCAAATCAATATAGTTACCTTTCAATACCAACTAACAAGCACAATCAGTGAAGTCAACGTAACACTAACAATTGTCTCGAAATCATGAGCAAAAGCAAAGAGTCAATAGAGAACAAGCCTATTCAGAAGAACGGATACGACACAAATTGGTAACGAAGTTGTTCTGTAACATGGATTTGAACTCTACGGCTATTGCAATGTAAATTAGACCTTCTGACGTTGATTTAGGACCTAGATTACAAAAAAGACAACCTAGATTATTGTTTGTAAGTTAATCTAGATCAACCCCGTTATTCTTAAACTAACTATAATTATATTTTAGTTCTAATCTAATTGTAATTTTAATTTATGGCTCTCACTCCTGTCAAGGTGCATTTCGCGAATGTCGAGTTATTCATAGACACTCCCATGGACATCACTGGCGAAGACTCGTTCGGTAAAAGAGTATTTTCTCTAATTGACTAAACAGAAGCACATGGGGTTAGCTCCACGCGCTTCTGCCATGTCTATATATTATATTTTATAATTATTACTATTTATGAGTTCTTCTGAATATACTGAGTTTTGATACATTTTCCTGCTCAACTACGCATGATATATATATGTATATTTTAATGTTAGATTCATTGTTTTATATAATGCTAGGTTCAGTTTTATAATTGTATAATATCATAAGCAATATTTAAACAACGAGTGACTGTTGAGTTTCTTGTGGCGTTTCTTCTCAGCAGTTGTCTCTTGCGAAGCGCTGGTATATTTTTACGAGTAAAAGTGCCCATGCGGCCTACTTACTGAATAAACATCTTTTATCTTTTTTTATCTTTAGTTAAAGTATTCTTTGTCCCTTTCTGTCAAACTCAAATGTCATAATGACAGACAAGGACAGCATATTTCAAACACACTTTAGCTATTGCGTATTTATGAATAAGAGGAAAGATTTTAAGTATTTCAAGCGTATTACAACCGTAATAAACTATAATAAAACTTGGTTAATTTATATTAATAAAAAACAATCGTTTGAGGTCGTGTCATACGGCATACAAGCACTTAAGTCAAGTGATACTTAGTTGTTTGAGAATAGGATCCCATTGTGCAACCACTCGGGGGATATCCCCACTAATACCAGCATTGTCTTGATTGATATCTAAGAATTCAGCAAATCGGAAAGATTTTGGTCAAATCCAATTAGGCACCAAATTAATTTAGGTAAAAACTAAAAGGAGGATTATGTCCTTAATGTGCTAGTGTGGTTAGTGAATCGTTGGATAAATCTTGGTTAATCCGACGATATGTTACCACATTTTGTTGGAAAGGACCATGCGTCATTTTGGGCCCACTTTTTTCAACATTGTACAACAGTAATGTCATGTAAGCTCTTGGCATGTACTTTATTTCATTATGCGGTAGCCATGTTCAAATCCAGCGCGAAAATGGCTCTATGGTACGATAAAAAAAAAACAACATTATCATCATAATATACAGTCTTTTTTTGAACGTACCAAAAAGCCATTTTCGCGCTGGATTTGAACATGGCTGCTATTATAATGACATAAAATACACGCCAAGAGCTTTCATATGACATAGGTTTCATCACTGTTGCACAATTTTGGAAAAGTGGGCTTAGTGTTTATACAAAAGTGCCCATGGTCCTTTCCGCTTGATCCTCGTCCTTTCACAAAGTAACGTTCGTAACGAAATCGCTTTTATTCGCGTGCCTTTACTTTTTTATGCGAAATTGAAAATTGTAGATCGCAGTCCCAATGACCTTTTATGCAACCAGTTGTCAGATTAGTTAGAGTAATCATTAAAAATTAGGTACAAACTTTTAACGTAATAAATTAATTTTAGTACTGAAAAACGGAACTTTTACATGTTGTCCGTCTGTCAGTCTGTCAAGGCATTTTTGTTACACATCAAACAACATTATTTTTCAAACGACCAAGACTGAAACTTATTTATTAGTATTTAGTGGGCCAAACATAGCCAGCGGAGCTAGACAAGTTGCCATCGAATACAAACGCTAGCGTTAGGTGATCACCTGTCGCTTTGAAAAATGTATGGAATTGACGTAAGATAGTCACGTCATATATCACTCGTTACAACTGACACGCTGTAAAGTGATCACTATCACTCGCGCTAATCAAATAGTGATAGTTTTGACAACTACGGTCGTTACGCGGTACTATCTTGACAGGTAGAATTCAACACGAGCATTATCACAATATAAACGTCGGTATCTAAGGGCGGTAACTATGCGAAGAAACTGTCAACTGAGTCAGTGTCATCACAGGTGATTTACCTTACGCTAGTGATGCGCGATTATGAATGATTAGACTAATCGAATAATCGAAGATTACTAACATAAATAATCGAGGTAGAAATTAGTACTATACTAATATTGATAATCGATTATTGACTACAAATTAGTAACTAATGTCAATAATGGTCGTTGGTGCGGTTCACGCCATATTAATCCGTTTAGTACCGAACTTCGGTTCGACTCGGGAATCATCGTGCGAATCGGGTTAGTGGTTCTCGTCACCCACGATTCTCAGAATTAGTAGTAGGTATGACGGATAATCGAATTATCTGCAAAGTGATTCGAATGAATCGAATGATGTTAATAATCGACTAATCGATTTAGTATCGTTCAAAGTCGCGCAACGCTACCTAACGCTAGCGTTCGTATTCGATGGCAACTTGTCTAGCCCCGCTGTTTACTTCAAAGAGCGTTTGACTTGATACGTTCCGTTACATTAGTTCACCGATTTACATTAGTTCACCGATTTACATTAGTTCACCGATTTACTGTCAAGGACAGTGGACAGTGGACAGTGACAATGGACAGTACAGGGGCCTGATTTTTGACTTTCGAGCACTCGAAAGTTTCACTCGGAAGTGAGCAAAATCTGTGAAACCGTATTTTTGAAATTACGAGCTATAGAAAATTTCAAGACGAGTGGTCCACAACATTCGTATTTCAAAAAACGGTTTCGAAGATTTTGCTCACTTCCGTGTGAAACTTTCGAGCGCTAGAAAGTCAAAAATCGGCTCCCTGTAGTGTAAAACCGATTGGACAGTAGCGAGTCAAGGTGCCTTGCCAGTGGATCCACATAGAATCGCTTTCTATTTCTTCACTTCACTGTCCTTGGCACTGTACTTGCCACTGTCTTTGAACAATGTAAATCGGGCTTATGTTCCGTAACAGAAGCACAGTTGGATTTCTAAAATTTCATAAAAATAAGAGCAGGTGCAATACCGCTGCGGTTTTTTATATTTCTTTTTAAAAAATGTTAACAAAACGAAACATTTTCCCGCGTAGCAATTTAGTACACAATCGATAAAATTGGGAGCGATCCATGTTCCTGCCAGTAAAACATGTGAATCAGATCAGTCCCAAATGTCGAGCGCATTACATTAACAGAATAAATAATCCGATGCCGGGATGTCTGTCATTGTTACGTGTTTGCTAATGCGCGGGAATGATATATTTACACTGCTTCCCGGTATTTATTGCTAAAAATAACAATATAATTTAACACAGTTAGTAAGCACCAAGATCAGGCGCATAAAGCTAGCTAGCGTTTCTAATCGTTTCGTTTTTAAACCAATCGCGTCACCGGTAGGTCACGTGACTCTTCGTATCACGTCATCTATCACTGACGCGACTGGTTTAAAAACAAATCGAATAGAAACGCTAGTTAGCGTAATGCATCTTGGACTAGAGCCTTTGTTCCCTTGGGGGGCACCCAAAGGTGAATAGTCATCAGCCGACGGTGCCCCCGCTAGCCCTTGGAGATTAACACCGGTGAGGTTTTAGACGGCATGCTTCCCCCTCAGCTCTCTCAGGAGACTGGGGTGGTCGAGAGTCCGTCATACCCCCAGCTATTGGCTACCCAGTTGGGGGGGACGATGCATAACGACATTACCTCTCCGTCAAAAAAAAAGCGTCTGTTCCCGTACTATGAGTTACAATGAACGTACTCGCTAGCGGGTCGAATGCCTCATGGTAAGCATACAGGGCTGTTATCCTCTTAAAAACGGCGCTCGGTTGGTCATTCTCAATTAGGCAGCCGATCATATCGACCCTGCTGCCTAATTGAGAATGCACGCGCTAATATGTGTTTAGTGCGCTCTAACGGGACTACTTAAACTAGGTGCACTTGCCGTCCGCCCCAAGACAAGTCCAAATGGAGCGAAGCGGTCTGCTGCCATCATTTCAGAAGCTAGTTCCCTCCAGAATACCCGTACAGTAACTGTTCGGGCATTTTAGTAAAATTACGTTTTAATCCTTACTTATAAGAGTCGTCTTCAAAAAGGTTACGAGCGAAGAGCGCCGCTTAAAATCGAAGTTTCGGCCCTTTTCCATTTTTCCCATTGAAAGTCTATGGGAACAGATTTTCGGTGATTATTCCTCCGTGGTATGTCCGATTTTCAATTTTTTTTTTTAATCCATCTATGTCGTATCACGAGCTAAAGATCCCGATATCTCTAATAGTTTGGGAGGAGAATGCGGACAAACGAAAATCCGAATCGAGGAAGAATGGAGCTTCGCTTCAACTAGCCGGTGTGGCGCGTTCACTCGTTCACTCGCTCGGCCAAAGCGGTATGTAGGTACGTACGCTACGTAATTAAAAACTCGCAAGGCGAGTTAAGTGCGCAATTTATTATCTCTATTGTGTCTGTCATTACCTCTGTGTTATCATTTTGTACACTTGTTCCTGTTTGTTTCTTGAATAAAGTAAATTAATACATCAATAATTTATTTACTTAATTATTGCATGCATTGAGATGTCAGTCGTTAAGGAGAATAAGACCCCCATTGTAAGTGTTTTCAATCGATACAGCCTAGGTAAAAGTGAACACACGAAGCTAGCAGTCCTAGATTCAAACCCGAGTAAGGGCAGAAATTCGTGTAAGTGGGCGTATTTGTTCCTGCATCTTGAATGTTTTCTATGTGTTTCTTTAAAAGTGCTTATGTGCTTTTAAAAGTAATGTTTTTTGAACCGCTAAGATTTCCTGCCGACGAGCTGTACAAAATGTCTGGTGTATTGAGGATGATACAGCTGTATATCCTGTTATCTGTTATAAGACTCCACAAAACTGTACCCTCTAAACAAGTGCAAATAACTAGGAGAAGAAAACCTGAAGCTATTAAGAAAACGGCAACAAATACTGTCTTTCTTAAGAGACAATTTAACACACAAGCTATAAAACTTTGTAATGAGGTGGACAAAAAACTTGACTTTAACAATCTTATATTACGTGAGTGTAAAAGTGTTACGACGGAGCGGCTTAAAACATTAAATTATACAGAAACAGAAGAGCAATTGATAAAATATGATAAAACAAATGTTACTTAAACTAGAGAATGTACACACACACGCACTCGCACATGCACACACACACCACTATTTTACTTTTATATTTTTATCTTTTTAATTGTAAACAAAATTCTTAAGCGCCAATGGAAGAGCGGGTTCTCCTGACACAGGTTTCATTGTAAACTTAATAGGACATCTCACACTGTTATGTATGTCATGTTGTTGTGATTTATAAGATTTAAACATTATTTTTTTAATTCCAGTATGTATTTCTCTATATAAGTAAAGTTTCTCGATGTCTAGTACCCATAGTACAAGCCTAGAGTTTAGTTTGGGACTTTATCAATTTGTGCAAGATAGTCCCCTAGCTCATATTTATTCGAAGTAACGGTTAATATCGCTCGCTAATTTGTTCGCACCATCACAGGCACCGCCATCGTTTTCTTGTCTTTCCTAAGCCCCCCAGTTCCCCTATTATCTAGCTCTTTAGCTGCATTTTCAGCTTAAAGTGAAGCTGGCCTTATCATTTTAATCGCGACGCCATCCAACTGCAGGAAATATAAAAAAACAGATAACGCTTGCGAATCAATAGGGTATTTGCCAAATTTTTTATTAGTATTTAAATTGAAGCTTTTTTACCTTCCGAATAGCCTAGTATAAAAAGTTTTTTAATATCTTTAAAAATAAGAAAGATATAAATGTTTAAAACTTGCTTTTAGACAGAGAGGAAAATACAGGAATATGACGTCATATTACTCAACCGCCAAATGAATTACACGCAAAACATCGTTTCGTGAGAGAGATAGACAAAAAACTTTAAAGGGCTATAACTTTTTTATTTTATTACCAATTTCAAATTTGATTTTGAATTATTTTATCATACTACGTATATTAATATATTATCCAAATTAATATATGAAATTTAATATTAAGGGGCTTCTAAACGGGCCATATTTTCACTGCAATATGTGGCCGGCAACTATTGGTGTCTTTCTCTAATATATGAGTAAGAGAGGGACACCAATAGTTGCCGGCCACATATTGCAGTGAAAATATGGCCCGTTTAGAAGCCCCTTCAGGCAAATACCCTATTCCGCTCCGAGCGAGTGTTTACGAAAAACCTGATTAAGAACCATAATTAACCGGTATTTATCGAACCGTTCGAAGCCCTGCTTGCAAGTTTGCCAGTTAACAAAACTAATCAAATTGACGCCCGGTTGGCCTAGATGGTAGTGACCCGGCCTTCGAGACGCTAGCGGTCCCGGGTTCGATTTCCGGTCAAGGCAAATATTTATGTGATGAGCGCGAGTAATGTTTCCAATCTTGAATGTTTTCTTTTTAGGGTTCCGTACCCCAAAACGAAAAGAACGGACCACTAATAGGATCACTTTGTTGTCTGTCTTACTGTCTGTCTGTCAAGACCCTTTATCTCAGGAACGCGTGGAGGTATCGAGTAGAAATTTAAACCGTATACCGACTCAAGTCTACAGTCCCTTGAAGCTGTGAAAAAACAAACTTCTATGTTAACGTAAAGAAAAATACGGCCGTTTATGCCGCAAAAAACGTATATTGCAACACTCCCAAGGGAACACTGAGAAAACGTAAAGGTTAAAAATAGTAAACTAGTTTCTATTTTCAGCCGAGTGAGTTATTTGTGAGGGAGCCTGCAAAGTTTGTGGCTAAAAATAGATACGTCATCATTGCTAAAGTTTTTTGGTAAAATTAACCCTTTAAATTATTAAAAAAGTAACTCTCCCAGAATGGTTACTTCTACGAAGTATATTACTTATCAACAACACATGAACAACTGCTGTCACAACCAACGAGCTTTGCTACATTTAGAAAACTAACTCGGTGGGCGCAAATAATTGACTTTGTATTTTCTACTAAAATGATTGGTCCACGTAGCCAAGTTACTCGCTAAAGTCAACAGTGTTTATTTGGTAGTTACAACCAATCTGATTGTCATATATAAGCCAAGTTAATTTGGTACACGTAGCCAAGTTACTCGGTAAAATCAACCGTGTTTATTGGGTAGCTACAACCAATCTGATTGTCATTATCTAGCCAAGTTAATTTGGTACTCGTAGCCAAGTTACTCGGTACTGTCAACCTAGTTTATTGGGTAGCTACAACCAATCTGCTTGTCATTATCTAGCCATGTTAATTTGGTACTCGTAGCCAAGTTACTCGGTACTGTCAACCTAGTTTATTGGGTAGCTACAACCAATCTGCTTGTCATTATCTAGCCATGTTAATTTGGTACTCGTAGCCAAGTTACTCGGTACTGTCAACCTAGTTTATTGGGTAGCTACAACCAATCTGCTTGTCATTATCTAGCCATGTTAATTTGGTACTCGTAGCCAAGTTACTCGGTACTGTCAACCTAGTTTACTGGGTAGCTACAACCAATCTGCTTGTCATTATCTAGCCATGTTAATTTGGTACTCGTAGCCAAGTTACTCGGTACTGTCAACCTAGTTTACTGGGTAGCTACAACCAATCTGCTTGTCATTATCTAGCCATGTTAATTTGGTACTCGTAGCCAAGTTACTCGGTACTGTCAACCTAGTTTACTGGGTAGCTACAACCAATCTGCTTGTCATTACCTAGCCATGTTAATTTGGTACTCGTAGCCAAGTTACTCGGTACTGTCAACCTAGTTTATTGGGTAGCTACAACCAATCTGCTTTGTAACATTTAACCAATTCAGATTGGTATACGTAGCAATGTTACTTGGTATTAAGTGGGTTATTTCGGTAACCACAGCTAAAATACTTTGTTGCGAGTACAAATTCTGGTGACTCTTTTAGATATACACTTTTAGTAAACCGACCCGCAAATTAGAAAAACCTAGCAGAAGTCGAGTCATACTAAAAACGTGTTTTATATTATATATGTTGTCGTGCGTACAGTTCCAAAGTGGTAAGCCGAAATTTTTGTACACGTACACATGACAACATAAACATATTAAGCAACACATTTTCAGTATGAGTCAACTTCCTAAAGGATTTTCCTACAATGAGAGATCAGGTTACGTAGGTACTAAAAATTGTATATCTCAAAAGTGTCATCCCGACTTGGTCCTCGACTGGAGTCCTGACTTATGTAAGATATAAAGATAGTAACATGGTATAAACGAAAACTGACTGAACATAGCTGTGGTTACCCGCATTTGGGGAAAAAAAGGTTATCTTGTCGGGAATTAAGAAGAATATCGTTCCTCTAGCAGTTATGAAACACAGTTATCAATAGTAAAAATATGTGAACTAAACGATCTTATTCTTTAAGTATATCCCGACAAACCAACCTTTAAAGACATTAAAAGATGTTTATGTATTTCAAATACAATGCACTTTATTAATTAACTAATTATAACTTAAGTGAGTAACTGCGGCACTCAGAGACGTCAATTAAATTTAATGTTTGATTAAATTTGATGCTGTCACTTTCTTTGCTACTTTTAGTTATAGCAATAGAATAAGACAACACGTCACTAAATAAGCATTCAATTTAATTGACGTCTCTGAGTGCGGCAGTAAAATAAATAAAACCACTAAATAATTATTATATCTAATGACATGAATTATTCAAATTTGAATTAAAGGTAGCTTTGCGTTCCTCGCGGCAAGCGGGATGTGTCGCGACCGCAAACGGCAATACTTAGCAGTATGAATTTGTAGGGTCCCCCATTCCACGACACGACTGCAACTGCCTACACCTGTCGCGCGGGAGTTGCAGTCGAGTGTCGAAATGGGTTCCATACAAAATACCGCTAAGTAATGCCGTGTGCCGTCGCGGCATGTGCCGTCTGCCGCCTGCCGCGAGTTACGGAATGCTACCTTAACGTTTATTAATGGAGTCGCTTAACTTCAAACTCGGATATATCCATGCAAAAGAACATCGGAACTTGCGTTTTTTCTTCCAAACAAGTTAGGGTTTAAATTCGTAACCAAATTTCAAGGAGTTATCTGAGTTTGATGTTAAGCGACTCAATTATACTTAAACATATTAAATTGCTAAATGTATACAAACAATGTAATCATACTTAATAAATCAGCTTATTGATTTCTTTATATTTCGTCGTCATTTATACAAAAGTAAACAAACGATAACAGACACTATCATCAAACTTAAAATTACGGCGCACCCTCTAGAGTGGTTCTAATTGAAACTAAAGCATTTTCTCAAAAATTAAGCATCCTGATGTGTTACAAATCTTAGTTTATAGTTTTGAGAAAATGCTTTTAATTCATTCATTAGAAAATAGATGTAGAAACAATTGAAGAACAAATAGTAGGAGGGGATCCGAACAGGAGACGACCTTCACAGGGCTGTTTATTTGATAAAACGTATTTTATATCCAATTTAATATGTTAAGTAATATATGGCGCATAGTTAGGCTGAAAATTTTCAGTCCAGTATATATATATATAATTAAAAATTTAAATATCCACTTTAATACAAAATATTGCATTTGCTTGTTTAATAGACAAATTACATACTAATCGAATGTATGAAGCGTTAGAATATGCAAACGTTAGGTTGACTATTATAAACATGTAAGTATACACAGGTAAGTCGGTACTAATAATTTGCACTAAACCTAACGATTGCATATTCTATAAGTTTCATACTTTCGATTAGTATGTAATTTGTTTAAACAAGCAATTGTAATTTTTTAAAAACGTTCCTTATAAAAAAAAAAACATAAATACTGGACTGAAATTTTTCAGCCTACCTATTCGCCATATATTACTTACCATATTAAATATGATATAAAATACTTTTTATCGAATAAACAGCTGGGTGAAGGTCGTCTCCTATTCGGATCTTAGACCAAAAAGGCACCACTGGGCGGTCGGTGTGCTCTGGCACCACACAACAGACTACCAGTCGGACTGCCAGGCCGAGAGGGACGCAGCTATTTGATAGAATGAGAATGTAATATGTGACGTTATCTATGTAAAGGGACCTTATGGCGGATGGCGCTTCCGCCATTATTAAAGATGCTCCGATATAAATACAACGTGGCGGGCGACACAATTAATAGTTTCAATTTCACTTTCATTTAAAATAATAGGTGCAGAGACATCAAACCTGGATTCAAAGACAAAGCCAATTCGAATATGTCAAAATAATTTGGGCATAAAGCTTAGGTACTTATGTTACTTGACATGGAGAATGAAACCAGCCGTTGTCTCTGATTTTGAAGGACGCCAAAACTTTTTCGTCGTGTTCTTCATACCAACGCTTGTGACAGCCAAGAGAGATGGTATCAAAAGCAAACAAGCGATGTTTGACGTCTCCTCTGATCCTGAAATGTAAACAATGCTATATATACACATTAAATTACCAATACACTATAACTATGTACAGTCATCGTCATATATCAGGTAACATTCAAACTGCTCAAATAGTTCGGGGTACACCATACAATTGATATGAAATGTTACCTTAATATATCTAATATCTGTGTCTAATATACAGAGTGACTGGATATTCGATACAATCCTTTTATGGGGGCATAGTATCAGTGGAGTTTTTTAACGCATTTGTCGGTTTTTTTATAATCAAGTTTTTAAGTAATCAGATGAAGTTTGTTTCTCCATTCTAAGTGATAAACAAACACGGGAACACCTAGTATGGAGAAACAAACTTCATGTGCTTACTTAAAAACTCGATTATAAAAAAACCGACAAATGCGTTAAAAAAACTGCACTGTTATGTAATGATTCTAATTATGTAAAATAACACTCAAAAACATCTGAAATAAAACATGACATTAAGGATTTTTCGTGACATGGACATAAGGGAAAATCACCAAAATTCAGTTTAAAATTATAAATATCTCAGAAACTAATAATTTCCGGACAGGGTACGACATGACCTAATTTGCTCCAAATTAGCTCTACTATGCCCCCATAAAAGGATTGTATCGAATATCCAGTCACCCTGTATAAAATTCTCGTGTCACAGTGTTTGTAACAAAACTCCTCCGAAACGGCTTAACAGATTCTTATGAAATTTTGTGTGTATGTATGTTCAGTAGGTCTGAGAATAGGTCGTAAATAATATTTCATAAAGTTTGTATGAAGAAAAAAGAAACACCCGGGCGCGGACAGCTAGTGTTAATATATGAATATGACACTGACTGTACATTATAGGAAGAATATAATGCAATTAAAATCTATAACTTAATAAACAATGACAGTAGGTAAACCATGTAATCATTTAAATTAATACTTAAAAAAAGTTAAATCACATTGTTAGAATTAGAATGTTGGGACTAGATTTGTTGTTTCTTGTAAGAGATACATTTTGTAAACAACATTTTGAACTTATAGAGGCACCGCAAGCAACTTAAGGATTGCTTCCTTTTTCGTTGTATTCTTGTTTTGACACTTTCTTGTTTCGTCGCTTTCCGTTTTCGACATTTTTTTTTGGACAAAATAGAACTAGCAAGTTATACTATACAATGCCTATGACTTTACTTGCATAATAAAAATATAAAGAAAGAAGTCGTCTCTGCCTACCCCTCTGGGAAACTGGCGTGATTTTATGTATGTATGTATAAAAATATAAGATTTATTAGTAAAAGAAAAAGTAAAGTAATTAGTAAGTGAAAGAAACCATACTTAAACATGGAACTTATTTCTAGGAAACAAAAATCTCACACAAGTTAACACAACCTATTAGTTAAACTATATTAGTGATAGACTGACTTTACTATATTTTATGTTATAAATTATGTCCAAAACGGAAAGCGACGACACAAGAATACAACGACACAAGAATGTGTCAAAACGATAATACGACGAAAAAGGAAGCAATCGGCCTTCAATCTACACAAAGGGATAGTTGGGCGAACCGAGAGCGATGCAGCTATCAGTAAGAACGAGACATAATACTATATAATATATTATATAGTATTATCTCATTCTGACATAGCTGCATCCTTTAAAAATCCAATAAATGCCAGTAAACTTACCTTGCTCAAAATTTATAAGAAGATTTAAATTTCTATCCTTGTTGGTCTTGCGTGTCTTAGCCAAGTTAAATATTTTTCCTTTTAATGCTGGGAAAGTTTCAGTTATCTCACTATGTTCCCGTATAGAGATGGTCAAAAGCTTTTTGTAACTGTAAACAAACAAAGAATACAATTACATATAAGTACCTACTTATGATTTCCAAAAAACAGCTCCAGGTTATGGATTGCCTCATTCAAAGTAAAGTCGACACTACTAAAGTATAAAACATTAGGGATAATGCAGTATTACGTACTTAAAAACTTCCAGTGTTATTACAAACGTATAATTATACTTACATAGAGAAATAAATACTTAAATACATGGCTAACTTTTAAATTAGCCATGTATTTAAGTATTTATTTCTCTATGGTAGTATAATTATATGTTTATTGTTTCCCAGTACCCACAACTCAAGCTTACTAGAGCTTACTTCGGGACTAGATCAATTTGTGTAAGATTGTCCCATGATATTTATTATGGCCAAAGTAATTAGGATAACATTCTAAACATAATTGTAACAATTAAACTCACCAGAAGATATCCTTTGGGCTTCTTAAGAGCTGGGTGGGCTGGGTGGGTGGGAGCTGGGTTTTTCAAGTTAAAATATTGGGCTATTGTCAATTCCTTTGATTTATTAAGTCTTGCTTGAGTAGTCTCTTTCCATTTTAGTTCTACCGTTGCCCGATGAGAGGGATCAGGTCCTTTAGCATGGCCTCGTTTAGTAAAGGAAGAGATAATGATGTTACGGAATTTTCTGTAATGTTAAAGTACCTAAATAAATATCAAACAAGAACAGACGGGTTAAGTTAAATTACCTACTAGATATGGGCAGACTTTCAGATTTTAGTATTAGGACAGGACATTGACACAAGCTTTATAATCATGTAGACCATTTTAAATTTATCTCAATAAAACAAAACAACAGTGAATAGTCAAAGGTATTAACCCTGTATTTTATTTAATAAATTAATTGACTAACACTTAAGCTTGAATGTGATGAAGCTGGCGCGCCAGGGGAAGGTGGTTCCGATTGAGGACAACCTTTCACGAAAATTACCTACCGACATGCAGCTCACTTTTTTTAGATTATCATCAATTTCATCGAAGAACAACCTCACGCGCGATATTTTAGTGGACATTTTCGCCATCACGTCCTTTTAGTGTTTGTTTGTTTTATCTTAATCACACGCGAAACAAAAGACAAGACAAGCCGGTAAAAAAAAAACATTTACCTAACCTAATCTAAACAAAGCACGTCACAACCTGTGTCCAAAGCGCGTTTTATTTACTTATACGTATCTTATATCCGGCAACGCCAGTCGTCAAAAACCAAAGTCTGCCCATTTCTTATTAAACTATGGTTAAATAAATAGATAAAAAGTAAGTAGGTACCGTACTCAAAAGAACCTTTGAAGTCTGTAATAATATTATTATTATGAAACATTTGTCGGCAACGCACTTCACTTCAAGGGACTCATATATTATTACTAGGTTTGTGTTCAATCTATGCATTGCATGGATAACATGTTAGCGTTATTTGAAAAATACCTACCTATTTGGTGCAAAATACGATAGGCAAAGAGAGTTGCAGACAGGCAGGCATAACACACAGAAAAAAAAATCTGACTACTAGTCCACTTACCTTTAAAAACTTCAATATATTGCTGCAAATTCCACGCTGTTAGAAGATTTCTCACTTCGACGTCCATTTTTTCTTAAAATTTGTCCTTTTCAATTTTACCTACTAGGTACCTACTATATTGACGACCCCAAGCCCACGTAACACTTGTACTAAATAAGAAAGGTTAAATGAGTAATAAGTTGAAAGGTATTTGAAATACCTAATTAATTAAATGAAAATGAAATTGAAACTATTAGTGCCCAGCCCACCCCGCGCGCAAGATGTAACACGACCACACAGCAAGACGCCGAAAAGCAAATGGCCGAGGCTAGTTAAGAAAACGACCGTTTTGCAGTACGCAACCAACTGCACGTTCAAAATTAAATAAGTTACTCATTTAAAAATGTGTTTTTAGATCTTAAATTAAATAATGAACTTGTCAGTAAATAAATAACAGTGTATTTTTTTCAAGTTTCTCAATATAAATAAGTATCTTGTTTATTTTCAAACACAGTTTTACAGTACGTAACCAACCTCACGTTATAAATATCAAATACGTACCTATTTAAATCCGTGCTTTTAGATCTTAAAGTAAATGATGAACTTGTCAGTAAATAAAAATGGTTTTTTTTTTCAAGTTCCTTAATATAGATAAGTAACTTGTTTATTTTCAATCACAGATTTTAAGGTTTTCAAACAAGCAAGCAAGGTACCTATCACTACCGTCAGTTTTGTGACGAAAATTAGCTATATTATATTGACGGCTGCAATGTATAGCTAATTTTCGTCTCAAAACTGACAAAGTTAAAGTTCCTTAATTTCAATCCTTAATTTGGTACACTTTTCAGTGAAAACGCCCTTAAGCGGCATCGGTGTATTTTTTTTTGTTAGGAATATTTCAAGTGATCAAGTGTAAAGGTGTGACTGCGCAGCAACAGCAGACGACGTGTCGTCGCGTCATGCCAACTTATTTATATCTTATTTCATAGAAACATAACATGACACGTCGTCTGCAGGTACTGCGTGCAGTCGGCTACCAACAGTACCAACAGACACCTTTAACACGTTCACTGCGGGACAAATCTTGAAGAAGTTTTAACTGGTTAGGTTGAGATCGAATCAGCCCAAACCTAAGCTCTTTTACAGTGCGGTTGAGGCCTTATCGACCTCAAATTTGAGTACTTACTTAGATCCTTCATAACTTTGCCAATATTAGGCTCAGGTGTTTTTTTTGGGTGTGTAATGTTTCGCATAAAAAGAAATGGTCTAATGATCATTTTACATAACACGAATTGCATAATTTCAATCTGTATAATAAACCATCGATGATTCATAAAACGAAATGCATAATTTCAAAAACTATAATTTTTATAAATTAAAAAAATAATATTTTTAACTGCTTTCATTACTATTATTGTGGTCACAGTTCTAACCTAACCTAACCTAGTTAGAAGAAATTGACTTAAAATGAACAATAACAAGATAATGATAGTTATACTAAATTAATTAATGTTATGTTATTCGAACGTATGCCAGATAAAATTATACAATTGGTTTTTATGCTAAACGTTCATTATGCTTTTCGTGGTTATTTAAATGAAATTATAGAAAATGTTTTTATACTGATTGAAGCGCACCCGTTTTTTTTATGTGGTTTTCATTTGTCAGTAAATGTTCAATATTATATACTTAGCTTCGCCCTTGGTTCTGACCTCTGGATATAAAAAAATACCAAAATAATTTTTGAGATCTTTTAGACCTCAAAACGCTCTAATTTTTATCTGAGAATGGTGCAGAGAATGGCACTTATCGATAAAAAAATCATCATCTTGTAGAGCATCAGAAATTATTGTAGTCAATCTAATGCATATGTATCAGATTTATTATTTAGAGTTTGAGTCCCGGTAAGGGCATTTAATTGTTCTATCACGATTATTTGTTCCTGGGTTATTGTTGTTTATCTATGTAAGTATTTATTTATCTAGTAGTTGTATATTTGTATATTGTCTAGGGGACACGGTTTCTGTAGGAGAATGTATCGATTTTTTTTATGTGGTTGTGTTGCACCGTCATAGGTGCTTAAGTATAATTTTTATTTTATTATTATTATCGACAATTATGACTGCACTTAAGTCAAGCGATCGACTTCCGCATCGTTTGCGTCCCCCTCAGTGCGGCTTTGAGGCAACTTTCTTGAGACGTAAATAAACCTCAAGCCGCACTGAGTGAAGAAAATATACCTATACCCAGTGAGATTGGGGTCTATTTAGACCTCAAAAATTTATTCTGTACCAACGAGTCCGGGTTTGAAAAACATAAACAAATGTATGTTTGACTTTATCATACGCCTTGTAAGTAAACGGCGACAGCTCCCGCACGAGAGAGAAAACACGACCTTTTACCTCCGCACCAGCGTAAAGTCGGGCTTGAGGCGTATAGTTGCTGGTCACGCATTGGCATATATTAGACAAATAACGTGTTTGCTTTGATAAAATAAAACAGTTATTAGTATCGTAGCGACGTATCTAATGTTTCCCGATTACTATTAGTCTAAAAATTATTAACAAGCCTGTCAGTAAATACGCATTGGCATATACCTATTAGACAAATAACGTGTTTGCTTTGATAAAATAAAACAGTTATTAGTATCGTAGCGACTTATCTAATGTTTCTCGATTAATATTGGTCTAAAATTTATTAACAAGCCTGTCAGTAAATACGCATTGGCATATATTAGACAAATAACGTGTTTGCTTTGATAAAATAAAACAGTTATTAGTATCGTAGCGACTTATCTAATGTTTCCCAATTAATATTGGTCTAAAATTTATTAACAAGCCTGTCAGTAAATACATTGTAAGCTCGTCTATTGTTCAGTTTTTTCCTTGTTTCAATTCTAATAAGTAACTTATTACGCGTTCAATGTGTTATTGGTCATATATTAATCAAGATACTTGGCGGCAAACAATAGCGTCAACTTATGTACATTATCCAATTCTCATTACTTAAATGTAGAAGAGTAAAGTGTTTGTTTTTAAACAAGTTACATGGTTATTTTCATTGTAGTAACTCGTCTAACTTTAGCCAAGTATAATTGGTATAACATTAAATAAAATACTTGTCAGTAAATACATTGGAAGCTCGTCTATTCTATAGTTTTTTCCTTGTTTCAATTCTAATAAGTAACTTATTACGCGTTCAATGTGTTATTGGTCATATATTAATCAAGATACTTGGCGGTAAACAATAGCGTCAACTTATGTATATTATCCAATTCTCATTATTTTAATGTAGAAGAGTAAAGTGTTTGTTTTTAAACAAGCTACATGGTTATTTTCATTGTAGTAACTCGTCTAACTTTAGCCAAGTATAATTGGTATAACATTAAATAAAATACTTGTCAGTAAATACATTGGAAGCTCGTCTATTCTATAGTTTTTTCCTTGTTTCAATTCTAATAAGTAACTTATTACGCGTTCAATGTGTTATTGGTCATATATTAATCAAGATACTTGGCGGCAAACAATAGCGTCAACTTATGTACATTATCCAATTCTCATTACTTAAATGTAGAAGAGTAAAGTGTTTGTTTTTAAACAAGTTACATGGTTATTTTCATTGTAGTAACTCGTCTAACTTTAGCCAAGTATAATTGGTATAACATTAAATAAAATACTTGTCAGTAAATACATTGGAAGCTCGTCTATTCTACAGGTTTTTCCTTGTTTCAATTCTAATAAGTAACTTATTACGCGTTCAATGTGTTATTGGTCATATATTAATCAAGATACTTGGCGGTAAACAATAGCGTCAACTTATGTATATTATCCAATTCTCATTATTTAAATGTAGAAGAGTAAAGTGTTTGTTTTTAAACAAGTTACATGGTTATTTTCATTGTAGTGACTCGTCTAACTTTAGCCAAGTATAATTGGTCTAATATTAAATAAAATACTTGTCCGTAAATAGCAGTGTGCGTCTGTACATTTCAACCAATGTATACTTGTTTAAACACAGATGAGCAAATTGTTTAGTTTTTTACAAGTTGCCAGGTTGTTTGCATCATAGTGACTTGTCTAAAATTTGCCAAGAACGATATTCCACAAACTAAACAACTTATTTATCAGTAAACACCAGTGAACGCTTGTCTATTTTTAACAGAATTTGATGAGTGTTACATTTACGAAGTCAGTTGTTTGACAAGAGACAAGTGCTTGGTTAATAATACCAATAACATTTAGCAATACTCGCTTGTCCAATATTAACAACCCTTAAATGAACGTTTTTAATAAGTCTTAGTTATATTTAGCCGAAAAAAAAATAGCCAAGCCAAAATGGTACTTTGCTAAAGCCCCGTTTTCTCCGTGAATCAAAATTTATAGGGTATTTTTAATTATACGGTTTTTTTTGTATTTCAGTATGTATTTCCCCATGTATTTGAGTATGTTTATTTCTCTAGCAAACATTGTACAAGTACGAGGGTTGATCAATAAGTTTTTAGAATCGGTATAAAAAATGGGAGGTATGTAAATCGTTATATTTTAATTGGAATATGCACACTTTCTATATTTAGAAACATTTATTAACGTCATTAAAATGTTTTATTTTACCCCTACAAAAATATATTTACTTTTGGAGGTCATTTTGTACCTTCACTAAGTCATCATCAGCTTGTGATTATATGTAGTTGTTTTTGAAAATTGGTGAGTGAGAAGTAGTAGTCAAAAATGTTCGTGACCGAGCTGGAAATAAAAAAGTCCACTGCGAAGATAACTTGTTTATCCTTAAAATCATAATGATAAACCAAGGTTTAATTTTCAATAACATTTTTTTTTATTAGGGCATCAGGACTTTCTCCACACCGTTCCAAATAATTACAAAACTAACTCTTGTTTTTACCGTCTTGTAAAATTGTTCATACAGATGTGTTTTGTTTAGCTATCACAGAAAAACAAATGAATATTGTTAAAAAAAATATCTCTAGTCCACATTAAAATAATAAGATTATGACGATGGTTCATACCGATTCTAAAAACTTATTGATCACCCCTCGTACACTAATTTGAGACTCAGTCAATTTGTCTGAGATTGAAGCCTTTTTTGTCGATTTTTTTACGTCAGCTTTGTAATGTCACTGTAACTCAATGCCGTGGTCTTGTCCGAGCCTAATATGCCGCTAACTTTTAATTGATGTTAGTTTACTTTGGTGGGAAACTTCGTAAAAACAGCCCGCAGTTTGTTCGGTCGGAACCGGGGTCAAATCACAAGTGAATGAGCATTTGTGATGTTTTGGGAGTAATTATGTGAGTTATATAAGTAAACTAGAGGACGCCCGAGACTTCGTTCGCGTAGAATTAGTTTTCCGCTACTCCCCTTGTTTTAACCCCTTAAGGAATACATTTTCAAAAATCCTTTCTTAGTGCTCACTTACATCACGAAAGGAACCCCTGTACCAAATTTCAAGTGTCTAGGTACGGTAGTTTCGGCTGTGCGTTGACATATAAGTCAGTCAGTCAGGTTTGCCTTTATATTATATAGATGTTATATAATTTAATACAATCGAACCCTGACTGTGTAAAGGGCTTAAAAAGTATAATTATACATTTTTGACAACACGTTAGCGTAGTTGGTTTGGTGGTGACACTGCCTACGAAGCTAGCGGTCCCGGGTTCTAGTCTCAGTTAGGGTAGATATTTGTTTGATGAGCACGAGTATTTGTTCCTGAGTCTTGGAAAATGTATGTCTTTAAATAATGTGTTTCTCGTTGTCTTGTACTCGTGGTACAGTCGATGTCAAAGATATGTTTACACTTTAGTACCTTGTCACTTTATCCGCTGTGACAATTTCATATGGCAGTTAAAACATGACGTTAAATAGACAAGGTACTGAAGTGTAAAGATATATATGACGTCGACTGTACAAGCCTAGAGCTTAGCTTGGGAACAGTTCAATTTGAATGACATTGACAACAGATGGACAAGCTAGAAAGTCCTAAAATATAAATTAATTTGGTGGCTACATTCAACGCCTTGATCAAACTAAAATTGACATTTACAGATATTCCTCCTAATTCATAAACATACAATAAACCTATTTTAGTTAAAGTTGCTTTGGAACTTTCTGCCAAATTCAAATATCACAGTGCAAGATAAAGATAAGATAAGATTGTGAGGTCTAGTCTATAAACAGAAAATTAGACTGTTTCCCAAAATAAATGTTTAAAAAAACAAAAACCCGCCTTCAAAAAAATAACTTCTTTTAAAATGGTAGGTCAGTCCAACTGCATTCGGCTTTTGGTTTAAAATATTGTGGGACGCCGCCTTCAGTTGGACTGACCTACCATTTTAAAAGAAGTTATTTTTTGCATTTTTGAAAGCGGGTTTTTGTTTTTTTAAACATTTATTTTATTTTATACTTTTTAGTGATCCTATTTATGCTGTTACGTAGCTCCACTTCTAAATATTAATGAGAAACTATAGAACATTTCAAGCTCGCCGCAGACAACGCCGCGGGAATGTCATAGTCATATTTAAACCTAAATGTGCTTCGTCATAGTCGCTCAACTACCTTAATCGAAATATCTTATCGCCACCCTTGAAATAGGTACCGTTAAGGAGTTCCGGTGGCCATCTGTGGTCTTCATCATCAGTTCCACTTCACCATATAGTACTTTTGAAAAGCAAATGCACGAGTTACAGTGAAAAATACCAAAATCGCTATAGGTGTGCCTATAATATTTGAGGTGTTCTCTTGATTTCTCCAGGATTCCATCATCAGATCCTGACGTATTGACAATGGGACCAACTAGAAAGTATACCCATTCAAACAACGCAAAAAAAATTCAAATCGGTCCAGTGGTCTTCGAGTAACCGGGGAACATACATAAAAAAAAAATCCTGACGAATTCAGAACCTCCTCCTTTTTTTGAAGTCGGTTAAAAAGCGACAAACACCTACGTGACCAGAGACACGGACAAGCGTTAGTTATTCACAAAACATGGCAACTCGACGCATCTTCAATACCTTACATTTCTCAAAAAAAAGTACGTTAAAAAGATTCTTAATTGAAGAATTTTGCTCACGTCCGCTGTTAACACTCCGCCTGTACTGTGCTATCAATTCTACGTAGACCTACCTCACCCCCCTTGCTCCTTAAGTCTCCTTTAGTAAAAGGTAATGTTTAATGGCCGGTGAGGGGTCCACGTGGCTGGTCACTCCGCTAGCTCATCCGGCGTAACCGCTAAATGGAGTCAAGGGAACTCGCAAATTTTAGCACCACGTAATGCAGAATTTTGAGCACCTCATTTATTTAAAAGATTCCTTTGAAGCTTTCTAATTAAAATTACTTTTTGAGTGTTAGTTTATGGGAGTTTTCATCCTACTGCTGAAGAGGGAGGTTTTTTAGGGTTCCGTAGTCAAACTAGGTACCCTTTTAGTAGTTTTGCCATGTCCGTCCAGAGACTCTTAGTAGTAGAAAGCTGTAACTTGGCATGAATACACATATTAGTCACGCCAACAAAGTGGTAAACTAAAATGTTGTTTTTTTTTTTGTGTACCTCCCCTATTCGTAACGTGGTGAAGTATTTTTCTTCTCGTCTACCCCATAGTGTGGGTGTAGTGATGTGCCGTTCCCGGGAATATTCCCTAGGTGGGAAAATTCCCGGGAATATTCCCAGGAATATTCCCACACAAAGGGAACATTGGGGAATTTTGAATGTGTATAGGTTCAAATATTTACCGAGTCATTAAATTGTGTAACTCACTTGCGAAAGTAAATGTTCCCGGGAACATTCCCAATATTCCCCGGGTATATTAACAATGTTCCCAGGAATATTCCCATAATTGCTAGGAAAGTTGAATAATTAAAAAAAAAATGAAAAGTATTTTTTTTATTAGCAATAACTATACAAATCATCACAGTTTCATTAAAAATCACAGTAAATCATGTACTTTGGTTTTTGTATCAGTGCAGTACTTATTACGAATTACGATAAAACACTAGGACGAATCTGTCAATTTTTAATGCATTCGTACCGCACCAAAAAAAAGACTGATAAAAAAAATACCTTAACACATGTTAGATATTCATAAAGATTTAAATTTAAAAAAATGCACAATCAGTATAAAGAAATAACGTATCCATTATATTATCTACAAGGAAAATTTCCCTTGCTTCCAAGAAGCTCCGTAAAATAGAGAAAAGATAGAGGCAAGAATAGATGTAAATTTCCTAGGAACATTATCCTTAAATTAACAAAACCGTTATAATCATCACAGTTGCATTACAAATCACAAACAATATCAAATAATTAAAATATATGTTATGTATGTATGTAATGTAATATATGTATATAATATGTTGTTTTTTTTTAATATCTGCCTATAAGTTTTACATCTATATTTGTATATATTTGATTTACTTAGTTCTGTCAAGTCTAATGCAATTAGTCACTGTCATCAGTATTGTCGGAGCTATGTGCATTTCTCATTCTGATGTTGTCGACCTCAGTATCGCTGAGACCTAAATCAGAATTGGACAAATTTGAATTGGATTGGATTGAAAAGCTTAAATTTTATGATATAAAACATGAATTACGTGTATTTAGTAGGTCATTTAATTCTGCTGAGTACTTCATTATTAACTAAGTTTAATAAAAAAATAATTTGCCCAATCTGTATTGCAATATTCCCCTGTTTTGGGAATATTCCTGGGAATAAAAGAATATTCCCCATAGGAAAATTCCCATTCCCGGGAATATTCCCACGGCACATCACTATGTGGGTGTCATTGGATAGGTCTTTCAAAAATATTGCGGGTTTGTCAAAACAAATTTTCGATTAAGGGATCTGTTTATGAAATATTAAGCTCTAAAGCGCTAATTTTTGTTAGAGTCAAGTGTCTCCCCCCCTGTTACTTGGGTAGTGAAACCGACCGATGTCTCCTGAATCCTTTATTTTCAAATACGAGTACCATTGTGAGCGAGTCCTTAGAAGATTATCGTTTGTTGCCGCCCACTTGGTTACGTAAAGTTTTTCGTCAAAGTAAGTGTTAGTCATGAGCAAGGATCGGAAAAACGACCGTCATTTTGAAAACATAACCCTGTTTCGTATAGCAGAGACTTCCTTGATATTAATTAAAAATATTATTAGGTATTTTATAGATTTATTATACAATAATTTATATGTACTTAGCGACAATTTTATTAACCTTTTGAACGCCATACGTCGAATACAAAATGTGCCACCCACACGGCAAACATGTTTGCTATGCTATGCAAATTACACCTTATTGCTACCAAACAAAGTCTCTTTTAATCTTGAACTCTTGTCGGCTATAGCCGACGTGGCGTCAGTGGCACGACTTTTAGTTGACGGCCAGAGCCGACTGTGGCGTTGAAAAGGTTAATTAATGACACCGAAATGTTAATTAGAAAACACAAACACACATACAAACAGTAAACCAATGTCAACGATTGCCCCAATGTCCTCCGTAAACTGTGAACAAACTTTTTCGACTCATAAATAGGTCCTAAATTCACGTCGTTATGGATTAACAGGCAATTTTTTTTAAAAAGACATTCTTTTTGATTGGCGAAAGTGTTTTTTTCCCATAACCATTATGGTTTTATTCATTAATAATATTGTTGCTGAATACATATAAATAATGGTATAATAAATGTAAAATACCTAATAATATTTTTAATTAACATCAGAAGGAAGTCTCTGCTGTACGGAACAGGGTTATGTTTTCAAAATGACGGGCGTCCGATCCTTGGTCATAAGGACATAGTACCTACGAGTATTAGAAAGTATAATTTGTACTGAAAACTTTAAAGGTTCATGCTACGGATAGGTGAGGTTGAACACATTTTCGAATAGTTAAGGCGATTAGTTGAAATTATCGTGTTCGAGCTACAGAAGACGAAGAAGAACTTCGAGGTTCAAATTTTCGATAACGTTACGCTACCCAGTAACGTTATGATCTTGCGTTAATTGCTAACGTTGTTGGCGGCGAGGACGTTTATTTGGTGTGATGTTAACTCAATTTCACGGTCGAACGTGGGAGCTATAATGAGCGCAGGCTTATAATTACTTTATAAGTGTTGACGTTACTAACTACGTTTTGAAGCGCTCGTTCATTTTCAGCTGAGTTATTTTTAGGCAGTAATAGTAGGAGATCCGAATAGGAAACGATTTGCACCGGGCTGTTTATTCGATAAAAAGTAATTTATACCAAATTTAATATGCTAAGTAATATACGGCGAATAGGTAGGCTGAAACATTTCAGTCCAGTACATAATTAATAAAAAAATTAAAAATTAACTTTGTTTTAAAAAAATGCAATAGCTTTTTTAATAGACAAATTACATACCAATAGAAAGAATGAAGCCTATAGAATATGCAAACGTTAGGTTGACTACTTTTTTCCCGTCAAACTATTGGGTAGGCAGGTATAAACAGGTAAAATCGGTACTAATAATTTGCACCAAACCTAACGGTTGCATATTCTATAGACTTCATACTTTCGATTAGTAGTTAATTTGTCTACTAAACAAGCATTTACATTTTTTTTTAAAGTTCCTTTTTAATATTTTTTTTAATGATATAAGTACTGGACTGAAGTTTTTCAGCCTCTTTATTTATATTTAGCGTATTAAATTTGATATTTAAACAGCCCGGTGCAAATCGTCTGCTATTCGGATCTTAGACCATAACAAATACCATTTTATCGCAACTTTTCGTAATACTAATGGTATTTCCGTATTTAGACGACGCAATTAACCTAGTTGGTAGTGATCCTGCCTACAGTGCGACCAAAAAGAGCAGAAATTAAATAAAATGGATCTAAAAAAAATCCATACCAAATTGTTGCCATGTTTACGCATTTTACGTCAAAAATGTGACAGTTACGTAGAAAATGGCGCCCTCATTTAATTTCTACTCTTTTTGGTCGCACTGTACAAAGGTAGTGGTCCTGAGTTCGATTCCCGGTCAGGGCAAATATTTGTGTAATAAGCGAGAGTATTTTTTTTGAGTCTTCAGTATTTTGTTCCGGAACTTGACGTAAATATTAAGGAATAAGAAAGCCCTTTCCATACCGGTTCGGAATACCGCTTTAACTTTTTAATCTGCTACTTGTTTTAAGAGTTAATAAGGTTTTAATGATACTGGCAAAGAACGCTACCTTGAGGTACACCTTTGCCTCCCTTTGCTAAAAATAGCTATAATTCGTAATTTTTAAACTTCATAACCAATCCTCAATAACGTAGCAATGGAATTACACCACAATTCTAAAAAATCTTTAAATTGACGGCCAAAGTTGTGCAATCTTTAACCGTTTCAGCTTTTGCTCAAATGTATATGCTGACATCTTTTTTCTGATCGGTGGTGGTATACTGTTCCATATTTTTGCCGTCTTATATGTAAACCCTCCCCTGAGACAAGCCGATTTGTGTTTAGGAATCCGTAGTGTTTCTTCGATTTAGACCTTATTCTATATACATATTATTAAATGGGATAAATAAAAGAAAAATATAGTATTATAATCTAGATATCGATGCTTAAATACAAAAGGGACACAAATCAAAATGTGCTTGTCTTGCATTTAATTTCTGAATGCTATTTACTTTAAGTTTAAAATCAAACTATATCTGTTTTTGATTTGTGTCCCTTTTGTATTTAAGCAAGATATATAAAAATGAATCACTGTTTCCCTTGGTCACAGCATGACTAGAGAATGGCTCGACCGTTTTGAATATTTTTTTGTTTTGTTAGTAATTATCAGGACAGGTACGAAACAAAATTACACCCGGGTGGCGGCGCCGGGCACGGACAGCTAATTCTAATTAAATACATTACAAGATAAATAAATAATTATAATATACGTATGAAAAGTAGAAAGGAAATACAGACAGAACAACACACACAATAGATAACCATCCATCCATCTTAAACCTTGAACAAGAGTCAAGCCTAGTTTTAATGAAGGAACAGAAAGAGTAGTTAATTGATTAGCTACATAACAGTTAAAAAAAACGCCCACGTCAAATTTTGTTAGTTCGAAAAATAATCTTATGTCAGTCAACTAAAGTCAAAAGTCACTTTGACAGATCTGATGTCCTAAATTTAGGACGAGGTTAAATTGGTATAATAATAAAAAAATCATTCCAGGTTTTTTTTCTAATTGAGACACAAAATAATATAAATATTAGAGAAACTTTCATGACAGTATTTTACTTTCTTTTCAGTGTTTTCGTATTTCGACATTTAAAGAACAAAGCAATTCAAATGTAGATGTATATTCGTGTGTAATTCTTCGAAAACTCCAGATAAGGGTGTCTCAAAAACGTGAACATCAATGCAAAAATGAAAAAGAAATAAAGGCTTATCAAATACAAGCTTTCAATATAGTATTGTGTCAGTAAAAAAATACATACCCATTTTTACGAAACAAATTTTTTTTTTCGTAAAACCCGCTGGCGTACTACATAGGAAATATTCCGTTAAGTAGCTCCTTTGCGTACGGATTTTCTGTGTTCAAAGGTATAAAAATCTACGATTTGTATAAGAAAGAACTATCTGTCCGTGTTTTAATACAAAAAACCGTCAAGTGCGTATTATTACATTCCGATTGGAATTCGATTTCGAATCAAATTACCGTAACTCCAATTATCTACACTTCCGTACCTCAAAAAGAAAAAAAGGAACCCTTATAAGATCACTTTGTTGTCCATCTGTCTGTCTGTCAAGACCCTTTATCTCGGGAACGCGTATAGGTATCGTGTTGAAATTTAAACCATATACTCAAGTCTACAGTCCCTTGAAGCTGTGAAAAAATCAAACTTCTAAATTAACGTAAAAAAGGTACAGCCGTTTTTGCCGCAAAAAACGTATATTTCGACACTCTCAAGGGAATCAAAATTTATAGGGTATTTTCCGTTGACCTAGAACTATGAAATTTGGCAAGTAATACCGTCTTATAGTACAAATATAGGGGAAAATCTGAAAACCCAACATTTTGAATTAAATCACAAAAAACATTTATGCAAGGAACGGCGGCGGTGCAAATTTTGAACTGAGTTAACCGTGTCATGTGCGGAACCCTCGGTGGGCGAGTGCGACTCACCTTGTCCAGTTTTTTAGGGTTTGTACTATATCATACCAAAGGATCATGGGCAAATTGGTTGTATCACTAACAGAATTGAAACCTATATCATTAAAAAGGAATGCTTTCACGATACAAGAAAAATATAAATACGTTGAGAAAAATCGTTATTATATATTGACAGCACATAGCGTAGCGTAATAATACTATGCGTTCGACGAGAAGCTGGAAGGAGCAGTGAAAGGGTTGAGACGATTACAAGTCTCAGACCGTAGGCAAAGAAATTATAAGTAAGTAATCCTAGTTGACCAACATAACAATTGGAACTTTGTGTTGCCAGCAACAGACTTGAGTAGGTACACTTGCTAGAATGCTCGTGTAAATGCTCAAGTCTATCAGCACTTTAAGAGCCCTAATTAGAACCCCGTGGTTGTTTAGCCGCAGAATATTAATTCAGAGAAATTCCGTAAGACTTTTCGTAAAGCTCTTAAAGTATCCTAAATCTGCCTCTTACAAGCCCTAAGCTTTAAGAATGTGACCGCTTTTAAAAATCCCCAATAACGAAGAGTACAGGCGCTGGCCGGTATATTGATGGCCGCCATTATTATTTGGTTAGGCACGTCCTTACCGGTAAAATATTACGGAGGCCGGTAATAAGGAATTTAATCGAAAGACATCGTTTCGGAGGGAAATTGGCGATAGAAAGTTATGTGATATCATTGGCTTTTATAAATAACTTCGATTAAGGTTGTTAATGGGCGTTTTCACTAAAAAGTGTACCCAGTTAAGGACAAAAATTAAGGAACTTTAAGTTTGTCAGTTTTGTGACGAAAATTAGTTATACATGACATACATGTGTGTCAGTCCGTGTGAAAATGCTCTAATCCTACTAATATTTATTAAGTAAATTAGGTATTAGAGTATACTTACGTCGTCTTGGCACACGGACAACCAATTGTCTGTTTCATGTAGCATTGTACCGAAAAGTAACTTCTCAAATTGTGAAAGTTTGTTATGAGAAATTCTCCGAAATTTCTAAGAATGTTCTTATATTTTGTATGGAAAGAGAACATTCTCAATACTCTCAAATGTTTCCGATGATATTGTCAGTAATTTCTTGAGAAGATTTCTTAACTTCTGGGAATGTTCTGCAACTTGTACATTGCTAGTTCCATGTCCCCTTCTCGCGAAGCAATTTTGTATTAAACTCATTTTTAAATAGAGCTTGTAAAGCGTACAATGCAAAATATTCCAATGCTGATATTTTCCATTTATCATTAATTGAGTTAATTTAATTATTAAGTTAGTTATAAACTTGTTAATATAACTTTTTAATTTCTTAAAAAAAATCATTTATATTGACACATTTAGACTATATTGTATGTTTAAGTAATCTGTGGCAACTTTACTGGTTAATTTATTTTTTGAATAATATTTATTATAAGTCTAAGCTAGTTTAAGATAATTGTGTAGCTTTTATTTATTTATTCTTATTACTTGTTTTATTTACAGATTTTTAGCTAAATTCAGGGCAGAAACAGACAACTTTTAAAATGTAACGGTGATTAAAACTTTAATTAATATTTAACTTCACTGTTAAATAACGCCCAAGGAATAAGTCGCGGGCAGTTAATTAGCTAATTACTTTAAAAGATACCTAAGTGAAGTGTAAATTAGTTATTATAATAGGTCAAGTTAAAATAAAAACATTTGAAATTGCCAACACCCTGTGTACAGAACACCTGCCACTTGGCCACCATCCCCATACGTATATCCCACAAAGTTACTCAGCTTGGTGGGTACAAACTTACTTAAAAATTGCGAACATAAATGATTTATGGTCGGTTTTAGGGTTGTACGGAACCCTAAAAACTACGCCAAAGGGTAAAAACGGGACCCTATTACTAAGACTCCACTGTCTGTCTGTCTGTCTGTCTGTCACCAGGCTCTATTTCATGAATCGAGATAGCTAGACAGTTGAAATATTCACAGATGATGTATTTCTGTTGCTGCTATAACAACAAATACTAAAAACAGAATAAAATAAATATTTAAGGGGGGCTCCATATAACAAACGTGATTTTTTTGACGTATTTTTGCTCGATATTAATAACGGCAACAGGTACACGCTTAAAATATTCACAGAACATTTAGTTGTATATTCACTTTGAAACAAAAATTAAATTAAAATATAATAAATATTTAAGGGGGCTCCCATACAACAAACTTGATTTTTTATAGTTAATGGTACAGAACCCTTCGTGTGCGATTTCGACTCGCACATGGCCGTTTTTTTTGTCAAAATATTTTTATAAGCTCGCGATTTTTAATACTGATAAATTCAACCATTCAAAATGAAGAAAGCAATAAGAATGCTACTAAATAAATTTATTTGGTGTATTCTGCTTTTACCTAACTGCTTTTTGTGGTCGTTTTACTTTTACAAAAGATACTCAAGGCTTTATTTTCACAATTGATATTGTGACCGTAAACCGAACCTTTTCTTGTAACGCTTTGGATTATAAAATATTTTTAGTATTCATTCTAGGGTAAGAATTTTCTGGATCATTTTCTTTATAACTTCATAAAAGAAAGCTTTACTCCGAAAGTAAGGGAGCGGTCATCTTACTTTACATAACAATCTGTTTCAGAAACAAAGCGATCTCTTTTGTGCTTCGATATAAAATACTTCGAGAATAACGTCTATGTAGCCATCATTTTGCTCGAAAGCTTACCTATACGTACTCTTTGAGCGAGTCAGAAATGTATAACCAAAGAAATTGTAAAGAGTCTCATAGACGTCACGGGAGACCGAAGAGCGGGCAGTTTCCTCGTTCTGCGTATTATACTCGAAAATCTAGTTAATTCAAGACCAAAATCTGACAGTTCCCATCTTGATTACTTCGTTATTTTAACATTATTTCATAAAAATATGAATGAGAACTCGTGTAACCAGTAATATTAGGATAAGTTTTATTGATAAAAATACCTAAACTTAAGGTTTGTTAATCCTTACTTGTAACAACAACTTTCTAACCTCAAAATTAACCTTTTTTGGCTAAAACAGCTCTTTTGTCGTAAATAAACTAAACTGAATAAACATTTTGTACATCATTTGCCTAATGTATTGTCTCTGATTGCTGTATTTTGTTTAAAATAGCTGTTTTAGACGAAAAAGGTTCATTAAGAATGAACAGACCTTAAACCAAAATGCAGTAATCACAGCGAATGTGCGCCCGTTGAGGTTAGGGTTTTGGGCTTGAATTAGAATTTCGAGTATAGATCGTATTTATTACATGTCATACATGACACGTCACGTGTAGATGGTATGCCGCATGAGGCATTTTTAGATTTAAGTAGCTTATGTGTACCCATTGTATTTTTGGACCATTAAACGGCGATCCAATTTTAGGCACTGTTTATATTTTTTATGTGTGCAGATCAATGGGTACATGGGTCGCTTAATTACAAGTACAAGCAATTACCGTCGCCCCGAGGCAAAGGTGGTGGAATGTCATCAGATGAATGGAACGATAGTGAAACTATGTCTTGTAAGATGCACACAGAGAACTGAAATCCCTTTGTGTTGAAAGGGGACCCTTTAAATTGTGGTAAGACTTTGTGCAGGCTCTGTCTGGATTACTATAGTATATATAGGTCTGTTCATCCTTACTTGTCTTATATAGTAAACAACTTTCTAACCTCAAAATGAACCTTTTTTGGATAAAACAGCTCTTTTATCGTAAATGAAGTAAACCGAGTTAACATTTTGGACATCACTTGGCCAATGTATTGTCTGTGATTGCTTTATTTTGTTTCAAATAGCTGTTTTATCCAAAAAAGTTTTGAGGTTAAAAGTTGTTTACTATATAAGACAAGTAAGGGTGAACAGACCTTACCATATTCGCATTGTTTTGTTCCAAGCGAACAGGTATTCCTTCTCAGTCTTAGTATTAAAATGTTGAGATTATAGTCTTATTCCAAATGACTATGGGTCTTAAGTGCCACTTACCATCAGGTGGCATAAGGTTATTCTTTTATTAGAGATCACTGGCTTACCTACTTAACGCTTTATTCAATCAAATAACAAACGAATCATCAATTTAAAAGCGTTCAAATTCTCGTATCAAATGAAGGGTAGGGTTCTTTTTTATTATTAAGCGACCTTAGAACCTTGTCACAAGGACGGCGTCAAGTCACCCGAAAGAAATTACATCATAATTATTCATTGAAATTCTGTGCCAGGGTTATTGCAGGGATTCAACAATACTCGGTAAAACCTAATGGCTTACGATATTCTCGTATAAACCCTGTTCAGACTTACTTGTCTTATATGGTAAACAACTTTCTAACCTCAAAACATAACTTTTTTGGCTAAAACAGCTCGGTAATCGACATCACTTGGCGTATGTATTTTCCATGATTCCTTTATTTTATTTTTATTAGAAAGTTGTTTACTACTTAAGACAAGTAAGTCTGAACAGGGTTTAGTTAAACTAGCTCTTATAATTCACAGTAATGGCGTGTAGTGTGGCAATTAGCCACTTTCAGTGTTATACTTATATAGTAACACAATAGTTTACTGTAACATAATAGTAAGTAGTTTACGTAGCGGTTGCGTAATGCAAATTACGCAGAGTTTCGTACAATACATTATCTACACACATATTATAAGTAATCTAAGATAGCTTCAGAAGCCGAAAGGCAAATGACCAGCATTACCTTACCTGTGGTGGTAGGTGACAGCGATGACAGCTGTAACGTAATTTTGAAATTACGTTATCGAATATTGTAAGGTAATGAGATCAAAATTTGGAACATCTTCCAAAATTAACAGCTGTCATCGCTGTAACCTACTACCACAGGTAATGCTGGTCATTGCCTACGGGTTTTCAGCGCATAATAGAGAACTTATGATATGAGTGTAGATAAACGCATATTGCTTGTCTCAGCGTCAACCTACGTTAGGTTGACGTGTTAGTATAAATGCTATCATAGAATAATAAAGAGTGTATAAGTTGATACATACTCATCAGTGGTGTTACTTTCTCCTACATCCTCACGCTGTCCTCAGTAACCCCATCTAGTTCCCTAGTCTAGTCCCCAGTTAGTTACGGTAAACCTGTCAAAAGCAATTAGGTTTTACCTAGTGGAATAGAGCCCGTGAATGATAACCAGGGCCTTTATTCTAGGCGGTAAAAACCATCTCGTCTTTGACCTTTGGCTTTTTGCCTAACGCACTCGCAATCGCAATCGTTTCATTTTGACAGACCGAAGGCGAGTCTGCATACAAAATGAAAACAATTGTCCCACTTTGAAGTCGATCGCGATTGCTGTATGGCTGTTATGGTATTGTTATCAATTCAGCCGCCATTAATGTCAAGTAAATAAGAGCTATCAAAACCTTAACAATACGATAACAGGTCAAAGACAACCTGGTTTTTACTGACAAGAATCTCGGCTCAGTTCCCAGGTGTTCTCACCCACAATGCTGTACAACTTTAATAATAAATGTCGCATTCCAATCGTCCCATCGCTCTTACCGAGACTGGCAAAAACTGAGCTGTCACACTGGTTTGTTTCGAAACGAAATTGGATCGTCTGTTTCATTGGATTTTGGAAGGATTACATTGTTTTCCGTTAATTCCGCACTGAGAGTGGTTCCGATGCGAATGTATTGGGAATCGATTGACGTCGCAATGGATGTGTATGCAGTAAGGAAACATAATAATAGGAAAACATATCGAAACTTTTATGTGGTCGTCTTGCACCGTCTTATATATACACTTATATAGGTGTCTTTTTTTTCCTTTTCTCCCTCTGCCTCTCTCGTAAGATCTTTGGCATGTTTTCCTGCTGAACTACGTATGTTATTTTTATAAGTATAATATATTTAATTTAATATTTATTGCTTTATATAATGCTAGACTAAGTAATAACCAGTAATATGTTTAAAAAATGACTGACTGCTGAGTTTCTTGCGGCGTTTTTTCTCAGCAGTGGTCTCCTCTTGGGAAGCGCTGGTAGATTCTTGACGTGTAAAAGTGCCCGTGCGGCATGCTTACTGAATAAATATCTTTTATCTTTTAAGACTGCCTACGGAGCTCTGGTTCTATGCCAGGTATGGACAAATATTTGTATGATTTGCGAGGTCTTGGATGTTTTCTAGGTTTTAAAGTAGGTAGCTGTTTATTTTTCTATATAAGTATTTATATATATCGTTGTCTATGTAGTATCCATAGTACAATCCTAGACCTTAGTTTGGGACTGATGAAACTGACCTCAATTTGTGTCAGATTTTCCCTAATATTTTTTTATTTATTCATTAAACGATATTCGGGATACCCACTCTGTCCAATTGTGGAATGGGCTTCCATTATGCTTAATGAGGAAATATAGATCGGTCTGTCGGTTCGTTGAAGGCAACGTTAAAGAAGTTGTGGATGAATCAAATACTAGCTGAGTGTAGTGAGTGTTGATTCTTAGCTCCATTGTTTTTAATTGCTGTTTATCCAAATTATTATTTGCCATAAACACCTGCGGTTAGGTTAGGGTTGTATTATAACTAGATGGGCAGAAGATTTACTCACGCCTACTGCTGGCTTTCTTACCTTGGAAGCACTACGGCCCCTGTTGGAGCAATGGGTTGCGAGACGTCATGGCGTAATGACATTTAGGTTAACACAGGTACTTACCGAACATGGCTGTTTCGGTAAGTACCTTAATCAAATAGCCGGGCGAGAGACCACTGCCGCATGTCACCACTGTGACGCGCCGATTGATACGGCGCGTCACACAATCGAGGAGTGCCCGTCCTGGGGGCAACAACGGCAAGACCTAATTGCCGTGGTTGGCAGCGACCTGTCGCTGCCAACCATTATCCACGCCATGCTTAGCAGCGAGAGGTGCTGGGACAAAATGGCCTCTTTTTGTGAATCCGTTATCGGGCAAAAGGAGGCCGCTGAGCGAGAACGTGAGGAGGACCCTAACGCTGCTCCGCTCCGCAGAAGAAGGCAGGGAAGAGCGCGGCGGCGCTACGCGCACCTGCTCCCTCCGCCATAATGGTGCCCGAGCGCAAGGGTCGGGGAACCTTGTGCTCTCTTTAACGGGCCATTTGACTGAGGATGCCTCAGACCAGCCGAGGAGGCATCCAATAGCCGAAAACACCGTCAGGGCGTCATCGTCGAGTGCTACAAAGTGATCCTGTGGCACCCCAACCCAACACGACGGAGACGGCATCCCGTTGGTTTTTTAGACGGTAGTCTGAGCCTTCTGCTCAGGAGTCCGTCATATCGTAAATGCATTTCTCCAACGATAAAAAAAAAAAGGGTTGTATTATAACTAGAGTTAGAACTTTTGGTGGCAAATCGTGGTTCTAGAATCCGTGGAGTCGCAATGTCCTATTTATTACAATACATAACTCTTTGATTTTTACCTTCAGTATTTTAATATTTCAAAATTCATTTATTCATTAAACCGCTAAACCAATTTAAATTAATTTTGGTCTGGAGGAGATATATCTGCTGTGAAAGCGTTACAAATAAGCAAATATTAGTAGGCATGGAATAACCGAACTGAAAATGTATTTAGTTCATTTTGAAATATGACCATACTGAAGGTCAAAATCAAAGTGTCATGTATAATAATAATTAGGAAATAGCGACTCCATGGATTCTAGCGATATGCCATCAAAATTCTAACCCTAATTATAACTGAGCTGGAAGGCCCCTGCTGTATTCCAGGGTGCCCTCAGTGGAGAAGGCGAGCGCGCTAGTAAAGGCCTCCACCTGAAAGTAAGACCAAAGGGCATCCGCTTAGGATAAACAAAAATTCGGACAAACGATGTTTTAGGACAAATGACGATTATGGATTTCAATATATATAGACCCAGCAAGGAAGTATAAAAATCTTTACTATGCGGATACTGTTTTGTTTCTTACTGTTACAGTGCATAGTGCAGCAACTGATCGATGCGGGACAGAGAGCAAATTACCTCTCATTTTGTCCTCTATTGCATCCTGGTGCACAAACGGCTCCCTATTTGTGGCTGTCTACGCTGATTGTTATTTTACGTAAATCTTTACTGTGTTATCTTATCTTCAGTCGTGTAGTAATCATGTGTTTTTGTTTCCTTGTTCATGTATCTTGTTTATATTTTTGAAAACCTTTCTTAGTACACCTAGAGGTAGCCAAGGAATATTCTCTCTGAATTTCAAGTCCCTATTTTAAGCGCATTGTCTGAAAGTCAGTCAGTCTTAAACAGGCGTCTCAGAAGTTGAAGTTAATGTGAGGGTTTAAGAAAACCCCTTCTCTATTAGTCCAGAATATAGTTTGATTTTCTAATTTTCATTAGTTTAGGAGTTTACAAGGTTTTAATGAAATTGGTGGGTGCCCTTCAACTGACCTAATATTTTATGTGCTAAAATTTTTTGGTTGAAAATATTTTCTATAATATTGAATGGCATACTTCTTTTTTAGCATAAAGATTTTTTATTCTAAAGCACTTTTGGTCTAAAATTGTTTTGTCTAACATTTTAATTACTAAAAGGCTAAATCCATATTATTGTATAAAACAGTCAACTAATGTATAGGTTAGGTTAGGTTAGAATTGTGTCAAGGCGCGAAGCGCCACAATTACGCAGAATAGGAGCTCCGTCGACTTTACCTCACGGTCAGGGTTATTCCAAACAAATGTTATACTAAACAATTTTTAGAACAAACAATATTATGCAAAATAATTTCGATCAAACAACTTTCGACATTAAAATCATTAGACGAAACGTTTGTATGCAAAAAAATATGTGGCGAAACAAAAATAGGCCAAACAATTTTAGAACAACCGATATTGGTAAAGAACACTACCTTGCGGTACACCTTTGCCTACCTTGTATGAAAATAGCTATAATTTAATAATACCGTGGATTTCCGAGACGTTAACATTTTGGAAGTAAGGAATTGCAAATTATAGCTATTTGGAACCAAACGTGTGTCGCAAGTTTCATTAAAACCTTAATAACCCTGAACTGATTAACTTAATGGAAAGGTAAAGCTATGTTCTGGATCGGTTTAGGAGGGCTTTCTGATGCCGTAATGAACAAGTTCTGGGACATCAAGGACTTCAACTGTTATGCCACTATGGAACCCTGTCATAATGACAGCGTCAAACCTCATGATAGAAATTACGCTTAAATGAATGATTAACGTTATGCGACAAGGTTCCATAGTGGCAACAATTAAAATCTTTGACTGTACAGTGTGATAGCTCTTTTAAGGTGATTCGGGTTTGTACTTGTGTCTCACTCGCTTTCATACGCTCTTATTAAGAGCGAGTGAGTGAGAAATATAAACTCAAAGCACATTCTGAGTGCTCACAGACTCTTTTTAATACCCTATAAAAATCACAAAAACTTCTTTTTCAAATTCAAATATATTTTTGTCAAATTCAAATTATTTATATATTGAACGTAGGTAAAACAGATGTTACATTTGAATATTAAGTACCACTACATCCCGCCCAGAGGCATACAAATATCTCATAAGTTTAACATGCGCCATGCTTGAACATTAATCTAATTTGTCAATTTGTTTCGCGTAAATATTCTTGCACACTGTAGTAGGCCTTATCTGCTAAAAAATTAAAAAGTAGTTTTCTAAAATCACACACACATTTTTACGCACAAATGTAACAACTAATGTGAACAATGTGAATTACTAGGCACAAATTAATCACAACTAAATAACATTTTTTGCGGCTAATCGTACTCCGCAAAGTTTCGCGTGGATAACAAAATATTTAGCCACATGTTCTTGCTTCGGTTGATTTATGAACGAATAAAGCTACATTCAGGCGTTTCCGTAAATTAATTAGGTTTGTGGATACATTGTTGGAAGGGAATGAGACACGTTCTTGTACCGTTTCATGACTGATTCGTTGACAATGGGAAGGAATTTAAAATATCACAGCATTTATAATAATAAAACAGAGTCTAGCCTCAGTTAGAATTTATTAACGAGAGTTCAAATTCAAATTCATATACAAATTCAAATAATTTATCGCGTGTCACATTACGTTACAACAGGTGGAAATATAACTACAGGTATACATGTCATGTGACGCCCTGCTAGGGGACCAGAAACATGAGAGAGCTACTAGTTACTACCCGTTTAATTATCATTATTCTAAATGTCATCATCCATGTCTTCCCGTGGATGTCGTAAGAGACGACTAAGGGAATAAAGGCTTGTAGAACTGTTAGGCGATGGGCTTGCAACCTGTCACTAATACGCTGGTAAACATCTTAGCCTATTTGTGCAAATTGTGGTTATAGAATTATCAACAAGTTTTTAGAGATGTTTGTAATTCTGTAGCTCTGCCTACCCCACTCTGGGAACGAAGGCGTGAGATTATGTATGTTATGTATGTATTTAAATTATACATATTTAATATTGCACACTGTCTTGGCACAAATGAATACGAATTATGAAGCCACTTCTCATCATTAAAATTATATTCTACGTAGGTATTCTAAATCTAGGGTCATCTAAGTAACTATTTCATTATTGGTGGGTCTCATTAAAAAAAGTCGTTTAGGTTATAAAAGCATTTTTTAATTAGGAATATTTTTATATCACGACAAAACGAAAACCTATTTCATTATCATGAATAGCTTACCGCTATAGTATAACGAAGTGTACCAGAGCATTTAAGTATAAAGAAGTCTATTACTCTTAGCTGTGTGGTTGCCGGCTTAGAATAGTGCCACTCCATGCCTTCCCGTGGATGTCGTAAGAGTCGACTAAGGGAATAAAGGCTTGTAGTACTGTTAGGCGATGGGCTTGCAACCTGTCACTTATACGCTGGTAAACATCTTAGCCTGATTATGCAAAATGTGGTTACAGAATTATCAACAAGCTTTTAGAGTTGTTGGCAATTCTGTAGCTCTGCCTACCCCAAACTGGGAATAAAGGCGTGAGTTTGTGTATGTGTATGTGTAAGTCTATTACTTTTGACAGCAAAGCCGAATTCCTTTACGCACACAACAACAACGTATCACGACGATGACAGTATGATAAAATCTTCAAAAGCAATTTAGATTTTACCTGCGTAAAAGCTAGCCCCAAGGTTATTTGGAAATACTGATGGATGGGCAAAAAATGCGCATTTATTTATTTAACCTTTTTAGCAAAATACAAATTTAAGAAGTACAAATGGCAGACTTAATGCCTAAAGGCATTCTCTATCAGTCAACTACGGTTAAGAGAATAACGGGCGCAATATAACGTTTTTTGAGTTCAATATTTCCTAAATTTAAAAATTAGTTTAATAACATGTGCTAGCCTAGTTGGTAGTGACCCTGCCTACGAAGCTAGCGGTCCTGGGTTCAAATCCCGTTAAGGGCAGATATTTGGGTGATGAGCACGAGTATTTGTTTCTGAGTCTTGGATGTTTTCTATATATTTAAGTATATATTTCTCTATATAAGTATTTATATCGTTGTCTAGTACCTATAGTACAAGCTTAGAGCTTAGTTTGGGACTAGGTCAATTTGTGTGAGATCGTCCCTTGATATTTATTTATTTATTATTTATTTATGTACATTTTTTTAAAAGCTACCCAATGATACCTTATTTGATGTTATAATGTAGAAAGAAAAAAGACAGCAAAGGGAGCTAAGGTTTTTCGACGTAATGTACCGCAAGAGCTAAACCGCGGACAAAAGGACAAACGGGCAGACGTACATAGCGGACCTATTAAGGTTCCTAGTTTGACTTCGGAACCCTTCAAAGGATTATTTACTTTACACATTAGAACACAAACAATGAATTTTAAGTTTACAGGGCTTTTATTGTACTTGGTAAAATCACTTTCACTTACACATTAAAAAAAAATATTAGGGGACAATGTCACACCAATAGGCAATATGCATGTTTTTTTTACACCTTCAATAATTGCTGATTCATGTAACAAACAGGTGAGAAACAACATTTTTTGAATAGGTATAAAAATAACCAAGATATAAGCTAACAAAGATTTGTTCCCATCTCTTTCTAGCAAAACAGAATTTTACGTGGAGTTTATATGGCCGTACTGTACGATGACGTCACCGGTGCACTTTGGATCTCTGTCTAATTAGCATTTTAAAATGCTTGTATCATCCGTATTACTTGACCGATTTTAATTTTAATTTCACTTTTGGTGATCTCTTTTACGGTATTTTCATATTTTGTTGAGAAATGCTATTTAAAAAATCCATGCAAATTCCCTATTGACCTAGTCCCAAACTAAGCTCTAGGCTGGGTAAATACTATGAGTGCTAGACAACGACATAAATACGTACATAGATAAATATATACTTGAATACATAGAAAACATCCATGACTAAGGAACAAATATTCACGCTCATCACAAAAATATTTGCCCTTACCGGGATTTGAACCCAGGACCGCTAGCTTCGTAGGCAGGGTCACTACCAACTAGACCAGCGCGTCGTAAAAACACACATGTTATCGCATTGTTTATAATACCGTTCACCGCTATTGCAGACATAGGAATCCAGGGGGCAACATTTTATGACAGGTAGGGAGTTCCTACATCGATAAACTCAATTATCGATGCTTTTTCCATAAACTAGTGATCGCCCCCAGCATTGTATGTACCTACTTCTTTTGTAAGTTTTGTTCTGAAGACGCGTACGAAGTTCACACAGCATTTAAAAAAACCTCTACAGAAATTGAAAAGCCACCTGAAATGCATTTATCAGCCAAGACGGAGACGTTTAACGCCCGAATTTTGGAACAAATTCTGATCGTTTATTCTAACAATAGTAGAACTAGATGGGACAGTAATGAAGAAAAACTTATGATGAGTAAATTTCAAAAATCTTTTTGAAAAAAAGAAGAAGTGAATTATGTTATTATTTTGTTGAATTTTTACACTTTTAATAAAAACATTTTTACAAAAAAAACTTGGAATGACCACTAGTACATAGAACAAGCATCGATAATTCAGTTTGTCGATATGGGAACTCCCTACCTGTCATAAAATTTTACCCCCTAAATTTCTATGTCTGGCCATTAGTAAGTAAATAAGAGCCATCGTAACGTTGACAATACGATAACGTGACATGTCAAAGCATGTTTTACGCAGTACAAAAGAGGTCCCGAAAGCGTTTGGTATTGTTGCATTTTTCTAAATAGAATCCTTCTAACCAGTAAAATGGCTACCAAGAGGAAATGGAGGGAAAAAATGTATCGAAATATGATGAGATATTCAAATACTATGGAAGTTTTGCGAACAGCATTAGGGAAATCAGTCTCTGGAGGCTGGATTCGTCGCAGAGCACATTTAGATCCAGCCGTATAGCAAATATGATAGTTTTGTTGGTTATTGTGGAAAAATCTTTCCCAGAGAATTATAATATAGGTTATGTTTAGGTACTTAGGATTGTGTTTATTTTTGTTAAACGGACTACAGGTTGTCACTAGTGTTGCCAGATCTAGCCTATCATAAATCATGTGCTAAGAAAAAGTTGGGACTTGGGTTTTCAAATCGGTACAGTACAAAAAATCGTGCTAATAGGGTATTTGCCTGATATTAAATTTCATATATTTATTTGGACAATATATCAATATACGTATTTGAAATTGGTAATAAAATTAAAAAGTTATAGCCTTTTAATTTTTTTTGTCTATCCCTTTCTCACGAAACGATGTTTTGCGTGTAATTCATATGGCGGTTGAGTAATATGACGTCATATTCCTGTATTTGTCTCTCCGTCTAAAAGCAAGTTTTGAACATTTATATCTTTATTATTTTTAAAGATATTAAAAAACTATTTATACTAGGCTATTCGGAAGGTAAAAAAGCTTCAATTTAAATACTAATAAAAAAATTGGCAAACACCCTATTACAATGCCAACTGTAACAAAACGTTTTTGGCCTTCTCGGGTGTTATAAATTAGTGTCTTATATATGAACACTGGCGATGTGCTGAAAATCGGGATGTCCCTCTGAAATCGGGACGTGTGGCAACACTAGTTGTCACGGACATAACCGCTCGGCACCGGATGGCAACTCCTCATCTCAAAGTGAGACATGAAAAGTGAGCTATGATTTGTGTTAATACCGTATAACGACGTGAGTAGGGATCAAGGGGTGAATAGGGACACAACCTAAAATAAGTCATAACTTGTTACAAATAAGAACAAGTATTAAATGGACAATAACTTTACGTGTATTGAAAATAATTTCAGTCTTATAATTAGTAGCATATGCTTCATTTTAGGTTGCATTTCGTAGCCAGTACGTATAAAATACTAAAGTAATACAGACATTTATCACAGGGACGGCTTGGAGGAATTATTTGGATTTATACCAGCCGCTGGATTCCACAGGGTAAAACCACATTGTTTTTGATGTATTATGGTATTGTTTTAAACTCGGTCGATATTTACTGTCCGATTATTCATTAAAAGAGATTTTACTTTGGGGTTGTGTTTTATTGATAAAATATTTATATAAAAAATATCACGGGACAATGTCACACAAATTGAGCTAGTCCCAAACTAAGCTCTAGGCTTGTACTATGGGTATTAGATAACCATATAAATATACATATATATGGAGAAATATATTCTTAAATACATAGAGAACCATCCATGACTCAGGAACAAATTTTCGCGCTTATCACACAAACATCTGCAATTACTGTGATTTGAACCCAGGACCGCTAGCTTCGTAGGCAGGGTCACTACCAGCTAGGCCAGCGCGTCGTCAAAGTACATGATACAAGTACCTATAAGTAACTAACAGACACAGTAAAAGAAAGACAACAGGTTATCCTGACACGTGGCAGTACAAATTACCTAAGAATAGGTTATAAATTGTACTGCGATAACGATAAAAGACGTCAGAAGGGACTTTTTATCACACACTAGCACCCTGCCCTCGCTTTACTTCGGTTTAAGTCAGGTTTTTCTAACACCCGCGCACATAAACCAGAAGGTATTATTATTATACTTAAATAAAAACCTTCCGTGAAATTATCTTATTTATGGTGAAAACCGCATTACAATCCGTTGCGTAGGGTAGACCGGGGACAATAGTAACACGGGTCAATAGTACAATCGCCTATATCTCTACAACTACATCGAAATATGCATGTCTTTGAATACAAGAGTGTGCCTTGAGCGTCTCTGGACCTGCTCACTAGCTGGCCACTCGCTGCCGCGCGAAACGCACGAGCTAGACTACGATTTGTATTTTTGACTGACCAAAGTAGGTATTTACGATTTACGTTTTGTGCTACTGTTTACAATTAAATAGTCGAAGTGTGAAAGTTTTACAGAATTGTGATTCTCTAGTTATTATAGATTGTAACGTGCGACAGTGTGCGGGTTAGTTAGATATAGAAGTCGAGATTTGTGAAGTTTAGTGAGTGCGAGTAAAAAAGGACAATTGTACCACCACATTCGGGGTCAATTGTAACGTTACAATTGACCCCGTGCTACAATTGACCCAGAGATTTTAAACCTTCACTTGTTCTAAAGCACTTTTGGTCTAAAATTGTTTTGTCTAACATTTTAATTACTAAAAGGCTAAATCCATACATACATACATACATACATAAACTCACGCCTTTATTCCCAGTTTGGGGTAGGCAGAGCTACAGAATTGCCAACAACTCTAAAAGCTTGTTGATAATTCTGTAGCCACATTTTGCATAATCAGGCTAAGATGTTTACCAGTGTATTAGTGACAGGTTGCAAGCCCATCGCCTAACAGTACTACAAGCCTTTATTCCCTTAGTCGACTCTTACGACATCCACGGGAAGGCATGGAGTGGTACTATTCTAAGCCGGCAACCACACAGCTCAAATCCATATTATTGTATAAAACAGTCAACTAATGTATACACACAGTCAACTAAGGTTAGGTTAAGTTAGAATTGTGTCAAGGCGCGAAGCGCCACAATTACGCAGAATAGGAGCTCCGCGAAGCGGAGCTCCGTCGACTTTACCTCACGGTCAGGGTTATTCCAAACAAATGTTATACCAAACAATTTTTAGAACAAACAATACTATGCAAAATAATTTCGATCAAACAACTTTCGACATTTAAATCATTAGACGAAACGTTTGTATGCAAAAAAATATGTGGCGAAACAAAAATAGGCCAAACAATTTTAGAACAACCGATATACCTACACCCGATATTAGTAAAGAACACTACCTTGCGGTACACCCTTGCCTTCCTTGTATGAAAATAGCTATAATTTAATAATACCGTGGATTTCCGAGACGTTAACATTTTGGAAGTAAGGAATTGCAAATTATAGCTATTTGGAACCAAACGTGTGTCGCAAGGTTCATTAAAACCTTAATAACCCTGAACGGATTAACTTAATGGAAAGGTAAAGCTATGTTCTGGATCGGTTTAGAAGAGCTTTCTGATGCCGTAATGAACAAGTTCTGGGACATCATGTACATATGTATACTCGTATAAGATAATGATGTAAGTACAGTCAAGGACTTCAACTGATATGCCACTATGGAACCCTGTCATAATGACAGCGTCAAACCTCATGATAGAAATTACGCTTAAATGAATGATTAACGTTATGCGACAAGGTTCCATAGTGGCAACAATTAAAGTCAATGACTGTACAGTGTGATAGCTCTTTTAAGGTGATTCGGTTTTGTACTTGTCTCTCACTCGCTTTCATACGCTCTTATTAAGAGCGAGTGAGTGAGAAATATAAACTCAAAGCACATTCTGAGTGCTCACAGACTCTTTTTAATGCCCTATAAAAATCACAAAAACTTCTTTTTCAAATTCAAATATATTTTTGTCAAATTCAAATTATTTATTTATTGAACGTAGGTAAAACAGATGTTACATTTGAATATTAAGTACCACTACATCCCGCCCAGAGGCATACAAATATCTCATAAGTTTAACATGCGCCATGCTTGAACATTAATCTAATTTGTCAATTTGTTTCGCGTATATATTCTTGCACACTGTAGTAGGCCTTATCTGCTAAAAAATTAAAGAGTCGTTTTCTAAAATCACACACACATTTTTACGCACAAATGTAACAACTAATGTGAACAATGTGAATTACTAGGCACAAATTAATCACAACTAAATAACATTTTTTGCGGCTAATCGTACTCCGCAAAGTTTCGCGTGGATAACAAAATATTTAGCCACATGTTCTTGCTTCGGTTGATTTATGAACGAATAAAGCTACATTCAGGCGTTTCCGTAAATTAATTAGGTTTGTGGATACATTGTTGGAAGGGAATGAGACACGTTCTTGTACCGTTTCATGACTGATTCGTTGACAATGGGAAGGAATTTAAAATATCACAGCATTTATAATAATAAAACAGAGTCTAGCCTCAGTTAGAATTTATTAACGAGAGTTCATTCAAATTCATATACAAATTCAAATAATTTATGGCGTGTCACATTACGTTACAACAGGTGGAAATATAACTACAGGTATACATGTCATGTGACGCCCTGCTAGGGGACCAGAAACATGAGAGAGCTACTAGTTACTACCCGTTTAATTATCATTATTCTAAATGTCATCATCCATGTCTTCCCGTGGATGTCGTAAGAGACGACTAAGGGAATAAAGGCTTGTAGTACTGTTAGGCGATGGGCTTGCAACCTGTCACTAATACGCTGGTAAACATCTTAGCCTATTTGTGCAAATTATGGTTATAGAATTATCAACAAGTTTTTAGAGATGTTTGTAATTCTGTAGCTCTGCCTACCCCACTCTGGGAACGAAGGCGTGAGATTATGTATGTTATGTATGTATTTAAATTATACATATTTAATATTGCACACTGTCTTGGCACAAATGAATACGAATTATGAAGCCACTTCTCACAGTAATCATTAAAATTATATTCTACTTATTCTAAATCTAGGGTCATCTAAGTAACTATTTCATTATTGGTGGGTCTCATTAAAAAAAGTCGTTTAGGTTATAAAAGCATTTTTTAATAAGGAATATTTTTATATCACGACAAAACGAAAACCTATTTCATTATCATGAATAGCTTACCGCTATAGTATAACGAAGTGTACCAGAGCATTTAAGTATAAAGAAGTCTATTACTTTTGACAGCAAAGCCGAATTCCTTTACACACACAACAACAACGTATCACGACGTTGACAATATGATAAAATCTTCAAAAGCAATTTAGATTTTACCTGCGTAAAAGCTAGCCCCAAGGCTATTTGGAAATACTGATGGATGGGCAAAAAATGCGCATTTATTTATTTAACCTTTTTTGCAAAATACAAATTTAAAAAGTACAAATGGCAGACTTAATCCCTAAAAGCATTCTCTATCAGTCAACTACGGTTAAGAGAATAACGGGCGCAATATAACGTTTTTTGAGTTCAATATTTCCTAAATTTAAAAATTAGTTTAATAACATGTACATTTTTTTAAAAGCTACCCAATGATACCTTATTTGACGTTATAATGTAGAAAGAAAAAAGACAGCAAAGGGAGCTAAGGTTTTTCGACGTAATGTACCGCAAGAGCTAAACCGCGGACAAAAGGACAAACGGGCAGACGTACTGTACGTCTTGGAACCGGTTCCAAAAATACCGGTACTTTACCGGTATTTAAAGGTATTTTTCATTTAGGTTCGAGAGAACCGGTAAATATAAATACCGGTAATCCAAAGAACAGGTAAATACGAATACCGGTATTTGTACCTTAAAATACCGGTTCCTAATAAAGGTTCCAGCTACGTTGCCGTTTTGTGCAACAAGGTCAAGTCTCGTCGGCGGCTCGATGCTCGCGCCGCTGCTTTGGTTGTCGACTTGTCACCATGTACCTACACCGAACGCGGCGTTGTTGCCGGGCGGCGCCTTTGGCTTGCAGCTTTTGAACAATTTCAAATTTCAATCGTGTCATTAGTCCTACGACCTTGGCAGCGCCGCGTCAAAATGAATCTAAATCCGAAGGTCCGGGTGTACACACTAAAAAAGACTGACCAAAAGTGCAAAGTGGTGGTGGTGGTGGTGGTGGTGGTGGTGTTGGTGGTGGTGGTGGTGGTGGTGTTCGTGTTCGTGGTGGTGGTGGTGATGATGGTGATGGTGGTGATGATGGTGATGATGGTGATGATGGTGATGATGGTGATGGTGATGATGGTGGTGGTGATGATGGTGATGATGGTGGTGATGGTGATGATGGTGATGATGATGGTGATGATGGTGATGATGGTTATGATGGTTATGATGGTGGTGATGGTGGTGATGGTGGTGATGGTGGTGATGGAGGTGTTGGTGGTGATGGTGGTGATGGTGGTGATGGTGGTGATGGTGATGATGGTGGTGATGATTGTGACGATGATGATGATCACCTCCTTCATCATTACCATCATCATCACCATCATCATCACCATCATCAGCACCATATTCATCACCATCGTCATCTTCACCACCATCATCATCATCACCACCATCATCATCGCCATCATCATCATCATCACCATCATCATGATCATCAACTAACATCATCTTACATATCAGTTTTTTTTCAGTGGTTACGCTCCATAAACTACTTAACAAATTATGATAATATATGACTGAAGGAGTAGACATAGGTAGTAAACTAAAATGTGTAATTACACTTACCATCACCGTCCATTGAAAAACTCGGCAATACCTACTTATAATCTAAAACACAAATCCAAATGTCAAAATTTTAATCGAAATAATATTATGTTAGCGTGCGTCAAGCCATCGACTATCGACAAGTAACCTAAATCTAACTGACCGACCATCAGGCCATTTGCCGCTTGAAACATAGGTACCATGCCTATACTATTCTGTCTTTTTTATCCCTTCCTCGCACTTATACCCACTATTACTGAATACCGGTATTTGTACCGGTATTCGAGCCTTATTGGTACCGGTATAGTACCGGTAAAATACCTGTATTTCTTACAAAATACCGGTACAACGAGTACCGGTACCTAGCGTGGTACCGGTACCCACGGTACCGGTACCTAGACTGGTACAGGTTCCCCATCAAGGTCACAGTACCGGTTCTCAAAAATACCGGTATTTCAAGCCCTGGACGTACATAGCGGACCTATTAAGGTTCCTAGTTTGACTTCGGAACCCTTCAAAGGATTATTTACTTTACACATTAGAACACAAACAATGAATTTTAAGTTTACAGGGCTTTTATTGTACTTGGTAAATTCACTTTTACTTCTACATTAAAAAAATATATAAGGGGACAATGTCACACCAATAGGCAATATGCATGTTTTTTTTACACCTTCAATAAAAGCTGATTCATGTAACAAACAGGTGAGAAAAATCATTTTTTGAATAGGTATAAAAATAACCAAGATATAAGCTAATAAAGATTTGTTCCCATCTCTTTCTAGCAAAACAGAATTTTACGTGGAGTTTATATGGCCGTACTGTACGATGACGTCACCGGTGCACTTCGGATCTCTGTCTAATTAGCATTTTAAAATGCTTGTATCATCCGTATTACTTGACCGATTTTAATTTTAATTTCACTTTTGGTGATCTCTTTTACGGTATTTTCATATTTTGTTGAGAAATGCTATTTAAAAAATCCATGCAAATTCCCTATTGACCTAGTCCCAAACTAAGCTCTAGGCTGGGTAAATACTATGAGTGCTAGACAACGACATAAATACGTACATAGCGAAATATATACTTGAATACATAGAAAACATCCATGACTCAGGAACAAATATTCACGCTCATCACAAAAATATTTGCCCTTACCGGGATTTGAATCCAGGACCGCTAGCTTCGTAGGCAGGGTCACTACCAACTAGACCAGCGCGTCGTAAAAACACACATGTTATCGCATTGTTTATAACACAGTTCACCGCTATTGCAGACATAGGAATCCAGGGGGCAACATTTTATGACAGGTAGGGAGTTCCTACATCGATAAACTCAATTATCGATGCTTTTTCCATAAACTAGTGATCGCCCCCAGCATTGTATGTACCTACTTCTTTTGTAAGTTTTGTTCCGAAGACGCGTATGAAGTTCACACAGCATTTAAAAAAAAAAATATGCCCCTATTACCTACCTCTACCGAAATTGAAAAGCTATCTAGCCACCTGAATTGGATTTATCAGCCAAGACGGCGACGTTTAACGCCTGAATTTTGGAACAAATTCTGATCGTTTGTTCTAACAATAGTAGATCTAGATGGGACAGCAATGAAGAAAAACTTATGATGAGTAAATTTCAAAAATCTTTTTGAAAAAAAGAAGAAGTGAGTTATGTTATTATTTTGTTGAATTTTTACACTTTTAATAAAAACATTTTTACAAAAAAAACTTGGAGTGACCACTAATATATAGAACAAAAATCGATAATTCAGTTTATCGATATGGGAACTCCCTACCTGTCATAAAATTTTGCCCCCTAAATTCCTATGTCTGGTTATTAGTAAGTAAATAAGAGCCATCGTAACGTTGACAATACGATAACGTGACTTGACAGAAGCGCGTGGAGCTAACCCTATGTGCTTCTGTGTAGTCCACCAGAGTAAATCTCTTTAACCGAACAATTTGTCCTCGCGTGTGATATCCATGGACTTGTTTCTCTAATAAGTCCATGGTGATTGTCTAAAACTCGATACTGGCGAAATACACCTTGTTAAACACAAGGAGTGAAAGCCATTAATTAAGAAAAAAAAAGTGACATGTCAAAGCATGTTTTACGCAGTACAAAAGAGGTCCCGAAAGCGTTTGGTATTGTTGCATTTTTCTAAATAGAATCCTTCTAACCAGTAAAATCGCTACCGAGAGGAAATGGAGGGAAAAAATGTATCGAAATATGATGAGATATTCAAATACTATGGAAGTTTTGCGAACAGCATTAGGGAAATCGGTCTCTGGAGGCTGGATTCGTCGCAGAGCACATTTAGATCCAGCCGTATAGCAAATATGATAGTTTTGTTGGTTATTGTGGAAAAATCTTTCCCAGAGAATTATACTATAGGTTACTTTTAGGTACTTAGGATTGTGTTTATTTTTGTTAAACGGACTACAGGTTGTCCCTAGTGTTGCCAGATCTAGCCTATCATAAATCATGTGCTAAGAAAAAGTTGGGACTTGGGTTTTCAAATCGGTACAGTACAAAAAATCGTGCTAATAGGGTATTTGCCTGACATTAAATTTCATATATTTATTTGGACAATATATCACTATACGTATTTGAAATTGGTAATAAAATAAAAAAGTTATAGCCTTTTAATTTTTTTTGTCTATCCCTTTCTCACAAAACGATGTTTTGCGTGTAATTCATATGGCGGTTGAGTAATATGACGTCATATTCCTGTATTTGTCTCTCCGTCTAAAAGCAAGTTTTGAACATTTATATCTTTATTATTTTTAAAGATATTAAAAAACTATTTATACTAGGCTATTCGGAAGGTAAAAAAGCTTCAATTTAAATACTAATAAAAAAATTGGCAAATACCCTATCACAATGCCAACTGTAACAAAACGTTTTTGGCCTTCTCGGGTGTTATAAATTAGTGTCTTATATATCGACGCCCCCGGACAATAAGTCGGCAATCGCAAAAAGTAAATTTTACAGGAAAAAATATTTACTGATTTTGTTCAATATCTTTACAACCAGAGGGAGTACTAAAGACATTGATATATCAAACGAAAGCTATTTTTTTAAAGAATATAATTTATACAATTATACTTTATGTTACGCATGCAGTATTAAGCAATGAGAGAAAATGCATTTTACAGATAATGAGTTAAAATTTATTCCCAGTAATAGTGACTTACTGGATTATTGTGGTAAATATTATAAAAGTGTTGATTTGTAACTGCATAACATGGACATTTATAACAATATTTTTTGTTTGAAGGGCTAAACGTAATATGTCATTACTAAGGTTTTTATAGTAATTTAAACGCAGGCAAAATAACGGCATTGTATGATAGCTTTGTTGTTCTCGGGAATGTAAAACCAACATATTCAAGTAAACGTGCAATACTGAATGACATCGAAATAATAAAATAACATAGTGTAAAATAAAACTATCATAAGTACTAAGTATAATAAGATTTAATAATTAAAATAATCGAAAATAATAATAATTATTATTATTAGCCTTTATTTGCTGTAATTATAATTATTTACATGTCATTATCACTATTAAAGTTATGATTAGTCAATTTTATGTTATGCTTGTCATTAATAAAGGATATAAATTGTTAGTTATTCTCTCTTTTTTCATTCTTTCTGGAACTTGTCATATATGAATATTTATGTCTTTCCTTCCCTTTTTTCTTTAGTTAGCGCGCCCCTTGGATGAAGGCCGCCTCCAGTCTTCTCCATTCTTTCCTGTCTCTTGTCCTACTCCATGCTCGTCCTATTAATGCGTCTAAATTATTGCTCCATCGCAATTTGGCCTTCCTTTGGATCTCTTGCCATCTCTGGGGACCAGTCTGTTACTTTTTTTGACCAGAGAGTGGATATGACCAGCCCATTTCCATTTAAGTTTGCGTATTTTAACTGTTACATCTCGCACCCTAATTTGATTTCTAATATGGATATTTCTTATTTTATATATTCGTTTCTTATGTAATATGCTCCTATCCATATTATGTTGACATATCTACCTCAAGTTTAAGTTCATTTTTCTTTGTTAGGGCCCAGGTTGTGCTTTTCATAATTTCTTTTAAGGCCCAATATTTATTACAGGATTTTTTTATTATTCTTTATATTATTTTGGACATATCTTCCTGCAAACATATTAATTCCCCTAGGTATATTTAGTCTCCTATGTAATCTTTTGTGAAATTTCTGACATTTATAGGCGGTTTGTTGCTGTTCGTTAGTATTTTAGTTTTTGATACATTCATGGTTAACCCCAGTTTCCTACTCTCTGTTGCCAGATTGTTAAGCATTACTTCAAGGGTATTTGGATCTTCTGCAAATAAAAACACTATCATCGGCAAATTTTAAGTTGATCATCGATTCACTTTCAATTTTTATACCTTTTCCATTCCAGTTTATGTTTCAGAACATGCTTTCCAATGCAGCACTAAACAATTATGGGGAAAGAAAGCCCTGTTTTACTCCTCTTGTAAGTTTAAATTCTCTCCCTTCTTTTTCCAGCTTGATTTTGGCTGCGTTGGTGTTAATATATCGCCTTGATGATACGGTTTTTTTTTTTCCCGTGTTCCCCGTACTAGCAAAGCTTGATGTATGCCATTGTGTTCTAAGCTTTCAAACGCCTTGGTATAGTCAATAAAGGCTATGTATATTTTCTTCCCGTATTCATTATATTTCTCTATAATTTGGTTGAGTGTGTGTATAATATGATCTATGGTTGAGAAGCCGTGTCGAAAGCCAGCTTATTCTATGGATTGACTAGAATCCAGGGATTTTTCTATCCTTTTTAAAAATTATCTTCGAGAATACTTTGAAAATGTTTGATGTTAAGCTAATAGGTCTGTAGTTGTTTATGCTACCTATGTCTCCCTTTTTATGCAGAAGTGTAATAACTGCAATATGGAAGTGGAACCCTCTGTAAAGGAGACAGATATTTATTTATACCTGGATAGCTGAGACACTGGGTAAGTCCCTGCAGTTATCCAGGTTTCACTCTATCGGTCTGTCTCATTTACAGAGGGTTCCAGGTGAGAATAGATGTTATTTCAGTTAGACAAGCGCGATTATTAAATTAAATAACATATTTTTAAATATTTTATAGTTATAATTTTTAACAATAATCAAAAAAGGTAGGTACTTAATAAACAAAAATAATCAAGTAGGTACGTTTCTTATAAACAGTTCAAAAATGCATACAGAATGCGTCAATCAAAAAAATCTGTCATAATAGTTTTGGTCATACTGCTTCGCGTCTAGTTTTTTTTACTAAATTTACTTCCAAAGTTATTTCGTCATCATCTTCATTTTCCAATGAAAACGAGAAGACATAAACAACTTCTTCGCGTGTCTTTCCACTTTCATATAAGGATATTAACTTTAGTTTTTATCATTACAAGCCTTCGTTTCTGCATTTTTCAAATAAATATCCGTACGATAGCAAAACTAAACTGAAACTGGAGGTCATTTAGGCACAATTAACTAAGTGCGGAATTTGGGGGTCAACTAAGGATTAATAAACAAAACTGAAATTTATCTGCAAAAATGTCCAAGTTAGACAGGTACCTAATAAATTGACATTATCTCAGTTACAGAGGTCTACCTATAAATTAAAAGAAAACATTGTAGCAAAGTATTCTTTAAAATATAGTCTCAGTAAAAGAGGTAAAATTCTCTCACCGTCTCAATTCAGTGCTAGAGTGTCAGGACCTCAACATGAGTTCCAGCTATGGAGGTTTCTCATTTATCCTGTTCCCACTTAACCAAGTTGTACTGTATCTGGATATCTGAGACACTGGGTAAGTAGAATACCTCTTTAAGTGAGACAAATTTGCAGGTCCTAGTTATCCAGATTTCACCATTTGTAGCCATAGTTTCAGCATATTTTAAAACTTTGCATTTTGTCGGTTCCATAGCACCTAATAATTAATTTATTTACACGTTTTGGTAACACACTGAATAGATTCACAGGTAAGAAACTATGTTTTATTTTGTCACTGACACGTAAACACAAACACAATTTTTTTTAACCAGACGCACCAATCAGTAATTACACGTCACTTTCGGTCAACAGAAATTTGCAACTGTTTATAAATGTAAACAAACATTACGCGTTGCCGGTGCGAGAACAGACACGTGAAGGGGCGCGGCATGTATCTATTACTTTCTAATGTTTAATCAAAGACAGAGATAAACGTATCTTATGATGGCTGAGCGGCAAAAAGACAGACGATATATTGGGTTCGTGACATGATCTGATTTGGTATTAAATAGTACACGCAAGTAACTGTTACGAATATTTACGAACGAATTATTTCCCTCTAAAACTTTGTTAGTAGCTATTGCCGTGTTAAGTTTATTAAATTAAATACGGTATTATCGTTTACCAAAAACTTCATAAAAATATTAACGCCAATAAACCGGTTATCGCATCGTACCAAATATCAAAATAATAAATATATTTGTATTGATCTGTAGCGACACTTTTCTCGTAACATTTTGAATTTGCAGTTTCCCTACAATAAACACGTCATTCTTAATATCTTCTTTAATTGCATTAAAAAAAATCTGAGAAAAATATATATGATGTATTCTGACCCGCTGATTCCGAATTTTGCATAACAATAAAATGTCCATAATATCACATTGCCGACTTATTGTTCGGGGGCGTCGATATGAACACTGGCGATGTGCTGAAAATCGGGATGTCCCTCTGAAATCGGGACGTGTGGCAACACTAGTTGTCAAGAACATAACCGCTCGGCACCGGATGGCACCGCCTCAGCTCAAAGTGAGACATGAAAAGTGAGCTATGATTTGTGTTAGTACCGTATAACGACGTGAGTAGGGATTAAGGGGTGAGTAGGGACACAACCTAAAATAAGTCATAACTTGTTACAAATAAGAACAATTATTAAATGGACAATAACTTTACGTGTATTGAAAATAATTTCAGTCTTATAATTAGTAACATATGCTATATTTTAGGTTGCATTTCGTAGCCAGTACGTATAAAATACTAAAGTAATACAGACATTGATCACAGGGAGGGCTTGGAGGAATTATTTGGATTTATACCAGCCGCTGGATTCCACGGGGTAAAACCACATTGTTTTTATGTATTATGGTATTGTTTTAAACTCGGTCGATATTTACTGTCCGATTATTCATTAAAAGAGATTTTACTTTGGGGTTGTGTTTTATTGATAAAATATTTATATAAATAATATCACGGGACAATGTCACACAAATTGAGCTAGTCCCAAACTAAGCTCTAGGCTTGTACTATGGGTATTAGATAACCATATAAATATACATATATATGGAGAAATATATTCTTAAATACATAGAGAACCATCCATGACTCAGGAACAAATTTTCGCGCTTATCACACAAACATCTGCAATTACTGTGATTTGAACCCAGGACCGCTAGCTTCGTAGGCAGGGTCACTACCAGCTAGGCCAGCGCGTCGTCAAAGTACATGATACAAGTACCTATAAGTAACTAACAGACACAGTAAAAGAAAGACAACAGGTTATCCTGACACGTGGCAGTACAAATTACCTAAGATTAGGTTATAAATTGTACTGCGATAACGATAAAAGACGTCAGAAGGGACTTTTTATCACACACTAGCACCCTGCCCTCGCTTTACTTCGGTTTAAGTCAGGTTTTTCTAACACCCGCGCACATAAACCAGAAGGTATTATTATTATACTTAAATAAAAACCTTCCGTGAAATTATCTTATTTATGGTGAAAACCGCATTACAATCCGTTGCGTAGGGTAGACCGGGGACAATAGTAACACGGGTCAATAGTACAATCGCCTATATCTCTACAACTACATCGAAATATGCATGTCTTTGAATACAAGAGTGTGGCATGAGCGTCTCTGGACCTGCTCACTAGCTGGCCACTCGCTGCCGCGCGAAACGCACGAGCTAGACTACGATTTGTATTTTTGACTGACCAAAGTAGGTATTTACGATTTACGTTTTGTGCTACTGTTTACAATTAAATAGTCGAAGTGTGAAAGTTTTACAGAATTGTGATTCTCTAGTTATTATAGATTGTAACGTGCGACAGTGTGCGGGTTAGTTAGATATAGAAATCGAGATTTGTGAAGTTTAGTGAGTGCGAGTAAAAAAGGACAATTGTACCACCACATTCGGGGTCAATTGTAACGTTACAATTGACCCCGTGCTACAATTGACCCAGAGATTTTAAAAATAAGGCAATTGAAGCATATTATTTTTGTAACAAGTTACATCTCGGGTATTTAAATTTGTACCTATGATTCATCCCAGAGATTCGTTTCGATACTTCGGGATGTATATACATTATAATACCCACAATGTCATCCGTTACAGTAGTATTATTTAAAAATAATTTGCTGTGAAGGATGGGGTTGATTGTACCAGGGGTCAATTGTACCTGTATGGGATTCGTAATTGTTAAATTATTCGATATTTTTGTTGTATTGAGGTGTTGTTATTGCTTGAGAGGTGTGCTTTGACCACCCTTAAGTGATTTTTATAATAACTCGGCACAATATGTTTCAAAAACTTGGAGAATATTATTTTTTCTATACTTCATTTCATGCTCGCTTTGTCTAGTCTAAATACGAGTCTGTATGTTAAAGACTGATGTAATGTAACAGACTGATTCGTCTTAAGAAATTAACAATAATTACTGATTAATTAGTCCATTATCTTGGGTTTTATTTACCTGTGTTTTTCTGGTACAATTGACCCGTACTGGGCGTCAATTGTAACACAAGGACTTCATGAACAAAAACTCAATTTGCACCATTCTGATGCGATCAAATGAATTTTTTTTCTAGATTCGGATAGCTAATTAGACTAGAATGTTATATCCTAAGCGATTTTTACGTGGTAGCTTTAGATTCTGAGTTACAGGTCATTATTTCTAAAATGGTACTATTGTCCCCGGTCTACCCTAGTTTACGAGAAGTTAGCGAATATACAGTCAGACTGAAAGACAGACAGACGCGGAAAGCGACTTTGTTATAAACTATGCACTGATAATAATAAAAATAAAGAAGTATATACACAGAGACAATCGCTGGTGCACTATCACTTTACTAAATTATAGTTGTTTACAGGGCCTCTGCGTGTTGACTTCGGCTCCATGTATATACGCCTTCTAAAGGGCTGGGACTCCTATAGTCCCGTGATTAGTAAAAACATAAGCAAGATGCACAAACATAAATATACACAGATACTCAGATACACACATTTAACTTATAACATAACTCCCTTCTTTAGTGGGGGGTTGAAAAACTGATCATGATAAAAAATATATCATTTCACACTAATTTAAACAGCCGGTATCAAAAAAGGTGGAACACCAAAATTACCCTAAATACTTAGGGTGACGGAACCAGTAATGGTTAAGGACCAATGATGGACACTTTATTCTTATTTTACAGAAGATAAGGGTTATTCATTTGTTTTGAAACAATCAATTTTGGACCGTATGAAATTTGAATTAAGAGTTAAGTGTCCATTACTGGTACCTGTCAGCTTAAATTGTCCAACACTGGTGCCATCACACTATATAAGAGTACATAAGAACTAAAATTAACAAACCCTAATTTTAGACAGGTTAGTCACGAAAATAAATTATTCATTTATATACTGCCCTCATAAGCCAATTGGAGGTATCTCAAATTCAATAAACGAAGCAGATTCAAGCTTCACCCGGTAGTAATACGGTCGCAGTTGCTACAGGAGTTTTGCCTGAGATACCACCATTTGTTTTATAACCGTATAGTTCATTTTCGTGACTCACCTGGCCAAAATTAACGGTCCCTTAATTTTGCCCTTAACTATGTACACTTTTTTTGAAAACCGCCCTCATGCTCAACTCTTGATAATTAACATTACAGCGTGTTCCACTTTTTAATTTATTATGGAAAGCAAATTCAAATAAGAAAACCTATATATTTAGTACGGTAGGAGCTGCGTTGTGGCCGTAGTAATATTAGGGTTGCGTGTCACGTGCCGCGCGCCGCTTACGGCAGTCCGAACTGGACCCTTCATAATGTCCAAAACACTAATGTAGCGAGCGTGACGTGCGCGTAGATCACGAGGACGTCCGCCATGTTTGTTCTCGTGTTACAGATGAATCGTTGGAGTTGTCATTGAGATTTTTTTGACGTTCTAATACCAACTTTTGCCCACATTACCATTCGCATTAGTCTATGGTTAGTCCCTCGGAAACTGTCCAAATATAACATAAAACACCGATCAAATTCGAGTCGGACTAATGCACCGAGGGTTCCGTACAGTGTACAGTCAAGGACTTTAATTGTTATGCTACTATGGAACCCTGTCGCATAACGTTAATCATTCATTTAAGCGTAATTTCTGTCATTTGGTTTCACGCTGTCATTATGACCGGGTTCCATAGTGGCATAACAATTAAAGTCCTTGGCTGTACATGAGGTATTATTATATATCGATTTGAATGTTATGTTGTCTAATTACCAAATAATACAATTGCGCCAGCCCAACTTGACCGTGTTTTTCTTTGGGGTTATTTCTATAATCATACCGTTTTTACGATACAACAAAAAAAAAAGTTAAACACAGTGTGTAAATGGAATACGAGCAAACATTTAAACTAGACGTAGGTTATGGCTCTACAAGTCACATAAATGTGGAATTTCGTTGATAACTCTAATACATAGAGCGCAATTAATTTTTAAAGGTCCCGTCGAGCAGCAATGTATAATGTAAATGAAGATTTAACTCTCAGTTAATTGCAGTTTAATTGGGCTATTTCTGATACATTGCGTGGCGAATTAATCTGTATGAAAAAAAGAAATCCAAGTTATGTTAACGATACACATGTTTTTATGTTAATTAGGACGCATATTAACCGTCGTTAAAATGTTTGCTCGTATTCCATTTACACACTGTATTTATAAACGTTTATAAACATTTCATATCCATCTTTTAACCTAAGCCTAAACTAAAACGTTGTCTGACTCAGCAGAAAACTTATATAGAACAATACTTCGGACTCGGACATCAGCTTTAAAAATATTATGACACTGTTTAATAATGAGCTTCCGCTTTTTAACCGCTTATAAACAGGAAACAGGGCAATTAAGTACTTTTACATCACATTATTTTTCGAAACTTAAAATGTAAATTGAATTCCCGTTCGTGGGATTTTTTGCAATTCCTAAGTAACTTTTTTATAAGTTACTTAGTTGTATTGTCCTTTTTTAGATGTCTGAATATTTTTTTGTTCTTTCTTTCGTTTTTCTGTGAGTAGCTTTTTAGGAAAAATATAATAAAAATGAATTATGAAAATATTAGCAACCATTATCTCGCCAACGTCAAGAACACCACCAAAGAAACACGCATCTGACACTTTCCGGAAATTAAAACATTTCCCTGAATACATCATCTGACTTTTTTTGGGAAGTATCTTGAGTCACTGAATATCCTGACATTGTGTGAATAATTTCAAAAACAGTGCAATGCACATATGAAATTTTCCTCATATTTAGCTATACTCTGTGCCAATTGAAATTGGCAAAGATGTAAACACAACCAACCGAATCAATTTACCATTATTACTCGGTAATCACGTGCTTTTAAAGATCAAGTGAGGTCTTCGCAATGATTTATACACTGGATCTTTAGTGTCACATTAAATTTAAGATTAAATAACTATTAATTTTACGTTATTTTAAATAAAACACCCTTGATGAATATTTGAGGTTAAGTGTCAACCAGTAGGTACTAATTTGTTTACATCTTTGGCCATTTCAAAGGAGGATATCTACAATACACTGAAAAGAAAGCAGTTTGTTTAACCGAAATAACATGAACATTCACTGCTTTGCACCATACTATATAATATAAGCCTTAACGATCGAATCGGTAATACAGTCTATGAGCACTTAGAAAGTGCTTCTGCTTTGTACTTCTCTCTCACTCGCTCTTAATAAGAGCTTATGAGAGCGAGTGAGAAACAAGTGCAAACCCGAAGCACCTTCTAAGAGCTATCGCACTGTAAGGTCGGCGTCAATAGAACTTGCGAACAATCTAAACAAATTAGTACCTACTGCTTGACACATAACCTCAAATATTCACCAAGCGTGTTTTTATTAAAAATGCATACATACATACATAATCTCACGCCTTCGTTCCCAGAGTGGGGTAGGCAGAGCTACAGAATTACAAACATCTCTAAAAACTTATTGATAATTCTATAACCACAATTTGCACAATTAGGCTAAGATGTCTACCAGCGTATTAGTGACAGGTTGCAAGCCCATCGCCTAACAGTACTACAAGCCTTTATTCCCTTAGTCGTCTCTTACGACATCCACGGGAAGCCATGGAGTGGCACTATTCTAACTCGGCAACCACACGAGGAAAAAATAAAGTATAATGAATACTTATTTCATCTTAAACTTGATATGAAAATAATGATCTAGTGTATAAATCATTGCAAAGACCTCGCTTGATCTTTAAAAGTACGTGATTATCGAGTAATCGGTGAATCGGTTCGTTTGGTGTTGTTTACATTGTCCGCAAGTTCTATTGACGCCGACCTTAGTAGTTACTGGTCCAAAAACGTGTAAAACGTGTATAGTATTCCCAGCTTCTTAATAGCTTTGTGCTGGCTATCGCTATCACGCTTACACTCGCAACTGACAGTATATTTGTCACTCGTGTGTCAGAAAAACGAAGATTGCCGATCGCTATTAAGAAAATGGTAGCACTGTAGCTTTGGACATGTCACCTAATTGTCGACTCTTATTTATTTGACACTAGCGACCCGCCCTCGCTTCGCTTCGGTTAATATAAGTTAAAATAATCCCAGTTCATCTGGAATAACATACTTTTCAAATTATAAATAGGTGCATATGTATAGAGGTTTTATTTAATGACTTTTTCAGAAATCGTGACTGCCAGTTATCTTAGAATCTCTCTATATCAATGTTTACAGCGGACTTTTCATTGCACAATACAAACGAACTTTGCCTGGAAGTGACGCGCGAAAGGGCTACATAAGTCAATGGGAAAACTCTAAACGATCAAGTCTAAGCCCGCAACTTTGAATGTATTGTTGTAATTTGTCATTGAAAACGATAATTGTACGGGACATTGCAGTCGTTTAACTGGAAAGGAATATTTATGGAATCCGGGGAATTAAAAAGACTTTCCAGCCGCACATCTGGACGTCATTGTGCACTCTATTATGAACGTTTTTAAAGATGTTATTTGGGTGGATTAAGGTTCCGTAGTAAAATAATAGGACACTCTTCTTTCAAAACCAATTTATGTGGGGCGATCCAGAAGGTTGCAAGGAATTGAGAAATTCCGTTGGAAAATGGACAGCCTCTTCCAGGTCGAGCACAGTGTCTACTGAGTAGTATGTGTGTGTCGGTGCATTGATCTTCGATATAATTAAGCCATTTTTGTAGACTAATTCTTTTACTAAAACGCATAGGTTTTCATTTTGAAGATTAATGCTCCTATTAGGATAGATAGGTCATTTGTCCATTTCCTATTTTGAGCAACAATTCTGCAAAGAGCCGGTTTTCATACGTATAGACAACGAAACTGTCATATTTGTTTTGATTTCTAATCTATGTTACGCGTAATTTTGAATCTACCATATCTTCTAAAGTATTAATTTAAATAATATATTGTACGGGACAATGTTAATCTACATTAAATGCCCAAGGTAACCAAGTATTTATCTGGATAAGATTATTAAATACTGAATCGGACAGAATAGATTCGCTAATACCCTAATTTTAAAATAAAATCATAAACATAAAAATGGTTACTGTGAGTCAATCTTAGGAGATAGACATTATGCCATCGCGGACTTTTCTCTAGGTGTTTTAAAGAACTACAATTCTTCAGTACATTATTTTGACACTTCTCTTAAGGTTTTAGGTTAAGGCCAGCATTAGCTATGTAAGGGCCCGAAAACCGATTTTTGACGACTCGGTAGGAAAACATTGAGTTTTCTCAATTATATTAAAACTTGATTTGAATGAAATGTACATATAAACCATCTAGAATAAATTCTCTAAATGACAGTGAAAACCGTATCATAATCCGTTGCGTGTTTTAGAAGGAGTTAGCAGAGAAACAGGCAGACAGGTTAATTTATACTATTTAGAGAAGAGATGCATGGTTCCGGTTAAGTTTAATTAAATGTTTAGATAATTAAGTAATAGATTTCTCACCATCACATACACAGAACAGAAAAAACAGTAGAAGTGTCAAGTGGGCCTGTAACGTGTGGCATGGTTATGCGGAGTTCCGCGCAACCTACCATACCTTTGCCGCGATCACTTATTTCAATATTTCGGTATTTCTAAAAAAGAAATAAATCCAGAAGCATGCCTTATTGTGCTATTTTGGAATGTTAAAACGATAGCCGCACCAAACACATTTTCCATGGTGGCGTGTTGTTTTTATGATAGTTTGAGTATTGGCGACAACAGGTCTGATACTAAGCGAAGCTCATGGCACTTCCACTGTTTTTTTTATATTCCGTGATCACCAGTGATCGGAATTAGGTTAGCTAAAATACGTACTCAGCGCTAGAGGACACAATATATAGCGGTTACAACCGGGTAGAAAAATAGTTTTTTTCTTGAATACCGGGTATTCGGTATTTATCCAATGATATTTTATATTTAGATACGTTATGCTCACACTAAACGCATTCAAAACCCGTGACCAATTACTGACAGTTGCTAGGCAACCATATGTCTACAGACAAAGACGGCAATCCATAGCAAGCGCTATTGTTAGAAAGAGATAAATAGATAAAAAGTAAGGTACTTTTGCGCGCAGATGATGTATCTTAATATAAAATATCATTGTATTTATTAGTCGTAATGTTAAACATTCATGTTTTTACTTACAGTACGGGATGTTTTATGTTAATCTAAAAGTTGTAACTATTTCTACTTGTTTTTTATCTTCAAAGTGCAAATATTATATCTTTCGATATGTTCCGTGCTTGGGTGAAATCACCTGCGTACCACTGTGCCATGTGAAAATAATAAAGACAATAATTATACCTCACACTTTTCCCTTCCTTCCATAAAAACCTTATATAGACATAAGCCCATTTACTACAAACTAACTTAAAATATCCCATAATATTTTTTTCTACCCGGTTGTTACTACTCTATATTATGTCCTTTTGCGAAGAGTACGTATTTTGGCTCACCTAATTCCGATCACTAGTGATCACATACACTCTTGAAAGTGAAAAGAAAGAAGTGGCCTCTGCCTACCCATCTGTGAAACAGGCGTGATTTAATGTAGGTACCTATGTATGTATGTACATACACTCTTTGATGCTCTGCTGAGGGCTATAGGCTTCATGTTACACTCATTTACACAATATACAGGAACCATTAGCCAAATTTTACGTGTCTATCTATTCTCTGTTGTAAATAAAACCAATTAAGTAACTTAGAGGGCTGTTTTTTTAATTTAAATTTTGATAATTATTACTTACACTCATGATAACTTTTGAATGGGATGTCCGATTTGAATAATTCAAAAAGTAATTTACAGGTACTGATATAGCCTTGAAAACGAAGTGATTTATTTGGATAAGGATTAATACCAAGGTACGAATAATGGGGCCTAGTTAGTACCGGCGTTACTATTGCATATTTTAACATGAAAAAGTAGTTATCGTGACATTACTTGAATAGTTAGACATATGGTATCGCGGACTTTTTTGTAGACATTGATGTCTTCTATAAAACTGTAGTACATCACTTTGCTCTATTGTCAGTTTCCGCAGCGTACGCGTTTTTTGGTATTTTTTTCACACCTTTGGTCACATTATCGAAGTTTTCATACGGATCCCTAATTTTTTTGAAAATATTCTATAGCCTATGTTCATCAGGGATAATGTAGAATTTTAACGGTGAAAGAATTTTCCAAATCGGTCCAGTAGTTTCGGAGCCTATTCAATTCAAACAAACAAACAAAAAATCAAATCTTTCCTCTTTATAATATTAGTGAAGAGGTTGATGTAGATAATATACTTTGTGTTCAAAAATATAAAAAACAACATAAAACTGACTTTGAATCAAAACCTAAACTCAATCTAACTACCTACCCATTTCCCTAATTTATTAATTTGAAAAGCTTGTATTTCTTTATTACCTAATATAAATATAAGTAAGTAATTAGCCTTATAAGAAATAAAGATTTTTTATTTTGAATAACAAAAGTATAATTTTTTGAAAACGATAATGATTAAAAATAGAATACATTCATAAATTAAAAAAAATATAATAGACAGATTCGACCTCCCGACCCACGCCACGGTCTGACCCTGTGATTAAGGCAGGATATCAACTAACTACGCCAGCGGCCCTTCAGGGTTAAGTGGCGAAATTATCGATTCTAATACTAAAACGTCAAATAGTTGTAGCAAACAATAATCGAACTGCCTCAGTTAACAACGCCATCTAGGTTGTTTCTTACGAAAGCGGGCTCACGTGTTCACAGAATATAGACGTTCAAGGTGTCCATGCACTTATGAAGGCCACTGTACCTACTAAAGGGGGAAACACGGCTGCTTGGCCAAGCGTTTCGATAATACCGGTTGAGGTTGCGCGTAATTTTAAATCTGCCATATCTTCTAAAATATTTATTTAAATAATATAGTGCAAAGGACAATTTTAATCTACATTAAATGCCCAAGGTAACTAACGTATTTATATGGATAAGAATAAATACTGAATTGGAGAAAATAGCTTCGCAAATAACCTAATATTTTTTAATACAATTTTAAAGGTAAAAATGGTTACTGTGAGTCAACCTTAGGAGATAGACATATGCCATCGCGGAATTTTCTTTAGGTTTTTTAAAGGACTACAATTCTTCAGTACATTATTTTGATATATCTCTTAAGGTTTAGCCAGCGTTTGCAACGTAAGCGCAAAAAAATGTGTTTATTTTCGACATCACTTTAGAAACCTCTAAAATTATCAATGTTTCTCTACTATACTATGCATGTATTATACATATAAACCTTTCCCTTGAATCACTCTATCTATTAAAAAAACCCGCATCAAAATCTGTTGCGTACTTTTGAAGATCTAAGCATACATAAGTACAGACAGACAGCGGCAAGCGACTTTGTTTTATAATATGTAGTGATTACTCGTAATGGCGGCTGAGTTAAAACAAACAATTAGGTTTTACCGGGTAGAATAGAGCCCTGCGGGCCTGGTATGGCTGCGTCTATACCGCGTGTCAAATGTGGATAAAGCATCCGTCCCCCTCGTACTTATATACGTGTCAGAAGATGACGGATGCCTTATCCAAACTTTGTCACGCGATAAACGCAGGAGGGTTACCATGACATGCTAATGAAAGGGACAGAGCTGTATAACTATTAATAGCTCTGTACGAAGCAATCAAAGATTTGATCCCCGTTAAACACAAAGTTTCTGTGTTAAGTGAGAAGTATTTGTTTCTGAGTCTTGGGTGTCTTCTATGTAAATAATTATTTATTAGGGTGGATCACTGAATGTAGAAAAAAATTTTTTTTTGCTTCAATCCTTTTCGGTTACTATGAAAAAGTTGTTACACATGTCTAACATTCATAATATAAAATATGAATGTTAGACAGACACATTAATATTTAGTACTGCCCCAAGCTAACGGAACTTTTACAATACCTATAGGGAAAAACACCATTATTTTGAAATTCTGTGGGCTTGGGGCAGTACTAAATATTAATGTATCTCTTTTATATTTTATACTATGAATATTAGACAGGTGTAACAACTTTTTCATAGTGGCCGAAAAGGATTGAAGCAAAAATATTTTTTTTCTTACATTCAGTGATCCACCCTACTATTTATTGCGCCACAAAAGTATTATAACATCATACCACATAGTATACCATTTGTATAGTCAAAAGCACAAATATCTGTATGGCCATCGCGCTAAATTATGTGTACATAGACCTTATTAACAGTGGCATAGGGGTGTGTAGATTTTAACGTCTTGGGAACGTACATAATTTATAACCTTGTACAGTCAACATCCAAAGTAGATACACACGTTTGTACCTTGTCGCCTAACAGCCACGTAAGTAATGACAAACAAGATTATCAAATATCTCCACGTGATAAAGTACAAACGTGAGTGGTTATTCCGGCCATACTTGGTTGATGGTAAGTACCACATAACCACCTTGGCCCCTCTGAACTAGGAGTTAAATGGGCGTTTTCAAAAAAAAGTTACAAGAACTTTTTTTTCCAGAATTCGTTTTTTTTTTAGTTGTTCTTACTCAGAATCGTTGATACTATCGATTGTCATACAAGAAAAAAAGTGTCCCAAACATTCCATTCCAGATCGTCACATTTTTGTATGCAGTCTTTTTTTATTTATATGGTCGTGACGCGCTGGAAGAAAAAAATTACATATTAAAATCTGGGACACTTTTTTTCTTGTATGAGGATCGACGGTATCAACGATGAGTAAGAAAAATATAAAAAATAAGAATTCAAGAAAAAAAGTTCATGTAGGTACACTTTTTTTGGAAAACGCCCAAATGCGTACAATTATTTTCACAGCGTAAAGAAGAAAGAGATTTTTTATATTATAAAAAAATACCGTTTTCGATCAATCAATACAAACAATTACGCTTTTCGATATACACCTGTCCAGCGGACCTATTTATGGCCGTATTTATCGATGTCGATAAGCGTGGATAAAACATCTGTCACTTTCTGACCGGTATGTAAGTGCGAGAGTGACGGAAGGTTTATCCACCGCGATAAAGCACACCGTAATACGGGCCCTGTCCTCAGAATCTAGTCTAGTTCCTTTAATCAAACAAATGCTTTATGCAACTCTAGTTGCTAACCTTTAAAACGTAGCGTGTTTTATGCAACTGTGCTTGCTTAATTAGTTTTTTTATCTTAATAAGTCGCAATACTAATAATATAAGGTTTTTTTCTTGGATCATCTATAGAAATGAATAATGTATGGTAAAACACCTAATTACTGGCCTCTAAACCACCAGTTACTGGCACCTAATGATTGTTGAATTATCGTCTCTATTACCTTATGTTAAAGTACATGGCGCCAATTGCGGCACAAATTGGACAATCCGTCAGCTCTCGAGCGGCTGCGTTTCTTCGTTCCTGACCACTACGTGCGGGAGTTCGCCATCGACATCCCCTTTTTGCGGCTCTAGAGAGTTGCCGTACGCGTCGCGCTCGGAACTCGCCGACTGCCAGGGCGATTGATTTGTTAAATCCGCTCACGTCGGGGTCCAAGATGCTGACGTATTTACTGATAAGTGGTCATTGTTACTTATTAATAGACATAGAAGTTTTTGTGGCATGAATAAAATTGTACTAGGGACTTCCGAACGATACAAATTTATCGATAAATTGTACTTTCTTATGACAGTTATAACTAAGCGACGTAAAATATGAACATGCAACTTGCATACCTATTATACAATATAAAGTCCGTATATCGATTAAGAAAGATAACGGTTTTTATCCTAAACAGCTAAATAAGACGTTAACATAACATGACAGTCTTGTCCGTTCAGGAAGATTAGTTAATGAAAATAATACGCGTAAAAATGCCCCCTACAAAATTTAATAAATTCATGGTTAAACAGCTCTCCGAATTTAAGTATACCTACCTACGTGAATCTAAGATCTTTTGTAAAAAGTAAATAAATATGAGATTAGCTTCGTAGCTAAGAAATATAATATTAAGAAGCATTTGAATACTCAAAAGCATAAAAACAGCCGTTGGAAAAATAATTCGTTTTATGACACTGAAATAAGTATTTGAAACAGTTATCGATAAATTTAATATCGGCGGGCCGATTATGGTCGTGTTTATCGACGTAGATATTCAAATTCAAATTCATTTATTCTGTAAGTAGGCCCTGTAGGCACTTTTACATGTCTGAGTCTACCAGCGCTTCCAAGGGACTCTGTTGAGAAGAAACGCCGCAAGAAACTCAACAGGAAGTCTTTTTTTTATATGAGTAACTTATTACTATGATAAACTTAAGCTAACTAATTTAAATGTCACAGGGATGTACAGGTCCCAGGAGCAATTATGAGAGATAAGCGTAGATAAAACATCTGTCACCTTCTGACCAGTATGTAAGTGCGAGAGTGACGGAAGCTTTATCCACCGCGATAAAGGTGACCATAATACGGGCCCAGAAGAGAGTCCATAGTTAATTGACGTTTTTGTCACAAAAACTTCTATGTCTGCTTATTAATACTGATAGGTACTTGTGTATGTATTGTTAGTATATAAGTAGTATTTTGTGGTTTAAAATTGTAATTAGCATAATAAGTGATTTGGTAAGGACTGTAAGCCTATTATTGTGTAATAAATAAATAAATAATTGGTAGGTGGCCAACAACAGGGCAGTTCACCCTAGCAACTGGGAAAAACGAACTAGTGTTTTTATATGTAAAATATGAGCACTGCAAATGGCTAAGAAGGTCTAAGTACTCGTTTACCTAGCTATAAAAAAAACTCATAAATGCCCCCAGCTCTTTCCGTCTCCATCTGTTACCCTTAAAATATCGCAAGAGTATCAAAGAACGTTTCGCTCCGCGGGATTTTCATGTCAGTGACAGGCAATTCCGATCGGAGTTAAAGTTTTGTGATAGTCGTAAATCTAACCGGGGTAATAACTAAGTAATGTCTGAAACGTCTAAAAGAAAAACGGCGCCATTAGAAAATTGCTTATATGATAAATGAAATAAGTTAAAGACGCATTCTACACTCGTAAGACCCCGCGTACAAAAAAATGTACATATTACGGCCATTGCAATAAAGATAAAAAAAGGAAGGAAAGGAGATAAATTACAATTTCCATTGTTTTTATGACTGACAATTAAAATAGAAAATTGACTTTATTGCAATCATAATAGTTTCATTTTCCTTTGGCAAATTTCGATGTATGGTGGCTCTTAAGAGGCTAAGAAACGGTTTTTTTTCGCCATTTTTAGAAACACGCTTGTCTATGTTATATAAAAGGCAAAACTGACTGACTGACTTAGATATCAACGCACAGCCGAAACTACTGTACCTAGAAACTTGAAATTTGGTACAGGGGTTCCTTTCATGATGTAAGTGAGCACTAAGAAAGGATTTTCCGAAAATCGACCCCAACGGGAAGAAATAGGGGGAGTAGCGGGAAACTAATTCTACGCGTACGAAGTCGCGGGCGTCCTCTAGTATTTTAGTAAAATTGTTGTTTTTTAGGGTTCCTAACCTAACTGAAACTAGACACTATTATAGTTTCGCTGTCTCTATGACACACTCACTTTTTCTCACAAACAAAAAGTTACAAAACGGAAATTTTGCTACGGGACCTTCGGTGCATGTAAAGCTAGGGTAAAGGTGTTTTTTTTACTTGACAACATATTGTGGCATATGGTTGGATATTATTGGATAGCTATTAAAAAACTTATATGTGTATGTCATTCCTTGGACCTATGGCCAGCAGTGGACGTCTTTCGGCTGAAATAATGCATGATGTTGTACGTCATTATCAATTTTTAGATAAGTTTTGGACCGTTTAAGATATATTGAGATCTAAAACTGACATTTTCGCTGGAGTTACGAGTCCCCATTCCCTATAGCCAAAACTACAATTAAAAACTACGATTAAAAATATCTAAAATAAAACCTCATAAACCGAATTCAAAACGAAAATTATCACGACTAAGTAGAGTTACACCAGTATTCACAAACGTCACTATGAGGTCTCACAGTGCTCACGAACGCACAGGGTGGTTCAAATCGTCTCATAAACAAAAGGTCGGTCAAAAAGGACCAATCACAAAGCTGTATTGAACGCAGTGCGTTTACTCAGTGAAGGACCCCTTAAGTATTGTTTGTGAATACGGGTGTTAATTGGTTCTTGAATTACCTACAGGCGATAAAGTGTATCTTACAAAAAAAAAATGGCAGCGACAAATAACTTTAAATAGAATATTAGTTGAAACTGGTTTTTCGAGATAGTTTTTCGGGAAACGGAACCTGACATTGAGCATAGTCCGACATACAATACCGCTCTTGCCTATTTTTAGGGTTCCGTAGTCAAACTAGGAACCCTTATAGTTTCGACATATCCGTCCGTCCGTCCGTCCGCAGCCTAGCGCAGAGACTCTTAGTACTAGAAAGCTGTAATTTGGCATGAACATACATACTAGTCACGCCAACAAAGTGGTAAAATAAAATATTGTTGTTTTTTTTTATGTACCTCCCCTACACGTAACGTGGGGATGTATTTGTTTTTTCTCGTCTACCCCGTAGTGTGGGGTGTCGTTGGATAGGTCTTTTAAAAATATTGCGTAAACAATTTTTCGATTAAGTTATCCGTTTATGAAATATTAAGCTTTAAAGCGCTAATTTTTGTTAGAGTCATGTGTCCCCCGACCTACAGCCAAAACTACAAATACTAAAAATCAGAAAAATATCTTAAATGAAAGCACATAATTATAATGAATTTAATAGGAAAACTATCACGACTAAGTAGACTTCATTGGTTCTTGAGTTACAAACGGTTTAAATGTTTATATCTACAGAAAACTTATATGCGGTGTTGGTAAACTGACCGCGACCTATGTCGATGTATGGGGATAACAGTTTTCCAACGGCAAAGTTAAGTTTGTCGTTAGGTCTGATTTTGTTTGTAGTTACGGCTTCGGAACCCTACACTGAGCGTGGTCCAACATGCTTTTGCTTGTTTTTTTATTTTATTTTCTCTTACGTAAATGGAGCAAAATAATAGGTTAATTATTTGCATTTGAAGTCTAGAGTGGTATTTAGCATTTTTGTTCCAAATTCTATAGTAATTCTATTTCTCATGAGTAATGGGCGGACGACGGATGCAATATACGTCAAAATCATGTCAAACGATGTACGTAATATAGATATGACTAAAATTTATTTAAAAAAAGGAGAACATAACCGCAAAAATAGTTATAGAATTTTATTGTTGAAGTAAATAATCATATTTATTTATTTATTAGGTATTTTCAGTACATTCCTTTTATAGTTCACTATCTACTTATATAGGGGAAATGACCTCTCCACATCTACATACGTAAGAGATACTTCAGTACTTCCTTAATACAAAACTGCATATATTGTGACACATAAATAGTACTCGAAATTTAATAAAAGTCTTATCCATCTTAAGCTTTCGTCACCATATTGCATCCGTCGTCCGCCCATTACTAATGAGACAGAAAATAATAAAGACATAATTGAAAAAAGTCTTAGATAAAGCTAGTAGTCTTTGATAAAGGCTACTAAATAAGTGTATAGTTACCAATTACAGAAAGCAATATTGCCAATATCGTAAAGCCAAAGCCAAAGAAATGACATTCGATATAAAGCCTTCATTTATGAAGCTAAGCCCCTAACGATGGCTAAACAAATACTGATACGATGGAAAAAGTCCTTCTAAGCACTAGTACTATTCTTATGAAGATCCGAGTAAAGTAAACATCGGATAATGACCCTAATTTTCTGTACCATTAGGTTGATTTACACTTGATAGGTCTAGACCGGTTTGGTAGATGTCCGTTGTGATAAACCGGTTTACCTATCGATTATTTAATCGTAATGAATTTTATTATGGCCGAGGTAGAAATTGTGACCTCCTTATATTTGTTGTTTTGTAACCAAATTTAAAACCGTTCTGTTTTGTACCAGAACACTTAACTATCTTTTTGGCAGCTCAGGGATATCATATTACAGTGCAAAAAGGCTTAAAAATATTTTCATACATACATACATAATCTCACGCCTTCGTTCCCAGTGTGGGGTAGGCAGAGCTACAGAATTACAAACATCTCTAAAAACTTGTTGATAATTCTATAACCACAATTTGCACAATTAGGCTAAGATGTTTACCAGCGTATTAGTGACAGGTTGCAAGCCCATCGCCTAACAGTACTACAAGCCTTTATTCCCTTAGTCGTCTCTTACGACATCCACGGGAAGACATGGAGTGGCACTATTCTAACTCGGCAACCACACGAGGAATATTTTCAGTTCGGATAAATTTGGTAAAACTCGCATAAGAGGCGACGATAGGAGAAAAGTCCGTAGGTACTCATACAAACCCAATGGCTCTTTTACGAGTAGATAAGAAAGAGCTATTGCACTGTATTTAAATTGTGTTGTAATGAATAGCAATTTTTCTACAACCCGTGATAACGATATCACCTTTCTCTCCATCACTTATGTCAATTTTCACCAAATCTTGTTAAAATATAAACTTTTTTAGGTTTTAAGTTAGTCGGGTTTTTTTTCAGTTTAATAATTTAACTTTATTCTTCTTCTTCTTCAAGTGTCTCTTCAAATAATGAAAGTCACCTATCAGATTCTGAAATCTGTCTCCATCTTTTGCAAGGCGTAAGAGTTCGAAATCATGTTGCGAATCCATGACTTTTTCCCATGTCGAAATTGCCCCTACTATGCCATTGTAATATTATTAGCTTATATTTTGTGTAATTATTAACAAATAATTTTATTGACAAATCATTGTCATCGTTTCAGCCAAAAGACGTCCACTGCTAGACATAGGCCCCCAAGATTTGCCACAAGGACCAGTCCTGCACCTGCATCCATCGGTTTCCTGCAACCTCAAACCAACTTTCTTTATAAATAAGGAAAATGCAATTTTTTTTTTAAATCGCTTTTCTCATCAAAATATGAAAATATCGTAAATAGATCACCAAAAGTGAAATTAAAATTAAAATCGGCCAAGAAATGCGGATAATACAAGCATTTCAAACTGCTAATTAGACAGCGATTAGACAGAAAGATCCTGCACTGAGCACTGTGACGTCATGTAAGAGGTCGGCCATATAAACTCCATGTTTAATGGAAAAGTATTTTATCCCTAGGAAAGTGCGCGAAGCTATCGAAATTGGTCGTCATCCGAATTTTAACCGTAATGGTGGATGGTCGGTGCCTCCGAGTTGGAAAACGGTTTTGTGTACTGCTCCGGTGGCAAGTGTGGAAGCGTCATTAACAGGTGACGTAGTTAGTGTTGTGTGCGACCCTACTTTTGAGAATTGCAATAATGAGGAAAACGGGGGTAGTTTCTCGCCGGCCACGCCGCTCGCACCGAGCAGCCGGGCTGACAGAGCGCAGGCCCGCAGTGTTCGTCGTGCTGCGGCCGCGTCTGCTCATGAATAGGGACTCCGGACGAGCCCGAAACATGTCGAGCGTTTTTCGACAATTTTTACGTGAGTAACCCGGTGTGATCTCCTTAATATCCATGTTTAATACTGTTTTCCTAAAAAGAGGAACAAATCTTTGTTGGCTTTATATCTAGGTTATTTTTATAGCTATTCAAAAAATGATTTTTCTCATCAGATTTTTATAACAATAATGGGTTTGCGTTTGACCTCTGCCTCAGTCTGCTTTTACTGAAGCTGTGAAAAACAGTCATGAATATTACCTAATTATTTAATGTCTCCAAGATGTTCTCTACCTTTCTAACCACCAGCTTTTTAGGGTTCCGTAGCCAAATGGCAAAAAACGGAACCCTTATAGATTCGTCATGTCTGTCCGTCTGTCCGTCCGTATGTCACAGCCACTTTATTCCGTAACTATAAGAGCTATACTGTGGAAACTTGGTAAGTAGATGTATTCGGTGAACCGCATTAAGATTTTCATACAAAAATAGAAAAAAAACAATAAATTTTTGGGGTTCCCCATACTTAGAACTGAAACTCAAAAATTTTTTTTTCATCAAACTCATACGTGTGGGGTATCTATGGATAGGTATTCAAAAATGATATTGAGGTTTCTATTATAATTTTTTTCTAAACTGAATAGTTTGCGCGAGAGACGCTTCCAAAGTGGAAAAATGTGTGTCCCCCCCCCCGTAACTTCTAAAATAAGGGAATGATAAATGTAAAAATAATATATGATGTACATTACCATGCAAACTTCCACCGAAAATTGGTTTGAACGAGATCTAATAATTAGTTTTTTTTTAATACGTTATAAATCGTAAACCGCATTTTACCTTTCATTCAATCAACTCCAATATAATAAAGAATAAAGAAAAACATTTATTTAGATGTATAGTTGTACGGAACCCTACGTGCGCGAGTCCGACTCGCACTTGGCCGGTTTTTTAATATCAGCGTCTAAAGCAGGGAACAATGAGACAGACAAAGCGGTCGGGACAACATCAATCTTCCCGATAATAATGCGGCGCCCAACGACGCTGACGGATGGAGCCCTGGTACACGCTTATATTCAATATCGCTCCTTGTGTTTAATTAGAGCCTACAGGATGTTCTCTATTTTAAAATGTTTTGGCCTAACGGCATACACCCAGGCTATTATCGTATTTCCGAGTAAAATAGAGAACACCTGTAAGCTCTAATTAAACACAAGTAGCGATATTGAACGGGTCTATGCCGTTTGGCCAAAATATTTTAAAATAGAGAACATCTTGTAGGCTGTAATTAAACACAAGTAGCGATATTGAATGGGTCATTGCCGTTTTGGCCAAAATATTTTAAAATAGAGAACATCCTGTAGGCTCTAATTAAACACAAGTATCGATATTGAGCGGGTCTATGCCGTTTGGCCAAAATATTTTTGGTCAAATGTATCATTTCCCAAAAAGTGGTTTCCCGTCGCGGTTAATTTGTTTTCATGTAGTCACAAGTGTAACTTAACGTAACAGACGTAGTAAGCGGTTTCGATATCCCGGATATAAAACATAACCAATTAAAAAAGCTTTTTGGGAAATGAAAATTTGGGAAACGATACATTTGACCAAAAATATTTTGGCCAAACGGCAGGCTTCCTCATTGCCTTACAAATTTTATCGTATTTAATTGTTACTGTCAAGTAAAATAAGAGCTATCGTAACGTTGACAATACGATAACATTGTCAAAAACAATATTTTAAGGTTTTTTGTGTAGTCTTACAACCCTTATTCATAAAGTTACAATAAGCCTACTTTAGCTACAGTATTCTTTGTCACTTTCTGACGAATTCAAATTTCACAATGAGAGATCAGGCCAAAGCATATTTTAAGCATAGGTACTTTAGCTATTGCGAGTTTATAGGGTTAGACTTTAGACTATATATTGCGGATGCCTGGATCGATGATTTTTACGCAATCATGCGCAAGAAATCCTAGCTTAGTTAGGCGTATGCGGGGAAGCCGCAACGAGATTCTGCATATGGTAGCGGACAGATTGGACTCTGCCGTCTTGAGCCGCTTCATGGACTTGCACGTGAGACGTGGGCGCCCATGATGCCAGGCCTTTATCCATTAAGAGCATTATTTAATTGTACTAACATAGTTCTTAAGTATTCTAGTGACTAACAAATTATGGATTGATTTATCTGAATTAAATGTTTTTTTTTTAGTAATAGGTCATGAAAGATTCTGGTTAAGAATTAAAAATAATTGCATCTACTATAGATAAAAATGATATCTGCTAAACTAAAACTGTCTGGTACGAGCGGTCAAAACCACCAGTTCCAGGAATTGAAATGGGACGAGATATGTCTATGACTCTTATGGTTCTATCTTTTTCTCTAATTGGAATTTGGCATGTTGTAACAGGTCAAAATACAAAATCTAGTAATTACTTAGGATTTCGTCGTCTAACTTGGATTGGTCACTTTAACAGTTTAATTTCTATACCCCAATAATAAAGCGACGCCGGACGACGCTGACGTATGGAGCCCTGAGGGCCCTGCCAAGATGCACTACGCTAACTAACGTTTCTATTCGTTTCGTTTTTAACCAATCGAAAATAGTGATTGCTACCTTTGTGGCCTGTGGCTCTATTCTACTCGGTAAAATCATTATTGCCTTTGACATGTTATGGTATTGTTTTTAACTCGGCCGCCATTCGGTACTGTCAAGTGGTTTACATTCATCTGGAATACTCATCATTTGACATACTCATCATTTGGCATAATCATCATTTGGCATAGGCATCATTTGGCATAATCATCATTTGGCATAATCGTCTTTTGGCATAATCATCATTTGGCATAATCATCGTTTAGCATAATCATCATTTGGCATAATCATCATTTGGCATACTCATCATTTGGCATAGTCATCATTTGGCATAATCATCTTTTAGCATACAGTCTTCTTTTCTGAAACCGTATACTTTTATAATGGGTTCTATGCAATGATATTTAAAAGGATCCTGTAAAGTATACGGTTTTAGAAAAAAGGACTATTCTAAAAGATGATTATGCCAAATGATGAGAATGCCAAATGATGATTATGCCTAAAAAAAGTTATGCCAGATGAAGGGTACCCCTGTCAAGTATATAAGAACTATCATAAAAACTGCAAAATATTCTGTAATACTTCGCAAGACCAGTTTAAAAATTAATTTGGTACACATACCTCAACAAGATGTTTGATAAAATGGCAGAAAAAATACCTGCTAACGAAGTTGATCAAGATATTGTCACAAGAGTTAGTCAAGAGAGCCTTGTCTGGATCAAAAACTCATAACTTTATTGCTCTAGATGTCAAAGATGCTGTAAATTGAATCAGGGACGTAAGAGAGCATTATTGGCTTGACGGAAATGGGAGTAATAATGTACTTTACTTTCAGTGACTTTCTGAGTACCTTAGTGGAATTCTTAGATGTATGTCTATTTAAAGATATATATATTTGTATATTTGTATGACATATACAGGGTGTATTTGACCTTGGGGCTTTAAATGCAACGATCGATTCTAATCCCCAAATGCTTTTTCTTTAACCGACTTCAAAAAAAGGAGGAGGTTCTCAATTCGTCTGTTTTTTTTTAAATGTTTGTTACCTCAGAACTTTTGACTGGGTGAACCGATTTTGAAGATTCTTTTTTTATTTGAAAGCTGGTGCTTCCCGATTGGTCTAATTTTTTTCAAAATGAAGATCTAACGGTGGATCCCATGAGGAATCGACGGAACTCTTCAAAATTTATAGGCACACCTATAGCGATTTTGGTATTTTTCATTGTAACTCGTGTATTTGGTCTTGGAAAGCACTATTTGATGAAGTGGAACTGATGTCGAAGACCACACAAGGCCACCGGAACTCCTAAACGGTATACATTTCGAGGGTGGCGACAAGATATTTCGATTAAGATAGTTGAGCGACTATGACGAAGCATATTTAGGTTTGAATATATGACTATGACTTTCCTACGGCGTTGCTTGCGGCGAGATTGAAATGTTCTATTATTTCTTGAGAAGTGGGAGAATAACAGCATAATTATGATCACTAAAAAGTATAAAATTAAAAAAAAGCTTAAAAAAACAAAAACCCGCCTTCATAAAGCAAAAATAACTTCTTTAAAATGGTAGGTAAATGGGTCAGTCCAACTGAAGTCGGCTTCCAACAATATTTTAACCAAAAGCAGACTTCAGTTGGACTGACCTATTTACCTACCATTTTAAAGAAGTTATTTTTTGCTTTTTGAAGGCGGGTTTTTGTTTTTTTATATCTTTTATCTTTAAGCTTAGAGGTTAGTTGGGGGCTCGTTCAATTGGTGTGAGATTGTCCGTTGATATTTATTTATTATTTATTAATTACTGTTTATCAATAATGTGTGTACACGTTTTTGGTTTATTATCTGACTATGTGTTTGCTTGTATTTGTATTTGTATTTTTTTTTGAGCTTGGTTTAGCACTAGATTAATTCGAGTGAGGTTGTTGAAAGATGTTATCTTCTTTTGAAATGAAGGAGTGCCCATATTGTAACGAATAACGTTGCACAGTAGGTGAAAACTTTTTCGTCATTATGTTTTATTTTTCAGAACTTGCCTGCGTCTATTGAGCGTATAGCAAAGTTTCTTGGGAAGGAAGTAACGGGCGAACAAATTCAAAGGCTTTGCGAGCATTTGAATATAAAGAATTTCAGGAATAACACATCGGTCAACCCGCAGTGGATCCAGAAGATGGGCAACCCTGACGCAGAGGGTTTCATCCGGAATGGTTAGTATATTATTTTAAACTCGCTTCTGGCCGCGACTTCTTCCACGTAGATTTAGATTACGTATCGTTATTTCCTTGGGATTTTTTTCTATTTTCCGGGATAAAAAGTAGCCTATGTGTTAATCCAGGGTATGAGCTATCTCCATTTCAAATTTCATCCAAATCCGTCCAGCCGTTGCAGCGTGAAGGAGTAACAAACTAACACACACACAAACTTTCGCATTTATAATATTAAAGTACGATTAAGTAGGATTATGAACTGTGGCCAGTGTGGCCCTAGACAAGACGTATTCGGTGAACGTTATCGTAATTGAAAATCTTTAGGATTGACGTTAGGCTGTCAGAAGGTCGCGTCAAGCGCTTAAGTCAATTTTAAAAGACTTCATTTTTCTAATAATACATTATGTATTAAGAGCGGTAAGTAAGGAACTACGATCGAGGCTTTAGTGGAAGCCCGAAGTCGAAGACTCAGGGCTTTCTGAGTCGAGGTTCGTAATTCCCGTACCGCCCGTGAAACATAGGTATAATGTTTTTCATCACAATTTGACAACATTTCAAAAAAAAAAGCATTTTTGTTTTTTCGCGTTAGAAAATTAGACTACCCGTGTTTCTCGGTTTTTCTTTATTTAACTTAAATTCGTAGTTAATAATTTATTAAAGAAATAGTCATTAAAAAGACCGTATATACAAAATTAGGAATACTGATGTCGTGATCTTAGCATAATATAAAATAAAAAAAGTAACTTAAAACAGAAACAGAACTGACTGTCATGTCATGTCACTTGTCAACCATAACAACTGTAACAACATAAATTCGTCGACTTTGAGCAGATTGCGGCTCTCCGCTTTTACAAATCCGTTAGTCACTTTCATTTTAAATAGCGATATATCAAAACAATAGTAATACGAGAATCGAAAGCGTGTCGTTAGAATCAAGTAATCCGTCAGACAGATGAAAAATATAAATGACAGTTGTATATTTTTTTCAATTCCTGTGGTAACAAATGGACTAAGTGTATTCCTAACATTCACAATCCAACTTTTTTTACTGTTTTTCCTAAATATAAAAAAAAAACTACTGCATAAAAAAAAACAAAAATATTTTTACTGTAATCAGCAGTGTAAAATCTACAAACGGTATTTTATTTTACTACCTTAGCACATATAAATTGTTGTGAATTGCGAGGAAATTAAATCAGACAAAAGATCATATTTTTAACTTACGATTCTCACTAAGAATTTTAGCGGCGTGGGCGATGTCCGGTAGAGTCGCATTATCCATTTCTTCTGACGACGACACGTTTTTTATTGATATATAAATTTTAATATGTGCACATAGACACCCTTTTAATTATTATTTTGGAATCACACAGTTTATAATCAGTATTTATAAATTAGCGGCAGACTACATCATTGTCTATGACTTACCACAGATAATGTCAAACGTGTTCAGGAGTCCGATTCTAGTGACAGTCGAGATCAATAGTTTATATGCGAGATTTTTAGAAAATTGTATGCAACTGACATTTCATGTCGAATTAAACTTCATATCGAATTGGGGTCCTGACTTATTTATTTATAGTTTGAGTCCACGTCTATTCAAAAAAAATACTTACCGACCTTGGGTTTCATGACAAAAAGAAAGCTCGAGGGTTTTATATGGGGCATTACGGCCAAGTCAACCTGTATGTTTAGATACTGTTTACGTGCAAGTGTGATGAAAAATCTTTTACGTCAGCGTTAAGCATCTTTTCTTGGACCCCAGTGGCCTAGACAAGCGTGGCGAAGTCGTTCTCGTTATCGAAAATGTAAAGTATTGACGTAAGCTGCGAGATGATCGTGTCAAACGCTTACGTCAGTTTCTTACACTTTGACAGTTTTCAAAAATCGTTTTCGATAGCATTAACCTTTTCAACGCCACAGTCGGCTCTGGCCCTCAACTAAAAGTCGTGCCACTGACGCTACTTCGGCTACAGCCGACAAGAGTTCAAGATTAAAAGAGACTTTGTTTGGTAGCAATAAGGTGTAATTTGCATAGCATAGCAAACAAGTTTGGCGTGTGGGTGGCACATTTTGTATTCGACGTATGGCGTTCCAAAGGTTAAGCATCTTGTCTAGGGCCACAGATCAGGATAGACATTATCATAATGTTGTCCAACTAGATAATGAATTAAGTCAGTGAGCGTAAGCGACGGAATACATAATTAATTAAAAATAAATCCAAGGAGTGTTCTTGTACTCGTAACTCACACGAAGGCAATAATTATGTTGCTTATTATTGACATGGCATAAATTTGACTAACACAAATTAGATGCAAACGCTACCAACGTTTTTCTTTTCTGTCACTCAAAATATATCCATAGGATGACAGTTGATCACGTAGTTTATCGCTACGCACGAGAATGTCATCCCATACATTTTGAGTGACAGAAAAGAAAATCGTTGTAGCGTTTGCATCTTGGACAGGGCCTCTGGTAACGCTTAGCTCTGCGTCACCATCGGCCGAAGATTCAATCATGCGCATGACACTTTGATGACGCGCGCAGTTAGACTAGTTGAGTCGCTTAAAATCAAACTCGGATATCTCCTTGTAATTTGTTATACGAATTTAAAATTTAACATGTTGGAAAAAGACGCAAATTCCGATGGATTTATTCGAGTTTGAAGTTAAGCGACTCAGTTGGTAGTTTAGTGACCCTGCGTCTGAATAACGGTTCGGTTCGCTACATAAATAGACACTTGATATTGGTTACAGGTAAATCGGGAGGCTGGTACGAGTACTTCGACGAGGGGATGGCGGCGCAGGCGCAGCGCTGGCTGCGCGCGCAGCTCGCCGACACGGACCTGCGCTTCCCGGAAGCCGGCTCCAAAGTAGCCAACATCGTGTCTATGTTCAATAAATAGATAAAAATCAAGCAAATAGTTTCTATACAATAAGCTTGTTCTATGGGCAAGTTCATTTGTGATTGACTAAGATCTTATTCTTGTCAGGCTAAGTACCAGTCAGTGTAAACAGTATGCGTAAAGCAGTGGCGGTACTGCCATACAAGCCCAAAAGCCGGGCTTGCCTTACAAATATAACAACGATCAAAAATCAAAGGTCACGATCAGGAACTATTTCAATTCGCGCTCTCATTAAAATTTTCAAATAATGCAACAGCAGCGTAGTACAGAATTTGATCGCGCTCCGCCGCCGCACGGCGGGCAGCACTGCTGCGCGCTGAGACGACCCCAACTCGCTTGGCTAGTCATCCCGCTCGCACGCGGTGGCTTGCAGGGGGGCTTCTATCTTAACCGGTATATCTCTTTCTTACGCATTAGAACTGCCTTATAATGAGATATAACTATTCATAGGTTCATATAGCTCATAGTACGAGATTTTAAGCCCTGCTTGCGTCTGAAGTTGTACCCGAGTCGAGTAAAATGCGAAATTCGCGCATGCGCGTGTTGAGCCGCGTTGACGGCCGACTTCACTTCTATTTATTTGCTTGCTTACTTACTTCAATAATTTTACTTGTTTTGTTTGTTGTGAATTGTGAATTGTTTTGTTTGAGTCAACTGCGGTCACTAAGTATTTTGTTTGGTGTTGTTCAATTGGATTGGCAATGGAGGAAGTATTCCCTTGTGAATCTTGTGATTGTGATTATTTAAACTGTGCAAAAATGTTGCTTGACGAGTGAAAGGTAAACTCTTTAAACTTTGCTGATAAAACATCAGATTTTCAGTAGGTACCTATTTCTCATTTCTCGCATAAGTAAAAGACGATTTAATGTTTAATATCTAGATCTGTGTAAAAAACATAATATTGCTGCTGTTGTAGTGTAGGTTATTATTTATTATCGAACGACAAAAAGTTTGGAATATACCTATCTGATTATGAAAAATCAAATAACTTAGCTGACACGATTAAAAGGCATATGAATTTTATTTGCAATAAGACACGAACGATTTTAGTAATTTTGGTAAAAAGCGAATTGAGACATTTATCCGCAATAACTTTAAAAACTACAAAATCATATCTCTCGGCTTGCCCTATCCTGAAACCCTAGGCATGCCACTGGCGTAAAGGTGGGTCTACACTATAGGGTCCCACCGGATCGGACTCCGTGGCAAATCTACAGACATTTTTGCACTAGATGTGGGCACTGGGCAGTGTAAATCATGCGCTCGGGAATGGGTCAGTTCTTTGCGAGCTATATAGTCTTAACAACGGGGTGTGTTCTTAAGAATTATTCGGAATTTTACCAGCCTCTGAGTTCCACAATCGAACTACTAGTCGTAAAGCCAGGTTCCATCAACATTACCCTGATAAATGACGTTCTTTCATCGTGCGTTTCACTAGACAACTTTTTGCCTCGTATAGTGAATCTGGTGCTTTTAATTCCCTAATTGGCCCGCAACTCCCCGATAACTCTTCTGGACTTGCTGGTGTGGGCTGTGGTGACTACTTCCCATCAGGTTACCCAACATGCTAGCTTAATAGTAGAGGACCTTTAATTACTTATGACTTTAAAAAATCGCAATTTGTATATTAAATCCTTCGATTAACGTCGGCACTGTGTGTACAGGTGTTAGGGAGTTGGTACAGTCTCGGAAACAAATAGTTCTTCACTTTTCAACTGCATTTCAGTACTGGTAACGAACAAAAGTGACGAACCTTTTTATACCGTGACAAAACGTGTTTAATTTTTTATTTCATGAGCAAAACCAGCGAAACAGAGCAGTCATTATTGTCAAGATTATAAGCGTGGCCGGTATTAAGAGCACAAGTAAGTATAAGTATTATTATTTGAGTAATATAGTGTATTCATCATCATCATAAAAAATAGGTAGTGCAAATCAGGAAAACTAATAAATTCAATAAATAGCAAAATGAAATGAAAAATGTAATGAAAAATAATTTATTTGGCACATATAAAAAACAGTTTACAAGCATAAAAATGTCTTAACCTAAAAACCAACCATCTAATACTTAATGAACCTTATTGACTCACTAAGTAAGGTAAGATATCAACCAAACGACGTCCGCTGCTGGACATAGGCCTTCTCCAAGGATCTCCAGATGCAACGGACCCAGCTTTGCTCGGATATTCTCTGCGAGATCGAATCCGGACGTATTGTTTATTGGCTGCAAGAAACTTAACATTAAATAGGAGATTTTTTTAAGACATCGAGAAGGCAAATGAATGCTCTGCACGGCTAGCACAAGTTGCTCGCGACTTGTTTGTCGCTCCCTTTCTATCTAGTCAGTACCGATAGAGAAGCACAGCACGGCTAGCACAAGTTGCCCGCGACTTCTTTGTCGCTCGGATCTCCCTTCCTATCTAGTCCGTAACGATAGAGACGCACTGAGCGACAAGCGAGAAAATACAACTTGTGCTACCCGTGCTGAGCGACAAGCGAGAAAATACAACTTGTGCTACCCGTGCTGATAAGCTTTGAGCGATATACTTATTGGCTATGTCGGTTGAAACCGAAGGATGCCTTAGACTTCGTTATATTCGATTCGGATGACGAAAAGTAGCATAAGAATAGTTACTAAGAAGAAACAAGTAGCTGACAGGAAAAATAAGAATTAGTTTATAAGAATTACTTGATATGAATAGTACGAATTATTAATTAATGTTAAATGCTCAAGGCGAGCGAAGGAATGCGAGTAAGTAGTTTAGCTCATACGAATAAGATTTTTTAATTAAGAGTGATATCGTTATAAATAGTTCTTTTTACACCTCATGTTGTTGACTCGTCATGTTGTCGTAATTGTGAAATTAAAAATAAGTACCTATATTGATAAAATGATCAAATTATTTGAATAGGTAACCAATCTTTTTTCATTGCCCTCATCGAAATTTCAATACCATTCCACGTTATGTGGTAAAATGTATTTTTATATGAATTAACTATTCAAAACTTTTCAGAATAATTTGTTTAAATAATTAACGACACGTAAAATTTTTCGTAAATGGCCGTGGTACGCGTATTTAATCAGTCCAAATCGAAAGGAACCGGGTGATTGCTGACAAAACTGAATTGAAGGGCGACCTTTCATCGCGGCAGCAACCACTTTCTACACTTTTTGGAAAATGCAGCAGTGGTTTTTCTTACCCAGAAATTGATGATCTTTCAGATGAGCTTAGGTTTTTGAGGAGATCAATCATATTAGATACCCAAGTACGAGGCGGCGCTTATCATGCTGTTGCCACTGATAAGGCCAATCTGGGGGGCTTGCAACATTGCATTATTGTATAGTCCTATCCTTCCCCTATTTCGAGGAACAAACGAAACTTGTTAGGTTTACCATACTATAAATCAGATTTTTTATTTTTCTTAAAATCATACGACCCTTATTTTAAAATTAGAACATTATGGATTGTCCAATAAAGCTTTAAGCCTAATGTCTTCTTATCTAAGTGATAGAACTCAAACAGTTGTTGTAAACAAAACGCAATCTGTTGGAGCTACAGTGAAAATAGGTGTGCCTCAAGGCTCTATTTTAGGTCCTTTTTTATTTTTGGTTTACATAAATGACTTGCCACCAACAGTAGATAAACTTTGTGATATTGTACTTTTTGCTGATGATACTTCACTAATTTTCAAGGTAGATAGAAAATCCGTAGACTACAGTAGGATTAACACCACACTAGTTAAAGTACTTAATTGGTTTACTAGCAACAATTTGCTATTAAATGCTAAGAATACGAAATGTGTTAGGTTCGCTTTGCCTAATGTTAAACCGGTACATTCTAGTATTTTTCTAAATGACGAGTGTTTGCAAATGGTAGATAAGGCAATTTTCTTAGGCATAACATTAGAAAAATATTTGCAATGGAGTCCCCATATAGCTGTACTGGCAGGTAAACTAAGTTCGGCAGCTTACGCTGTTAGGAAAATTAGACAACTAACCAATGTTGAGACAGCTCGCTTAGTCTATTATAGTTATTTCCATAGTGTCATGTCGTACGGTATTCTGGTTTGGGGTAAGGCAGCTGACATACAAACTATATTTGTGTTACAAAAAAGAGCCATTCGTTCTATTTACAATTTAAATTCCCGTGACTCATTAAGAGAACTTTTAAAAGAAATTAATATCTTGACTGTAGCGTCTCAATTTATTTATGAGAATATTATTTACGTTATTAGAAATTTAGATTCTTTCACCAAAAATTCTGATATACATAATTTAAATACCAGAAATAAAAATAAAATCGCTATCCGAAAATTCCGCTTCCGTAAAGTATATAAATCATTTGTTGGTCAATGCATTCATTTCTATAATAAATTACCTGACGAAGTTTTAAACTTACCCTTTCCAGCACTTAAAAATTACTTGAAAAGGTCGTTAATGTCTAAAGCGTATTATAGGATCGAGGACTATCTAACAGACAAAAATGCATGGCGTAAACCCGAAACTTAGTCAATAATAATTTAATCAAATGCAAAATCTTTATCTTGTCTAGGGGACACCGTTGATGTAGGAAAACATATCGAAACTTTTAAGTGGTCGTCTCGCACCATCTTATATACACATAAGTATGTGTTTTTTTTTTCTCTCTATCTCCCCCGTAAGATTCTTAATTTGCATGTTTTCCTGCTGAACTACGCATGTTATTTGATACTATATTTAATTTAATATTTATAGCTTTATATAATGCTAGACTAAGTAGTACCATTGTAATAAGAAATATGTTTAAAAAATGACTGACTGCTGAGTTTCTTGCGGCGTTTCTTCTCAGCAGTGGTCTTCTCTTGGGAAGCGCTGGTAGATTCTTGACGTGTAAAAGTGCCCGTGCGGCCTACTTACTGAATAAATTTCTTTTATCTTTATCTTTTATCTTTAAAGTGCATATGAATTGACAGCTATTCCAATCCCAAACTAATCGCGGTTTCGTAATAATGTAACATCTTTACATACCAATGACCTCAGAAATGCGCTAATTTAAAATTCGTTGATTACATCTGGGTACGGTGTGTACAGGTGTTAACAACTTAGTACAGTCTCGAAATGATAAATTTCTTTACAATCAACTCCATACGACAAAACTTTTTGTACCGTGACTAATCGTGTTTAATTACTTACGTGAGTTAAACCAGTAAAACAGACCAGTCTTATTAGTAACGTCGTCAGAATCGTAACAACTCGTCTGCTGGTATTAGTAAGATTTAAAGGGTGGCCGATATTAGTTAGTACACAAGTAAGTTAAAGTATTATTTATTAATATTGTTTATTCATTTTCATCTCATCAACTAAAGGACCTCCACTGCTGGTCATAGGCCTTCTCCAAGAATCTTCACGACAGCGACAGCAAGAGCTATATGCTGGGAGTTTCTCTGTGAGATCTAATTAATATGGAAAAGATACAGTTTTCTGACTGCAAGAAACTCCACTATTATAAATAGAAGAATTTTTTAATGCTATTATTATGTATTAAGGTAATTGAGCATACAGGACTTCTGAAGGTAAGTAGACTCCAAAGGCCGTGAATAATTGCGATCTCAATAATACCAAATCCATTGCCAACCTTTTAAATCTATTTATTACTAGTGGTTAATCATGAGGCATCTGTGTGGTGACATAGAAAGTGGCCTTTTTAGAAAAGAATAACTTGATTTATTAGACCATGATTTTTATATTATTACTACAACACAGTTTTTTTGCAATTTAAACGTATTAATCGTTACTTTTTTATGTTATAAACTTACTAATTAAACTAACTCGTTCATTGTCGATGACACGCCATCGGTTTACTCTAGTCACGTACAACACGTTAAGAAATATTTTACACATTATTTATTAAAAAATCTTAAAATTGTATAACTACGTATGTATTATACTGCAAGTACGCGTTCGCAAATAATATTTTTTTTTATGATCTTTGATTGGAATGGACTCGGTTTATAATATTTTCTCAAACATGCCATGAAATATTGATGTTAAATATGTTCCTTATAATAGGCCGCCAAGTATGACATTTCAGGTGCGGCTAGGACAAGAGGTCGTTTACGGAATGTCATACAAATCTTGCAGGCCTAGGCCGGCAAAGTCCTCTTTTTTAATTTCCATTCCACTTAAATTTGTGGCACAGGCATCATGACATTCTGCCACTATGCGTATTAAAAAAAACAATACACGTTTTTTTATTTTAGTGTAAACCTGGCGGCTGTGTTTATGAACAGGCTAGATAGCTGTTTTTTTTAAACATACTAATTGTAAGCCGTGCATCCAACCAAAGCGTTTGCATGTGTATCTAAAGTATTAGGAGAAAATAGGTAATAAAATAGGAGTGCGTACGGCAACTTAGATCGCAAGCGGTGCGCTGCGGGGCACCGGCGGGCGGGCGGGCGGCCGGACACGACACAGCGCGGATGACTGAGCACTATAGGTTACTTTTAATATTTATGCACTCCTAGTTATTTCACTTTGTAATTTTTGCTTTAATTTTTTTAATGAATTATTATTATTATGTTTGATGTTTGAGAAAAGCACTATACATACCTCGGCGGGAAATATGGGTTGCCCGCCTCAGACCTATCCTGTCTATATGTCTTCGGCCGGCAACCCCTTTTGTCCCGGCCTCTGTAGTAATGTACTATTGAAATAATTTCGTAGCTTGTAAGTGAAGAGATTGCTCAAAAAAAAACGCACTTGACACCTCAAGATTTGAAATCTGACAGTAGCAGATGACCGGTCATAATTGGGTATACTTTGCGAAGTAAACGAGTTCTTTCATTACATTACTTGTATGTTAATGTCTTTTAAAGGTTTTATAGTATTCATAGTTTTTGTACACTTCTATCGTCCTAATAATTCGTTATTTTGTTTCTTAGAATTGTTAATCATGTTATTTTTTCGTGAGTGTTGTAGATTCATAAAATGGGTGACAAAGTGAAATTAAGGGCATTGGACGCGGGGACCCAGGAGATGTTGATCAAGTTATTTAGAGGTGAGCTGTAGCAGTAAGTTTAGCCAGCAGCTGTCAAAACTTGTTAAAGTCCAGGAAGTGATAGTGACAAAGTTATAGATTAGATGAACATAAACAAGAGCAAGAACCTTGTAAGTGATTCTCTCAAATAACTCGTTCTTGAACTCCACGCACCACATATCAACCAGATGCGTGTTGAAATTGTCCCGTCAGAGCACAAAAACACATTTAGGGCGTGCATTTCCAGCGTACTCGCTTTACCCGTCGAGAGAGCGAGCTCATATGAGTGAGCTGTAGCTGTAAGATTAGCCAGCAGCTGGCAAAACTTGTTAAAGTCCAGGAAGTGATAAGGACAAAGTTATAGATTATTTGAACATAAACAAGAGCAAGAACCTGGTAGGTGATTCTCTCAAATAACTCGTTCTTGAACTCGAAACACCACATATCAACCAGATGCGTGTTGAAATTGTCCCGTCAGAGCACAAAAACACATTTAGGGCGTGCATTTCCAGCGTACTCGCTTTACCCGTCGAGAGAGCGAGCTCGTATGAGTAAGCTGTAGCTGTAAGATTAGCCAGCAGCTGGCAAAACTTGTTAAAGTCCAGGAAGTGATAAGGACAAAGTTATAGATTATTTGAACATAAACAAGAGCAAGAACCTGGTAGGTGATTCTCTCAAATAACTCGTTCTTGAACTCGAAACACCACATATCAACCAGATGCGTGTTGAAATTGTCCCGTCAGAGCACAAAAACACATTTAGGGCGTGCATTTCCAGCGTACTCGCTTTACCCGTCGAGAGAGCGAGCTCGTATGAGTAAGCTGTAGCTGTAAGATTAGCCAGCAGCTGGCAAAACTTGTTAAAGTCCAGGAAGTGATAAGGACAAAGTTATAGATTATTTGAACATAAACAAGAGCAAGAACCTGGTAGGTGATTCTCTCAAATAACTCGTTCTTGAACTCGACGCACCACATATCAACCAGATGCGAGTTTAAATTGTCCCGTCAGAGCACAGAAACACATTTAGGGCGAGTATTTCCAGCGTACTCGCTTTACCCGTCGAGAGAGCGAGCTCGTAATGACTTCTCTCACTCGATTCAGCGTTCCACAGATAATCATCAATAAAGATTTGTATTGTATAGTCTCAAACACTTGATTTTCATTACTTACATGCAAGGAAGTCATTCAAAGTGTAAAACCTGATTATAATTAAAAGCTTTTTAAATTATTTTCTATTAATTTCTGTTGGTGCCTGCAACAAGTGGGTTAATGAAAGAGGTTTTTTATAGTCTTGAGTAATATTTTCAGGGTATACACAAGGCTTCGCGCGTTTCGGTGACGGCGGTTACCTCATGCCTTACACTTACAAGAAGTATGCCGATAACCTGAAGACCATGCCAGTACGTCCTGACGACGTTTGGGTGGTCTCGTATCCGCGTTCAGGTAACTTCCAGTTCCATTTTTTCCTCGTAGATAAACAAGTAAGCCAACTAGTAGTCAAAGAAGAAAAATAAACATAAAACAGTACAAGTATCTCTGCTACCCGTGAGAAGCTTTGTTAAGAAGCACTTTGGCTGTATTAAGTACCCGGCGGCGACCACATACTCGCCGAATTATAACTCCCTCCGGCCACAATTCCTCCCTTAAATAAGTCGACAGATCTTCGGTCGGTTAAAATTCAGCTTGTCGCGGGACTTCTACCTCGCCACCCTCAGGGAAATTCTGATTAATTACCTCGTATATACCGCGCGACCTCCTTCGCCTCCGTAGAGCAATTTAGTCGGGACAAATACTGCTGCGTCGTGTCGTGGGAGAATCAGAACAGCAAGCGATACGGGCTTGTCGGTGTGGCCATTTTCTTCCTATTCACCAGCCGACCACCTGAAAACTGGTAGTCAACAAAATAAATCTGTCGTCAGAGATTACTCTTGCACAATCCCTTCTTCTTCCTCTTCTTGACTATGGCGACATCGCATATCTCGACGCAACCGAGGAGCTGCTTGATAAACTGGAACGGCTACAGAACGTATGCATTCGGTTTATATTTGGCTTGCGAAAATTTGGTCACGTGTCTGAATTCCGGTCTCAGCTGAATTGATTGTCCATTAGATTTCGTAGAAACATTCATATCCTGTCGTTGCTTTTTAACGTTATTTTCTATCCTCATTCCCCTCCTTACTTTTCGGAACGGTTCAGTTTTATGGCAACTGGTTCCCAGAATCGATTATGGTCGAGGGCCAACCTATCCCTTGATTTCCTTTAAACAAATCTAAGATTGATTCTAAATCATTTTCGGTGCACTCTGTGCGATTGTGGAATCTACTCTAAGTTGATATAAGGCAGTCTCAATTAGTGTTGGTAACGACTCGAGTTTTTGAAGTCTACATTGTAAGAACTCGAGTCATATTTACGGAACTCTGAGCTTAAAAGACTTCAGAGTCTTTTTAGTCGTGAGTCGAGTCCTCTTTTGAGTCTGATCGAGTCCTGAAATCACAACTCAAGTTTTAGAAAGGACTAAAGTCTTCATTATGGACTTGAGTCTTTTTGACGCACATGTGAAAAAAAACTATAAAAGATACGATATTTTTAATAGAATTTTTTCATCTGTAGCAGTGCATCAAAATCGAGTTCTATAATGAAGACGCAGTTTTGAAGTTTCTGTTCAAATGTATGAAAGATGACTACCAAATGAAATTTACACGATGTCACGCATGTTCCAGAAAGGTTTGAAATAAAAATAAATATGTAATGATTTTAAACAATAAGTAGGAACTAACTAAAACTTAAAACAAAACACTCGAGACTTTATAGAAGACTAGTCTCTATTGAAAACTGAGTCCCTATAGAAGACTACAGAAGACTCAAGTACCTCCCAAGATTAAAAGAACTCGAGCTTCGATTCCATGACTAGAGTCTAAAAAACTAAGTCGAGTCTTGTAACTGGAGACTCCAAGGACTTGAGTCTTTACCAACACTAGTCTCAATCTGTTGCGTTGCTTAAATCCAGACTAAAAAAGTACTGGTCTGACTGTTGTCCTTGAACGAAGACTAAAATATTTTTATTTCCTTTCATCTTTGTCAATAGATATATATATATATTGGGCATATAGGCATTGTATTACATTTTTTTACTAAAATCTAGCTCATATTTATTTATTTATTCTTAGTGCCTACTTTAAATTGGTTATCTAATATTAACGTCATTATGAAACATCTAGTCCCTTTCAACGTTGTGTTACGTTAGGCTATTTATTATTTCAAACATTTCCCAATAGCTCAAACGTTAACTGGAAGAGATCCCTTAACTTAAACAAGGGATAAGTTCGTCTTTGTACATACCTTTTGTGTTTCTGTCTATTTTGTTGTTTGCTATTTTTCCAATAAAGTATTTACACACATACATACATACATTACTGGACAGTTGATTAATAAAAAAACTTGCAGCCAACTGTTAGCCAAAGGAAATACCTAATCGGGTAATCTTTTGAAGTTGTGTGTTTTCTTCATAGTTTACAAACAATTAAATGATTAAGTATCTATCCTTAATTAAAACTAGTACTCTAACAATCTCGGTCATTTCCTCTTCAATCAGAAAATAATGGTAACAAAGTTGTACAGCTAACTTTATTTAATATTTTGTTTTACTTTGTACCCATATATGTATTTCCAGGTACAACTTGGATGCAAGAGTTGGTGTGGATACTGATGAGTGACCATGACTACGAGACAGCCTTGAAAATACCTCTGATGAGACGATATTTCTTTATCGAGTGAGTTAAAATGAATTATTATTTTTCCTTCATTTAGTTTTAACTTTTATTTTAAATCTATTTTTCATAAAAGTTTTGTGGCCTTAGACAAGGTGCATTACGGGACGGTCGCGTTGAGCGCTTTTATGAATTCTATACATTTTGACAGTTTTCGGAAATCGTTTACGTTAGCGTTAAGTACCTATCTTAGTTAGGGTCACTTAAACTTGGTCCAATTTAACGCTCAGAAGACACAAGTCTGCACCTTTACCGCTAAAAAACAACCTTTTAGCCTATCACCTTGTTTCGAGGGTACTCCCCTTAATGCAGCGTCCGGTATTGGGATTCTCGGTGTTGATATATCGAGCAATGTTCAGTTCCGATATCATCTGGAAGGTAAAGCTAAGTTAGCCTCGAAGAAGCTTGGTGTGCTTTGGAGAGCGGGGCGGTATTTCACGCCGGCTCATCGCCTTCTGCTTTACAAGGCACAAATACGGCCTCACATGGAATATTGCGTCCATATTTGGGCCGGAGCACCCCAATATCAACTTCTTCCTCTTGACCGAATATAGAACAGAGCTGCTCGATGTGTCAACAACCGGGGGCTTCTCAAAAATCTAGATCCACTGGCCCTGCTGAGGGATGTTGCTTCCCTCTGTATCTTTTACCGCATTTAACACGGAGAGTACTCCGAGGAATTATTCGGATTGATACCAGCCGCTGGATTCTACCATCGTACAACTCTTACCAAACTATCATTTCATCAACACCAACTTGATAGTTGGAAATCCACTACCGTGCGTTTTTCGAGGGACTTCTTGCCACGCACCTTATCTATGTGGAATCAGCTTTCAGCGTCTGTATTTCCGAACCAATAAGACTTGGGGGCCTTCAAAAAACGAGTCTACTCTTTTCTCAAAGGCCGTCAGTGCACCTGCGATTCCTCTGGTGCTGCGGGTGTTTAAGGGTCGCGATGATCACTTACCATCAGGTGGCTCGCTTGCTCGTCTGCCTCCTTTTGCGCTCCCACTCCCACTTCATATTAGACGAGCCCCTAGCAGGCTCTCTTTCAAGCGAATGCTTCGTAAGCATTTGCTGGAACAAGATGTTGCGTAGAATTTTAGACAGGACCCAACAATGTTTTTAGTCTCTGGTGTTATTTTTATAGGTTTATATATATGTATTTGTTTATGTATTTATATTTATATATATATATATATATATATATATATATACCTATATATATATATATGTGTAGCGACTCGCTACATAGTGTCAATTCAGCACAAACTGTTACCAGCCCGGGCGAGCGGGCTAGCGCGCCAGTCTGCCGCGAGACCGCGCAACTCACGCGCATCACCTCCCTAAACTCATGTCTTAATATTAGGAACCATTATGCTGTGTGTTAGCGTAAGATCAATAAACTATCTCGTAAATTAACTACCTAGTTTACTTCCTCTCTCAACACAACCCGTAGGTAGTTAAATATATATATGTATTTGTTAATACTTTTTGCGTAAAGTATGCTTTGTTATCTGTCTTTCTTTTTCTGTGCACCACTTTTGTTTATTTCTGTATGATTATTTGGTTGACTGGTAGAGAATGCCATTAGGCATTAAGTCCGCTATTTGTACTTTTTTCTGTGCAATGAAGGTTAAATAAATAAATGAATAAATCCATTGCCTCGCTTTACTCGCTTGTCTCGTGGGTGTTTTGGTCACACTCAAGTTTTGGGGTCAGATTACTCACAATGATTTAAAAAATATATTTTAATCTATTAAAATATGTTCTATAGGTACGTATAACATATATACTCGTATATATATTTTAATTTTAAAGATATTATTTCAGATTTGCATCTTTGTTTCGTGAGGAACCCTACGAAGATCCGGTAGAGATAAAGAAACCCGAAGTTTTATCGAAGCAGTCACTTCAAGAAATATCAGAGTCTCCTTCTCCCCGCTTCATGAAGACACATCTCCCCTTCTCTCTTCTCCCTGATAACCTGCTGGACACGACTAAAGTGGTCTACGTGGCCAGGGATCCAAGAGACGTGGTGGTATCCTTATATCACCAAAGCAGGTTTTTCAAATTTGCAGACTACGTTGGAGATTTCAGGACTTTCTGGAATTTATTTGTTGATGATTTCGGTAAGCTGTACATGGCATACATTGGTGCTGTTAGTTAACCTTTTCAATGCTATGTCACAATAAAAAAATATTATTATTATTAAAGCTTAGCAAACTAGAGCTAAATACTTAGTATCAACCTTGCCTCATAAATAGACCCCGTTATCTTGTCGCAGTGACATCGTTATTTTATAGGGATTGAATGTTTGTTTTATCGATCGTCTCTGTATCGACGTTTGTAGTTTATATTATGCAACAAAGCGATTGATTTTTTGCCTTTTAAATCTCTGCTCAATTTCAATATAGCGTAAGTATTAAAACTTCTTGATTAAAAATAAGTAGATAACCTCATTTGTATTACAAGATGCAATAACCTTATGTAATTACTGTGGAAAAACTAAGACAAGTTTTAATTAACGAACACCCGCGACATTATTCCCATTCTTTTTTATCACATTTCTAGTAGTTATTGTCAGGGACATGACATATAACTTTAAGCACAATACCATCGACATTTAGATAGTCGATAATAAACATTCAATCCCTACAAAAAAACGACGTCAGCGCGACAAGATAACGGGGTCTACTCATAAACACTGACGTCTATTTTACGCTGGCAACCATGACGGAAATACCCGTCGTCGGTGTTGAACCAGTGGTGCGGATATTAACCATCAATGGCGTTGAAAAGATTTATTTGGCATCAATATTAATGGGAAGTAATTAAATGGTCAGCCGTTATTCAAATTTATTCGCAAAAAAAGAAGCAATTTACTCATTTGGGCAGCATACAAAGATTTGGCAGGCAATAAATAAAAATCGGGTTACAACTCTTGTTCAGCAAACAATTTACAAACGGTTAACATTTTAAACAATATCAATCTGCTTCTTTGGTCATTTGTCTGCCTAATAAACAGTCGAGCTGCAAAATAATTACTTGGGCAGCAGGATTTTACAATTGGTCAGCAGAGAAAACATGTCTGTAAGCAGTTTAATTGAGAGGTGTGCATATAAAAATAATGGTTATCTATATAAATAAGTGGAATGCGTTTAGTTTGAAAAATCAGCAGTGTTCGTTATTTGCGGGCGGAGCGAACTCAGACCACGTGATGCGAGCACCCAAGCGTTTGTATTTTTGAGGTTAGTAGTAATTACAAGTTACGTTTTGTCACACAAATTTAGGAATCACAATCACATCCTAGGTTAACCAAAATTTGTATCATATATATGAGGTAGGTCAGGTTAGGTTCGTTTTTATATCAGGCCCGGAGAGCCAGAACAACCCAGAAATAGGAGCTCCGCGTAAGCGGAGCTCCGTCGACTGTGTTAAATTTGTAAATTTGATGGTGGGTTTGACATATGTGCGTTGCCGGCACGGCAGTATATTTGCCCCCTTTTTTTGATGGGCAAAATGAAATATTTTGCTTACCTACTGATTGCTTACCAAAATTTGATTAACTGCGGATCGCTCAATGCAGCTCAAATATTTAATTTGCTGACCAAAATGATTTAGAGCAGTTCAGTATATTATTAATTGCAGACAGATTTACAAATGTTTGCTAACCCTTAGTTGCTTACCAACTAGCTATTTTGGCTGACCAAATACATATTTCTGTTCACCAAAATAAGAATATTTTGCTGATCGATTAAATGATACCCAATATTAATTTCCCAACTCTTTTCTTTCAAGCAGTTAATATATTTAAATAAGTTTTTTTGGGAATACAGCAAATACATTTAACTAAATAATAATACTTAATATACCTCACACTACAACGCAACTTGTAACTGTCTGTACTTGTAAATAACTATATAAATAATCTTTATGTTCTATTATTTTACCTTTTAGTTTTTTTGTATCAATTTAAAAAAAAACTTCATTTAATGGGAAACCATGTACAACATACTGATTAAATTTTAATTTGAAAAGAAAAAACAAAGTACACTGGCAAGTGAGCTACTTGGTTTTGAGCAGAGATGGCCAAAATTACGATGATCACATTCGCTTCTAATGTCTTTTTACACAATTTCAAAAAAAGAGTTCGTCATTACTTTTTTTCGGCGTATTACTCGATTTCTACGCCAATTCTCAACAGATTTTAATTTGTTTTTCTTTCTCGTGTAGGATATACAGTGGTGGCCACATAATTAGGGACACTTGTATTTTCCCCATACAATTGCCTACAAATAAGACTTTTCAATTTTGACCACTAATCAAAAAGTTCTCTACCAATTTTATTGCTAAATACATTTTACTTTACATAATTAACTAAGGTTTAAACTGATGTACAGTGAACTAATATTAAAAACGGACCTTATATTTTATAAGGATTTAAAAACTATATAAAAAAAAGTACAAATGGCGGACTTAATGCTTAATGGCATTCTCTACCAGTCAACCAAATAATCATACAGAAATAAACAAAAGTGGTGCACAGAAAAAGAAAGACAGATAACAAAGCAAAGAACATATTTACAAATTAATAATACTTTACGCAAAAAGTATTAACAAATACATATATATATATATATATATATATATGTATATATATATATATATATATATATATATAAATACATAAACAAATACATATATTTATAAACCTATAAAAATAACACCAGAGACTAAAACATTGTTGGGTCCTGTCTAAAATTCTACGCAATATCTTGTTCCAGCAAATGCTTACGAAGCATTCGCTTGAAAGAGAGCCTGCTAGGGGCTCGTCTAATATGAAGTGGGAGTGGGAGCGCATTCCAGAGACGAGTTGCCTGAAGAGCGAACGAAAAATGGATTCCATGCATTAAGGGATTATTTGTAAATGAAAGATTGAAATTAGGCAAACCGAAATTAAGATAATAGTTTTTTTACCAAATATTAGACAAGCCTTAAGTTTTTACTATTATGCATAATTTTTAAATATCAGTTTGTTTTTTAATAATAAAAAATGCCGAGTAAGTATTTCATTATAAAGATTTTTTACATCTTTTCTTTTTTTAACACTTAATAACACCTAATAATAATATATTTATAATGACCAGTAGTTTTAACCATTATGACTAGGAATCATTATACATTGTAACTTTCATATGTTTAGAACTTATGACAAATAACTTTTAACATTTTGATACAGTGTAGGTATTTTGATTTTCGGTAGTGTAAATTGATTGTAGTGACCTCCTCTTGCACTCTATCATCAGTCACCCAATCGCACTCCCAAATATTGCGAACGTTATTATTAGAATAACTTTATTGACGTTTGAATTCATAGCAAGTTTATGATTTTATCGAACCAATTTATAGAAGTGGTTAAAACTGTTGAAAGCCGTTGCTATTGTAGTAAATAAAGGGAGACCTCAAAGAAGACTTACCTATATCGTTAATGGTCCCTAGTGGACCTAGGTAAGATTTTTATATGTGAAAAAGGAGGCAGAGGAGCAAGCGAGCCACCTGATGGTAAGTGATCATCGCGACCCATAAACACCCGCAGCACCAGAGGAGTCGCAGGCGCGCTGACAGCCTTTGAGAAAAGAGTAGACTCGTTTTTTGAAGGCCCCCAAGTCTTATTGGTTCGGAAATACAGACGCTGAAAGCTGATTCCACATAGATAAGGTGCGTGGCAAGAAGTCCCTCGAAAAACGCACGGTAGTGGATTTCCAACAATCAAGATGGTGTTGATGAAATGATAGTTTGGTAAGAGTTGTACGATGGTAGAATCCAGCGGCTGGTATCAATCCGAATAATTCCTCGGAGTACTCTCCGTGTTAAATGCGGTAAAAGACACAGAGGGAAGCAACATCCCTCAGCAGGGCCAGTGGATCTAGATTTTTGAGAAGCCCCCGGTTGTTGACACATCGAGCAGCTCTGTTCTATATTCGGTCAAGAGGAAGAAGTTGATATTAAGAAATAAGAAATAAGTAATAAGAAGTATTTATTGTCACCCAAAACCAGTAAAAATACATACAAAATTTTATAAAAAAAAGGTGTGACAAAAGGCACAGACTCAGCATGTGCTGCGAGCGCGAGCGAGTGCTCGAGTCTTCGCAGCGCTGGTTTTCAGTCTGCCCCTTTCCGCACTCAGTCTAGTTTAACACAATTTAATTTTATTTTATTGGGGTGCTCCGGCCCAAATATGGACGCAATATTCCATGTGAGGCCATATTTGTGCCTTGTAAAGCTGAAGGCGATGAGCCGGCGTGAAATACCGCCCCGCTCTCCAAAGCACACCAAGCTTCTTCGAGGCTAACTTAGCTTTACCTTCCAGATGATATCGGAACTAAACATTGCTCGATATATCAACACCGAGAATCCCAATACCGGACGCTGCATTAAGGGGAGTACCCTCGAAACAAGGTGATAGGCTACAAGGTTGTTTTTTAGCGGTAAAGGCGCAGACTTGTGTCTTCTGAGCGTTAAATTGGACCAAGTTTAAGTGACCCTAACTAAGATAGGTACTTAACGCTAACGTAAACGATTTCCGAAAACTGTCAAAATGTATAGAATTCATAAAAGCGCTCAACGCGACCGTCCCGCAATGCACCTTGTCTAGGGCCACAAAACTTTTATGTAGAATAGATTTAAAAAAAATGTTAAACTAAATGAAAGAAAATTCTACAACTTTGTATGAGCGCCGAATATTTATTTTTTCAAATCCTTATAAAATGAAAGATCCGATCTCAACAGAGATAAATTGTACATGCATTTAAACTTTACTTTATTAGTTAACGATAAGTGTAACTAAAAATATAATTGGTTAAGAACTTTTTGATTGGTTGTCAAAATTGAAAAGCCATATTTGTAGGCAATTGTATGGGAAAAAAACAAGTGTCCCTAATTGTGTGACCACCACTGTATATGTCAATATAGTAGTAGTTGCATGTGTATTTCGTCAAAATCTAGTCACGGAATCCATGGAAACTCGACGGAACTCCTCAATCATTTGGAGTCGGGTTTGAAAGTAAAATTTTGGAAAACATCGTACTTCCAAAAAAAATGGCTGTCGATCGTTCTTTAAAGTTTTTTACGACCTGACAGGCTTCAGGCTTGGGACTGGAGGTAATCTGTTGATCCTGTGGTAGGTTCCCTGAAAATAGTACATAGTGGCCGTTCACACATTACCGCCAATTGATCGTTGATCGTGTAGGTACCAGCCGATTTATCAAAGGTCCTTCCAGTTTCCTGTACTCCGTTCTTCGCGCATCTGAAGGAGGCTTGGGCTCACCGGGACCATCCGAACATGCTCTTTATATTTTATGAAGAGCTTCAGCAGGTAATTGTTCTACGAACCTTCGAAAGATCACGAAAAAAGTCGCATCGATCTATATTTGGGATCTGAGATATAAAGCTTCAAAAATACATTGCACATACCTAATCGGGGGGCTCCGGGGCGATTATGAGGGACTCGCCTGCAGAGAGCGGCCACTAAAGACCCTGTGGTTCTCCCTCCACGCCGTGGTTGGCGAGGGCCGCAGGGTCCGCTTGCGCATTCGACTAAGGAAACTATTTAAATCTAACTTAACCCAACTCTAAGTAATTATCTTAGTTGGGTAAGCATTAAGCATCACTGGTTATTGATAATATGAAGTCTGTTCTAAAGTAACCAGTGTTTGGCTCATTACCAACGAGCATGTGCGCTTGTTACAGCAGAAAATACCGTATACATAGGGTATTTTTATTTTACTTGCTTCGATTTCTTTATCACTCTATCGACTATCTGACAGTTTCTCCACTTGGCAGTTAAGAGCTGGTACAACATCAGCGATATGATAACGATAAGCAATATGGGCTAATACAAAGCGATAGGCTAATTCGAAACTTTGGATGCTTCATCTCTTCACTCTTCATCTCTTATCGTGACCAAATCGAAAGAAATGGAATGGAGTGTTGATGTTAACTTTGTTATCGTTTCAATATATACGATACTCATGTTTCATGCCTAGAGCATAGTTTAGGGCTAGGTCCATTTGAGGTTGTCCACATTTATATATCTATGGTGTAAGTTATAACTCTCCTCTTGTTTATCATTATGAAAGAAAGGAAAAGAGCTAAAAGATGTTTAAACCAGCCCAGATTCGAAGACCCTCCCAAAAATATGGAATTAATAGGAATTTAATACAGCAATAAATACTGTTAAGGTAACATTATTATAACTTTTCAGAACTTGTCTGCGTCAATTGAGCGTATCGCAAAATTTCTTGGAAAGGAAGTTACGAGCGAACAAATTCAAAAGCTTTGCGAGCATTTGGATATAAAAAACTTCAGGAATAATGCATCGGTCAACCCGCCGTGGTTACAGAAGGCTTCCAACCCTGGTGCAGAGGGTTTCATCAGAAATGGTACTTTATAATGTTAAATTGAGCATAATATGGTTCTGGTCTGCCAAGCAGAAGTGCCCTATATAATAAATAAAATAAATAGTAATATCAGGCGAAATTCTCACGCAATTTGACATAGTCTTTAACTAAGCTAGGCTTGTACTATGGGTACTAGAAAACGATAAACTTACTCATACAGAGAAATACATACTTAAATACATAGAAAACATCCAAGACTCGGAACAAATATTCACGCTCATCACACAAATATCTGCCTTTACCGGGATTTGAACCCGCTAGCTTCGTAGGCAGGGTCACCACCAACTAGGCTAACGTGTCGCCAAACAATTACACTTTTGACCAACAAAATATTAAAATAGAATCAAGGGTAGCCTATGTGTATAAGCTATCTCTATTACAAATTATATCTAAAATTTAGCCATTCTACTAACTCATGCATAACCTCACAAACTTTCGAATTTGTGAACAAGCTGAAACAGACACACGGATTTGGTAAAAAATCGAAATGGGTATAGCTTATTCCCTGAATGTACAAAATGGATAACTTTTCTCCCGAAAAATCACTATCCCGGAGGGATGAGGGATGGGATGGTCAACGCGGAAGAGGTCGCGGGCAGAAACTAGTGACACGTGAATGCTGCTGGTGGAGACTCTTGTAACCACATACTTGTGATTGGTTTCAGGTAAATCGGGAGGCTGGCTCGAGTACTTCGACGAGGGGATGGCGGCGCAGGCGCAGCGCTGGCTGAGCGCACAGCTCGCCGACACAGACCTGCGCTTCCCGGACGCACCGGCTCCAACGTAGCCAACATCGTGTCTATATTCAATAAATAAATAAAGATTAACCAATTTGTTTTTTTTCCGATGAGATAAAAAAATATTGGCAACTGAGAGATTTTCTCTGAGTTAATGCAGTATTCAATGGACCGCGTAAAATAAGAAGCGTCAGATTCAAATTAGCGCTGTCATTTGATTATGACAGCTGTTCGTAAAATAGCAAAGTGTTAAGCGACACCTAAATAAAATTAGGAAGTTTAGAGGCCACTGTAGAATCGGGTCCACTGTGTTTATGTAAGTAGGTACTTACTCCGTTATGATACATTGCAAAATATCAAAATAACGTAGGTATATTTTTGATCCTTAGACATTTTTGATGCATGTATAAATGTAAATTTCGGATATTGATCCATATCACATAACGCTTCTTCTGGAATACCATTAACCTATATCTTTTACCTAGGTACTTAATGTTTTCTAAGAGTTATTTCACAGTAAACTATTTTTTTTAAACTTCTTCTGCCACCGTCTCTCAGACTAGGTTTTATTTTGTCAACGTAAAAAGGTTTTTGATCCGAGCCCTATTACGTTTTTGTGGTCACAAAAAGTAGCATTTACTAATGGAACTACTAATGGACAGCGCTTGATTGTTCTTGTCCGTAACAAAAGCAGTTAAGTGCTGAAAAAAGTGAATGGTACTAAAATACAAACAGACAACAGACACTCAATGCAGTCTCGGTTACGGTCAATGGTACAATTATATAGCCAACATCAAAATTAGATACAGTTTTGTATCTCGTCGTTTTTCCGCCACGTAAGTATTATCATAGGTACTTACAAGATTGTCAAATAAGTTGATGCGACAAAGTACGAAAGTGAGAAATTTGAATGTTGTCTCTACATAAAGAGTGGTCCGGAAAAAAAGTAGCAGCACATGTTTTTTTTATGCGGTAATTTTTTAAGCAGTGTATTCAATAAATAAAAAAAACTATCGTTAAAACAACGGACGATTTTAATTTTCAAGTTTTCGCCTTTTATACTTATTACATCTCAACTAAAACTTTTTGAACTTATGAGGAGAATTTATGAGGTGTCAGTAATAAACGGTTCACTAATGTTTGACCAAAAAACGTTTCACCAAATGATTCATTTCACAAACATATCATTTGACAAACCGCTATTTTTTCCAAAACTGTAAATATTTCAGGATTTTTAAAAAACAAACCTGACCTAACCTATAGGTTTCTACACGATGGTCCTGAAATAAATCCTGAAATATTTACAGTTTCGAAAAAAATAGCGGTTTGTCATATGATATGTTTGTGAAATGAATCATTTGGTGAAACGTTTTTTGGTCAAACTACAGGACACCGTCATACATAGTTTTTCCTTTAACTTTGATGGGCTACTTACTTTGTCTTTTGATCAATAGTTAACTTTTTTGATTTGACTCACTTTGAGGTAGTTACATGGAATTTCAACATTGGTGTATTTACCATTTTTACAGAAATTTGTCTCCCATAGAAAAACCTCTGTCAGAGGTTAGATTGGAGAGACTTCCTTACTACCGAAAGTAAAACCCAGTTTATTCGTATAACTTATCCGTAAGATGATATTCCTAAAAGCATAAAACAAGTTGCGGAAATGGAAATTCAATTGTGGCATGGTAGAAAACGGCAAGCGAAGATTGTCGAATTGTGTTGTTCAAAAAGTTATAAAGTACCTGCAATAAATATTGAGAAAACTTAAAGAATCTTATACATTACTTTGTCTACTTTGTGTACTTACTTTGTCTTTTGATCAATAGTTAACTTTTTTGATTTGACTCACTTTGAGGTAGTTACATGGAATTTCAACATTGGTGTATTTACCATTTTTACAGAAATTTGTCTCCCATAGAAAAACCTCTGTCAGAGGTTAGATTGGAGAGACTTCCTTACTACCGAAAGTAAAACCCAGTTTATTGGTATAACTTATCCGTAAGATGATATTCCTAGAAGCATAAAACAAGTTGTGGAAATGGAAATTCAATTGTGGCATGGTAGAAAACGGCAAGCGAAGATTGTCGAATTGTGTTGTTCAAAAAGTTATAAAGTACCTGCAATAAATATTGAGAAAACTTAAAGAATCTTATACATTTCAATATGTTTAATACAATTCATATTATGATATCTACAGATATTATCTAAAACAAAAACTGCTTCATAATTAGCATAAAATAAAATAAAAATATCAGATAATACATTGCTACTTTTTACCGAACCACTCCTTAAGCGACTGCACTGAGTTTCACACACTAAGTACAATGCAACTAGCACTAAAAACCACATTCTGGTTTGTATTTCTGGCTCACTTGCAGGGCCGTCTTAAACTATGCTGGGGCCCTGGGGCACACAAGAATTTGGGGCCCCTTTTGGAAAGTAAAGAAAGCGAATTATACTCTGATCTTCTATTTATTATGGGTAATAAATTGGTGGTCCTTCGGGGCCCCCTGTGTATGGGGGCCCTGGGCACGGGCCCCGTGTGCCCTTATGGTAAAGACGGCATTGCTCACTTTCTGTCATACGTTACGATTACGCGAGTCTTACAGACTTTTACCATACTCGAAATACATTTTAAGACCTCTTGCGCTGTACATAGGACACTTAAACTTGTAGTCCTGAAAAATTCAAGGTCATTTAGGGAATAAAAAACTAATCATTTAATCATTTATTTGCTAAAAACATGGTACATCAAAAAGGTGTTTCAAAAAAGGTGTTTTAAATAATAGTACATAGCTTCGCGTAAAGTGAAAAGGATACAATAAAAACTTAAAAGGTAAATTAACATGTTTTAAGAAAAAAGTAAGTTTGTATGCTCTTTTAATAAACAATAGTATAACATCTGGAGTTAGCCTTTTATACATATAGTAGTGTCAACTATCGCTATGTATACATTTAAATTTTCGTTAGTTTTTATGTTTATTGATTAACCTCATTAAGAAAAAACTACGTGCATAAGCAAAACAGTTCAAGTAAGCTGGAATTTAAACCCCGAAAATAGTTTGGATTCAACATTTTTGGTTGAAACACACATTTTCTGATCAGATTTTTAAATTCTAATTATTTAACATATTTACAGGCTAACTAAGATGGAACATTATACATAGACTGGTATCCATGTGAAACCTTGCAAGGGTGTAATATCAGAGGGCGAGAGAAGAAAGCGGTTACTGTAGTAATCGAAATAGCGGGGCAAAAAAGGGTTTGAAAAACTAAGAGAGCGCTGGAGGCCTACTCAAGATACATAATATAACTATAACTACTATCTCCAATTGCACCGGTTATTCTCTGTTAACCATGTGGTTGACTGGTAGAGAATGGCTTAAGGCATTAAGTCCGTCATTTGTACTTTTTAAGTTTGTACTTATTGTGCAAAAAACTTTAAATATGTAAATAAATAAGTAACGCTAAGTTATCGATTTCGAAAATCGACAAAATGTATAGGATTGACGTAAGATGGTTGGATGGATGACGGGTTAGGACAAACCTTGGTTAATCGGTGATATTTAGGTTTATTGACAATATAATATTACCTACCAATTAAATTATTTTTGAAATGTTTCTATGTAAAAATGGATGAATTTGTCTACCATTTCTGAACTTCTGATTTTATTTGTAATGTACGAAATTCATTTAATAAACATTTAATTTGGCACATGAAAAAGTAGGTAATTCAGTGATATTCAGCTTAATGTGTGACATGAACTTGGTTATTCTGTGATATAGTCAGATTAAGCTGTGGATATTTTAAAACTATAAATAAAAGACATGAAATTAATAAAAAAAACAATTATAATATTCTCTATTATGCCACAGGAGTGCAACCTCTATTTTCTGCAGGCAGGACATATGGTTTTCCACGTTTGCACTGAGTTGTGGCAGAAGGATCATGATGATGCAACAGCTATAGGCTTTCAAAGTGCTCCAAAGAATAGAAAACTTTTTTATATAGTACTTCCATTGTTAATTTCTATAACGGCAGCTTTTATGCTGGATGCATTGTAAGTTTTTTTTTTACGTTTGTGTCCTGTTAATCAAATAAGTGTTTTAGTGTTGGCTTTGCTGTTAAAAAATACATAGAACAGAGTCATAACCCATAATTGTATTGAGATAAATTACTGCACTTGGTTATGTGGTGATATAGAAACATACAAAATAACGAAAAACATTAAGAAATCAACCGCCGAAATTAAGGATTTAACGAACGAAAATGTTAACTTGACTTTACTTTAAAAATATAAACACGTTTAAAAACTCTTACCTTAACGGGTTTTTCTTTTGTTTTCGCAATTACTTTCAGTTGCTTTCCGTAATAAAACTTTAATTACACCTCGTATCAACCCAACTAAGAATGTAGGTCAGGACAATTAATTTGCCATTTAATTTTTGATTTTTAATTTTTGTGAGTTCATTCGGATTTTCGCCCTACGCTATTATAATGAATGCCAGTCGCGCAATCTATTGAAAAATAGTACCATCTATAAAAATATTAGATAACTGCGCTATAAGACGATAACAAACTATCACCGACTACCTGCATATCACCGAATAGCCAAGGTTTGCCCTATATAAACAACTACTGACCCGCCCTCGCGTCGCTTCGGTTTATGCCAGTTTTCTGTAATACCCGTACATAATCCAAAACTTATTATACATAAAACCTTCCGCTTGAATCACTCTATCTATTTAAAAAAAACTGCATCAAAATCTGTTGCGTAGTTTTAAAGATCTAAGCATATATGTATAGGGACAGACAGCGGGAAGCGATTTTGTTTTATACTATGTAGTGACAAACATTTCGAGTAGATAGCAAACAGAAACGTTAGCAGCGTTTGCATCTTAGCTAGGGCTACTGGTGAAATTGGCAACAATTTTTTTCCTCTAAACTGCTTGATGTTGCGGTTGCCAGTTAACAATGTTATAAAATCACGTTTCACCACGTCAATCTCTTTTCTGTGGGGTTGTACTTGACAACAGTGCATTTATTCTACTTTGATTTTGTCTACTTTGATTTATATTCTACTTTGATTTATTCTACTTTGATTTATAGTCTACTTTTATTTATTCTATTTTGATTTATTCTACTTTTATTTATATTCTACTTTGATTTATTCTACTTTGATTTATTCTACTTTGATTTATTCTATATTGATTTATTCTACTTTGATTTATATTCTACTTTGATTTATTCTACTTTGATTTATTCTACTTTGATTTATTTTACTTTGATTTAGCCCATCTTGCGATATCATAGTCACATTGGGGCTCTATCTACTCGTTAAAACGGATTTCGTCGGCTTAAGAGTGCAAACCTGCTAAATCCTGGAAATGGGTTTAGCAGGTTTGCACTCTAAGCCCACGATTTGATTTTTAAATGTTAAAGTATTGTTTTAACTCAGCCGTCATTACTTTCAAGTTAATAAGAGCTAATCAAAACGTTGACAGGACAATAACATGTCAAAATTACGAGTAATATGGTTTTACCGAGGAGTATAATATAGTCCTTGTGGACATTTTGAGCTCAAAATGTCTACTGAATAAGAGCTATCCACTTCAACTATATGATAATAGTAGATATATCAGGGGACAAGACAATGTCACACCGATTAAACTAGTCCCAAACTAAGCCCTAGTCTTGTACTCTGGGTACTAGACAATGATATAAATACTTATATAGAGAAATATATACTTGAATACATAAAAAACATCCATGACTCAGGAAAAAATATTCGCGCTCATCACAAAAATCTACCCTTACCGGGATTTGAGCCCAAGACCACTAGCTTCGTAGGCAGGGTCACTACCAATTAGGCCAGCGCGTCGTCATGACGATATCGAAGCGAGATGGGCTATACCAAAGTAGAGTAAAGGCTCTGTGTTGTTGTCAATTATAGGGTTACACGACATGGTTAAACTGGAGAAAGACGATGGCATATGTCAGGGTGATGGTTAAGATTTCTGGCAACAGGGGCATCTGTATAATAACTGAAGAGAGGATCTTGATTCTGATGGGTGCCACTACCATTTGGCGGTGGAAATTCTTCACGGACTTCATTAGTTTATCCGAGTATTCACCTGTGGAAAGGATGAGTTTTTTTTTTAAATATATACTGACACTAGCTGTTGCCCGTGACTCCGACCGCGCAGAAAAATAAAACATAGCCTATGTTACTCAAGGATAATGTAGCATTCTAAAGGTGAGAGAATTTTTGAAATCGGTCTGGTACTTTTTGAGTTTATTCGTTACACGTACAAAAATACAAATCTTTCCTCTTTATAATATTAGTGTATATACGTAGACTGGAGATAATAGCCGAAAATCGGTCTGAGGGGCGTGTAATGAGAGGCTTGTGTCCAGCAGTGGACTAAAATGGCTAAATTAATTAACTGCCGTTTCATTTGCATAAAAACTTTTAGCATAATTTTATGTAATTACCAGTGATCGGAAATAGGTGAGCTAATTTGCCTAAACTTGATGCATGTTCATTAAATAATGTATTCCCATCTCTCTCACGCATGAATGAATATGCGTCAAGTTTAGGCAAATTAGCTCGACCTATTCCGATCACTGGTTCGAAAAGCATAATAAACGTTTTGTTTATGAACAAATTGCATGATTTTATCAAGCTTTCGGTCTCCCATAATCTCTGTATTCAAACTTGAATTTTAACAATCGAACCAAGTGGAATTCAACTGTCCTCGTGGTTCGACGGTCGAAACAAGTGGAATTTTAAAAATCCTCTTGGTCCGATGATCAAACTAAGTGGAATATAAAATTCCTGATAATCCGACATGTTGGACGGCAAGAAAATAAAATTCCTCGTCATCCGACATGTCGGACAACGTTGTCGAACCACAAAGCAGGAGGGCAAAGAACATAACACTAGTAATAAAAGCAGTAGAAATGAGAGCATTGAGAAGTATGGTTGAGGTGAACTTTTGTGATAGGATTAGGAACAGTGTAATAATAGAAAGTTGTGGGTTAAAAGAAGATGTAGTGACAAGGATTCATAAAGGAATGCTGAAGTGGGTTGGTTATGTGGAGAGAATGGATGAAGTGAGATTGACGGAACATATATGAGGCAAGAGTAAATGGGAATGTTGGAAGAGGGCGGCCAAGGCGAACGTTCCACGATCAGATCGGGGACGTATTAAGAAAGGGCCAGGTCAGGCGTACCCTGTCCTGACCTACCGTTTGCATATTCTACAGGCTTCATGCTTTCGATTAGTATGTAATTGGTATATTTAACAAGCAATAGCAATGTAAAAAAAAATCGTTTTTTTTTAAATCATATTAGGACTGGACTGAAATTTTTCAGTCAACCTTTTCGCCATTTATTGCTTAACATATTAAATTTGCTATAAAATACTTTTTAGGCTAGTAGGCTAAAAGAGTCCAGTATATAATTACTTAGGTAATTAAAAACTAAAAATGCTTGATAACGTTTTCCTTTGTTATTGTGCTGATGAAGTCCACCACATGTAGCCAACACGCCACAAGCAGTGAACCTTCACAGTACTGGTTTTCGACCGGCATATGCCGGCATATGCGAAGGCAGGATACCGTACCTGTTACTAGTGTGTTGTACAGTCGTGCCAGCGACCTGGTCACCTCATCCGCCTCATCGCACGCCTTCTGTCCAGCATACAGAAGAGAAGTAATCAGCATTGAGTAATTGCCGAAAAGCAAAATCGTGTTCCATCTCCCAATTGACGGAAGATTCCTCTGTAAATAAACAGTCGAAAGTTGGACAGAAAGACACCATGAGTAACGAGTTTCGAGATAAAAAGGTTTTAAATAATGAATAGATGTTGGGAATTGGTAGAAAGAAATATTGTGTAAGTGTTCAAACTAAATTTATTTGACTGGACTTGAATTTTTATTAAAGTAACCATGAAAGTTGCTATAATATGGCCTTTGTTTACTAAAATAGTTATTTAGACTCCATGTCTAAGTTTTGCGTCCCACGCATAACAAATGAACAAAACCATTGCATTGCAAATTCTGTCAAAACTGACCAGGCCAAATAAAAAAACCGGCCAAGTGCGAGTTGAATTCGTGTTTTTCTCTATTTTTTTAATAAATATTTTTACGGTGCTTTTTAAATTAATACAAAATATTACATTTGAAATCCTCACAGTAAGACGCGAGTTAACTACTACTAGCGCTATCTAGTGGTGTTTTAGTGAACTATTTTCCGCAAGTGAACGTATTATATTGAGTTTACCACTTTATTTTCAATTGATATAATTTTTATAGGTTTTCCTGTAATCTACAAGCAATGAACTATATTTCGTATTATTTTCAAAATGTTAGGCTCAGTAGTTTCAGAGATCAGGGGGGATGGTCAATTTTCGTCTGCTTTCATGAATAAAATCAAAACTATTTATTTTACAATAATAAAAAAATAATTAAGATCCTCATAACGAGCTCTTTCATTTGATATATGACACAGTAAGGTTTCCAAAACTTTTTTTAAAATTTCCTAATTTGTCCCCCGAAACCCTTATTTAAAAAAAAACTTATTTACTTTGCATATGTGTTTGGGTTATAGGATTACACCATCCTACCAAATTTCACCTTATTTGGTCCAGTAGATTCGGAGCAAATTGGCTGTGACAGACGGACGGACAGACAGACAGACGCACGAGTGATCCTATAAGGGTTCTGTTTTTTATTTTTCCTACGAAACCCTAAAAAATGCCGCTTTTATTTAAGATGAAAGTGTACTCACTTGGGCTAAAATAGTGACTTCGCGGTAGATAATCAAGATTAAGTAAACAGTCACAGCAACAACGGAAAAAACGATCTGAAACAACATCGAAATAACAAAAATGAAGTATTTATTAATTGAAAACTCCAGTGTAAATCGTTTAGTTAATAATAATTGATAACTTATTCTGAGTTAGGTATACCGCTAGATAATAAGGTTATTATAATACCAACAAGACCAACCCATAATTATGTTACGTACGTGGGGGTAGGTAACTGATAGAAATGCGCAAATACACCGATAATCAAAAGTAGATATTATTAACGCACTCACTTAAACCGTTACAAACAATAATCGCACAATAAACTTCGAATAGGTACTCAGATGATTGCTCGGGTACCGCTCTTGTTCGCAATGTTGGCTTTCCAAGAAAGAATGAATGTACTCGCAACAGCTCCGCCTTTATGTAGTCCCCGTGTCCAATCGTTCCAGAATGCCTTAAGGAATGATCTGGAATATTCCGAGTATTGCTGTTTCAGAGAGACGGGGCTCTGGCGCATTATCCTCTTCATCACCAACAGCATACCTATTGTTCGGGTAATTCAACAGAATCAGCACTACACCGTGTCATTTCACCCATACAAAATGCACTATCAACACAATCATCAGCTCTTGCGACCTTCATCGATATCAAGGGGGCCTTTGACAAGACGCAATTCAACAGCATAAGCCAACCCTACTTAGCCATGGCGTCGACCAAACCGTTTCGGGATGGATCGACAACATGCTAAGACAAAGGGCAGTAAAGGTAACAGTTAATGGCACCACACGTGTCATTGTGTCGGGAGGCTGTCCGCAGGGAGGAGCCGTCTCACCACTCCTGTGGAACCTCGTGGTGGATAACCTGATCCGCTCACTAAACGAGGCAGGTACTGCAGATGATGTAGCTATCACGAGGAAAGTTTGAGGCAGTCCTATGCAACCTCATGCAGGGGGCACTCAAAATCGTCGAACGATGGTACTCTAAACATGGTTTGACAGTAAATCTATCAAAAACCGAGCTGGTACTGTTCACAAAGAAACGGGTTATAAACAACCTACGCCTACCGAATCTTCTAGGCACCTTGACTCTATCCAAGGAGGTCAAATATCTGGGAGTCATCCTGGATGACAAACTGCTATGAAACAAACACTTAGATAATAAACTAGAAAGGGCCTGTATTATATTCTGGCAGTGTAAAAGGTTACTTGACAGAACCTGGGGCATACACCCCAGAATCGCCATGTGGCTATACACGGCAGTGATAAGGCCTATTATCACCTATGGTGCTGTGGTCTGGTGGCCCAGAACTAAACTGGCCATAGACAAATATAAACTGCAACAATTTCAATTTCTGTGTGGCTATAACAGGTTGCATGAAAACTACACCCACAGCGGCCCTGGAGATACTGCTGGGACTACCGCCCCTAAACCTTTTCGTCCAACAGGAGGCGGCGAGAGCAGCCGTCAGACTAAAATCTCTCAACCTCTCGGGTGCAACAAACGGGACCCATACCGCAATTCTTCGAGAAGCAATTACACATCTCTGATAGCCGCTCCTAATGATAAGGTACCCAAACAACACAACTTTAACAAAAACTACACCATCCAGCTTGCTGAAGAACCCAATGACCAGTCAAGTATATTATGTACTATGCATTTATACAGACGGATCGAAGACGAAAAAGGGTACAGGTGCAGGAGTGTACTCACCCGAAATTAACATCAATATATCAAAAGCCTTAGGCGAATACAGTACCATCTACCAATAACTGCCATACTACAGGCTGCCAAGGCAGTGGGTAAGCGGGGTATCGAAGTCTAAAAGATACGAATTATTTCCGACACCACTGCAGTACTACGAGCCCTAGACAGTAAAATATTTAATACAATCTGGGCTCATACTAGAGTGCCACTAAGCATTGGAAGTGATAGGTTTAAAAACCAACTCATGCTGTAATGGATAAATTGGTACAGTGGATCCCTAGGTAACGACGCAGCAGACCAGCTGGCCAGGAGAGGATCGGACCGCACAGTGGTTGGTCCCTCTCCAATGCTATATAAGGTCATGGTTGCGCCACGGAACACTCAAACAACATACTAATCAATGGGCAAATACCAGCAGACAATCACGGGAAACGGTGCCACACCCGGACGCGCTCCTAACAAAGCGTCTCCTATCACTAGATAGACATGCCCTACGTCTAATTGTAGGAAATATTACCGGACATTGCTCGCTTAGCAAACATTTATAATGTTCCAGGTGTGACCGACAGCCCCCTATGCAGGAGATGCCTGTCGGCCGACGAAACACCTCCCCACGTAATCCTGGAATGCGTAGGTGTAGCTGCTCAACGGACTGAAATCCTCAAGACACCGAGGTCACTTGGAGAAGCCTGTGGAGATACCAGGAGGATGCTGCGCATCTGGTCGGAGTTACGCTGGCTAGACTACTAGCTGGTACATACCCCTAACGAGCAATGGCCCGACATACACGGGCTTTGTACAGAAAAAGGACTCCATCACCATAACTATAACCATGCTGTCTCATTTCCAATCGTGTAATTTCTTTCACACGCTTTTTGAAGGTTCTCAGTATCGCTGTCTCTTTCTAATCATGGAAAATTGCCATATACTGAAATGTGCTTCAAAAGCCCATAATGGGCATAAGGAGTCCTGAAGACGCCTGAAAATTGGTTTTCAGGTTATGGCGTAATCTGAAAGAGGGTGGCCTGAAACGGACTGAAAACATGTTTTAGGTGCACTGAAAACAACAACAAATTGGTCGAAATTTTGATAATCTGGTATGTTAACCTCTGAAACGGACTGAAACGATATTTAAACTGTGGAAAACGCTTCTAAAGCATCAAAATCCACGATTGATAAATGTTTTAAAAACAAAAAACCGCCCTTGAAAACGAATAAAATAACTTCTTTTAAAATGTTAGGTACCTATAGGTCAGTCCAACCGAAGTCGGCTTACGGTACCTAACATTTTAAAAGAAGTTATTTTTTTCATTTTTGAAGGCGGCTTTTTAGTGATCATTTTAAGCTGTTTTGTAGTCCCACTTCTTAGTTGATATGAAACTTTAAGACATTTCAAGTTCACCGCCGCAACCGCAAGTAACGCCGCAGGAAAGTCATGGTCATATTTAAACAATTGAATGTTCTACGTTATAGTCGCTCAACTATCTTAATCGAGATATCTTATCGCCACCCTTGAAATAGGTACTGTTGAGGAGTTCCGTTGGCCATCTGTGGTCCTCATCATCAGTTCCACTTCACTAAATGATCCTTTTTGAATGCAAATGCTAGACTTGTTACTAAAAATACTGAAATTGCTATATGTATGCTTATAATATTTGAGGAGTTCCCTCAATTCCTCATGGATCCCCTCATCAGATTACAATGTGGTGACAATGGGACCACCTCGAAAGTATACATTATCAAACAAAAAAAAGAATATTGAAATCGGACCATAATTAACGGAGGAATTGGTGATCAAACTCAGAAGTCGGTTAAAATACTAAAACCTTCTCCTATATGTAACAAATACTTTTCTGAAAACCGCATCAAAATCGGTTCAGCCAAACGCGAGATAATCGCGGAAAAACATACATACATACATATATACCTACAGTTCAAACTGAGAACCTCCTTTTTTTGAAGTCGGTTAAAAGTTAAACGCCTTATCCCATCGGCGTAACATAATTATGATGTCATGCTGATTCATCTCAGATTTTCTCGGTCAAATGTTAATCTATAATTGATTACTGATTAGATCATCTACCTATACATTTAAAACTATTCCGTGATTGACTGACTGACAGAGAACGCACCACCTAAACCGCTGGACCTGGAGACTTAAAATTTGGAGGGGATGATTCTTGGATGAATACTTGGAAAGCGCCGAATCTTAAGTTCGCAAAACCGACGTGCATGCATGACTCGAGGTATGAACAGAAATGTACATGTTTAGAACATTCTCAGGAGTTAAGAAATCTTCTCAAGAAATTACTGAGAATATTATCGGAAACATTTGAGAGCATTGAGAAAGTTCTCTTTCCATACAAAATTTAAGAATATTCTTAGAAATTTCCGAGAATTTCTCATAAGAAACTTTCACAATTTGAGAAGTATACTTTTCGGTACAATGCTAGGTATGAATGTGGAAGAAGCGAAAAAGATTTGTCAGGATCGTAGCAGATGGAAAGAGGTGGTCTCTGCCTACCCCTCTAGAAAACAGTAACAGTTAATGTATGTATGTATGTATGTATGATTCATGGAAAAATTTGCGCGTATGAAGTCACGGGCGTCCTCTACTTAAAGAGAATTGTGAAGCGAAAAAAAAACCATATAAGATGCGATGACGTTGCTCTCCCCGATTTATACGATTTTTGAACGTCATGCAGATATTGTGAAAATATAAATATCCAAGAAAATACTTCATGGAAAGAGTCAAGTAAAATATAGAAAGAAGACTAAGTTTTTCATAATAGCTACTTATAACATATTAAAAAATCATGAAAATCGAACTTGATTTAGGGGGTGATAACTTAGTATAAAAAAAAAATGACAGCTACGCGATTTAAGCATCTGTTCACAATCCTCTTAACTTAAGATATTAATTAATGCAGCCCTGCGTAAAATGACTTACCTGTACACAAAAACATCGTTTCAGCTGGCCACTGCACTCTGCCAGATGACGGACAATCATCTCCCACTTCTCCAGATTCACTTGAAACTGAGCCTCGGAAGTAGATTGAGTCAACATTCCTCCAAATTTCGCTATCTTCAGCTTAAGAAATTTCAAATACTGCCCTATAATGCCTGTCAGCATAGTTATTGATAAAAACTCTAAAAAATACCGATACTCTGCATAAATCATGCAAAAAGTTGTAAAGATATAACTATATCGTATTTTATCATTCGGATTCGATTCATAATAATATGCCATACCCATGAATAAATATGTTAGCATTGTTGTGTAATTAAATACAAATATGAACGTTAATATTATGCCGAAAAGGTTCACGTGGCTTAGAGATTTTTGAAAATCTCGGTTATCTTTAAACTCGTTGTATAAGACGTCCATGCGCCAGTAAAGATCTTTGAAGTATTTATTGTTTTTAAAACCAAGAGATATTGCCAAAATTGAACTCATGTTTGCAAAATATCCAAATGTCGCAAGGTATAATGCGTCAAAATCCATGGCAGATGTGAGAAAAGTATGAATGAATATTATAAGTGCTATAGTATGCATAAACAGGTTCGTAACAGCACAAATTATTGCAATAAATTTGAACTTCGGGCTCATTAGTGCATAATTTCGAAAAATGCACAACGCATTTTCAAGAAATATCAACTTGCGTATGATTCTGATTTCTGTCATGTTGGTAGTTTGCTATATCGCAGTGCTCCTTGGCCAGGTTTGACGGAGTTTACCAACTTAAACGAACAGCGGTTAGTTAATGATAATCCAACGTGAAAGTATTTGGACGTAGGCATGATTAATTTTCTTTGAAAAGTAATTGTACATCAGGGTTCCCTGTTTTGTTTGTGTTTACTTCATAGTAAAGTTAGTGCTTGTAACCTGACCAGTTTCAGTAGGTGAAAAGAAAAGAGCATCGGATATCAGGGTCAGGAGATCCTTTTTTAACTGCCTGGACTGACAGATTATGGCTTATAATACGGCCTCTGCGGAGGCTAAAGGGGAACCGTCTTAATCATAAACGCACAATAAGAGCTCGTTCCCACTATGTCGTATGTCGGTCCGGATTTTAATCGGTCGTTCCAGTGGTAGAACGTTTTATATGAAGCTATTCACACTCACCCGACAACGATTTTGTGTCGGATCCGACAAAAAATATCCTGTGTTTTGCCAGCCTTCTCGTCCGGATAAAAATCGTGTCGGAACCCATTGTTCCGCCCGCGCGAGGCTGCCACAGTGGCCGACAGCCGACTAGTGTGAGCAGAGGCGCCGACACCCGATTAAAATCGGAATCCGACATCGGACATAGTGGGAACAGAGGCGCCGACACCCGATTAAAATCGGAATCCGACATATGGGAATACGACATAGTGGGAACGAGCTCTTAACCTAATTTTAGTTAAAGTATCTTTCTATTCTTAACCTGCTGGATGTCCTGTGATTGTCTGTGTTGTTCGTAACATTTTGGTATTTGCTGTAGGAATCCAGTATGATTAATCCTGTCCAAGAATCAGAACTTACAATGACACCGAACATTCTCGTCACGTGGGTTATGTCCACAACTGGACATTGGCATACACCTTTCCAAAAATACAAGGAGTTAACGCCGTTATTAAAATTAAAGTATCTTAGTCACTTTCTGTCCAATTCTAATGTCAAAATGAATTGATTTTAGTATGGTATACTCGTAATTCAGGGGTGAACCTATTTAAATTTTGTCAACATCTGGTCATGATCCCTGGAAAGTCAAAGGAACTCAACATGTATGTTATTAATTGGATGACGACTTTTATTTGGTAATCCGGACCCAACTGAAATTACCCCGTCGTTAAGTTAATGATATTTTCAAACTACTTTTAAGATCCTTTTATCTTTTAAATATTAACGTTACAGATTGTGTGTCAAGTCAGACTGAAGTAATTGGGTACTTTGGAAAATAAATTTACCTACTAAAATGTATAACTACTTATGTGTTCCACTGTACCAGTAAAGCTTCAAACAGAACATCCATCATCCTGTCTCATAACGTGTTTCTTCATTTAACGGGCTCTGAACGTTTGACATATATTTTCTTTTTGTAGATAAAAAAGGGTTGACAACAAAAAAATACTCGCTCGGCTCAAATCGTGATATGTTTTTAGTTGTTCATAATATTTGTTTTCCCATGTCATAAACACAAAAGGCTAGTATGGGTATTAGTTTTTTTTCTTAATTAATGGCTTTCACTCCTTGTGTTTAACAAGGTGTATTTCGCCAGTATCGAGTTTTAGACAATCACCATTGACTTATTAGAAAAACAAGTCCATGGATATCACACGCGAGGACAATTGTTCGGTTAAAGAGATTTACTCTGGTGGACTAAACAGAAGCACATGGGGTTAGCTCCACGCGCTTCTATCAAGTCCGGGTATGAGTTTATTATGAAACCGCGATTAGTTTGGGATTGGAATAGCTGTGATTTATATGCACTTTGACGTAAGTATATAGTAAAACTGTCACCTCTAATCTCATTCTAATCGCGGCTAGGTAATATTTATCTCCTATTATAACAGATAAAGTAAAATGTGTGTTATAAAATTGGTAGCTAAAATGTAACGGTACTGGTGGATGCGAAAAGCACAAGATCGGTCTGAGTGGAGAGCCTTGGGGGAGGCCTATGTCCAGCAGTGGACGTCTTTCGGCTGACATGATGATGATGACTATTTCCAGGCGAGAAATACGGGAATTACTAGTTTCAACACGGATGGGTTTATAAGGGCTAGGTACCTACTATTTAATCGCCACACCATTCAACGAACGTAGCATTAGGTACGCAGATTTTTCATTTCATCGAAAGCGATGATATAATATAGTAAAACGAGGTAGATATGTTATACGCACTTCGATAGTGGCACCCTAAAACCAGGCCAATTGGTACACCTTTACTTAGTCTTGCGCCGTCAACGGAACCGTGAACTAGTCTGCAGAGCAACATACACTCGTTTTGTTTCGCTCCCGGAAATTAGCATACCATCCTGCTTTCACTTGTCATTTATGAATTATTGTGTAAATTTCCTGATTATGTGTGCGTAAGCCGGGCCATTTTTACATGCGGTATACCGTATAGGTAACATATCCTCCTCTTTTCATATTATAATATCATTGATCGAAAGCCATTTCTCGCCGCATGGCACGAGTTATTTTTTTTTGGTAGGCACAAGTCTTACCTAACCTACGCTGCGTAATTAATATTGAAGATATCATGAAAACATCATGGGTTCAGCAGAACATAGCGTTCGATGAAAATGACAACATGAATGAACTGAAAGTCGATAAAATTACGGATTACCGTTTTTATGATTCTAATCAGAAGGTTGATTATAACTATTATTATAATTCTCGGCTTCCAATTCGAGTCTCTCAAGGAGTGCCAATTTGAGCACTGTATAAAACCAATTTGTTAAGTTTCTAAGTGATTGACTTTTAGTGATTGCCAATTTAAGTAATAGCCGTTTAAATATTGACTTAAGACTTATTTTCCCTGCTGCGTTGTCAATTTAAGACAACTAAATTTACACAAAATCATTTCAATCCATTTGATTAATTGAAGAAGTAATCCTGCTAAACTAATAAACGTTCACAGGAGCGGCACATTAGTCGATTAGACTCGATTTATCAAAATCAGTTAAGTTGTCCTCCTTACTAGCTAGCCATTAGTCCAGCCAGACCGTTTCGAGACAAATTGCCCACCCAATATATCACGATAGAATGATATACGCCATCCAGATTGTGTCCAACCTTTGTCCAATCTATACTGCCCGGACACAGAATACAAAAATTCTCTACAGCTTTCTTTATTCACTGCTATTTTGATCGCACTAAAGTGCAAATATTTTTTATGCTGTGGATTCGATTGTTTAATGTTCATAGCGCAATTTGTAGGAGTAAATATGACGGTCAAATGTAGTTTGACCTTATAAATATTTCGTTTTTTATTATTTGTGTGCAATTTGTGCATAAAAATCTTTTGAGACTAGACAAAGAGTATCGAGGCCTAAACTTTAAAATGACTACGAAATTTGTGGCGCTTGCAGTGGAGACCTGGGATGGGACCTTGGTCAGCCGATATGAAAAGCTTTATGAAGGCCCTGTCATCCCGGCTCATAGACTCCTCCGGAGATCTTAGAGCTGGTACTTACCTCTCCCAAAGGATTATACTAGATATCCAGAGAGGTAATGCAGCCAGTGTTAACGGCCTTGCCGCGGGCGGACCTGCTAGAGGGGGTGTTCTTTTTACAGTGGTGATTATTATTTATCTTCTTTATTATTTATTTAATAATGGAGTAGCTTAGTTTTATTTTAATTTAAATACGTTTAGTTTTAATTTTTAATTGTATTGAATTCTGTAAATATTATGTCCATTAAAAAAACCCTTATTTTGATAATTTAATATACCTAAACTAGCGACCCGCCCCGCTTCGCTTCGGTTTATGTTAGCTTGCTGTAATACACAACATAAACCAGAATGTACTTAACAACCTTCCGTGAAAAATTATCTAATTAGGTAACAGATAAACGATTTTCGCCTCCGCTATCCGCCCGTCTGTCTATCTATCAGCGGACTGTATCTCGTGAACCGTAATAGATAGACAGATAAAAGTTACGCAGTAAGTTTTTCTACTGTCACTATTACAAAAAAACTACTTAATTGAAAATTAAAGAGGGTCCAATATAAAAATGGTAATGAACCATTTAGGCATCCATAGAACAATTCAATGCTTTTTTCTCGCCCCCTCATTCATAAACGCATAATAAACCCATTTCAGTTAAAGTGCCTTTTTTTTCTTAATTAATGGCTTTCACTCCTTGTGTTTAACAAGGTGTATTTCGCCAGTATCGAGTTTTAGACAATCACCATGGACTTATTACAGAAACAAGTCCATGGATATCACACGCGAGGACAATTGTTCTGTTAAAGAGATTTACTCTGGTGGACTGAACAGAAGCACATGGGGTTAGCTCCACGCGCTTCTGTCAAGTGTAAAGTGCCTGTCATAATGACAATGACAATGTCAAAATGGGTCCAGTTCGGATTACCGTTCTCTAATTTTAAACATCTGTTAACTTAAACTTATAAACGTCAAACTCGATTTTGACAGGTCTAAAGACAAACGGTATTCGGAAATGCCTTATTTAAATTAAAAACTTATCTGACAGCTCTCAAATTCAATAGGTAGCGATCTCTGGTTTGAGTCTGTGCATTGCCACATCAAAAAATATTTACCGACAGTATTGACGAGTTTTTGTAAAAATAAATAAAAGGCATTAAAATTACACTTTAATAGTTTTCTACTATAGTTTAAATAATATGTTTACTTGAAACCTTAAACTAAGTTGATCTGAAGAGATAAGAAACCGAAAAACATCATAAATTCAAATATCATTTTGACAGCCAGGAAACATGACATGTCAGTAGTTCCAGATGAACTCAGGCAAACTTATATTTTAAAGTGATTCCTACTTAATATTCTTGAGAGATCCTGGCCAGGAAATATTAAATCAGTTCAGCCGCCATTGACGACAGCTATCCGGGGACAAATATGAATAATCTGGTAAAGACGTCTCCGGAGAATTAGGTCCATTTTATGCGGGGTTCCCGGTTTTTAGTCTATTGGCAAATTGGGTCGTGTTTATCGAATTGGATAAACGTGGGTAAAACATATTGTCGCTTAGTGAGTATACATAGTGAGTATGTGCGAGAGTGACGGATGCTTAATCCACGGCGATAAAGGCGATTATAATATTATCATCATCATCATGTCAGCCGAAAGACGTCCACTGCTGGACATAGGCCTCCCCTAAGGCTCTCCACTCAGGTCACTCGTCGAATCCGACTCGGCTGGGCAGCGTTCGGGAAGCTTCGTCCAAATTACCGCAGTGTCTGAAGTAAAAAGTCTTTGACCAGTGTTTGTTGCCAGTGATGACTTGCGGATCTGAGACGTGGGTGCTAACAATGGGCCTTATAAGGAAGCTCAAAGTCACTCAGAGGGCTATGGAGAGGGCTATGCTCGGGGTTTCTCTGCGTGATAGAATCAGAAATGTTGACATCCGCAGTAGAACTAAGGTTACCGACATAGCCCGAAGAATAGCCAAACTTAAGTGGCAGTGGGCGGGGCACATTGCTCGCAGGACTGACGGCCGATGGGGTCAGAAGGTTCTTGAGTGGCGTCCGCGGACCGGGAGACGAGCTGTAGGTAGGCCTCCAACAAGATGGAGTGACGACCTTGTAAAGATCGCGTGAACGCGGTGGATGCGAAAAGCACAAGACCGGTCCGATTATAATATATGTACACCGCAAACGCTTTGATATTTCATCAATACTTCTTTGCATAATAATAAAGAGCAAGCTACAAAAATCCTGACTGCATTTTTGATATTGTCATCTGTGTAAAATATGATATGTTACGATTATCATTACTTTAATTATAGGATTAATATTATGCCTATTTTAATGTGCCGCCTATCACCTGTGCACTCGACTTAATATTCACTGTGCACTTATACGTACACAGTGAATCAATTCCCGTTATTTTAACTAGTCAAATATAAAGCTAATTAGACTTAGGCCGGAGCCCCACTGCTGCGCACGGTCAAGCTACGTGGGTACAAAAATGCTTTGTATGAAAATGTAGGTAGATACTTCCACAGTAGTCCATTAGCACGCTGTGCACGAAATGAAGTCACTGATACGAGTACACGCGTGGTCTGTTCCGAAGTGCCTGCCACGCACACGCTGGCGCGCGTGGCAGGCAAAGGCAAAGCCCCACCGCGACCCACGCTGCCCGTGTGTTGCAGTGGAAAGGTGGCTTCAAGGGCGTCGCACCCCCCGCGCGCGCGTGGATGTGCGTGGCCCGCAGTGGGGAATGTAGACACACGCAGCTGACCAACGTAGCCACGTAGCCCACACGTTTTACGTGAGCGTGCATTGGTTGCTGTGAAAATGTTGACACACGTATCCAGACCAATGAACCCACGTGGGCGACGTGTTTAGCGTGTCCGTGCGTAGCGTGCGCAGCAGTGGGGCTCCGGCTTTACTATTTAGCTTTTTAATATGAAAATCGTAGCTAATAAAATAACACGTGTACGAAGGTTAAAAAACTAGTGACCCATAGGGTTAATGTGGGGACATAAACCCTATGCACTTTTGGATCTTATTAGAATGCAATAAGGTCAATGGTGGTCACATCTCTTAGTGGACGTAGCTACTTCACTTAAATAATTGTAATGTAACGTAAAATTTATTACAGTTGACTGACATTAAAAACAAAATAAAAACGATAGCTTTAAAATATAAAATATATTTTGTTGAAAAATCTTGGTTGAAAACTTTCCCGCTTCTAAAAGTTACGAGCAAGATGAAGTGTTGAGAAAGTGACGGAGTTTCACGAAATGTCTCCCAAATGTATCTCAAATGTGCTTTGCGTCGCAATTTTTCCTTTACCATAATTTGACTTTTGGGAGTTGACATTTTATTAATGTGATAACTAGACGTTTGGTGACAAAACAAGTAAGTACCATTTCTAATATTCTACCACGAGTTTGCTAGCTTGCTTTCTTGACTGTCTGTTTGGGTGAATTTGCATTTTTTTTACTAACTTTCTAAAGAGCTAGAAAACTAACACAGTTGAACTGGTGACACTGCATTACTCCAATAATAGAATATGACCAACACTTTATACGACTCAGAAAACGTAAAAAAAACAATTTAATTACAAAGGGGTTTGGGTAAAAGTGTTGTCATTTGTAAAATTCATATATTTTCAAGGTGAGCGGCCATTCATAAAAGTGGTAAATTGTGATAGAATTATTAAAAATAAACATATTTTGTTATGTAATGTAATACTCTAAAGTGCATCGGAGCCGAGATATTTAAATATTCATACTTGGGCGTACTTTTGTACTAAAAACTGAATACTTAAATCTTTAAAATCTCCGCTCCGATATTATTTACCGCCATAAATTATATATATCTATGTGTATTTAGAGGTCCTCTAAATAACTATGTAAAAATCATCCGTGGCCGCTGAAAAAAAAAAGACAATATTCTTCAAACAAATTTACCCAATGCCCTTTCTGGTTATCAATTCGACTAATCATATTTTTCTTTACCTCTATCTCCAAGTTCGTTAACTGACCATACTAACCTTTTTAGTTACGCCTCCTCCATGCCATAAAAAGCAGCTTAAGTATTTACATTCGCATACAATATACTCGTAAATTAAAGTTTCCTATTTTTCTGGCTTTTAATCAGTGCCTAGAACGCGTATGTGCGTTTTTACAGTATGTGAGCTGTATTAAACAAAAGGCGTCATCTGGAAAAATACCTGGATAAGGGACGCAGCTGACGTTTGAAAAACGCATTTACATAACGTGAGCATGGCCAGCGATGCTCCATGAATTTGATGTGTGTAACATTTGGATGAAATCAAGCGATAGACAAGGGTACTGCTCCAATTATAATTTTCGGTTAGTCTATTTCACTCTTTGACTGTCTAAAGGATCAAGCAATAAATGCTTCGCGTTTACAATATTTAGGAGCAATAATGATTTTGATTTAATAAGTATATAATCACATATCATTAATAAAATAAGGTATCAGGATACCTAGTATTAAAACTCCATCTATTACAGTAGCGGCATCGAGTGATGGCACTTTTGATGGCGACAATTAGTGTCGTGTTGTGCAGTTTGACATCTGTTCCTTTATACTTGCTGTCAATATTTAGGGAACTTCATGAGCGAGCAAACGTCAAAAGCGCCATCACTCGATGCCGCTACTATAGAAAATAAATACAACTTTTAAGTAAAATAATACTCATGGATTTAAAACAAAATGCATTGATGTTTACAGTTTCAGACAAACCTATAAATTCAACGCTTTGTGGAAGCATTTTTAAAACAAACTTACAGGTATTTGTCCAAAACGTTACATCTACGTCTTTTACTAGTTCAAAAATAAGTTTAATAGCTACAAAAACGAGTCACACCGAGGGCGGAAATAAAATATGCTTCAATATTTCACATGTTTAAAAGCAACATTTTATCCTTTAAAATATTTAAAACCCAGGAAGCTTTGAAATGATACTGACGCTTTTTATTTTTGCTCTCCGGCGCAGCTGTTAGCTTGTGAAATCTAGTTTGAATATTATCTCAGTAAGCCGTTAGTTGGTCTAGTGATTTCACAGGATTAAAATACAGTAACTTTGTTTAGGTCTCTAGTACTCATTAAAAGCAGCGATCTGTTTTAGTAATTAAAACTATTTAATAATGAGCGGTGGGGTACCGTAAAATGGGGTGAGTAGGGACACAACCTAAAATAAGTCATAACGTGTTACAAATAAGAACAATTATGAAATTGACAATAACGTTACGTCTATTGGAAATAATTTCAGTCTTATAATCAGTAATATATGCTTCATTTTAGATTGTGTCCCTACTCACCCCTTAATCTCTACTTACCCCGTTTTACGGTACCTATTATTTCAATGAAACACCTTTTGACGAACGTATCATTACGAAGTATTCTCATTTCATTGAAATGCATTTCTCGCCGCATGAGTTAATTTTTGGTAGTTACACGTGTGACCTAACCTAACCTACGTAATTAATGCTCAAGATATCCTGACACACATCATGGTTTCAGCAGAAAATAGCGTTTAATAAAATGAATACCGTCTAAGAAGTGAAATTCGATAAAATGATGGGTTACCGGGGGCCTAATATGGCGGTGTTTATCGCGTGGCAAAGGGATAAGGCATCCGTCACCTTCTCACACGTAAATGAGTACGAGAGTGACGGATGTTTCATCCACATTTGACACGCGACATAGACGCAGCCATATTAGGCCTGCTGAGCAGAGATATTTAAAATTTAATTGAAATCAATTTTAACACAGACATTTTAAACATTGCTATCTTGACAAAATCGTGCAAAATAGACGCTACTTATTTTGAATACTCGTTTATTTTCCTATGATTTTTTAGCGGGAAATGAATGAACGATTTCTTGTGTTTATAGGGTTCTGTAGTCAATAAGGAACCCTTATAGCCATGTCCGTCTGTCCGTCTGTCCGCGGTTTAACTCAGAAACTCTTGGTACTACAATGATTCTAAACTAAGCACGGTCCGAGTGGTCCGACATGCTTTTGCCGAATGCTTTTGAAGTATAGTGATCAGTTTTTCTAATATTTTACAAAATTTAGAGATGCCTATAAACCAGTTACACATGACGTATAAAGGAACTAAAAAACGTCTAGATTTTTCCGTGCCCACCTAGATCTTTACCTACCTTCAATAAAACATTGCTGATAAGTGGGCCAGCGCTGGACTTTTGATCTGGGTCCACACCCGTCGACAATATACGGGTGCCACACTGGGAGGTCAAAGTAATTCGCACAAATTTGGTATTTTTTTACTCGACTACGGCGAAGCAAAGGAAGGTATGTATGTGTGTATATGGATGAAATATGGATGTTCCACTCTAGCATCGTTTCCAATTAGCAGATTTTGACAAATGACGTCTATCGATACGTCTTTACTTTGCAATAGTTAAATTAAGAATTTAAAAAGACGACACTAAAAATATGTTTTCGTCATTAATTTTGCAGTCATTTTTATCGCATGAAGAAGACCAGCTCACAGGCCACTGGTGGTAAGTGGGATCTGTGATCCATAGATATTTGAATTCTCAAGACTTTGATCTAAAGACTGCAATCCTAAGGCCGCAAATGCGTCGCCAGTCCTGAGGACTACGATGGAATGCCTCTACGCTAGTAATTTAGTCGAGGTAGGCCACGGCTGTTTGTGCCGAGTGGGAAGCATTTCGGCGCGGCGAACATATTCCTCAGGAGGGGCGCGAGTGTTTTGCCAGTACGTGAGCCGGTTCTTCCAAGGAGGAGCCCGGACAGCAGTAGTAATAATAATAAAAATACCAAAATACCATAATTCCAAAATACCAGACTACCTCTCATTACCACATTCCCAAAACATTTCGATTCTCAATATACCTACACTAGAATCCCAGTTTTGGGATTCCAGTAGATATATTGAGAATCGGGTATTGGGAAATTCTGGTATTACGGTAATGACCGAATAAAAGTAGGTGGTAGCTGTCGACTCCACGTATTTGATTGGAGACATTTACTATAGTAAAATTAATCTCATCCTCTTTCTCCTCTTCCCTATCTCTGCCAGCAACGTTAGGGTAAGGATTTTGGTGGCATTTCGTGGTTCTAGAATCCATGGAGTCGCTATTTTCTAATTATTATAATACATGAAACTTTGATTTTGACCTTCAGTATGGTCATATTTCAAAATGAACTAAATATATTTTTAGAACGGTTATTCCATACCGACTAATATTTGCTTGTTTGTAACGCTTTCACAGCAAAGATATCCTGCACACAAAATTCATTTAAATTGATTTAGCGGTTTAATGAATAAATGAATTTTGAAATATTAAAATACTGAAGATCAAAATCAAAGTGATATGTATTATAATAAATATGAAATAGCAATTCCATGGATTCTAGAACCACGATCTGCCACCAAAAGTCCTAAATCTAGTTATAGGGTCGATATTGACTGACATAATTATTTTTAGTCATAATGTGCTTTAGGTCATAATCATCGCAAGTCATAACGTGTTTTTTAAAGAAACTGTTACTTTTTCAGGATTTTTATAAATCAAACCTAACCTAACCTAGCTTTGTCTAACGTTAGATATTTCAGAACTTCTGAAAAGTTTACAGTTTCAGCGATATAAAAAATTATGACTATCAAACATTATGTCAACGTCACATTATGACCAATAAATTATGGGAAACAAAGGGCTCCCCTAGTTATATCACTCAAAATGAGCACAACTTAAATTCAAATGACCATTCATAACCCGACCCCAAACCCTTTGACCGGCACATTTTCAAAATGGGAAAGACTGTAGCTAAGCGCAGTTTTATATCTTCGGTGATTCCTCAAGTCGTTACAACTTGTTTGTTACGCGAATGGCGGCGATCTTCCCCTCAAAGGCGAAGTTTAAGTGCCCCGTTTAACCCTAATATCGGCAACTATTCTAATTTTAAGGCAAGAGAACTTGGTCATAACTTGTGATTGATCGTGATCGCAGTTATAAAATTTTGCTGTGACCGCCTTTTGTATAAATTATTACTCATCTTATACGGGGAGTCGTGGAGGGTGAGTGATAGTGTTAAGATGTGATTTACAGTAGACCAAGAATCTCCTTTACCACTTTTCAACTCTATATATATCACGTTAAGATCGAAAAGTGCTAAAGGACTTTCTTGGTCGACCGTACCTACACTCGACTACGAGTACAACAATGACGTATACACTTTTGAGCCTTATTCCATTGAAATAAGGAGCATAAATGGATGAACGTCTTTGTAGTTGTCTGTACATTATTTTACGTCAAAGAATAGACCGACACCGGATATTCAGACAAAAAAAAGTACGAGTCCTATTTGATAAATCTAATATATAAAATTCTCGTGTCACAGTGAATCAGTGAATTGAAACCGTTAGTATACTAGCACCAGTGTTTCTTGGTTACAGGGTCGGGGCGGGTACCTGTCTTTTGTTTTGATGTAACGAGTTTAACGACAACGGACGTCGTGCATTGAAAATAATATTTATTTTGTATGAAACTATAAAAAAAGAAATTACCATTTTTTTTAAGTTGTAGAACAAAAGAAGCAGCATTTGGGGAGTAGAATCGATCGTTGCATTTAAAGCCCCAAGGTCAAATACACCCTGTATATGTCATACAAATATACAAATATATATATATCTTTAAATAGACATACATCTAAGAATTCCACTAAGGTACTCAGAAAGTCACTGAAAGTAAAGTACATTATTACTCCCATTTCCGTCCAGCCAATAATGCTCTTTTATCTACACACATATCATAAGTCCTCTATTATGCGTTGAAAGCCCGTAGCCAATGACCAGCATTACCTGTGGTAGTAAGTGACAGCGATCACAGCTGTTAATTTTGGAAGATGTTCCAAATTTGGATCTCACGTTACAGCTGTCATCGCTGTCACCTACTACCACTGGTAATGCTGGTCATTTGCTTTTCGGCTTCTGAACCCATCTTAGAGTACCTACTTATGATATGTGTGTAGATAAAGTATTGTACGTGACTCTGCGTAATTGGCATTACGCAACCGTCACGTAAACTACCACTATTACCTATCGTTTACGGCAGTACTTCGCTATGCACACAGATACACATGTCACAATTATAACGGGGGTTAATTAAAACATATGCCCTGATAACTAAAGTACGCGTGGACGAAGTCGCGGGAAAAAACTAGTGCGCCTATATGGGATTGACGTTGGCGCACGACGCGACCGTCCGACAGCTCACGTTAACGATAAACATTTTGAATAACGATAACGAACTAACGATAACCTTCATTTCGGTGTTTTTTCTCAACGGCTCAATAACTGTACTGAAATGGGAAGAAAGTATATAAATGAAACATTCCGTGACTTTTCTAATATATAGGGTGCCTTTGACCTTGGGGCTTTCAATGCAAGGATCGACTCTACTCGCTATACTGAACTACTTTTGTTCTGCAACATTAAAAAATAACTTAAGTTTATATAACTAATTGATGTTACTAAGGTAAAATTGTAAAATCAGTGTATTAAATCATGGCCATAAATCACTATCTCATGGTATGGGGGCGATATTTCCTTGGTAGGAGGGCTAAATGAAGAATTGGATCGCGTATATTGAAAATTACATTTAACTTGTATGAAAAAATAATAATTAAGTTGTACATATTTTTAACAACTTACAGAACAATAAATGTTTTAAAAAACAAAAAACCGCCTTCAAAAACGCAAAAAATAACTTCTTTAAAATTATAGGCACCTAATAGGTTAGTCCAACTGATGTCGGCTTTTGTTGAAAATGTTGTGGTCGCCGACTTCAGTTGGACTAACCTATTAGGTGCCTATAATTTTAAAGAAGTTATTTTTTGCGTTTTTGAAGGCGGTTTTTTGTTTTTTAAAACATTTATTTTATTTTATACTTTTTAGTGATCATAATACGCTGTCACGTAGTCCCACTTCTTAGTTGAAATGAAACTTTAACTTATATCAAGCGCGCCGCAAGCAACGCCGCGGGAAAGTCATAGTCATATTTCAACAAGTAAATATTATTCGTTGTAGGTAGTCGCTCAACTATCTTAATCAAGATATCTTATCGCCACCCTTGAAATCGGTACCATTGAGGAGTTCCGGTGGCCATCTGTGGTCTTCATCATCAGTTCCACTACACCAAATGACACTTTCTGAATGCAAATGCTAGATTTGTTACTAAAAATACTAAAATCGCTATATGTTTGCCTACAATATTTGAGGAGTTCCCTCAATTCCTCACTGATCCCCTCATCAGATATAGATTTGGTGACAATGGGACCACCTCGGAAGTATACTCTATCAAACCAAAAAAAAAATTTTGAAATCGGTCGACAATTGATGGAGTAATCGGTGAACATACATAAAAAAAAAAAAAATACATACAGTGGAACGTATAACCTCCTCCTTTTTTGAAGTCGGTTAAAAAGAAGATCAGCTTCAGGAGTAGAAACGATCCCTGCATTGAAAGCCCCAAGGTCAGAGGCACCCTGTATATTAGAAAAGTCACGGAATGTTTCATTTATATACTTTCTTCCCATTTCAGTACAGTTAACGGCCATACCGTGACTAAACGTGTTTAGTTATTGAACCGTTGAGAAAAAACACCGAAATGAAGGCCCTAGTTCGTTATCGTTATTCAAAATGTATATCGTTAACGTGAGCTGTCGGACGGTCGCGTGAGCTTTTTCCCGCGACTTCGTCCACGCGTACTTTAGTTATGCTTTTTGATTTTAAACTCTAGCAGACACGTTCAGTCGACGACGAAGATATGTTTACTCTTTTGCACCTTATTTCAATGGAATAAGGTGAAAAAATGTTAACATATCTTTGACTTCGACCGTACACACCGTGCCCGGACGTAACCGAATTAATACTGTTAACAGGAAGGAAACTGTCACTCGTAACTCGGACTTAGCCTAACAAGACGTTTGGTACATCCACTATAGGGGTACAACTTAATTGAGAGCAAGGGTGTTATTCTCTTAAAAACAGTATTCGGTCGGTCGGTCGAAAAAAATACTCTTCACCGATGAAGAAATCTCCATGTTCGAAGAAAAGTTCAACCGACAAAACAATAAAGTTTATGCCAAAAGCAGCAAAGATGTTCCAGCTCCAGCACGAAATGTATCGCGTTCCCATCATCCACATCATCCAGCGAGTGTGATGGTATGGTAAGGCGTTTCGTATGAAGGTGTCACTCCGCTCCTTTTTTGCCAACAATAACTCAAGGACCTCGCATAAAGAATAGAGGCTGTCATTTTGAGTACTAATTGCTTATAGTTATTGGTTAATGTATACTTATTATTATCTAAAAAACAAATAAGTATACTTGCCTGAAAAAAATAATCTTCTAAGATCATTTTATTTAGTCTCAAAACTTATGAACATATAGGTATAAACCGACGAGTTTAAGTAGCCCCGTCAGAGCATACAAAATGCATTTTAGCCCACAGTCCGAGATCCTGAGTACAGTCATAACATAAACACTATCTGTACCTATTCGTACTGCGGAACAGCTTTTAATGATAGTCATGGTCTTGATGGAACGTAGGGCTCTGCGATTGTGGCCCTCTCTGAAACTCCCTGTCTTAGATTCAAAATAATTATTTTCAGTTGGTAAATAGCAATTTAGTTGCTTGTTACGTATAACCAATTTAAATAGAAAATTAACTATAACTTTTGGTTTTGGCGAATCGTTTGTAGGGTTCCGTACCCAAAGGTTACCGCCGGTCGTCAGCGGGCTGTACCTTATAAACCCTAATTTTTAACACACTAAAAAATAAAAAATAAAATTAAAGGAGGCCCCATACTTAGAATGCACGGAACACTTCGCGTGTGAGTACGACTCGTACTTGGCCAGTTTTTGTGTTTTTCTGTGTAGTAACCATTGATATAATATAAAAAGAGGTAGATATGTTACCTATACGGTATTGCGCGTGTAAAGATGGCCCGTCTTACGCACACATAACCTGTTAATATTGCAATTACACACTAATTCATAAACGACAAGTGAAAGCAGGATGTTATGCTAATTTCCGGGAGCGAAACAGAGACGAGATTATGTTGTTCCACAGACTAGTTCACGATTCCGTTGACGGCGCGAGACTGAATAAAGATGTACCAATTGACTTGGTTTTAGGGTGCCACTATCGAAGTGCGTATAACATATCTAGCTCTTTTTGCTATATTATATCATCGGTAGTAACGGTGACGGAACCCTACACTGAGCCTGGTTTCACCAGTCTAGTCCGGTTTTTATAGTGAATAGGTACTGCAACGCACACTAGTTAAACCAGTTTATTATTTTTCATTTATTGAATATAGACACGATGTTGGCTACTTTGGAGCCGGTGCAAGTCAATCACAAATCGACGTGCTATACAATCAGAATAGGGTATTTGCCTAATTTTTTATTAGTATTTAAATTGAAGCTTTTTTACCTTCCGAATAGCCTAGCATAAGTAGTTTTTTAATATCTTTAAAAATAAGAAAGATATAAATGTTTAAAACTTGCTTTTAGACGGAGAGGTAAATACGACGTCATATTACTCAACCGCCATATGAATTACACGCAAAACATCGTTTCGTGAGAAAGAGATGGACAAAATACTTTAAAAGGCTATAACTTTTTTATTTTATTACCAGTTTCAAATTTGATTTTGAATAATTTTATCAAACTATGTATATTTATATATTATCCAAATTAATATATGAAATTTAATATCAGGCAAATACAAATACCCTATTGGTTAGCATAACTAACTAGCTTCTGCCCGCGCTTTTTTCCACATAGACCATACCATCCCATGGGAATATTGATTTGTTCGGGATAAAGATAGACAAATATGAGTCAATCTGTTTACACGCTCACAGACAAACTTTCGCATTTATAATATAAGTGTGACTGCTCTCAATTAAATTTTTGTCAACTCAGATAAAATCTCTCAATTGCCATATTTTTTATCTCATTGGAAAAAAAAACAAATTGGTTAATCTTTATTTATTTATTGAATATAGACACGATGTTGGCTACGTTGGAGCCGGTGCGTCCGGGAAGCGCAAGTCCGTGTCGGCGAGCTGCGCGCTCAGCCAGCGCTGCGCCTGCGCCGCCATCCCCTCGTCGAAGTACTCGTGCCAGCCTCCCGATTTACCTGTAACCAATCACAAGTATGTGGTTACAAGAGTCTCCACCAGCAGCATTCACGTGTCACTAGTTTCTGACCGCGACTTCTTCCGCGTTGGCCATACCATCCCTCATCCCTCGGAGATAGTGATTTTTCGGGAGAAAAGTTATCCATTGTGTACATTGACGGAATAAGCTAATCCCATTTCGATTTTTTACCAAATCCGTGTATCTGTTTCAGCTTGTTCACAAATTCGAAAGTTTGTGAGGTTATGCATGAGTTAGTATGATTTAATTTTCTCCTTTAAGCTAGAATGGCTACATTTTTAGATAAAATTTGTAATAGAGATAGCTTATACACATAGGCTACCCTTGATTCTTTTTTAATATCTTGTTGGTCAAAAGTGTAATTGTTTGGCGACACGTTAGCCTAGTTGTTGGTGACCCTGCCTAAGAAGCTAGCGGGCTCAAATCCCGGTAAAGGCAGATATTTGTGTGATGAGCGTGAATATTTGTTCCGAGTCTTGGATGTTTTCTATGTATTTAAGTATGTATTTCTCTGTATAAGTAAGTTTATCGTTTTCTAGTACCCATAGTACAAGCCTAGCTTAGTTAAGGACTATGTCAAATTGTGTGAGAATTTCGCCTGATATTACTATTTATTTTATTTATTATATAGGGCACTTCTGCTTGGCAGACCAGAACCATATTATGCTCAATTTAACATTATAAAGTACCATTTCTGATGAAACCCTCTGCACCAGGGTTGGAAGCCTTCTGGAACCACGGTGGGTTGACCGATGCATTATTCCTGAAGTTTTTTATATCCAAATGCTCGCAAAGCTTTTGAATTTGTTCGCTCGTAACTTCCTTTCCAAGAAATTTTGCGATACGCTCAATTGACGCAGACACGTTCTGAAAAGTTATAATAATGTTACCTTAACAGTATTTATTGCAGTATTAAATTCCTATTAATTCCATATTTTTGGGAGGGTCTTCGAATCTGGGCTGATTTAAACATCTTTTAGCTCTTTTCCTTTCTTTCATAATGATAAACAAGAGGAGAGTTATAACTTACACCATAGATATATAAATGTGGACAACCTCAAATGGACCTAGCCCTAAACTATGCTCTAGGCATGAAACATGAGTATCGTATATATTGAAACGATAACAAAGTTAACATCAACACTCCATTCCATTTCTTTCGATTTGGTCACGATAAGAGATGAAGAGTGAAGAGATGAAGCATCCAAAGTTTCGAATTAGCCTATCGCTTTGTATTAGCCGATATTGCTTATCGTTATCATATCGCGATTGTTGTACCAGCTCTTAACTGCCAAGTGGAGAAACTGTCAAATAGTCGATAGTGTGATAAAGAAATCGAAGCAAGTAAAATAAAAATACCCTATGTATACGGTATTTTCTGCTGTAACAAGCGCACATGCTCGTTGGTAATGAGCCAAACACTGGTAACTTTAGAACAGACTTCATATTATCAATAACCAGTGATGCTTAATGCTTACCCAACTAAGATAATTACTTAGAGTTGGGTTAGGTTGGATTTAAATAGTTTCCTTAGTCGAATGCGCAAGCGGACCCTGCGGCCCTCGCCAACCACGGCGTGGAGGGAGAACCACAGGGTCTTTAGTGGCCGCTCTCTGCAGGCGAGTCCCTCATAATCGCCCCGGAGCCCCCCGATTAGGTATGTGCAATGTATTTTTGAAGCTTTATATCCCAGATCCCAAATATAGATCTATGCGACTTTTTTCGTGATCTTTCGAAGGTTCGTAGAACAATTACCTGCTGAAGCTCTTCATAAAATATAAAGAGCATGTTCGGATGGTGCCGGTGAGCCCAAGCCTCCTTCAGATGCGGGAAGAACGGAGTACAGGAAACTGGAAGGAACTTTGATAAATCGGCTGGTACCTACACGATCAACGATCAATTGGCGGTAATGTGTGAACGGCCACTATGTACTATTTTCAGGGAACCTACCACAGGATCAACAGATTACCTCCAGTCCCAAGCCTGAAGCCTGTCAGGTCGTAAAAAACTTTAAAGAACGATCGACAGACATTTTTTTTGGAAGTTCGATGTTTTCCAAAATGTTACTTTCTAACCCGACTCCAAATGATTGAGGAGTTCCGTCGAGTTTCCATGGATTCCGTGACTAGATTTTGACGAAATACACATGCAACTACGATTGACATATAGTATATCCTACACGTGAAAGAAAAACAAATTAAAATCTGTTGAGAATTGGCGTAGAAATCGAGTAATACGCCGAAAAAAAGTAATGACGAACTCTTTTTTTGAAATTGTGTAAAAAGACATTAGAAGCGAATGTGATCATCGTAATTTTGGCCATCTCTGCTCAAAACCAAGTAGCTCACTTGCCACTGTACTTTGTTTTTTCTTTTCAAATTAAAATTTAATCAGTATGTTGTACATGGTTTCCCATTAAATGAAGTTTTTTTTTTTTAATTGATACAAAAAACTAAAAGGTAAAATAATACAACATAAAGATTATTTATATAGTTATATACAAGTACAGACAGTTACAAGTTGCGTTGTAGTGTGAGGTATATTAAGTATTATTATTTAGTTAAATGTATTTGTTGTATTCCCAAAAAAAAATTGTTTAAATATATTAACTGCTTGAAAGAAAAGAGTTGGGAAATTAATATTGTTGCCAAATAAATCTTTTCAACGCCATTGATGGGTAATATCCGCACCACTGGTTCAACACCGACGACGGGTATTTCCGTCATGGTTGCCAGCGTAAAATAGACGTCAGTGTTTATGAGGCAAGGTTGATACTAAGTATTTAGCTCTAGTTTGCTAAGCTGTATTTGTCGTGTAAGTGATGTTTTTTTTAAATGTGACATAGAATTGAAAAGGGTTACTAACAGCACCAATGTATGCCATGTACAGCTTACCCAAATCATCAACAAATAAATTCCAGAAAGTCCTGAAATCTCCAACGTAGTCTGCAAATTTGAAAAACCTGCTTAGGTGATATAAGGATACCACCACGTCTCTTGGATCCCTGGCCACGTAGACCACTTTAGTCGTGTCCAGCAGGTTATCAGGGAGAAGAGAGAAGGGGAGATGTGTCTTCATGAAGCGGGGAGAAGGAGACTCTGATATTTCCTGAAGTGATGGTAGCTTTTTCGATAAAACTTCGGGTTTATTTATCTCTACCGGATCTTCGTGACGTTGCTCACGAAACAAAGATGCAAATCTGGAATAATATCTTTAAAATTAAAATATATATACGAGTATATATGTTATACGTAGAACATATTTTAATCTGACCCCAAAACTTGAGTGTGACCAAAACACCCACGAGACAAGCGAGTGAAGCGAGGCAATGGATTTGTTTATTTATTTATTTAACCTTCATTGCACAAAAAAAAGTACAAATAGCAGACTTAATGCCTAATGGCATTCTCTACCAGTCAACCAAATAATCATACAGAAATAAAAAAAAGTGGTGCACAGAAAAAGAAAGACAGATAACAAAGCAAAGAACATATTTACAAAATAATAATACTTTACGCAAAAAGTATTAACAAATACATATATATATATATATATATATAAAAATACATAAACAAATACAATAATATATAAACCTATAAAAATAACACCAGAGACTAAAACATTGTTGGGTCCTGTCTAAAATTCTACGCAACATCTTGTTCCAGCAAATGCTTACGAAGCATTCGCGTGAAAGAGAGCCTGCTAGGGGCTCGTCTAATATGAAGTGGGAGTGGGAGCGCATTCCAGAGACGAGTTGCCTGAAGAGCGAAAGAAAAATGGATTCCATGCATTAAGGGATTATTTGTAAATGAAAGATTGAAATTAGGCAAACCGAAATTAAGATAATAGTTCTTTTACCAAATATTAGACAAGCCTTAAGTTTTTACTATTATGCATAATTTTTAAATATCAGTTTGTTTTTCAATAATAAAAAATGCCGAGTAAGTATTTCATTATAAAGATTTTTTACATCTTTTCTTTTTTTAACACTTAATAACACCTAATAATAATATATTTATAATGACCACAAGTTTTAACCATTATGACTAGGAATCATTATACATTGTAACTTTCATATGTTTAGAACTTATGACAAATAACTTTTAACATTTTGATACAGTGTTTTATAGAAGTGGTTAAAACTGTTAAAAGCCGTTGCTATTGTAGTAAATAAGGGGAGACCTCAAAGAAGACTTACCTATATCGTTAATGGTCCCTAGTGGCCCTAGGTAAGATACTTATCGCTAACGTAAACGATTTATGAAAACTGTCAAAATGTATAGAATTCATAAAAGCGCTCAAAGCGACCGTTCCGCAATGCACCTTGTCTAGGGCCACAAAACTTTTATGTAGAATAGATATAAAAAAAATGTTAAAACTAAATGAAAGAAAAATAATAATTCATTTTAACTCACTCGATAAAGAAATATCGTCTCATCAGAGGTATCTTCAAGGCTGTCTCGTAGTCATGGTCGCTCATCAGTATCCACACCAACTCTTGCGTCCAAGTTGTACCTGGAAATACATACATGGGTACAAAGTAAAACAAAATATTAAATAAAGTTAGCTGCACAATTTTCTTACCATTATTTTCTGACTGAAGAGTGAAATGACCGAGATTGTTAGAGTACTAGTTTTAATTAAGGATAGATACTTAATATATAATTTAATTGTTTGTAAACTATGAAGCAAACACACAATTTCAAAAGATTACCCGATTAGGTATTTCCTTTGGCTAACAGTTGGCTGCAACTTTTTTTATTAATCAACTTTACTGTCCAATTATGTATGTATGTTTGTAAATACTTGCCAAGCCACGAGCCATTGAAATAATAAATAGCCTAACGTACAACATTGAAAGGGACTAGACGATGTTTCATAATGACGTTAATACTCGTATTAAATAACCATTTTAAAGTACTAAGTATAAATAAATAAAATTGAGCTAGATTTTAGTTAAAAAAATTAATACAATGATAGATAGATGGTAATATACTTATATATCTATTGACAAAGATGAAAGGAAGTAAAAATATTTTAGTCTTCGTTCAAGGACAAGAGTCAGACCAGTACTTTTTTAGTCTGGATTTAAGCAACGCAACAGATTGAGACTGCCTTATATCAACTTAGATTAGACTCCACAATCGCACAGAGTGCACCGAAAATGATTTAGAATTAATCTTAGATTTGTTTGAAGGAAAAGCAAAGGCTAGGTTGGCCCTCGACCGTCATTGATTCTAGGAACCAGTTGCCATAAAACTGAACCTCTCCGAAAGGTAAGGAGTGGAATGAGGATAGAAAAAAACGTTAAAAAGCAACGACATGATATGAATGTTTCTACGAAATTTAAAGACAACAAATTCAGCTGAGACCGGAATTCAGACACGTGATCAAATTTTCGCAAGCCAAATATAAACCGAAAGCATACGTTCTGTAGCCGCTCCAGTTTATCAAGCACCTCCTCGGTTGCGTCGAGATATGCGATGTCGCAATAGTCAAGAAGAGGAAGAAGAAGGGATTGTGCAAGAGTAATCTCTGACGACAGATTTATTTTGTTGACTACCAGTTTTCAGGTGGTCGGCTGGTGAATAGGAAGAAAATGGCCACACCGACAAGCCCGTATCGCTTGCTGTTCTGATTCTCCCACGACACGACGCAGCAGTATTTGTCCCGACTAAATTGCTCTACGGAGGCGAAGGAGGTCGCGCGGTATATACGAGGTAATTAATCAGAGTTTCCCTGAGGGTGGCGAGGTAGAAGTCCCGCGACAAGCTGAATTTTAACCGACCGAAGATCTGTCGACCTATTTAAGGGAGGAATTGTGGCCGGAGGGAGTTATAATTCGGCGCGTATGTGGTCGCCACCGGGTAGTTAACACAGCCAAAGTGCTTCTTAACAAAGCTTCTCACGGGTAGCAGAGATATGCCTACTGTTTTATGTTTATTTTTCTTCTTTGACTACTAGTTGGCTTACTTGTTTATTTTACGAGGTAAAAATGGATCTGGAAGTTACCTGAACGCGGATACGAGACCACCCAAACGTCGTCAGGACGCACTGGCATGGTCTTCAGGTTATCGGCATACTTCTTGTAAGTGTAAGGCATGAGGTAACCGCCGTCCCCGAAACGCGCGAAGCCTTGTGTATACCCTGAAAATATTGCTCAAGACTATAAAAAACCGCTTTCATTAACCCACTTGATACAGGCACCAACAGAAATTCATAGAAAATAATTTAAAAAGCTTTTAATTATAATCAGGTTTTACACTTTGAATGACTTCCTTGCATGTAAGTAATGAAAATCAAGTGTTTGAGACTATACAATACAAATATTTATTGATGATTCTCTGTGGAACGCTAGATCGAGTGAGCGAAGTCATACGAGCTCGCTCTCTCGACAGGTAAAGCGAGTACGCTAGAAATGCACGCCCCAAATGTGTTTTTGTGCTCTGACGGGACAATTTCAACTCGCATATGGTTGATATGTGGTGCGTTGAGTTCAAGAACGAGTTATCTGAGAGAATCACCTACCAGGTTCTTGCTCTTGTTTATGTTCATCTAATGTATATCTTTGTCCCTATCACTCCCTGGACTTTAACCAGTTTTGACAGCTGTTGGCTAATCTTACTGCTACAGCTCACCTCTAAATAACTTGTTCAACATCTCCTGGGTCTCCGCGTCCAATGCCCTTAATTTCACTTTGTCACCCATTTTATGAATCTACAACACTCACGGAAAAATAACATAATTAACAATTCTAAGAAACAAAATATAACGTATTATTAGAACGATAGAAGTGTACAAAAACTATGTATACTTATATACTACCACTTGACAGTCCCACGATACCATTGTATTCAAAACCAAAATGCTCTTAACCGTCCGCAGATACCTTATTTTCCAAAGGTGTGGAAGAAGGAACAGTTGATTATAATGCCATCTAGTAAAATATGCCGGTTACAAATTCTACTGCTGCACAAACGTAGCCTCACCAAATTATTTGCTCTTAAAAATATAGATGGCAGTGTCCGCTAGCTGCATATCCATTAGAAATATTATTTGCCGTGAACCTGCTCGTGTTTGTGAAGGACTCGTGGTTATGTCGTAAGTATTTTACGTTTATTAACATCTTTTTGAGGGTAATTATACATAAAAATGATCAGCAATGTGTACTTTCTACGATTATGTGTATTATTTTTCAGTGACCTAGTGTGGTATTTAAAACAATCTTGTAGAAACTTGTAGGATATTTACCGATTTCATAAGTTTAACCTTGATTATAGTCACTAATCATGTATATTTTTATAATTCTATACAAAGTATTTGAAAAAATGTACATTCATGTATGCCTCAGTATTTTTTTTCTTTATTATAACTTTTGTAGTTTACAAGATACAGACGTTTTTGTTATAAAGTTGCGGATGCGCAGCGCGGGGCCTGCGTCGCTAAAAAACGCCGCCCGGACGGTTGAGGGGATATTGGTCTCGCGGGCCGGACTGTCAAGTGGTTAAAATGTTTTATATAGTCAAAAGTTACGATTAATCCATTTAAATTGCAAAAAACTGTGTTGTAGTAATAAAGTAAAATCGTGGTCTAATAAATCAAGTTATTCTTTTCCAAAAAGGCCACTTTCTATGTCACCACACAGATGCCTCATGATTTACCACTAGTAATAAATAGATTTAAAAGGTTTGCAATGGATTTGGTATATTGAGATCGCAATTATTCATGGGCTTTGGAGTCTACTTACCTTAAGAAGTCCTGTATGCTCAGTTACCTATATATATAATAATAGCATTAAAAAATTCTCCTATTTATAGTGGAGTTTCTTGCAGACAGAAAACTGCATCTTTTCAATATTAATTATCGATCTCACAGATAAACTCCCAGCATACTATAGGTATGCTGTCGCTGTCGAGAAGATTCTTGGAGAAGGCCTATGACCAGCAGTGGAGATCCTTTACCTGATGAGATGAAAATGAATAAACAATATTAATAAATAATACTTTAACTTACTTGTGTACTAACTAATATCGGCCACCCTTAAAATCTTACTAAGACCAGTAGACGACTTGTTACGATTCTGACGACGTTACCAATAATGACTGGTCTGTTTTACTGGTTTAACTCACGTAAGTAATTAAACACGATTAGTCACGGTACAAAAAGTTTTGTCGTATGGAGTTGATTGTAAAGAAATTTATCATTTCGAGACTGTACTAACTTGCCATCACCTGTACACACCGTACCCAGACGTAAACAACGAATTTTAAATTAGCGCATTTCTGAGGTCATTGGTATGTAAAGATGTTACATTATTATGAAACCGCGATTAGTTTGGGATTGGAATAGCTGTCAATTCATATGCACTTTGACGTAAGTATATGGTAAAACTGTCACCTCTGATCCCTTTCTAATCGCGGCTAAATAATAACGGGTGCTTCTCTTAACCTAAAACAACATTTGGTAATATAATGTAATTTAGTTTAGTCATGTCATACAAATAAAATCCCTAAAAACTCAACACGCGATGAACAGAGCTAAATTTATGATATATTATATTTTGCAAGCAAGCAACTTTTTCAGTTTTTACAGTTCAAAGATGGAACTTATAAACTATGAGTTTGACAGCAAAGTTCCATTCAAAAGAAATGCGCTGCCAATTTATTTTTGAATCATTCCTATATACTCAATAGTTACTAAGATACGACACTACAAACTATGGGTAGTTCGGACTAATTGCACCAATATTAATTGCACTGTATGTTGGTTATCCTGACACTAACTACTAGCAAAGGAAAGTTTAAAAAATACGTTGAACTTTGCCATTGTCCCCAACTCAACATTCTTTACAATTTTATGAACAATGATCTTACCACGTCATTAATGGGGGAACACGAAATGGCGACGCTGCAATGCAAAAAACCTAACCGCAATATTTTTTATTTTTTTAAGAAAAATAAAAAATCCTATTTATAGTATGGTAAACCTAACAAGTTTCGTTTGTTCCTTGAAATAAGGGAAGGGTAGGACTATACAAAAATGCAATGCTGCAAGCCCCCCAGATTGGCCTTATCAGTGGCAACAGCATGATAAGCGACGCCTCGTACTTGGGTATCTAATATGATCGATCTCCTCAAAAACCAAAGCTCATCTGAAAGATCATCAATTTCTGGGTAAGAAAAACCACGGCTGCATTTTCCAAACAGTGTAGAAAGTGGTTGCTGCCGCGATGGAAGGTCGCCCTTCAAGTTCAGTTTTGTCAGCAATCACCCGGTTCCTTTCGATTTGGACTGATTAAATACGCGTACCACGGCCATTTACGAAAAATTTTACCTGTCGTTAATTATTTAAACAAATGATTCTGAAAAGTTTTGAATAGTTACATACATACATACATAAACTCACGCCTTTATTCCCAGTTTGGGGTAGGCAGAGCTACAGAATTGCCAACAACTCTAAAAGCTTGTTGATAATTCTGTAACCACATTTTGCATAATCAGGCTAAGATATTTACCAGTTTATTAGTGACAGGTTGCAAGCCCATCGCCTAACATTACTACAAGCCTTTATTCCCTTAGTCGACTCTTACGACATCCACGGGAAGGCATGGAGTGGTACTATTCTAAGCCAGCAACCACACAGCTTTTGAATAGTTAATTCATATAAAAAGACATTTTACCACATAACGTGGAATGGTATTGAAATTTCGATGAGGCAATAAAGAAAGATTGGTTACCTATTCAAGTAATTTGATCATTTTATCAATATAGGTACTTATTTTTTATTTCACAATTACGACAACATGACGAGTCAACAACATGAGGTGTAAAAAGAACTATTTATAACGATATCACTCTTAATTAAAAAATCTTATTCTTATGAGCTAAACTACTTACTCGCATTCCTTCGCTTGCCTTGAGCATTTAACATTAATTAATAATTCGTACTATTCCTATCAATTAATTCTTATAAACGAATTCTTATTTTTCCTGTCAGTTACTTGTTTCTTCTTAGTAACTATTCTTATGCTACTTTTCGTCATCCGAATCGAATATAACGAAGTCTAATGCATCCTTCGGTTTCAACCGACATAGCCAATAAGTATATCGCTCAAGGTTTATCAGAGCATTAATTTGCCTTCTCAATGTCTTAAAAAAATCTCCTATTTAATGTTAAGTTTCTTGCAGCCAATAAACAATACGTCCGGATTCGATCTCGCAGACAATATCCGAGCAAAGCTGGTTCCGTTGCATCTGGAGATCCTTGGAGAAGGCCTATGTCCAGCAGCGGACGTCGTTTGGTTGATATCTTACCTTACTTAGTGAGTCAATAAGGTTCATTAATTATTAGGTGGTTGGTTTTTAGGTTAAGACATTTTTATGCTTGTAAACAGTTTTTTATATGTGCCAAATAAATTATTTTTCATTACATTTTTCATTTCATTTTGCTATTTATTGAATTTATTAGTTTTCCTGATTTGCACTACCTATTTTTTATGATGATGATGAATACACTATATTACTCAAATAATAATACTTATACTTACTTGTGCTTTTAATACCGGCCACGCTTATAATCTTGACAATAATGACTGCTCTGTTTCGCCGGTTTTGCTCATGAAGTAAAAAACTTAACATGTTTAGTCACGGTATAAAAAGGTTCGTCACTTTTGTTCGTTACCAGTACTGAAATGCAGTTGAAAAGTGAAGAACTATTTGTTTCCGAGACTGTACCAACTCCCTAACACCTGTACACAAAGTGCCGACGTAATCGACGGATTTAATATACAAATAGCGATTTTTTAAAGTCATAAGTAATTAAAGATCCTCTACTATTAAGCGAGCATGTTGGGTTACCTGATGGGAAGTAGTCACCACAGCCCACACCAGCAAGTCAAGAAGAGTTATCGGGGAGTTGCGGGCCAATTAGGGAATTAAAAGCACCAGATTCACTGTACGAGGCAAAAAGTGTCTAGTGAAACGCACGATGAAAGAACGTCATTCATCAGGGTAATGTTGATGGAACCTGGCTTTACGACTAGTAGTTCGATTGTGGAACTCAGAGGCTGGTAAAATTCCGAATAATTCTTGAGAACACACCCCGTTGTTAAGACTATACAGCTCGCAAAGAACTGACCCATCCCGAGCGCATGATTTACACTGCCCAGTGCCCACATCTAGTGTAAAAATGTCTGTAGATTTGCCACGGAGTCCGATCCGGTGGGGCCCTATAGTGTAGACCCACCTTTACGCATACTGTTTACACCGAATGGTACTTAGACGGACAAGACTAAGATGTAAGTCAATCACAAATGAACTTGCCAATAGAACAAGCTTATTGTATAATGAGAATGAGCACGAGACATTTATTGATAAAATAATAGTTATTTGTGCAACAAGAGAGCAAAGTTGTTTTTTGCTGCGAGTGTTAATTTTGAATCCCGAGTAAGCGAAGGATTCTATGATTCTAGATTAGAATCCTAAGCGTAGCGAGGGATTCAAAGACACGAGATGTAAATAACTTTGGTCTCGTGTGAGACATACAACTTTTCACCTCAGCAGCGAGAACATATTAAATGATTAATTTTATACTAATGAAGGACTTACTTTTGCAGCGAGAAAATTGCAGTCCGGAGCCTAATAAATATACTTTTTAAATTCAGCGGTCAAAAAAAATTTGGACTTTCTGGATTTGTGCCCTACTGACATTCTCTTCAAAAATGCAATAATTTTGGGATAGGTTTCAAAGTGCACGTCATCTTTTGTATTTATTGTGGTTTTCAACATTAAGTAAATACTCCACATTAAAGATGGTTGCTTCTTGATAATTCTATCAAGTACGCTAACAGTCTCAGAAAAGTGTCTCCATTGCTTAAAACTATCATAAGCTTTTAGATAGTTTTTACGAGACTTTTCAGGCAGGAAACTTTTTTACACGTTGCTTCAATGCTTCCGGAGTTAAATAGCAGACTTCGTCACTGGACTCACTCATGTTTAATTATTATTACTTTTATAATATCCAAAGTGTATCGAAAGTAGATAGGTAGCGTAACAGAAGAGAATAAACAAAAACAATAAAAATGATCCCGCTATTTTTTAAGGATGCGTTCTGAAACTGGCCCCGCGGTTTATGTCACAAAATTCAAGATTGTTAGAACGATAAATAATATGTAGATACATGTTAAACTTCCTATTTTTTTCATAAATATTTTCTTAATTTCATTTAAAAAAGTATAATCCGATTATGAATCAAAGAAATATAATAATCAATCACATTTAAAACTTTAACAGATAATTTGCAATTTTACGGTTATATGTGTATCCGAACGTTTTATTGTTTGATTCTTTTTGGGCCTACTAAGTATCGAATTTGAAAATCGAACTTCGAATCAACTTGTTGCTATCTCTCGCTTTTTCTGTATCGAAGTGAAAGTGACAGAACAAAGTGAAGTTCAATTCTTTCGTATGTTGTGAATAGACCCAGCACTGCTCTCGGCATATAAAAAAAAAGAATTAAAAAGTTACTTTGTCTCACGCTCGCAGCAAAACCGAATTTTGCTCACTGTTTTTAAGCAGCAAAACATGCTTGTTTGAGCTGCTAAGGTGAAAACATTATTTTACACGTCATTGTCGCTATATCTGACAAATATTATTATTATAGTCATACATTATTATTATGGTTATACATTATTATTATAGTTATACATCATTAATATTATTAATTATTACATTGTACCTACTTGAACTTAAGAGTGCACTTAAATTTTTTGGTTTGTAGATAACACAGTCAATGATGTCGTTCGGAAGAGTGTTGTATATCTTTGGACCAATGACACCGAGTGACTTCAGAGCCTTGGCGAGTCTTCGCCGCGGCACCAGCAGCAGCTGCCCGCCGCGGGTGGCCCGGCCGTGGTTCTGCGCGCGGGTCGTGTATTGACCAAGATTCGACCTTACGTATTTGCACGCTGTCGGTATATAGACACATGGCAGTGTAAGGATTTTGTTCTCTCTAAACAGTGCCTGCGCTGGGTGATCGTAGAGCTTTCTAGATATTAATCGCAGAGCCCGCTTTCGTAGCCTAAATAGTCTATAACAGTCCGCGGCTGTACCCCAGAGATCGACACCTTGGGTTAGAATTGAGTGGAAGTACCCATAATAGGCTATTCTGAGATTATCAACTGTAAGGGTTGGCGCTAGTATATAAACTATTTGCTTGATTTTTATCTATTTATTGAACATAGACACGATGTTGGCTACTTTGGAGCCGGCTTCCGGGAAGCGCAGGTCCGTGTCGGCGAGCTGCACGCGCAGCCAGCGCTGCGCCTGCGCCGCCATCCCCTCGTCGAAGTACTCGTACCAGCCTCCCGATTTACCTGTAACCAATATCAAGTGTCTATTTATGTAGCGAACCGAACCGTTATTCAGACGCAGGGTCACTAAACTACCAACTGAGTCGCTTAACTTCAAACTCGGATAAATCCATGCAAAAGGACAACGGAATTTGCGTCTTTTTTCCAACGTGTTAAGTTTTAAATTCGTATACCAAATTTCAAGGAGATATCCGAGTTTGATTTTAAGCGACTCAACTAGTCTAACTGCGCGCGTCATCAAAGTGTCATGCGCATGATTGAATCTTCGGCCGATGGTGACGCAGAGCTAAGCGTTACCAGAGGCCCTGTCCAAGATGCAAACGCTACAACGATTTTCTTTTCTGTCACTCAAAATGTATGGGATGACATTCTCGTGCGTAGCGATAAACCACGTGATCAACTGTCATCCTATGGATACATTTTGAGTGATAGAAAAGAAAAACGTTGGTAGCGTTTGCATCTAATTTGTGTTAGTCAAATTTATGCCATGTCAATAATAAGCAACATAATTATTGCCTTCGTGTGAGTTACGAGTACAAGAACACTCCTTGGATTTATTTTTAATTAATTATGTATTCCGTCGCTTACGCTCACTGACTTAATTCATTATCTAGTTGGACAACATTATGATTATGTCTATCCTGATCTGTGGCCCCAGATAAGATGCTTAATCCTATAGAAAACGATTTTCGAAAACTGTCAAAGTGTATGAAACTGGCATAAGCGTTTGACACGACCATCTGGCAGCTTACGTCAATTCTGTACATTTTCGATAACGAAAACGACTTCGCCACGCTTGTCTAGGGCCACTGGGGTCCAAGAAAAGATGCTTAACGCTGACGTAAAAGATTTTAGAAAACAGAAAAATCTTTCGAAATTGCCATAAGCGCTTGACGCGACCGTCTGACAGCCTAACGTCAATCCTATAGATTTTCAATTACGATAACGTACACCGAATACGTCTTGTCAAGTAGAATTATGGCCACAGCTCATAATCTTACTAATATTACGAGTATAAATAAATGCGAAAGTTTGTGTGTGTGTGTGTGTGTTAATTTTTATTTGTCACTCCTTCACGCTGCAACGGCTGGACGGATTTGGATGAAATTTGAAATGGAAATAGCTCATACCCTGGATTAACACATAGGCAACTTTTTATCCCGGAAAATAAAAAAAAACCCAGCAAATAACGATACGTAATCTAAATCTACGAGGAAGAAGTCGCGGCCAGAAGCGACTTTAAAATAATATACTCACCATTCCGGATGAAACCCTCTGCGTCAGGGTTGCCCATTTTCTGGATCCACTGCGGGTTGACCGATGTGTTATTCCTGAAATTCTTTATATTCAAATGCTCGCAAAGCCTTTGAATTTGTTCGCCCGTTACTTCCTTCCCAAGAAACTTTGCTATACGCTCAATAGACGCAGGCAAGTTCTGAAAAATAAAACATAATGACGAAAAAGTTTTCACCTACTGTGCAACGTTATTCATTACAATATGGGCACTCCTTCATTTCAAAAGAAGATAAAATCTTTCAACAACCTCACACAAATTAATCTAGTGCTAAACCAAGCTCTAATCTCTTTATAAATACAAGCACACACAGAGTCAGATAATAAACCAAAAACTTGTACACATATTATTGATAAACAGTAATTAATAAATAATAAATAAATATCAACGGACAATCTCACACCAATTGAACGAGCCCCAAACTAACCTCTAAGCTTGTACATACTATATTGGTACCTGGACAATGATATAATATAAAAGATAAATAAATACTTAAATAGATATAGATGTTAGGCGATGGGCTTGCAACCTGTCACCTTTTTAAGACATTGAGAAGGCAAATTAATGCTCTGATAAACCTTGAGCGATATACTTATTGGCTATGTCGGTTGAAACCGAAGGATGCATTAGACTTCGTTATATTCGATTCGGATGACGAAAAGTAGCATAAGAATAGTTACTAAGAAGAAACAAGTAGCTGACAGGAAAAATAAGAATTCGTTTATAAGAATTAATTGATAGGAATAGTACGAATTATTAATTAATGTTAAATGCTCAAGGTGAGCGAAGGAATGCGAGTAAGTAGTTTAGCTCATAAGAATAAGATTTTTTAATTAAGAGTGATATCGTTATAAATAGTTCTTTTTACGCCTCATGTTGTTGAGTCGTCATGTTGTCGTAATTGTGAAATAAAAATTAGTACCTATATTGATAAAATGATCAAATTATTTGAATAGGTAACCAATCTTTCTTTATTGCCTCATCGAAATTTCAATACCATTCCACGTTATGTGGTAAAATGTCTTTTTATATGAATTAACTATTCAAAAGCTGTGTGGTTGCTGGCTTAGAATAGTACCACTCCATGTCTTCCCGTGGATGTCGTAAGAGTCGACTAAGGGAATAAAGGCTTGTAGTAATGTTAGGCGATGGGCTTGCAACCTGTCACTAATACGCTGGTAAACATCTTAGCCTAATTGTGCAAATTGTGGTTATAGAATTATCAACAAGTTTTTAGAGATGTTTGTAATTCTGTAGCTCTGCCTACCCCACTCTGGGAACGAAGGCGTGAGATTATGTATGTATGTAGATATAGATAATCATCCAAGACTCAGAAACAAACACTCGCGCTCATCATACAAATATTTGCGAATCAAACCCGGGAGCAGGGTAACTACCAACTAAGCTAACGTGTCGTCGTTATTGTAGTGTAAACCTTTAAAATTTTCAAAATTATATACCGCGTGTGTATTCCATACGATCCTATATTTTAAGGGCAGTTAGATAAGACCCTAATTAACGTAAATTGGTACATTAAGTTAACAAAAGAAAACATTTTTTTTTCATACAAATTAATTCGGCTCGCAATGTATTCAAATTACCAAGTCGTCTACGTAAGCACTTTGTGTTCATTGATTTATTGACGACGTTATTGTCAACTCAATATTTTCTTTACATTGCTGGCCGGGAAAACTTTAAAAAAATCATTACGCTTAATTATTGAGAGTATTTGTTAAAATTTATTACTGTACCTCTTAATACTGCTTAAATCTATCGTATGTTAAAATTTAGGATCGTATGGAATACACACGCTGTATTTATTTGATGAGCGGGAGTATACGTTCCTGAGTCTTGGAAGTTTTCTATTTATTGAAGTATGTATTTCTCTATATAAGCATGTTTATCGCTGTCCATTACCCATAGCAACCTAGTGCTTATTTTGGGACTAAGTCAATTTGTGTGAGATTGTCCCCTGATATTTATAATTAATTAAGTACCTGCTGAAGCTCTTCATAAAATATAAAGAGCATGTTCGGATGGTCCCGGCGCGCCCAAGCCTCCTTCAGATGTGGGAAGAACGGAGTGAAGGTTACTGGAAGAAACGTCAATAAAGGGGGCTGGTAAACGATCAACTTTTGGAGGCCATGTGTGGATGGCAACTATTACTGTGTTAACCACACATTTATCAATATATTACGCATAAAAAATGTAGTAACTGACGAAGGTTACAATAACAGTGACAATTACATCATCAGTTGTATGAATTCTTGGCCGAAACAAGATAGGAAAGCGACATTGCCGGTCCTGTGCCGTTTGACTCCATCGTTTCCCGCAACCTTAACCACGTCGTCAGTCCGCCTTCAGGTCTACCTACGTCGCGTCTTCCGGTTCGAGGACGCCACTCGAGAAGTCTTTGACCCATCGATCATGTTCTCTGAGCGATGTCAATTGCCAATTTCACTTCGAACACCAATAAAAGCTTTCTAAATTCTTTTTACAAGGTCCAATATGTATTACTTACTCAAATCATTAACAAATAAATTCCAGAATGTTTTAAAATCTCCAACGTAGTCTGCCATCTTGAAAAGCCGGTTGTGGTGATAGAAGGATACTGCCACGTCTCTTGGATCCCTGGCCACGTAGACCACTTTAGTCGTGTCCAGCAGGTTATCAGGGAGAAGAGAGAAGGGGAGATGTGTCTTCAAGAAGCGAGGAGAAGGAGCCTCAGATATATCTTGAAGTGACGGTATTTCTGCAAGTCCGGCCATTTCTTTATTTTCCACCTCTGTGAAAACGTCGTCGCTACCCATATCTTTTATTCTGAAATGATATATTTTAGAAAATTAAATAATAATAATTTAGAGGAGAAAGATTCACAAATGGACCTTGTCCCAAACTAAGCCCTGGACTTTTTCGCAGACAACATTATGAATAATAATAATAACGGCCAGGGCAGCTAGTGGCGAGCTGTCGGTGAGTAGCGACACCATGGACCTTAGTGCTCCCGAGGGTAGGTCCTGTTCCTCACCTCACGCTTACCTTCACCGGCCGGCTGGAGTGTACGATGTTGAGGAACAGACCCTCACCTCTCTGGCTTGCCTTTTTAGGCCGGTCAGAGTGGAGTCGCAAGAGCTATAAGGTCAAAAGTCGGACGTGTTGCATAAATGGCGAGTGGGCACTTTATGGACGTTTAAACAAACTAGGCTTTTGATGAAACTATGACGCCCGCCTGGCCAATTGATGATTAATTAGCATTGGTTTAAAATGGCAGGCGGTAACTCGCCAACTCAATGGAATAGGTCTGATATCCCATTTGCTATACAATAGTTTTACTTTCATTTTTAAACCCCTCTTTTAGACCCCATTTCCAGTTACTGTATGAATTAAAATTAAATGAAAATATTTATTTCAGACATCCAGCATCCATAATCACATAACTTGTGTTAGTAACATGGGCATATTTATAAACCAAATTAGTAAAACTTAAAAAGTTTGTTAGGGTTTACGTGTAAGGACATAAAACTTTCACTTTTATATATATATATAAATAGTGGCAACTTCACAAGTACACCTATGACAAATTTCCATTAGATATGTTCAGCAATTGCTGAGAAAAACTGCTTCCGCACACATTACAGACAGACACCGAAGTCTCACCATGAGGGCTCCTTTTTACACGACTGCCCCAAAAAAGGAGTGTAATGTTTTCAGGGTTCATGTTTGTATGTATGTATGTATGTGACTTTCTTTATTCCACTATAACTTCTTAATCCCTTGACCGATTTAGATGTGTGAGGTATCGTTAGAATCCTTACGTCATCCCGGGTGACATAGGATACCTAAACTGTTAAAATTGAAATAAAAACAATGGCAAAATGACAATTATATATATAGGTATATCGACGACGGTATAAAAAATGCAGTCGGGTTTTTAAAGCTTGCTTTTCATATAGTTATTTACAATTTTGGTTCGGAATCCCAAAAATGACAAGGTTTCGTCGTACTAATCGCCAGCCGTACGTAATTATTGGTGAATGATACATTCTACTATTTAAACTTACTCGAGAAAGAAGTATCGGCCCATCAGAGGTATCTTCAAGGCTGTGTCGTAGTCGTGGTCGTTCATCAGCAGCCACACCAAATCTTGCGTCCAAGTGGTTCCTGGATAAACGTGGGCAAAAAGAAAACGGAGTATGAAATAATGTTAACACTATCACTTTTTCTTCATTATTTCCTAAATTATTTCAAAATCAAAAAAATATCCCTTTAATTCAATTTAAAATCCTGTACCTACCTAGACTTAAAAGGTAAAATAAATAAAAAATAAGTACCTACCTATTATTTTACTCATTTACCGGGTTCGACAATTTACCACCAATACTAATTGCAAAGTAATCTTTTTATGGTTCCGAAGTCAAACAAGGATCCCTTAAAGTTTCACCATGTCTGTCTGTCTGTCTATACCTATGTCACACATTTTTTTTCTCAGAAACTATCAAAGTACCAAAACTGAAATTTCGTAAAGGTCAGCTGGTTGACGTATACGGAAAATACTTATAAAGAGAAAACCAGTTTTCTAGGAAGTTTTTCTGAGTTGTCCACGGTTGGCTAACTTGGTTATCTACGAGGAATTGACCTAGTCCCAAACTAAGCTATAGGCTTGTAGTATGGGTACTAGACAACGCAAAACTTACTTATCTAGAGAAATACTTACTTAAATACATATAGTAGGAGATCCGAATAGGAGACGATTTGGACCGGGCTGTTTATTCGATAAAAAGTATTTTATACCCAATTTAATATGCTAAGTATATGGCGAATAGGTAGGCTGAAAAATTTCAGTCCAGTATATAATTAATTAAAAATTTAAAAATTAACTTTGTTTTAAAAAAAGTACAATAGCTTGTTTAATGGACAAATTACATACCAATCGAAAGTATGAAGCCTATAGAATATGCAAACGTTAGTTTGACTAATTTTTTCCCGTCAAACTATTGGGTAGGCAGGTATAAACAGGTAAGTCGGTACTAGTAATTTGCACCAAACCTAACGTTTGCATATTCTATAGACTTCATACTTTCGATTAGTATGTAATTTGTCTATTAAACAAACATTCGAAATTTAAAAAAAAAGTTCATTATTAATTACTTTTTTAATGATATAAGTACTGGACTGAAATTTTTCAGCCTACCTATTCGCCACATATTATTTAGCGTATTCAATTTGATATAAAATACTTTTCATCGAATAAACAGCCCGGTGCAAATCTTCTCCTATTCGGATCTTAGACCAATAGAAAACATCCAAGACGCAGGAACAAATATTCACGCTCATCACACAAATATCTGCCCTTACCGGGATTTGAACCTAGGCCCGCTAGTTTCGTAGGCCAACTATTCCAACGCGTTTTCAATGATCTGGAAGTTACCTGAACGGGGATACGTAACCACCCACACATCATCAGGGCGTACTTGTAAGGTCTTCACATTATCGGCATTCTTTTCGAAAGAGGCAGGCATGACGTAACCTCCGTCGCCGAAACGGGCAAAGCCTTGTGTGTACCCTGAAAATGTTAAACAAACTATTAAAAAGCCACTTAAAAACGTAAAATATTGAACAAACTATTAAAAAGCCACTTAAAATCGTAAAATATTACCAAATAAACGGAATTATTAAAGTAAATAACATGATACAACATACATACAGTTCCCATAGTGGGGTAGGCAGAGCTACAGAATTACAAACATCTCTAAAAACTTGTTGATAATTCTATGACCACAAATTGCACAATTAGGCTAAGATGTTTACCAGCGTATTAGTGACAGGTTGCAAGCCCATCGCCTAACAGTACTACAAGCCTTTATTCCCTTAGTCGTCTCTTACGACATCCACGGGAAGACATGGAGTGGCACTATTCTAACTCGGCAACCACACGAGGACATGATACAAATGTTAGTAAAATTATAAACAGTGTATTTGGGTGAGTTCTTTGCATATATAAGTGATAAAATGTTATGGACTAATTATTATAGACGTATTTTATAAATAGTACTCGAAATTTAATAAAAGTCTTATCCATCTTAATGCTTTCGTCACCATATTGCATCCATTGTCCGCCCTTTAGGCTGCGGCTCCACTGAGGCGGAGATGAGCGGAGTGGAGCGGAGCTGTGCCAATATTAACCAATAGAATCTAAACTAACGTGCGCAAGGCGCGCTCGACGTGACCGCATGCGCCTTCTATTGGTTAATATTGGCACAGCTACGCTCCGCTCCGCTCCGCTCCGCTCCGCTCCGCTCGTCTCCGCCTCAGTGGAGCCGCAGCCTTACTGATGGCTAATCTTACTGCTATAGCTTACCTCTAAATAACTTCATCAACCTGTCCTGGGTCTCCTTGTCCAATGCCGTTACTTTCACTTTGTCACCCATTTTATTGATCTGCAGCATACAGGGAAAATAAATAATTCGCCTTTTCGGCCTTAAATTAAGGTCGATTATTTTTCATAAAAAAAAAATCCACACACGGTTTTTTTTTATTTTCATTCGCAAGTTTTCCTAGTTGTAAATAAAAGTTGCCCGAAGGACCATAGCACGTAGAAATAGGAGCTCCGCCTAGTCTAGAAATCTCCTTAGGGAAAAATACGACTGGAAAGTCTTAATTAAGGAAAAACGTGGCTGGAAATTTTGTTATATACTAAGAAATGTCTATTTTAGGGCAACGGATTCAACACGTCCGCTGTTATGTTAAAAACTCGTCGACTTTGAAATGTTTAGGTACCGAATTAAACCAGGTGTGACATGTTATCATATTGTCATCCTTACGATACCTTTTATTTACTTGACTATGGAATAATGGACGAGTTAAAAACAATACAATAACATGTCAAAAGCAATATGGTATTACCTAGTAGGATAGAGGCCCAGGGCGATTGACTTACCTTGAGGTCGCAAATGTTTTCAATTTTCCCTAGCAACCTGTTCACTGATAAGCTGCCCAATACGATCTGATGCAATAATAAAAAAAATACGATTATCGTGTCATTTAAAGTAAAGATTATTGCCCGATAAGATACTAAGAACTGTTTATTTCGACGTCAAGATTATTATTATCAAACATGATTTAGCTCTTTCCTATTCTTTCACATGACTGAAGAAAAGGATATGAAATATCATGCCTTAGTTACACTAAACTTGTTTTTGCCAAAGAAACTAGAGAGCAAGGTGTCAAGCAAAAAGGAAATTTAATTGTTCCCTCTTAAGACATAATAACGTTACGGTACAATTTTTGTAATAGGTATTGTATAGGGGAGCAATTAAATATAATCTCTAATCACTATCTTGTAATCTAATCCTTACTAATAATATTATTGGGATTGTTGGTTTGTTCGTTCTTCATGGTCCAATTCCTCCACCAATGGCGAAGTAAAAGTTAAAGAGATAGTTTATATACTTAGCCCGAAATTTTTGATTCTGGTGGAAGGATAAAAAACTGACAATAGGAAGTAAAATTTAAAAAAAACTTCTTTACTGCATATTTTTAATTAAACAATGAAACAACCAAACTTAACTTATCCTGTTTCCGTCAACCCTATGGCTACGGGTGTCAGGGAAGCGCAGGTCCGTGTCGGCGAGCTGCGCGCGCAGCCAGCGCTGCGCCTGCGCCGCCATCCCCTCGTCGAAGTACTCGTGCCAGCCTCCGGATCTACCTGAACAGTATAAAAAATAGGATAAAAAAGATAAAAAACTGACTTATCTATATCCTATATAACATGTATATCTTTTTACGGTCCAGGGATTTGACTTAATCACTTTTGTTTAGAGATATGTGAATACGGGTCACTAAAACGCTTTAGGGAATTAATCAAATCACTTAATTTTCAATCAGCCCAAAGTTATTATGAAGCTGTAGTACTGTAAATACATTACAAATACAAGATCATTCGTAGATAATTTGCCTTTACCAGGGATCGAAGGCTTGCTAAATTATTTCCTCAAAATTTTCGTCTCTGACTAGGGAATGCAATTTAACCGGTTATTAACCGTTTTTGTATGAAAATAACCGGTCAAAACCGGTTATATCCGGTTATTTGCATTCCCTATCTCTGACGCAGTTTCTAATTTTTTTCCAATCTGATTTTATTTCAGCTGCTTTGTTTTGATCGGGATTTCTCCCACTGACAAATTTTCCCACTTATAATTAGGTCGAAATAGGTAGGTAGGTTTAGGTTAAGTTTGTTTTGGTCTTTGGAACGGGGACAATGCGACAGGAATAAACGCTTCAAGGAAAAAACACAAAATGCGAATGGAAATTCTGTTACTAAGAATATCTAACAAATCAGAGGTCCTAGAAAAGATGCATTCGGCGTTCGTTATTGTTATCAAAATTGTATAGGATTGACGTTAGCTGTCAGACGGTCGTGTCTAGCGCCTACCTACATCAATTCCATACATCTTGTTAGTTTTCGAAAATCGTTGACGTTCAATGATATTTTATATTAAGATACGTCATCTGCGCGCAAAAGCGTTCCTCAAAAAGGAAGGCAAATTGCCTTACTACCGTTCAGTCGCGCCGCGGCCGCTGACACGCTCGCGTCGAAGACAAAATAAAATTTTATTACCGCAAAGTGACAAATATATTTCATAAAAAAATCTTTCTTGTGTTTTTTGAGGCTGCCGAAATTATATTGTAACTGTAAAAGGCAGAAAGGATGTCTCATTTCATTCGTAAGTACCGTAAATATTTTTTAAATTTTTTGTTTACATCGCCATATTTTGTGGCGGCCATCACGCGGCCATGAGCGGGCATGCCACGTCATTCGGGTGCGCAATTTAAAACAACTATTTATCTCTTTCTAACAATAGCGTTCGCTACGGATTGCCGTCTTTGTCTGTAGAAATATGGTAACGTAGCAACTGTCAGTAATTGGCGACGGGTTTTGGATGCGTTTAGTATGAGCATAACGTATCAAAATATAAAATATCATTGTTGTTAGCGTTAATCGACTTGTCTAGCCTCACTGATCGAATACTTATTGCATGATCAATAGCTTCCCAGTATCTTCTAATAAACCTAACCGCGTTGTCAAGATAAAATACAGTACCATTCCTGACGAAACGCTCTTCACCAGGATTGCTGATATCCTCGCCCCACGACGTCGGATTGATCGATTCGTTAGTCCTGAAGTTTTTTATATCTAAGTGTTCGCAAAGCTTTTGAATTTGTTCGCGTGTTACTTCTTTCCCAAGGAATTTCGCTATTCGCCTAATCGATGCGGGTAAGTTCTGAAAATACAATGAATAAAAAAGTGTACTTTTTTTTCTTTGCCATATGTTTCAGTCATAATCGTCATTATTATATAATAATTACGAGACAATTTGGCAAAGACTGATTGAGTAAAGATTTTTTCCCGAAGTTTTGTATGAAATTTACATGAACATTTTTAATATCTCTGAAAGTTCAAGGAAAACCGTAATATATCCTCGCACACGGCCCTAGAAGGTACCAAATCATTTAGGTACGTAATCCAAATTTCGCTGCCTGGGAGCCTAGTATGGCTCAGTATATCGCTTGATAAAATGTGGATAAAATATCCGTCACTTTCTGACACGTATATGTATAAGTACGAGAGTGACAGATGCTTTATCCACATTTTGTCACGCGATAAACGCAACCATACTTGGCCCGCTGGTGCACTTTATTTGTGGGCCAGCTTGATTAATTTGATAGGTTGTAGTAATAGTCACCTGCTGAAGCTCTTCATAAAATATAAATAGCATGTTTGGATGGTCCCGGTGCACCCAAGCCTCATTCACATGCGGGAAGTACGGAGTACAGGGAACTTAAAAACAAAGGACTCATGTGAATCAAAAGACGGAAACTGTAATGGCCGAAACACACTATTGAAATGTCACGTGGCCCGACAAAACGAGACGCATATTGAGTCGAGTATTCTTTTCTGGGTAAGGCTCAGAATTTTGCCACATGTAACATAAAAGTAAAGTTGATGGTTTTGCGTGACCGTGACGTTAAAGTTAACGTTAAATGTTCTGTATTTTGAAATACTTACAAGGACACGCTGAGTAACTAAAAAGTGGCAAAATTCTGGGCCTGACCCTTCTATGACCAGAAACACACTACACTGAAAAAAAAAATTGGTCGTTTCTAACAAGATTGTGATTACTGTGCGTAGGCGTCTTGATTCCATATGAGCCTAACAAGACGTTTGATACACCAACTAAGATGTAAGTTGAATCACTAAAGAACTTGCTGCTGTTACTATAAGCTTTGGTTGATATAACTAATATCATAACTATTGTATTCATTTTATGTCAACTAAGAGAAAATCTCTCTTGGTTGGCTCACATTTTTTTGAGTGTATGAACATCTCACGTGTTGGTAATGAGTAATGAGACTAATAATCACGGTGTACGTCGGATGTCGACTAATGTCGACACGTTGCGTCGCATTTTAGTAATGTGTCGATACAAAGCAACAAATTCGTCCGCTCCGTACGCTCCGATTCCGACCCAGTGGAGGCGCAGCTTATATGGCCAAAACACATAAGTAACTAAAATGCGACGCAGCTTTAAGGAGACATTTTGGTGTGGCCACAAGAAGACGTTATCAGAAATGCTTGTCTACCAGCGACACAACGAAAGAGAATATAGAATATGAGATTGGAGTAATCTGATAATTTGCTATACTAAATTCAACTCCTCTCCGCATATTGTGTGAAAACGAATCTACGAATACACAATTTACCTGATGGCGCGGGAGGAATAGCTAATTCGCAATTTCTCTTGATATTAGTAGCGAGTTAACGATGGCTCGCGAAGGCTATTTTTGGTGGAAATGGGCCAGTTAGATTTCAATACTTGTCTCGCCATGACGGTGGAAAAGCACCTTAAGAGGCCTGACAAGGGCTAATTATCAAGATAAATTTAAATTTACAACGTTGGCAACTTTTATATGAAGCCTCTTTTTAAAACAGGCAAATAGGCAGATAAGAACATTGGACAACCATAACATTTCTGAATATTGATGTTGATACGTTGACAGCAGTCTTAAACAATGCTAAACTTATTTGTTGCGCATGAAGGAAGGAATTTTACTACATTATCAATATTCATGAACTTCATGGTTGTGGAATGTGTCAGGATTGACTTCTCATCTTTCTGGTACTGTACTGTAGATGCTATTAACATACGTACTGTTTACCAAGATCATTGACAAATAAATTCCAGAAACTCTGGAAATCTCCAACGTAGTTATAGACTTTGAAAAGCCTGTTGAGATGATAGAAGGATACGGCCACGTCTCTGGGATCCCTGGCCACGTAGACCACTTTGGTCGTGTCCAATAGGTTATGAGGCAGAAGAGAGAGGGGTAGATGTGTCTTGATGAAGCGGGGCGAAGGAGCTTCTACTACTTCCTGAAATGACGGTGCTTCTTCGGGTTCCGTTTCTTTTTTTATGCCTCCTTTTTTCCGAAGACTAGGTCTGGTAAATCTGGAATGGTTTATGTGTCACCGTATTCGCACGTTTTATCCAACAGTGGCACTGTGCCAAAAACGAATTTATACAAAAGTTAATTCATTTTAACCGCAACACTGACACTATTCAAAGAGTTTTTATCGTAATCTAATGTCACTGTTGGATTTACCAAACGGTATGATTTTAAACAACGTTACTTTATAATTTAGCGAGACTGTAAACTGTCGATAAATTATGAATTGTATTACTGCTTACAATATAACGTACGATATTTTTTTATAGTTTACTATCTATTCATGTCAAACCGTCAAACTGTGACCGAACCAAAACCGAAGCTGCAGGCCTTTTGCTTAACTTACCCGCAATCGCAATCGACTTCAAAGTCGATTCGACCAACTTCAAAATAAATGTGAATTGTGATGCTTCGTAAACTTCTGTCAAGTCATGAACTTCTTTATACAGTCGGGTCCTATTCGCTGCCAATGATAATAACAAATTGTGAAAACGAAAATGATCTCGATTGCGAGTCCGTTACTCAGTAGGCCTGCTGCACTTACGACAGGATTCATGATCCTCTAAAATCAGATAAAAAGATAAAATGTAGCAAATAATATTGCCAGCATCTTAGTATCCTTTAACTTAGCGCCAAGCAGTGAAATTACTACTATACTATATAGAGGCATTCCATCTTAGTCCTCAGGGTTGCAGTCACAGCATGCAAATGTTTACGGTCTCACATCCCACATACCATCACGTGGCCTGTGTGATCGTTAGCCTTCTCTATACTATAAAAAAACCACCAAGTGGTGTAGTATATAAACTTACTCGAGGAAGAAATATCTTAGTATCAGAGGCTTTCTCAGGGCTGTCTCGTAGTCAAAGTCATTCATCAGTAGCCACACCAATTCCTGCATCCAAGTGGTTCCTGATGTTATATGGGAAAATAGAATCGTGTTAAAATAAATAGATGTAAAATCCTCCGATATAATGGTTGCTACTTTCAAGGGGGTTACCATGACATTGTTATGCAGTTCAGTTTACGATGTGCAAAAGAGAAAGCCATATATCTTACTGCTATATGTCCGTCCCTTACACTCGTCCTGAACTGGTTTGCTTAGGGTGGTATTCCATCTGTCCAAAGTGTCCAATATCTTTGTCCAATGTGCATTTGATCAAAGAAATTGGATAGCTTCATCAAATGTTCTAGAAACACCTGCATTTGATCAAATGTTACGAATGACATTTAATTCAAAATGGCTACGCAAATAGTATAAAAACTTGAACCAAGATATTGGATAAGTGGAATGGGCCTCCATCAAAGAAATTTGATTAAATATTGGATACAGAAATTGGACAAAGATATTGGACAGGTGGAATACCACCCTTAGCCATGTCATGGGGAAAACTGACATCTTGACGAAGCGTTTAGCCTTATTGGTAGACAAGGTTCTAAGAAGCCGGCGTTCCCGGGTTCGATTCCCGGTATGGGCAAATGTTTATATTATGCAATTTGTTTCCGAGTCTTAGAAGTTTTCTATATAACTATTGGTTCTGATTGCTACAGGAGTTTAAATTGAGATGCTGCTATTTCGCATAGCAGGGCAGTAGGTATAGCAATAACACGGCTTTATCCCTTCTCTTTCCTTCCTCTTTATATCACCGTAAACTCGACTGCCTTCTGCCCTTTTGAAGTAAGACGGCAATGTAGCCCTGTAGAAAGATGGTAGGAATCCGTGGTAGCAATCCGGACGGACCCTGCCTACCACCTACCTCCCGACCTACCACCGCTAAACTTAACTGCGAAGATATGTCATAGTGATCCGTCTGATCTAGGAAGTTACCTGAACGCGGATACGTGACCACCCAAACATCGTCCGGACGAACTTGCATGGTCTTCACGTGATCAACATGCCACTTGAGGAATGAATGCAAGAGGTAACCTCCTTCGCCGAAACGCGCAAAGCCTTCTGGGCTCCCTGGAAACGATGGTAAAGACATCTAGGCATTTAGGCAAACTGACCAGTTTGGTATTAGTCAAGCCAGTATAAAACAATACTGCCGTAAAACAAAGAAGGCGTTTAACTGTTTATTTTAAGTGAAAAAGGAGGCAGGCGACCAAGCAAGTCACCTGATAGTAAGCGATCATCGCGACCCGTAAACACCCGCAACACCGGGGGAATAGCAGGTGCGCACCGGCCTTTGAGAAAAGAGTAGGCTCGTTTTTTGAAGGCCCCCAAGTCGTATTGGTTCGGAAATACAGACACCGAGAGCTGATTCCACATAAATAAGGTGCGTTGCAAGGAGGCCCTGGTGATTGATGAATTGATAGTTCGGTACGAGTTGTACGAAGGTGGAATCCAGCGGCCCATGGCTGCGGTAAAAGGCACAGAGGGAAGCAACATCCCTCCGCAGGGCCAATGGATCATGATTTTTATGATATAATACTTTAGCTTACTTTAGTAGCTTAGGTACCTTTGAATAATGTTGACAATAACTGCTGGGTCTCGGCGTCCAATGTTCTTACTTTCACTTTTTCAATGGGTTGTGGCAACTGCAGCACTGAAAAAAAACGAACTGTACCAAGTGTAATGAAAAGCAAGCCCGGCCTCGTCAGGCCCCGCGTACAAAAATTGTACATAATACAGCCATTGGAATAAAGATCCATTGCGAAGGAAATTAAATAGATTTTCCTTTGTTTTCATGACTAACAATCGAATTTCTATGATATTCACAATAGGCTTATATTCCATTGGCAAATTTCGTTGTATGGTTGGCCTGTAGAGCAAAGGTTGGCGCAGACAACCGCTCGGCACCGGATAGGCTCTAAGTGCTTGTTTACGGAGATACGGGGCGTCGCGCGTAGCGTTGGGCGGCACGGTCTGCACTAAATTCAAACATATGGCGTTGTATAAAAGCGTTTACGGAGAAGCGGTTTTACGAGCGTTTGCTTTAAATACAGCATTACTTGCGGCGGAGCCCGCGGATGGCATCGTCGCGTTGCACGCAGCGTCACACGCGTCAGTAACGGCGGTTCCCGCCACTGCGCCCGCAGCGGGGCCCGCGGCGGAACCTTCTGACAGTCTTGTGCCCCGCCGCACGCTCCGCTACACGCTCGAGAGTCCGCCGCGGATGTAGCGGACACCGCTACTCTCTACGCCCTGCATCACGCCCCGCATCTTTATAAACAACACCGTACATTGCCATATGTTTGTGTTTGCGCGTGTGATGACGCGGTCCGCTGCACTGCACGTTCCGCCTCTCTGTAAACGGATTAAAACGCCCGACGCGCCGCGCAACGCCAAGCCACACGCCACGCGCGACGCTCCGCGTCTCCGTTAGCAAGCCCTAAGTGAGACATTGAAAAGTGAGCTTTGATGTGTGTTAGTACGATATTTTTTTTAGTTAAAGTGGAAACAATAGCCGCGCGCGTGTCTCGCGTCATCCACTGAAAGATCAATTTCTCTTATAATTGCATGGGAGTGTCTATAAATAACTCGACATTGGCGAAAACACCTTGACAATAGTGAAAGATGAAAGAAGTATATAATTATAATTAGTAAGTATGTAATTATAATTATTATACTCTTTTCGATACCACATAAGAAGTTAAATCCACACTAATGCTCACTTATAATAATTTCACATTTATAATAATAAATGTGAAAGTGACTTAGTCTGTCTGTTAGTTACGCTTTCACATCTAAACCGCAGAACCGATTACTATAAAATTCGGTATGGAGATAGCTTGAGTCCCGGGAAAGGAAATAGGATACTTATGATCCTGGAACATTTAAGAGTGTCCGAGGAAATAGCGACACTTGACTTCTACGTGGATGAAATCGTGGGCAAAGCTCAATTACCCTTAATAAGAGAAAAAAAAATAAAAAATTAGCAACAGAAGAAAATAGTTAACGTTAAGGCCAACGTCAATTAAGGATTAATAAAAATAATTACCGTGTGGTAGTCGGCTTAGAATAGTGCCACTCCATGTTTTCCCGTGGAATTCTTAAGAGGCGACTACGGCAATAAGGGCTTGTAGTATTGTTAGGCGATGGGCTTGCAGCCTGTCACTAATATACACATGATAAACATCTTAGTTAGCCTGATTGTGCAAAATGTGGTTACAGAATTAACAACAAGTTTCTACCTACCCCACTTTGGGAATGAAGGCGTGAGTGAATGTATGTATGTAAAAATAAAAGCTTGCTATGAAAGCCACCGAAAAGACATTCTAGTTAGTTGACATAAATAAGCAAATCCATTTGCCAACAATATCTAAATTTCGAATGCCTTGTTAAGCTCGTCTGGAATTAGATATTTAAGACAACAATCACAAGCAAGAAACAACTTCTTCTAGAGTGTCCGACGTCGCAAAACGGTTAGACACTTCCCAGTGCACTCGTAAGATTCTATTACGCCAGTCATTAAGTCTCAAGGGGGACAATAGGGCAGCATTCTTCGCCGACCATTTTGCAGGACTTTCATTAAGAAGGTGGATGCCGGGTGACCATTGTCCGATCGTTCTACATTACGACTGCTATATTAAACGCTGAGGCATGCGAGACAGCACTCAATTAATTTTAAAGGAGATGGTGTTTAACATGTTACAGTCACCCAAAAAAAACGTGGAATAATCATGTCATTGTGATTGATATTTTCATTGCCATGCCATGTCTCCATTGATTATTAGATATATGAATGTGATACCATTTAATCGTTGTACAAAAAGTTATTATGTATGCCCGTACTTCATTAAATGTTATGAAAATATATATTCTTTTATCTACATCCATATCATAACTTCCCTACAATATGTTCAGAAGCGATAAGCAAATCGCCTATATTAAGAAACCTGTATCTGTGGTTGCATCTTAATGTTTACATTAAAGTATAGTGCATCGTAATGTTTACATTAAAGTGTCGGTATCTAAACATTAAAGTATCGGTAATACTGTACCACTAACTTGAAAATGCAAGCCATATCTTTACATTATAAATAAAGTTTGTTTTTTTATTAGTTTTTTTTTTATTATTTAAGCTTTGGTACTACAAACAAGTTAACAGTAACACTAACTTAATAAAAACACAGGCCATATCTGAACATATTATAGAAAACTTATGATATGCATGTAGATAAAGTTATGTATGCGGCTATACATAATTAGGCATTAAAACACTCGTGTGATCCTATTATGAAACTCGCCTTCGGCTCGTTTCATAAAACCACACTCGTGCTTTAATGCCTCTTATTATGCACCAGCCACATAAAATACTATTTTAGGTCCGTGGTTTCCGGGTTAGAAAAGTGCCACTCCATGTATTCCTGTGGATGACGTAACGGCGACTAAGGGAATGAAGACTTGTGATGGATAATTTAAGAGCTTCCGAGGGAATAACGATAATTGACTTCTACATGGATGAAGTAGTGGGCAAAGCTCACTTACCCTTAATATGACAAAAATAAATAAATATCAACAGAAAAAAAAAAGTTAACGTTAAGAGGATTGTGAAGCTAAAAGTCTCCACACAAAATGCGAAAACGTTTCTCTCCCCTTAAACCTCGTCCGATTTTTACGATTTTGAATATGTTGTAGATATCATGAAAAACTATGTCTGTACGTTTTCTTTTCCAAGAAAACATGTCTTAGAACGAAACAAATTTAAAAAAAACAAAAACAGAAACGTACAGACAGGTCTTTATAATAACTACAACATATTCAAAAATGGTGAAAATCGGACTTGATTTAGGGGGTGAGAAACATTTTCGCCCGGAGCTAGTTTTGTATGGTTTTTTTTGATAGCTACACGATTTTAGCGGCGCTTCACAATCCTCTTAAGGCCAACGTCAATTAATAATTGCCGTGTGGTTGTCAGCTTAGAATAGTGCCACTCCATGTTTTATCGTGGAATTCGTAAGAGGCGACTAAGGGATAAAGGCTTGTAGTACTGTTAGGCGATGGCTTGCTACCCATCACTAATACAGTCGTAAATATCTTAGCCTAATTGCGAAAAATGTTGTTACAGAATTATCGACAAGTTTTTAGAGTTGTTGTTAATTCTGTAGCTCTCTATCTACCCCACTCTAGGAATGAAGTGCGTTGCGTGAGTTTATTTATTTATGTATATTCTTTTATTTACCTCTAATGTTATATTAAACGAAATTATACAAAGAGTAATAGATATTTTGTTGTTTTCACAACACATCGACAACTTACGTCAATACTATAAATATTTTTTGATATCTGCATCTGTTAATGTTTGCAAAATGCAACTTCCACACCACAGTTGCAAATTCAACTAGTATTCACGGCAAGTTCAGTAAAATATAAAGTTGTAAAACGAATTCAATCGTGACGACGTTCTATCTTCAAAATTGTCCGGCTTTTGCCCGTGAATAGCGGTCATTTGCCGCAATCCCACTGCTTATTAGCCGGGTCCACGCCAACCTTACAGGTTAAAAAAGTTTGTTCGCCGTCAGTAGCTCGAGAGCGAACATTACAATCAGAAGTCACGTTTTCGAATCGCCTTTATTATTCGACAACGTGTTATAATCTACCTTGCTTTACAAAGTAACACGATTTTCACACATAGGTACGGTCACGAGCGTTAATTTGGGACCCATTTCAAGAAAAATATGCTTGAAGTCGTCAATGTCATTAAAGATGTCAAGGCATTTGTAACTTTTAGGAAACTCAACCTTATTGTTGTAGAATGTCAGATTGACTTTGTACCTAAGGTAGGTACCAAATTTAATCTCGTGACTGTACTAAAACTAAAAATAGGGTATTAATCGAGTAGTAAAATAAACATTTACCTCGAGGTTTCGTCTATTTTACGACAGCCGTGGTCACGAGAAGATCCCTACATCTCGTCTCGAGACCACGGCAGGTGTAACACCATCGAAGCATCGAGGTAATAGTTTATTTTATTACGTGATTAAGTCCAGATTTATACGTAGTTTTACATACATACATGCACATGCACAAACTCACGCCCTCATTCCCAGAGTGGGGTAGGCAGAGCTAAAGAATTACCAACAACTCTAAAAACTTATAGTTAGTATGAGTATGTGTTCTAATATAATCTATTCGTTATCTAAAAAATTACCCATAGCACGAACTCTTAAAACGAACTCAAGTTTCCATACCTACCTTTACCAATCACTCAATGACGACACGAAATTCAACGTGCTTTCAACGCTTGTACATAGCGTTAACGTAAACAACACCCGAGTATCAACGGTGCCCATTTGCTCAAGCGGTAATAGATAACAGAAACTGCTAAAGGGCCGAAATTAACCTACGTTTCTATTTATATTTTAAACTACAACCTATGTAGTTGAGGTGAACCTGGGATACCTCCAGCAAGCTGACGACGTCCAATTTCTTCGTCTCGGACAATCATTTAGGAACATGTACACAATTTAGTCTCCTAGACCCCTGATGAAGCCTAATATAGACTCACGTAGAGATTTCTACGCAGAACGTTGGTCCTATAACGTTGCAATGTAGTTCTATTTTGTTAAATAAACCTTATATAGAACTTAGAAATCTTAACATAGACAGAGGGCTCAGACAAGATGCACTACGCTAACTAACGTTTCTATTCGATTCGTTTTTAAACCAATCGCGTCACTGGTAGACGACGTGATACGAAAAGTCACGTGATCTATCAGTGACGCGATTGGTTTAAGAATTAATCGAATAGAAACGTTAGTTAGCGCAATGCATCTTGGCAGGGCCCCCAGGGGTCGGACAAAAAGTGCGGATGACGTAAAAATTACGTACCTAATCTTGCACACGGGTGATGTTTGTATTTAAACTTCCGTTTGACATGTAGTAACGAAGTAGTATTAATGAAGTAACAAAATAATCGCGAATAAATCCATGGAATTAATAATACAGGTGGTAGGGTGATGTAGTGAATAAAATAAATTTCACGAAACTTGTCACCATAAGGTACGATTATTTAAAATTAATTAGGACAAATCTGTGGGAACCTCAGATAAATAGGTTTAATAGTCAAAGGTGGGAACAGTAGGTAGGATTAGTAAAAAAAAAAAGATAATTTGATGTTATTATACTTATTATTTAATGAAATTATGCATAGATTAATGACTATTTTTCTAACAAGTCTATTATTGTTGTCACAGACTTAAAATATGCTTGAATGTTTTTTTTTTCTTCAATTGATTGACAGGGGAAAAAAAAATCCAACAATTTCGCGGTATCCATAACATTAATAAGTTTGTTTAGCCTTTATTATTCCCTTAGCTCTTACGACATTCACGAGAAGACATTTATTTATTTATTTATTTATTTATTCAAACAAAAATTTCACAGCATTACAGTAAAACCAATGCACTGAGAAACTTAATATTGTATACAGAAAGACACTTTACATTTTAACACACACAAACTGATTACAGTTTTCATTAAAAAGTTTTTATCTAGAAATTCCACTTCCATCCATTCTTTCACAGAACTTAAGACACTGAAAACACACATCGGACCATCGACTTGCAAATACATCAAAAGAGCCCGAACAGTGGGAGAGTTCCGGTGGGCCACAGTCCGCGCCCTAGGTGGCGCGAGGAGGTTATGATGTCGCGGTCTGAGGCAATTTTTTGTCATAAAAGGCACCGACAGTTTTACCAATTGTGACACTATATCGGGACAGTCGGAAGCGCCCCGCAATACGCCACAAGCCGTTACCCACAGGTTGCAGTTGCGTCTTACCTCCAGAGAGTTCAGGCCAAGAGACCCAAGCAAGAATTGAGTCGGATATAGGAAGGGATAATATCCATACAGTTTTTTATACACGTAGCTCAGAAACGCTTTTTGCACTTTTTCCAAAACCAAGGCATAAGTAGTCTCGTGAGGGTTCCATATAATAGCTGCCGCTTCGAGCTTACTACGAACTAGGGCCGCGTACAAAAGTTTGATGGCATTGACATTACAAAAGTCGCGGGAATTCCTAACAATAAATCCAAGTCTTTTGAAACCGTCAGCAGCCAGCATTTTAATATGATCGTGAAAAGTAAGGCCACTATCAAAAAGAACACCGAGATCTTTTACGGTTGTAACGCGAGCGGTACATGGAGTGGCACTATTCTAACCCGGTGACCACCTATAGGAAATCACCTATAGGTAAGTGGTTTGACGTCATCCGCACTTTTTGTCCGACCCCTGGTTATATACTATGTAACATAGTATACAACAAAGTCGCTTCCCGCCGTCTGTCCATCTGTATGTACGTTTAGATCTTTCTAACTACGCAAAGGATTTTAGCGCCCCGTTTTCATTAGTAATTACCAATGATCGGAATAGGTAGAGTATATTTACCTAAAGTTTGCAAAAGGACATAATACATAGTAGTTAAATCGGGTAAAATATTAAATGTAGTCGCAAGGAAATCTCTAGTTTATGTCTCTGTTCTACGAAGTTTAGGTACATATACTCCACCTCTTATTTAGATACTTAAAAGAAATGAGTTCCAAGCCCCTTTTATCACTAGCTAACATAAAATATCCCATACCGTAAGTAAATAGAAATCAATAAAACAAATAAATATTTCACCCGGTTGTAACCACTCTATATTATATCGTTTTGCGAACTTTAGGTAAATATACTCTACCTATTCCAATCACTGATAATTACAGTGATTTAAGAGGGAGGATTTTATATATAACAAATTCTGGATGGAATTGGAATGGAAAACTCACATAAACCGAAGCGAACCTTGATTGTGTAAAGATTAGAATTTTAAGGAGGTATAGCGCGAGTAGGGATAATAGATATTTGTAAATGAATGACGACGGCCCCACGAGACAGGCCCAGCCTAGTGTGGTCACAGATAATGTACCTTGTAACACTGTTAATTCGTTTTGGCATATAAAGTTCACTTTGTTTTAATAACCGCCGCCATTACTATCTAGTAAATAATAGTACATTATTGCCTAGGCATGGAAGTAGGCAATTGCGGGCCGAGTATTGGTTTAAACGGACGAGCTTGCGAGTTCTCATTTTTTAAATTGCATATAAACAGAAACTTCATGTGAAAAAACCATCACTCTAACCCCTTTTTGTTTATGACAAGGAGAAACGCATGAGAAACGCAAGACTTTGTTTTTAAAAAAACATAAGCTATTCCAGACACAGATAAAAAAGTTATGTTTCGAATAAAATTTGGATGTATAATACTTGTGCCCTCATTTTATTATGGGCATTTTCACTTTTTAAAAAGTTACAAGCTAAATAGTAATGGAATTTGTATACAACATTGCGGGCTTGTGTAGCGAGCACGCAATGTTTTTTTTTTAATTTGAGAACTGTCAATAAACTATGTACTTCGCGTCTCATTATATAGTAATGTCAACATTTCCGAACATTTTTGAGAAAGAGCTATTTGAATGTTGACAATAGCGATACACGACAAAAACAATAAGGTTTAACCTTGTAGAATCTCAGCCCAGGGCCCGTATTATGGTCGCCTTTATCGCGGTGGACAAAGCTTCCGTCACTCTCGCACTTACATACTGGTCAGAAAGTGACAGATGTTTTATCTACGCTTATTACGTCGATAAACACGACCATAATCGGCCCGCTGGGCCTCAATTCAAAGACGGTAAAACCACATGTTATGCTATTGTTTTAAACTCGGCCGCCATTATCGTCAATTGAATAAGACCTATCAAAACTTTGACAATACGATTACAGGTCAAAGATGATATGGTATTTTCTCAAACATGCTCGGAAATAAATAATTTTCCGATTGAAACACAAGGACCGAAAATGCCTCATTTTACTTCTAGAAAACGCTTTCCGTCCATGTCCATATTGTTTTTAAAAGTGCTCTCTATTGCGTAAGTATAAAATGGAAAGGACAATGAAAAAAATCCCGTACACCCAACTTGTGGTTGCGCAGTGAGGAGCGGCGGCGGGGCTCTGCTCTACTAATACTCGTATTTTGCAAACAAACATTCTCTCCGAATTTGTCAAAGATTTTTAATAGTACCACTCTATATTATATCCTTTTGCGAATTTTAGACTAGACTTTAGACTTTAGCGCTATTGCTCGGCCTGCTAACCACCTCGTCAGGAAATCCCTTACTTTCCGCGCCTAGGCAACAAAACGATTACTGCCTAGAATTTCCGCCCTAATTAATACTTAAACATCGACTCTACTTCCATCATACATTCCATCATAGTAAAGCCATAACACAAATGTTATATTAAGTCTTTGAATAATCATCCATAAGTCATATCCATATTACGGTAGTAACTAGCTAGTGGAATGATTCCCTAGTGACATAAATAGCTTTCCGCGCTAAATCACTTCCCGTTGAAACCCACACACTGCACAGTGATGCATCCACCGACACAGAATATTAAAGGAGACAGGGCAGAATAGAGATTCTACGGGTAAATCCAGCTGCCTGATATGCGTTTATAACGAGACAATGTTTGAATAAGGCATCCGACACCTTCTTACACGTAAATAAGTACGAAAGTGACGGATGCTTTATCCACATTTGACACGCGATATAGATGCAGGTATACTAGGCCCGCTGCGCCTAAATAAGCTTGTCCATGACGTGACAATTCTTCGAAGCAAAGAACAAGGACTAAACGCATAGAAACCGTACTAAATAAGCAGAAAATACATTATGATTCACTTCTTTTTACTTATGGTTTTCATAGTGAGTTTGAAAGAGATGAATCTATAGCTGTTCTTTCGTTATTTGGTACATCGTCACAAGTAAGGTGTGATTGGGACCTATAAGCACCTATAGTATTTGGACATCTAGACAAGGAAAGACAAATCCTTCCTATAGGAAGGAGAAAGAAGTCCCTGTGTAAAACCTTTTGACAATGACAGTTAAAGAAGAAAAAACAGCCTACTTTTTGTTTCGTTTTTTCTCATGTAATACGTAATCTAGAAAGTATAGAAAGATAGCTGACGCAAAGTACGTCTTATAGTCCGGTTTCTATGCTTTATGTCCTTATTCTTAGCTGCGAAAAGACGCTCTATGAAATTAATGTCGACATAACGGGTAGATAAACCCACCGAGAAGCAACCCGATGAAATTTTAGCTTCGCGCTTAAAGTGGCGGAGTGCGCCAGGCATGTCGCAGCTAGATATTTTTCCAGTCTTTAGATTCCGTTTCAACTCAAGGATAAAATGGATTTTATAATAGAGAACTTTCACTTCGATCGCGAGGTAAAACATTCACATATTTCTTAGACGACATTCTTTTTCGCTACCTTATTTTTTAATCTTTTGATTTTCTATTGTTTCAAAAAACTATGCTGATTTTTTATACAATATTATTATAAAAATGGGAACTTTATCACGTTACAGTGTTAACAAAGAAAGTCATGTGAAGGGTTATATGCTGTTTTTGTTATTATTTTTCTACATGAGCTTAAGTAAAAGGCCATTAAGCTTATCAAAATTGCCTTTTGGAAGATTCCTGTTATTTATACTCCCTTCTACGGGGTATTTAACATTTATTTGGTTGTAGTGAATACCTACAGAGGCCAATACATTAAAAGTAATTTAATAGTAAATATAAGCTAAATATGCAATACATAAAATGACAAATTATGTCTACAGTTTCAGTGTGTGTCTGGCTCTAGTTTTATCTTAGTCTCAGAAGAAAAAACGCTTTCATGCACACGTGCATAAAAACTCCACTATTAATAATGTTATTATTAATAATGCTATTAATCGATATCACGTCGACACAATAATTTTATATGCATAATATATCAAATTAGGTTAATTCAGAGATTTCGTTTGTTACGGATTTCGGCAGACATCCATAACGTAATTTATATCGTAAGAGTTGAGCAAAACGTCATCGACTGGCAACGTCCCGCGCCCACCGCGCGGACCATGGGAGTGTCACAAACGAATTTGCCAAGCTATCGTAACAACACTCTAACCACTCACGTGCTTTGTGTATCCAGAGTTGCCAGTGATAGCCCTTATTTGCTTATAAATAAGGTCGATCAAATTTGCACAAGCAATCAAGTGGGTAAGAGCATGAGAAGAAAAACGGTGTCGTGCGATTATACAGTGATCAAGCGATCAAAATTATATTTTGACACAACCGATTATAAAAAATACCTAGGATACTATAGAATTGTCCAATCATTTTTTTTAAAGAGGACTGTCTTTCGCAGAGCACCTTTTGCGTGTTGTTAACCTAAAGGCCTATAAAGGTAAGCGTCCACATGTCGGTATCGTACGCATCGGTCGCATCACATCAAACGGATCGTAGTATTATTTGTATAGAAAGTCACACAAGTGCGTCCACTGATCCGCACCGCACGGATCGCACGAATCTGCTCATCGGCAATGCCGACGCCGATGCTTCGAAAGGCAACTTTGGCGATGCATGCCGATGACGTCATACGGAATGCTGATCAGTGGACGCTCCCCGATAACATCAAATTCGATTTTATTATTACATTCAAATTTCGAACATCTTTGAAAAACAAAGCAATTACGACTTCTTCGCTTAACTCTATTATGTCACTCCGCACGTGCGCTCACGGTGAAAATCCGAATGAACTGGCATCGGCAATCCGATATAGTGATGGGCGTTGCAAAGACGAACCGTTTTAAAAGACCGTTTTGTGTTCCGCGACGATAGAACCGTTTTACGTTTCGTTCTAAAGCAGTCTTCGTCGCGCAACTAGTTCTCGCATTGTTTGACGCGAATTTGTACTTAAAGTCTATATCCATAGAGCCTAGAACGTAAGTCTATATACATAGAGCCTAGAACGTAATGATCATTGCGACGTCGTCGCTCGTACCATTCCACTTCACTTCACTCGTCTTCGAGACGAACGTCGACGAGATGAGTTTACGTTTCTCTCGTTCGATCGTCCTGTGCGTCGTCTTCCGTTGCCCGTCCCCATACAATGAAACCAGTTGCGAACGAGGACCGTTTCGAGGACTAGTTTTCATTCTAGAGAAAACGGTTGCGTTTCGTTGTCAAAAAATTCGACAACGACCCACGACTAAAATCCGATAGCTGCCGCTACAGTGGACGCATTGTGAAAAAACTCATTCGTTTGATGCGATGCGTCCGATGCGTACGATACCGACATGTGGACGCTTACCTTTATTAACCTATAGGTGAAAAACTTAAATAGGTAAATGACCTCTTGCTTTTAGTTGTATATTAAACTAATATGGAATTTACGTCAAATTGCAAATATATAATGTCGAACGGTCTATACAGATATGTTACAACTACATGCAAGGTCATTTACTTAAGTTTTTCACCTATACCTAGGCCAGTTGCACATTAATGTTGACCATTGTCGAAAACTGAAAAGTTTTTGAAATTGACATAAGCCGCCGAGTCAACAATGCAAGCCTTTCCTCCTATACAACGTGTTACAAAAATACCCAAAAAAAATATAGTAATAATAATTTCAACCCTAGCCTAGTAAGCTGTCATTGCGTCATACAAGTTCTATGACTGAGATGACAGTTACTAGGGTGGACAATATTTACAATTCTTATTTTTTGGGTATTTTTGAAACACGTTGTATATGTATCTATAGTAAACACTTTATTGTACTAAAACAATTAGTTAAATTTGAGTAAGCTACTAGATCTCTGTATCGTTATTTAATTATCCGCTATACAGATTATAATTAATTGTCAAAGCTAATGCAATACCACAGTTTAACGATTGATTAATAGGATTCGAATATTGAGGACGATATAGATACAGATATGGCTCTTATTTACTTGGCAGTAAAAAACAATCACATGTCACTCACTAGCAATAGTAGTATTATAGTCGCCTTAGATAAAACATCCGTCACTCTCGCACTTACATACTGGTCAGAACGTGACAGATCAAAGTCTATCCACATAGATAAACACGACCATAACACTGCCCTACTAAGCCAATAGGTAGTATCTCAGATAAAACTCCTGAAGCAATATCAACCTCACTACTAACAGAATAGAATTGAAACTGCTTTGGTTATTGAACTTGGGATACTGCTTATTGGGTTAGTAGGGCAGAATAGGCCGCTGATCGTATCCCTGTCAGAAGAGAAGGACGCCATGGAGTGATCTCATAGGCAAATAGTAAATAGATATGTAAATAATAGGCACTTGCAAAGAAAACTTTCAATGCGCTAGTCCAACTCACTCATCACGGTTTTTAATGAGAGAAGTGTATGATCTATGAATGTATGAAACATTTCGACACGGCAATGATATGCACGGTTTAATTATTACAAAGAAATCCAACTGGGGCTGGATTAATCGAGCAAAAAGCAATTTCCTCTTTTAAAAGTAAACAGAACTAAGCCAAAACAAAAAATTATAATTTTTAACCTCTGTTGGTGCATGCCAAGGTTTAATTTGGACTGTATTCGTAGTCAGAGTTATTCCTTTTTAGTTTTTCCTGTGGATTGTGCCACGTTTAATTCGAGCTGTGATTTATTCCGCCAATCAAAGTGTCAAATGCTCGAGTATCGCTGGGTTCAGTCCGCGATGGTGGCGGGTCGGATTTTTAACGCGCGCAAAGAATATTAACGTTCAGAGTTGCCAGCTCTTGCTCGTGATCTGTGGCACGTTTTATAAAACTACAAGTTACAATTTTACAGGTCTAAACTGCCGACACTATAATCCATTATACTCTGTGGATGAATATATGGAGCTAAAATTGTAAATTCATTTATTATTGTGTTGACAGTTATTAATCCTTGTATATTGACATCGGACGAGTGACCATTTATTTGATGTTTAATTGTTGTTGTTTCAATTAATTATTTTTGTATTCTTTGATTATTAGTATTTATGTTTTGACGATCTCAATGTAATTTCGTATTTTTTGACATGCAATGCAACTTATATTGTAATATTACATTGATTAATACATAAACTAAACTAAAAAATAAACTAATCTGCTCAAATGGCTGGTCGTCATTGGTTGAGGTTGTGTCAAATGGAAACTTGTAACCTGTAAATTGTAATTTGTAGCTTTATAAAACAGGCCCCTGGGGGTAACCATGACTTACGATAAGTACTATAACAGTTCAGTTTAGGTTGAGAGACAGGGACAGAGCTGAGGGCCCTGCCAAGATGCATTGCGCTAACTAGCGTTTCTATTCGATTCGTTTTTAAACCAATCGCGTCACTGATAGATGACGTGATAAGAAAAGTCACGTGACCTATCAGTGACGCGATTGGTTTAAAAATGAAACGAATAGAAACGTTAGTTAGCGCAATGCATCTTGGCAGGGCCCTCTGTTTAAGTGATGTAGCTCAGTTCTATGAATCTAAACTTTACTGCTGTAGTATGTGATAGCTAAATACTTGCTTCTTTAAGGCAACGGGATACTCAAAAATTTATCTTTTTTAATTAGTGCGTCAACTTGAACTTTTAATATAATTATTAAATCTTAAACTATTATTATTTATTGCTATTTCGATAATTTCATATTCAAAAAAAAGTACCCATCGACACCCGTGACGCTAAGACGAATCTAACGACAACTCGTTTGTCGAAATAGGGCCATCCGTTCAGCCTGTCCAAAAGAACAAAGAACCATACATACATACGAAAACAAATCGCACCTTCAGAACAATAGTGACCTAATTCAGAAATTTTAAATTCCGAGTTAGGTCTCTATAATAATAAATGTATGACTTGAAGTTTGAAAGCTGAAATTGTGAATTAGGTCACTATTGTATAGGAAAAAAAGGTCAAACTGCACAAAATAAGTACTGAGAGATATAAATTTATAGTAAATATAAACTCAGGAACAAATACTCGTGCTCATCACACTAACATTTGCCAATACCAAGGATATAACCCGAAAACTAAATCGGTTGACTACACATAATTACGTCCAAGATGGCATGTCAATGGCACGAACAGCCGTAACTAGGACCGCTTCCAGCGTGATAAGAATCTGACAATCAGCCTTAAGATATTCAGGGCCAAGAACACCGTTTCGGGCGCGTTTCGCTTAGCAATCAGAGAGGTTGGCACTCCTTGGTTCTCAAAGGGATGATGGCTCTCGGTGGTGTGTACTCGTATAGCTAAATCGTTTTGGGTTTGCGTCTGCGTGTGTGTGTATACGCATGTAGGAATAGATGTGTCGCAATCAGGGTTGCCACCCGTACTTATAATTTTGCGAATTTTATACTTGTCGTTCGTACTTTATACTTTACGGAACACGTCATAATTAGGGATGTTACGGAGCTTCGCCTCCGCATCCGTTAAGACGGAACGTCCGTTTGGTTTTACACCTTCGGATCCGCCTCCGCCTTCGCTATTTTTTTATTTCACACCTCCGCCTCCGCCTCCGCCTCCGTTTTTTTTTTACCGAAGTTAAACCGGAGCTGAAGGCATTGCATTGGCCGCGGCAGCGCGGCGCACGCCTACTAGTTTTGACTTGTCCAGAAATTAATTTAAATAAAAGGTACTCGGCTCCGGCTCCGCCTCCGGTAAACCTTCGGATCCGGCTCCGGATGCGGCTTTGGATACGGCTCCAACTTCACCTCCGGCTCTGGATCAGACTACGTTAAATAAATAAAAAGTCTCCGGATCCGGCTCCGGCTCCGGTAAAGCCGCCTCTGTAACATCCCTAGTCATAATATACGCTAAAATAGTTCATATTCGCCATAGTTAAATCAAAGAAAAATGAAAAGATTGATGATGACTAGATTCTAACACTTAATTACGAAGAAATCGAGCTTCACTTGAGTTGAAAACGATTTTACCTAAAGATGAACCCATACCGAGAAACCCGTATTTAGCAATTTACCTATATCAAAGTCATAAGAGCTATTTTTGAGCTATGATTACAAACAAATTAACAACGTGTTACAAAACTTCCCAAAAATATATTTTTGTAACACGTTTTATTTTGCTCGTAGGTATATTGGTTGACTAGTATTTTTTTTAAAGGTGGTAACCCTAGTCGGAATCCATATTCAACTTCACATGAGCACCGAGACGTGTACATCATTCTTGTTCTGAATGTTTGTTGTGTTGGCTATACGACTAGCACCACTACACACGAAGACCGCATTCTTAAGTGATTTGCCTATGAGATCACTCCATGGCGTCCTTCTCTTCTGACAGGGATACGATCAGCGGCCTATTCTGCCCTACTAACCCAATAAGCAGTATCCCAAGTTCAATAACCAAAGCAGTTTCAATTCTATTCTGTTAGTAGTGAGGTTGATATTGCTTCAGGAGTTTTATCTGAGATACTACCTATTGGCTTAGTAGGGCAGTGTTATGGTCGTGTTTATCTATGTGGATAGACTTTGATCTGTCACGTTCTGACCAGTATGTAAGTGCGAGAGTGACGGATGTTTTATCTAAGGCGACTATAATACTACAGAGAGAAAATAATATTATGGCTCCATACTACAAGCAGTTATTATAGTGATTTCTTGGCCTAGGATTATCTACATGTTAGATATTTAAGAAATACATTTTTAAAACAGAAATAGCGGTTTAAAAATTATGAGTCAATAATTATCACTAAATAATATAAAACAAAGTCGCTTCCCGAAGTCTTTCTGTCCCTATGTATGCTTAGATCTTTAAAACTACGCAACTGATTTTGATGCGGTTTTTTAAATACATAGAGTGATTCAAGAGGAAAGTGTTTATGTATAATAAGTTTTGGATTATGTACGGGTAGGGTCACTGGTAAGATAATAGTACATTACTTAACAAGGGCTGTAAAAGAAAGAAAGCCCGAAATCGCAGGTATTTGAGACTCGAGCCGTAGGCGAGGGTTGTAAATATGCGATAGAGGGCTTTCTTTTTTACTGCCCGTGATGAGTACACAATTTTACGTCTTCACCTGGCCACAATGCGAGTTTTACCGTGCGCGCAGCGTGCGATAAAACTCACATTATGGCCAGGTGTTACGTAAAAGACGTTTATTTAGTAAGTAGGCCGCACGGGCACTTTTACACGTCAAAAATCTACCAGTAGTGCTTACAAGAAACGACGTAAGAAACTCAACCATAACTTCGTATTTTTTTTAATATTGCCCATGACAACAATAATACTTAACCTAGCACTATCAGCGTAGATTTCTATTATCGATATTCCCTCGGGAACTGTCATATTCTCCGGGATGTTAAGTACCCCATGTCCTATTCCAGGAACTAACTTATATGTGTGCCTACTCTCATCCCGATCCGTTCAGTGGTTGCAGCGCGATTGAGTAAAAAACATCCAAACTTTCTCATTAAGTATAATATTACATGCATACATACATACAGTCAAGGACTTTAATTGTAATGCCACTAAGGAACCCTGTCATAATGACAGCGTCAAACCACATGACAGAAATTACACTTAAATGAATGATCAACGTTATGCGACAGGGTTCCATAGTGGCATAACAATTAAAGTCCTTGACTGTACATACCTTCACGCTTGTATTGCGGGGTAGGCAGAGCTAAATAATTACCTTACAACTCTAAAAACTTGTTGATAATTCTTTAACCGCATTAAGGTTAAGTTTACCAGCGTATTAGTGACAGGTTGCAAGCCCATCGCCTAACAGTACTACAAGCCTTTATTCCCTTAGTCGCCTTTTACGACATCCACGGGAAGACATGGAGTGGCACTATTCTAACCCGGCAACCACACGGGGCACAATAATATTAGTTAGATTAGATCAGACTAGCGACCCGCCCTCGCTTCGCTTTCATGTTAATCTAAAAGGTATAGCTATTTCTTGTTACATTTGATAACATTTTCGTCACACTTTTTAAAATACTGGCCAAGTGCGAGTCGGATTCGCGGACGAAGGGTTCCGTACCATTATCTAAATCACGTTTGTTGTATGGGCCCCTTAAATATTTATTTTATTTTAATTTAATTATTTATTTTCAACGTGAATATCATGTGAATATTACTACCCGTTGCCGTTATTATCATCCAGCATAAAACGGCTAAAAAATGCATTCTAGCAATTCTAGCAAAAATAGATTCTAACAATTAATTCCCGTTTTAAGGTGGAAATTACAAACATTCTTGATGCGTAAAAATAGTACAATCAGCAACATCTTTAAGTGACCATTTGTGAATCGTGTCACTTTACAATAAGGTTCACTCGTTTTCGGCTAGCAGTAATGCAGCGTCTCTCTTCTAGGCAGTACAAAAAATATTGTATTTGACCTGTTACGGAATCGTTTTTCACTCGGTCACCATTACTGTCAAGTAAATAGGTACTCGTAAGAGCTATCAAAACGTTGACAATACGATGACAGAGGACCTTGCCAAGATGCACTGCGCTAAGTAGCGTTTCTATTCAATTCGTTTTTAAACCAATCGCGTCACTGGTAGATCACGTGACTTTTCGTATCACGTCATCTACCAGAGGGCCCTGCAAAGATGCACTACGCTAACTAACGTTTCTATCCGATTCGTTTTTAAACCAATCGCGTCACTGGGAGATGACGTGATACGAAAAGTCACGTGGTTAAAAGAAACGTTAGTTAGCGTAGTGCATCTTTGCAGAGCCCTCAGTGACGCGATTGGTTTAAAAACGAAACGAATAGAAACGCTTCTTAGCGCAATGCATCTTGGCAGGGCCCTCAGATCAAATACGATAAAAAAAAAAAACCGTGTTGAACAGAGGCCCTGTTAACCTCGTAAGGCCCAGTGTGCAATGGAATGTACATAATCAACACAATTTAATTTGAACTGTGTTTCAATAAGAATAAGGTTTATTTTCCTGTGTTCATAAACTGAAAATTGCATTATCGAACAAACGTAATTGAACTTTATTGCCTTATTGGTAGATTCAAAGTCGAACTCACAAAAAAATCCCTGTTTGTAGTATGGTGGGCCTTACGAGGTTAATACTAAAGGAAACCGTTATCATTCTTCAGACTCATTTAGATTGTATTTTCTTAATAGCTCTTGCCCGCGACTTCGTCCGCGTAAAACCCGTTTATCGCAGTTAAGTAAATTAATAGTTGTAAGTCATTTTATAGTTTGACGTCCTCCCTAGCCAGAATGATCTTTAATCACATTGAGCTCCAAATTTAAAAAGAAGTTGGATTGGATAACATATTAGTAAAAGTTCAAGGTAAAAACGTCATTTTGTACCAAAAAAATCTCAGAACGCTAGTTAACTTTAGTAACGTACTGTCATAAAACGAAGCAATAAATTATAAGAGGCGGAAATTCGGCAAAAAGAACGTGTCATATGTGTAATTAACGACGCGTATGAGGCTAAACGTAATTAAATTTCACGTGCGTTGCTCGTAAATCAAAGGAATGGACGAAGCTGCGGAAAAAAGCGTCGTTTTTGCAATAATTTGGAGAATCCCACGGTTTTTCCACGGTGATTAGGCAGGAGAGACACGGGCAAACGGTTGTGTTGTTCTGGTGTTGCCACGCAAATGAATTGGCTTATGTTAGGTTTAGAAGTGATAACTTCTTATGGGAGGGTAAACCGCTTCGTTACGTAACGCGTTATGGCGCTAGCATAGAGGTAGGAAAGCATAGAGGGAGTATAAAAACAGCTAATAGAATTGTACTCTTCGCACCTGTTACAAATGCCCTTCGATAAAAAGAGACGTGTGCCACTTTTTAGGTTTTGTTAGTGTGTGTTACTCTGCATTAGTGTGCGTAAGTTTGCAGTCAGTTAAACAATTTTAATATTAAATAGTTCAACTTAGATTAGTTTAAGTTATCACTTCTGCCGGGCGTCCCGAGACGCACACGTTTTTCTTTATTTATTTTATTAACTTATTATATTCTAATTTCATCTTCTGTACAGTCAAGTGCAAAAATATTTATGGAAACAATCCTCTCATAAAGGTGCATTGAAATATATTTTTAAGTTGTAGCGTTCTCCCATATTTTTACTCTTGATTGTACAAAATTGTCGCTAGTGTTTCTTATGTTTGGCCTGTTTTGTGTACAATTTAATTTAGGTTAGGTAAGCTTTTTAAGTCAGTGTCCCTCTGAAAATTGGCGCCGCGGTTTCACTGCGGTACAATGCTGAAAGGGATCCGCGGCCTCTATTCGTCTGTGTCCGTTAATAGTACATTGTTGCTTGGGCGCGGAAAGTAAGGGATTTCCTGACGAGGTGGTTAGCAGGCCGAGTAACAGCGAGGCCAGCTAAAATACGAGTCAGGAAATCCTCGTTTCCGCCGAGGCATACATAATGCTTTTCTCAAACAATGCGAGGAAATTATACAAATACATGATTACACGTATTTTTAAAAGCCTTTGACAAATTTGGAGAGAATGTTTGTTTGCGTCATACGAGTATTACCTAGTTAAGATAGTTTCACGCACAACGAGCCGCCGCCCGCCGCCGCCGCTCCGCAGAGCCCCGCCGCGCCGCCGTCCACAATTTGGGTGTACGGGATTTTTTTCATGGGCCTTTCGATTTTATACGCAATAGAGAGCACTTTTGAAAAAACAATATGGACATGGACGGAAAATGTTTTCATATGGTTTTTTTACTCCTAGGAGTAAAAAGAGGCATTTTCCGTCCATGTGTTTCAATCGGAAAACCGTTATTTCCGAGCATGTTCGAGAAAATAATTGTTTCCTTTTTCTATTACTATAAATAAAGGTCTATTATTTTTTATACTTTACGAGTACTTTATTTATCGGCTTATTTTAAGTAAGCAAAATAATAATCAATAGTAAATATCTTAACAATGTGTTTTATCATTTCAAAAGATGCTTAAGCTACATTATTATTTTGCTTACTTAAAATAAGCCGATAAATAAAGTACTCGTAAAGTATAAAAAATAATAGACCTTTATTTATAGTAATAGAAAAAGGAAACAATTATTTTCTCGAACATGCTCGGAAATAACGGTTTTCCGATTGAAACACATGGACGGAAAATGCCTCTTTTTACTCCTAGGAGTAAAAAAACCATATGAAAACATTTTCCGTCCATGTCCATATTGTTTTTTCAAAAGTGCTCTCTATTGCGTATAAAATCGAAAGGCCCATGAAAAAAATCCCGTACACCCAAATTGTGGACGGCGGCGCGGCGGGGCTCTGCGGAGCGGCGGCGGCGGGCGGCGGCTCGTTGTGCGTGAAACTATCTTAACTAGGTAATACTCGTATGACGCAAACAAACATTCTCTCCAAATTTGTCAAAGGCTTTTAAAAATACGTGTAATCATGTATTTGTATAATTTCCTCGCATTGTTTGAGAAAAGCATTATGTATGCCTCGGCGGAAACGAGGATTTCCTGACTCGTATTTTAGCTGGCCTCGCTGTTACTCGGCCTGCTAACCACCTCGTCAGGAAATCCCTTACTTTCCGCGCCCAAGCAACAATGTACTATTAACGGACACAGACGAATAGAGGCCGCGGATCCCTTTCAGCATTGTACCGCAGTGAAACCGCGGCGCCAATTTTCAGAGGGACACTGACTTAAAAAGCTTACCTAACCTAAATTAAATTGTACACAAAACAGGCCAAACATAAGAAACACTAGCGACAATTTTGTACAATCAAGAGTAAAAATATGGGAGAACGCTACAACTTAAAAATATATTTCAATGCACCTTTATGAGAGGATTGTTTCCATAAATATTTTTGCACTTGACTGTACAGAAGATGAAATTAGAATATAATAAGTTAATAAAATAAATAAAGAAAAACGTGTGCGTCTCGGGACGCCCGGCAGAAGTGATAACTTAAACTAATCTAAGTTGAACTATTTAATATTAAAATTGTTTAACTGACTGCAAACTTACGCACACTAATGCAGAGTAACACACACTAACAAAACCTAAAAAGTGGCACACGTCTCTTTTTATCGAAGGGCATTTGTAACAGGTGCGAAGAGTACAATTCTATTAGCTGTTTTTATACTCCCTCTATGCTTTCCTACCTCTATGCTAGCGCCATAACGCGTTACGTAACGAAGCGGTTTACCCTCCCATAAGAAGTTATCACTTCTAAACCTAACATAAGCCAATTCATTTGCGTGGCAACACCAGAACAACACAACCGTTTGCCCGTGTCTCTCCTGCCTAATCACCGTGGAAAAACCGTGGGATTCTCCAAATTATTGCAAAAACGACGCTTTTTTCCGCAGCTTCGTCCATTCCTTTGATTTACGAGCAACGCACGTGAAATTTAATTACGTTTAGCCTCATACGCGTCGTTAATTACACATATGACACGTTCTTTTTGCCGAATTTCCGCCTCTTATAATTTATTGCTTCGTTTTATGACAGTACGTTACTAAAGTTAACTAGCGTTCTGAGATTTTTTTGGTACAAAATGACGTTTTTACCTTGAACTTTTACTAATATGTTATCCAATCCAACTTCTTTTTAAATTTGGAGCTCAATGTGATTAAAGATCATTCTGGCTAGGGAGGACGTCAAACTATAAAATGACTTACAACTATTAATTTACTTAACTGCGATAAACGGGTTTTACGCGGACGAAGTCGCGGGCAAGAGCTATTAAGAAAATACAATCTAAATGAGTCTGAAGAATGATAACGGTTTCCTTTAGTATTAACCTCGTAAGGCCCACCATACTACAAACAGGGATTTTTTTGTGAGTTCGACTTTGAATCTACCAATAAGGCAATAAAGTTCAATTACGTTTGTTCGATAATGCAATTTTCAGTTTATGAACACAGGAAAATAAACCTTATTCTTATTGAAACACAGTTCAAATTAAATTGTGTTGATTATGTACATTCCATTGCACACTGGGCCTTACGAGGTTAACAGGGCCTCTGTTCAACACGGTTTTTTTTTTTTATCGTATTTGATCTGAGGGCCCTGCCAAGATGCATTGCGCTAAGAAGCGTTTCTATTCGTTTCGTTTTTAAACCAATCGCGTCACTGAGGGCTCTGCAAAGATGCACTACGCTAACTAACGTTTCTTTTAACCACGTGACTTTTCGTATCACGTCATCTCCCAGTGACGCGATTGGTTTAAAAACGAATCGGATAGAAACGTTAGTTAGCGTAGTGCATCTTTGCAGGGCCCTCTGGTAGATGACGTGATACGAAAAGTCACGTGATCTACCAGTGACGCGATTGGTTTAAAAACGAATTGAATAGAAACGCTACTTAGCGCAGTGCATCTTGGCAAGGTCCTCTGTCATCGTATTGTCAACGTTTTGATAGCTCTTACGAGTACCTATTTACTTGACAGTAATGGTGACCGAGTGAAAAACGATTCCGTAACAGGTCAAATACAATATTTTTTGTACTGCCTAGAAGAGAGACGCTGCATTACTGCTAGCCGAAAACGAGTGAACCTTATTGTAAAGTGACACGATTCACAAATGGTCACTTAAAGATGTTGCTGATTGTACTATTTTTACGCATCAAGAATGTTTGTAATTTCCACCTTAAAACGGGAATTAATTGTTAGAATCTATTTTTGCTAGAATTGCTAGAATGCATTTTTTAGCCGTTTTATGCTGGATGATAATAACGGCAACGGGTAGTAATATTCACATGATATTCACGTTGAAAATAAATAATTAAATTAAAATAAAATAAATATTTAAGGGGCCCATACAACAAACGTGATTTAGATAATGGTACGGAACCCTTCGTCCGCGAATCCGACTCGCACTTGGCCAGTATTTTAAAAAGTGTGACGAAAATGTTATCAAATGTAACAAGAAATAGCTATACCTTTTAGATTAACATGAAAGCGAAGCGAGGGCGGGTCGCTAGTCTGATCTAATCTAACTAATATTATTGTGCCCCGTGTGGTTGCCGGGTTAGAATAGTGCCACTCCATGTCTTCCCGTGGATGTCGTAAAAGGCGACTAAGGGAATAAAGGCTTGTAGTACTGTTAGGCGATGGGCTTGCAACCTGTCACTAATACGCTGGTAAACTTAACCTTAATGCGGTTAAAGAATTATCAACAAGTTTTTAGAGTTGTAAGGTAATTATTTAGCTCTGCCTACCCCGCAATACAAGCGTGAAGGTATGTACAGTCAAGGACTTTAATTGTTATGCCACTATGGAACCCTGTCGCATAACGTTGATCATTCATTTAAGTGTAATTTCTGTCATGTGGTTTGACGCTGTCATTATGACAGGGTTCCTTAGTGGCATTACAATTAAAGTCCTTGACTGTATGTATGTATGCATGTAATATTATACTTAATGAGAAAGTTTGGATGTTTTTTACTCAATCGCGCTGCAACCACTGAACGGATCGGGATGAGAGTAGGCACACATATAAGTTAGTTCCTGGAATAGGACATGGGGTACTTAACATCCCGGAGAATATGACAGTTCCCGAGGGAATATCGATAATAGAAATCTACGCTGATAGTGCTAGGTTAAGTATTATTGTTGTCATGGGCAATATTAAAAAAAATACGAAGTTATGGTTGAGTTTCTTACGTCGTTTCTTGTAAGCACTACTGGTAGATTTTTGACGTGTAAAAGTGCCCGTGCGGCCTACTTACTAAATAAACGTCTTTTACGTAACACCTGGCCATAATGTGAGTTTTATCGCACGCTGCGCGCACGGTAAAACTCGCATTGTGGCCAGGTGAAGACGTAAAATTGTGTACTCATCACGGGCAGTAAAAAAGAAAGCCCTCTATCGCATATTTACAACCCTCGCCTACGGCTCGAGTCTCAAATACCTGCGATTTCGGGCTTTCTTTCTTTTACAGCCCTTGTTAAGTAATGTACTATTATCTTACCAGTGACCCTACCCGTACATAATCCAAAACTTATTATACATAAACACTTTCCTCTTGAATCACTCTATGTATTTAAAAAACCGCATCAAAATCAGTTGCGTAGTTTTAAAGATCTAAGCATACATAGGGACAGAAAGACTTCGGGAAGCGACTTTGTTTTATATTATTTAGTGATAATTATTGACTCATAATTTTTAAACCGCTATTTCTGTTTTAAAAATGTATTTCTTAAATATCTAACATGTAGATAATCCTAGGCCAAGAAATCACTATAATAACTGCTTGTAGTATGGAGCCATAATATTATTTTCTCTCTGAATATACAGAGGACAGAGAAATGCTAATAAAACGCCATTGTTATTCCAAATAAAGGCGAACAAAAGGCATGTTTACACGAAAATTGGTCCGCGAATTGCTTTAACGTCATCCGGCAGTGAATGGACTGATCAATCGCATTTTAATTGAGTTCAACATTCATTTGGTTCAGTAAATTACTAATTGGTTTTATTGGAACAATGGGACTGTCAAAAACGTACCAAAATACCGCCATTTGCATTAAAATTATTCATGTTATTTTATCAATACTCTATGGTTTGATATAAAAGACTTGGCTTCGGCCTTTGTAAACATAACTTGGATTGGATGTATTATTTACATAAGAATTGGTTTCGGCCTTGATAAAAAATACACATTTAAGACAAAAATAATTAAAAAAAGACTTGGCCTCGGCCTTAAAATACAAAACACTTCCAGATGGAAAAAATACAAAAGATTTGGCTGCATGGGCTAAGATCCCTTCGCCTTCCCCGTGTGGGGTAAATTAAACTAAAAAAAAAAACTCTATGGTTTGCCATAAAGCGCATATTAAGAGGCCGTATACGAAATTTTGCCGGTTTTGCTTATTTTTGTGATTTTACATTTAAAATACTTACTGCTTTCCTATAAGTTTTAATGCTCAACATTAAATGTCATTTTAGTTATGATCGAATAAATGAGCCACTTTTTTATTTTTGTCGAGTATTATAATTCGAGATTTAGGTTGTTTTAAAACATTATTTATTGCCAATTCTTTTGAACTTTTTGGATATTTTTTTTAGGTAATGGATTGATTCTGAACTAAAGTTTATTTCTGTTGTTTTAATTTTATGAACGAGAGTTCTGAGTAGCCGAAATCAAAAATAATTTTTGCCCGTTTTCTATAAAAAATTACCACGTTTATTTTTATTTTAGTCGAAAAATTTATATGGAAGTGGTAAAAAGTAATTCATACGTTTTTTAGAAGAATTTCACAGCAATACATGTAAATTTTTCATACCGTTAAGACGTCAAAACGATTCATGAATATGTGACATTCTAAACCCGTTGCTGAAAGATCAGCAAAATTAACAGTCGCCGATGTCAGGTCGATTAATCAAAATGAAATAATAAAAACAAAAAAGTAGCTCAAACATTCAGTAAAATTAGAAATTATCTTTCGTGTTGTGCATTAAAACTTGTAGAAATATAGTATTTCAACTGTAAAATCACGTCGGTAAAATCACGTAAATCAGCGAAATCGGCAAAATTTTGTATACGGCCTCTTATTTTTTTTTTTTTTTTTTTTTTTTATTATTACAAACACAAAGTTTACATATTATGCATTGTTCCACAAAACTGTTTACACAGTTTGACTGCGGAATCTTCAGTCCAGCTTGTTGATCACTAGTACTACTCAACATAAAAGCGGTACTTAATTAGATGTACACTAATATATAAGTATGTAATAAGGATATTTTTAAGTATAGGTGAGCATCGTATTCACAATGAATCCAGGAGATGCCTTTAAATCTACGTTTATTGGTTTCCAGAACAATATCGGCTGGTAATCTGTTCAGGAGATAAGGTAGACGTTTTTTAAGTGTCCTGTCTCCGTAGTAATTGGACACTCTAGGAACTACAAATTTTCCAGCAGATTTTGCTCTCGTATTATGGCAATGAGTGACTAGACGCGTGTGCTCTTGACTGCCATGGCTATTAACTGCTAAAAGATATTTTTGTTTGATTCCTGCTGGTAAGATTTTACAAATTTTGAATAATTTTATAGGGTCATTTTTACAGCTGTTTTTGGTTTTTTTAGTAACAAGAAGCTTCAAGAATCTTATTTGTAATGACTCTAGCTTATCTTAGTTGGTTTTAAATGTGAGACCATAGCAGTCAAGAGCATAATCAATTATAGAATCTACCAAAGACATAAAGACATTTTAGGGTACTAGTAGGAACTCTAACCAGTATTCTTAATTTATTACAAATGTAATCTACATGCGTTGACCAGGAGAAGTTTTCATCAATTTTCATGCCAATATATGTGACATTATTGACTCTTTCTATTGGTTGACATTTACAAGTGACCGGGTCAATATTATTATAAAGACAGGCAAAACTATGGGTAAAAATAGGTAAGGGTTGTTCTTTGAGAATTAAATCGGTCATTCTCCAGAATTGTGTTCTCAGTCTAATTAACACCGCCCTTTTTTTCCACTTGGTTTTTGATAAAATTTATGCAAAATGTAGTAACATATCGACCATTCAAACTTTAATATTTATTGGGCACTTAATTATTATTAGCGGTTAATTAACTAGAAGGGTTTTAATATTTGCGTGACGCGCGAATTAGAAAAGCGATGCGTTAATTAGGTTTACTTGCTTGCGAATCAAAAAAACTACGCGTTTATTAGATAAATGTTGATGCCAAATATATATATTTTTAGGAAATAAGACAAAAAATGTCAGACTGTCTATTAATTTTATCATATTTATTATATTGCAACGTTGAAACTATTAGGAACATAAAATATCCATCACGATATACATACATAATAAGCTAACTAATATTTCACTGAAATAATCGTTCTATAATCAACAATGAAAACGATAAAAAAAAATCAGAATTAATAACTTTACTAACATAATAACTAAGGTATAAACCTTAGGTATTATGAACAAACGATAACAAATAAATTGCCGTATCTGCTAAAGAAAAAATAATACTTCTTCCTCCTACTTTTTACATTCCCTATCTATCTTTAAAAAAAGTAATTTAAAATTTAAAAACCCGATGAACTAAAAAGATATAAATAAACTAGTTAATTTTATTGAATCTAAGGACACCTCATAATTCATAATGCTACAATCCGTCGAGCCGTTTAAGCTTTACATACATAAGTTATGTAACATAACATACAGACATTCAACTTTAAGTATGTTGTTTAATTATTGCGGGTAGTTTTAATACATAATTTATACAAATATGAAGAATGATGCCGGGTCCCTAGGATTTTCCTTACATGATTAGAATTACAGTTATCACTTTTTGTCAAAATGCAACTTTTTAATGCGGTCAGCAAAATTGTCATGTTTTCCAAGAGAAATATGCGAGGAAAAATAAAATAACCTCTAAAAAACATATTGTCCAAACACTTAAGCACACAGATACGATCATAAGGATGGTTTTAAGGTTAGGGCCCCTCTAATAACATCAGTTTGACATAATATATGTCATTCTAATCATGCCATCATTCATCCGGGAATTACATTTTTGTAAAAAGATTATTCCTGTAAATTAATTTAAACTGGTTTAGCTTAAGCGAGCAATTAGAAATAAAATACTTTTATGTACCAAAAACCTTTTTTACTACTCTTAAACTAATTAACGCGTTCATTTTTGACCCGTGAATTAGACGTGTGTATTAGGGATTCTTGATAAAAAAATATAACTTCTTTTAGGTACATGTGATAAACTACATAATCCAGTAACTGTTAAATACTGAGGTTCTTAATGTATACAATAATTTACAGAGCTATAGAGTTATTGGCTGATTTTAAAAACGTGAACGTGTTAATTAGCATTTACGAGAACCAAAACATGCGAATTAGATACTTACATTTGTAGTGTGCGATCCACATAACATTAACACGTCTTTCTCTCAAGAGGGTCTTGACATGAGTGTCTGCTCACGCAAAATGCATTACAGACAATCTGTCTATTTCTTCAATGGCCTTGCACGGACAAGAATGAAAGCGGCGCGTGAATTAGTACACGTATCGGGACAAAGTTTCTTTATTTTATATCTTAGTGATATATTACTAAATAAATTTGGTATTTTTTTTGTAATTTGGATATCTTATCTTTCATTAAATAAAAATACTTTCATTCATCTTTCCTCTTGTATATGATCGGGGAAAATAGTTATATTAGTGATTTCGGAAGTGGGACGCGCGGTGTTAATTAGGAGAATGGGGTATTGATTTTTTTTTTCTCCTAGAAAGGTATTGAATATTTACTTGAAAATTCATGTACACCTCAATACGAGTACCTTCTACGAACAAAAAATATAAATTATACCAAATTCAATAGTTTTATATTTTTTAAGCCCGAGGACATATAGAAATGGCTGTCTGGAGAATGACCGAAATAGGGTGAGCGGATGATCATTAATTTAGTTTTATCAGCATTTAACACTATTCCGTTATCGTGAGACCATTTAACAACCGCATTCATAAATGTTTTAAGCAATAGTAAATTATAGTAAATTAACAACCCTATTATTTGCATCATTTTGTATATTGGACTGAAATCAAATATCAGAATCAGAATGATCATGATATACGTATTTAAATTTATCAATTATTTAGACTACCGTATATTAATACTTATTACCTATAGACTTTTAGTGGTAGAAAGACCTTGTGCAAGTCCATTCGGACCGCTACCACCACCTAACCCTTTACCAACCAGCAGTGTTCGGATTGTTGTGATCCGGTAATAACTGGTAAAAAAAAAAGTTGGTAAACCATGTCTTCAGATTGTCATCGTAAGATTGCAATCTTGAGATTGAAATTTCCTATGGGATTTAGAGTCCACATACTCGTTCGTATGGGCTCGTTTGACTTGTATTTGAAATAAGAAAAAATAACAGGAATATTTATGGGTGTCTTTCGTGTCTACTCACTATGTTATTAAGTATCCCACTCCTCATTTACGGAAAAATGTCGCATAGTATTGACTTTGGATAAAAAACAATAGCATAATATAAATATTTGTCTTTTCTCTGCTATATTCACTGAGACAAAATATGGGTACATTACATAATTCCGAATGCAATGTTTTGAAAGAAGACTTTTTTTTGATATAGCTTATAAATCAAATTTTACCTAACCTACTTATAGCAATTAAATCATTATAGAACTGTTTTCACGCTTCGGTAACGCTATAGGTGGTATTAGATTAGATTATAACTCGAAAACGTAATTAAAGACCAACGTGGGTTGCCACTAAAAAACGAAATATTTGCGTTAGTATATTTCCACTTTTTAAAAGACCGCACTAAGAATATTTATTTGTTGGTAGTTTTAAACCTTCGATTTAAATAAACAAGTTAATTCAAATTATTTACACAAATACAAGATGGCCTATTAAATATTTAACCATAGAAGATTTTTGGTAGCAAAACTGTTATTGCACTTTTAATATTTATAATGACAATCATCGGGCATTTTACCAGCCGTGACACCATGGGGTCCATGGGTAACTGTCAAGTTTAAATCAAGCATAAGTGTAAGGCATCCGAATTTAGCTTGTCATTTTGTTGTAGCTGATAAAAAAATCGCCATTGAACACACACACCCGCCATTTAATGACTTAACACACTATATGAGAAAATATTTGTTTTGGGATATTTTTATGTTTTGAATATCGGGTAGAAATGCATATTCCCTATTGTTAAATATAACTTTTGATATTAAAAATGTTAGAATTATCTACAAATATTTAGAACAATTTGATTATCAATGCAAAAAGGTTGGCTAACTCTGAAATGTTCCATTGACACTGACATAAGTGACTTTGACACTTATGACAGTGACGTATCTGTCGTAGTTTTTTTGGTCTTAAATTACAGTTTCGAGTATAGATTAGATTAGATTATTTATTGCTCAATATAAAATTACGTTACAAATTGCACATGTCAAGTTATAAGATTTTACATTAAGGTCGTCATAAATGAAAATACATGAAAGAAAAACATTTTAACAATTAACGATATCAATATTAGCGGTTAATAGTACGCGAGTAAAAAAATAAAGAATTGGAAGGGTTAAGTGAAGAAAGTTGAACATAAACCGTTTCAATTACCCTTAGTCACAAAAAAACTAACATATCCAACCTACATGACGCCTTCATGCAATAAACCCACAGAATAAGAACATATGGCATAGAAACCGGACTATAAGACGTACTTTGCGTCAGGTATCCTTCTCTACTTTGTAGATTACATATTACATGAGAAAAAATGAAACAAAAAGTAGGCTGTTTTTTCTTCTTTGACTGTCATTGTCACTAGGTTTTACACAGGGACTTCCTTGTCCTTCCTATAGGAAGGATTTGTCTTTCCTTGTCTATAGGTCCAAATCACGCTTTACCTGTGACGATGTACCAAATAACGAAAGAACAGCTATAGATTCATCTCTTTCCAACTCACTATAAAAACCAGAAGTAAAAAGAAGTGAACCATAATGTATTTTCTGCTTATTTAGTACGGTTTCTATGCATTTAGTCTTTATTCTGTGAATAAACCAAAGTCATACTTTTTTTTAACAAAATGGCGCAGTGCGACTTTTCGGCGCGAACGCGTTTTCGGCTTTAACGAGCACTCAGCGCTTGAATCGCTTCAAAGCGGCCCTAATGGGCTCGAATATACTTAACTCGCTTCTAATTGAAGAGGCCGAATCTAAATGCTTACCCAAAAAATAAAGGGAAGATTAGTAGGCAAGGTAAGATTTAAAATACCTGTATAACACCACTTATATTAGTGTCATGGGGACCATGCCGCGAGCGGACCTGCTAGAGGTCAATGCTAGAGGTGGTGTTCTTCTTATAGTGGTGATTATTATTTATATCTTTAATATTTGAGTAGCTTAGTTTAATTTTAATTTTAATACGTTTAGTTTTAATTTTTAATTGTATTAATGTTGAATTATGTACTTAGTTGGATGTAAACAAATAAATAATAGTTATTTATGTAACTGGTACATAATAAAGCTTCTTAAGGTACGAGCGCCGAGGTTAGAGCGCGAGCTTGCGAGCGCTTTAATTACAGGCACGAGTACCTTAAGAGCTAATTATGTACCGTTGCATACATAACCTTTTCTACAACCTTAAAATGATAATGACAAAAATAATCAATCGCTAACTTTTCTTGTATACTTTCCTCGATTTTTCTGCTAACAAATTACTTGTCAGCAAAGTAATTTTCATTATTCCGATTGGAGTTAATAGTGTGTGAATGTTATTGTTAAATATTTACAAATTTCATGAAAATTTTAATAGTTACTAAAACAGTTCTGACAATTTATCATACAAGTTCGAATGCCAAACAAAACGCCATTTTTGTTGACATCCATATTGAACGTAACCATGGGAACCAAATAACAAATTGATGGATATTAATCATCTATTTTTAGTAATTTAATAAAAATGTAATTCTAAACACATACTTAGTCTAAAAAATAATTTTGTTTTTAAAACAAATAATTTCAGTTGGTATTAAAATATTTTAAACAGTTTATTATATAAATTAAGATGTCAAGTGTTCACTAAACGCCAAGACTGATATCCGCAATGACCATAACCATGGTAATAACAATGCTATAATAATTATTATAGAACTGTTATTACCATGGCAACGCTCATTATAGAATTGTTTTCCCGCTTCGGTTACGCTATAGGTGGTATTCTGATACCATTAACGATATCAATAATAGCGGTTTATAGTACGCGAGTAGAAAAACTTATATCAGCCCCCGCAGATTTATGCAGTTATCTTCTGAGCCTAGTTGAATGTAAAAAAATCCTATACCTACAGGTTAACTGCGGTGTCGTGATCCTAGCCATATTTTTTCAACTCAGTAAAAGTTTAGATTTTATCAGTAGAGTAGTTTTTTAAACAAGTACCCCCTTATTATTTATTTATTTTAATGGCGTCTACGAGTTATGTAATTTTGCCAATGTCAAGTATATATAAGCAATTTTACGGTGAATCGTCGTTGTTGTCGGCGTCTTCCAGTCCCAGTCGGCACACCATTGAAGATGGCGGGCATCCACTTCAATGGCTTGGAGTGTTCTTGACCGCTTGCTCATTCAGAATCAACTTTTCACTGTTATTTTATTTGATGCATGTTCTTCGTCAGTGTTGGAGGTTACTTCACAAAGTTGCCCTGGATTTGTGAACCAAAATCAACGATAAAGTAATTTACAAAAAATGAAATAAATAGAGAGATGTTTTCAAAATGACAGCTAGACAAGAACCGCAAAAAGTACCCCCTTACTGATAAACGTTGAGTAACGGTGGTATAGCTATACAATGTTTTGTCCTTATCTGTCAAATTCAAATGTCACAATGACAGATAAGGACAAAACATTGTATAGCTATACCATCGTTACTCAACGTTTATTAGTAAGGGGGCTAAAGTTAAGCATTTTATTAAAATAATATTATGTTTCCCTAATTAATACAAAAAATATGGTGTCCTAACATTTTCATCAACCGATTAGAGTATGTAGAGTGGCGAAGATCCTGAATAAAAAGATTTTCATTTAATGTTTATTTAAATAAAAACAAAGTAATGGTCTTAACGCTTTTAAATCTTTTACGTTATGTTCCTAATGGTATAGTGAGTTTTACTTTACTTTGTCGCTACACGACCCCTGTATAAAGCTCTTGAAAACTTGTTCTACGAGGATACAAAAAACACTGACGGCTCTTAAATAAACCATCAATCATCATCAGAGGTCGGAATAGGTAGTGCTTATTAACCTAAACTTGTTGCATCTTCATTCAATAACGTATCCCCATCTCACTCACGCATGAATGAACGTGAGTCAAGTTGGACGTAGTTATGCAAAAACGTTCCAACCCACAAGTCACACAAAATTGAGATAAAGCCACTAGTGTACCTTTTTTGACACCTTCCATCAGTTTAGCAAAAAGGTTCCAGTCTTTATGGCTTATTTCTATAAAAAAAATTTTTGATTATACGTTCCAACCCACATTTTTAGCAAACAAGGGCTTGCATAGAAAAAAAAAACATAACATGGAAACTGAAACGTTTTTATTTTATACAATCCATTAATAATACTTTGTTAAAATGATTCAAATAGTCTTGAAACATTATATACTTTTTTATGTGATACTTGTGGTCTTGCAAAAAATGTCCTATGTATGTTGGAACGTTTTAGTAAAACCCATGTGACACTTGTGATTTTGCAAAAAATGTTTCATATACGATTGGAAGTTTGCTTTGCTAATTAACAAAGTGATGGGTAAATGATCCAAAATATGGGGAACCTTTTAGTTCAATCCAATACAGACTTTTATAGTAGTACAAAAAATTTGGAAAAAATATTTCTAATCGGAAGAAATATAGACCAATAGTCCAGTACATTCCTGAGAATTGTCTCCAATTTTATAGAACGCTTAAGACTTAAGACTGATGATGTACTTATTTATTTATTTATTTATTTTAATGGAACAGTAACAAATTACAAACTGACACTTTTTATTACAAATTATTACTAAATTATAGAAGATAATGTTTGCAATTTAATAACAACTGTCCACAGCATTAACAAATTACAGCATGTTTGCTTTAAAAATAATGATTAAAAACAAATATTATTATTAACCTAATCCTTTACATTAAGCGCAAGTGCTGCAGCGGTTCAAGCATTCAGTGACATGGAGAACATGACTGTCACATTTAGTACAGATAGTATTAAATGTGCGGATGGTAGGACTATTTCTGGAAACATTATTATTTGTAAGAGTACAAGCAAACAATCTACAATCAATCTTTTATAATTAATTATAATAATATTTCAGCTCCGTATTTTTCTATTATTTCTTATTTATTATTTCAGACTATTTGCACCACATTTTATAATTTAAACCTGCACATTACACATTACATACTTGGTGGGACGTTTTTACAGAATTATTTGGAATGAGTGTCCATACAAAATAAAATCGTTCCAATACTATTTCGTCTAAAAACCTACCGTTTTATTATAAATATTTAAAAAAACAGGTACATCTTTAAGTAATGACCTTATATTTCTATAATAAAACTTATAGTATTAGTCTATTCTAGTTTGGGCAAAAAAGTGTACAAATTAAATCACTAAATTGCGTTTATCTCAAAATGGTGTCAGTGTGGGTTGGAACGTTTATGCATAACAATGATGATGATGTTCTTCTTTTACAATAATTATTTCGTTTCCTTTTGTTATTATTTTAATTCATATTTATAACTTCACCTATTCATAATCTTTATTCTTGTTAAAGTTTTTAATTTAAAGTAAAATACTCGATGGAACGTTTTTGCTAAATTATTTGGAACGAGTGTCTATACAAAACAAAAACGTTTCAATACCATGTCGTCTAAAAATCCACCATTTTATTAAAAATATTTATAAAACAGGTACTTCATTAAGTAATGATCATATATTTCTACAGTAAAACTTATAGTATTAGCCTATTCTAGTTTGGGCAAAAAAGTGTACAACTAAAAACACTAAATTGCGTGTATCTCAAAATGGCATCAGTGTGGGTTGGAACGTTTTTGCATAACTACGTCCAGTTTAGGTTAATAAGCACTACCTATTCCGACCTCTGACATCATCATCATCTTAGGGTACCATCCTGAGAGTGCTTGCAAACCGCATGGACAGTGCATTATTATGGCACTTAGTCAGAAAGGGCATTGGTGTCATAAAATAAAGTGAATTGATATAGTAGTAATGGGTAGTAATTTTAAATTAAATTTTTATTCCAATATTAATTAATTGTTTTTAATTCTAATTTCGATATTATATTTTGTTGTGTTTTGTTACTATTATTATTATTATTTGACTTTGTCATGACATTTATGTAATTTTATTGAATGTAATGTAATTTTGTTTTGATTTTATTTTATTTTATTTTATTTTTATTTTTTAAGGTAATTGCCTATAACATAGATTAATGAACCTTTGTAACTAACTTATTATGGAATTTAATTCTGAATTAAACTATTATTATTCTAGATATTTATTTAATTTTCTGTACATTAGGTTTTTTATAACAAATATTCAAATATAAAAGTAAAATAAAAATACTAATACAAAAAAATAGACAGCCCGCCGGCAGCGGGGCAAGGCTGAAGCTACCGGTGGTTAGGGCTGCAGAGAGAGGAACCTCCTCACAATACGTGCCGTGTCGAGGAGTACTGCCTTCTGTATCTGGCCCTTGATCCAGCCATCTAGCGAGAGTCTCTTGAGGTGTTGGTCGAGACTCTTCGCTATAAGACCGTTTGCCGAAACAACTATCGGGACAATGATCGTTGAGTCAACATCCCACATGGCGGTCACCTCGTGAGCCAAGTCAAGGTACTTGCTGAATTTGTCCTTCTCGGCCTTCACAAGGTTCTCGTGATGCGGGATGGTGATGTCGACGAGCACTGCCCGGCGTTGAGATCGATCTGTCAACACGATATCAGGCTTATTGGCAACAATAGTCCTGTCCGTGATGACAGATCGATCCCAATAGAGCGTAGCACGACCATTTTCGAGAACTGGCGCCGGTGCGTACTTATAGTACGGCACTTCAGACTCTACAAGACCATATTGAAGTGCAAGTTGCTGATGGATGATCCTGGCTACGAGGTTATGTCTGTGCAAGTACTCGCCGTTGGCCAAATGCGAACAACCGGAAATTATATGTCTGAGGGACTCGCCGGGGCAACGGCATGCTCGACAAATGTCAACCGTGCCATCCCTCAGAATATATTTCCGGTAATTGTTCGTCATTATGACCTCGTCAGCAATTGCACAGACAAAACCTTCGGTTTCCCCAAAGAGGTCACCAAATCGTAGCCAGTTCACAGACGCTAAAAAGTCTACGTCGGGCCTTGTTAGGGCCCGGTAGAAGCGTCCGTGTAGCTCCTTGCTCTTCCATACGTTCTTGCGGTCTTCAGTGCTCAACACCGTTGGTTTGCGCCAGTTCTCGTTTGCCAAGGAAAGAGGCGTGAGGCTCTTGTCTACTGCAACCACATCACGATGCATCCCACACTCATTGCTAAGGAAATAATCCCTGAGATTGCACACCTCGCGGTTGTGGAGATTCTTAGCATTTAACATGCCTCGTCCTCCACATTTCCTCGGGATGTACAATCTCATAACAGATGAGCGTGGGTGCAACATGCGATGTGATTTAAGCAGTAGACGGACCCTCCTATCCAGGGCGTCCAGCTCAGTCTGAGTCCACCTTAGTATGCCAAAGGAGTATGTGAGCAGCGGCATCACCCAGCCATTGAAGGCGCGCACCTTATTGCCACCCGACAAAAGACTATTAAGAACTTTTGTCAAGCGGCAGAAGAAGCGCTCCTTCACTGACTGCTTGACATCGCCGTCCACAATACCCAAAGACTGTGACATACCAAGATATTTGTAGGTTTCAACTTCGGAGAGAGATCTGAGAGTCATTGTCTCAGAAAGCTGCAAATTCGACGAATTTACAACTTTCCCACGTTGAACATGCATGACCGCACACTTATCTACACCGAATTCCATCTTGATCGCATTACTGAACTCTTGTGTGATTTTCAATAATGCGATAAGATCTTGGCGCTTCGATGCAAACAGTTTGAGGTCATCCATGAACAATAAGTGAGAAATGACTTCAGCTTCTCTGCGAAGTCGATAGCCAAGCCCAGAATCCGTCAGCATAGAGCTGAGGGGATTCAAGGCTAGGCAAAACCACAAAGGACTCAGACTGTCACCCTGGAAGATGCCTCTTTCAATCTTTATCAAGCTAGGCGAATCAGAGGGGACATCTCGAGCACCTGGTTGACGAAGGACTGTGACCCACTGCCTCATACACACACCTAAAAAGGACCTCAAAGTTGCATCAACTTTATACAACTCTAAGATCCTTTCGAGCCATGAGTGAGGCACCGAATCATAAGCCTTCTTGTAGTCAATCCAAGCAGCCGAAAGGGCCGCCTTGCTTCGTCTGACTTGCTGGCAAATGGCCATGTCTATGAGGAGGAGCTCCTTAGTACCGCGGGACCCAACCTTACATCCATTTTGAGCAGTGGCCAAAACACTATTTGCAATAAAATGTGCATTTAATTTTGTGCTCAAAATGGATTTAAGGAGCTTGTAGATGGTAGGCAAGCATGTAATGGGTCGGTAGTTTTTTGGTTCCGTGGTACTACCAGACTTGTGGAGCAGGAAGGTGACACCAGTTGTTAATAAAGGTGGCAAGGAACCGAGCTCAAGGGAATTTTGGAATTGCGTTGCTAAACATTCATGTGAGGCTTTGAACCATTTAATCCAGAAGTTGTGCAATCCGTCCGGCCCAGGACTTTTCCAGTTCTGAGCCATTCGAATTGCACAACTGACGTCTTCGGGGCAGATGGTAATAGGCCCCATTGGTTCAATAGCCTCACACGAGTGTTCAACAGCACGCATCCAGTCTCCTTCTGTGTGCACGACAGGCATCGACCAGATGCTGCGCCAGAAATTAATCATAGCAGCAGGATCCGGTAGGTGTCCGTCGCTCACACCTTGATCGGTTCCTTCCCACTTTCGGTACACCTTCCTCTGATCGCTTTGGAAGAGGCGATTTTGCTGGTACCTATCCACACGCTCTCTATAGCGACGAATACGGCTTGCCCACGCATAAACCTTCTGCTTCAGGAAGTCGATACGTTCCGTGACACAAGCCATATAATGCTGGGACCTTATTCCGGTCCCAGCAAAGGCTTGGTTCACGAAACGCATGACACGGGGGCGTTCATTACCCCCCCTAAAGCAGATTAGCTTTGCTATGAGAGTCCTAAACTTATCGATACGCCGCTCAATTCGCACTTGCCAAGCGGGGACAGACCCGCGAGCGCGCGGAGCTCGGTCGGTGTCCGGAAACTTGACTCGAGCTACGCGGCACGCAGCTATGGCCCCGCAGTACAAAATTGAGTGGGTATCGATAATATCCTCACTGGCTTGTAAATATGACGCCAGCAAGGCATTTAGGGCTCCCATAAGCGCTAAATTTCGTTTACAGGCAGGCAAGCGTGGTAAACGAGGCCTAGAATTGGGTGTGGACCGATACTGCGCGATCGCGTCTTCCAAAGCCCTCCTCAATTGCTCATTTACCTGGCTAGTTACGCTTATATTCGAACAATCCTCAGCGTCGATAACGGGATCATCCTGCGCTGATATCAGTGCGTGTTGGGCGACTGGCATCAAAGCCGATAACGCAGCAGGAGGGTCCCGTGACGAAGCGGAGGTTGTACGAATAGGTAGCGATTCCAGGCGTAGCCGATCAAGTACAGACTGATCCAGCCGCCGAAGCCGCTGAATGGCCCGCACTTGATCCGATAATCGTTGGGCAGTTACGGTAATACGGTTCAAACTATTATTATTATTATTATTAAATAAAACCATAAGTTTTATCTTCATTTAGCAAACCTAGTGCGAATGACCTGGTACAATATGCTGCTCAAAAGAATAACACATTACCAATTACTGTATAATGATCAACCTATCCAATGCCAAAATTAAAAATCAATTAAAAATCAAATTTGCATGAACACTGCCTTACCATAAAACATCCACAACTGTACCAAATTCAGCCTGCTTCTCTTCAATTCCGAGTCAATTTGTACGGAGTACTTACGCCCTAGAACACATGATAACACTTGAGCCGTGTTTTCTTTCACTAAGGGCTGGGACGATTCACAAAGAGGATAAAGGGGTGTGTCTTTTTTTTACGAACACGTTGACGTGTGACCCAGATATTGAGTAGCTTAAATCAGCTCTGCCTGTTAGGAACACATTTAAAAAATAGTGGCAATATTACTGCCGGCTTTACATCCAGGGCTTGGAAAACTGGGTAATTTTTTAACCAGCTCGTCAGGAACGCCATACATTTCAAATAGATCATTTTCATTTTGATTCCGTTCGAACAGAATGCCCTGAAAATCCCTGATTCGGATTTTCGTTTGTCCGCATACTCCTCCCAAACTATTAGAGATGTCAGGATCAAATTTAGCCCGTAACAAGACATCTAGCCATATATGTTTAGAAAAAATAAAATTTAAAATCGGACATACCACGGAAGAATAATCACCTAAATTATGTTCTCATAGACTTACATACTGTGTATCTGTCGGTAGCCAGAGACCACTTTTTTCCACCTGCTACGATCCTGACAAATCTCTTTCAATGGGAAAAGTGCCGAAACTTCGATTTAATTATACTAAAATGCCGAACAGTTACTGTACAGGTATTTCTGGAGGGAGCTCGCAGCTTAAGCTAAGTGAGTGAGCGTTACTGAGATTTCTGAAATGATGGCAGCAAACCGCTTCGCTCCATTTAGACTTGCCCGGGGACGGCAAGTGCACCTAGTTCCAACGTGGTGTTTAAGACTAGGTCTAGGTAAATCTACTATTGTGTTTTCTAATAGTTTAAAAATAGTTTTTTGTTGTACGAATGAATACACAATTTTAAACATGACTTATAATTACCGTTCCTTCCCAAAATACCAGAATTTCGAAATACCAAATTACTCATTTTCCCAGGTTCTCAAAAAATCAGATTCGAAATATCGGGTGAAGACAATAAACAATACCCTCATTTAAAGCTTTAAAAAATTAATATTTTCGTGCCGAAGGTGGCCAACCTAGCAATAGCTATCCAACGAGGAAATGCAGCCAGCATTATGGGCACCATTCCCAGTGGCAGGCCCAGGCCCAGGGGACATTTGTACATATTTTTAGTTACTTGGAATAAGTTAATTTATTTTAGTATTTAGTTTTAGTTTATGTTTTTATATTTTTGTTTTTTTTTGTTTGTGTCTTAATAAAGATTTTTCTTTAAGAAATAATAATAATAAAAAAGTCTCCTGATTGTTTGAGAACTGGTATTTTGCGAATCAGCGTTAATAACAATATACTATGAGTTAGTAACATAACATAACATAACGGAAAAAAGTGACCACATGTTTCCGTTAAGAGGCCACCTATGCTAAAGTCTGGAGTGTTCCGAGATCTGGATCTCAATAACCATAACGCCTTTGTATCTGTTTTTTGGATATATTAAACTTTACCATATTTGCTTGAGACTGGCTAACGTGAAAACACGATTAGAAATAAAATACTCGATACTTTTATTTTTCAAACATGACACCTTTTTTGCATGTTTTTGGTTGAATCTTCGAATTTTTAACGATGATTTTCGATTCAATAGTTGAGGATATGTAACTTCTTAATCCTGGTAAACCATTTTTTCAATAAATATTGTGGTTTTAAAATCAACAGCAATTAATTGAATTTGACGCTGCCGTCAAGGCGCGCGCGAACTATCTCCATCTCACATGCTTCGCGCGGAAGCACATAAAGCCATCCCTTTTTATTCTTGTGGGGGCGTGGCACCATAGGTGGCCTCTTAAGTTGAGTACACGAAGGAGAAAGGTTTTTAAACTTTACACGGGAGTAGAACAGAGCCCCCGCAATATCAAACGTTGCCTCTGCCACTAAGTTATCTGCGCATGAGACACATGCTTTCAGCCGTCGGAAGAGTAATACATCCCCTGTGTATTTTACGAAAACACAATAGTGGATCATTGGAAACGCAGTTATTACCTACCCGAAAATACGTCTCTATCCCGTTTCTCCAATATAGACGTGAACGAGGACAGAGAGAAGCATTCGAAGCGTAGAATTTTGCTATTTAAAGTAACCCTTCACAGCTGAAGAGAATGTGAAATGCACTTTCATTTTGCGAACATGATTGAACGAAATAGCCCGGAATGTGTTGTCAAGGAAGTTGTTAAAGTACCTAAGTCTATCTGTTTTCTTGTGTTTATGTACCTTGAATAAATAAATAAATATTCGGAGACAATCTTACACAAATTGACCTAGTCCCAAACTAATCTCTAGGGTTATAGTTCATTTCAAATACCATGGCCCGATTCCACTCGAGATTTAACAATGAGAGTCATAATGTTTAGCTATTGTTCACTAATTGCTCTACTACCTGAGGGCCCTGCCAAGATGCATTGCGCTAACGTTTCTATTTGTATCATTTCTAAACCAATCGCGTCACTGATAGATCACGTGACTTTTCGTATCACGTCATCTACTAGTGATGCGATTGGTTTAAAAACGAATCGAATAGAAACGCTAGTTAGCGCAATGCATCTTGAACTGAACAATAGTACATTGTTGCCTAGGCGCGGAAAGTAAGGGATTTCCTGACGAGGTGGTTAGCAGACCGAGCAACAGCGAGGCCTGCTAAAATACGAGTCAGGAAATCTATAATGCTTTTCTCAAACAATGCGAGGAAATTATACAAATACATGATTATAAGTATTTTTAAAAACCTTTGACACACTCAAAAAAATGTGAGCCAACCAAGAGAGATTTTCTCTTAGTTGACATAAAATGAATATAATAGTTATGATATTAGTAAGTGTTTTCATATGTTTTTTTTACTCCTAGGAGTAAAAAGAGGCATTTTCCGTCCATGTGTTTCAATCGGAAAACCGTTATTTCCGAGCATGTTTGAGAAATAGTACATTGTTGCAGAGGATAGAAAGTACGCGATTTTTGGACGAGTCATATAGAGGGCCGAAACGTAGTTGAGGCCCTCTAGTGTACGAGTCCATAAATTGCACTTTCTACCGAGGCAGACATAGTGCTTTTCACAACTACTGAGAGGAAATAAAATAAAAATTCATATTCAAAACTCAAATTTAATCATGTTAATGTGACATCACCGCCAATTTTACCATAGATACCTTTTTTTTAATCTGGAATTCTGGACCCCTATTCTCGTGGCACTCAACATGCGAGATGACGATGTCAACTCCATATAAAATTGTATTTGTTTCGCCATATCTGCCATGTAATTTCATCTCTAGTGGTTCGAGATTAGCGGCCAAGTTTGAATTATATTTAAAAAAAAAGCAGTGACACAGTTTTTAGTCTGTGTATCTTAGCAAAAAATACACCTAATATTTTACGACACAAAATAGTGTGTTCTGATTGGTCGATTTAAATTTTTCATTTTAAGCAGCTATGACACAAAAATTGATTGATTGATTCTCATTGGTTCTTAAAGTTGGACAACAATGTTCTCGACCAATCAGCAAACACGCCGACAAAAACATTCTTGGTCCGTCCTTATAAGTGACGTTTTGTGACCCCAAACAAGACCATCTATGGCCATATTTCCGAGCAGTGTTGTGAAATAGTTATTTGTTATACAAGGGGGGAAAGTTGTATTTTACCTGCGAGTGTTCCTTTGAAACACGAGCTAGCGAAAGGAGTGAGCCTGAGCGTAGCGAGTGTTTCAACACACGAGATGTAAAATAACTTTTCACCCGTGTACCACACAAAACTTTTCACCTCACTACAAGTAATTCCACGGGTGTTAATACGTCTTTCGTCACTCGAATCACTCATTTTTAATAACAAAACAAACTAGAAAAACATTTCGACGAGTCATGGATGTTTTCTAAGTATTTAAGTATATATTTCTCTATATAAGTATTTATATCGTTGTCTAGTACTCATAGTACAAGCCTAGAGCTTAGTTTGGGACTAGCTCAATTGGTGTGACATCGTACCCTGATATTTATTTATTTATTTATTTTAATACGGCTCTTAAAAACAAAAAACTCAAGCTCATCATACAAATATTTGCCTGCACCGGGAATTGTACCCGAGACCGCTAGCTTCGTAGGCGGGGCAGGCTTCACTACCTACTAGGCTAACGTGTCGTCGAGTGTATTAAAAATCTTGATTTTATATCAAGAGGTTTTGTTTGTCAAAAATGACTAGCCTCACCAGCAAAAAAAACTGTCTGGTTTTCTGTAAAGTCGGTTTACGGACGATAATTTTACGTGATAACGTCATAAGAAAACACCCAAAGCCGAACGCTTAGGCCGATCGTGCCTCTTTCGCTTGTTCCGCGCTCTCGCTTGCACGCTCGGCTCAGGCGGAACGTGACAGTTTTCGTGCGTGTATCGATTTATAAGACGTTATCACGTCAAAAATGGTCAAGTGCGAGTTCGACTCGTACACGAAAAGATCATTGTCACCATGTCAAGAAAAGGAAATTTTGCAAATTAAGGAAGATATTGAAATTAATATCGGTATAGGTCCTGACTCAGTACGACATCATGCGTACACGTGTGAGCGTGGCGTTGCGCGAAATTACGAAAAGATAACAAATACAACTACAAATATCTTTATTTAGCATAAATTGTGGTATAAAATTGCCGAAGACCTACTTATAAGCTATTATAAATAAATTACTCTTCAGTACCTACTACCGATAGGGTATTTGCCTGATATTAAATATCATTTATTAATTTAGATAATATATAAATATACATAGTATCATGAAATAATTCAAAATCAAATTTGAAATTGGTAATAAAATAAAAAAGTTACCTATAGCCTTATAAAGTTTTTTGTCTATCTCTTTCTCACGAAACGATGTTTTGCGTGTAATTCATATGGCGGTTGAGTAATATGACGTCATATTCCTGTATTTTCCTCTCTGTCTAAAAGCAAGTTTTAAACATTTATATCTTTCTTATTTTTAAAGATATTAAAAAACTACTTATACTAGGCTATTCGGAAGGTAAAAAAACTTCAATTTAAATACTAATAAAAAATTAGGCAAATACCCTATTACGCCTACAATCTACATGCTGCCATTTGTTATTACTATTACTATTCTATCTATATAGGTACTCATATAGGGTGATGGAACCAGTAATGGACAAGGCGCCAATAAAGGACAGATAAGATTCATTTGTTTTGCAACAATCAATTTCGGACCGTATGCAGTTAGAATTAAGAGTGAAGTGTCCATTACTGGCGCCTGTCAGCTAAAAGTGGCCATCATTGGTGCCGTCACCCTAGGTCACCGTTCTTCAAAGCCAGTCGAGTAAAAACATAACCGTCCTTGAGGGGTCCAGTAAAAACATCTAAATCTAAAGGAAGATATTTATTCTGTGATCCTGCGTCAAAATTGAGTGAGCATTGACTGAATTGGCGATCAAGGATGCCGTTTGGGCCAGTCTCGGATGTCAATGCGTCAAGCTGCGAGCGTCAATGAATACAGAATTACAGAGAAGAGGATGTAAGGCGCACAACCACTTGAAGCGAGGCTGTAAAGGTAGGGGAGTAATTATCATTTCATAATTTTCCTTAATATTATTAAAAATATTAAATCGAATTGTTTGTATCTTTGTATGTTATCCCCGAAACAACTCTATTTATTTATTTATTTATTGATACACCAACAGTGTTTACACAGATACGTGTTAAATAAAAATACAATCGTGCTTATTCTACTGGTAACACTAATAACAGGTGTATACAGCACTCATAAGAATAATTTAGCTGAGTTTATAATGAGTTAATTACTGCTAAAATTTATATAAAACTAAGAATATCCCTATATTTTTCTGTAGAATTTAAACTATTTGAAAAGTAATGCAAAAGTTTTTTCTTAAATACTATAAAGGAGTCATTGAAGATGTCGATGTCATTTATTTTGAGGCTGTTGTATGTAACAATGAGACGATTGAGAGGAGAGAATTTACCAAGATTCGTTCTGTGATTTAAAGTAGCGAAAATGTTTGCAATTGGATATCTCGGAACAGCACGCGGTACTCGTAACCCAATATGAAAAAGAGCATCCGGGGCAAATAGGATTCCATTAATTAGCTTGTGGAGAGTTAATAGGTCTGTATCTGTAATAGTGCGACGCTGTTCCAGTGTGTTTAATTTAAAATAAGACAGCCGCGTATGATAGGATGCTCTGTATGGACAATTATAATCCCTGTAAGCCAGGAAGCGAGTAAAACTACGTTGCACATGCTCTAGCCTGCTGACATGCACTTTATAGTGGGGGTTCCAAGCTACTGCTGCGTACTCCAGGTGACTCCGTACCAGGGAGTAGTAAAGTGATATTATTGCATGCTTATTGCAACTCAACCAATTAAAAATATATTTCAGCAATAAGAAGCTACTTATGTCATTATCCCTGACTAATATAGGCCACGTTGTTAGGAAAAACTCATACAAACGGAAGCAAAATGAGTGGCAGGTCGCTATTGGTATATCTATAAACGAGTCCTGCGACTTGAAAAGTTTCGTACCAATTTCATTTGATAACGGTTAGAAAAATATACAGACACTAAAGTTTAATTATAAAAACTTAACAGCCTGCCTTCTTTTCTCAGCAACTGCACATGTGAATGCCAACTTAAACGTTGGCATTGTACTTGTAATGATGGTAGAAAAACATTAAATTATTTTTAAGGATACCTATTGGAAATTGGGTCTAAAATTGAGAATTGGAAAATATAGGTAAGTACTGTGTTCAATAATTGGAATATTTGCAATACCTATTATAGTTTCTAACAGCTGATCTGATGATGGAATCGGAAGGCACCTCTTTGGTGTACTTAACGTTGATACTCGTACGCTACATTTGGACTCGCTTCATGAATTTCGAAAAGCAGATGATAAATTGTGCAAAAAATGATGTAGGATATTTGTTTCAAGTTTCAACCATTCGTGATCGTCCACAGCGTGTATCTACGAGTAGTCTCAGAACAGTGTGTCTGACTCTATGCTATGGTTCTTCTATGGATTGTCTTAGTTTGAGTTCGACTTTTGAGGGTAATTCCAGGCATATACCCTCTCTTACTACCAGGTAACCTATGCGCATAACCTGTTCTGTTCTAATCACTTACGCCTTAAAATATATTACTCGCTCCTTCTGGAACTCGGGACTAAATCGTTTCACGGGAATGAGCAACAACGTGACCGGTATACCAAAATTTTGCCAAGTCACTTATAAATACACACATAACGACTCAATCCTGATATCTGCAATCCAATGGTTGTTTTCTACTAGCTTTTTGAACACGGGCAGAATGAAACTGGTAATGGAGCCGTGGAAATTGATAGGTACGGACGATGTGAATTGCTGTTAGCTCGTCAGATTATATTGTTTCGGGGCTGACGTACACGTGAGTATTGTGAAACGTGTTTCAAGAACACATGAAACAATATGATCGTGATATATTTGTGTTGAAAGGCAGTTAATGCCTACTTATTTATGAATGAGGGAAAAAACGAAAGCTGTTGTATGTAGGTATTGTGCATTTGCGTAGATGGGTACGTATTCCCGACCTTCGACATTCTTGTCGTTGTTAAGGCTAGACTGGTATAGTTCGAGCGTTGTAGAAAAATATCAATCACATTGCCTATGCGTTTGTAGCACACAATTTGGGTGAAAACCAAAAAGTTGGACCACAGTCAAGAGCAGTTAACCATACAACAACAACGAAATCGAAAAAAGTTCCGTTGTGCGACGAAAAGTATCCCTACTGTATGGCAAATTTTCGTGTCATAACGAAAACGTTTCATAGAAAATTTAATTGAGTGAGTTAGCGTGCCCAAATTTTTGGTCCTTACCCATTTATGACGAATTAATGAATGGCTAAAGAAACTGATACGATAGTATTATATCGTACCGCAAACCTAAAAAGAGAAGTATGCGTGTGATGGTGCTGAGGCACCTTGATTTTTTGGCAAAAAGGCAAATGAGCACTAGGTAGTTAGGCCACCTGAGGGCCCTGCCAAGATGCATTGCGCTAAGTAGCGTTTCTATTCGATTCGTTTTTAAACCAATCGCGTCACTGGTAGATGACGTGATACGAAAAGTCACGTGATCTACCAGTGACGCGATTGGTTTAAAAACGAAACGAATAGAAACGCTACTTAGCGCAATGCATCTTGGCAGGGCCCTCTGTGGGCCTAGACAAGACGCATTCTGCGAATGTTATCGTTACCGAAAATTTAGATATCCATGTTATAAAGAAAACAAGGAGATTATTTTGTATGGGAATTTGAATCTACTCGTAAGGAAATAAAGTTCATTTATCTTTGATCTTTGCACTAAAATGTAATCTTCGTTACAATATAGTTTCAATTAAATTGCACTGATTACGCACTTCCTATGGCACACTGGGCTTCACGAGGTTATAGCATTGAAGTAAGCTGTCGGACGTTCACATTTGACAGATTTCGTTTACGTTAGCTTTATGCAAATTGTCGTCGAGCAAGTAGGCCTCTTTTTCTGTAACTGTTTAGTATTGTTAATAAACCTTGTACCTTTTAATAAAAACCTAACGCTTCTTTTCTTGGTTAAAAACGCTTCGTTTCTTGGTTTTCTTGTTTAGACCAAATCTCGAGTCTTTTATCCAAACCCTGTTTAGATAAAAGACTCGCTATAAATAAGCAAGAAATTTTTAAGAAACAATAAATAACTTTCTAAAATAATTTAGTGTAAACGCAGTTTCTAACTCATCGGATTGCAATCGCGTCATGATCACGTCGTAAGGTCTAGGGTTGAATAATTCATCAAGTAGCCGCGTCAGCCAGATTACCGCCTCAATATTAGGGCACGCTGACACTGCAGATACGATGATAAGCCGGGACAAAGAAAGACTGATATTATACTTTTGAAATAGGTAGCAACATTATCATAGGGGTGTTTTTCCCTTTTGAAAATGCACGCGATAAATATGTTTTTCTCAAAAATGTCCGGAAAAGTTGACATTACTACTCGTATCTACATATTTGGATGCGAAGTAGGTTCCATAGTTTATGGACAGTCCTCACAGTAAAAAAAAAACATACAAATTTCATTAGGTATAGGTACTATGGTAGGTACTGTCTAGTTTGTAACTTTATTTTAAAAAGTGAAAAGGGCCATAATAAAAATGATGGTCCACATTAGAGTAGATCCATATTTTATGCAAAACATAACTTTTTTATCTGTATCTGGAATAGCTTGAGTTAGTTACTTTTAACCCTTAATTTGGCAAGGAGAAAAATTATTGAAACTACGTTGGTGTTATTATTTTTTGGGGTGTTTATTTAATTAAATTTACCGGAAAAATCATTAAAAAAACTCGTTCTTAGTTTTTGGACATTATGCCAAAGATATGAAATCTATAAAATAAAATAAATAAATAAATAAAATATATGTTTTCTGAATTATAAATCTGTTTTAACTACTCCAAATATTAGACAATAATCTATTTTTAAGTTTTAACAAGTAAAATATCAATAAAAAATCCGTTTACAAGTTATAATTTATCTAAAAAATGAAACATGACAGAATTATAGGTACTCGTGTTTGCTGGTGACTTTGTGCACGTGGAACTGGTTTAAATCGAGTTTTCCTGAAGAAATTATTATATTTCCGGGATGAAACGTCATATTACGTTCATCGCCGGGACTCAAGCTATCTTCATTTCAAATTTCATCCATTTCGGTTCGGCAGTTGAGCAGTGAAGAAGAAACAAATAAACAAACAACTTTGCTGTTGGCAGCATTCCTTTCCCGGCGTCGGCTATAGAACTTGGGAACAGCTAAGCAAGGTAAGCCTTGAGTTTTGACTACAAATAAACCTAACAAAGACCAAAATCCTCTGTTGGATGCAGGTGTAATTTCCGCCTACATCAAACAGAGGATTGAAGTCCTCCTCCAAGCTCCGAAACACAATACAAGTTTAGTTGTCGACGTTTAAGTTGACGACGGAGGTGGCGAGATGAACTGCGAACGCTTGGAAGAGATTGATCAGTCACCGTTTTGTGAGGAGCAGCGTGGGAAGAGAACTCACAAGCTCGTCCGTTTAAACCAACAAGATTTAACATTTTACGTAAGTACACATTTAATACTACTATAGTACATTACTACAGAGGCCGGGACAAAAGGGGTTGCCGGCCGAAGACATATAGACGGCCGAGCAAAGCGAGGCCGGATAGGTCTGATGCGGGCAACCCATATTTCCCGCCGAGGTATGTATAGTGCTTTTCTCAAACATCAAACATAATAATAATTCATAAAAAAAAAAATACAAAGTCAAATTACTAGGAGTGCGTAAACATTAAAAGTAACCTACAGTGCTCAGTCATCCGCGCTGTGTCGTGTGCGAGCCGGTGCCCCGCAGCGCACCGCCTGCGATCTAAGTTGCGGGACGCACCCCTAATTACCTTTGTTCTCCTAGTACTTTAGATAAACATGCAAACGCTTTCGTTGGATGCACGGCTTAGTATATTTAAAAAAAACAGCTACAATTTACCCGACAGTTACGGTTATCTGGACATTGAAAAATCAGGCCTAGACGATATTTTAGTCGTTATGTTTCTTAAGCGATAATTATAATTATCATGATAATTATCGTCATAATAACAGATGGATAATTATCAATTAATAATACCAAAAAATTGCGCTTGTAAAAGAGAACTGTAGTCTAAGTATTCGAACGTGTATTTCCACAATTGCTCTTATTTTTACTCAATCTAACTTTAATTAATGTTGATTTGTGTTGGATTAATATCAAAATAAAAAAAATATAATATTTATTTGTTTTTATTTATGTTTTATTAGAATTTGTTATGAAATAATATACTTAACAAATGAATTTCTTACACGTGATAATTATCCGATAATTATCTGATAATTATCCGATATTTATCCGATAATTATCAGAAGCATAATTATCTTGATAATTTCGAACCCTGATTCCTTACTTAGGTACGTAGGTACTTAGATTTCTTTCCACCCTTTAAAAACTATAGTTCGACAAATTCGTGCTTAGCGAGACAAATGCTAGCATAGATTCGATTAGATTATTATTAATTTTCTTTTTGTTAGACTTGTTAGGTAGGTAATCTTATTGTATTAGCTTGATTAATTTAAATTATAAGTAAATTCCACTTTAATTTTAACAAATATCCTACACCGACTAAAGAAATATCAGGAAATCTTAATTAGGAAGTGCACGGAAGATTCAAAAGGATTGCAATTAATCGCCGCCATCTGCTACGCGACGACGGGACTTCTTATAAATGCAATTTGGCTACGATGCTCCGTTATTTATGAATAGGTTTATCCAAGAGTATGTGGCGCGTCTGCGACACCACATATTCTCTGCCATAGTATAGATAGAGATACATAGACATGTAAGGTTATATATAGTTGGCTGTGTCCAACTTGGAGAGCAGTCGCATAGTAAACGCCAACTTAAGAACACGTATTTCATTACCGGCCCAATATACCTTCTGATAGTCACCTCCCATCAGCATTTCGGTAAAGTGGTGACCCAAATGACCCAATGAAGAAACGATAACTTTGGTCAGTTGCGTCATGAAAATTAATCATGCGTATACCTATGGCTCCTCTACACAATAAGCGATCACCGACGATTACGGACGAGCACAAATAAATAGCACGATCATGTGGAAGACATAGGTACCTCCTCGACTGTAGTCGCTGATCGTCGTCTAATAACCTCGTAAGGCCCACCATACTTCAAACACGAAGTTTTTTGTGAGTGGGACTTTGAATTTACCATCAAGGCAGTAAAGTTCAATTACGTTTGTTCGATAATGTAGTATATGAATGTGATGTAGTTTATGAATTCAGGAAAATAAACCTTATTCTCATTGCGACACAGTTCAAATTAGATTGCCTTGATTATGTGCATTCTATTGGACACGGCCTTACGAGGTTATGATCGCCAGCGACCCGTGAGTTGTCGATTTTTCGCGCACGCATCAAATGGAGTTGATGTGCCGACGTGCCGTGACGTTCGCCGATCATTCGTCGTCAATACGATGCGGCTGTCAATTCGAAACGTAGGGTTTATCTACATTTTAATTTTAGAGGAAATTGTGTCAAAATTCAAAAACCACTTATTTGGGCGACTGTGCCACCCATAAATATCATAATTTAATTATTTCGGAAATATCCGAGTGCGTTCATTTTTTGCTATCACTATCACTGTTTTTTTTATTAATGAAATACTCACCTGAAAATGCGTTGTACAAAACACACAGGAAAGATGAACAAAATACAAAACAACAAAATTTTAATAAAGATGCCATGCCCAGATAGTACTCCTAGCAGCCACCACTACTTTGAAACAAGTTAATTAAGTACTCATAAAAAAGTTGTTAAAACCGTTGTTCCGTACCAAAATCAATTAAAATGAAAATTGATGTGGCGTAATCCAATGAGCACACGGGCCACAAAAGCCACTAGGGGTGTTATTCTCTTAAAAACGGCGCTTGTTCGGTCAAACGAGTGAACGAGTGAACGCGCAACACCGGCGAGTTTAAGTAGTCCCATTTCCTCAACGTCTCATACCATCAGCATAAAAAGAGTTTTGTTATATATTAAAAATTAAGTACAAAAATAATGACAGTGTCAAATTCTAAATACTTTACGCTTTTTTATACGTCGTATTTTATTGTATTCTCGCAATTTACAGAATTATTTTGACTGGGCATGTACAACTGTAAGTTACAGTTTGCAGAAATTATAGCAGTAAGTAGCAGTAATTTTGGTCAGATTGAGAGTCAAAGTAAACAAATATTTTTTAAGAGGCACCTTTGGTGCCACGCCCCCACAAGAATGAAAAGGGATGGCTTTATGTGCTTCCGCGCGAAGAATGTGAGATGGAGATAGTTAGCGCCTTGATGGCAGTTTCAAATGAAATTAATTGCTGTTTACTTTAAAGCCACAACATTTATTGAAAAAATGGTTTGCCACGATTAAAAAGTTACATATACTCAACTATTGAATCGAAAATCATCGTTAGATTTTAGGGTTTCGAAAATACAACCAAAAACATGCAAAAAAGGTGTCAAGTTTGAAAAATAAAACTATCAAGGGTTTTATTTCTAATCATGTTTTCACGTTTGCCAGTCTCAAGCAAATATGACCAAGTTTAATATATCCAAAAAAGAGATATAAAGGCGTTATGGTTATTGAGATCCAGATCGCGGAACATAGGTGGCCTTATCTTAACTGTCATAAAAATGTTTTGCGCTAGAATTAATGAAAAAATTAAATTCACCTTACACTGCTGCCCCATTGACAATGCTACAGGTGTTTCTCTCTCGACCATTTATAAAATTATGACTGAGAGTAAGTAAGAGTGACAAATTCAAAGCAACGAAAAAATTCCCCTCTCCGAATAAGAAAATTTACGTACCTACTTGTCCGTCGGCAGTAGATGATTTTGATCAAGAAGTCATGAGGAGAACTATATATAATTTTCATCTGTCCCATAAGCAATATTCTACCATAAAGATGAAAATGATAGCGACTAAAAGCAAAAAAAGGACATACTTATTACATTTGTTTAGGGTTATCTCACTGAATTAAGAAAAAAACCTAAATGGTTTTCCTTTTCATGCGAACGGTACAACCACTACATATGCAATACCACGCTCTCGGTAATTCATCTATACGACTGAAATGATAGCTTACTAAAGGTAGAATTTATTTTAATATTTTCTTTTTTTTTTGGGTATTTTTGTAACACGGTGTATACCTGATGAGTAGGTACTAACTAAAGCTACTTGAGAAAGCAAGACGAGTACGAAATATTGTTTAGGAATCTCAAAGGTATAATAAAAAAAATATTATACATGCATTGTATTTTATTACACTGTACAATAAATATTGGGCTGTATACAAAATATAGAGGAATTCCAAAAGATATTGTCAACACTCTAGCATACATAACACGAGTGTAAAATGACTCCTAACAATATGTTCAAAATTCGTAACATACAACTATCTAAATCATTTCTCTATAATCCATATGCGTAAATATTTAAACAAAACATGTACATGTTTCTCTCGAAAAAACAAAAAGTTGCACAATAATAGCACAAACGTCTCAACTAACAAATATTTACCAACGAAATGTCTCCTTACAGTGGTCGAAACAAGGTTTGTCACACAGCGCCGAAATATGCATTACACTATCCATACAGTAACTACAAACTTATATGTATAAATTGGCAAAAAGACTGAAAAAAGTGAATTTGGCTACATTATCAATCTTTTACCAAATAGAATGCTTGATCCATCACATTAGGCATTTTTCGCCAAACTATACATATGAGTACATACCTATAGTAGTTTACGTGACGGTTGCATAATGAAAGGCATTACAACATGAGTGTCGTTTATGAAATGAGCCGCAAGGCGAGTTTCATAATAGATCACACGAGTGTTGTAATGCAAATTACACAGAGTCTCGTACAATACTTTATCTACACTCATATCATAATTCCTCTAATAATAGAGGACTTATGATTATGAGTGTAGATAAAATATATTATTGTTTTTATAACAAAAAACTAGGGACCTTCACGCACTGGCATCTTGCAACCGTTCGCAATGAAAGCGCTTTGCGGGAATCGTCCTCTCAATTCATTAGTGTTTTGGCCCTAATCTATTAGGAATACAGTTGTTCTCATTTACTACAACCTTCTTACACCGTATTTACATTAATTCAGTGACCGAATTCGTCGGCCGTATTCGGTTTAACCAAATTCGTTAATTAATATAAAAAGCCATTGACACTAGTCGATGACCGAATACGGGCTGCAGTCGAATATGGCCTAACCGAACTATGTAAACGCCCCATTAAAATCAAAGAAGCTATTTTAAAATTAGAACTAGTTTAATTCCTACAATGGGCACCATCCTAGTTTTGCATTAAATACTTACGCATAGGAAATTAAAAAGCTATATAACCGCTTACGCTTTAGCCTCGGGTGCTATCTCAATCAGCCAAGTGTACAAGCCAATGAAAATAAATCTATAAAGGTTCGTTTTACGGTTAGGTACAAGAATTGACACCCTCGGCTTCATTTAAATAACACTATTCTGGTGTCAAAGGTTTTCACTGTTACGAAATAGTTTTATTAGTTCTAAGATACAGGCAGAATGTTTCAGTGGTTTAAAACAGTAAACACGTCCATGATGAATTGTACTTTGACTTTTAACTTAAAAAATAATGAGATTGTCACCTTGTCGCGTTTGTAAATGTTATTTTTACTAAAAAATATTAGCTTTTGTTATGCTATGTGCAATTTACATAATTTAAAGGATAATAAAAATGAAAAATATTCCTATGAGCCATTGTTTTCGGCAAATTAAAAAGGATAAAAAAATATACTTTAAGAAGTCATACTTTTTAACAAACATTGATTTTGCTAGTACAAATACTATCAGTATTGCAAGTCTTGAAATATAGTGGTAAATATAATAATAACCTAATTATAGCTTTCACCTATATCGCTTCGGAAGTTCCTGTTAAAACTATATTTTTATATTATCAACTTTTCTCGTTAGATTTTACATCTAAACTTTTAATTATTAAAACTACTGACGTGTGTTTAGCCCAAACGATTTCATCGTTCATTTTTAACCAGTGCAATGAAGTATTAGAAACGCATTAAGAGTGTTATAATAATCATTATGTAACAGTGAACACCTTTGACACCTTCAACAACATCATAACAATCACAAGCCCCGACTTGGTCGAGCTAATTTGAGACCCATGTTCCACCTCGCTATTCTAATCACCACAACACTTCACAATCTCCGTAGCATTAAGAAAGTAAAAAAAAACTATAGACCCAACCCCGCCCTCATAAGCCAAAAGGCGGTATCTCAATATCAATAGCCAAAGCAGATACAACCCTCTCCCGTTAGTAATACGGTTGCACTTGCTACGGGAGTTCTGTCAGAGATATCGCCATTTGTCTTTGCAGGGCAGAACTATGCCCTCCCCAATTCTGCCCTTGGCACGACGTATAGCTTGGCAGAAAAATAATTGACGAAAAGTTTGGCAATTGGCAACATTGTACAATTTTGATCCAATCGCAAATACCTTACAGTGCTACGATTTTCTTAATAGCGATCGGCAACCTTCGTTTTTCTATGACACCGGAGTGACAAATATACTGTCAGTTGCGAGTGCAAGCGTGATAGCGATAGCCAGCCGAAAGCTATTAAGAAGCTGGGAATACTATACGTGGTTGGCATATTACAATATTTTAGTTCAACCTGTCACAACTCGTATTTGTCAAGCTATTTATTATTTGTAATCGCATTACATACGTTGCTTAAAAACAAAAGGGACACAAATCAAAAACAGATATAGTTTTATTTAAAACTTAAAGTAAATAGCATTCAGAAATTATATGCAACACAAGCACATTTTGATTTGTGTCCCTTTTGTATTTAAGCAACGTATGTGACCTCCCAAATCAACTGAAAAGTATTTGCAAAGCCATTTTTTTTTCTTTTATTCCGTGTCAATTTTTATTTAAAAAAATATTATGGTAATTCTTCCAGCTGAAATCTAATATTGATAGCAGTGTGGTTAGCACAAGTTGTTTTTTCTCGGTTGTCGCTCAGTGCGTCTCTTTTGTTACAGACTAGATAGAATGAGAGATCCGAGCAACATGTCGCGGATAACTTGCTAGCCCTCCTGATCGATTTTTGAGAATCTTAGTCGCTTGTCGATTCGAGCGCTCGATTCTCAAAAAAATACCTTTAGGGTCAATTCACACACATGCGTCTCAAAATATACTTTATTTACTAAACGAAAAGGTACACATTTCATTGTTAGAATTCATGCTGCGTGGTACAACGTATTTTTAATTCTCACAATGAAATATGTACCTTTTCATGTAGTAAATAAAGTATATTTTGAGTTCGGGTGATTAACACAACTTGTCAAAACTTTTTTGTCGCTTGGTAATCCTCCTCTACCTGGGTTATAGCACAACAAGCAGGAAAATACAAGTTCTGCTAGCCACACTGAAGGGCAAAAATATAAATCGGCAGTGTATGTTACGCTTTAAGGCCCAGCCACACCGGATGCGTGCGCGTAGACGCGACGTGCGCGTTCTCTTTCCACTGCGGTGTATAGTATGAATTCTCATACGACATGTCACTATACAACGCAGTGGAAAGCGCACGCGCACGTCACGTCTACGCGCACGCATCCGGTGTGACTGGGCCTTTAGTTATTCAATTAAATAATAGGAGGGCAGAATTCTCGTCGTAATAGAGATCAAACTTTTTCCGAGGTGAAATGTCAAATGCATTATATTTTCTCTCGCACCAGAGTTTCTTGCCCAACTAGCACATGATTCGGAGGACAGTAGTAGGCTAATGAGAGGCTACATTGAAACCTTGTCTACTTGATGGCGCCACCTTTTTGTTTTTTTAAGAACGGTCCCGCCATTTTTCTACCCTTTAGCTATTAGAGTTTCTAATAACTGGGCTTCTACTAAATCTATCGAAGTTAGCTTTTCTCATTTTCTTATCTCAAGGTTTCCATCAAGAAATAATAACCCATTTATGAATAGTAGCGCCCTCTAGTGATATTGTGGCTCTAATAACATGACAGTCAACCGCTCTTCCGTTTTCAAAACAACACCAACGGAAATGGAAATGGATCATAGTTTTGAGTTCGGAATAAAATAATTACAGTTTTTAGCATGTCCCTAGCGTATTTTCAAAATCTTTCTATTATCGACTTTATTGCTGATTTTGGCGCTAAGCCTGTAGTAATTTACAAAATTGAGTCATAAATACAGACAGGTATTGAATTTCTAGAGCATTGTATAAGAGTCACAGATAATTTTCACCAATGTTGCCAGCGAATTTCGCATACTACAATGAAATTTGAAATATTTTTTACAATAAACCTTTTCATAAGGCTATATATACAGTAAAATAATTACACAATCAATCTGGCGGATCGAAATACAAATATATTGTTATAAAACATAATTGAGACATTTTTTTAAAACATAAGGCCTATATTCGACAGTCCACCTACACAATAATATTTAAGCACGTTTTTTGTAATAAGCACGGTTTTTTATTTTTCTTTTCTTGCCTTACTTTAGAAAACAAGAGTTGGACAAATCTTAGCGATATACAAAACGGTCTGAAATGATATCATTTAGGCATTGTCGATTATAGACCATGGCGTTGCATGAATAGTTTTAGTACTTTGCACCTTTGGTATCAAATGTATGATTGTTAATTCATGATGATTTGATTTAAACAAATAAAAAACTACATTCATCAATTGATTTCTCCGTCAAAATATAATTATTTAACAACATTGCAATTCAAAATCATTATTGTTGATATTTAAAAAATAAAGGCGGTTCCACAGCGTAGTTTATTACATACCGTTATGACATGGTTTAATAGTGAGTTGATGTCTTTATTACCATTCATATCAATATGACGAAACTATTAAAATATAGTTTATACAATTTATATGATCCTATTCAATAGCAGTAACAGTCAACGTCACAAGCATTACTTTTATCAGTGTTGCCGTGTAGTTTTTTAAACGTCAGTTATATCTGACATACGGTTGACCATTATCTTTTACAATATCTGGGCATTCAAAACCCTTTTGAGGAATAGTCTTACAAATTCACATCAAATTGTCAGATTATCCACGTCTTTGTACTTTCATAATTAACAATTATTTGACCTGCGTTTTTTTCTCAAGCCATGTATCGAAACATTACTTCACCCCATTCGTTGAATGAAAACAAACGAAACCACGTGATATCTTTCATCAGTCAATAAAAATAGGTCAAGTATGCGTCAAAACTCGACATATTTTGATTGGCTGCTTTACGCCACGTGAAGTTATTTATATACAAAATGGATGAAATTAATTTGTTATAACGGTCTATTTTTAAAATCATTATAAAGTGAAATTTTTAAATGAATTCTAATTAAGTAATAACCAGTGGAAGTGGCAAGATACATTGATCTGCTTATGATGTTGACTACACATTATATCCTTTGCGAATGTCATAGCGGTTCGAATCCAACAGCCATTTATTGACGCTGTGTTGTGTATTCCTGTGGCAACACAGTTTGTACCACGCGATGGCACTCTTAAATGCAACGTATCACTATTATGGAAAACGCAAACCCATACAAACCCCTCTACCAAGACGGCTAACAAAACCAGAGCTAAATTAACCTAACCTAGCAATACCAAATGATGTACATGATAAAATTAAAGAGGTATTTACATTATAGCCTCTAATAAACCATTCAAAAATTACAGAATAAATAGACCTTCTATTTGTAACGTAAATAAATTTACTCTAATCCAATTCCAAATAAATATACTAAAGCTTATGAAACTTATCAACTAAATGAGTATAATTATTATGATCGAAATTATGCATTAAATTAATTAGTACGAAATCAGATCGATCCCACCCGAATATGTACTATAAACTGTTTTGTCGCGGAACTGCCTCCGTGGCCTGAGTCGGAGAAAGGAGATAGAGTTATATGTTACAATGAGATAGAGCATTTTTCAAAAATGTTTACATCTACCAATTTTTAAGGAATGGTAGATAGTTATGAAATTGCATCAATAAAAAAACGTAAAAATCGTACGGGAAATTCAAGTGTCTTACCAACATTATTTCGTTTTTGGTAATGAAAAAGTAAGCTTCCATTGAAATGTTTTACATTGGTTTTTTTTTATTATTGTTGGTTTATTTATCATACCTAACAATGTTTTCTTGAAAAAGAGGCAGTTGAACTTTAAACACTTATTGAATAATGCTCAGAATTAGTCTCAAACCGTATAACTGCATCCCGGCTCAACCGACATGGTACACAGGAGAGCGAAAGACGTAATTTTATGCCCATTTTGTTATAAAAATGTAAATAGTAGAAAAGACCCATAATTAAAATAATATACACTAGAGAAGCTAATGAGATTACATGTCTTTGAATCAATGTGGCGAGGGACGGATTAATCGTAAGAGCAACATCGTGGAAAATGGATTCACGAGAATGCGAAAATATCACAACGCGCCCTACAGATTTAAGATTTAAAAAAATTGTGCAATATTGAGCTTCCGTACGAAAAATTTGACAAAATGTCAAAAGATAAAAATCCAAACACTGAGCTTATAAAACGTTGTCGTCGCTGCAACAGCTATAAATTTCAATTTAATCACAGCAATTAATTTAATTTCGAGGGAAAACCTAATTTGTTTCCCTTAAAGGGCTAAACTAGTTTCTACTATTGTAGCAATTTGTGACTTTACCTAAAGCTGCGTAGGAGAGCTCTGGCCGAACTGCCGCCTGATTGGTCAATTTCCCAATCAAGAGAGTATTTTATAATCATTCAACCAATCAGACGGTGACTCGACGCGTCTCCGACGCATCTACCGAAGAGACCGCAACGCGCCAGGTCCCAGCTTGGCACTGTTTATAACATATCCATTAGGTTACTCTGCGAAATATTGCCTACTAAAATACTATTCCTTATAACGCGCTTCGAGAAACCGATATACATAAGCAAGTTGGCATAAGTTTGAGCAGTAGGTAATTACAATTAAAGGATTGCATACTAGTTTATACGCTATGATATTAAAATTAGTAATATACTCATTACAATTGTCTAGTTAAGAAACTTAGTATGCAAGCTATACAAGGTTATACACATTCAATCAATACTCTAAAATTTTAGTAGGTATCGGTTTCCATGCGCATGGATTCTGGAAATTATTCGTTAGATTTTCGAGCAACCTTATGGGACATTTGAAAACAATATTGCTTGAAGTGTCTTGTCTTCGACAAACATACAGCCTACATTTACTCACTGTATACAATTCCTCCCTCGTTACTACGCGTATACTCCATCAAAAACGTGATCATAATAATACATTTTCAAGTGCAAAATCTACATTTTTTGGTCATAAATATACTGATATACAAATATCGTTATGATAGACTATACATAGGTTTTACCATTATTGGTAAATAAATACGTGTCAAATTACATATTTTACAACAATATCTATAGAGTAGGCCGCTTAAGAGGCCCGACGTCGCTAAATTACATTGTCTTTATACGTGCTATAGCTATTATGCCATTGACAACACAACAGACCCGAACAGGGCCGCGAGATTGTGCCGTAACATATTCATAACGAATCGGTCCATATCACATTTTAACAACTTCCAAATGTTCTGATAAAACGTCTGCCGTGTCACTGCAGCATTAGAGATTCTAGATTACGGTTGAGGATGGTGTCTTTGACCGAGTTGAAGACCACTTCTATGTTGTGCGTGTCTATTGCTGTCGTGAAATGGTGGTAGAGGGTTGTCTTTGGTTCCCTGCGCACGTTCGCGAACATGTCCAGGAGAAACATCTGCACGTCCGCGAGGCTGTGCGAGTCCCCCGTAAACTGCGGGTAGTACCAGTGAATATCCGTCTCTTTGCTCGCCACCTTTTTCGCTAACAAATCTGATTTGTTTAGAAACAGGATAATGGAAATGCCTTTGAAGTTAACGTTGTTCACGATCGTGTCGAAAATGTTGAGCGCCTCTTCGAGACGATTCGTTTTTCTGCAATGTAAAATAACGAGCATTTAGATACAATATGTTATAAATAAGTAAACAAAACATTTATGCAAATGGAACTCGTTCAATCTCGTCGTTACTATACTCGTAAATGCTCAAGTGTTAGTTCCGCTTTCTCCAACTATCTCCATTAATTTTCACCTGCAAATCACTCGTGCTTAACACGGAGTATTGAATTGAAACAGAAACAAAGACAATTTGCGTTACTCCAAACAAACATTAATCACCTCGCATTATATTATTCTCTATTATGCCTTTTATATCATTATCAAACGACAGATAAATCTTAGAGAAGTGGTAAAACACACAGAATGTGTCACCGAGATCTAATGAATAAGCAACAGCATTGCGTAAAGCAGATAAATTATGCAAACTGCAGATTATACATATATGGCTGTGAGTCATTCCATGTTATTTACATTTCGTTAGGAGAACTAGTTTGAATTCGCCCTATTTTATTACCAAGTTTACGTCTAATTTGAAACATGAATATTCAAAGGGCACACAAACATTTAGCGGTTTGACGAATGGCGTGAATCAATTTAACAGCTATCTATATTTAATAACGGTTTATAATTAGCGAAATTACATCACCGATTAAATGTTTACGATGCTGTTTGCCTTCATAAAAACTAAACAAAATTTAAAGTTAATACCGATGTTAATTTAACTCGTAAAACGTTTTACTTTCGACTGAAGACCACATGTGGAAATGATTTTAAAATAACATTTTTGACCGCATATTACCCAACAAGACTAGGCTCAAAAGGTATGACGACAGGATTAATAATGAATCACATAATTGGTAATGATTCTTACGTTCTCGGAGTTGCTTCAAGTTTCCACAATCCATGGGTCATCGGGAACCGTAAGGATGGAATGATGCATCAATAAACGCTTACGTCATTTAATTTTCATTTGAATTGCGTGAACATTCAAATATTTATTTATAACTTGTTATTAATCTCATTCTTTGAATTTCACAATGTTGATTAAAAATAACGCAAATCTTATGTCTTGTTTTAGTATCTAGCAAAAAATATATAAGTAAAAGACCAATTCCAATACTTCAGATTGCCATATAAAGCTCAGTTCTCCTTCTCCAATACCAAGCCGCGCCTAATTTGGCAGCATGTAATGGAAGTTCCTTCCACTAATCAATTGGAGTAGTGCTCGAGCAATCCACGGAAAATAACTGGAAGTGTGCAATTTCTTGAGTATAGCTCTTTATACCTAAATTACATACAAAAAGGTCCTCGTGTGGTTGCCGAGTTAGAATAGTGCCACTCCATGTCTTCCCGTGGATGTCGTAAGAGACGACTAAGGGAATAAAGGCTTGTAGTACTGTTAGGCGATGGGCTTGCAACCTGTCACTAATACGCTGGTAAACATCTTAGCCTAATTGTGCAAATTGTGGTTATAGAATTATCAACAAGTTTTTAGAGATGTTTGTCATTCTGTAGCTCTGCCTACCCCACTCTGGGAACGAAGGCGTGAGATTATGTTATGTAAGGTTCATTATGTAAACTATTAAGGTAGGTATTAAGTTATAAAGAGCAAGGACCCCTAGCTCTCTGTGGAATGCTTCTGTATCCCCAGTTTTACTGTGAAGTAGTGTCTTATTCTCTCGCTTTAGGTAGGAATAACAATAAAAAAGGATGCACAAAACTTACCTATCTTCGGATAAGACCTGGTCAAACTCTGAAGATGAAACGAGGAACAATATGGACGTGACGGAGTCAAAGCACTGCGTCCATTTCTGCCGCTGCGTCCGCTGCCCACCGACGTCCACAAACACGAAAGGCACATTGTTGATGTTTATCGTGCACTCCGAGATGCCTTTTGTGGCCTTCCGGCAGTGGAGGATGTCTTGGTGCGAGGGCATGTAGTCGGGCCGCGCTATGCGTTCCAACTCGTCGAAGAAGTAACTCACGGAGTCGCTCTGGAATATAAATGAATAAATATCAGAGGACATCTTACACAACTTTACCTAGTCAAATAAATGGTCGTTTTTGGGACAGAATGTATTTTGCTTGACTTTAGGCTTTGTTTTTGTACTGTCGGTTCTGGTTTTCTTCTAACCACAATAAAAATATATACTTTGGAACTATAACCTATATCGTATATATTGCCACCGTAGGCACTGCTGTCGATAAGCGAGAAGCGAGTAGATCCTGCGATCAACTATTGACATGTGTCTCTTTTGTTGACCCAGACAGAATCGATATCTTTTGTTGGAGAGAGTTCTCGACGGCAGTGTGAACAGCCAGCGATCAACTATTAATATATGTGTCTCTTTTATTGACACGGGATCTATATCTTTTGTTCGTCTCTTGAGCGAGAAAATAGTCGATAGCTAATCGCTTAATCGCCGGCCATGGGACAAGTGCCTAAGGTTGAATTCCGTTCGAACATCATAAAACCATAGGGTCAAAAAGACACATCAGTGAATTTGGAGGGTCGACGTTAGCGACAATTTTATCAGAAATTAAAGACAACTTCTTTGGCCGGCATAAAATGACGACGAGGAAAAAATTAATACTCAATTACCTACGTAAATATTTGTTGCATTCTACAATCTTGCTTCTATTTTCGGAATTTGTACATACAGGATAGCAGTTTTATCCCTAAACATGACCAGAAACCTAAAATTTTACGAGTTCATAGTTGTAATACGTTATCATCATTTCGACATTAGGAAGGAAATAGTAGTTTTCCAAGCTAAAATACTTAAACAAGCGCTTACGGAATCCATTAGGCTTAAGGTTTATTATACTTTTAAACGGTCAGTTGTAAAATTCCACTAATTTAGTATTCTGTACGCGCCTGCACCCACACAGAGAAAATGTCTTGCTGACTTAACTACGCCAGTTTCTTAGAATATTTCACACAGGGAAGGTGTCGCAATAACTGCCCAGCCGCCATACTGTCTCATATTAGTGCTTGGAATTTGTTGGAAAATGTTTGGCACGTATTATTTTGCAAAGGTCCATCTCTACTAATATTAAAAATGCTATACTGTCTGTCTGTGTCTGTTTGAATCGCCTTCACGGCTAAATTACTGTACGGATTTAATGAAATTTGTCATGGGAATAGTTTTAAGCTCAGGATACTTTTATTCTGAAAAACTGAAGTTCCTGAGTGGAGAACGATAAACTAGTGTAGATGCATCCCCCATTCTGATCATTGTACACTTCCACAAAAATACAATATGTCATGGAAATTCGCCATAATTTCCGGGAGCTAAAAGATCCTCAGCAAAATATTTACGACCGGACCCTTATAGACAGATATTGACGTCATAAAATATCATGGGTATCGTAAACGAAAGGCAATCAAGCCACCAAATGAAGCTTATCGAATATTTTATTTATAGTTCATCATAATTTTACAAAGCGTTCATTTTTTTATCGAATATCACTTCATAGATCGTATCATGTCCTCGAATTTCATTTCATCGAACGCTATTTTCTGCTGAAACCATGATGTTTTAAATCATAAACATTAAAGTAGGTTAGATTGCGTCTACCAAAAAAAATCTCCATGCGACGAGAAATACCTACCTTTCGATGAAAGGAAAATTCTGCGGATACGTTCATAGAAATGTGTTTCAAAAAAATAATAGATACCCATTTATTTCACTACTCAACCAAGAGACCGTGAAAATCTAAGGCTTACGTTCAACTCCAAATCTAACAATAGCTCAAGACCGATTCGATCGCTTATGAAATATTTAGACAAGCTTCTCTGCCACCGGTTACTTCCCACACTAGACCCTCGCCCGCATCTTCGATCGATGTCAATACACTTAATCGACAATGGAGCGCGCCCGTAATTCATCTCTATCTGCCACCTCGATAGCGCTGGGGCATTACTTAATTAATAATCCCAGACATCATTTAATATTGACGACAGACACGTCTTTATGTCGCACCACTAATTTATAGGGCCGGAGGCGTGACTCGGAACCTGCTTGACCAGAGTCCGTAAACCGTTGCTGTCTATCCCCGTCATAGCAGAAACGACGTATGCACCCACTGTTTACCCTGGTCAAACAACTCTTTGGTTTAGAAAGGCAATCTATTACTAGAAGCAAGATCGATGGGATAGCTAGGACCCTGTTCATAAAGAAATAAGATTAAAATTGGACTAGCGCTAGCGCGTCGACGACAGGTATGACTTACTTTAAACGAAATTATAGACAGACTAAACATAGGTATGGAATGTTTCTACCTGGATTGGGAAACACTCAAAGCGGTTTTAGTGTTTTATGAAATGTATCAAAACATCAGACTGTAAAGGAAAATCTAGATAAGTATTACCGCCTGCCGCCTGTTGTAAACCTTTAATTGGATTAAATTTTTCCGTATTTGTTTATGGTTTTCCATAAAGAGTATGTGTATTGTATTGTATTGTAATGTATTAGATACTAGCGGCCAGCCAGCGGCTTCGCCCCGCTTCTTAATTTGTTTCTTTTATACAAACCTTGTCCTGACATAAAGAACACAACAAAAAAGAAATCAGCAAAATCACCAGGAGAAATAGGGGTTCATTTTTATATACATACATGTCATACATACATAAACTCACGCCTTTATTCCCAGTTTGGGGTAGGCAGAGCTACAGAATTGCCAACAACTCTAAAAGCTGGTTGATAATTCTGTAACCACATTTTGATTTTTATATATATAGATATAAAGCAAAACTGTATAAGTAAGTGGTGTCTTGATCAAAGGTATTATTCAATTAATGATAATTTTAAATAACCGACATTATCTAAGCATGTAAAGTAACAAATTTCTAATTGAATTGTGATAAATATAACACCTTGACAACTATTACATTGTGCATTTTATATTTAAAATCGGGCGAGTTTTTTTTTGCTTTAATTACAACTTAAAATATCGCACATGACAATCAATACCGTCTTAACTCGAAATGTGACAGTGTTGAAAAATTAATTTAAATTTCAAACTAGTACAAATATATTGAATGTCATGTGCGATATTGTTTACCGGTTGAATTTGACGCGCAGCCTTGCCTTATTTAATAACATCTACACTCATATTCTGACAATAAAGACTTATATTTCTATAATATACTTAGGAACAAACAGCCTTATGCTCTGTCGGTAATATTTTAGCTTTGTAGGTATCATCCTTTCAAATTAGAATTAATTCAGGGCGTTCCCTTGAACATTAGGCTTGCTAATGAAACATCAAACAGAATTACAAATCTGACTTCAAACATGACGGTAAGTTGGAACACCGTGTTAATTCCGCCGTATCTTTTGTATGGCAACTGTGAGTGGCAGGTGAGTTTTGCACAAATTCGCACCTGAAACACGGTAAAACGAGGGACGTGACACGCCAATTTATGGGCCACTGACACGCAACTTAACACGTCCTTGCAAAGTACAAATAACATTTTACCGCAGTCAATTACCATGCGAAAAGTACCGTAATACAAGACTAACGTAACAGAAGACTCAAAAACGCACACGGATCGGATAATTTACTTTCAAGCGATATTAATATCACCGTGTTCAGATGTTGTCATAAAAATTCTTCAGATAAGAATGAATGGATTGGGTTTACGCCATGCTTGATGGAAAATAACAAACGTTGTTCATACTTAGCTAGATTACTACAAGTATTTATGAACGTCAAGTATTAAATATTTGCTAGGAAGCGTCAGTTCACTTGGAAGATCTAGCGCGCCGCGTCTTGAAAGAAATCAATGTTTGGAATTAACATAGCATTGAATCATTTAGTTAGATGATGCCCTAGATTGAGTTGAATGTAAACATTATGTTTGAACTATATGTATAAACCAGGAACGAGGACATTTACTGCACAGGCAGAACAGTAATTTGGTAAAATGGACTCGAAGAAACAAGAGAAGACAATAGTTTGTGTATCTAAAACCTTAACGTCAAGGATGACCCGAAAGCGATGTATACAAATTGCCAATTAAGTTAGGTACGAACTCAACAAAAACAAATTACTTGTTATTTACTCTTACTAATTACTCTCCATCACCAAACCGAGGCACGGATTGATAACCTAATTAATTCCGTATGGAAAGCAGCACCCTACTATGTTGTAACGTGATATCCGTCTTATGAAATGAATATTCGTTGTTTTGTAGAACACGTAAGCATGAATCATTATGGAATGGTAATAATTGGGCCCTAAAAGTGCAAAGGTTCTTCCACTTCACACTCGTCAATTAGTGATAAAAACCATTGCTGCCATGGCAATTAAGTCTTGAATTGAGTAAGAGAAAAAACCGGCCAAGTGCGAGTCGGACTCGCGCACGTAGGGTTCCGTACAACTATACATCTAAATAAATGTTTTTCTTTATTCTTTATTATATTGGAGTTGATTGAATGAAAGGTAAAATGCGGTTTACGATTTATAACGTATTAAAAAAAAACTAATTATTAGATCTCGTTCAAACCAATTTTCGGTGGAAGTTTGCATGGTAATGTACATCATATATTATTTTTACATTTATCATTCCCTTATTTTAGAAGTTACGGGGGGGGGGACACACATTTTTCCACTTTGGAAGCGTCCCTCGCGCAAACTATTCAGTTTAGAAAAAAATTATAATAGAAACCTCAATATCATTTTTGAATACCTATCCATAGATACCCCACACGTATGAGTTTGATGAAAAAAAAATTTTTGAGTTTCAGTTCTAAGTATGGGGAACCCCAAAAATTTATTGTTTTTTTTCTATTTTTGTATGAAAATCTTAATGCGGTTCACCGAATACATCTACTTACCAAGTTTCCACAGTATAGCTCTTATAGTTACGGAATAAAGTGGCTGTGACATACGGACGGACAGACGGACAGACATGACGAATCTATAAGGGTTCCGTTTTTTGCCATTTGGCTACGGAACCCTAATAAGCTTATCAAATGAAATCACATTACGCAAATACAATATTACATATGGTGTACGTGTAGATTATATTTTGCCGGGTGATTCATTTAATTGTAGTGATGTAACTCATATAACTGCAGGGAAGCGTGGTGTTTTTTATTTGTTGTTCGCAAAAAGTGGTAGGTATTAAATTTTTCAGTTCCGGGTGGCTTTGGAGCGTGCCAGTTTTTGTCGCAGTGTGATATGCAGCTCAATTTTGACCTAGATGCACGTAGCGATGTCCGCATTGTACATAGGAGATCCGTATTTAGCTGTGGCACCTTATCTAACTTCATGTTTTGGAAGACAAGGTCACGAACTGGCAAGCGTATTGCTTTCAAGTTATATTTAAATCCTTACACTTTCTAATAAATAAATTCCATCAATATTTGAAAGAGATATTCACCTAGTGACCTTTTACCGGAGTACTCTATTTCAGTTTCATTTAGTTCAATAAAAATAAGTGTATCATTGACTTTATAACCAGTAGAGGTAGGGCATCGTACGACCTGATTTTATGATTTAATGACTCACATAAAGTAATTACGTCACATAATTTACGATTGTTTCGATGGTAAATAATTGCCATGGCATAGCATCATTCAGCAAGGCATCGTCCTATTTCTATATGATTTCGCAGACGCTCTGCTATATGATTTAACTGGCCCCAGATGTGATGAATCACTGCAGTAGACAAATACGTGGACCATAAGTGGACCGTACGTAATGCGCCATTTTTAAATCTTATCACAGGAAGAGCGAATATTAAACGATAATAAAAACCGTTTTACTCGTTTTGGTTTATCGCTATAGGAATTGGGTGGCGTAACAGTATTTTGCGTAGTGCTCTCGTTGAGTTGTAAACGCTCCTTATAATATGACACATCAGATATCGCGTGAGCATGTAGAAACAAAATACCTTTGGGTGGGTATAGACCAGGGGTCGGCAAGTAGTTTTAGGTGGGGTCCGGATACTGTAGGAAAATTTCAACGAGGTCCAGATAAAAACAAAAGTATTAAGTTAGATTCTATGTGGCTTAAAAATATTATTTCAATTAATAAAGGTATAGTATACCTTATCTATGTATTAATTTATACTTGGTATGCAATACATTACAATATTTGGCGGTCCAAGGTTCGACCTTTCGCGGTCCACGCAATAAGCCATGTATTATTTCTGAATTTTAAAATTAGTCCTTTAAAACATTAGAGAATAAAATGATATGAATAAAAATAATAGTAAATATAAAAATATGACCTACAATATTTATGAAAAATAAACGGTATGCCTTTTGATAGTATTCTGATCAATTTTATGACTTTTGTCTTGTATGATATGTAACTTATAGTACTTAATCATTATATCTATTTCGCATTATACCTAACAACGATTATGACTATTGATTATTATGACTAAAAATAATATTGATACCAATTTCTGACTTTCGAAAATCGAACCAATAAAATTATGGCAGTCGAAGGGCTCCCTAATTTATTATTAAGGCCCTAAAATAATAATAGTCTAACCCTCTTAAGGCCCAGCCACACCGCTTGCGTGACGTGCACGTGCACGTGCGCGTTCGCTTTCCACCGCGTCGTATAGTATGAATTCTCATTACGACATGTCACTATACAACGCAGTGGAAAACGAACGCGCACGTGCACGTGCGCGTCACGCAACCAGTGTGGCTCGGCCTTAAAGGCCCAGCGACACCGGAAGCGTGCGCGTAGACGTGACGTGCGCTTGCGCTTTCCACTGCTATGTATAGTATGAATTCTCATGCGACATGTCAGTATACAACGCAGTGGAAAGCGCACGAGCACGTCACGTCTACGCGCACGCATCCGGTATGACTGGGCTTTAAGCGTTATTAACTCTAAAACGAATTCAAGTATCGTTCTCAAACTTACGTCAAAGGTTTCAAAATGTTTTGTTTATTATGTTACGCAACAGTTGATGGTAAACCAACAAACCTTTCTTTTAACATTTAATGGGGATCAAGGGAAAGCATGAGGTAGGCCTACAAAGAGAACGATGGATTCTGTGAAGATTGATATAAGGAAGAAGGTAATACTGAGATGACGGCTTGTTTGGAAGAAAAGGACATGCTGCGCCGACCCGAGATGATTCGATTTTAAATAAGGACAAGAAAAGGATGATGGAATCAAAGGGAAACCAAGGCGTTTCTACGTGCAGGTTCAATATTTGGCGCAGATGTAGTGAAATATCCTTTAACATCGTATTTTCTCAGAGATGTTCGTATTTTTCATGCTGCTTCAGTCTGACTCAGTACCCATCAAGACAACGTGGGGGAACGTCGCATCGCGATATAGAGTTGTTAATACGGAATATTTTTTGGTTAATTAAGATTAAGTTTGTTTTCAGTTCTTTTTAATAGTCATGTCGAAAGCATTAAGAACTGGGAAACGTTTAGATCGACAAGCCTGTGAAATTATTTTCAACATTTATTTATATTTCTTCTCCTACACCTAATTTCTATATATTTGATCGTGGTGGTTTTAGCATCTCGGTGTGATATACTTCAAACTCGTGGTTTGACATTTGACACTGATAACTAAACTACTCTATTTATTTAATACAAACACGTCACTTAATAATTCAATAATTCATAGACATGTCGGCATCATTCGGAAGTAGACGTGAGTTCCGAGTTTTCACGATGTGAAAGGATTATTCACTAGATCTGTACTAGGTATTGCCTGTGACTCCGTCGTCTAAGACGTCGTTTACCGCTATTCCCTCGGGAACTATTCAATTGTTCCAGAAAAAAAATGTCTTACGTTCTTCCCCGAGTTTCAAGCTGTTTACGTATGTATACCAAATTTAAATATTATCGATTCAAAGGAGTCACAAACCAACAAAGTTAATTTCGCATTTTTAATTAGCATGGATGCATGGAAGGATGGATTTGCTCGTGAGTGATTTCGAGATGAAATAGTTAATCGAACCCTCGGCAGCCTCATGCGGCATGACGCAAGGACCGGTGACTAATCAACGAGATAAGGAATGTAATTACAATTATTGCATCCAAGTCTACTAAAGTGGTTTTAAAAGGAATTATTCGATGAAGCAGAAACTTTTCCAGAACTAGGTGATAACTGATAGGTAATTATAGGTAAAACAACTTAAGTAAAGCCGCTCTTATATGTAGTTGTAACATATCTGTCTGAACCGTTCGAAATTCTATATTTTAAATTTGACGTAAATTCCATATTAATATTACTTACACGTATATTGGCACGGCGTCCTGCCAAATTTGATTGTGTAATTTCCTTTGTTTACATTTTGATATGATGATGACTCAGGGATTTTTTAGTCCCGCCAATTGTCCAACGTGTTGAACGTAAGTGCGAAAACCTTGCCTTGGAATGGCCGTTGGCCGTGGCATCACGCCGCGAAACCCGTGAACCATTCCTGACATCCATTTTCGAGATCGTTCACCCAGAAAGGAGAATCATTAGATTGATGTCGTGAGTTGGCTAAAATTTGGCGTTATTCCATTAGATTTACTACGATTAGGCTTGTTTTCTAACGCAATCGCAATCGTCATCATTTCATCATTCATTTCATTTCATTCATTCATTCATCATTCATTCATTAGTTCATTTTGACAGTCCGATGGCGAGTCTGCATACAAAATGAAAACAATTGTTCCACTTTGAAGTCGATTGCGATTGCAAGCGCGTTAGGCAATGGGCCAGCAGGTCTATTTGCCGTTAAATAAATGATCATGATTGCCCAGCTTCTTAATCAGGTTAACAATATGAATGAAGACCTTAACGATGTTTAAGGCTTTTGAGTTTTTATTGATACAATGCTCAGATTATTGAGGTAATCAAACAAAAACTACCTACTTAGTTAATAACACTATGGTTTACAGTCTGGAGACTTGCTTGCGGGCAACAGAGACACTAAATTTCGCACAAGGAGAGACATTTTTCTAAAAGATACTGAGAACAAGACTTACTGAGGGGTGGATGAAAGACAATTTTGTTTAAAAAGCACTTGATCGTAGCATCTTGCTCGGCCAGGATAAGATTAAATAAGAATAAGGTACATTATTGTTTGCCGGTATAAGGAATCGCAAGGCAAACTATTTGTAGATAATATACCAAGAGGATGTCTCATAGTTTGTGGCTAAACAAAAGAAGGTAAATATGAGGTGTGGCGACAAGTCATGAGTTGTTTCCCATGATGATTTTGCTATTGACACATTTTAAAGGTAAATGTAAAGGACATTGTACGTATTTAGAGGAACTTATTCTTTAAAATATTTCCTTTACTTTTGCTCAAGTAAAGTACCTAATGCATGACCTATGATCTGGTAAAGATATTAACTGAAACAGAGCAGTCAACTTATCATTTGGAGGATCACAAGCTAAGCTTCAGGTTTTTTGCTAGTTAGACGGATGGCCGCTGCAGCCAGGATACCCTATTGGTAGGTATGTCTAACAGGGAACATCTTTTAGGTGTTGAAAAAATATTTTTTTGCATGGGTTATAAATTACCAGTAACAATAATAAAGGATAGGAATATTTTATTACTAGCTGATACATTGTGCTAATTATTTTTAAGTAATTATCATATGTAAGTACAAATAAAAAGAAAAGGTGAATAATTGGGTCATTCTTCTTTTTGATGCCTAAGAAAACGTCCCTTAACGTGAACGCTTGTTTAAAGTAATAATTTTCAAAAAAATTAGATGACGTTAGAAATGCACACAATTTTCAGATTTTGATTTACGTACCTGAATAATGTTTTATACCAAATTGTGTGGGGTGGGGTAAAAAAAGGCTAATATAGTAACGCAGTGGTCGACATTTGCAAGGGAACGTGGAGACTGGTATCGCAGTGGTAATTTGGGCAGCAAATTCTTGTTTTATATAGAAAACGAACAAAAATAGCGGGTAAATTTACAGTAAATTTCCTGTAAAATAAATTTCCTGTAAAATAATCTCAAGATATCTAAGAATTTTTTAAATGGATCTTAAACTTTCATTTCTATTTTAGGCATTGAAAAGTAGAATGGCCCAATTATCATCAGTTTATCTGTCTCTCTGATTTGAAAAATCTTTTTTTAGGCTAATCAATGTTTTTAAAGTAAGTCCAGTCCAGCAGTGGACATCTTTCAGCTCATATGTTGATAATAATTACTTAATGACATACTAAAACCACCTCTGAATTACTATAAAGCGAGGTTTAGACTAGCAAGAAAAACTAGAACTGAACTTTAAAGTTATGCGCAAAATACGAAATACAAATTAAAATTGCCGAAGTTGATCACCGGCTTACTTTAACTTCAGTTCTAGATCATGAAGCACAATTTTGCTGTCTTTTCCTCACTTTAAAGTTAGAGTAAAAACAAAGTTCAACCTCGGCAATTTTTATTGTCAGTCTAATTCACGCTTTAGGGTGATAGGTATTTGCCACTTTTTGCGACAATCATGCAAACTAGGATACTTCAGGCTTGCCGTGAGCCACTTTACATAAAAAAGCATGGTGTATACAACTAACTGTTTTTATTACTAATACTACCAATCCTACTAATATTATGTTTGTAATGATGTTCGTTTTTGATCAATCATAAACAGCTGGATGAATTTGGACAATAGTGGCATACAGATAGATCATTTACTGGATTGGAAAAATTGATAGTAGCCAAAAGAAAAAAAAAAACAAGTTTAAACAGACAAAGTCAGTGTAGGGCTAAAACTATCTGAGAACTAAAATGGGGTTCTCTATCATTTGACCGAATTTCATATGCAATAATTTCACTATACAATGGCATGTAATGTAAAAATTACCTGAAAGGGTTACGATTTCAGAAAAAATGTCTTTATGTCAAATGAAATTATGTTAAGTGATATTATGGAAAATGAAGGTTATAGCCAGTGACCATTATGGCTAATGAAATTATGAATAATGAAGGGATACCATAAAACGGGCCTGCCTGACCAAACAGTTAAGCAAATTGGTACAGTAGTTTTTGATATAATTTTGAAGATATAAACACACAAACGCTACAGCTACATTCAAACGTAGAACCTCTCTTTTTTAGAACTGTTCAAAAACTTAAATGATGTTTAACTAATGCATAATGGGCTAATTTTGATTTCCTGGCCAATCATATTACTGTGAAATGAGTATACAATTCTAAGAATTGCTACAAAACATGATATAATTCAGAAACCAAATCATTCCCTGAGTAATAAATTACCCATTCATTAAATCATGTTTTTCCTTCTTAATAAGTTTAAGTAAATCTTTTTTATATTATAAATGCAAAAGTTTGTTTGTTTATTTGTTAGTTTGGTTGTGTTGTATCAGCATGAACTTTAGTACATAACCCTTACAGCACAGAATTATTATGATGTCACTGATTGAGCTAAATACAAATTAATTGAAACCTTAATAACAACACAATATGAGACTATTATATGTTAGTTAGGAAGATTCAATAAAGATAAAGATAAGATAATATGATTCAATATCATTCTTGACATGATGGTAAGTTCGGTGTAAAAAGGATAGATATAGTTTAAGCCTAGAATACAGAAACATTTTTTAATATTCCAGAGAATAAGATGAATTTCAGTACATGTCACCCTCAGGAATATCAATAAACAACTCAAGCAGACAGAGCCACCAGCGAAACTAATGTAAAATGATTTTAGACTAAGTAGTTTAGCAATAAAATATCATGATTTTTTAAGAGATAACGTAATGGAACCAGTAATCGACAAGGACCCATGATCGACACTTGATTCTTATTTTACAGAAGATAAGGGTTAATCATTTGTTTTGTAACACTCAATTTTAGACCGTATGATCTTTGAATTAAGAGTTAAGTGTCGATTATTGGTGCATGTCAGCTTAAAGTGTCGAACACTGGTGCCATTACCTTAATATCCATTAAATGTATATTATCCTACAATTATAGAAATGTTGATTTGAAATTAATTCAATTGTAGAAAAACATAAGAGTATGATTAATAAACAACATGATTAAAATATCCTTTATAGTGATAAGTTGAAGCATTCACATTAACATACACTAAGGATAACTGATTATTATTCAATGCACCTAGCCTTTGTTTACATTATGATTCAATCAAAATAACCTGGAATAATTTAAAAGCTCTTTGTGTTTATCTGTCAAATGGACCCTTTAGCAAAACAGTGGCATGAGTTACCCTATTAAAATGCAGAGGTAATTTTTTAGTCAGAAATGACAAAGAAAAAAGAGCTAATGTCTACTTACCAATTGGAACTCTCTCCGCCTGTCATAGGCTCTCTTTATAGCCCTGTCGAGCCACAGGGAGTGTATGTGCGGCGCGTAGTGCATGAACAACCGGCTGTCTAGCGACGCTGTGCTGTTGAAGTGCAACGCCTGCTGCCCGACGTCGAGGTTCCTCGGGTTCTCCCACGGTATCGCGAGCTTGTCCCGGGCATCCACCAACACCTGAATCCCTTTCACTATGTTCTGGTATATCACATGCTGGTACTCCCGCACCAACTCCGGTTCAAACTTCACTTTGTGTATGATCCTCATCTGCTTCAGGAATGTTGACTTGCCGCTTTCACCCGCGCCTAGCAGGAGCAGCTTCACCTGCCGCCGCAGCGTCTGCTTGTCTTTCTCCAGGATCCGATCGATCTCCTTGCTCCGGTACCGCTGCTCGATCTCCTCCGGGGACAGCTTCAGCCGCAGCCAGCATGTCAGCGCCTCCGTACAACAGCTACATGACCACAAATCGTTGGCCATTTTGCATGATTATCTACGCCCATAGAAAGTGAAATCGAGCACGTGATATCACACAGCACTTAAACGATCCATTGTGTATATATTTTCGCAATAGCACTACCTATGCACAGATAAATATTTTTTAAAGCTCAATTCGGAAATATACACGCATTCCAGTAATCACCCCTCCCAAACTCAAGAGAAAACTTGAGTTCAATCATAGACAATATATAAAAAGTTCAGGGAGACCAATACGGTGTGTTTACTAGAGAAACAAATTTGACCGTGTAATTTTTCAAAACGCTCATTGCCTTTCTTGATCAAACAAGGATATTGCTATGTTATAAACTTTACTAATAAATTTCCAGGTATTCAAAAAACAAAAGTGATTTAAAACCAAAGATAAATTATATTGGAAAAATAACTGTTCTTCTAGAACCGGGTATACAAGTGTCACTATTGACAACTAGTTTTTTTAAATATAACATAGTGTTCGAGGCCATGGTTAAAACGATGGTAATATAAAATATTTTACATTTAGTGTGATTATAACATGACCAAAAAATATAAAATATATTTTAAATGAGTATATGAGATATATTTTGTTTGAAATTATAGGTTTTGCAAATTTGCAACTACAAATCTCACCTGGAAAAACTTTGCTTCTGTGTCTTTAAAATATATAATGTGACTCAAACATACTCATACTTTCACAACAACGTGAAACGAAATATCTACAACGTAGAAAAAATTGTGCTGCACGTGTTTAGTTCAATTAAATTTATTTTTAGTGTTAAACCAAGGTTTCTGTTGTGGAATTAATAATTGGAGCAGAGAAAACTGCAATATTACTCCTGCAACATCTACGTAAAGCATAACTTAACATGTAAAACTCACATCAAGTCATGTCCAGAGAAGGTTATAGTTCTGAAAGGAGGGAAGGTGAAAATAAAGTATTACTTCTAGAAAGATTACAAACCTATCTGAAGGAAAAGAAAAGTTCAGACGTATCAGAACCAGGAACAAGTTATAGTAAACCTAGTACGAGTTCGAGTTACGAGTTAAATCCTCATTCGCCGCCTTTCGTCGACGAGTCGAGTAACATTTTAAGAGACGTGTTGAATCATAAAAAGGCTGAACTGTTGCGGCAGCCGGAAATAATAGCTTTCCTTAAGTCCGTGTCCGCTGATTTGAAGAAATAAACGATGGCAGTCACAGCTCAGAAGAGTGTTGCCTCATTGATGCGTAAGACCTTGGATCGCCAAGCTGCGGTCGCGCGTATCAAGTTCAAATTCAAGGAACGTCAGGTTGAGAATATCCTAGTGAGCTACGCCAATGACAGGAACTTTGGTCCCTATAGAGAATTAGTGAAAGTCCTTCAGGAATATCCACTATCAGATGAGAACTATAAAGTCTTAATAGAGGATTGTTTATCATGTGTGGTGTTGCTGGGACCGGAATCCAAGCAGTTTGTGGACATACTGTGTAATATGCAGTGGGCGAACCGCAGTGAAGAGTTGGTAGAACTTTACAGCCAGTTCATTCTTAGCTTGGTTACTGCAAACACATACCACTGCTCTAGTGTACTGAGTAGCCTAGTTAAATTATTTAAAGGTAATTGTTGTTTTTCTTTTCTTAGTTTTCAATTTGATTGGTGATATGGCTTTGCGAAATTTGTATGTGTCAGTTTGATACAAGAAAGTCTGAACTGCATGGAAATGATATTTTATTTATTTATGACTTTATTCTCTTATTGTACATAAGTTAGTCCAATGTTAACCAGCATGAAAACATTTGTTTATATTTTTAGCTGAAGGAGAGAATTGGGAGAACAATGCTCCACCGGAGACCATCACTTTTTGGTCCAACATACACACTATTATTGCACAAATTGTAGCAGTAATGCCTATGTAAGTACACTACACACTTTTTATTACCTGAATTACAGGATACGGAAGTATGCTATGGTGCAAAATCTAAGGTTTTTTTTTTGTGTGATGATTTAATGTTGAAAGTGGCACAAAATCTTAATAAATACAAAAAGATTTTCAAAATTTGAAATTTTTAAGATGATTCTGTTTCATTCAAATAAGCATAAGAAGTTTCAATAAAAGAAATTTACACACGCTTAGCACTACGTTTTAGCACCCTGCCTCAGTGCTAGGAGGACTGTAAATTATTGTTTTTCATGTTAACTGTGAACACTGTTTGTCGATGATCAATTGTACTTGATAATGGTTTTAAGGATTATGTTTGTGACTGTTTGTGTTCCACTAAATAAATAAATAAATATAAATTGGCAAAAATAAAAAAAGTTGTGAATTCAAACCCTATTTGATTTGAAATCAGCGTAAAAAATAGTAACCAAAAAATATAACAAAGTGAACATTATAGTATGTGTATTATTAGATACACTGCCAATTTAAGGGATATTTTTTGAAATGGCCATAGAAATCAATATTTTCAACAGAAATAAGGTTATGATCCAAAACAGTCAAACATCACAATGAAATCTGCTTGAAGCTTATAAATAGAAAACTGATGTTCTATGCATTTTATTGCATATTCTGTTGAGTAGCCAACAAAGAAATTGGTATATTCCAACAATAATAATGTGATTTGAATGAACAGTAACATGACTTACAGAGTCGCTATAGGGTCTGAACTAAGTCAGAGACACTTTTGAGGACAATTTGTGTTTTTGGAGACATTTAAATGTCAAAAAATTACTAATTTCAGGTCATAGGTAGTTACTCTTTATAGACTACATTGTGCAAAAAACCTGCTAAATCAGGTTTGTGTCATTTATTTCATAAACCTTGCAGTATAAGCAATTATATGATGATGTTAATCGGCCCCAGCGCTTGAGTAGAGGAAGTGGAGCAGTAGGTCTAGGCGCCAGGTTGCAATGGACACCAAAACGTCAAATTTCATTTAACATAAACTGAAATACAAAGGGTGCCAGAAGACAACCAGGTCTAGGGCCGTCGCTAATGTTAACATTGCAAAACATAGCAAACAGGAAAAGCCAAAGAGTATCTTCCTACTCTATGACTAAGAGCTGGTAAATAATGTAAAGTCGCACTTTACTTCCTAACACATTTATGTCTGCCATGCGTATTCTAATACCTGATAGTATTTTCTCTAGGGATACATTTATGACAATACTTGAAAGTATTGTATATAAGTACCGTCTATGGCACCCTACCAGCTTGGCTTGGTTTGCAGCAACATAATCTGTGGCAAATTAATCATGGATTGATGTATATTTTAACATCACTTGTGTATATCTTGAGATGATGCAGTATTTTACTTATTGATTTGTTCAAGGATTGTCACAATAGGGCAAAAGTCTGCTACACTGAGAAATCGTCTAAAGAAGATTTGTTCTGTATGAGAGGATTGTAAGGCTGTAAAAAAGATACCATTAAAGATAGAGCTAAACATGCACTGGACTGCTGGAAAAATAAAAGCAGTAGCAGAAAATACTACTAAAGAGAAGTGTAGATCAAAGAACAGATGTTATTTATATGCAAACAATGAGTTATTCAGTGGATTGGGGTAATCTGAACTCAAGATAACAAGTAAGCTGAAAAAATACCATATTTAAACGTCTAACTGAAAGCAATGGTATCTACGCAATACACGAAAATGATGTGAAATAAATAGTTTCACATTTAAAGTTATAAAAACTTAAGAAGTGAACATCATAATGAGTATCACTGCTGGAGGGCGTAGCTGGGGGACATGGGCACAGGAAAAGGTATATAGTATTTTTGGTCATAATAACCAACTCCTATTTGGAAGACTTTCTTCCACTGATAATGTACAATTAATGATTCCATGAGAAAGAGACTGAGATGAGACTCATAGTCCTAAATGGCTAGTACAACTTAAAACATTTGCTTGCCGCTCCATGTATCTCGCATCAAGGATGAGGTGATAAAGAAGTTGCAGGCAAGTTGTTCTATCCATCCTAGAGTTTCTTTCAGCCGTTTTTTTTTGTTCCGATCTAAGAAAACTCAATAGTATTGAGTTTTTATTTTTGGTCTTGTCTGAAACTCGGCTGTAAAGAGCTTGAATAGGCATGATTCTTGAATGAAAAACATAGTAACCAGAAAAAGTAATACTGTTGCACTTTACAACCCCTTGGAGATGATATTTTTATCATACAGGTGATGATAATACCACTCTGGGGATGGTAGATGAGTCTTTTCTGACTGACCGCACTTTTAGAGAGATGCTAAATATGCTAGAAAAGGCAGCAATACACAGTAAACTATACCGACACTGATCAATAAAATGCCCAAGGATGATACCTAAAGCTCTCTCTAGCTAGCTATAGTAGCTATTATCAATCGTACATGGTTCCTTATTTTCCTTCGTCGTCTTCGGATGCCTGACACTATCATGTCCTTATGCACTACTTCTCTCCACTGTTTTGGATCTACGACTAGTGATGGAAATATATAGTGCCAAGGTTCTTACATAATAAGGCGATGTCGCGTACATGCGGGCTTCGAGGATGATAAGGATGATGCACATAATTTAATTTAGAAAATATTACCAAATGCCATATTAAGTAAATATTTTCTTGTGTTTCAGGACGAGTGACCTCCTTATGCAGACAGTGAAAGATCAATTCCCATATTACAAAGCGGGATGCTACTCAAATAGGGCGTACATTCATAACCTAATTTGGATGGCCAAATACATACCGTCCCTTAGGGAACACATAATGGCAGCTATTATTAGTAGGTGAGTAACTAGAATATTTAGATAATAAGTGCGTTTTATTGATTCCCGCACGCCACAACACGTCACGTCATACATTTTTGTGTTTGTGGCTCGGTGTGTTAACTTCCTTTTCTTTCTTCCGCCGTACTCAGCATTTTAGAGACAATTAAACTCGTTCTTTTTTCAAACTAGTGTTTGAAAATCATATTTGACAGATAATTTTAGGCCTTTCTCTTACTAACACTTGAAAAGAGACAAAGAGAGAGCCAACTTTAAATGGCAGATAAATCAACTCGTTGATTGTGAAACAGGCCCTAAATCTCGTGTTCTAATAGTAACTATGATAATAATCAGTTTCATTTTTTCCCTAATATTCATTACATGTCATCCTTAATGCTAAAATAATTATTATTTTGGTAATGTTCAAGTGAAACTATCTAGTAATTTCTACTATGTATGGCACTAAAATTTCTAAGATGTGACATTTTGATGTGAAATTTCCAGAATGGTAATAATGGACTCAAACGTAGTAGATCGTGCAAAGAACAAAATCCAAAACGACCTGATGTTTGAGATGGAAATGGATGACCAGGATGACCTGGCTGAAACCCTAGACTATTGTATGCTGGAGATGCTCAGGTGGTTGGAAGAGGAGAGGGATCCGGCCCTGGAGACCATGTGTATCGTGTTTGAAAAGGTGGTGCTGCCGACACATGGGATAAAGTACGTTGCAGATTATCTTGTTTAAGGTTGCATTCGACCAAACTGGAATAAGGTCTTATACCTAGATTAAACGCCGAATTTGAATAGACTAATTTCGGAGTAAATCTTATTCCAAGTTGGTGAAATGCGGCCTTAGAGTCATTCAAATCCACTCCAGCCAGCCAGCCAGTATATATATGCAATATTGGGAATTTTCAGTGCCATCTTCCATCCTGCCTCAGGGTGGCTACAGTGGAAGATGGGAATGACTTTTTTTTTAAATAAGTTTTTAGGCTGTGATTTAATTGTGCCCCTGGCATTGTTGATATCTATCAGCAATGGTGACTGCTTTTCATCAGACGCCCAGTTTACTTGTTTACCTATATAGAATAAAAATATACCTCTTCCATTACTGGTCTAGCCATCATCATGGACAAGGAACAGCCTTGGAACTAAATTTTATTTTAGTAATAAAGTAAATAAGAAGAAACTGTCTTAATTTCCACTACTCTATCAATATTTTTTATCTGTACTAATATTATAAAGAGGAAATATTTGTGTGTTTGTTTGTTGGCATTGAATAGGCTCCGACCGCTGGACCGATTTGAAAAATTATTTCACCATTAGGATCCTAGATTATCCCTAGTGAACATAGGCTATGTTTTATTTTTCTGCGCGGACGGATTCGCGGGCTCGTGGGCAACAGTTATTAACAATTATTTAGGAATTTTAAACTTGCCTGGTCTTTCTCAAAGTGCCCCCTTTTTTTACAAAGCTTGTATACCATAAAAACTTACACATGCGTTCAAGGCACTGAGGGAAGGTCGGGAAAATGCTGTGTGTCCAAAAAGACTAAGTTAATAATCTTTTAATTTCAGACACGTACAATTCCTCCTACTGTACGCGATATCAATCAGCCAAATCAGCGCAGACCTGGTCCTCACAAACCTCTGGGTAGTAGCCGCAGGCCTCCACGGTCTTGGAGCGGGCGCTCTAGCCACCCGGCGCACCGCCGCGAGCCACCTCGCCGGCCTGCTGGCTCGCTGCGTCAGGGTCCCCAACTCCAGGCTCGTACACTACCTGAGGAACATGTCGGAATGGTGCCACTCCTACATAACGGCCACCCAAGAGTCTACATCCAGTGATAATAACAAGGTCCACGGAGCCTTCCATGCGATATGCCATGCCATTTTTTATTTGGTGGCGTTCAAGCATCATCATCTGTTTTCTAGCAAAGATAGTAAGTAAAACTCGTTTATTATTATTTCCTAGAGATTCATTTTGTGGGATGACAAGTTTCCAGTGTCTGTGTGTCCAGATCTAGCTGTAAAAACCATAATTAAGAGGAAGTTAGTTTTTTTTATCTAATGTTTTATAGAGGCTTTAGTACACATACGTGACTTTGTCAGCCTCATGAGGTGACTCTATATAAAAAAATAATTAAGGATCACTCCCTTCAGAGCGAGAATCTCTGGCGATAAAGGAGTGCTTTACAAATTTGTATATCAAAATAGCATCTCTAGACAACGGGCGTGTCAGCACTGTGTTCACTGCACCATTATGTAAGAGACTTTTATTCTGGTCACATTCCATCAAAAAATGTATTAGGTCTTCTGTAGTATTGCACCTTTCACACAAAGGGGACTGAACTACTCTCATATTTAAAAATGTATTTACGGGAATGTGACCAGATCTTAAACGAAATGCTATCACAAGTAAATCCCTGGGGAGGCTGGCCTGATCAAACCAGGGAACCCAAAACACTTTATTCTGAATGGTGCTGTACCAAATACCTTTTGCTTCGGACACAGCATCAAACGATTTCTGCCAATCATTAACAATTTATTTTTTAGCTACTGTCATGAGTTCCGTACCATAAGGTTTACACAAAAGTACCACGCCACAAGTGACGGCTAGATTGGCCAACCTATCTGCCTTTTCCGAAGTTATATTATTGATGCCATATGGCTGCCACTGCATCACCAAAGTTTGCAAATTATGTACTTACAGACAAGTTTTTTTAGTCTGTATATTAGAAATAGATTCTCGGAAATTGTGGTAGTCTTCCAACTTATTTGGTATTAAAGTCCATACACATTTATAACCTCAAAATGCATCGTTTTTGGCTAAAACGACCGTTTTCTGGTGAATAAACCAATTAGAGGCTACATTTTGCGCATCATTTTTCCTGACGGTAACATCATGGATTGCTTTTTTTGTGAGGAAATTGTTGTTTTAGGCGAGAACGGATCATTTTGAGGTTATAAAAGTGTTTACTAAATAAGACAAGTCAGATGGTATGGACTATACGCTTTCTTATTACGTAAAAGAAAGATATCAACTTCGAACTAACAGAACATCTTTTTCCAGATGTAAACTTCGTGGAGTCCCTCAACCTGCCTCGTCTAGTGACCTGCAACTTGAACCCGCTGCGTACATGCCCTCCGCAGGTGACGAGGGCCTTCTCCTCGGTCACTCGGTCCCACCAGGTCGTGTACTGTCAGGCTATTATAGAGAAGAACTCGAGGCATACTCTGCAGGCTACTAATGTACAACAGTATGATGACTGGTTCCCGTATGATCCTTACATGTTGCCTGTGTAAGTATTTTTAGTAGCTTCCATTTTATTTCCAAGATTACTTCAATGAGAATTGACATAATGAACAAAAGTTAGTAAAAACAAGAGGTGTTCTGAAAAAATCACGCTTATAGTTTCTCCCAAAAGCATACTATTTATTTTTATTCATTATTCACTCAGAAAATAATGAAACAAATTTCTGCTAATGGCTAAAGAGGTTAAACGCCACACGGTCTTTTCGGCGTCACAGCTTTCTGAACACTAAACCAAAAGTAAAAAGGTTGTAGCAAACACTGATAATATTCTTTTTTTGTTTCTCAGGAAATAATGATCACAATAATTTTCAAAATATTATTATGTTGAAAAACATGATTTTTATCAGCCTTTTCAAAATTGACAATTTTATTATTGAAAGTGTCTCAATATTGTGAAATAAATAAAAAACGGTTGCGTATTGTATTGAAAGATTGAAGCTGCAATATGTAAACAGTGAGTCATTAATGTCGGCTTTCACCAAGAAATATTTCAGAATGTATCCTTATCATCACATCTCATAGTGTAATTCAGCGTTAGAAAACTGATTATTCCTTTTAAAAGGAGTCAAACCTAAGCCAAAGCAACATTTAACTTGCTTTATTTCTCCACAGATCTGGAAAAAAAATATGGCCGCTGTGCATAGAGTATAAAGACTGGGGCAAAGATGACGAAAACCAGTACGCAGGCATGAAGAGGAAACTGGACGCAGACGAAGATGACTTCCTCATGAGTGCCAGCCCCTCGCAGAAGCTAGCCAGCTCTCTGTCGAACTGCGTGTCTCCGGGCTTCAGAACCAGCGAAAGTGTTATGTAAATGTAAGATATTCCGTTTTTTTATTCGCCTTATTACATTTTTAAATCCGCCAAAGATTCTGTCCATTGTTAGTTATATTAGTACATGTTTAAAGATATTTTTTATCAGATTCTTTGGTGTAGATGTGCTGAGATTAAATATGTAATAAGTGCGTTTAACCTAAAAGCTGGTCAATTCCATATACACCGTGCCCGGGACGTACCTTAAGGATTTTAACCATCTATTCTAGACCCTATTTGGAGTATATAATGTGGTATAACATGTAGTCCAATATCGCATAATTTCCGAGATTTTTATTATTTAAAAACAATTCCATAGTTAATTTAATTTGAACTCTGTCACCTTAACTTAAGGATTAATTACTAAGAAATCGATTAAATTAATTTATGTTGTACGTTGATGATATTGCTACTTACAACATGAATCTTTCTTAGTAAATAATGCTTTAGGTTAAGGTGACAGAGTTCATATTAAATTAACTATGGAATTGTTTTTTAAATAATAAAAATCTCTGAAATTATGCGTTGTTGGACGACATGTTATACCACATTATATACTCCAAATAGGGTCTAGAATCGGTGATTAAAATCATTCGGGTACGTCCCGGGCACGGTGTATAACCTCAATAATAAAACAACTTGGAATTGATCTCAAGGGCCTAAATTCCACTTTGTTTATGTACCACCTTTACTGTCAAGTGAATAAGAGCTTCCATAACATTAACAATATGACAACCTCGTAAGGTCCAGTGTGTGGATGTTCATTATCAAGGCAATTCAATTTGAACTGTATTGCAATGGGAATAAAGTTAATTTTTTAGGGTTCCGGAACCTCGTAAGGCCCAGTGAGCAATAGGAAGTACATAATCATAATAAATTAATCTGAACTGTGTTGCACTAAGTATAAGGTTTATTTTCCTATATTCATTAAATGAAAATGGCATTTTCGAACAAACATAATTGAACTTTATTGCCTTGATGGTAAATTCAAAGTCCCACTGACAAAAATCTGGCTGTTTGTAGTACAGTGGGCCTTCCGAGGATAATGGCGTGCTTAGACAAAGTGAAATAGAGGTCCCGGCTAACAAGTCAATAGGTGCATTTAGATCTCAATGGATCATTCTTTTATTTTCTAGGCAATTTTTAACACAAATTAGAGATTTTGCTGTTATCTTATACAATATTTTTAACGTCCATAGCTTATGGATATCAGTTTTATTACGTAATCCATGGTTATTGTAGTTTATTTAACTTCATTTGAATTCAAGGTTCATTTCGACCTTGGTTTATCTCAACATGTTTTCGTTCAAATTAGATGATTAAACCAGTGATTGTGATTTATTGATGCTCTTACTTTTAAGTGTATTGTTAAGCCGCCTGTACAGAACGCGTACGCTTCGTTTTAAAAATTGTTAAATAAATGTAAAATGTATGTACATGTTGTGTAATGTAAATATTTAGCTCGAGATTTGGCCACATGAATATTTTTTTAAAGCGTGAAATTTATGCAGAAGGAAATGCTTGTTTTATTAAAATATACCAGTGGAAAATAGTGGTTCTGTAACGATTACAGATTTGATTTTGTAGAATACAAACGCCTAATAATTGGCTCGCAAAATACCAGTTACTAGCTACCCGCCCTTGCTACGCTCCTGATTTAAAAAATAGCCAGCGATAATGAATGATGCTGTTTGTAAAATATTTTTTTAATTGATTCAGTTGTTCCAGAGATCACCCTGACATACAAACACACAATTTTACCGCTTTATCATATTACTTAGGTTGCATTCGACCAAGCTGGAATAAGGTGTTCTATACAGTCGAGTTCATAAATATGTGTACACTTTAGTACCTTGTCTATTTAATGTCATGTTCAAACTGGCATATACTAATTATCATAGCGATTAAAGTGACAAGGTACTAAAGTGTACACACATTTATGAACTCGACTGTACCTATCCTCGTAAGGCCCAGTGTGCAATAACATGTACATAACCATGGCATTTTATTTTGAACTGTGTTGCAATAAGAATAAGGTTTATTTTCCTATGTTCATTAACTGAAAATGGCATTATCGAACAAACGTAATTGAACTTTATTGCCTTGACGGTAGATTCAAAGTCCCACTGACAAAAAACTCGCTGTTTGTTGTATGGTGGGGCTTACGAGGATATACTCCATACCAATTGACTTCTTTAGTAAACACTTTTATAACCTGAAAATGCATCACTTTTGGCTAAATGGCCTTTTTCTGCTGAATAAAGCAACTAGAGACCACATTTTGCACACCGTTTTCCTGATTTTACATCATGGATAGTTTATTTTATGACAAAATTGTTATTTTAGGCGAGTCTATTGGTATGGACCGTAGATTAAACGCCGAATTTGTATAGACTAATGCGGCCTCAGTATAGATTGGCACCTAATTGTTGTAGAATTTTGGCCTCTATTACGTTGAGATAAAGTGTATGATGCCAAAAATGGTAGTGTGCCAACAATTGGGCAGTTTCCCTTAGCGAAGTTTTTTATACACGCTCAATCGGCCGTATTAAATGGCTGCACACTTTAGCACGTCTATTGTGTTCAAAAGGGTATCGTCGTCGACAGATAACAGTAGTTCAAGACGTTAATGTGACAAAGTACTAAATAGTGCAGCTAAAAAGGTCAAACTCACCATATACTGTGAAACCGTGAATTTTGTCATTTTTGATTATTTTGCTTGGTGATACAATTATAAAAATAACTGGCAACACACATACCTAACATTTAAAAAAGGATTGTTGATAGATCTGACTTGAGTTATTGCCATCAAGGCCAAAATTGCACGGTTCCACGACATTACAATGTATAATCTGAAATACAATTTACATGGCGTTATAAACAGTTACATGGTGTTGCTATTACTAAAAATTACGCTCCTGAAGATGTATATTTAAGTTTTAAACAATAAATAAATATATTTATTCGACTTTGAGTTTCATTAACTATTAGATAGATAAAAACCCCCGATATAATGATGAAACCTAGCTAAGAACCACCGCTAGAAAACCTGCATTCAAATAAAAAAAGCATCCAAATCGGTTCACCTGTTTAAGAGCTACGGTGTCAGACACACACACATAGCAGTCAAACTTATAAAATACTCGTACATACATACAATCATGCCTCTTTCCCGTAGGGGTAGACAGACCACTTGCTACAATCACACTCGAGACAACTTCCCTCGCTTCCTCCACACTCATGTCTCATGTCTCTTCATACACGTGCGTCGGTTTAGAGTACCCTGACCTGGCCCTTTCTTAATACGTCCCCGATCTGATCGAATTTATAACACCCCTTTTTTCGTCGGGGGTTAATAAAACACAAGTTAGGGGTAAAGTTTATTGAACATACAACACAAAACTAATATCACCAAACTAGTAAGACCACTAGCAAACTAGCTACACCTTAAACTTAATACAAAAATATTTTATCAGACTTTACATAATGTCACGTTATTTAAAAACATTAAGGGGTGCTAATTCTAAGACAAACTTACAAAACGTTTACAATTATGAACACACTGACCGTACCATTTTAGGAATTTATATTATTGCTCAATGAAAAACTAGCATGCTGTACAAACCAGGTGACGTTTAACTATGGAATTCATAGTTTTTAATTTCTATGAAACCGTCCAGAGCCTCTATTCTACTGAGCCAAACAATACGCTTTTGTAGAGTTATGGCTTGGATTTAACTCGCCATTACTGTCGAGTAAATAAGAGCTATCCTATCGTAACGTTGACAATACGAGACTATTTACAGTCAAGGACTTTAATTGTTATGCCACTATGGAACCCTGTCATAATGACAGCGACAAATCACATGACAGAAATTACGCTTAAATGAATGATTAACGTTATGCGACAGGGTTCCAGAGTGGCATAACAATTAAAGTCCTTGACTGACATTATGTTTCATTATAGTGGAGATCTAATCGCCACCTTCACGCGAGGTTTAGACTAGCAATAAAAAATTCAGAAGTTGATTGCTGTATTAGTCTAACATTCGAGTTAGAAAAAGACAGCATAATTTCTCTAAAACTGAAGTTAAAGTAAGACAGCAATCAACTTCTGCATTTTTAATTGTCAGTCTATTTTGCGCTTTAGACTCTCATCGTATAAGCTGTTAAATACCACAATATTGCACTGTCATTGGGTTTACTTATGTGGTCGAAATTTCAGCCCATTCCAATAACGGGACAGGTTAAAAATTAACTTGCAAGATTTGACCTAAACTGACATACATACATACAAACATTGCAAGTGAATAAAATACTTGTAAAACAAATGTCAATTACCTACTACAACAAAACTTATGCCGGGCAAGTAGTTGAAAGGTTCTTAAGTTGATTAAAAGGCCTACCTCTTGAATTATTGCCTGCCAAGTATTTGGCTCATCGGGCAAATTCTAGCCGGTAATAACCATAAGTCTTTGACCTGATGATTTACAGCTTCGGCCAAAAGTATTGAGCACCCCACTGTTTCCTTTGTAACTTATAATAAAGTATTATTTTCTAATTTCAAAAATAAACAAAGATGTAAAATATAAAAGGTGTTTGTACATGTGCAAATTATTAGTAGATGAACATTTCGAAGTAACTATTTTCGTGTCAAATCTGAAGCTAGAAAAAATCGGGTTTTACAACAAAATGATTAATTGTATTTTTTTCCACGGAATTACGCTTAACGTCAATAAATATTACTATTTTTTCCGATAGATATACAACTTTCTATAATAAGTATAAGATATAAATGCACCTTTTAAAGTTTGACTTTTATATGAAAAACGCATGTGTGCTCAAGACTTTTGGCCAAGGCTGTAGTTTTTAACTCGGCGGCCATTACTGTCAAGTATAAGAGCTATCAAAACGTTGACAATACGATAACATGTCAAAGACGATATGGTTTTTACCGCCTAGAGTAGAGACCCTGAACGGTTTAACAGTAATATCTTAATAAAGGTGCGACCCCACCGCTGCTTAAAATACGGAGACGGTACGGAATCGCAGTGACGTGCCATCAACGTCACGACTTTACCTTGACATTTACGGCACGTCACTGCGATTTTAAGTAGCGGTGTGGAGGGCATGCGATAAAAACGGTACGGATACGATGCGTCACTGCGATTTCGTACCGTCTCCGTATTTTAAGCAGCGGTGGGGTCGCACCGTAAAGGTACGCACACACCAATGCTTAAGAAACGGTGAAGGTACGGAATCGCAGTGATGCATCGTATGCGTACCGTTTTTGACGCATGCCCTCCACATCGCTGCTTAACGGTGCGTCGTATATACGCAATATGCGTCAAAAACGGTGCCATGTTGTTACTATGACCCCGTCTTTTGTTTACGCAACGAAACCGTATTTTAAGCAGCGGTGTGGAGGGCATGCGGTAAAAACGGTACGGATACGATGCGTCACTGCGATTCCGTACCGTCTCCGTATTTTAAGCAGCGGTGGGGTCGCACCTGCTAAATAGCACAAAACAAAATCCCCAAAATGCGTGTAGACTTATTCTAATATGTACTGAATAGAGTTTGATCCAGTAACATTTATTAATTATTAATTAATGAGGATAAAGAGTGATGTAAAAGGTTATTGACTTAATGTTCAATAGGATGTACACAATCAAGGCAATTTAATTTGAACTATGTTGAAATAAGAATAAGGTTTATTTTCTTATATTCATAAACCGAAAATGGCATTATCGAACAAACTTAATTGAACTTTATTTCCTAGATTGTAGATTCAAAGTCCCACTTACAGAAAACTTCCTGTTTGTAATATGGTGGGCTTACGAGATTAAATATAATACACCAAGCTTAGCTATTAAAATGATGGCTTAGAGATAGTTTATATGATGGGATCGCATCAGTGAATTTTATAAGATTTTCCAGGTAACGCTGCATACATTAATTAATACTGTTAAAACTTAAATTATAGTTGGTATTTGCTGCAAGCTAAGGACAAATAGTAATAAAACCATTTCTAAATTCATTTTTAAAACACTTCTGCTTCAAAAAAATATCATGCCTGGGACCATTTTAAGTCTTTTGTCCATAGCTTGCCGAATATATTATTATTACATACTATAACACTATTATTTCAGAAAGCGCAATATACATGTTCTAAACTCATGAAGGATGCTCACAATGTAAAAATAAGCTATATTAATTACACACACAATTGCTTAATGTAACATTCAATGCTGTGTAATATCATTTATCATACAAGTCGGTACATCCATTTTCATGCAAACGCCAAGGTTTACGAAAAGCAAAGCAAAATTCTGTATCGAAGTTCAGGTATATCACTTTCATGCATAAAATGTGCATCTTCAAGGCCCAGCCACATCGGATGCGTGACGTGCACGTTTCCACTGCGTTGTATAGTGACATGTAGTAATGAGAATTCATACTATACAACGCAGTGGAAAGCGAACGCGCACGCGCACGTGCACATCACGCATCCGGTGTGGCTCGGCCTTCAGAAGTACTTCGTTTCCCTCAAGAGTTATTTCGCAATTTTAAGTATGGAGTTGTCTTTAACAGCAGAAACAAGCATCAGTTAAAATTAAATAACTCTTGTAATCGCATCCTTATTACTTACTAAGGACAGATGAATTTACTTTAGCAGTAATTTTAAAGATGCGCTTTTTTCTGCAGAAGACATAAATAAGGCAAAAAACATAATTATTGACATCCAAAAGCCCAGATTATGGCACCTAATAATGATAGGATTATCGCCTCTATTAACTTAAAACAGGTTCAACAAAAGCACAGTTTCCTTCTCTGTACTATTGCTAGTTTTTTCCGCTTTTGATCACTACGGCGTACATTTTGTAGTCAATGTTGAAATAACACAGCTTTTCTGACACAACATCTAGGCAGTGAACAGTTAACATGACATAAAGGTACTATTTTATTGCTTAATCTGAATTATCTCAATTATCTCAATTATCTCTTCTTATGATACGGGTGCCATCTCCTAAACGACGTATTCTGAGGTTGGTGCTGCTTGTATTGGTACTGTTTGATGATTGGTGCCTCGTTAGCAGCCAACTTGTTGATCACAAAGTCATCGCCTGCTTGCATGTTCTCCATCATTTTGAGCTTCGCTTCAATAGACTGTATAGCTGTTTTCTTGCTAAGTTTTAGTTCTGGTTTTGCTCCTGCTAATGCTGCTATACCGAGTTCTGGCTTAGGCCTATCATGGTCTTCCTGAAAGTGTTATGTATGTACGATTTATAAATAAAGCGATGTATGGGTAATTAAACTTTTGATATCTTGTTAAGATAGAAGACAAAACAAAAGATGGGAGGATGAAATCAAAATTACGGCTGGCCCCAACTGGAGGAGAGTCGCTAAGGATGGACAGCCATAAAAATGTTTAGAGGAGGCCTTTGCCATGATGCTGAATTAAGAGACAATTTAATACAAACTTATCTAATTAAAACACAATGGAAAGCTTCTTAATTCTGAATAAAAAAGGCAATTGATTGATTGATCTTGTTAAGATATCGTAGTTGGTAGTGACTCTGGCTACGAAGCTAATTCCTTCCAGAGCAATTCCTTCCTCCTATCAAGGGTAAATCGAGACGCCTGAAAATCGGGACATCTGGCAACACCAATCAGAGTCCACTAACGAAGGGATGGTCTGTCTTAGTTGCCTACTGCCATGCCATAAAAACGGTGTATGTCCCCGTGTTTCACCGACAATCATTTCATACAACGTATCATTTTGCAGAATCTTCGTTTCATAGAAAGCTATTTTCTGATGAACCCGTGTTGATTTCAGATTATCTTAAATATGATTCACGTAGGTTAGGTTAGACTTGTAACCAGTGATCGGATGTAGGATGCAATTTGGGGTGAACGACCTCAAACGTTATGCTTAACAAGGATGTGACTCAGGATTTCCCGGGATTTTGGGAAATGGGTTATTGTTAATAATTAATAAATTTTGTCGAGGGTTAAACTAATAAAAAGATAAAAATAATAAAAATACCATAAAACATAACGTGCAAGTTACGTTCAGTTCTTCTATGCCGTACTGTTTTTTTTTTTGTTATTACGTATTTTGTTAATTGTATAATGTAAACTACTTAAAATTAAAAGTTATTTACCTTTTTATAAAAGAAGGTAACAAACAAAAAAGACTCGCCGGATTGTAAGTCATAATCATATCCATGTTAAAATAACAGACTAAATTCCCAGGAAATTGCATCCTAGATCCGATCACTGCTTGTAACCATTACAAGATAATCTGAAATCAACCTAGGTTCAGCAGAAAATAGCTTTCTATGAAACGAAAATTCTACAAAGTGATACGTTCTATGAAATAAGTGTCGGTGAAACAGGGGTCAACCCATAAAAAGGTACATAATAAACTACTCACAGCAGAATTCTTAGCAAACTTCACTGAGATCTTCTTACAGCCTAGCAGCTGTCCGTTGAGCGAGTTCATGGCCAAGATGGCGTCCTGTCGGTGCTTGTACGTGACGAACGCGAAGCCCCGCGACTGGCCGGCGCTCGGCCCGCTCCGGTGGAACAGCATGTCGAACTTCTCGATGTTGCCGTACACGCGGATCATTTTCAGTAGTTGATACCGGTAATGAGAAAATTCGGGAGTTATATAAAATTTCACGTTTGATGAGTCGAGGTTTGGGATGTATTCTATACATTGCCATCATAGTCAGATAAGTTATTTTCAATAACTTAAATACAACTAAAAGTTTACCCTCTTATCCAGAAACACTCAATAGCTCAAGTGTGCTTAAAATATGCAGTCCTTATCTATCATTGTGACATTTGAATTTGACAGAAAGAGACAAAGAATACTTTAAAAAATAGGTTTATTGTGTGTTATATTTTTTTTATAATTTGTATTTGAATGAAAATATGAAAAAAATTGTCCTCTTCCTATAGTTATTAACATACTAGCCCTTTGCCCGCGACTCTGTCTGCGGTAAAGTCGTTTATGGCTACTGCCTTGGGAATTACAATTTTTAAGATGACGATTTATTCTGTGACAATGGAACAAGCAATACTTAAGAAGAGAAGGATAGACAAAATTTGAAATTCAGAACTGAGAGATAAGACAAAACTCGAGGATGTAGTCTACACAGTCAAACATCTTAAGTGGTAGTGGGCAGGACATACAATAAGAGGACCCGAGAAATGGAGTAAAATTCTAACAACATGGTACCCAAGAGGATGTAAGCGAAAGAGAGGTAGACAGTTTAAAAGATGGGAGAACGAAAAAGTGGAAATGGTGGAAAGGACGTGGACCAGAGTGGTCATAGACAGGGAGGAGTGGAGAAGACTGGGGGAGGCCTTAGCCAGAAGGCACACAGAAATATAAATAAGATGAGGTTACTGTAGTTTTAAGATTTTCTTGTATATTTTTTCTGAATAAGAGGCTATAAATAAATAAATAAATAAATAATGGAACAAGCAAACACACTACACAACTTTCGTATTTATATTATTAGCAAGGATTCGGAACTTATAATTGTAGTTTAATGGATTGTACTGTTGTATACTAAACTAAAATGAAATTTACGTCATGTTTCAAATATAGATTATTAAACGGGCTATACAGAGGCCCAAGACAAGATGTTTAATGCTATCGAAACACGATTGTCAAAAAATGACAAAGTGTTCGGAACTGACCTAACTGCTTGACACAACCAAGGCAACTTAAGTCAATTTCATACAATTTCGATACCGATAACAATCCCGCCATGCAACTTGTCTAGAGCCACAGATGTGTTACAACTACATGGAACTTTACATAAGTTTTTACCTATATCAAGCTATTTTATGGCAAAATAGCAAAATAAAATAACATACTCATTGACCCTTGTGTCCAGGTTGCCGATCCACAGCCTCTTCTCGCAGAGGTCTTTTGGCTGCAGCGGCTCCAAGTGTAAAGGCACCTGCGTTGAAAGTCTTAGTTATTATCGATAGCAGTCAGGAATTATTAGAAATCATGCATCCGTCCATATAATCAACTTACAAGACTGGCCTCTGGTTTGGCCCTTACCCGGGAGTGGTATAGGTAAAATAGGTTTGTATAGTCTCTTAATGTGAAGCAACACAAAACAAAAGTATTAAATCACACATAGTCTGTTTTTGAAACTAGCATTTTGAGTAATAGTAATTATCATGGATTGGATGACGGATAAAAGAATGATAATAGTAAAAGTTATTTTAACTGTTTAAATAAATATGTCACTCATGTAATTGAAGTAAATGTAATTTAAAAGGGTTATTCAACAACTTCAAACCCTCAAACACTTACGTACATACACATTACATGCAATCACGCCTCTTTCCCATAGGGGTAGGAAGAGACTACTTCCTTCCACATGCTACAATCCAGACAAACTTCCCTTATTTCCTCCACACTCATAAGTATCTTCATATGCGTGCACAAACACTTGATTGGTGACATATCCAATCCAATCTAATTTTGTTTTTAATGGCAATCGGTCTGGTGACATATCAGTTTACTTCATATAAAGTACTTTATAATCTAATAGACTAAAGTAAGACTTACAACTACTACTAGATGGTTGAATTTTGTTCGAAGCTAGTACAATCCAATATTACATTCATTTAAATTCACATATCTACTAAGCATCAACATGTTCAGTGTACTGAGTCTTATGATACTTAATGAAGGGTGTACAATGTATTCCACAAGAAAAGAATGATGATTCTCAGAACAAAAGCGCAAGCAGAAGTCCATTGGGTTTAAATTATTACAAAAAAACAACACATCACGAAAGTCAAACATTATGTGGCCTAATTTGCAGGTAATCAATAGTCAGTACTGGAACCTAGAATATACATGGTAAGTAAGAGCTATACGATTGTTATTTGTAGGGATTGACATGTTAAAACAATCCTTAGATATAATTATGTGTATCAATAAGCAGAGAAAGACGATAGTCACAATTATAATTTTACAAGATTTAGTTTCAATAACTAACTCGTTTCAATACTCACTGTTGCTTCGTCCATGCTGAAGTACGTCCGTTAAAAGAGCTATTAATACTATATTATTGCTGCTATAAGTCTACCATTCTATGTAAAAGTACACAGTTAAAAATACAAAATATTGATTTTTATTCACAGAATAGCGCAAAAGCCACCACTGACCTCCACTCACGATTGACACTATTGACAGTGACAGATAGCTTTCTTAAAATAACTTATAGTTTATAGACACTGTTCCTAATTGCAGAGGCCCTACTTTGAAAATCGAAGTTCGAAGTTACGTTAGCTTCATTCCTTTCTCTCGATTTAGTCTTGAATGACGAGTAACAGGGATGGAGCTAACATAACTTGGAACTTCGATTTTCAAAGTAGGGCCTCAGTGGAATGCGAATGTGAACTGAGTCATTACATAATTCAGTTTTAAAGTTAGGTTTACACTAAGGAAATAATAAATCACTGCAATTAAATAAGTTGTAGTGTTTTATTTTACACGCGATTTATATTTATTTTAGACTTTATTTACATCCAACTAAGTCAGAATTCAACATAATACAATTAAAAATTAAAACTAAACGTATTTAATTTAATTAATATTGTTATCTATTGTGACGCCACCTGAATTAAATTCTGACGTTTGAATTGAAACATAACCTGTGGCAGTTTGCTTTAGACATATCTTATAATCTGTGGTTTGCATTGCATTGCAAGTTTTGGCATGTTTTGCTTGCTGTTTGGTAACGTTAGAGTTAGACATTGTGAGCGAAAAGTTATTTCGTAATAATTTTACCTCATCTTACTTCGTACTTGTTAATAGTTTATGATTAGTCACCACCTTGTACGACTTCAAAACTCGTTTACTTGTATATAATAATAAAATGACAGTCCCACCAACAATGAAAAAGATAAATAGGAAAATACCTGGTCTTTTACCTCCTCCACCAAGGACTGAAATTGACGGCAAAATAAAAGATTTATCTGCTAAGACAGTGGCTGAACTTCTGGAGCTCAGAGACAGACAGTTGAAATTGCTAAACAATAAACCTTTTATTAGAAAATTAGCGGATAAAGGTACAAAGATCCAAGCATTGCATGACAAGATTGTTAAAGAATTAAAAGCGAAACAGGAAGAGGAAAACGCATGTCTATTACTAGATAAGCTGACGATTAACACAATTGACAAGCAAAGTGTGCAGAACCTAGAGTGGAATAGAAATGCTGATAAATCTGATACATGCCTGGACTCGGATGATGAACGTGGGCCTGATGATGTCATGCAAATCTTAAGTCAAACTACAGCACAAGAAAAAACAGTCAAAGTACTACCCCCTGAAAAACCTTTAGTAACATTAGAAGATATTCTCAAAATCGAAGAACTTCCACATGTAAAGTATTTAGTTGGAAAAACTGAAACAAATGTCAAACCAAGAACCTCAGGAAATTTTAAACCTTATAAAACAACCAAGTCTGATGTACACAACCCTGACAAAGAGGGATTAAGGAAAAAGCACAAACACTGGGAAGTTACCGCTGCAACACCTCCACCAATTGTCAATGGTCCTGCAAAAGTATTAAGTTTGGAAGAGTCTTTGAAATTACAAAAAGAATATAACATACATTTGAAAATGATTGAGGCTCGGCATGCAGCAGAAAGGTTACAGGCAAGAACAGGCCTAAAAATGCCAGATCTTCCGCTTGACCTGACTACGTTCGGGCAGTATAGGGACGTTGCCCATTCCGACGAGTCGGACTTGGAGGGTAGTGACAAAGAGGTGGTCGATGAGGAACCAGAGATTGGCGGAGTGGTGTATACGGTTGCAGATTAGCAGGGCCATATTAACTATGTCGGGGCCCCCTTAACTTTTCTTGATTCCTAAAATACATTTTTTCCCAGTGCGCGATGCCCATAAGTGATGCAGGGCCCCTAAGCAGTTGCCTACACTACCTAATGGATAATCTGGCCTTGCAGATTACTTAAGGAGGTCTGTTGGACTTATTGTTTATTATTGGTTGTGAAACTTATGACTTTTGGGACACCATCATCTTAAAAGCATCTCGCATATGATTGTGGCAACAAAAACAGACTGTATTGTTATTTGATGCAAACATTATTATTAGACCCCGGTATCGGAGGTGCAAAATGGTAGCTGTCAATTTCGAGCCATTACTAGGGAAGGGTAAACATTGTTTTGAAATATTAACTTCATGTCGATAAACATAGTTATATGTCGATATTTTATTATATCATAATGATAGCGTTTATTCTATAAAGTAGGACTATATAATTACAAAACCAACATGTATTGAACATTTTTATTATTTACAAAAAAAAAACTTTCATCATTAAGAAGTTTTAGTTATCTTCTTAGGATAAAGCATTCAAATTTAAAACAAAATATAAACTCTTTTATATTCACCAAAGGTCATACCATGTTCTTGATGAATGATCAGATTCTTTGCAGTAAACTAGTGTAGTTACAATAAATATACACAACAATTATAATATCTTATCAATGATTATCAGTTTTTTTTTTTTTTTTTTTTTTGTTTTTTTTTTTTTTTTTTTGGTTTTTTTTTTTTTGTTTTTTTTTTTTTTTTTTTCGGGTAGGCAAATAATCAATACACACAAATTTTGCTCTGTATTTTATAATATAATTTAAAATACAAAGATATATAAAACAAGACTGTTTTATCATTAAATGTGATAAATAAACCCTGATTGCCACCCTCAGCTGTTATCACTGCTTTTGAGTAACAACTTACCAAATTAATAAGAGTCTTGTCACCACTCTCACATTTCACTCCAAATTGACATTAGTATAATGGACACTCTGGCTCATCTCAAGAAATCCATGGACGACATGAAGGAACTATTTGCATCTAGGATGGACACTTTTGAGAGCAGTCGCTCTAACTCCCAGCCCAATTCAGTTGACAGCGAGTTCCAGGTATTTAAAAGCTTTATTTGGAAGACAATCTCCAGTCTTCAGGCACAAATGGAGCTTGTGGCTAAATCCCTGGACGATCTGGAGATGAGGTCGCGTCACAAGGTACTGCTGTTGCATGGAGTGCCCGAGGCTGCTAATGAAAGCACTATTGAGACTGCCGTGGCTATATGCACTCAGAGTCTGCAGTTGCAGAACCTTTCACTGGAGTCCTTTCACGTGTGCCATCGTCTAGGGAAGCTGAGAGACTCTAAGCCTAGACCGATTTTATTGAGGTTTGCATCCCTGGTGCATAGGAACGCAGCGTGGACGTCTAAGACTAGACTTAAGGGTTCCGGTATGACGTTGTCTGAGTTCCTAACTAGCAGCCGACATGCAGTGTTCGTCGAAGCAAGGAGGATCCATGGAGTGAAGGGTAGTTGGACGAGCGACGGGCGGATTGTGGTGCTGTGCCGAGATGGTTCTCGCCGCCGAGTCACCTCCATGCCAGAGCTTCGTGCTTTGCCGCCTCCTGCCGTGGCATCCGGAGCCGGGAGCTCAGGATCTTCTGACCGTTCGCGGGAGGCTCCTAGTAAGCAGCCGTTGGTTATGCGTTCGAAGCCTCCTAAGCGTGCAGCCGCAATCGCTCCGAAGTCAAAGTGATCCTGTCTGTTTTCTGACGACTGTTGTTATCCGTGCATAAATTTCTTAACGTTAATAATAGTTGACCTTGTAACTGTCGGATGGTCATTTGGTGCGCGGAGTTCTAGTTTTAGTATTATTAATTGAGTGCTGTGTCGTAGTTTCATATCGTCGTTTGCGCCGGTAGGTTGACTTTGGTTCGTTGACACTTGCTTGACAATGACACTGGCATCTGTCACTTGACATAAATTTTGCGTTCCGTTTTATTGTAGTGTCGGAGTTGCGTTTCGTGTTAGTTGACGCGCTAATATTGTTCATGTTGTTGTTACTTGATTGTTTTTGTATATTTGTATTATTTTTTTTCTCGGATGCATTTACATTGTCTTTTTTTGTTTGTCTTACTTGTCAAATCGATGTTATTATGGTAATGTTTGCATCTGACCAGCTGTTGGTGAGCGATTGAGTTTTAATAGTATTTAGACGGGCCTTTTTGCAGGTCTCAAATAAGTACCTGTGTTACGTGAGTAACTTTTATATTATTTATTATAATAACTTTATTTTATTTTATTGTTTTATATATATATTTATTTAAATATAGATTAATTAGATTGTACTCTTATGTCTGACGTTATTAATGCCAGTCATGACAGTGTTTTTTTCTCTTTGTCTTCGTCAAGCCTTTACGATTCTCTAAGTGACGTGTCTGACATGCCAGATCTTGCTGACCGACTAAACTGCACCTTTTCTGCGTCGGTGAAAAATTTTAATGTCGTTCACATCAACGCACAGAGTATTCCGGCTCACTTCCCTGATTTACTTTCTTCCTTCTCTTGTAAAAATGTCCACGCCATTCTAATTTCAGAGACATGGCTTAAGCCATCTCTGCCTTCTGCGCTTTATCAGCTTCCAGGGTTTAGGTTAATACGCAACGACAGGACTGGACCCAGTGACAGCGGGCTCGGTACTGTTCGGGGAGGTGGCGTTGCCATTTACCTCAGGAGCGAAATTGCTTGCGAAATTGTTGCCCAGTCGCCGTCCATCTATACTAAATCCCCAGAATACCTTTTTCTTGATGTCTCTTTGCACAGCACTAAAGCTCTTCTCGGAGTATACTACGTTCCTTCGTCTAATATAAACTATTTTGATGCTCTTGACAAGACTTTGGGTGATCTTTGTCCACAGTATGAGCACACCATTCTCATGGGGGATTTAAATACATGTCTCGTAAAAGATGACAACCGTTCAGTCAAACTCCAGTCCCTTGTTAGTTCCTTAAACCTTAATGTTCTTCCTCTTAGCCCCACTCATTTCCCTCATAACGGTCCCCCGTCTCTTTTAGATTTAATCATTACTTCTTCCCCAGATTATGTCCCACTTTATGGCCAGTTCAATGCTGCTGCCTTCTCGAACCATGATCTTATCTTTGCTTCCTATAGAATTCGTCCTCCTAAACGTAAACATAAGGTTATCTTACGCCGTAATCTTGGCAGTGTGAATCGGGAGGCCTTGCTTGCCGATCTTCACAGTATTGACTGGCAATCCCTAGACGCTCTCGACGACATTAACCTCAAGCTTGATATGTTTGCCAGCTCTCTACTGGCGATCTTTGACTTGCACGCGCCTTTGAAACCGACGCGGGTTAAACACTTGCCAGCGCCTTGGCTCACTCCAACCATTAGGGCTCTTATGGCGAAGCGGAACCGGGCTCGGTTAAAACTGCGCCATGATCCTTCTGAGGGAAATCATCTAAACTACGTCACCCTCCGTAATCGATGTAACAGAAGATGTAGGGACGCTAGACGCCGCTACATCCATGAACGCATAGATAGGTGTCCCCCTTCTAAATTATGGAAGTTTTTAAAGTCACTGGGGGTGGGCAAAACTCAACATAATTCTCCAGGTTCATCTACACTTGATCTCAATGCCCTCAATAAACACTTTAGCACTTCTCCGGTTGTCTTGGACCCTTCTGTAAAGCAGCAAACATTATCACTTCTCGCCAATACTCGTCACCCTGACTTACCTCCTTTTGATCTAGGTCTAATCTCTCCGGATGAAACTCTGAACCTGTTGAAACGTATAAAGACGAAAGCCGTTGGTGAGGACGGCCTGAGTGTGGACATGCTTATGCTCGTTGCGGAATTCATCGCCCCTATCCTATCCAATATTATTAACTTCTCCTTTACTTCAGGCTCTTTTCCTTTATCATGGAAACTAGCACGTGTCACTCCTCTTCCAAAAACTTCGAATCCTTTGTCCGTCTCCGATTTTCGACCAATTTCTATTCTCCCTGCCCTTTCCAAAGTTATTGAACACTTCACAAATCGAAGACTGTCCCGCTTTCTCAACTATCACAAACTATTCAATCCTTTCCAATCCGGGTTCCGCCCCGGGCATAGCACTGTCACTGCTTTGGTCAAAGTCACTGATGATATTCGTCTGAATATTGAAAACCGTAAACTCACTGTCCTTGTCCTGTTAGATTTCAGTAGTGCCTTTAATACCGTTGATTATGATATTCTCCTTAGCATACTGAAGACTTACAATATCTCCCCTGCAGCCATTTCGTGGTTTCAATCGTATCTCCTTGGGAGGCGCCAGCTTGTCAAAGTAGAAGATTCTGTTTCCTCGTGGTCTGACCTAACTGCTGGTGTCCCTCAGGGAGCTATACTATCCCCTCTTCTCTTTTCACTTTTTATCAACAGCATCACTGCTTCTCTTAAATCTTCCTACCACCTCTATGCGGATGACTTGCAAATCTACGCGGCAGGTTGTATTGATGATCTTCCCTCCCTGATCGCTTTAATTAACAGTGACCTCGCGGTTATCCGAGACTGGGCGGCTAGTTTCGGCTTGAAGATCAATGCGAGAAAGTCGCAGGCAATTATCGTCGGTAGCCCTCATTTCATCGCAAAGTTGTCGGACCTCATGATACCTGAATTGATCTTTGACGGTACTGCAATTCCTTTTTCTTCTTCAGTCAAAAATTTAGGTATCATAGTGGATCAGACCCTCTCGTGGTCGGCTCAGGTAGCTGCGGTAAGTCGTAAGGTCTATGGATCCGTCCATTCGCTTAGGCGCTTGCAGAACTTCCTTCCTCTCCACACCAAGATTACTCTTGTTCATTCCCTTCTCCTCCCTCTCCTCGACTATGGTGATATCGCGTATCTGGACTTAAATGAGGATCTGCTCAATAAGCTGGAACGCCTCCAGAACTTGTGCATTCGCTATATATTTGGGTTGCGAAAATTTGACCACGTGTCTCATTTTCGTGCACAGCTCGAGTGGTTACCGATTCGCTTTCGAAGGAATGTTCACGTCCTGTCGTTGCTTTTTAACATCCTTTTTTATCCTCATTCCCCACCCTACCTCTCTGAACGTTTTAGCTTTCTGGCCACTGGTTCTCATAATCGCTTGCGTTCGAGTGACAATCTTTCTCTTGCTTTCCCATCTAATAAATCCAAAACTTACTCTAAATCCTTTTCGGTTCACGCTGTGCGGTTGTGGAATTTATTGCCTACTGTAATTAGGCAGTCTCAGTCTGTAGATTCTTTCAAATCTAGACTAAAGAAGTTCTGGCTTGACACTTGTTCTTAAACTTTTTCCTGTTTATTGTATATATTTATATATGTCTATATATTTTATCTATTAATATTTATAGAAATTTCTTTTAGTGTTGTACTTATTTGGCTATTCGTTGTAATTATTTATTTCTCAATCGCTCAAAGGTTAACTGGAAGAGATCCCTTATAGGGATAAGTTCGCCTTTGTACATCCCTGTTATATTTTTGTCTATTTTATAATTGTTATTTCTTTTGTTTGTACAATAAAGTGTTTACATACATACATACATACATACATACATACATATTATCATAGATCAAAAAAAAATAACTGTGTACAACCTAATGTATAGAAAAATCGTGTATCGATATCAACATCAAAAATATGATTACCCATCCCTAAGAACTTGACAGCTACCATTTTGCACCTCCGATACCGGGGTCTAATTATTATATTGCTTTTAGGTCTATTAAGGGGCTAACGGAATTGTGTTAGGGCAAAATGCCGAGACCGCCTGCCTGCTCAGGCTGAGCGTCCCCACTCATCAATATCAACATAATAGTGCATGTGCATAAAATTCTATAATGCAAAAAATTAATTATGTGTGCATATGCAGTAACTTGTAGGGAATCCTTGTTTAAATACAATTTTAAAAACAATTATGTGGCTTGGCAATAGACCTTAGTTTGATGTTTGATTAATAAATTATGGCATGTTGCAAGGTTTTAAGTATTGTCAACTGGGAAAGTCCTTTAACACTTTTGGTAACATGATACAAACAAATAGAGTTCAAAACTGGCAAAGGAGTTTCTTGGTTAACTATACAAACAACAATATCTCCATTTAATTTAAGAAGCAAACAATAATCAAACTTTGTGATACATTTATAAAATCAGCATTGAATGTTGGCTATATTTTAATAAAAGATTGTTTGATAAAATTGACAATTTTATTCACCCTATACATATATTATACTTTTTTTTTTAGTAAAAATATGCTACAAAAACCAATGAATGCAATTAGGTATTAAAGCCTCGATACATTGAGCGAGTTCACAAGCTACAAGCCAGCGAATTCGCTAACAGTGGCCCGTTTCACGAAGCTACAAGTTACAAGCGGATCTCACTTTCTAGTAAAAGGAGTTAGAAAGAGACTTCCGCTTGTAATTTGTAACTTGTTGCTTTGTGTAACGGGGCTCAGCTTGTAAACTCGCTCAATGTAATCGAGCCTTACGCGGCGCACGCGCATCGCGTATATCTTATTTTGCATTTCCACCAATCGTCGGAAATGTCATGCGTCACGTCACTTCACTCTCTCAGTCGCTCGTTGCCACTCGCGGGTACCGGGCGCGCTCGTGCTTCACGCGTATTGTGTTGTGGAAAACATCGAATTATTTCGTAGTTGTCGGAAATTACAAAAATGGCGCCAATTTCTCCAATTGTGGGAATCGACGACGATCAGCGTTTCGCTTTAATGAAGGTATGTTATTGGTATTGCTATATTTTTTTTGTTAGAATGATTGCGGTAATTATTACGTTTCGTTGTAAATATGCGGACTTTTTTAATTGGTATGACCGAATTTACGTAAATTAGGTAAGTGTTCGTGTTATACGGCGGGCTTGATAGATTCAAATGCCTCAAGAATATTTTGATAAATACCTATATTTATTTTATTTTAGGGTTACCAAATCCAAAATAATATTTCTTATAAAAATCCCTGGATTTACAGTAAATTTCCTGACATTTTTGTTTCACTGTACTAAAAGCGATCTCATTTTGTTAGCTACTCATCTAGGTGTCTAGATGGTCTCAGGCACCATTTTGACAGCGGTTAGAGTTATAAACAAATGTATCTGCTATCCCTTAAATTTAATAGGTAAGGTCGAACCCAGAAATAGCTGTAGGCGCCATATTTTAACCCCTTGTCACAGTTAGGGATACAGTTAATTCGAATGACTCACTTTAATGCGTTACTGCGACAAGGTACTTACATGTAGAGCTACTTCCGAGTTCGACTGTACCAACATTTTGTAAGGATTGGCTAAAACTGTCTTAATAAATTGAGAAACCATAAACACATGTAATCTCGTAAGTATATTTCTAACCGGAAAGCCTTGAGTTTACTGTAACATTAACTAAGTTATTATAATTTACATAGTCAGTAGGTAGTATTCCGTGACCTTACTGACAGAACACAACCGTTGCACATAGAGACTTTAAATTTGGAAGCGATATTATTTTCCAAGGTGCTTTAAGGGATTTTCCGAATATCAAACTCCAAAAATTGAAAACGAAATTGAAGAAACTAGAAACTTAGATACCTACCTATTATATTTATCATAGGTAAGTAGACGCAATACCTATTGGATTGTGCATTAATTGAGCATGCTACGCTTGAAGTTATTTCAGTCTAATTGCAGGCTGCCTTGGCAAAGTGTAATAAAATAATCGCTTACACAGCTTAGTTTACTTGCGTAGTAACATATTTCTAAGAAATTTGACTAAACAATAAAATTAGGTAACTAAATACCTATGTTTGCGGTTGCACAGCTCGGGTTATAGGTACTTATAGTTACTTATACATTTGCAGTCATAGCACCGACACTGTAGGTTATAAGACTTATAAGAAATAAGTTCACCTTTGTGCATACATTTTGTGTTTCTGTCTATTTTGTTTTTTTCCTTTTAGTACAGTAAAGTGTTTAACATGCATACAATACGTGTTAGCATTTCTTATTTATTTACTTAGGCGTTTTTAAAACTGTAGGTAACGAATTATATTTTTTCCGCTTTGTTACCGAAATTGTATATAGCTTCGTAACGGAGGTGACAGTTAGATACCTACATAGTTTTAATATAAACATAGTTTTTTGATTTATTAAAATATAAAGGTAAGTAGGTACAAACTTTTTATGTAAGTTTAAGTTTTCGCGTCTAGGGAAATCCCTGCGTCACGGGATCTTCCGGAAAAGCAGGAATTCCGCGAGAACACAGTACCTATGGTAGTTATAAGTAGTCGTGGTTATCGATACTCTCTCACTTTCTAGGCCTAGCCAAGATGCAAACGCCGCTGACGTTTTTCTTTTCTATCACTCATAATATATAACGACCAAGTTATAAAACGGAACCCTACACTGCGCGTGGCCCGAATTGATCTTGGCCTTTTTTTGGAAAGTATGCGTCACATGGGTTTTTCTCTGTAGCGAAAGTTGATAAGCTGGGTAAGGGCCTGTTGTTTGATCAGTAGTCAACTCAACTATATGTTAAAATTCGAAAAAGGAATGGAAAATTTGACACATTTCCTTGAGATTTAACCATTAGTTACGATTTTTAACGAATAGTTAGTTTAACTACTGATCAAACAACAAGCCCTAAGATTCTCTTAACAAAAATAACCCTTTATTCCAATGATATAATATAAAAAGAGGTAGATATATTATCTATATAGTATTCCGCGTGTAAAAATGGCCCGGCTTACGCACACATAATCAGTAAATATTGCAATTACACACTAATTCATAAATGACAAGTGAAAGCAGGATGGTATTCTAATTTCCGGGAGCGAAACAGAGACGAGTGTATGTTGCTCTGCAGACTAGTTCATGGTTCCGTTGACGGCGCAAGACTAAGTAAAGGTGTACCAATTGGCTTGGTTTTAGGGTATCCTATCGAAGTGCGTATAACATATCTACCTCTTTTTACTATATTATATCATTGATTTATTCCCACTTTTGGGCCAAGTTCCCATATCTTCCGAAATCGATCCATTAGAGTCAGTTTAATTTTACACGAAACTAATTACTTAGGTACTAAACATATACCAGAATTCCTGATATGCGTAGAAAATAACCTACAAATTCTTGACACCTTGTCTAAATAGTAAGCAACATTATGATAGAAACTTAGTCACAGTGTAAACATAATATAGCGATAGCCCGCTTGCTTTTCGTGAAACATTGCGTCGCTGCAATATCTCTCGGCTCAAAAATGTTAAAACAACCCGGCAATGGATTGCTACAAGCATGGCCAATGAAACTGCGTCTTAAGTGTTTATTTACGGCGGCAATGCTGCAACAGTAGCCGAAGGTTGCGCTGAGGCAACGCACATCCTTGGCCAACACGTGGACCATCGTCTCACATATTAAGGGCCCGTAGTAATAATTTGTATAGAATTTTGACTCAGTCGTGAGTTTCGGGCAGTGAAAGTATTGGGACGTTAAGTGCCAATGGCTCACCTGGCGTGGTTAAATTGGTTTTATTTCTTACTTTGTGGCAGTGAATGTGCCAGTGCAACGCAGAATAAATAACACGGCAGGCGACCGCCATAATAATGATGGGTGAAAGTCGACGTTTTATAGCGTTGTGCTCAAGTTAATTTTATAGCCACGACAAAGTAATGGAAAAATGGAAAAGAATTAATACATTCTTTGATATCTGTCCACTTTAAATTATAACTAAATATAGTCGTGGTAAGAAAAGGTTCGTCACTTTGGACCTTAATAGCGTTCAAATAGAGTCGAAAAGTGACGAACGTTTTCTTGCCTTGACTATACATAACAAGGTTAATTTTATACAAAACCAGCAACCCCCCCTCGGCGCCTTCGTTTTATGTAAGTTTTCAATAACACCCGTACATAAATGAGTATTGATTATACATGAAAATCTTCCTCTTGAATCACTCTATCTATTGATGAAGACCGAATCAAAATCCTTTGCGTAGTTTCAAAGATATAATTAGGGTTGCCACCTTTTTTTAAGAGAATAAAGTATTACTTACCAAAAGATAAAAGAAAAATAAAGTACGCAGCATAAATGTAGAGTATTTTTTTAAATATTTTTAAATACATATTTCTTATCAAGTTACCACTCATCAGACCTTGCTTTGTCTCACAGCGTGTTTGGCAACAATTAAAGTATCAATCGCGTTCAAACATGGCAAAACAAAGTTTTTGTCGAGGGTTTTTGACGGTGGCGTTGAGGTACAATTTCGTAAAAAAAATATTATTAGAAGAAAATTTCCATTAAAAACCGAATGTCATAAATAAAGTACTTTGCCGTACTTTATGTGTTGCGTAAAATATAACGTACGGGAAGCTAAAATAGAGTACAATACTTTATAACAAAGTACGAGTGGCAACCCTAGATATAATCGTATGTACAGAGAGACAGACAGCGAGAAGCCACTTTGTTTCGTATGAAGATCAAATCCCAAACTAAGTAGTGTGGGCATAGGTGAATTAGGTGATATTCCACGTTAAATGTCGCTGGGTTCCTTATTATTTCTCCTTTGTCCAAATGAAAAGCCGATCAAATAACTTTTGTGGTTTACTTATATAACATACATACATACTTACATAAACTCACGCCTTCGTTCCCAGAGTGGGGTAGGCAGAGGCGGCAGAGCTACAGAATTAACAACAACTCTAAAAATTTGTTAAAAAATTGTAACCACATTTTGCACAATTAGAGCGGTTCCGCACTACGTCCGATCCGAATCCGATCTAAAGCCGTGAAAATATACAGGGTGGTACTCGATAAACTGTACATATTGAAAGGGATGAAATTTTAGGTTAATTTATAGGTAAAAAAAAAAAAAAAATTTTTTAGCTACTGGTTTTTTTTTACAGATTGTTGAACTTTTTAATAAAGTTTGGGTAGTACATTTACTTGTGACGGTGTAACTTTTGATCTACTAGCCCAAAAAAGATAAAACAAAATGCATAGTATTGACATTAGTTAGTTTTATAACAATTGATAACAATATTAGACCAATTAAAAAAAATAACTGAGTAACTGCTTTTTTTGTGGAAAATTACTGCAAAAATATCATTTTGTTTTCATAAAAACACGATTTTCTCAAAATTTTGCAGATATTTTACTATTTTTTTTAACGGTTTTAGATCTAAAATTAAACGAAGAATAATAATAAGCAAAAATTAATTTATTAAAAAAAATAAACATTGTGGCAATTTTTTTTTTAAATTGTTTTACCTATAAATTAACCTAAAATTTCATCCCTTTCAATATGCACAGTTTATCGAGTACCGCCCTGTAGATCCGTGTTTTCACGGGTTCGGATCGGACGTAGTGCGGAACCGCTCTTAGGCAATTATATAATAAACATTTCAACGTTAAACAAGTGAATGGTCGTAACAACAATGTATCAAGCAACAAAATGTATTATCCTCATCATGGAGACAACAGACAACAACCTTCATACAACCTTCTCCCGCCCAAAACAGAATGACAATCTGTCAGTTTCTTTTTGTTCATCGTTATTTTACTAGTTCTAGTTTTTAAAGCCAAAAACAAATGTCAAATACGACAGCAGCTAACAGTAGGTATATACCTAATACGTAGTTATATAATTTATTTACACATAGAAAACACCCAAGACACTGAATTTGCTTTTACCGGGCATCGAACCCGGAACCGTTACAACCGCGTTGTACTTTTCTAATTATAGATTTGTTTATTTATTGGTTTAATGACAGAAACTAATATTCGTACGTGTACCTCAATATCTCAATAAACCAATAAAAGGCCATTGGGTAAATTTGTTTGAAGAATATTGTCATTTTTTTTTCAGCGGCCACGGGTGATTCTTACATAGTTATTTAGAGGACCTCTATATACATATAGATATATATAATTTATGGCGTTAAATAATATCGGAGCGGAGATTTTAAAGATTTAAGTGATCAGTTTTTAGTACAAAAGTACGCCCAAGTATGAATATTTAAATATCTCGGCTCTGATGCACTTAAGAGTATTACATTACATAATAAAATATCTTTATTTTTAATAATTCTATCATAATTTGCCACTTTTACGAATGGCCGCTCACCTTGAAAATGTATGAATTTTACAAATGACAACACTTTTACCCAAACCCCTTTACTTCTGTTTCGTCTTTTACGTTATTCTTATTATAATTGTGCTCATGTCCAACAATAAAGTCGAGTATTTTATAGATCTACCATAAAACTATTGACGATTTTCTTCATTGACCAAAGGTCGAGTGAACTTGATTGTTACGGAAAACCTTTACCCCCTTACTTATAAACGTGGAATAACCATGGAGCAGCTAAACCATGTTTTGTCCTTATTTGTTATTGTGACATCTGAATTTGACAGATAAGGACAAAACATGGTTTAGCTAATCCAAGGTTATTCTACGTTTATAAGTAAGGGGGTTAGGCATTAAGTTCATCTTTTATACATGAAAGTTCATATCCTCCTAAGGCCCAAAGTCCTTTTAAAAGGTCTTCGTCCGGCCATTCAAATAAAGGTCTAATGCAAAGAAAGTAAAGTGGAATTTCTTTTGTATTTATAACTAATGAACAAATTAGAAAATGGAATTTATTTCATTCACAATAGATTAATATTCCATTGATAAATTTGGTTGTATGTTAGGCCTTACGAGGATATTTTAGCGCAATAAAATTTATCGAAATAAAAAAAATGTTTATTCGATTTTGTTTTTACTTTGTCATCCACAGAATAAAGTCATTTTATAGTCATTCAAAAAGAAACGAAGTAGGTATAACTTAAACGTGCGAGCTACGCAACTTTCCATTACATTTCTCCACGGTTAAACGTATCAAGTGTTACTTCACTTCCCACCCTGCCGTGTTTAAACGGCGTAAGCACCTACGAAGTTCAAAGAGCCTTATGCTCTTTCAGATTTAGTCGATTACAGTAGCAGTCGACACCACAGATTATAAATGTCGCTACATATCCGGAAATGTCAAACGTGTTACGAAACTGAATGAGTTCGTCGTAAGTTTACTGGTGACGTCGTTCATTCATGTAAATGCATGATTTCATGCGTAAAATCTTGATATAAGTAATGAAATGAGGATGTGTTTCCATTTGTGCGGGGAGGAGTGGGTGGAGAGTTGCGGACCGTGGCGTCTCCATGAGGGAGCCAAGAGAACTAAATACTGGCCAAATATATAAAAAAAACCATTACATTTAATATAATTGGGTACATCCATTATGAATTGCTATGACTTTTTTTTTATAAAAAATATTATTAATATTACAATTAGGGCTTGAAGTACCGTTCCCGGTTCCGAGACTTCCATTTCCCGGTTCTTAAGAGGGACGGTACCGGGATTCCCGGTTTCCCCTGTTCTTTATATTTTACCTCAAATCACCGCAATCATGGACATTTGAGATATAAAAAGATTGAAAAACATTAGCTTGCTTTATTTTTTATAAATATGCAATAAAATCATGCACGTTTTCTTCAAAAAAATCATATCTTGATTAAGTAAAATACTTACTAGAAAGTTATTCGTTCTTCCTTTTTACAAATCTAGAGATCAATTATTTCAAATATGCCGCAAAATATGAAGGATGTTGGTGCGATGTTGCCGCTTGTGCCGGCGCGGCGTCGTCGCTCAGGCGCGCCTAGGGCTTGCAATCCGGATATCCGGATATTCGAATTATCCGGATATCCGCTTAATTTCAAATCCGGATTTGGGCTTACTTTGTATTCGGATAATTCGGATATTTCGGATATTCAACAAATAGGACTAAAAATTAATTTTAGTATTGAATTTGACGCCAGATCAGATCGCGAAAGCATTTTTCATTTATAAAATGCGCGAGCGAGACGCACTCACGATATCCGCGTCTCAGATTCTCGAACACAACAACGCCGATCGCCGCTCCCCTCCGCTCAATAGTATTGTTCCTGGCGGTGGTGGCGCGTTAGTCAGATATCAATGCTCATCGTGTTCGTGTCATTCGTACCTACATGTTATCGTGTATTCGAGCTCTAAGTGCAGAAACACCACGTGGCGAGGAGGTACAGCATGGTAGTGGAAATTACCATGAGTTCACGCGACGTGTATGACTACTTTTGAGTTGTTTTTATTCAAAAGTACTCACAAATGGCCGCTATATTCAAAGAATACAAAAAATCAAACCTTGACAAGAACTGCGCCTGGCACCACTTTTTGCGAATTCCTGATGGCAAAGAAGCTCAGTGCAAAATATAAAAAAAAAAAAAACTGGATATACCTCAACTTTGCACGATCATCCGAAGCTAATTCACTCAATAGATATCAAACAACAGATAAAAGACAAATTGAGCACTTCAGCCATTTTCAGAAGTTTACGAGCGACAGCAACACAACCTTCAACTTCTACCACAGACGTCTTGTACCTCTAGTCCTGATTACATTTTTTAATTTAAAGCCTTGAAATAAAAATATTTTGTGAAATCTAACGTTGTTCAGTATTATATAAAAATATATTATTTTTTACATTTTTTTTGTATTTTATTAGATATTACATAAAAATATCCGTTTTATCCGGAAATCCGGATATTGCATTATTCGTTATCCGAATTATCCGGATAGTTAAATAGGGCGGATAATGCAAGCCCTAGGCGCGCCACGATATTTGTTTGGTATTCATGGAAAGAACCGGGAGAACCGGGATGTAATCTTCAGTACCGGTTCTTTAGGCACTGTGTTTCCCGGGAGGATGCCCTAATTATAATGACCTAGTTGTTTTGCCCGTTGATGTCTTTTGGCCAGATAAATGCTTTTAGCCCGCGTTACAAAAACATGTCGAAAATATGGCATATAAAAATCTGTCTATTGAAAGAAGGTCGTAAAACTGACAAAGTACTATAGTGTGCAGCTACTTACCTATAAGGTCCAACGTACCATAAGGCCAATGGTCCAATGGCCCAATGGAACGCTGACCCACCATTGAACGGTGTCACAGTGACATAATAATAGTAGATTGTTCAACAAGAGACTAAAACAAGCCATAATGACAAGAGATATTTAGCCACGCGAGCGAGCGAGCGAACGAGAGTGGCTATAGTTCGAGTGTCATATACTCATTATGGTTGTTTAGTCTCACTCTACTTTTTACTTTGAATGCGAGGAAAAAAAACGACGTTCTATACAAAATTACAATATTTAACAAATACCTACGTAACAAAGTTTCTGACAAATTTGTTTCGTGGTTGTTAGTTTTTTCTCTCCGACGTATTTAGCCGACATGGCGTCAGTGGCACGACTTTTAGTTGACGGCCAGAGCCGACTGTGGCGTTGAAAAGGTTAAAGCTGCCTTCAAATGTCAAAACTCTTTCTTCAAATGTGGATAAAAAGCGATTTTCTCAATAGATATCAAACAAACAAAAAGGGCTTTCCGAGCTAGTGAGATGAAAAACAATTTGTTAGACACTTCTTACGAATTGAATTATAACTTCACTGTGACACAGTTCTATGGTGGGTCCGGGCAGGGCTCAGGGTTCCATTGGGCTGATAGTACAGTCACGACCTTAAATTTAGGACCCACCTTAGGTCCAAGTCATTCTGACATTCTACAACAATAAGGTTGAGTCTCCAATAAGTTACAATTCTTTGGCATCTCTAATGACATTGACGACTTCAAGCCTTTTTTAGTGGTGGTAGGAACTTGTGCAGGGTCCGTCCGGATAGCTACCACCATCTTATCCATTATCCCACCGCCAAGCAGTAGTGTTCGCATTGCGGTGTTCCGGTGTGGGGATAAGACAACCGGTGAAATTACTTATTAAGAAAACATCGGAAACTGCAATCCTAAGACTTCAAATGCGTACATTTGAAGTCTTAGGATTGCAGTTTCTCGATGTTTCAAATTTCTATGGGTCTCAGATCCCACTTATCATCAGGTGGCCTGAGTGCTCGCGTGCCTTTTCCTTGCCATAAAAAAAGCCAATTTTTCTTGAAATGGGTCACAAATTAACGTTCGTACTAGTACCTCTTAATATTGGATCAGAAATATTCTCGCCCGAAAGGTTCGACTATCCAATATACACTTTCGTTTTGTACCTGTGCGTCCTACTAAAATTACAAACTAATTCCCAAAGCGATTTCTGACACGAAACTTTTAACGCATGACGGATATATTTTCGAGTTGCACTTACTAAAATAATTAGAATTTAATAAATTAAAACGTGTTTGACGAAACTTCGCTTTGACTGCCTATGTATAATTTTCAATGCCAACGTATATTTAGTACTTATCGTAAAACAATAGAAGGTCGGAAGCGCTTGCGCAAAGCAATAAGTTATCTCTTGTACTATATAAATAAAGGATATTTTGCTTTGGCGATTGAATTAACCTGTTGTGCACCGTCACCTAAATCACCTTTCTAATAATAAAGGATTATAGTAAACGCTTTGACATTGTAATGACATGTATGGTGTGTTTGTATGTACTTATAGTTATACTATGCCATTAATACAAGTATTATGTTTGTTCATAATAGGCGAATAGGATTGGAAGCATTGTCGTTTCAATAATGATCATGGAGCAGATAAGTACATAAATTATACTTAATATTTGTATTTCCTTTTCTAAATGACTTATATTTACAAAAGGTAGAATTACAGTGACTTTGTTTTTAGTGATCTTGCAAAAAAATCTTTTTGCTTAGATTGCAGAGTTAGCACTCCTTTGCTTCACGGCAAGTTTCTATGACAGCATTAATATTATTGTGACAAGGTCTTGCGAGTCTAGCAAGAAGGATAACCCTCTTTTTCTTTTGCTCAAAAAGTAGAGAGGAACGCAGTAATATTGATAACTCGTTACCACAGTTGGTGGGATCCTGCTTTCGAAGCCAGCGGTCTCAGGTTCAAATCCCGGTATGGCCGAATATTTGTGTGACGAGCGCGAATATTTATTCTTGAGTCTTGGATGTTTTCTATGTATTTAAGTATGTTTTTCTATATATAAGCTAGTTAATCGTTGTCTAGTAAAAGCCTAGAGCTTAGTTTTGGACTAGATAGGTCAATTTGTGTGATAAAGTCCCCTAAATTTATTGATTTATTATATTTAAAAGAAAATCAAGGAAGGCTTTAATGCTGTAATAGTAGTTTACGTGAGGGTCGCGTAATGACAGGCATTGGCAACATGAGTGTGGTTTATAAAACGAGCCGCAAAGCGAGTTTCATAATAGATCATACGAGTGTTGTAATGCTAATTACGCAGAGTCTCGTACAATACTTTATCTACACACATATTATAAGTACTCTAAGATGGGTTCAGAAACCGAAAAGCAAATGACCAGCATTACCTTACCTGTGTTAGTAGGTGACAGCGATGACAGCCGTAACGTAATTTTGGAATTACGTTATCGAATATTGTAAGGTAATGAGATCCAAATTTGGAACATCTTCCAAAATGAACAGCTGTTATCGCTGTCACCTACTACCACAGGTAATGCTGGTCATTGCCTACAGGTTTTGAACGCATAATAGAGGACTTATGATATGAGTGTATATAAAATGTTTATAAATTATACCTAGTTACATGCATGACTGAAATCAGTTATTACGTAGCTCAATTAGGGTAATTTGCCGAAATCACGATGCGTGTGCAAAACAATTGCATATCATTCTGCATCATGATATGATATTTGCAAAGCCTTGAAAACCATGCAGAACCAGATAAAACGCCTACAGAGTTGTTCTTGTTGTAACTTGTCTTTGTAGTTGTTCTTAAACAAGTAGCAAACGGGTTCTTCAGCGAAATTACTCAGCATGGGTAGCACAAGCTGTATTTTCTCGCTTGTCGCTCAATGCGTCTCTATCGTTACAGGATAGAAAGAAAGGCAAGCAAGTTGCGGACAACATGTAGTGCTAGCAGTGCAGGCGGTGCAGAGCGTTTAACCTTTTCAACGCCATAGTCGGCTCTGGCCGTCAACTAAAAGCCGTGCCACTGACGCCTCGTCGGCTTCAGCCGACAAGAGTTCAAGATTAAAGGAGACTTTGTTTGGTAGCAATAAGGTGTAATTTGCATAGCATAGCAAACATGTTTGGCGTGTGGGTGGCACATTTTGTATTCGACGTATGGCGTTCAAAAGGTTAAGCCGTCCCGCCACCTTTTCGTGAGCGTCTTTTTGACTTTTAGGCATTTAGGGAAATGTTCTGTCGTAAAAGCAGCTTGGCCAAAGTGGTAGATACCTTGCTCTATCTCGTGCCTTCGCGCACACGCAACAACACCAACAACTAAAGCTTTGTTGTTATTAATGTGCCGGTTTACCCAAAATTTAGAGCTAACAATAATGCAGTTCCACAAGGAACTATTCTAGGTCCTTTTCTTTTACTACATTACATTTGCTAATTGCGAACCCTGACTCACTATAGAACGGTGTCACAATTATATTATAAAACAAATTGTTTAACACTTCTTACGACTTGAATCATAACGTCACTGTGACACAGTTCTATGTTGCTATAAGTCATCACATAAAACGACCACGACGCTTGTGTTATTTCATCGCATTAAATATTAACAGAGGACAGATTACCGCATTTGAATTAAATAATATTATAATTAAAATATTAATAAGACTACATTAACAATTTAGATTCCATACCTACTAAAATTGAGTAAGAAAATGAGAAAGTCGAGGATAGACGTAATTTTAAACAAATAGGGTAAACTGCCCTATTGTTGGCCGCCTACTGATTACTGGCCCCCTGAACTTTAACATAAGGTGATAGAGACGATAATTCAACAATCACTAGGTGCCATTAACTGGTATTTTAGAGGCCTGTTATTAGGTGTTTTACCTTAGCATTGACTAAATTTTTTACTAATATTATAAATGAGAAAGTTCGGATGTTAGAATGTTAGGATGTTTTTAATTGGACAGTTACCGAGGGAGAAGCAAGAAACGCGGACGGAGTCGCGGGCAAAATATAGTAACATATAAATAAGTAGGTACTCAACTAGTAATAAATAACAGAGCATCAAAATATTTGTATGTTTGTTGGCATTCTGAATACCTCATCATTATCAGCCGCAAGACGTCCACTGCTGGACAAAGGCCTTCCCCAAGGTTTTCCACAACAATCGGTCCTCTGCTGCTCTCATCCAGCGGTTTCCCGCGACTTATCAGATCTGAATACCTATTTGAGTGCAATGGGAGACCTTTGTTTCCCATAATTTTATTGGTCATAATGTTGACATAATTTTTGATAGTCATAATTTTTTATATCGCTGAAACTGTAAACTTTTCAGAAGGTCTGAAATACCTAACGTGAAGACATGGCTAGGTTAGGTTAGGTTTGATTTATAAAAATCCTGAAAAAGTAACAGAGGGCTCAGACAAGATGCACTACGCTAACTAACGTTTCTATTCGATTCGTTTTTAAACCAATCGCGTCACTGGAAGATGACGTGATACGAAAAGTCACGTGGTCTACCAGTGACCCTGAGCCCTCAATTTCTTTAAAAAAAAACGTTATGTCTTGCGATGATTATGACCTAAAGCACATTATGACAAAAAATAATTATGTCAGTCAATATAGACCCGAGTGCAATACCTGATAGTACAACTACTTACTACAAAACGCAAGAAGAAGAAAAAGTAGTAGCAGAGTATAAGACGCGTAATTCTACTGTATTTTTACCATCAAATGAGTTTGAATTGCTTTTGAATACCGTGTGACATTCTATTATTACTCCAGTTTATTTACGTCAGCAAAGACATTATAATAAATGAATATATCCATTCCATAAAACATTGAATGTGTGATTGAGTCTCATTTTAATGCAGACACATCTATAATGCATTGCATCGGGTCTGCGGAATACGATATAATTGCATAGCTGAATAATCTTGTCAAAAATAAATATAGATTAGTATAGGTTAGGTATCACGCTTTAGCATTGCGAAGAGGTATGTTTATCGTTGTTTTAGTACCTAGTGACAATCTCACACTCTCTATCCCTCTTCACCATACAGGCTTTATGTCCAACTCTTTCGCACTACAAGCAGCACGACTGTGGAACGACCTTCCCCTTAATATCTAGCAAGCTCCGAACAAGTTTGCCTTTAATAAGAAAGTTCGCGAGTTTTTCTGTAGGTAGAATTGACATCATCTTGACTTTCTGATTGCGTTATCTGTAATGTTGCACCGCCCACCACAATCTCTGCTTTGCCCAAAGGTTAACTGGTAGAGAATGCATGGCATTAAGTTCGCCTTTTGTATATTAAGAGTAATCTTTTGTGGAATAAAGATTAAAAAAAATAAAAAAAAATAAGTAGTATCCATAGGATAAGTGCTAGGTACCCGTAGTAGTGACCCGCCAAAGAACGGTATCACAGTGACATTTTAAAACAATTTGTTTGACATTTCTTACGACTTGAATCTTAACGTCACAGTGACACAGTTCTATGGTCCCACTCACACATGGATCCCACTTCTGAAAAAAAATAACTCGATACGAATCCAGGACTTTTCCTGGCTTACTACAGATGAATAAAGTTGCCAAGTAGAAATAAAAAAATGCAGAGTGGTTACAGGTCGGAATACCCCTTTGAGCACATGTGTAGTATTTATTCTTTTGAAAACATCAACGCCATAGCAATCCTTTTTATGTCTGTTCCAGATAAAGTCTTGTTTCCGGGCTGTCTGTTTAGAAAGTCCATATTTAGAGTAAATCCTTGACGCGGTCGCGTGCTCAGAACTAATATGTATGTAGTTCAAGATAAGCCTTTATAAGTAACGTTACAGATTGAGTAAGGTCGGACGGGGCTATTCCGACAGAGGAGTAAATGCGTCTTTTAAATTTATTTATTTATTTATTGTATTCAGGATAACAACAGCCAATAATAGGTAAACATACAGTTGTTTAGACAGTTTTGATAGGCCAATAAAAGCTATCCACAAATAGAAATCTATAAGACAATTACAACATAAATTAAATCGAACTAGTAACAACTAATAATTATGCTATTAAAATGCCAGGTAGTTACATTACAGATAGATATATACAATACATACAGTACCCCTCTCTCTCTCTCTCTCTCTCTCTCTCTCGTGCGTGTGCGTGTGCGTGTTCAAGTGCGTGTGCGTGTGCTTGTGCGTGTGCGTGTGCGTGTGCGCGTGCCTACCTATTTATGCTCCCTTTTTAGGGTCCCGTACCATAAGGAAGCCCAATGGGACCCTATTAACATGGCTGAGGGCAAAATAGGTATTTGGTTAGAACGTTTTATTTTATTTTTAAAATATCGCATTTCCACGTGAATAATAAGTAGGTATGTGACCTACTTAACTGCCAGTGTCGACTTAACAGGACATGAGGTACATTGTAAAATACGACCTGGCTCATTGACCGAAGGTTGACATTCGCATGAAGTAACGGGTTCAATATGTCTTGTGGCCTGTCCATAAAAAAAAAAATGAGTCATAGGTTTTACAAGTTTATTTTTAACACATTTGTTATCTGTAAGTACATTATATTAGTATTTGTTGTGCCCATTAAAACAAAACATTTTAATACATATTCAATTAAGATTGTAACAATTTAACCATTTACAGAAAAAACTGTTTTGTACCCGGAGATCAATAATTTCATATTTATATACTAGGTAGATATTATACTAGGTCTCTACCTTCCTTTGTTCTTAAACTCGTGGAATGCTAAAAAGTACTGATCATTGAACTATTTTAATTTATATTTTTTGTATAGTCTAAAGAGACCGGAACTTTTACTTTTACCCTCCAGAATACCAAAGGTTAAAACAGCTCCTTATGCCCAAGACAAATCGCCTAGAAATAGGAGCCCCGCATAGCGGAGCTCCATAGTACTGTGTGCGTTTGACCGAGACACGTGCATTCACAAAACAAATAATCAACAACTTTATATAATCGATACAATTTTATCTACAATCACGTAACATTGATCACCCGCGTGAATTTTGTTATTGCTTCAACTTTATCTTTTCGGTGGCGAGCGCTAATTTTCTGATATTGCAAAGACATCCGGCTGAGGCCTCTTGAAGCACAGGATCTTTGGCGCCTATGGTCTCCAGCAGGAACTGCACCACTCCCGACTGCAAAGAATATAATTTTCAATCCATATTAAATACAAAGGCAGCACTACAATACGACTAGAGTCTGACCAGTGAGCGGTGACACATAAAAATGGGGGCCAAATTCAAATATCATTGCACTAATTGGCAACACGAAATGCATAACGACTGGATAGGTACGATATGTGACAATGTGACAGCTTGTTTCATGGATAAAATTGTTGCCATATGAAGAATTAGTAAAAAAAACTTGTAGGTAACACGACTTGTTTTTGTGTTCAGTTTTCGCTCGATAGGTTCTGTTGTTAATGTTCCACAGGCCACTATAAAGGGCAGCTTCATTTTATGTTCTTTTTTATATTTTGATATGTTAGTATTCGATTACTTAGCACCCAACTGACTAGGTTAAGAGGACTGTTAATATTATTATGTTAGTCATGTTAACTGCGAACATTGTCCCTCGATGCCGATGGTCAATTGAATAATTGATAAGAATATAATAATTGATAATAATTTGGTAAGAATTTTATGAAGTGACCGTTTCACAATCGTTTTCATTTTGAAAATCGAACGCTTGTCTGCATACAAAATTAAACCAATTGTTTTGTTTTGAAGCCAATCGCGATTGCGAGTGAGTTACGCGAAAGGCCTGCCGGTTAGCAAAGAGATGTGTTTAACAGAAAGGGCCAGATTAAAAAATTGTTACCATACTTGAAAATTGTTTTTAAGGATTAGGGTTGTGACTGTTTGTGTTGCCATAAATAAATAAATAAATAACCATTCAAGAGTCGAGCATAAAAAGCCGAAAAAATCACGTTTTTTGTATGGATAGGAGCCCCGTTTAACGAGATAGGCGGACAGCGGAGGCTTGCACCCGTATTCACAATCGTCACTATGAGGTCTCACAGTGCTCACGAACGCACAGGGTGGTTCAAATCGTCTCATGAACAAAAGGTCGATCAAAAAGGACCAATCACAAAGCTGTATTGGACGCAGTGCGCTTACTCAGTGAAGGATCCCTTAAGTATTGTTTGGGAATACGGGTGTTAGTGTTCCGGTTGCGTACGCTTTGGGTACATACGTATACCCTATTAGGGCCCACCATATAGCAAACAGTGAGTTTTTGGTAAGTGGGACTTTGAATCTACCATAGAGGCAATAAAGTTCAATTTCGTTTGTTCGATAATGCCATTTTCAATTTATGGACATAGGAAAATAAACCTTATTATTAGTGTAACACAGTTCAGATTAAATTATTTTGATTATATACATCCTATTGCAGTGTGCAATGCACACTGGGCCTTACGAGGTTACGGAACCCTAAAAATGGTGGTAAAAAATGCAGCGATAAACTGTCAGTTTTAATTTAAAGTTGATAGATCGTTGCAGATTCATATCTCTATAATTATCCGTATTAATCTTGTGACTTATAAAAATATATTTCAAGTTGCATATTTGCATGATTGCATGATGGATGCTTCTTATATAACAATTGGTTTGCAAGTGTTACATAACAGCCCTATGAAACATTGTTGCCGTGAGCTCTTACAAATCTGTTACGGTTCCATGGATGTTGATGCTTAAGGTACCGTGAAGCCCTAGCCTTCGTCTGGTAGCTGAGGGCCCTGCCAAGATGCATTGCGCTAACTGACGTTTCTATTCGTTTTGTTTTTAAACCAATCGCGTCACTGGTAGACCACGTGACTTTTCGTATCACGTCATCTCCCAGTGACGCGATTGGTTTAAAAACGAATCGAATAGAAACGTTAGTTAGCGTAGTGCATCTTTGCAGGGCCCTCTGGTAGATGACGTGATACGAAACGTCACGTGATCTATCAGTGACGCGATTGGTTTAAAAACGAAACGAATAGAAACGTTAGTTAGCGCAATGCATCTTGGCAGAGCCCTCTGTCGTATACCAATCTATTGATTTATTGTCATTTAGGTTGTAAGGAAAATCGTCCACTTGGAACTAATGAAGTTGGATCAAAGATTTAAAATATTTATTTATACATAAATTTCTTTTCGTTATATGCAAATTAATTAAGCCCAATTCCGTTCATAAAAGGTTTTTTTTTCAAGATAGTTTTTTGTTTTTGTAACCCTACCTTCCCGGTTTTTTTTAAATATTGTAATACATGACTGCACGGCCTATACATAAATAATATGAAATCCAAACTTATTATAACTTCATTTGCTGCCCAACGCTAGTCAGTAAATAGGTTAAAATATAAAACAAGGCTGTTTTTTTTTTGCCAAAAACTTATTAATCCGTGGGGTGTCCTGTAGACTATGTATGTCTACAGGGTTATTTGAATTTGGACCTCAGTGTGGTTCGAACCACTGTTCGAACTAAGATTGATATTGTAATACGTACAGTAGCGGCATCGAGTGATGGCACTTTTGACGTTTGCTCGCTCATGAAGTTCCCTAAATATTGACAGCAAGTATAAAGGAACAGATGTCAAACTTCATTGTTGCAGGTACCGGAATAGTGAGGTACCTACTGCTGGGGCCGTAATTTACCGAAACGCATTTCGTAACTAGCTTCATCTTGAGGTTGTTTTTATTTGCTCGCACTCTAGCATTCATCGTTTTAATCATAACTAACAAAAAACATATCAAAAAAACTATTCGCGTGATGGTAACAAAAGACCGCTGACTGGTACAACAACGTATGACAATGAAGTCACTGCACTTTCACGTCACCGCCGCTGTCAAACTCGCGTCCGAGCTCTGAGTAAACGTGGTTTTATGATTATTTATTCACTCATTTATCAATAATTTCACATTTTGTATTTTTTGACTCAATATTTCAAATTTCTGACAATGTCGTCTTCTTCTAGCCACACAGTTTATTTCGAGTTTGATCTACAATTTATGGCCTTTTATTTTTATGCGTTATTTCTTCAATAAACTTTTTAAAAATATACTTCTCGCACTTGACTGAATTTTTTACGATAATAAAATGGACTGTTTCACGACACAAATTATCAGCTATCAAAAGTGCCATCAATGGATGCCGCTACTGTAAGTATATGAGATAATGTTCCACGGGTTAGAACTGCCATACATACAGCATGCATAGTGACGCAGTTGATAGAGAAGAACGAGAGATGATACAGCGCAAGCGCAGTGGCCCGGTGCACTTTAGGGTCTCGTGACGTCATCCAGTTCACCAGGGGCGTGATGGCTCCTCGCTTGTTGAACTCCTGCCGGTTCTGCGCCCAGTCGCAGCAGTACGCTATAGCCAAGCCCAAGTTCGCTCGGAGATGGTCGTCGGTGGTTAATACTGGAACAATATCAAAGACTCAAGTTTCATTAGCATAAATCAGTATAATTAAATGTTGCACTCAACGCACTTCATAAATTATTTTAAATGACTAGGCACACAGACGTAAACACACACTCACACTCTCTTACTCACACACACTCACTCACTCACGCACACACACACATACATAGAAGCGTGGCTTTTTGCCTTTTCTTATGAAAAACTGTTCACTGTTCACTGTTAGTTTACTCAAGTATATTTTATTACTTGACTTGTGGTTTGCAGGAGCACAGTCAGCTCTTTTTAGTTTCTAGTTTTTAATCGCACCAGTGTTGTTAAATATGTTATCTGGTTAATCTGTGGATATCTATTAGGTAATTGGCTTTGTTTGCTATTTGGTATTATCGGTTTCATAGTTCCTGTATTGTGCTGTTGATGTCCTTAATAAATGAATAAATAAATACGTCGTTATCGCGGGAGAAAAAACGATATGACAATAATGAAAGATTATGACAAATAGGCAATAACAGAAGTGACACTCGTATCGAGACACGTTTATACCTACGAGTTCAAAATGTATCAATTTTACAAGCTTTACTTTAACTTGATGTACAAATGTATGTATGGGCCAAAAGTTAAATTTGACCCACTTTCCGGTTTCCGGTGAAGCTGAAAATTTGCATACACCTTTAATTCTGATGACAATACAATAATATAGCACCATCGAGCTGGTCTGATGATGAGACGTAGGGTGGCCGTAGGAACTCCTAAATTACATATGATAAACCTGTCGTGTTAGGGCTTGTTAGAATCGTCTTGACGAGTAGATGACGGCTGTGCAAAAAAGTACAGTCGGCAACAAAAGCTTGTCCCAAAAAAAAAAGACAGAAACTTATTCTTTCTAACATCTTACCTCCGTACTTAGCTTGATCAGTAGTACATATTTAAAAAGATTAGCTACGCAATCCTAATATCAACTTCTTCAGTCACTTTTCCTGCTACTTTATACTTTTGCCGTACAAAAATATATCAAAATTAAATTTGAGTGCAAATGCAACATATATTTAAAAAGTTAAAATTAGTTTTGGAGAAAAACACTGGATTTGACATAATATTGACACGTGACTCATAGAGCGTTTACTCATTGTAAGACAAGTTTGATTGACCTTTTCCAGCAAAAACTTTGTGCTAGATATGAAGAAATCCTTAGAGCAGAATATTCCGAATACCTATACTAAGCGGACATTCTGTTATAAGTGTTCTTTAATAGATTTGTTTTTGCTCCCGCGATAACAATGTTTGTTCATTAGTCAATAGCCCGCAAGCTTGTAACAAGTAGCAAACCTAAATCAAGTTGAAAGCCAAGGTGACAGAGAATATAGGTTTACAACCAGACGGAAGGACATTCCGAGCAAGATGGTCCCAAGGATCAACATAGTGAAGCACGCTGCATGCTATCAGGCTGTCCATTTATTTAATAAATTGCCAGTACAAATGAAAACAAGAGTTAAGAGTAAAATTTTCAATACATGACTCAAAAGATTACTTTTAAAAACACCCCTCTATTCAGTGTCAGATTTTATGGCATACACCTCGGACACTGAATAATTTAAAACAAATCCGTACAGCTGTTAATTTGGGTTATTATTATATTTTGTGGATTTGTTTTCTTTTTGTTAAATGTATTATTTAATTATTATAATAAATTAAGTACCTAAGTTAAGTTCCACATTCAGACACAATGTAATTTGTTAATGGATTAAATAAATGAAATGAAATGAAATCCATCGACGAGTTGTTTTAGCATTATTAAGCCGGGAGCTATTTCAGCGATGCAATGTATCACGAAAAGTATACGGGCTTCCGACCAATGAAATCGAGCCTTAAGTTTCCAAAGTTACTTTCCAGTTAGCAACCTGAGGGCCCTGCAAAGATGCACTACGCTAACTAACGTTTCTATTCGATTCGTTTTTAAACCAATCGCGTCACTGGGAGATGACGTGATACGAAAAGTCACGTGGTCTACCAGTGACGCGATTGGTTTAAAAACGAATCGAATAGAAACGTTAAGTAGTTAGCGTAGTGCATCTTTGCAGGGCCCTCTGTTTATCCACCCACGGCTCCCCAAGACTAGCAAGCTTTTTGATATTACTTATTTGGGAATGAGTTCTATCTTAAGAGGATTGTCAAGCTAAAAGTCTCCATACAAAATGCGAAAACGTTTCTCTCCCCTTAAACCTCGTCCGATTTTTACGATTTTTGGATATGTTGTAGATAACATGAAAAACTATGTCTGTACGTTTTCCTTTCCAATAAAATATTTCTTAAAACGAAACAAATTTAAAAAATAAAAAACAGAAACGTACAGACCTAGGTCTTTATAATAACTACAACATATTCAAAAATCGTGAAAATCGGACTTGATTTAGGGGGTGAGAAACGTTTTCGCCCGGAGCTGGTTTTGTATGGATATTTTTTGACAGCTATGCGATTTTAGCGGCGCTTCACAATCCTCTTAATTCAATCAAACGAATTGAGAAACATTAATTTACTATGACTATAACTGAAGCTTGCTAATTATTTGATTTGTAAATTGAATTAACCATCCATCATTTTACAATGCTTTTACAATTTTCTGACACACTAAAAGTGTAATCTATTATCTGCACCAAGTATTTTAATGCTAATCTATATATATATATATATATAGATACATACCTAGCTTAGACAGTTTCGCGACCACTCCATGGTCAGATATAACAGCCAAATTCTCGTTGTCTTTCGCTATAGTCGCAATAGCTGCACAGGTGGCTGAGAGGACGTTGTGGTCGTCAGAGTCTAGAAGGTCCACCGTCAGTTCCAGCGCACCCACAAAAGACCTGACCATCTCCCCAGAATCCGGCGCGTACTGGATACAAGGGCTGAGCGCTAGAGCCGCATTTGTTTGGACCCGCTTAGATTCGTTCTTGAACAAAGACCATATCAGTCTCACTCCATCAAGCTCGTCAATTTCGAACATGCAGCTAGTATCTTTCGCGCATTCCATTAATACCAAAGGGACATTTTCCAGAAGGGGCTTATACGTGTTGTTGAGGTGGTGAACTGGAATATACAATTAGTATCATCAGAATACCCGTTCTTTGCATGTACTGCAAGTTTAATGTTGCAGAGAGTATCAAATTGACGAGTCAAAATAACGTAAATCGTGTAAAAACTGGGCAAGAGCATGTGACTATGCTCAGTGTAGGGTTCCGAAGCCGTTACTACTCAAAAACTATCTCAAATAACACACTTACTACAGCGTCAAAATGTAAAAATATGATTTGAATGAAAAAGTGCACCAGCAGAAGAGCGTATGTTTATGGCACTTTTGTTGAGAAGCGCCGTTTTTCGGCAATAACACAAAAACAGTATCCCATCATGTTTCCGAAAATTTTCACCTAATCAAAAACCTGCTTAGAAACATTAAAGTGTTTTTAAAAGAACTGTCGAAATATGTGCCACACGGTGAATAATGCTGAAATCTTTTTTTTTTCGTCTTCTGTTACATGTATAGAATGCCCCCCCTAGAAATATTATTTTTTGTTATTTGACTACCAAACTAAGCAGTGGCTTCTACAAGACACCTATACTCCAAATTTGATCAACGGACCTCTTGCAGTTTTTAAATAAAATGCCTGTGACATACGGACGGACGAACTGACATGACAAAACTACTGCCTTATTATTATTATGCATTTATTCATATTATTTACAAGGAAAAACCGCAGAACAGATATAAAAGTTTTCATCAGTACACTTACTTAACATAGGAATACCACCAGCGCCCCTGATCCTATCCCTGTTAGGTGGAAACTTAGCACATTCTGCGAGCGCACCAGCCACATTTGTCAGCACTCCATTGTTGTCGTCGTCCAATAGCTTGACTAAGGTTGTAACTGCTCCAAGATTGTCGAGTTTTTTCACACTGGCGTCGCTGTCAGCACATTTCCAGAGAGCCCCAGTAACAGCCGCCAGTAAAGGCTTATTGTTTCTATTGATGGGGTCATTAGCCGCTTCAACCAAGAGCTCCAAGCCTCCTGCCTCACGGATTAGGTCCCTCGTGACAGGATCGTTGGCGCACTTGTATATAGCGAGGCTGCAATACGTCTGGAATGTTTTTAAATTACTTGTTAGGTATTAACCACACTGTCTGGCGAGCGAGGTTGAACAAACGTTTCCGTTATGCGATCAATACCGTCTTTAACATAAGGGCATACAGGACCCGTGCCCCGGTCCCCTATCTTCACAGGGCCCCGAAAGACCGTCAATTTCTCTCACATTTATTCTCATAGTGTTAGTATAATTTTATTATTAATTAACTTTCGTTACTTTCCAAAAGGGCCCCAAATTCTTGCGTGCCCAAGGGCCCCAGCAAGTTTTTAGACGGCCTTGTATGCGATGCGAACTATGCGAAGTAATACGTTATACAAGATGCAAGTACAGAAGGATAGTCGAGCGGCATTAGACTGCAGGATTTAAAACCTAAAGGAATAACCAAAGTTTTTAAGAAGTCTACAACCGCCACTGCATAGCAATAATTATGGTATACCACGTACGGTATGATCCGAAATCCGACCTTCTTTTAAGTTGTGATTCGCCCTTTAAGACTCGGTTTTTGTAAAGTTAATAATTGTTAATTGTTAAGCACGAACTATCGGTACTTATTCTTTTAAATTGTATATGCGCCAATACAGAGTCGAATTTATTGTTACTGTGGGTACAAGAAGAAAAAAAAATAGAGGAACAATGGTCAACTAAGTAAGCCTTTAATTTAATTATAAATCTTGAACCAACCTTAAGATCCTTATCATCGTTAGCCAAATGTTTGATCAAACTGTCAATCATCTTCTCTGTCTGTATAGCTAGTTGGAAAGACGTCTCCGTTGCACACATTTGTAAGAGCCCCGCAGCTGGAGTGGCGACATCCAGATGTATAGTAGCCATCAGTCTTGCTATGAGCGGGACCATGCCGTATTTCCTCATGGCCTCGCGGTTCCTCTGGGATGCGGACATGGACCAGAGAGCCTTGGCCCCTGCCCGTGCGATGTCCAAGTATTGTAATTCGTCCAGACTCAACTCTCCGCGAGGTGTATGTAAATAGCTGTTTATTATTAAAAACTCTTTTATTTTTCACAACGTCAAAGTTAGTTCTTGGTACTGATCGTGTCAAGTGATTGTATAATATTTGTGACGTGCATTACGATAAAATTAAACAACTTAATGAATCTTGATAGCATAATCCTGATCGATTGCCTAAATAACTCGCAATCTTGGCAATAAACAACATTAACATTTTATAAGATTATTTTGATTTTTAAATGACAAGCAGGACACTGTATGGGGATACGACAATCACCTGTGAACTGTGAAATTACTAGCATAAAGGCAATCTGTCTGGAAACGCATTTGCAGCCTTAGGGCCGTATTAATAAACTCATCTCGGCTGAGATGTCTCTCACGAGATACGTTAAAGTAAACGTCAAGCCATAGAAAACTGTCATTTTTGACGCATCTTGAGACGAGCATTACAGTCGAGATCAGTTTATCAATACGGAATGCTTTCTTGAGAATGGAAATGTGTATGAGTCGCAGACCCCAGTGTTCGTGTGCCGTATCTTTGTCATAAAAATGCTAACAATGCTCACAAAATTAGTAAATTTACCTTTCTTTTACGTCGAGTAAATCGATTAATTTCGGCAAACCGCCATATTTCCTGCAGAACTTTCTGCTTTTGCGGATCTTCCCTAAATTGGCTATGGTTTCCGCAGCGAGGGTCTGTACGTCCCTAGCGGGGTCGGACAGCAGGCCAACAAGCAAAGGAATCGCTCCCAGATCTGTAACCTTCTGCCTGACATCAATATTCGGCGTTATATCCTTGAGTACTGCTAACCCCCCTAAAACACAGCACAAGTCTCGTGTCTCAAGCAGATTGACAAGCAGTTCCAAACCACCAACTTCCTGGATAGCTCTCTGGTTCACTTCCAAAGTTAGGTCGTGGTCTTTCAAGCAGGACAACGCGACCATGGTAGCAGTCTGGTTGCCAGCTTTCATGTACTTCACTAGTTTCTGTATGTGCCAGTACTCTGGTGGAACATCTGAGGACTTGATGAGGTTGGCCCAGTTGTCTTCGGTCGAGGATGTGGAGGAAGGGGAGGACGGCGACGTGTCGGAGCCCTCAGTCACCATTACGATTCGCGGCAGCCCGACGGTGTCCTGCCCCCCTTCCGGGCTGAATGTAGAAGCATTATCGTTCTCCATTTTATTACGGTTTATCTATAAAGATCGTAGAAAAGAAAAATGTAAGAAAACATCTAAACGAGATATACCAAAGATATACCCAAGTGAAGTTTCGTAAATCAATATGGTTGCTTAGCAACTCAGTGTTTATTGTTTTGTATTAATAGGTCAGTCACATACGCGCCGTTAAAACGATCGTTTTCGTGGTACAATACAACAATGTGTCACGATTATTACGTTTCGGCTTCATGGTTGAACGGCTACACCGATCGGCGTGAAATTTGGTACAGAACTAGTTTATAGCCCGGAGACGCACATAGGGCACTGTTTAACCCGGAAAATTGGGCAGTTCCGGAGGGAATAACGATAAACGAGTTGTTTTTATAAGTATAAGGGCAATCAAACCTAACCTAACCTACATGAAGTAATTGAAATAAGCATCTAATCTAAAATAGGTCCTAGCTAGCTAGTAGCTTTCGGAAAAATGAAAATTCGGACAAATTAATATCCGGTACGTATAAAATATTTCGGGGTATTTGGGTGTTCCCATAAATTAGTCGCTGGTCACAAATATTTCAATCGGCGATTGCATCTCAGAGGCCTTAAACATAATAGAAGAAACTGTAGTGATTAAGTCTTGCTGCGTGCGCGCTTACTCATTGTCATTAGTTTACACAAGCAAGCCATTGTGTCGCCAACTTACTTAAGTTAATCGCGGACATTAGCGGAACTCGACAGCCGAGTTTTTTTTGCGTACTTTTACATAAGGACGATTTTCCAATATTGCAAAACCAAGAATTCAATTAGGGGGAGGGCGTGTATCCTTTTAACCTAGCCTTTCGCAGTTCAGGGGGTTACCACATACTAAAGCAGTTTTAGTTTAGGTTGGGAGAAAGGGACAGAGCTGTGTAACTGCTATAGTTTTGTCCCCTTCTTTCAACTTAAACTGAACTGCTCTTGTCATGGTAACCCCCAGGTATTGTTTCCTTTAATAATTAGCCTAGGCTAGGTAGGTTATTGAGCACCCCCCATAGGTACTGGGGAGAGGTGGGCATAGCCCTTTGGCCTTACCCCCTATGGATCCACTCATTTATTTATTTATTTATTATTTATCAGTCCTAGGTGTCGCGAGGAGGTTATGATGTCGCGGTCTGAGGCAATTTTTTGTCATAAAAGGCACCGACAGTTTTACCAATTGTGACACTATATCGGGACTGTCGGAAGCGCCCCGCGCGCCTCATGCGGCTGCCCGATTTACATTTCCCATTGTAAATAATTTTTGTGCCCACCTATTTCATTTTAATTATTATCATTTATTACCTTGTTACCTTGTGATGTCAATTACTTTTTAACCCCCGACGCAAAAAGAGGGGTTTTTCAAACATTTTTAACTTTAATTCTTTATACATTACGTAACACGCAATATTACTAAATACCTAGAGCACCCCCGTAAAACTTCATTTTTTTTTAAATAGCGTACAATGCACTTTATCTATCCCCACGGCAAAATGAAACCTTTTAGAATTCTCAATACTATTTCATAAATTTTAGCCCTTTTCTTGCCAAATAAATAAAGGTGGATTAGCCTCTTCAGATTTTATCCAGCAAAAAAAAAAAAGATACAATAATCTTATAATAGACATCGCCAAATAAAGGGTGTCACACGCAGTGGCGTAGCTACCGAAGGACTAGGCGGGGCCGCGGGGCCCCCAAACTCGGGGGGCCCCCAGAACCTGACTAGCAAGCCTCTTATTGCACTAGCTAGCTAACTAGCTGATGGTATCTAGTTAATTATGATTATTTATGATAAACTAAATATCTTTATCTACACTCATATCATAAGTCCTCTATTATGCGCAAGGACCTTTTACTAAAGCAGGACTGAGCACTGTTAACCGAAACTCGGTCCGAGCAGGATGTGAAGCACAGATGCGGTTTATCTCTTTCTAATAGGGTGACCATGACATCGTAGCAAAAAGTTATATTTATTTGTACGAGTATGAAGCAATTTTCACACCATGTAATGAACGCTCGATTATGTAGCTGTACTACACTTGGGAGCAAAGAAATCGAGCCACAAGTCACGATCGTACAATAAGTAAACTTGATAGGAATTATCTAATGCCTACTACCTTTATATTGATAGACAAGACATGGACTTGTTATTAATCTCGCAAGGTCACCCTATTTGTAAAAATCCAAAATCTCTTTTTATCGGCTTACCTGTGAAACGATATCCCACAACCAGTATAGGATTCGCTTTTACAAAATTGTGTGCAACACTTTTTCACCATTTTGTAATCTTGCAAAACTGAGAATCGTTAAATCAAAACTTGATGAAAACCGCGCCGCCATGATATGATTGATACTCTCAATGGGTTGACAGCCTAATAAAAAATAATACTTCCAAGTAGGTTTAAATCGTCATATTTTAAAGTTTATGGGGTAATAAATACAAAATACTATAAGAATTTAAATTATACGAATAATGTAAGCTTTAAGTTACGATTCAAATTTAATAAATTGTCTAAAACAAAAAATATAATTTTCTACTAAATGCCGAAATTTTAGCGCATGGCAAGTGAAAGAAAGGGACAAACGGCCTCCATTATATCTGTGCCGCTCGGACCGGCTTTGCTCCTGTAAATCTAACAGCCCAAACTATATCTTAAGTTTATGACATAAGGTTTGTTTTAGAAAATCAATTTTTGGTTAGTCCTCAGTCCTGCTTTAGTAAAGGGTCCTTGATTATGCGTTCAAAACCCGTAGGCAATGACCAGCATTACCTGTGGTAGTAGGTGACAGCGATGACAGCTGTTAATTTTGGAAGATGTTCCAAATTTGGATCTCATTACCTTACAATATTCGATAAAGTAATTTCAAAATTACTTTACAGCTGTCATCGCTATCACCTACTACCACAGGTAAGGTAATGCTGATCATTTGCCTTTCGGCGAACCCATCTTAGAGTACTTATAATATGTGTGTAGATAAAGTATTGTACGAGACTCTGCGTAATAAGCCTGTCATTACGCAACCGTCACGTAACTACTATTACATTTTTAAAACATTTATAAAACCTAAACAGTTTAGGGTCCCAGTTTTTGTTTGCTTCAGGGCCCTTAGCTAGTCTAGCTACGCCACTGGTCCCACGACGCGACTAACTATAGAGTCATTAGGTACCTACTCATTAGCATTGATTGCATTATTTGTTGCAGTTCCGCCGCAGCGTGAAAGATGTTATGAAACCAGAACATGACGACCACTTCCTCCTGAGATGGTTGAGAGGTATTGTTTTTTCCTATTTACTCGACTTCGCAATATAGGAGGGTAATGATTTGTTGACTTAGGTATTTGCAATGTATCTGGAGGTATACAAAGAACAAAGCTAAACAGATGGTACAATTTGAAATAACGAACGAGCTTAGATTTGTCAGCATCGTACAGTAAAACGGGGTAAATAGGGACACAACCTAAAATGAAGCATGTGTTACTAATAACAAGACTGAAATTATTTCCAATAGACGTAACGTTATTGGTAAGTGTTGCTGAAAAAATAAAAGCTTGAATTGCAACTCAATAATAGCTATAAAACGTGTGTCCAAAAAAAACTGTCTAGTCCCAACTGTTTAGAAGTTCTAGAACTATAGGAAGTTACCGAACGTTCTAATTCACTGGCCCGCAAAATTAAGTATCACACTTTGAAAACTACCTAGTATTAAAAGTGTGATACTTAGGGCTTGTTGTTTGATCAGTAATTAAACTAACTAATTGTTAAAATTCGAAAAAGGAATGGGAAATTTGACATATTTCCTTGAGATTTTAACCATTAGTAACGTTTTTTGACCATTAGTTAGTTTAACTACCGATCAAACAACAGGCCATTAGTTTTGCGGGACAGTGTAATATCGAGGTTTAAAACTTAACTATATAACCTTATGTCATGGCCAAAATCACTCTTTAAAAAACGGAAGTCATGTAACCAGACTAATGTAGACGAACCGGTATACTCGTATTTAACTAGTTTTTTGATAACTTATTCACATTGATCGATTAAAGTTGATTTGTGGCGTTATCTATGAAAAGGGACCTTATTGTCGATGGCGCTTACGCCGCACTGCGTCACACAACGTTGTATTTATATCGGAGCATCTTTAATAATGACGGAAGCGCCATCGACAATAAGGTCCCTTTTTATAGATAACGACACATTTGGTTTTAAGTATCTTAAGTCGTAGTTTTTCAACCTATGGGTCGCGATGTCTTACCCGGGGGGTCGTAGGCGTCAGCTAGGTGAAAGAAAACCGGTCAAGTGCGAGTCGGACTTGCGCACCGAGGGTTCCGTACCAGGCAAAGTAGTTATTATTATATTCTGATTTGAATTCGGTTTCGAATCGAATCAGCGCCAGCCCAGCTCACACTTGACCATTTTTTAGGGTTCCGTACCCAAAATGGTCAAAACGGGACCTTATTACTAAGACTCCGCTATCCGTCTGTCTGTCCGTCTGTCCGTCTATCTGTCACCAGGCTGTATCTCATGAACCGTGATAGCTAGACAGTTGAAATTTTAACAACAAATACTAAAAATAGAATAATATTAATATTTAAGGGGGGCTCCCATACAACAAACTACAAAATAAAGCGAGAGGAACAGTGCTTTAAAATAAGTAAACGTGTTTTTTTGCCATTTTTTGCTCGATATTAATAACGGCAACAGGTAAACGCTTGTAATATTCACAGAATATTTAGTTGTATGTTCACTTAAATTTAAATAAAATAAATATTTAAGGGGGCTCCCATACAAAAAACGTGATTTTTAAAGATTATGGTACGGAACCCTTCGTGCGCGAGTCCGACTCGCACTTGGCCGGTTTTTTTTGTATTTGTTGTTTTTCTTCAGGGCTTGTAATATATTCATACCAAATTTGGCGCTTGTAGGTATGTGTTTTACAGTTTTTACGATACAACAAAAATATAAATAGGTTGAAATAAAACGACACACAGACACGCCCACACACACATAGCAGCGGTTTAACTAACACCGGGGTCTTTTTACGTCGGGGGTTAAAAAACATATTGAATTTTGTAAACAATCATAACATTGTGACTGTTGAGATGACTAATAGAATTTAAAAAATAATAATGTAAACATGTCATATATTACAAGGGGGTCACAGAGATCAAATACAGCCAAATGAATGACAGGTTCATGAAAAAAAACAAATCAATATTGTCTAAAAAACCGTTATGAGCTACCTTGATTTAACATTAATGTACAGTCACCAGCAAAATGATACTTAATATGTATGAGATTATTAAAAAATCTTGAATTTACATAGTAATAGAATATGCTTCCAGTCATAGAGACGTGGTAGATATTTTTTAGCTTCCGCAGAATTCGTTCGCGTAGATTTCAATTACCTATCGGAAACTATAATCATAATCTATCTCTGTGTCAAATTTCATCCGAATCCGTTCAGCCATTCTGGCATTAGCATTTATAATATTAATAGGATTGTAATATATAGCTGTTGCCCGCGACTGCGTCCGTGTAGAAGTTGTTTATCTCTCTTCTATCGGAAACTTTTAAATTTTCCGGGATAAAAAGTAAGCTTATGATGTGCTATTCCTCTAATCCAGCGGTCGGCAACACGCGGCCCGTGAATGTTTTGTTAAATAATTGTTTAATTATGGTACCTTTATTGGGTTTAGTTAATATCATAAGTGCGGCCCGCATTTCGTTTATTTTGCCACCTTGTGGCCTTTGCCTGCGAAAAGGTTGCCGACCGCTGGGTATCTCTGTGCCAAATTTCATCCTAATCCGTTTAGCCTTTCTGGCGAGATTGATTAACAAACATCCAAACTTTCGCGTTTATAATATTAGTAAGAAGTAGGAATAATATAAGTAGTTAAAATATTGCTGGACTGTACGTCTGCGGCGCCTGCGCTGTGAAACTACAAGTACAGTCAAGTGTAAAAGTATGGGAGAACGCAACATCTCGAAAATATGTTAAAATACACCTTATTCCAGTGTAATAAGAACTTCGTTACATCTTTATGAGAGGATTGTTTCTTTTTTAATTTAATCTAATTTATTTTTATTGTGGATGATTGTATGTTATTTATTGTGTACCTACCTAATTATGACTCCTAGTTACATGTTTTTTTTTATACGTATTTAATTTTTTGCATTGACTGTACCGTGTTTGTTTAGTCGCGGTATGAGGAAGTTCGTCAAGAGTTGAAAAGTGAAGGACCTTTTCATTCCGCGACTGTACAAATAATTACTACGTACAGGAGGTTTCGTGACGTTATCTTGTTTTTTTTTTCTTATAAATATTTAACAATGTCGTATAATAACTTAACATTAGGAAATAACGAAATTCTCTTGACATCTTCTATTTATCTCAAACAAATCATGGAGACCAAAAGAGACTTTGCGAAAACTCGTTTTTCTTTACGAAACTATCAAATTTTCCCGGAAATGTATTCAATAGCGGCCTTTACACGGCACAGTTTGGACTGCGTTCCGAACCGCAGATGAAACCGTCGTCGTTCCGTCCGATGGTTTCGACCGCGCATCAAACTATCAAGACGAAATAATTATTAATTAATAATTATTATTTATTACACGTATCTTAACGAAGATTGGAATGTCGCGTGGCGTTTCCCACGGTCCACGTGTAAAGGCCGCAATTATACCTGAAGATGATTGTCTTAAAAAACTCGCTTTTGAACTTAACGGAGACTAATAGGGTATTTGCCTAATTTTTTTTTAGTATTTAAATTGAAGCTTTTTTACCTTCCTAGTATAAATAGTTTTTTTATATCTTTAAAAATAAGAAAGATATAAATGTTTAAAACTTGCTTTTAGACGTAGAGGAAAATACAGGAATATGACGTCATATTACTCAACCGCCATATGAATTACACGCAAAACATCGTTTCGTGAGAAAGAGATAGACAAAAAACTTTAAAAGGAACTTTTTTATTTTTTTACCAATTTCAAATTTTTTTTTTTTTTTTTTATCATACTACGTATATTGATATATCATCCAAATTAATATATGAAATTTAATATCATTCAAATACCCTATTAATCAGCTTGTTTGAATTTTCCCTTTAGAGTGCACAAACACATTTAAAGCCGTCGTTTTCAATTAGTTAGCTTTACCTGTCGAGTGAGCCCGCTCGTGTGACTGCTCGGTCGATCAACGGGCGACAGAGAGTCGTTTTTAAGAGACCTCTTACCTCGGACATAGACCATCAGTCTGATTGATGTTTATAGAAATATTAACATCTAATCACCTAAATCCTAGTCTCGTCTCCACCACTCGTGGTCAAACTTGAAAGAACACCCCATATAAAACATTGTGTTGTTTATTTTTGAATACTGATAAAATCTAACTATCCCTTTCTACTTCTCCAAAATTGATACTTATCCTCTTTTTCAGCAAGACAATGGGACCCCGAAGCGGCCGAGAAAATGCTTAGAGACGTAAGTTCGTTAATAACTTTAATTTAACCAAGTTATGTTGAAATTCAAGTTGGGCATTAAGATCTGCGTGAAGTTATTTATTATTTATTTATTTATATAACATGTTAACAAACTTAGTTGTATTACTTAAACTTAGTTAGCTGCATTATCTTAAACAACTTACATTTCAATTCGACGATGAATAATACGGCGAGTCTAAGTGCAACTTCGCTCGGGAACCAATGCCCTATTGACTCAAATCTAGGACTCCAAAAGATTGGTCGAAAAAGATGATCAAACATAATCGCACTGCTAGATGTAAACAGAAGTAACTCAAAATACAACTGTATTTTAAAATCAACTTTAACCTCGTAAGGCCCAGTGTGCAATAGGGCGTGGCAATTCAATTTGAACTGTATTGCAACGGGAATAGAGTTTATTTTCCTATCTTCATAAACTGAAAATGGCATTATCGAACAAACATAATTGAACTTTATTGCCTTGATGGTAGATTCAAAGTCCCACTGACAAAAAACTGGCTGTTTAGTACGGTGGGCCTTAGGAGATTAACTAGCGATCCACCCGTCGCGCATCGTGATTCGTTTCAGTTTCTGTCACACCCACGTCCTCTTGAATCACTCTGTATATTGATGAAACCCGCAATAACATCCGTTGCGTAGTTTGAAAGATCTAAGCGTATATCTGGGGTCCTAGTGAAAAAGGGTATAAGTCTTGTGAAGATCAAGTGAAAAAGGGTTTAAGTCTAGTATACTTCGTTCATGTATATACCCTATTTTATTACGAGTTAAGTCGACTTGTACCCTTTTTCACTAGGACCCCAGATATACAGAGGGGACAGGACGACGGTAAGCGACTTTGTTTTATACTACGCTGCCCTCCTAAGGAAAAAAGGCACATCTACTAGATGAATTGTATTGCACTTCCAACCTTATTATAACCTTTGAGAGTTTAATATGCTTCTATGAATTAATTGCACTTGTGCCTTTTTTCCTTAGGAGGGCAGTACGTAAAGATACAAGTAGCCGCTCGAACCAAAAAAGAAAGAAAAGGAAAAATACATTATTTATTTTATTCATAAATAACAGCTGAAAAGCTTAACCAGGAATTACCTGTGCCAAATATCAGTGACAAGTGTGAGTACTCTTGACATACTTCCGGCTAAGTGACGTGTTTTTTGACATCACCTTTTATTTTAAAGTTTGTTTTTACATTAAATGAAACGAAAACTATGACACCTACGTATGACCGATCATGACATTTTCCATCCTGTACATACAGGGTGGAAAAAACGAACGTGACATGAATGGAATACTAGAGATAGGTAATTTTACTTAAAGAACACAATCTATTATTATTCGAAATAAGAATAACAGGAAAAAAACATTTTTTAAACCTATCAAAACCCACTCATCTGACAATAACTGTCGCCCGCGACTCCGTCCGCGCAGGAAAATAAAACATAGCCTATGTTTATCAGGGATAAGGTAGGGTTCTAATGGTGAATAAATTTTTCAAATCGGTCCAATAGTTTTGGAGCCTATTTAATGGAAACAAACAAACAAACAAACAATCATATCTTTCCTCTTTATAATATTAGTGTAGATGTAGATGATAACTAAAAACCTTCCAGTAAATTGTAATAATCACACCCTGCTTAAAATGCCACATCTCTTACAGTCCATGATATGGCGTGAGAAGTGGGGCATCGACACCACGCTTAAGGACTGGACGCCCCCAGAAGTCCTGGAGAAGCACTTCCCAAGTGGCAGCACTGGTTTCGACAAGGAAGGATCTCCAGGTAAGTCCACTACATTAACAAAGGGTGAACAAAAGTCTGACACTGCCAAATAACCATGTTTAATTATGGAATAATCTAGTTAAACGCTGTCCTTAAACAATTGTAACTAGTGTGTTTCAACTAAATAGTTCTATAGACTGTTTCAACTCACTGCGAAAATCAAACATGATGTATATTGGCGTAAGCTTTTGACAGATCTCTATATTAATTGTATGGTGTACCGAACTCTTTGAGCACTTTGAATATTACCTTATATATGACGTTGACAGTACCTAGGTATATAAATACTCATTGCTCGCAGTGATCATCGTCCCGTTCGTGGGTCTGGACGTGTGGGGGCTGCTGCACTCGCTGACGAAGGTGGACGTCATCAAGATGATCCTGCGGCACCTGGAGGAATACCTCGCGACTGCCAGGAAGCAGGCGCAGGCGCACGGCCCGCAAGCGCTGAAGGTACAGCAGACCATCCACTTGACATATTAGGTCAAGAGCAGAACGAAGAAGTTTGTGAGACATGCTGGTTTTTCACCGCCATAGCTAGTAAGGCCCAACGTGCAGGTGGGTAAGAATTTGAATCTAACATCAAGGAAATAAAGTTAAATTACTTTTGCTCTATAATTCCATATTAAATTTTGAAACAAAGAAAATTAACTTTTTCCCCGTTACAAAATATTTATTTAAATTCAATTGCCTTGGTTATGTGCATCCTATTCCTATTGCACACCGGTTCCGAAGTGACTTTTATTTAATCTGTGACACCAGGCCCTAGGAGGATGAAGTGCAAAAAATACAGTGTTTTTGAAACACCCTGTGTGTATAATGTTTTAACTCCAGTAAGCACGCTCGCTGCTTTAAACTGCTTTTCCAATTTAACTGAAACTTTGTCAAAATATATATGATATGATCCAAATCTAGAAAGGAAATTATTACGTCTTATATAGAAATTAAAGCAATTTTACGTTTTTCATTCAAATATTAAAGATATATGCAAGATTTATTTTTATTATTTATCAAATTTATATGATTCTTGTCATCGACACGAGCAATAAGTTGGGTACCTACTAATAATAATACGGAATAGCAAAATTAATAAGGCAAAAGGCGAAAAAAAATATCTAAACTTAGAACAGTAACTATTTAATCCCTTTATAAGGTTAATGGCTTGTTTCTAAATAGGTAAAGTGAAATAGAACTGTGTTTCGCGAGGGAATTAAATGTAACATTTTATGTAACTTAACAAAATATTTAATTTATACCGTTCCCTTGTCTCTTCTCTAGACACAAGCCCTGTGATGGTCAACACAAATCTGTACGAAATCCTGTATGCCGTCTGACCTTTTTATCTGACCCCAGTCTGTATGCACAACTGGTTCCTGCCACAGCACGAGTGCAATAAGGCCAATAAGTGTACGGGTGCCTCTGACCTTGGGGCTTTAAATACAACGATCGATTCTACTGGCTAAACTTGTTCTGCAACAAAAGAACTTACTTTTTTTTTTTTGGTAATCGCCTAAAGGGCCAAAGACAAAAGTCCTTGCTTTTGTTTGCTTTTTGCTTTAATAACTTTAAGAAAAAAGGGCAGAGGTGAAAATCCAGAACTTAACTTTAGATAACTAATTGATGTTAAAGTAAAGTCTAATTGTAAAATCAGTGTATTCAATCCTGGCCATATAATCAGTATCTCATGGTACGGGGCGACATTTCCTTGGTACGAGGGCTAAAGGAAAATGGAGAATTGGATCGCGTACGTTGAAAATTACATTTAACTTGTATGAAAAAAAAAATGAGGTTGAAATTTTTTTTAACAACTTACCTACAGAACAAAAAAAGTTCAGTTTCAGGGGTAGAAACGATCCATGAATTTAAAGCCCAAAACAGTCAGAGACACTCTTTATTTGCAAAGATCTTACTTTAGCGAATAACGATTTCACTTAGCAAAGTCGAGAAATAAATGAGCTTAATCACGCGCAGTGACAAATTAACCTGAGGCCTGTTTAAAAGTTTCTCTCGATTTAGGGCCCGTTGCGTGATCAGTAGTTAATTCAACAAATTTTTTAAATTCGGAAGAGGAATCGATAATTTAACGCATTTTCTTGAGATTTAACCATTAGTTACGGTTTTTAACGATTAATTAGCTTAACTACTGATCCTGCACTCAGAGACGTCAATTAAATTTACTGCTTGATTAAAGTTGCTGCGGTCACTTTCTTTGCTATAGCAATAGAATAAGACAACACGTCACTGAACAAGCATTAAATTTAATTGACGTCTCTGAGTGCGGCAGTAAGTCTCGAATGACGAGTGACAGGGATAGAGCTTAACGTAACTCGAACTTCGATATTCAAAGTTGGGCCTCTGGTACATTCTCCAGCAATATTTCACGTTGGCCAATGCGTGTCCAGCAAGGACCCGACCACCCATTCCCCGATAAAAGCTTGCCTTTCGAAACCCCCATGAATGGGATAGCGGGCCGGTCCCTGGTGTCCAGCACAATGGCCAACATTCGTTGAAAGAAGTGCATGTTAATAATGTTTGCCATAAACTATATTAAAGCGAAAAAAATTCGTTGGTCTTAGGTAAGATCCTACCTAAGACCGACGATTTCTTTTTCGTTTTAATATAGTTTGAATTTTGTAACAGATGTTTTTGTTCAATTAAAAAACAATGCCTTTTTCGGAAAACAAACCCGGGGCCGCTAGCTTCGTGAGCGGAACCACCAACTAGGCTACCAGAATCATTAGAGTTAAGTCATGCAAATTACTTACTCGTTCCAACCCCAAACCTACTTTCATTACAATGTTTTGCGTTAACATATGTTTTACTGCGTCTAAGATTATCATATAACCAGACAATTCAATGATGACAGCACTTATTTTCAAATTACACACCATAAAATCCAACAATAGTCGAGTCGAGTTAAGTCGCAAGCATCAATAAAAATTACGTAATTACATATACTGATGCTTATTTCTAACATCTTGGGGCTCAATTCCACTTGGTAAAGTCATATTACCTTTGACATGTTATCGTTTTGTTTTTGGCTGTCATCACTGTAAAGTCAATTAAGAGCTATCGAAAGTTGACAATACAATAACATGGTCAAATGCAATAAGTTTTCATCGAGTAGAAGAGATTCGCAGGCCAATAAATGGTAAGTAATCTGAGACCCAATTGCTATCTGAAGAATGCAATCCTAAGGCTGCAATTGCATTGCCAACTCTATGGTAGTCATTTCACCGGTTTCACAAGGATAAGACGGTGGTAGCAATCCGGGCAGACCCTGTAAAACTGACCCTGATCCTGTAAAGAGGTGAGAGTACCGACCAAAGATTTGTCGACCTTTTTAAAGGATGAAGTCTGGCCGAGGGGTGTCATATTTCCGGCTAGCTGACACCGCGAAAGTGTATTAGTAGTAGTCATGTTAATTTTAAGTTATAGTTAAGCTCTGTTCATTCTTATTTGTCTTATGCCTTATGTAGTAAACAACTTTCTAACTTCAAAATGAACCTTTTTTGGCTAAAACATCTATTTTAAACAAAATAAAGCAATCACAGACAATACATTAGCCAAGTGATTCCATAATGTTTATTTAGTTTACTTTATTTACGATAAAATAGCTGTTCTAGGTAAAAAAAGTTAGAGGTTAGAAAGTTGTTTACTATATAAGACAAGTAAGGATAAACCGACCTTATACTATGGTATTTGTAAATATGAGCATTGTAGCCTGAAATAAAGTAGGTATATTCTATTCTATTATATTCTAAAACTACCACTGCCAAGATCGCCACAATAAACACAACAACAACAATAAAACTTATTGACAACACTTGTCAAGTTATTTCGGCCAGTGCCTGTTCATTAACGAGTTCACTGGCGAATGATATTGGCTGCATCACGCAAACCAATGCTCCCACCTGCATTATTATACTTTCTAAGAGTCGGTTTTATAATGAGCTTTTGAGCATCGGACCACAGAGTTACGAAAGAGAAGCATTGCCTGCACCGTCATTATGTTGCGAAGTTGCGATCTCATAGAAAATGGAGTGCGAGGCAATCTTTTGTCCATTTGCTCTTCCGTGTTTCGATATACTTACTGAAGAACTAGGAAGTCGTATGATAGAAGGATCATTCACGTGTAGTTGACTATGCGGACGTGTTATTTTTTTGCTACACAAACATTAGAACGATGTTTTTGTTTCGTAACTACCGTAACCAAATAGCAAAACGGAATCATTTAGATTTTTGTTGTGTCTATGTTTATCTTTTCGTTTACCACAGCCATTTTTAGCAGAAACTATGTAAGTAGTTGAATCTATACAGGGTAACCTCGGGGTGGTACAGTCAACAGCATAAATAAGTGATCATTTATGTACCTTGTCATTTTAACGTCGTGTTTGAAATGTCATACAAAATTGTGATACGATTGAAAGCGACAAGGTACATAAATGATCACTTATTTATGCTGTTGACTGTACGCACTCAGTAACTCAGTATATAATACAAGTTTAGTATTTTAATAAAATAATATTATGTTTCCCTAATTAATACTAAAATTATGGTCACGTAACATTTTCATGTTAAAACCTATTTAAAAATCAACCGATCAGACGATTAAGAAATTTAGTGATATCGTATCATTAAGAGTAGGTTGGCCATGATCCTGAATAAAAAGACTTCATTTCATGTTTATTTAAATATATAAATAAAAAATTGTCTTAACGCTTTTAAATCTATTAAGTACGTTATGTTCCTAATGGTGTAGTGAGTTTTAATTTACGTTGCTAAACGACTCCGCAGTCACCCGGTGTAGGTAACGTAATGGCACTAGTGTTCGACACTTTACGCTGGCATGCACCAATAATCGACACTTAACTCTTAATTCAAAGACCATACGGTCAAAAATTGAGTGTTACGAAACAAATGAATAACCCTTATCTTCTGTAAAATAAGAATCAAGTTTCGATCATGGGTCCTTGTCGATTACTGGTTCCATTAGGTATATAAAAAGAGAAAGCTTGACTCACCGAGTCATCAATGCTCCGCCTAAACCCTTAGACAGCTGTTTTTTCTCACAGGTGTTGTTTATAAAACGTAGACGAGGAATAAGAAACGATTTTTCGAAATTTGAACCTTAATAGGGAGAGTAGCGGGTACGAAATCACGAGCGTCCTCTAGTTGGACATAATATGTCCTATACAGGCTATATTATAGCATGTAAAAAGAATTTGTAAATAATAACGTAACTTGTCCTCGTACAGGTCCATAAGTAGGCTGTAAGCCCTCAATTTGTTGGGCAATTTAAACATAATGGCGACTAAAGGACGCGTTCTTGAAACCATCAAGCCGATTGAATAATATGCCACTATTGTTATGTACCGTCGAACCATAGATAAATAAACAACCAAGTAGCTGTAGGTACATTTTAGTACCTTTTCTCAGCTATTGATATATTAAATTTGAACCACTCGCACCTTAATACGTTATTGCGACAAGGTACGAAAATAAACAGCTATTTCGGAGTACAAGTGCTTTTCAAGTTTTCAACCAAAGTATAAATATCCGAAATTTTTCTAGTAATTTACGACCAAGGGCTAGAAGACACAGTTACTTAATTCTAGAGCTGATTCCTATGATTACATATCGCTCTTTCACACGCACACTTCTCAGAAAGATGAACCATTAGGCCATTAGGCCCTTTCTATAAAAAACTGCATTATTGCAGGTTAATGTCGTAAGTTGATAAAAAATAAATGTTTAAAAAAACAAAAACCGGCCTTCAAAAATGCAAAAAATAACTTCGTTTAAAATGGTAGGTCAGTCCAACTGCATTCGGCTTTTGGTTTAAAATATTGTGGGACGCCGACTTCAGTTGGACTGACCTACCATTTTAAAAGAAGTTATTTTTTGCATTTTTGAAGGCGGGTTTTTGTTTTTTTAAACATTTATTTTATTTTATACTTTTTAGTGATCCTATTTATGCTGTTACGTAGCTCCACTTCTAAATATTAATGAGAAACTATAGAACATTTTAAGTTCGCCGCAGACAACGCCGCGGGAATGTCATAGTCATATTTAAACCTAAATGTGCTTCGTCATAGTCGCTCAACTACCTTTATCGAAATATCTTATCGCCACCCTTGAAATAGGTACCGTTAAGGAGTTCCGGTGGCCATCTGTGGTCTTCATCATCAGTTCCACTTCACCATATAGTACTTTTCAAAAGCAAATGCATGAGTTACAGTGAAGTATACCAAAATCGCTATAGGTGTGCCTATAATATTTGAGGAGTTCTCTTGATTTCTCCATGATCCCATCATCAGATCCTGACGTGGTGACAATGGGACCAACTAGAAAGTATACCCATTCGAACAACGAAAAAATTTTTCAAATCGGTCCGGTGGTCTTCGAGTAATCGGGGAACATACATAAAAAAAAAACCCGACGAATTGAGAACCTCCTCCTTTTTTTGAAGTCGGTTAAAAATAAAAGAACGCCGGAAAACGAACTCAACTCTCGACTGCATAAGCGGTCTCTTATGTAACGAAAGAAACGCCTAGTGGTTTTGCATTATTACGTCGTAACGTAACGCTTTTTTAGGGTTCCGTAGCCAAATGGCAAAAAACGGAACCCTTATAGATTCGTCATGTCTGTCCGTCTGTCCGTCCGTATGTCACAGCCACTTTATTCCGTAACTATAAGAGCTATACTGTGGAAACTTGGTAAGTAGATGTATTCGGTGAACCGCATTAAGATTTTCATACAAAAATAGAAAAAAAACAATAAATTTTTGGGGTTCCCCATACTTAGAACTGAAACTCAAAAATTTTTTTTTCATCAAACTCATACGTGTGGGGTATCTATGGATAGGTATTCAAAAATGATATTGAGGTTTCTATTATAATTTTTTTCTAAACTGAATAGTTTGCGCGAGAGACGCTTCCAAAGTGGAAAAATGTGTGTCCCCCCCCCCGTAACTTCTAAAATAAGGGAATGATAAATGTAAAAATAATATATGATGTACATTACCATGCAAACTTCCACCGAAAATTGGTTTGAACGAGATCTAATAATTAGTTTTTTTTTAATACGTTATAAACCGTAAACCGCAATTTACCTTTCACGGAACCCTTCATGGGCGAGTCCGACTCGCACTTGGCCGCTTTTTTTTACTTGATTTTGGTTATTTTTAGTGTCATATAAAATAAATGTTTTAAAAAACAAATAACCGCCTTCAAAAACGCAATAAAATAACTTCTTTAAAATTGTAGGCACCTAATAGGTTAGTCCAACTGATGTCGGGTTTTTGTTGAAAATGTTGTGATCGCCGACTTCAGTTGGACTAACCTATTAGGTGCCTACAATTTTAAAGAAGTTATTTTATTGCGTTTTTGAAGGCGGTTATTTGTTTTTTAAAACATTTATTTTATTTTATTCTTTTTAGTGATCATAATACGCTGTTACGTAGTCCCACTTCTTAGTTGCAATGAAACTTTAAGTTATTTCAAGCGCGCCGCAAGCAACGCCGCGGGAAAGTCATAGTCATATTTCAATAACCTCCTTTTTTGAAGTCGGTTAACAAGTAAATATTCTTCGTTGTAGTCGCTCAACTATCTTAATCGAGATATCTTATCGCCACCCTTGAAATCGGTACCGTTAAGGAGTTCCGGTGGCCATCTGTGGTCTTCATCATCAGTTCCACTTCACCAAATGGTACTTTCTGAATGCAAATGCTGGATTTGTTACTAAAAATACTAAAATCGCTATATGTTTGCCTACAATATTTGAGGAGTTCCCTCAATTCCTCACGGATCCTCTCATCAGATTCAGATTTGGTGACAATGGGACCACCTCGAAAGTATACTCTATCAAACCAAAAAAAATTTTTGAAATCGGTCTACAAATGACGGAGTAATCGGTGAACATACATAAAAAAAAAAAAATACATACAGTGGAACGTATAACCTCCTCCTTTTTTGAAGTCGGTTAAAAATTGACAATATCTACTACAGCGACAATCAATTTACAGTTAGGAGAGAATAATGGAACATTAATGTAAATATTATACCATGAGTACTTACTTGTAAAATGAAAATGATTTGTAAGTATACAAATCATTTTCTGAAGAGATAGAGGTTAAAAATGAAATTGGTAGGTAACATTTAGCTGGAATTAAAAAATTCAAATGCATATCTAAAGTCTAGAATAGATCTGGAATATTCTAAAAGAGATATTGATATTTCACAACATGTTCCTATATTCAATAACCAACACCCAGTTTTCAACCCTTTCTTGTTCGCCAGGTGACCGTGATATTCGACCTGGAAGGCTTCAACATCCGGCAGTACGCCTGGAAACCCGCGGCGGAGATGGTCTTTACCCTCCTTCAGCTGTATGAGGCCAACTATCCTGAGATTCTCAAGTCCTGCTTCATTGTTAATGGTAAATCGACTTTTTTTTTACCGCAGATGCAAAAAGAGGGGTGATATAAATTTCACGCTGATGTCTTTCTGTCTGTGGCACCGTAGTTTCCAAACGCATGGATGGACCGATTTGAATAGTAGTTTTACTGGGGTGATTCTTAGCTAAATTTGTCGAAACTCGTTAGGACCGCTTTAAAGATCTCAACTCTGAAAGTAAGTAGTCTTTATTTGACAACGCGCTGGCCTAGTTGGTAGTGACCCTGCCTACGAAGCTAGCGGTCCTGGGTTCAAATCCCGGTAAGGACAGATATTTGTGAGATGAGCGCGAATATTTGTTTCTGAGTCATGGATGTTTTCTACATATTTAAGGGTGTATTTCTCGATATAAGTATTTATATCGTTGCCTAGTACCTACCCAAAGTACAAGCCTAGAGCTTTGGGACTAGGTTAATTGGTGTGACATTGTCCCCTGATATTTATTTATTTATCTATTTAATACCTAGTTATTATCTTCATTCGCACGTTAAATCCAACAGTGACACTAAATTACGAAAAAAACTATTTGAATAGTGCAATTAAAAATTGCAGTTAATAAGATATTTTTTTTGTAAGAGTTCCTTTTTGCATAGTGTTACTGTTGGATTTATACGATTCCGAAAGTAACACAAATAACATCCAAAAACCTTAATTTCAGCGCCGAAAGTGTTCTCCCTAGCGTTCTCCGTGATCAAGAAATTTATGCATGAGTACACGATATCAAAGATCAAGATCTTCGGGACCGACTCCAAGAAGTGGCAGGCGGCGGTGCTCGCAATCATCGATAAAGACCAGCTGCCAGTTCACTACGGCGGGACTATGGTTGATGACAACGGGGACCCTAGGTGTAGTCTTATTGTAAGTATGATGAAGAAGTGGCGCAAAGGCTAATACAATAGTTAGATTGACAACTGGAACTTTTTCTAAAGGTGTTTTGGAAAAAAACATGCTTATGGTTTGTCTCAAAAGCATACTTTTTTCCATTATTTACTGAGAAAATAAATAAACTTTCTGCTAATGGCTAAAGAGATTGAACGCCACATGGTGTTTTCTACGTCACTGCTAATACTAGACTTAAAAAAAAACAAAACGTGGTACCTAACAAACAAAATAACGTCATACCGACCAAATTTTTTTTTCTCCGTTAGTGCCTAATACATGCTAATACTTAATAAGCATGTTTTTTCAGAACACCTTTTAAAAAGTTCCTGTTGTCAATTCTGCCCTCCTAAGTCAAAAGGCGGTATCTCAGATAAAACTCCTGTAGCAAAGTTAACCTCATCGCTAACAGAATAGAATTGAAATTGCTTTGGTTATTGAACTCGAGATAATGGTTATTGGCTTAGGAGGGCATAATTGCTAACATTAGTTCCCTTAGGATGAAAGAGCAGATCAATTGCATCTCGAGATATTCAGGGTGTGCGAGCGCTAGCGAATGCGCCTAGTTCGAGGGTGCAATTGATACTTTAGTCAGTCAAACACTTCTTTTCATTTCGACTTCGGAGAAGAGTAAATAGAGACATTTTGTAATGAATGACTGTTAAGATTCTGCTGTGGTCTGATACAGAGGTCATGGTCCAGTAATTCAGTGAAAAAATGTCTGAGTTTTTCACCAATTCTTTATTCAAAATCACTTTTACCTCTAGGTAATGAAATTGAAATTATTATCCTGCGATTCTTCTGTGTAAATATTTATGCTCCATTTTCATGTTTCAGGTGAAACCAGGAGGCAAAGTACCCAAGAAATATTACTCTAAGAACTCCGGTGACACGGAGAAAGAGTACAAGAGGGTCACCATCAAAACTGGAGAGAAGCACGTGGTGGACTTGCTCTGCGCAGACGGAGAGAGCGTTTTGAAGTAAGTGACATAATAAAGTTACGACCACACCAATGCTTAAAAAACGGTGACGGTACGGAATCGCAGTGACGCGTCGTATCCGTACCGTTTTTGAGGCATGCCCTCTACACCACACGGTGTCGTTGCGTAAATAAAAGACGGGGTCATTGTAACAACATGGCGCCGTTTTTGACGCACCTTTAAGCAGCGGTGTGGGGAGCGTGGGTCAAAAACGGTACGGATACGACGCGTCACTGCGTTTCCGTTACGTCGCCGTATTTTAAGCAGCGGTGTGTGGAGCATGCGTCAAAAACGGTTCTGATACGTCGCGCCACTGCGATTCCGTATTTTAAGCAGCGGTGTGGTCGCAGCTTTATGTGCTAGTTAGTTTGTGTCTACGTCTGCTGGATAAAGACACTTAAGCATCTGCATGACGGTCTATTTTGTGAAAGTTTACAATAAAAAGTAGTTCATCTCTTCATCTCCCTTTAGCAGTTACCTATTGCCGCTCGGGACTAAGGTTGCGTCGATGCTTATCAATTGATAATACGTACGCAATCAAACCAAACCAAACCGTCTTGGTCCGTCCTATTCAGGGATCGGAACCGCTTAGCGCGAAAGGGGTTTTTGATATGGTATATGATAGACTTGTTTTTACAAACCCTAAGAATGCGCTAAGCCTATCGTCGACTTAGTTCAAGAAAAGGGCAACCAAACGATACAGTTAATTCGACTAAGCGCTAAACCTATCCCACTACCCCATCGTCTGTTACCTTATTCAAACTTAATCGAACCATTTCAAGCTAATTTAATCTCTATGCGCTAGAGTTTCGGCTTTTTATTGCATTACCTAACAATTGATAGGGTAGCGGCAGGTAGTAGCCGCCTAAGCGAGACGACCAGAATTCGCCCGAATGCGCAAAAAAGAGAGAGGCGATCATTGGGGTAATACCCAGTCGATGCTAAGTGCTTAAATATTAAACTGCCCAAACCCTAATTAACCTGGTAAGCTCTATGGATGCGGTTAACTAATTCAAAGGGGTTCGCCATAACGTTAAGGGTACGGCTCCACTGAGGCGGAGACCAGAGGAGCGGAGCGGAGCTGTGCCAATATTAACCAATAGAAGGCGCATGCGGTCACGTCGAGCGCGCCTTGCGCACGTTAGTTTATATTCTGTTGGTTAATATTGGCACAGCTCCGCTCCGCTCGTCTCCGCCTCAGTGGAGCCGCACCCTAAGGTGACTCAATCATAGGGTAACCACATCGATCGCGTAACCAAATGATCGGGTTAGCCTATCGATAGGCTTAGTCAAATGAAGGGGTTTTCCGGTCCCTGGTCCTATTGAGTGTGCTTGTGTTGGGTCGCCGTGCATACGATGGAGGCACGCACACATGCTAGCCGCGCGATACACCTTTGTTTGGGGAAAAGCTACACTCAAAAAAATGAGAGCCAACAAAGAGAGATTTTCACTTAGTTGACATAAAATGAATACAATAGTTAAGATATTAGTTATTTAAACCAAAGCTGATAGTAACAAACAGCAATTTCTTTAGTGATTCAATTAACATTTTAGTTGGTGTATCTAACGTCTTAGTTGGTGTATCTATCGTCTTGTTAGGCTCGTATGGGACCAAGACGCTTATGCACAACAATCAAAATCTTGTTACAAGCGACCAATTATTTTTTTCAGTGTACTGTTTATTTAATACCGTTGTTTTATATGTTACTTTCAACATCGGCTTTCTAACCCGTGTGTCGGCGGGACACACGATCTGACCTGAAAGCGATAAAACGAATCTTACTTCACTCTAATTGATGAGTCTACTTGATCATGGATATGTGTAGCTCAATAATGTTATTAAGATCGATTCCAACTTTCGAATGTACACTTTCGTAACCAGTTTAAACTGATGATGTAATTTAGAGCCAAGTTATCTTACTTTATACAAATTTCATGTGATATAGAGTTTGTAGCACTGTGCCTCTATTTTACTGGGTAAAATCATATTGCGTTTGATGTGTTATCGTCTTGTTTTTAACTAAGCCGCCATTACTGTTAAGTAAATAAATATGAGCTATGGTAAAGCGAGGTTTAGACGTAAAAAATATTGCAGAAGTCGACTGCTGTCTTACTCTAACTTTAAAGTTGGAAAAAGACGGCAAAATTGTGCTTCTTGCTCTAGAACTGAAGTTAAAGTAAGACAGCAATCAACTTCTGCAATTGTTATTGCTAGTCTATTTCGCCCTTAACGTTGGCAATACGATAACATATTAAAAGCAATATCCTCGTAAGGCACAGCGTACTACAAACAGCCAGATTATTGTCAGTGGGACTTTGAATTTACCCTAAAGGCAATAAAGTTCAATTTAGTTTGTTCGAAAATGCCATTTTCAATTTTATATTTAGGAAAAACAGTAAAAAAAGTTGGATTGAGAATGTTAGGAATACACTTCAGTGCCCTTAGTCCATTTATTACCATAGGAAAGGAAAAAAATATACAACTGTCATGTCCATTTTTCATCTGTCTGACGGATTACTTGATTCTAACGACACGCTTTCAATTCTCGTAATACTATTGTTTTGATATACGCTATTTAAAATGAAAGTGACTAACGGATTTGTAAAAGCGGATAGCCGCAATCTGCCCAAAGTCGACGAATTCATGTTGTTACAGTTGTTATGGTTGACAAGTGACATGACATGACAGTCAATTCTGTTTCTGTTTAAAGTTACTTTTTTTATTTTATATCATGCTAAGATCACGACATCAGTATTCCTAACTTTGTATATACGGTATTTTTAATGACTATATCTTTAATAAATTATTAACGACGAATTTAAGTTAAATAAAGAATAACCGAGAAACACGGGTAGTCTAATTTTTAACGAGCTATTATAAACGCGAAAAAACAGAAATACTTGTTTTTTTGAAATGTTGTCAATTGTTGACATGTGTCACAGAAACAAAAACTTGTGTCACGACACTCACGACTACTGATGTGCAAGTTGCGGAAAGTTTCCAAAAAGCTGGAAAAGTTCTAAGAAATTTCCGGAAACTTTTACTAGAAATATAGGAAATTTAAATTTAAGAAACAGAATGTTTCAATCCCCATACAAAATTGTGAGAAGTCTCCGAAATTTTCCTACATTAAATGTTCCGCAATTTTGGAAAGTTGCCTTTGGCACATTAGTACTCACGACTCGCTGGTCAGACTCTATCAATATTTTTCCCTACAAATTAAGCTCCGGGCGATAACGTTTCTCACCCCCTAAATCAGGTCCGATTTTCACATTTTTTTAACGTTGTAATGTAGTAATTATCAGAAACTAGATTTGTACGTTACCGTTTTCTTTTATTTGTTTATTTCTAAGAAATATTCCGTAATATTTACAACATATTCAAAAATCTTAAAGATCGGATTTGCTTTAATCCTCAATAAGGCAGAGGTTATATATTTACCACATAATAATAAGTTGAAATTTAACTTTACTACCTAAATTTTATGATACAATTTTAATTGTATTTTCCTAAAATATAACATCATCTATTATTACTCTTTAGAGACTTGCGAGTCCATGACTGTATTTCATTTTGGTCTAGTAAGTATTTTTACTTTAACGGGCCTTATTAAGGGTTAAGGAGAGAGAAACGTTATCGGATTTACCATAAAAAAGTTTTGTTCACAATCCTCTTAAGCTGCTATAAATAAAATCAAAAATCTACTAACATTACTCGTCTCATTACAGGTGGGAAGTAGGTGTAGACCACCATGAAATCAAGTTCGTCATCATGCGGAAGGATGAAGACGGCAACGAGACCGTGGAGCACGGGCCCAAGAAGATCTCCGAGGGACCCGTCGACGTGGGGATCTTGCCTATCACTGGACCCTCCACTTGTAAGTCCCTCACCTCTGTCATAGTACCATACTCTTGGATCAAATCCTGGAAACGTATTGATTAGTCAAAACTAACCTTTTTTTTCAGTAACAAGGTTCTATTCAGCGCTGCCGGAGCGCACCTACAGCAAACGCTGAGTCCGATCCTTTGCACATACATATTTTCTTTTTGTCCTGTGTTAACTTTATTTCATACCATATTCTAAATATATTAGTTAAGTGATGAGCTGCATGTTTTTTACACGTCTGCCCCAAAAAAGGAGTGTAATGTTTTCAGGGTTCATGTTTGTATATATGTATGTATGTGAGTTTCTTTATGCCACTATAACTTCTAAATCCCTTGACCGATTTAGATGTGTGAGGTATCGTTAGAATCCTTACGTCATCCCGGGTGACAGAATACCTAAACTGTTAAAATTGAAATAACGACAATGGCAAAATTACAATTATTAATATATGTAGGTATATCGACGACAGTATAAAAAATGCAGTCGGGTTTTTAAAGCTTGCTTTTCATATAGTTTTTTCTGTTTACTATTTTTGTGTAGCAATAAATGTATTTCTTTTTCTATTTCTATTTCTATAGTCTCACAAATTACAGACTGTAACGGTACAGTTTTTCTTGATCTTTGGATTACCTATTTTTGCTCACAAAGACGCAAGTTTGCGCATAATTACTCCTTAGCATTAAGTACCCATTTGTTTCGGTGCCTTTTGACGTCCGTCCCGTCCTAATTTTGCATTTTTTTTAATTCACAGATTCAGTGATATTTGACAACAAGAACGCTTTCCTGAGGAACAAGAAGATATTTTATGACATCATTGTGACCGTGCCTTCTCGGGACCTCAACATGTCAGCTGAACCGGACGATTTATCCTAAACCACAGACAAACAATAGACTAATTAACTGTGATACTTTAATGACCAGCCAGTAAAGTTACAAAACGATAAGTTAATTCTGAGATCTGTCATACCAAATTTCATGTCATGTACAAATAATTGTGGTCTATTCCCACTAGTTCCATTGACAATTCCATTGGTGGAACTATACTCGAAAATCAAATTAAAGACCAAAATTTGACAGTTCCCATCTTGATTATTTCGTTATTTTAACATTATTTCATAAAAATATGAATGAGAACTCGTGTGACCAGTAATATTAGGGTAAGTTTTATTGATACAAATACCTACCCTTAAACCAAAATGCAGTAATCACAGCGAATGTGCGCCCGTTGAGGTTAGGATTTTGGTCTTAAATTAGATTTTCGAGTATAGTTGGAATTTTTATTCCTACTAATTCCATTATTTAAAGGACTTCAGGTAATGGAATAATTAGTGGGAATGTTTTTTTCCCAGTAATTCTATTTCATAAAAAAATATTTTATAAATTAAATATTTTATAAAATAAAAAACTAACTAAAACCGTTAATGAAAAAAATTCATTCAATAATAATATTATATAAAATATTCGTAATAATATAAGAAAATATTCGTAATTTTATTTTATTTTTTAATAAAATAGAACTACTGGGAAAAAAATCCCACTAGTTCATTATCTGAATTCATTTAAATAATGGAGCTGTCAATGGAACTAGAGGGAATAGACCCAAATTGGGTAACCTCAAATCCAAAAACGAAACCCCTACGTTAGTTCCGTACGAGAATAAATCGAAAGAAAGGGATGGAGCGAACGTAACTTCGAGCATTTATTTTCAAAGTAGGGTCTGATGTATGATATTTGTAATTAGATGTCAGCTGTCAGAATTTACTTATCCTTTTGCCACTGGTATAGTTTAAAGGCAGGTTGCAAGCATTCAGACTGGATAAATTGACTTAAGTGTAGTGTGGCAACTTTTTTATACATTACCCTACCTACTTAATATTTAAGCAGAAATTGCATTTTTGCGATAAATTTCTAACTATTTAAGTATCTCGTTAATGTTTTTTTTAAATTGAATCCAGGCTGGTCGAACTTTTCATTACCACCCGGTAGAGAAATGGGATAGCTGTAAACTCCCTTTGCTTTACAAATTAAGGCTTTGTTGATAAAGCGCTTCGCTAGAAATTTAACAATAACAGAAAGACGTACCACCTGCAATCAAGGACTTTAATTGCTATGCCACTATGGAACCCTGTCGCATAACGTTAATCATTCATTTAACCGTAATTTCTGGTTCCATACTGGCATAACAATTAAAATCCTTGACTGTACCTATACCTACCATAATTAAAATAACAATTCAATAGATGAAATCCCCCGATATAATGGCGATTGGCGATCCCATCTCTCAGGGCTGATATATCTTAAACGGCTTTACCGATTTTCATGAGCTTTAGCTAAGAACTATCCCGATTTGCTTAGCTTTCTTTTATAAAATTCGCATCCAAATCGGTTCGTCCATTTGAGCGCTACGATACCAAAAACATACCACACACATATACACTCCTCTTTTATTGTCGTGGATTAAAAACAGGACGTAATTCCGTTATATTTGCCATTTACTTTGACGTTAAGTTCCAAGAGCCAGGTTCACAGCAAACACCCAACACAAGTGCAACTTCATTCCTCTCGTGACCACAGGTGTAGTAGATAGGTACATTCCGTAAAACGGGGTGAATAGGGATTAATGGGTGAGTAGGGATACAGACAAAAATAAGTCATAACTGGTTATAAATAAGAACAAATGGACAATAACGTTAAGTCTATTGGAAATAATTTCAGTCTTATAATTAGTAACATACGCTTCATTTTAGGTTCGTTGCCTACTCGGTTTAGGTCCCTACTCACCCCTTAATCCCAACTCGCCCCTTTTTACGGTAGGTACCTATCTAATGTTGTTCTGCCCTCCTAAGCCAATAAGCATTATCTCAAATTCAATAATTAAATCCGTTTTGGAATTCTATTCTGTTAGTAATGAGGTTGATATTGCTACAGGAGATTGGCTTAAGCGGGCAGTGTTGATGATGATGATGATGATGAGTGGGGACGCCGCCGAGGCAGGCGGGCGGTCGAGTGGCTCTCCATTCATTCCGCCCAGTTCCCCTTGATCCAGCCTCAGGTTGCTGGCTCTGCGGCGCTCCCATCCAGCATTGATTGAAGAGAGCAGTGTTACTTGGCTGAAAAGTCGAAGTAATGGCAAATGTGTCGGTATTAGAGCTCGTTCCCACTATGTCGTGAATATGAAGCTATTCACACTCGTCCGACAACGATTTTGTGTCGGATCCGACAAAAAATATCGTGTGTTTGCCAGCCCTCTCGTCAGGATAAAAATCGTGTCGGAACTCGCTCGCCTTTGAATAAGTATGACGCTGTTCACATTGGTCGGATGTCGGGGCCGACCCCGCACCCCTTGTTCCGCCCGCGCATGGCTGCCATAGTGGCCGACAGCCGACTAGTGTGAACAGAGGCGCCGACACCCGATTAAAATCGGAATCCGACATTGGACAAAGATGGAACAGAGGCGCCGACACCCGGTTAAAGTCGGAATTCGACATTGGACATAGTGGGAACAGAGGCGCCGACACCCGGTTAAAGTCGGAACACGACATAATGGGAACGAGCTCTTAGGTCCCATTTTTTTACAAGACTCCGTCTGAAGGAGGGTTGTGTTTTGTAATTATGGTATAGGTACGTGTTATGAAACAAATTACACGAAGGCACGATTTTTTGATCAGTAGTTAACTGAACTGGTAAAATCGTGTAACCAATTGCTAAATCGGAAACAAATCACATTTTCGGTTCCATTTTCGTATTTTAACCAACTTGGTACTTATTTTTATCAATATTTTTTTAAACTGAATTTAAACTCTATAATAGACTTTCCAAATGAGGCGCTTCTGTGATAGATGTGTTATTGATTTTTTATTATAAGTACCTACCTAACTTAAGTGCAGGGTCACAATATCCATTTTTATTGTATTTCGATTCAATTCAATATATTTAAATAGAAAAGGGGTTAATTAATACGTAGGTACCTATTTGTTTTTACATTAATTTGCATTGTGTGAATTTATAATGACAGCTTAATTAGTTTTAATGCGTTAATTAAGGTTAATAATTATCAACCAGGGTGTGCATAATTTTAAGATACGTCGTTTATATTTTTCTAAAATAGTTACAACGATTAATATTTTGATATTTTCAAATAAACACAATACCATAGAATTGATTACTAATTTATTTAAAATACTTCTTTAACCGGTTTATTTAAGAGCAAATAAAGGTAAAGGTGAGTTGACTAGCTACGAATTCTTAAAACATGGTTCATTATAATTACCGTAATCGTTAGCGAGTCGAATGCTCTATCCCTCACAGCCGATTTAGGCTGCGTTTCCACCAGAGCTGTGCGAGGCAGGTAAGCGGTGTTGCGAGGAAAAATCCACCAATAGGATAGTGAAGTTATTAAAACAAAATAATCCCATTGGTGGATTTTTCCTCGCAACACCGCTTAGCTGCCTCGCACAGCTCTGGTGGAAACGCAGCCTTAGGCGATTTACATTGGTCGAGGACAGTGAACAGTACAGTAGTGTAAACCGATCGGACAGTAGCGAGTCAAGTTGCGATGCCAGTGGATCCAAATAGAATCGCTTTCTATTTTTTCACTCCACTGTCCTTGGAACTGTACTTGCCACTGTCCTTGGCCAATGTAAATCGGGCTTCATAGAGTGCGAGGGACAGAGCATTCGACTCGACACGGGAGTCCGGTAATTGTAACTCATGGTGAGGGTACAGAGGCCCTAGCCAAGATGCATTATGCCGGCTACTCACCTGCCGCAGGGGCAATATTGGGGCAATCTCCATACTAGATGTGGTCGGACCAATTTACATTGTATGGAAATTGCCCCAATCAAGGGCGTGTGAGTAGCCGGCTTTACGCTAACTACCATTTCTATTCATTTCATTTTGAAACCAATCGCGTCACTGGTAGATCACGTGACTCTTCGTATCACGTCATCTACCAGCGACGCGATTGTTTTGAAAACGAAACGAATAGAAACGTTAGTTAGCGTAATGCATCTTGGCTACCCAGTTGTTTTATCTCACGAACGCGGGTTTGCCATACTTGTAGTTGTAACACGTATAGACACGCACACTACGGCGTCGCTTAGCGACGAGAGCTACGCACTCAGAGACAACGTCCACGTGCATCCACACACACAAGTATGGCAAACCCGCTTTCGTGAGATAAAACAATTGTACGTACGAAAATGAATTCACAAAAAGGTGTCTAAGGAGGTTTCCTCCATGGTTCATATTCCAAAGAGCTTCTTCAGGTTGCCGCGGTCGTTACACTCCTTTTCCTCCAAGCGGTCGCCCTGCCATTTCAGGAGGGTGGGGATGCGCCGTATCTTCGACCGGCTGTCAGTTCTGAACACACACTCCGGGTCCCTGTAACTATGGAAACATCGCAATAAGATAAAATAAAAAACCGGGCAAGTGCGAGTCGGACTCGCGCACCGAGGGTTCCGTACCGTCGCATAGGTATAACTATATTCCGATTTCGAATCAAATTAGCGCCAACCCAACTCACATATTTTTTTTGTTATTGTTTTTCTTCAGGGTTTGTACTAACTATACCATTGACGATTGTAGAGGGGTGCCCTTCGACTGACCTAAAATTTTGTCTTAAAATTTTTTGGTCGAAAAGGTTTCCTATAATTTTGAATGGCATACTTTTTTTAGCATATTTTTTTTTGGCATACATATTTTTTGTTAAAAAGCACTTTTGGTCTAAAATTTTAATTACTAAAAGGCTAAATCCATAATATTGTTTGGTCGAAGCCCCTCCCAGTACAAAACACCTAGGTCTCAACTAATCTATAGGTTAGGTTATGTTAGAATTGTGTCAAGGCGCGAAGCGCCACAACTACGCGGAATAGGAGCTCTGAGGGCCCTGCAAAGATGCACTATGCTAACTAACGTTTCTATTCGATTCGTTTTTAAACCAATCGCGTCACTGGTAGACCACGTGACTTTTCGTATCACGTCATCTCCCAGTGACGCGATTGGTTTAAAAACGAATCGAATAGAAACGTTAGTTAGCGAAGTGCATCTTTGCAGGGCCCTCTGCGAAGCGGAGCTCCGTCGACTTCCCCTCACGGTCAACGTTATACCAAAAAATCATTCGACAAAAAAAAGTTATTCCAATCAAATGTTATACTATCATCATCATCATCATGTCAGCCGAAAGACGTCCACTGCTGGACAAGTATGTTATACAATAACAACAACAACAACAACAACAACAACAACAATTATAACAATTTATAACAATTTTTTGACCAAACAATATTATGCATAACAATTTCGATCAAACAATTTTCGACATTTAAATCATTAGACGAAACGTTGGTAAGTATGCAAAAAAATATGATGCGAAACAAAAATAGGCCAAAATTTTTTAGATCAACCGATATAGACCCATTGTAGAGATATGTTTTACCGTTTTAACGATACAACAAACATAAAAATACATACATACATACCTTCACGCCTATAATCCCGGAGTGGGGTAGGCAGAGCTACAGAATTACCTACAACTCGTAAAAACTTGCTGATTTTGACGACGCCTTGGCCTAGTTGGTAGTAACCCTGCCTACGAAACTAGCGGTCCTGGGTTCAAATCCCGGTAAAGGCAAATATTTGTGTGATGAGCACGAATATTTGCTACCGAGTCATGGATGTTTTCTATGTATTTAAGCATATATATATTTCTCTACATAAGTATCTATATCGTTGTCTAGTACCTATAGTACAAGCCTAGAGCTTAGTTTGGGACTAGGTCAATTGGTGTGACATTGTCTCCTGAACCTGATATTTATTTAATTCTGAAACCACATTTTGCACTAATTGTGCAAAGATTTACCAGCGTATTAAAAAAAATACATTTTAAAAAACTTTCTTGACTGGTGACCCCCTTTATTATTTCACTATATTTAATTAATTTTATTGCTATGTGCGCCAAAATCACATTTAAAAAAAAACCCCCTATCTAATACGTTTCAAGAGATACAGCTCTTTTAAGTTAGGACGGACAGCGGAACCAAATTAATAGGGTCCCGTTGGGCTACCCTACGGGAACTTACCCTAATAACTGATTTACATGTCCAGCAAAAGCATGCCAGTACAAGTACATTGACGAGTTGGTTTTCACGATTGAGGCGAGAGCTATTGTGACGACGCAATGTACTTGTACTGGCATGTTTTTGCTGGTCCAATGTAAATCAGCAATAGGAATAAAAAATATGCAGCGTTACTTACAAATCCCTGCCGCCACAATCCACATGCACGAAGATCAGGTCCTTCTGCACCTCGGTCAGGTATGCGCGCACGATCGGCTCCGCTAAAAATCAATGTTTTTTATTAATTAATTCGTATATTTATTATCATTACATTAACAATAAACTGTACAAGTAGCTCTATATAGCCCGACCATTTCAATCATTTTTTAATCTTTCCGTAGCACGAACCTCTAAACTAGCTACAGGTAGGTAGATAAACATAACACCCTTACCGGCAACAACGTCAGGACACCAGCTCGTCCCATCGGGTAGCTTCGAATCAAAGAAGAAGTAGACCGGCGGCCCATTCGGGTTTATCTTATTCGTAAACTCAACGAACTCGTTGAATCCCTTAATATTCACGTTGGTCACCATTTCGCTTCAGTACCAAACTAAATTTGCTATCACTTTTATCAGGCGTACGCGCTTATCTAATGCTAGGTTTACACGAGGTTAGTGCTCAGGTACTAACCCGCAAGTGGCAAGTACAAGTAGTGGTAACCTAGCATAACACACTTTATATACACTTGTCACAAGTGAAGTAAATTCTTCGTTACCGTGTGCAAATTAAAAGCGATTAAAAACAGTTAATTTAATTAGGTACCTACGATAAGATAATTAAAATGATAATGAGAAAACAATGACAGCTATGGTTTTTATCCGACTTAAAAAAGGAGGTTCTTATTCGACTGTATTTTTTTTAAATGTTTTTTACGTGATAACTCCGTCAATTAAGGACCGATTTTGAACTGTCGAACTCAGAATAAGCTGTACATTTTAGGACGTTGTCGCAGTAACGTATTGAAGTGAGTTGTTTGAATGAATAGTTACGATATAATTTGCAATCACGTTCTCGAAAATGGCTCTTACGATTTCGATGAAAGCTGCAATAGGGGCTTACGCGGGCGAAAAAGCGACCTGTCAGTTGTCATCTTCGGGAAAATTCTTTTCAGCCCGAGCTACTTCCGGCTTCCGGGCGATGCCGTCTTTACCATGAGGGCATACGGGCCCGTGCCCAGAGCCCCCGTCGACAGGGGGCTCCGAAGGACCGACAATTTATTACCCATAATAAATAGAAGATCATAGTAGAAAAATGTTAGTAATAATTCGCTTTCTTTACTTTCCAAAAGGGGCCCCAAATTCTTGTGTGCCCTAGGGCATAAGAATAAACAATAACTACACCTAGAAGCGAATCTCCTTTACCCAGGCCCCAAATGCCGAGCGTTAATACCTACTTCCCCCTTCACCCCGCTACGCCCCTCTGTCTTCCGCGCCCAAAGTCAGGGCTGTCACTTGTGAAATATTTTAATCGGTTTATGGATGTGTTATATAAGTTTAGTCACGAAATGTTATTTATCAACGTGGAAACGTTGTTGCAAAATTAGTTTTTTACATTAACGTTGTAACTTCAAGCTTAGGAAACAGAGTCGCTATTCAAATGAATAATTTTGTTATTTATTTCGTTCCATTTTGCACAGATCATTTGCGGTTGGAGTTTACAATAGAAACAATACCATTGTTGAAAAGATTATCTCTCAATTGGATTCCGACATTTTAAATAAATCCTACTATAAGCTCAATAAGTTTTAAGTATAGTCTGGGATCCGGAGTTACTTTTTACGTTCCTTTCCGGACCATTAATTTAAATTTTTATTAAGTTGAACAAGGTTTATTACAAAATACTATTATTATCTATTAATTCGTTTTTAATGATTCCGTTTTTTTTCTTCAACCCCTAGGGGATGTACTATTTAACAAATAAAACTCCTTCATTCAATCAATTACCTATTTCTAATTATTTTGCCGTAAATAATATATACCATAAACACTAAAATAAAATCAACACAAATACGAAAACCAATTCAAGACACGATAACAATATCTTGGTTAATGCATATATATTCCGTCTGTGACGCCCCTGACTGACTAGACACCTCAGGTGTCGCCAGGCGGTAGGTATATAACGCGCCGAGCACGCGTCCGGAGCCGGGAGTTTCGCTTCTACGTGTAGTTATTGTCTATTCTTATGCCTAGGGCCCCAGCATAATTTAAGACGGCCCTGCTTCCGGGTACTGCTACTTCTAAATTCTACCGTACCTTAAGGTGTTCGAAATGAACAACCAATCGGGACGCTTATCTCGGCGAGCATTCTAGCGAATCTGCTCAAGTCTATCAGCACCATTATGCTACAGTTTATCTATCATTATACAAGAGTCAATAATATTGCATCTAGAGATAACGAGTACTATTTAGTATATTTGCATTTGTAAGCGCGTTATCAAAAACAGTTTTAACGATTATGATAAGCAGGGTTCAGTTTTTTATAGCACGGCAAGACGAAAGAGAGCTGTGGAGTCGACATTAACAATTCAACTCTTACTTATAGTAGGATTTATTTAAAATGTCGGAATCCAATTGAGAGATAATCTTTTCAACAATGGTATTGTTTCTATTGTAAACTCCAACCGCAAATGATCTGTGCAAAATGGAACGAAATAAATAACAAAATTATTCATTTGAATAGCGACTCTGTTTCCTAAGCTTGAAGTTACAAATTGAAGTGACAGCACATTCGCTACAATACTTTTTGAAATTGAGAACGGTACCCAGGTAGTATGTTGTGTTAGGAACAGTGAGATACAGTATAGTTTCTTGTTCCGTCATTTCAATTTGTACCTTCAAGCTTAGGAAACAAAGTCGCTATTCAAATGAATAATTTTGTTATTTATTTTGTTCCATTTTGCACTGATCATTTGCGGTTGGAGTTTACAATAGAAACAATACCATTGTTTAAAAGATTAGCTCTCAAGTGGATTCCGATATTTTAAATAAATCCTACTATACCGCCGCCGAAAACAAAATGTATACAGCTCTATGGAGGGTATCTCAGCTGAGGGCTAAGACAAGATGCACTACGCTAACTAACGTTTCTATTCGATTCGTTTTCAAACCAATCGCTTCACTGGAAGATGATGATACGAAAAGTCACGTGGTCTACCAGTGACACGATTGGTTTAAAAACGAATCGAATAGAAACGTTAGTTGGCGTAGTGCATCTTTTCTGAGCCCTCTGGTGTCCGCATCATTGCGCATCGTGTCATGGCGCTCTACACGTTGGCCCATCATGGGCCAGCATAGGGACGGAGTAATGCGTAAGAGTGAGATGCAAGAATATGTTACTCGCTCTAAGGTGTAAATGCGTCTCTTACGTTGGCCCATGATGGGCCAACGTGCAGAGCGGCCATCATACATTTTGTTGGTGTTGGTAGAGGCGACTGGATGCGCCTCCATTGTGTCCCGGTGGGAAGCGGGCCTAAAGTTGAGGCACACAGGGGGCTGCACGACCGCGAGATGCCAGCGCGAAGAAAATTTGAGGAACATCTACTACAATCATATAGTAGGATTATTGGGGAACAAAAAATAACGAATTTTACAGGCCACACATGGCCACGCTCACACAAGAAAGAAAAGTGATGGCTTTAAGTGCCTCCGTGCAAAAAATGTGAGATAGAGATAGTTTGCGCGCGCCTTGATGGCAGCGCGTCAAATTCAAATAATTCCTGTTTACTTTAAAACCACTACATAACATTAAAAAGATGGTTAACCAAGATTAAGAAGTTATAAATACTCAACTATTGATTCAAAAATCATCGTCTAAGATCGTAGGGTCTCGAAGATTCAATCAAAACCATGCGAAAAAGATCTGATGTTTGAAAAATAAAACTACACTAAAGGATTTTGTTTCTAATCGTGTTTTCACGTTTAACAATCTCAAGGAAATATGATCAATATATCCAAAGAACAGATACAGGCGTTAATTGTTATTGAGGTCGAGGGGCCTGCCAAGATGCACTACGCTAACTAACGTTTCTATTCGTTTCGTTTTTAAACCAATCGCGTCACTGGTAGATGACGTGATACGGAAAGTCACGCGGTCTACCAGTGACGCGATTGGTTTAAAAACGAATCGATTAGAAACGCTAGTTAGCGTAGTGCATCTTGGCAGGGCCCTATCGCGAAACACTACCGACTTTATCACATGTGGCCTCTTCATACTCAGGGGATCCTGTCAGATCATGCACATCACAATTAGCGATGCGGAAATGAGCGCTTCTGTCGCGTCGCTGTTATTCTTTTTAAAAACCTTGTCACTCACTTCATCTAATCTTAATTTCTCGTTAGGCTCAATAGTCTAAAACCATTTTTGGTGAAGAATTAGAATGCAAGCGGCAAATCATGTAAAGTTGAGGTGACAACGTTATCAGAGGGTTTTGGCCCCGCAGAATACGGATCTGCCTGTCGCCATTCCGTAATTTGAACCGGAAGTACAGATGTAGTGAAATATACTTTCACATCGTATTTTCTCAGAAATGTTCGTATTTGTCATGCTACTTCAGTCTAACTCAGTACCCACCAAGACAAAGTGGAGGCACGTCGCATCGCGAGAGTGATAATCGATATAGAGTGGTTAATACCAGAGTATTTTTTTGTCAATTTAGATTATGTTTGTTTTCAGTTATTTTTAATAATCATGCCGAAAGCATTAAGACCTAAGGAAACATTTAGATCGGAAAGCCTATGCAACTACGAGTATTTTCAACATTTATTTATATTTCTTCTTGTTTACCAACACCTGATTTCTATATATTTGATCGTGGTGGTTTTAACATCTCGGTGTGATATACTTCAGACTCGTGGTTTGACATTTGACACTGATAACTAAAGTACTCTATTTATTTATTACAAACATGTCACTTAATAATTCAATAATTCATAGACACGTCGGCATCATTCGGAAGTAGACGTGAGTTCCGAGTTTTCACGATGTGAAAGGATTATTCACTAGACCTGTACGCTATAACGTAAAGGTGCAGCCCATACAAAAAAATTCGTCGTACATTTTGTAAATCGTTGTTCCGGGACCTTAAAAAAGGTCCGATCGCTATGGTTTTTTAAAATGTTGAAATCGTGATCGAAGAAACTTTCAATTTGTAGATAATTTTGTCTTCTAAACGATTGCAGAACCTCGGTTTGCACTAAAATGCACTGAAACGTAAATATGGGAAGGAAACTGGAAAAGGAAACAATTTTTGACGGTAGCACTCCATAAATGATTCCATATGTCGTGGAAAAATGTTTCAAGCCAAAAGTTACAGCAAATTTTGTGATCTACAATATTGCCGAACCGCGCGTTTGCGCTAAAATGAACTACGTAAAACGTAAATATGGAAGGAAAACTAGAAAAAGTAGCTCCCCATAGACGATTTCATATCTTCGTCCCTAGGGGTAATGGAAAAAATTTTTGAACTCAAAAGTTTTAGCAAATTTTGTACCTACTCTACAATATTGTCGAACCATGATTAGCACTAGAATGAACTTCAACGACAGTATCGGCAAAAACAGAAAAAAGTGTCAGTTTTTGCAAAATGGCGGAGAAAGACACATACATAGGCGTACATAGAGCTGGAGGGACAAAAAAATTAGGTTACCATGACTATATTGTCCTTTACAACATTTTAAAAAACTATAACAATCAGACCTTTTTTAGGGTACCGGAACAAAGATTTACAAAATGTATGACGAAAATTGTTGTATGGGCTGCACCTTTTCCGGTATAGCATACTTCCGGTTCAAATTTCAGAATGGCGACAGGTAGCTCCGTATTCTGCAGGGTCAAAACCCTCTGATAACATTGTCACCCAACTGTAACATGATTTGCCGCTTGCATCGTTTATAGACGCGTTTTTCAGTTTTCGGCCTAGTCTATAAACTCATGACGCTTATCCACAACACATCTTCTATTACAGAGCACACCAATTTTTTGGTGAGCTTGTATCATGTGAATTCGCGCCCGAGCTGGCCGTGTGCACAACCTTCAAGCTTCAAGCCACTTCGTCTTCGAAAAACATCCGGAGGAGTTCCCGCTTGTTGCACTGGCTGCCCTCGAGCCTCTGAAGTCCCTTAAACTTGAGCAGTGTGGGGATCACCATGAGTCGAGTGCTGGGATCTGTTCTGAAGGGACAGGCGGGGTTCTTCCAACTGCAAGAAACATGAGGATTACGTCTTTATTACTAGAGGTATAAGAGTGTGTCAGATATTTTTGCGTCCAATGTATTATAATATATTATTGCTGGTGACTGTACCTACCACATTTTAAGCAAAATAAAGTTATTCTTTCGGGACTCCTCTCTTTGCGAGTGTGGTTCACGCGAGCGTAGCCTGAATCATCTCTTTTTGATTTATCCTCGTTTGAACCACTCTTGCTTGTATTCTGGTTTAAGGGCGCTGCATACGTAACGTGATTTTACACGGACGGGACGGGGACGGGACGAGACGAAAATATCGTTTCATAGAAAATGTATCGGAATGTGCATACGTAACGATTGCACGTACGGGACGGGAAAAATAAAAATGTATGCAACCACGGCCCGTCCCCGTCCCATCCACATCCTGATCAAGTTACGTATGCAGCGCCCTTTAGTTTTCCAGGAGGTCCCACTACCGACGCATATGCCAGCCCTTCTGTTGCCTAACCCTGCAGTATTTGGATTTATCGCAAACTTTTTAGTTATTAATAAATTAAAAATGTGACCTCAAATTTATAATTAGATTCTGGGTGATTTTTGAGTTTCTGTTGTTTTCTTTTGTTTTGTTGTTGTTTCTGCGTATTTTATATTGTTATATTGACGTGATGTCTCATTGTCACTAGGTACTTGATACTGGCAGAAACGTAGACTACACGACAATATTGTCATTAAAAAAAACTTATCCTTAATTTTTATAAGGTCTGTTCATTCTTACTTGTCTTATATAGTAAACAACTTTCTAACCTCAAAATGAAACATTTTTGGCTAAAACAGCTATTTCAAACAAAATAAAGCAATCACAGGCCAAGTTATGTCCAAAATGTTTACTCAGTTTACTTTATTCATGATAAAAGTGCTGTTTTAGCCAAAAAAGGCTCATTTTGAGGTTAGAAAGTTGTTTACTATATAAGACAAGTAAGGATGAACAGACCTTAGGTTAGGATAGGTTAGGTTAAAAGTTATTATTACTTACTAGTCTTTATCTCCAACATCCACATATGCAAAAATGAAGTCAGTTTTCAACTCATCAAGGAAGCCATTGACAATAGGTTCAGCTGAAACAACACAAATATAGAATAAATCCAAAACCCTACATCCATAACCAATTGCACATCGTAGCAATACAAAGATCATTGTTGAAATACTATACCCATTTGGCAATAACTACACCAGTATTTGTCATCCTCTTCCTTACCAGACAAAAAGAATAAATAAATATTCCGCGTTTCGTCAGGCAAGCTCACGCAAGCTTCATCATCATGAGGCAGGAAATCATTAATGAAATTACTGAATTCGTCATAGTCAATCAAATGGTGAATCTCTATTTTTTGCGTTAATTTACACGTCTTTTTACTCATTATGCTCAATAAATAAATTATGTGACAAGAGAATGTCAGAATCGTGAAGGTTTTATTTTGTAAAAACTCATTGGAAAAAAAGAAACCAATTTGCACTACCTACTTTAGTAGGAAACAAGCGCCGCTAAAAAGCAGTATACCAGCAGGCTATCAGCATTTAAGGTCATCGCACAGTACAACGCCCCGGGACCAGATCAGCAACGCTTCAGCTCAAAGTGAATCATTGAAAATTGGGCTTTGGTCTTTCAATACGTTTATCTGTGGACAATGCAAGGCCCGCGTCCCGGTAATTGTTTAAGGTATGTTGGAGTAAGATAGTGTAGAATGACGATAACGTCGGAATCACCAATGTAGGAGAGGGGAAAATAGAGGGATCTCTCTCCAGGCTGGTGTTATGCCTGGGGACCGAAGTCCATTGGGATGAAGTTGAAAATTGTATAGGTCTACCAGAATCTCATGAAAAAAAGAGAAATTTAAATTTAGGCTTGCAACTCCGGGGTTATAAGTAGGATTTATAGGTCTTAAAAATAGATTTTCCGCGTTCATTAAAAGCATGATATGGCGGACTCTGTCCGCGTAGAAGTCATTATGTCTTTGGGAATTATTTAATTTTCTAGCATAACATTAAAATATCACGTTTGTGCCATACTATACCAATAAGTATGCAGTGAAGATGGAACAAACAAAGACTTAGAATATTAGTAACGATTAGTTACCTACGTAACCCTTTAAATCAACTTTGGACATGCATTTCCTAATAAATCTATTATATAAAATGCTAAGCTGATTGTAGATATATCAACGCACAGCCCAGACCGCTGGACCTAGAGACTTGAAATTTTGCACATAGATACCTTATATAGTGTAGAGATCCACTAAGGAAGGATTTTTGGAAATTCCACCCCTAAGGGGGTAAAATAGGGGAAAAACGTTTGTATGAAAGTCCGTCAGTTTTGAAGTTAGACGCTTCAAATTTTGCGTTTAGGTTGGCGATTGAATTTCAACTTATACGTGTCTCAGCGTTTATGATAATTTCAACCCCGAAGGGATGAAAAGGGGTAAAACGGATTGTTAATATATCAACGCACAGCCCAAACCTTAGGACCTAGAGACTTGACCTTTTGCACATAGATACCTTATATAGTGTAAAGATTCACTAAGGAAGGATTTTTGGAAATTCCACCCCTAAGGGGATGAAAATTTGTATGAAAGTCCGTCAGTTTTAGTTTAAGTTAGGCTATTCAAATTTTGTGTTTAGGTTGAAAATTGAAAATTATTTTATACGTGTTTCAGCGTTTTTGATAATTTCATCCCCGAAGGGATGGAAAGGGGTAAAACTGACTGACTGATCGATCAACGCACAGCCTAAACCGCTGGACCTAGGGACTTGAAATTTGAAGGGAATATTCCTTGGGTACCCCACGGGTACACTAAGAAAGGATTTTTGGAAATTCACCCCCTAAAGGGTTCAAATTGGGGGTAGAAATTTGTACAGGAGATAAGTAATTTTTAAAATAAGCAGTTTGGAAATTGGTATTTAGGCTACTGATAATAAATAAAAAATACTTCTTTCAGCGATTTAGAAAAAACTACCCCTAAGGGGGGTAAAAGGGAGTTTTAGTTTGTTCCTCCTTCACGCTGCAATGGCGCTGGATGGATTTGGATGAAATTTAGAATGGAGATAGCTTATACCCTGGATTAACACATAGGAAAATCCTATTCCGGAAAATTTAAAGTTTCCCGAGGGAATAACGACAATATCTTTGTGTTTTTTGAAAAAGTCATCATGGGTGTCGTTTTCTTAGGTTGCGTTAACGCAGATTTCGAAAATGATATCAAATTTGGGATTCAAAATGGCCGCCATGATGTTTATTGAAAAAGTCGTCATTGGTATCATTTTCTTACATTTTGGGGACGCAGATTATGAAAATGATGTCAAATTTAGAATTCAAGCTGGCGGCAATGATATTTTTTGAAAAAGTTGTCACGGGTAACATTTTCTTAGTTTTTGGGGTCGCAAATAATTACTAATATAGAATAATATTAGTAATTATTTGACAAAATTGCGCAATTGAATAATTTATTTCTCCTATGGCTTTTGCCATCCAGTGTGACAACATGAGACAGGCTTTGTACCTACATTCAGTTTTGTTAGTCTATATCAAAAGGAGCGGTGTCAGATTGAAGTTGTCAGCGTTGACATATCCAGATTTTAACATTTTTTTCCGCTATTTTCAATACTATTCACGGCGTATTAATTCTACGGCTGTTATTTAATATTAGGGCGGTTATTATGATCACTTGAAAATAATTACTGACAGGCATTTCATTTTTCGGCGAATTGGTCGGTTATTTAATTCTAAAATGTCATTTCAAACAATACTCAAGGGGTAAAAAAACTATACATCGATAGGTGTACATAATATTGCTGTACAAAGAAAATCCATACTAACATTATAAACGTGAAAGTAATTATGTCTGTCGTCTGTCTGTTTGTTATGCATTCAAGGATAAACCGCGGAACTGAATTAGATTAAATTTGTATCTCAAAAATCACCCCTAAGGGGGCGAGATTTGGGATGGTAGTTTGTATGACAATTTGGTTATTTATGTTAATTTTTTTAGTTGGAAACGTGGTAATTGGTGTTTAAGCTACTGTTTAAGACTGTTTAACATAAAAAAAAAACTTTCATTGATTTCCGTAAAACTCCCCCTCAGGCGATAAATGGGGAGTAGAAATTTGTATGGAAGATATCGAAATGGCTACATTAGGAAATTGATATTTAGGCTACTGTTTATAAATAAAATATAAAAGGGGGTTTTAGTTAGTTACTCCTTAACGCTGCAACGGCTAGATGGATTAGGATGAAATTTAAAATGGAGGTAGCACCCTGGATTAACACAGAAAAATCCCATCCCGGAAAATTTAAAAGTTCCCGAGGGAATAACGACAATGATTGGTGTTTTTTGAAAAAGTCATCATGGGTGTCGTTTTCTTAGGTTGAGTTGACGCAGATTTCGAAAATGATATCAAATTTGGAATTCAAAATGGCCGTCATGATGTTTATTGAAAAAGTCGTCATTGGTATCATTTTCTTACATTTTGTGGACGCAGATTATGAAAATTATGTCAAATTTAGTATTCAAGATGAAGGCCATAATCTTTTTTAAAAAGTGGACATAATTGTCATTTTCTTAGATTTTGAGGACGCAGATTTCGAAAATGATGTGAAAGTATAGGTAGAAATTCAAAATGGCAATTCAATTATTTCTGTCGTCTGTCTGTTTGTTACGCTTTCACGGATTAACCGCAGAACCGAATGAGATTAATGGGCATTGGGTAAATTTGTTTGAAGAATATAATTGTCTTTGTTTTTTCAGCGGCCACTGATGATGTTTGGGAGTTCCGCCATTTATAATGATAGATACCTAGTTACATTATAATTAGTATTAAGACTCATAATATAATATATGTAATATTGAACTATGATGGATATTTTAAGAGCAACCAAACTATCATGGGGGGGATGGTGCTTTGAGACGGCGAATTTAGACAGATTCTCATCTACCGGTGATAACTAGGGGCACACCAGCGGATAAAATAAATGCATTTCGGCATCTACGATATGAGTATATATATAAAAAATTAACCTCACTACAAATATGCCAGGAACTACGAGTACACCATGATACACAGTCGGGGCAATATATCCGGCAGCTCTACTAAAAATGGTCGAAGATCGTATGGCGAGAGATAGTCGTTACTATTTGAATACATTAAACCGCGAATTCTGTAATATTGTACAAAACACAGATGATCTAAAAAATAACGTGTACCCCGATCTAAAAAACAATATAAAGAATAGAGAATGTTTGTGCGAGAGGGCGATATTAGCACCGACAAACGAAATTGTCGGGCGGATAAATATAAAAATATGTCTCATGTAGAAGGCGATGTTGTGGAGTATCTATTGGTAGACAATGTCATAGACACAGAGCAAGTCACGTCCTACCCTTAGAGTTCCTGAACTCTTTCGAGGTATCGGGAGTGCCCTCCCGTAAGAGTGAATGGTTAAAGTTGGTGTCCCGGTAAATTTCGATCTCAATATTGTTTGAAAGATCATTCTTGCCAGGGAGGACGTCAAACTATAGAATTACTTAAAACTATTAATTTACTTAACTGCGATAAACGAGTTCTACGCGGACGAAGTCGCGGGCAAAAGCTAGTAATACATAAGTATTACGGTTAAATTGAAACAATCGTGTGCTAATAATATAATAAGTACTTATCTTTATTAGGATTTAGTTTAAAATGACTTCAAAAATTCGATGACGTACGTATCGTCGCTTAGCTAACACCTACCGCACGGTGTAAATTGAAGTTTCTATTATATTAAATTAACTCTTAATTCGCGTTGATTCATTGACTTACGCCAGAGGTCCCCAAACTTTTTTGTCTCAAAGTCCACTTGGTTTTGGGTGGACCCCCTGCTTACCAAATACTTTACGTTATCAGGTTATCATTATCACGTAAAAATTTAGAAAGGATTTTTTGAACGGATAACGTTGGAGGTCTAGCCGGCTATAAATTGACATATTGGCGCGGAAAAATATTTTTTACGAAATAAAAACTTACACGCAGAGAAAATTCAAACATAATTTATATAGATAGCTATGTGTATATTTATATATTTATAAGAAAGTATTATTATTCCTTTACCTAATGGAAATCCAAAATTAAAGTCACGTGCTGTTTAAATGGGATCCACTATCGTGAACTAGAAGATAGAGATAAATAACATTCCTGCAAATGTACAGCGGTCCTTAAAATATCAATATTATTTGGATAATTTTTTTAGTCTTTTATAAACACGACACTAAATCAAAGATTGTGTTTGATTCACATCTTCTTTCTCAAAATTTTTACAGTTTATGACTAACGATATTTTTCGCTTGAGATCGAAAGGCTTTTAGGACCTTTTGCCTGGTAACTGCTGTTTTTTTTTTTTCTTAATTAATGGCTTTCACTCCTGTTAAGGTGTATTTCGCCGATGTCGAGTTATTTATAGACACTCCCATGGACTTATTAGAGAAATAAGTCCATGGATATCACACGCGAGGACAATTGTTTGGTAAAAGAGAATTTTCTCTAATAGCATAGACAGAAGCACATGGGGTTAGCTCCACGCGCTTCTGTCAAGTCCGGTAACTAATGTTATAAGTACATATTTGTGTAAAAATAACAAACAATTACAAATTCTAACAAGCGGTGAAATTTCAATTGACAGGCGTAAGGCAACATTGCCATATGAAAATCGATTTCTGTTTACTTTTACATTTTTCATGACATTCTGTTAGAACTATATATATATGTCAACTGACTGTAGAAACTTCGTTAGCGCGGTGTAGAACACTTTAGTTACGCTGTCTGCGCTGGTGGCTCTGGCGAGTAGGTAGATACAAGTGTGCGCTAGATGTCGCTAGCTCACAACAATCGAACCGGATTATTCAAATTACCTACTAAACTAACAAAGGCTTTCGATTCCTGGCAATACACCCTGCGGCTCTATTCAAGACGGTAAAAACAATATCGTATTTGATCAGTTATCGAATTGTCAACGTTTTGATAGCTCTTATTTCCTTGACAGTAATGGCAGCTGACGTCATAACAATACTATTACAGGAAAACTACGATATCATTTTTACCGAGAATAGAGGCGCATACTACGTTATCTTGTTGCGCCCTTAAGGGCACAGGACCTTAAGGTCACAGCTCATTAGAGCCACCCGGCACCCAACCCGCACCGCCTCGTCGCTCGGCATCCACTCGTTGTCGACAGGGGGTCCTCGGGTGGACACCGCGTTGTCACCAGTAATCTCGCGTGGTCAACGAGTGGGCCTCGCGTGGTCAACGAATTTCCGAGCAGTTTACCAGCGTAAACCGCGCGCTGTCATCGCGCGGTTCACGTGAGGCAAGCATGCGAGCAACGAGCTATCATCATCGAGTGGACGACTCGCCGTCCGCGCGTGGACACCTCGCAAGCGAGACGATCCGGTGACGCTATTTAGTTGATGTAGTGAGCGCATGCCCATACAAATCCATATAAAGAATACAAACCACTCGAGGCGAGGCGGTGCTGGTCGGGTGCCAGGTGGTTCTAATGAGCTGTGACTTTTAATTGTACCTATAGGTATTCTCTTTGGAAGGGCATAGATAGATATCGTGATTTAGGTTTTTAAAGAGGCTTATATGACGAAATCAAAAATATGTATTGAAAATATAAATCATATTACTTATTTATAATATATATAATTTAACAATATCAATTCAATCGTTAGCAATGTTAACAAAAAAATTTAACTCTGAAGGCCCCAACATACCTTACTTTAATTGGTGAAGTAAAGTTTATAAATAAACAAACATACTACTTTTTATTTTATTCAAAAAGACTCAGTAGTTTTGATTCTATGAACGTTTAAAATTTGGGTCAATAATATTAAAGCGCGTACGCGCCCTTATATTATGAAAAAGTAAGTTTACAGGGCTATAACTTTTTAACCGTTATAAGTAGCCAGTTGAATTTTTCACAGAATACGTGTTATTATAAAATCTATCATTTAAAATTGTACAATGAACAATAAATCAAATTCCAAGAGGGGTCCCCATACAAGAAACATGAAAATAAATCATTTTTTTTAGCATTTTTATACGGATTGTATTTTTATAATGGCCTCTTATTTTGATGCTATTTTAAGCTTAAATTGTAGTCTAATTTTCATAGTTTCCGATTAAATAGCAATCTCAAGTAAAACTGCTACTAATATGTGACAAAACTGATTTTATCAACACGATGTTTTAGGCGGTCACCCATCCTGTTATAGACTACGCTTGTACTTGCTTAACTTTGTAAGTCGTAATATTTTTACGAATTCGTTTTGATGTTACTATGGCAGCTATGTTTATCTATTATTTTGTATTACATAACTAACTGTCTGTCACTGACCGGCTTTTCTATTTGTAATGTTTGTCGAAAAAGTTGGTTAAATAAAATTAGAATAATAATCAAGCACTTTAAATTTTGGGATAGTGGCAATAATGCCTAGACCTAGCAAAGCAAAGAGTGTTGTAGGTATGTAGGTAGGTACGTCTATCGACTTGGTAGCGCCCGCGCGCGAAATTTGAAATCGATGAAATGAATACACGAAGTATCAGAACTACTGCTAGGTCAATCAAAAATTCATGTTTTATAGTTCACTCTTTTATACAGTAGCGATATTAATTCTAAATTAACACGAAATTTGTAAAGAAAGGCCTACCACCAAAGTTAAGCAACCACCGCTTACCTAAACATCGATCGTGTTGATTTAAACTAGGCACTTTTTAACATATTTGTAAGAGTTTTACTACAGTTCCCTGTTTGGTCGTAAACTATATATGTTTGTATGGAGTTTTGATTATTATCTAACACTTAATGTGACACCGAAATAAAAAGCTATTATACAAATACAACCCGTACTTCGCCTTCCAAAGTTAAGCAACTACACGCGTAGTCTAAAACAGGATGGGTGACCGCTTAAAATATCGTGTTGATAAAATCAGTTTTGTCACATATTTGTAGCAGTTTTACTTGACTCTGCTATTTAGTCGTAAACTACAAAAATTAGACTACAATTTAAGCTCAAAATAGCACCAAAAGAAGCCATTATAAAAATACAATCCTTACAAAAATGCTAAAAAAAAGATTTATTTTCATGTTTCTTGTATGGGGACCCCTCTTGGAATTTGATTTATTGTTCATTGTACAATTTTAAATGATAGATTTTATAATTACACGTTTTCTGTGAAAAATTCTACTGGCTACTTATAACGGTTAAAAAGATATAGCCCTGTAAACTTACTTTTTCATATAAGGGCGCGTACCGCTGTTAAGCGATGACGTCATCTGCCGTGAGCGCTAGCCGCCTGGTTTCGAGCGCCGCATACGAAGTTTAAAATTGAATATCTCGAAAACTATTTGACGTATCGAAATGATTTTGTTACAGCTATTTTTAGTTTTTAATGAATAATACGGTAAGCCAAAAATCTAAACTGGCTGACATTCTCTATTAAGTAGGGCGGAATATCGCATGTTTTCATTAAAACTGTGCACATTGTGACAGAGCGTGTTTTTTTAAACATTCCTAATCAATTTAAGATGCGGAGGCACGCTGGATTAGACTCCTTACTCACTATAGAGGTTAAATTGTTTACCACCGAACTATTGATTCGGATGTAATGTATTTTAGTTATTGTTTTTAACTCGGTTACTGTTTTTAACACAGCCGCCTTATTGTCAAGTAAATAAGAGCTCTCGTATCGTTGATAATACGATAGCAATTAGCAGGTCAAAAGAGATCGTTTTACCGAGAAGAATAGAGGCCCTGTGGGCCTAGTATGGCTGCGTCTATATTGCGTGACAAATGTGGATAAAGCATCCGTCACTCTCGTACTTATCTACGTGTCAGAAGGTGACGGGTGCCTTATCCACACTTTGTTACGCGGTAAACGCAGCCATATTAGGCCCCCAGGGGGCCTGTTTTATAAAGCTACAAATTACAATTTACAGGTTACAAGTTTGACAAAACCTCGACCAATGACGACCAGCCATTTGAGCAGTGTTGCCAGTTTAGACCTGTAAAATTGTTACTTGTAGCTTTATAAAACGTGCCCCTGAGGCCCGTTTCACGAAGCTACAAGTTATAAATTACAAGCGGAAGTTTCTTTCTAACTCCTTTTGCTAAAAAAGGAGTTCCGCTTGTAATTTGTAACTTGTAGCTTTGTGAAACGGGCCACTGGTCTGATCTTTTGGGAATACGTTTTCAACTCGAGCTCAAGGTACGCAATAAAACAAAAGGTAACTTATTGATTGTTTATTTACATTCATAAAACTTTATCAAAACACTTAACTCATCAAATTACGTAATTTTAGCTATTTATGCATAATCAAAATCACATAGTATACGATCTGTCACATAGTATACAATGAACGTGCCGCGGATAATAAGCTCTTCTGTCTCATCGCTGTTATTCTTTTAAGAACCTTGTCGCTCACTTCCTCTCTAATCTTACCAGACAGCCTAACTACACCCGCGCGCTCATAAGTAAAATGCAGATTTACCTACGATCTGCGTCGCTACAGACTTTTCAACCGAGGTTCGCTGGTAAATTGAGACAAACTAAGCAACGAGATTTTCTAAAACAGGCTACACTTTCTACTCGTATTAGTTATAGCAACGAGTGATAGTAACACACGCGAGGACAATTGTTTGGTAAAAGAGAATTTTCTCTAATAGCATAGACAGAAGCACATGGGGTTAGCTCCACGCGCTTCTGTCAAGTCCGGTAACTAATGTTATAAGTACATATTTGTGTAAAAATAACAAACAATTACAAATTCTAACAAGCGGTGAAATTTCAATTGACAGGCGTAAGGCAACATTGCCATATGAAAATCGATTTCTGTTTACTTTTACATTTTTCATGACATTCTGTTAGAACTATATATATATGTCAACTGACTGTAGAAACTTCGTTAGCGCGGTGTAGAACACTTTAGTTACGCTGTCTGCGCTGGTGGCTCTGGCGAGTAGGTAGATACAAGTGTGCGCTAGATGTCGCTAGCTCACAACAATCGAACCGGATTATTCAAATTACCTACTAAACTAACAAAGGCTTTCGATTCCTGGCAATACACCCTGCGGCTCTATTCAAGACGGTAAAAACAATATCGTATTTGATCAGTTATCGAATTGTCAACGTTTTGATAGCTCTTATTTCCTTGACAGTAATGGCAGCTGACGTCATAACAATACTATTACAGGAAAACTACGATATCATTTTTACCGAGAATAGAGGCGCATACTACGTTATCTTGTTGCGCCCTTAAGGGCACAGGACCTTAAGGTCACAGCTCATTAGAGCCACCCGGCACCCAACCCGCACCGCCTCGTCGCTCGGCATCCACTCGTTGTCGACAGGGGGTCCTCGGGTGGACACCGCGTTGTCACCAGTAATCTCGCGTGGTCAACGAGTGGGCCTCGCGTGGTCAACGAATTTCCGAGCAGTTTACCAGCGTAAACCGCGCGCTGTCATCGCGCGGTTCACGTGAGGCAAGCATGCGAGCAACGAGCTATCATCATCGAGTGGACGACTCGCCGTCCGCGCGTGGACACCTCGCAAGCGAGACGATCCGGTGACGCTATTTAGTTGATGTAGTGAGCGCATGCCCATACAAATCCATATAAAGAATACAAACCACTCGAGGCGAGGCGGTGCTGGTCGGGTGCCAGGTGGTTCTAATGAGCTGTGACTTTTAATTGTACCTATAGGTATTCTCTTTGGAAGGGCATAGATAGATATCGTGATTTAGGTTTTTAAAGAGGCTTATATGACGAAATCAAAAATATGTATTGAAAATATAAATCATATTACTTATTTATAATATATATAATTTAACAATATCAATTCAATCGTTAGCAATGTTAACAAAAAAATTTAACTCTGAAGGCCCCAACATACCTTACTTTAATTGGTGAAGTAAAGTTTATAAATAAACAAACATACTACTTTTTATTTTATTCAAAAAGACTCAGTAGTTTTGATTCTATGAACGTTTAAAATTTGGGTCAATAATATTAAAGCGCGTACGCGCCCTTATATTATGAAAAAGTAAGTTTACAGGGCTATAACTTTTTAACCGTTATAAGTAGCCAGTTGAATTTTTCACAGAATACGTGTTATTATAAAATCTATCATTTAAAATTGTACAATGAACAATAAATCAAATTCCAAGAGGGGTCCCCATACAAGAAACATGAAAATAAATCATTTTTTTTAGCATTTTTATACGGATTGTATTTTTATAATGGCCTCTTATTTTGATGCTATTTTAAGCTTAAATTGTAGTCTAATTTTCATAGTTTCCGATTAAATAGCAATCTCAAGTAAAACTGCTACTAATATGTGACAAAACTGATTTTATCAACACGATGTTTTAGGCGGTCACCCATCCTGTTATAGACTACGCTTGTACTTGCTTAACTTTGTAAGTCGTAATATTTTTACGAATTCGTTTTGATGTTACTATGGCAGCTATGTTTATCTATTATTTTGTATTACATAACTAACTGTCTGTCACTGACCGGCTTTTCTATTTGTAATGTTTGTCGAAAAAGTTGGTTAAATAAAATTAGAATAATAATCAAGCACTTTAAATTTTGGGATAGTGGCAATAATGCCTAGACCTAGCAAAGCAAAGAGTGTTGTAGGTATGTAGGTAGGTACGTCTATCGACTTGGTAGCGCCCGCGCGCGAAATTTGAAATCGATGAAATGAATACACGAAGTATCAGAACTACTGCTAGGTCAATCAAAAATTCATGTTTTATAGTTCACTCTTTTATACAGTAGCGATATTAATTCTAAATTAACACGAAATTTGTAAAGAAAGGCCTACCACCAAAGTTAAGCAACCACCGCTTACCTAAACATCGATCGTGTTGATTTAAACTAGGCACTTTTTAACATATTTGTAAGAGTTTTACTACAGTTCCCTGTTTGGTCGTAAACTATATATGTTTGTATGGAGTTTTGATTATTATCTAACACTTAATGTGACACCGAAATAAAAAGCTATTATACAAATACAACCCGTACTTCGCCTTCCAAAGTTAAGCAACTACACGCGTAGTCTAAAACAGGATGGGTGACCGCTTAAAATATCGTGTTGATAAAATCAGTTTTGTCACATATTTGTAGCAGTTTTACTTGACTCTGCTATTTAGTCGTAAACTACAAAAATTAGACTACAATTTAAGCTCAAAATAGCACCAAAAGAAGCCATTATAAAAATACAATCCTTACAAAAATGCTAAAAAAAAGATTTATTTTCATGTTTCTTGTATGGGGACCCCTCTTGGAATTTGATTTATTGTTCATTGTACAATTTTAAATGATAGATTTTATAATTACACGTTTTCTGTGAAAAATTCTACTGGCTACTTATAACGGTTAAAAAGATATAGCCCTGTAAACTTACTTTTTCATATAAGGGCGCGTACCGCTGTTAAGCGATGACGTCATCTGCCGTGAGCGCTAGCCGCCTGGTTTCGAGCGCCGCATACGAAGTTTAAAATTGAATATCTCGAAAACTATTTGACGTATCGAAATGATTTTGTTACAGCTATTTTTAGTTTTTAATGAATAATACGGTAAGCCAAAAATCTAAACTGGCTGACATTCTCTATTAAGTAGGGCGGAATATCGCATGTTTTCATTAAAACTGTGCACATTGTGACAGAGCGTGTTTTTTTAAACATTCCTAATCAATTTAAGATGCGGAGGCACGCTGGATTAGACTCCTTACTCACTATAGAGGTTAAATTGTTTACCACCGAACTATTGATTCGGATGTAATGTATTTTAGTTATTGTTTTTAACTCGGTTACTGTTTTTAACACAGCCGCCTTATTGTCAAGTAAATAAGAGCTCTCGTATCGTTGATAATACGATAGCAATTAGCAGGTCAAAAGAGATCGTTTTACCGAGAAGAATAGAGGCCCTGTGGGCCTAGTATGGCTGCGTCTATATTGCGTGACAAATGTGGATAAAGCATCCGTCACTCTCGTACTTATCTACGTGTCAGAAGGTGACGGGTGCCTTATCCACACTTTGTTACGCGGTAAACGCAGCCATATTAGGCCCCCAGGGGGCCTGTTTTATAAAGCTACAAATTACAATTTACAGGTTACAAGTTTGACAAAACCTCGACCAATGACGACCAGCCATTTGAGCAGTGTTGCCAGTTTAGACCTGTAAAATTGTTACTTGTAGCTTTATAAAACGTGCCCCTGAGGCCCGTTTCACGAAGCTACAAGTTATAAATTACAAGCGGAAGTTTCTTTCTAACTCCTTTTGCTAAAAAAGGAGTTCCGCTTGTAATTTGTAACTTGTAGCTTTGTGAAACGGGCCACTGGTCTGATCTTTTGGGAATACGTTTTCAACTCGAGCTCAAGGTACGCAATAAAACAAAAGGTAACTTATTGATTGTTTATTTACATTCATAAAACTTTATCAAAACACTTAACTCATCAAATTACGTAATTTTAGCTATTTATGCATAATCAAAATCACATAGTATACGATCTGTCACATAGTATACAATGAACGTGCCGCGGATAATAAGCTCTTCTGTCTCATCGCTGTTATTCTTTTAAGAACCTTGTCGCTCACTTCCTCTCTAATCTTACCAGACAGCCTAACTACACCCGCGCGCTCATAAGTAAAATGCAGATTTACCTACGATCTGCGTCGCTACAGACTTTTCAACCGAGGTTCGCTGGTAAATTGAGACAAACTAAGCAACGAGATTTTCTAAAACAGGCTACACTTTCTACTCGTATTAGTTATAGCAACGAGTGATAGTAACAACAGGAAGTTCATTTTTGATTCAATTTTAATTTTAATTTCTCGTCAGGCTCAAAACTTAGGACTCTAGACGCTTATCCACAACATCTTCTTAAATTAAAGAGCAACGAATTTTGTATCACGCGTATTTCCGCCAACGTCTAGCTGGCCGTGTGCTCAACCTTCAAACTTCAAGCCAGGTTAGTCTTGATCTTCGAACATCATCTGGAGGAGTTCCCGCTTGTTGCACTGGCTTCCCTCGAGCCTCTGGACTCCCTTCCACTTGAGCAGAGTGGGGATCACCATGAGTCGAGTGCGGGCGTCTGTTCTGAAGGGGCAGGCAGGGTCCTTCCAACTGCAAGAAACATGAGGATTATGAGATTATTTTCTTCAAGTATTCTACCCTGCTGCCAATTATTGCCAGCAATGCACATGAAGGGTACACGGAAAGAACATGTGTCTAGTCACTATAAAAAAACTGGTCAAGTACGAGGCGGACTCGCGCACCGAGGGTTCCGTATTTAAGAGAAGCTGAAAGTCAACAAAATCTAGGAATTGTACCTACATGAAAATATAAATAGCGTAAAAAATCATTGATAGGTTGGTACCTATTGATGCCAAGAAAATTTGTTGCGGACGGAGTCGCGCGCGAAACCTAGTTGTACATAAAAACCTTCCTCTTGAATCATCTATCAATTGCTGAAAACTGCATTAAAATCCGTTGAGTACTTCAAAAGACCTAAGCGAACAGACAGCGGAAGCTACACTTCTTTATTACTAGAGGTTAAGAGTGTGTCAGATATTTATGCGTCCAAAGTAGTATAATAATATTGTAGGAAGAGAGGACAATAGAGAGATCTCTCTCCAGGCGGGTGTTATGCCTGGGGACCGAAGTCCATTGGGATGAAGTTGGATGTTGTATATATGTCAACTGACTGTAGAAACTTCGTTAGCGCGATGTTGAACACTTTAGTGTTACGCTGTCTGACTCTGGTGGCGCTAGCGAGGTAGCGAGTTGGTTGATACAAGTTGCCGTTAGATGTCGCTAGGTCGCCACACCAGCTCCCCTTTGAGACCGGAGGTCGATGTGATGACGTGCAGTCTTTGCGTTGAATTGCCGCTTGCAAGTGCCAGGGGATGTCTCCAGTAGTGCTCAGAGCTGCGTTGGTGAGCGTAGCAAGAGAAGAGGAGTGAGTGGAGTACACAGTGATTCGTGTACCGGCTCGTGAAGTACTCGTAGTAGGACGCAGTGAGTCGCATTGTTAAGTAAGAGTAGTGTGCACACTGTAGACACCAGGCATAGAGATATGACAGAATGCTAGTGGTGCACAGTGCGGGTTGTCTGGCCTGCTGTGAGACTGCGTCATAGTTGCTTGAAGGTCGTCAGGTTGCGTAATTGTCCATTGTCGAGGGTAACCAATGTAGGAGGACGATCACGTCGGGGACGTCTCTCTATTGTCTTCTCTTCTTACGTCAATGTAGGAAGAGAGGAAGCCGGGTGTTATGCCTCGGGACCGAAGTCCATTGGGATGAAGTTAGATGTTGTATATATGTCAACTGACTGTAGAAACTTCGTTAGCGCGATGTAGAACACTTTAGTTTTGCGCTGTCTGACGCTGGTGGCGCTAGCGAGGTAGCGAGTTGGTTGATACAAGTAGCTGTTAGATGTCGCTAGGTCGCCACAATATTATTTCTGGTGACTGTACCTACTACATTTTAAGAAAAATAAAATAACTGTAAAAACAAACATTTCGTCGTATGCATTCATAGGTGTTAAAAGTTATTATTACTCACTAATCTCTATTTCCAACATCCACATATGCGAAAATGAAGTTGAATGTTTTCAACTCATCAAGATAGGCCTTGACAAGAGGTTCAGCTGAAACAACACAAAGAAATCCAAAACCCTACAGCCATAACCAATTGCACATCGTAGCAATACAAAGATCATTGTTGAAATACTATACCCATTTGGCAATAAATACACGGGTGAATTTCAACAAGCGTCAAATTATCCTAATTTTGGTGGTATTTTTTATTTTCTTAGTAGGGTTTACAATTAAACGTTTAAGTGACGTCATTAGTCATTATAAAAACAGTGTTAAAATGGCCCTTTATTATACCAAGTGTTTTTTAAGATATAACGATTTTACTAATTATGTACCACCAAAATTGTTATTATCCACCAAAATTACTTTTCTTAGAAAAACTCACGATCAATAATAACATATCGGGCTAATTAAAATATAATCGTTAGGGAATCTTCCTTGTTATTTTTGAAAATCCAAAACGTAAGTTTCTAATATAATAAATAATGATTATTTGTTGTTTAAATAATTTTGGTGGAGACCAGAAATTTTGATAATTTTGGTGTTTCGCAAAAGCCACCAAAATTGTACCACCAAAATTATAAAATTTAACATTTTTTTAAATTAAAAACAAATGTGTTAGTTTAACAAAAACTTAACTCGTTACAGTTAAAAAGACACCATAGACATACTTGAAAAAACTATCACACAACAAAACTTTTTGCGAAATAATGACTTATCTAAGTTATCACGATTAATAAAGTGTATTTCATACCACCAAAATTAGATACTTATGTGCTTAGCGGGAAGACGCAGAAAGATGGTACAAATCTTTCACCGTCTATTGCTGGAGTGAAACTGAACGAACATCTGACGCTATATTTGTTTGTTTAATCACGTTTCGGTCGATCATAAAATCAATTTCAATATTCACCACCAAAATTAACTATTTCGGTTGGACAGTTTTATTTACACTGCTCCCAGTTTCCTTTTACTTGCAAATGCAATAATTGATACATTTTAAAATACCTCAACTAATAAGGAATACAGATAACTAAAATATAAGTCTAGTTGAGGCTTAATAAGTTTGTACCACGACATATCAGTATATGCGGGAAGTACAGGACACGACACCAAAATTGATTTTGGATTGAAAATATTTTTTTACGATAAATATAATAAGTTAATAATAATTTTAACTTTGGCTCAATATGGTACTTTGAGTAAGATTATTTATAAAATAAATAGTTTTCCAATACATGTACTTTACACCCCAATTATCACGTCCGCTGCTCAAAAAATGTGGTTGAGATAATTACCCACACCAGCCTCTGCCATTCTCTTTCTTACCAGACAAAAAGAATAAATAAATATTCCGCGTTTTCTCAGGCAAGTTATCGATGAAATTACTGAATTCTTCATAGTTATTTAGATTTAGAATCTCTATTTTTTGTGTTAATTTACGTAATTTACACTTCTTTTTACTCATTACGCTCAATAAATGAATTATGTGACGAGAAAATGTCACAATCGTTAAGGTTTTATTTTGTAAAAAGTCATTGGAATAAAATAAAACCTATTTGCACTAGGTACTTTAGTAGGAAACTTAGCGCCGCTAAAAAGCAGTATTCCAGCGGGCTATCAGCATTTAAGGTCATCGCACAGTACAACGCCCCGGCACCAGTGGCCCGTTTCACGAACCTACAAGTTACAAATTACAAGCGGAACTCTCTTTCTAGCAAAAGGAGTTAGAAAGAGACTTCCGCTTGTAATTTGTAACTTGTAGCTTCGTGAAACGGGCCTCAGGTCAGCACCGCCTCAGCTCAAAATTGAAAATTGGGCTTTGGTCTTTCAATACATTTTTCTGTGGACAATGCGAGGCCCACGTCCCGGCAATTGTTTTTAAGGAATGTTGCGTTAAGATCGTCTAGAATGACGGTCACGTCGGAGTCACCAATGTAGGAGAGGGGAAAATAGAGGGATCTCTTTCCAGGCAGGTGTTATGCCTGGGAACCGAAGTCCATTGGGATGAAGTTGGAAATTTTATAGGTCTACCAGAATCTCATGAAAAAAGGGAAATTTAAATTTAGGGCTTGCAACTCCAAGCGATTGTAGGACGATTGCAAGTAGGATTTAAAGGTCTTGATACTTGATTTTCCGCGTCCATTAAAAGCATGATGTGAAGGACTCAGTCCGCATAGAAGTCATTATCTCTTTGGGAATTATTCAATTTTCTAGCATAACATTAAAATATCACGTTTATCACGTGCAATTAATTATATATGTATGCAGTGAAGATGGAACAAACAAAGATTTGTAATATTAGTAAGGATTAGTTAGGTACCTACGTAACCCTATAAATCAACTTTGGACTTGCATTTCCTAATAAATAATACATAAGTATTAAGGTTAAATTGTAACAATCGTGTGCTTGTATTTGTATTGTATTTTATAAGCGGGCTTCTTTCCGCAACTCAACGTCTAGCGCCTTTTTTGCGTGTGGGTGAGATTACCACATATGTTCAGCCAAGCCATCCCAACTCCTCGAGAAAGCCCACCAAACCTTTAATGTGGGTGGTTGCCTCGGGGAGACACCTCAGCGAACCGCTGTACTGCGCCACCTCGGTGCAATTCAGCATTACGTGGGCGGCTGTCTCTTCTATCTCCATACACGCACGGCACAGAGGACTGTCTGTAACACCTAAATTAAAAAGATGTTTGTTAAATGGTCCATGCCCAGTTAAAACACTAGTTACCGACCTTCGTGTGCTTATAATATAATACTTATGTTTATTAGGATTTAGTTTAAATGACTGCATAAATTCGATGACGTATCGTCGCTTAGCTAACAATACCGTAAAGGTGTAAACTGAAGTTTGTTATATTAAATTAACTCTTAATTCGCGTTCAATCATTGACTTATGCGGTATTGTTAGCTAAGCGACTATTTTATGCAAATTTAACGTAAATCAATGTCGTATTCTGAGGAGATGCGAGAAATTTCTTTTTTTTCTATTCCTCATAAAAACATCATGAAGACCATTGTTACGCACAGCTAAGATTCGCCGTATGGTAGCAATGGGTAGTCCTGGAACTAAATGGCACCTAATTATTAAAGGTTCTAAATAGACTTTTGCAAGTCAGACATAAAAACCAAATGGGATGAGAAGTAACATTCCTGCAAATCTACAACGGTCCTTAAAATATCAATATTATTTGGCTTCATTTTCTAGTCTTTTATAAACACGACACTAAATCAAAGATTGTGTTTGATTCACATCTTCTTTCTCACAAATTTTACAGTAGGGGAAGCTGTTGTACCCCGGACAGTTTACATTTCTTTGATTTTTAGAAAAAAAACGAGATGCTTCAGAATTGCCAAATGTGCAAATATGTAAAGTTGTACTATTGTACTACATTCCGGGATATGATATTAAACGATCCTTTAGTTAGTTTAGACGGGACAGGCTGATAGAAAAAAAAGGGAAAAGTGTCCATGGTACAACACCCCTGATTCACCTTGGACACTCGGTGTTGTACCTTGGGCAAATACCATTTTTGCCAAGAAAACAGAAAATAATCATCTAGTATTTAGTTATTAAGGATACAAAAGGCAACTCGGACGAAGACTTTTTATACCTTTTCATAGGTTCCTTAATAAAATTTACAAGAAAAGGCCATATTTTCCCACTCTCCTAAAACAAATGGAAAATCTCCCTGAGAACAATTAAAAACATAAACAAAAATGTAATCAACAATTAAAATAGTAAAAAATATTTAACTTGTCATAAAAAATGCAAAATAATGTAAGAATTAGAACACTTTGGAACTTTTCTACCTTAGTCCGTAGTCCGAGGTACAACGTAAGTTCGGTATCCAAGGTACAACAAAGCAAGTTTTTTTAAAAGTAACCTTTGTAAACGCACTTCGTCTAAAAGTTAGGATGAAACGACTGCACTATCTGATAGCTATTTAATATAGTTTTAGCATGCATTATTCAGTTTTATCATATATATTCGAAACACTAAATAAACGAATTTGTAATAAAGTTCTAAAAACTCATTTTCTGTAACAAATTTTATATTTTTGTAATTTTCTCGACGCACACGCCGCTCTCGAGTTTCGTGCTAACTTTACTTTCATTTTAATAGATAATGGTTCAAATGACATATATATTTCTTTTTGAAGAATGCGGGATACTTTAAATATTGTCAACTGTCCGAGGTAAAACTATGTCCGGGGTACAACAGTTTCCCCTACATGATTAACGATATTTTTAGCTTGAGATCGAAGGACTTTTAGGATATTTTACCTGATAACTGATAAGTAATGTTATTATTTATTTATTTATTTTAATGGCGTCTACAAGTTATGTAATTTTGCCCATGTCAAGTATATATAAGCAATTGTACGGTGAATCGTCGTTGTCGTCGGCGTCTTCTAGTCCCAGTCAGCACACCATTGAAGATGGCGGGCATCCTCTTCAATGGCTTGGAGTGTTCTTGACCGCTTGCTCATTCAGAATCAACTTTTCACTGATATTTTATTTGATGCATATTCTTCGTCAGTGTTGGAGGTTCCTTCACAAAGTTGACCTGGATTTGCGAACCAAAATCAACGATTAAGTAATTTACAAAAAATGAAATAAATAGACAGATGTTTTCAAAATGACAGCTAGACAAGAACCCCCAAGTAATGTTATATTTGTGTAAAAATAACAAACAATAACAAACTCTGACAAGCGGTGAAATTTGAATTGACAGGCGTAAGGCAACATTGCCATATGAAAATCGATTTATTTTTATTTTTCAATTATTTATGAGATTCTGGTAGACCTATATGTATATATGTATATGTCAACTGACTGTAGAAACTTCGTTAGCGCGGTGTAGAACACTTTAGTTACGCTGTCTGACGTTAGTGGCTCTGGCGAGTTGGTTGATACAAGTGTGCGCTAGATGTCGCTATTGTCGCTAGGTCGCTACAATCGAAAAGGGTCAAGACCGGATAATTCAAATTACTACTAAACTAACAAAGGCTTTCAATTCCTGTCAACAAACCTGCCTAATACGCTAGATTATCTTGTTGCGCCCGTTGTTTATTCTCTTTGGAAGGGCACAGATAGATATCGTGATTTTGGTTTTTAAAAATGCTTATGTATGAAGAAATCAAAAATATCTATTTAGAGTCTGGCCAGTATAAGTTGGCAATGAAAAATAACCTCAAATTTTTAAAAAATAGGATTGGCAACCCATTTTTTAGCAAAACGAAAACCATTTTTTATTCCATTCATTCACAAGGTTACCTACCAGTGAAAAACGTGATGGTGACAGGTTTTCTTTTTGCTAAAAAATGGGCTGCAATAGCAAAATTTTAAATTTGCCGCTATTTTCCATTGCCAACTTATACTGGCCAGACTCTAAAATATAAATCATACTTATTTGTAACAAACAGTATCAAATCAATCAAGAAAAAATTAAACTCTGGAGGCTTACCAAAGTTTCAAAATTTAGTCCGCTCTTACCCCAACGAGTATAGTAATCTGTGCCCCAATATACCTTACTTTAAAATGTATCGTTCTAAGTCAAAGCTCACTTTTCAACGTTACACTTTGAGCTGAGCCGGGGCGTTGAAGTGTGCTATGACCATTAAGGCCTCAATACATGATCCGTTTTGCCTTCAGGTCTAACTGACCGGATGCAAAATAGCATCGTGTATGTGTAATTTGGCCTGAAGGCAAATCGCATCCGTCCGCCTGAACGGTTTTCCTGATCGGACAGAACTCCATGACCGGATGCAAAAAAGCATCGTGTATGTGTAATTTGGCATGAAGGCAAATCGCATCCGTCTGAATGAACGATTTGCCTGACCGGACAGAACTCCATACATGATCAGTTTTACCTTCAGGTCTAACTGACCGGATGCAAAATAGCATCGTGTTTGTGTAATTTGGCCTGAAGGCAAATCGCATCCGTCCGCTTGAGCGATTGGCCGTTGGAAAAACTGATCATGTATGGCCACTCGATCCGGTCAGGCGGAACTGACGCAGCTCGGCCTGAACCGATCGGCCTCTACATGTATGGCCACTGGATCCGGTCAGGCGGAACTGACGCAGTTTGGGCTGGACACATCGGTCTTTACATGTATGGCCACTCGATCCGGTCAGGCGGAACTGACGCAGTTCGGCCTGAACCGATCGGCCTCTACATGTATGGCCACTCGATCCGGTCAGGCGGAACTGACGCAGTTTGGCCTGAACACATCGGTCTTTACATGTATGGCCACTCGATCCGGTCAGGCGGAACTGACGCAGTTCGGCCTGAACCGATCGGCCTGTACAGCTTAAGGCTCTCAATGTAGTAGGGCGGGAAATCGCATGTTTTCATTAAAATTGTGCACATTGTGATAAAAGCGTGATTTTTTTTAACATTCATCAATCAATCAATCAGTTTAAGATGTGGAGGCAAGCTGGATTTGACCCCTAACTCACTACAGAAGTGAAATGGTCCACCACCGAACTACTTATTCGGATTTAATGTATTTTGGTTATTGTTTTTAACACAGCCGCCTTACCGTCAAGTAAATAAGAGCTACCGTAACATTGATAATACGATAGCATGTCAAAAGAGATCGTTTTACCGAGAAGAATAGATCTTTAGCGAAAATGTTTTCGACTCGAGCTCAAGCTACGCAATAAAACAAAAAGTAATTTATTGATTGTTTATTTACATACATAAAACTTTATCAAAACACTTAACTCGTCAAATTACGAAAGGGGTTTGGGTAAAAGTGTTGTCATTTGTAAAATTCATATATTTTCAAGGTGAGCGGCCATTCATAAAAGTGGAAAATTATGATAGAATTACTAAAAATAAACATATTTTGTTATGTAATGTAATAGTCTAAAGTGCATCGGAGCCGAGATATTTAAATATTCATACTTGGGCGTACTTTTGTACTAAAAACTGAATACTTAAATCTTTAAAATCCCCGCTCCGATATTATTTACCGCCATAAATTATATATATCTATGTGTATTTAGAGGTCCTCTAAATAACTATGTAAAAATCATCCGTGGCCGCTGAAAAAAAAAAAGACAATATTCTTCAAACAAATTTACCCAATGCCCTTTAAGCCATTTATACATTTGCAAAATCACATAAGTAGTATTCGATCGGTCATGGGGAATGACAATGAACGACGCGGAAATAAGCACTTCTGTCGCGTCGCTGTTATTCTTTTAAAAACCTTGTCGCTTACTTCGTCTCTAATCTCGCCCAACAATCTAACCAGACCCGCACGCTCATAGGTAAAATGCAGATTTAGGTACCTACGATCTACGTTGAAATTCGACCAATGTTGAGAACTGAGGGCCCTGCCAAGATGCATTGCGCTAACTAGCGTTTCTATTCGATTCGTTTTTAAGCCAATCGCGTCACTGGTAGATGACGTGATACGAAAAGTCACGTGGTCTACCAGTGACGCGATACGAAAAGTCACGTGATTTATCAGTGACGCGATTGGTTTAAAAATGAAACGAATAGAAACGTTAGTTAGCGCAATGCATCTTGGCAGGGCCCTCAGGTAGGTACAGACTGGTCAAGCTAGGTTCGCCGGCGTTAACTGAGATAAATTAAGCAACGAAGTTTTCTAAAATAGGCTACACTGTCTACTAGTTATAGCAAGGAATGCTGATAGTAATAACAGCAAGTTCATTTTTGATTCAATTTAAATCTAAATTTCTCGTTAAGCTCAAAACTTAGGATTCAAGACGCTTATCCACAACATTTTCTATTAAAGAGCAACCAATTTTGTACCACGCGAATTCGCGCCAAACGTCTAGCTGGCCGTGTGCTCAACCTTCAAGCTTCAAGCCAGGTTAGTCTTGATCTTCGAACATCATCTGGAGGAGTTCCCGCTTGTTGCACTGGCTTCCCTCGAGCCTCTGGACTCCCTTCCACTTGAGCAGAGTGGGGATCACCATGAGTCGAGTGCGGGCGTCTGTTCTGAAGGGGCAGCCGGGGTCCTTCCAACTGCAAGAAATATGAGGATTATGAGATAATTTTCTTCAAGTATTCTACGGTGGTATGGTACCATTTACTGCTGGCAATGCAAAGGAAGGGTGCACGAAAAGAACATGCATCTAGTCACTATAAAAAAAAAACGGTCAAGTGCGAGTTGCACTCTCGCACCGAGGGTTCCGTATTTAAGATCATAAAAATCTAAAAATTGTACCAAAATGAAAATAAAACTAGAATAAAAAAATCTTTGATAGGTAGAGGTACCTAAATGACTATTGTTTCCAAGAAAATTTGATCAAGACAACTGCTGGACTTGATTGCGCTTGGCTGGACGGATTGCGATTAAATTGAATGGAATGGAGATAGCTTATACCCTGGATTAATACATAGGCTACTTTTCATCCCGGAAAATTTAAAAGTTCCCGAGGGAATAACTATAAGCGAAATCTAAGCGAATGACGACAGAAACTATTATCCACTAATAAGGACTTGACATAATCGGTTTTCGCCGAATGGTAATGTGCCAGAAATGAGAAACCTTTTTTGGCATAATTTGTAAGATAACATCCCGAAAATGAGAGTCCGAAATTAAGTTCGCATACTGACCGATTATTTTTACGCACAATTCTGTTTAGCATAATTTTATTCGGCATATTATTATCGATTTTCCGAAACCAACTTGGCATACGTACAAAATTAAATGCTACCATAGAAGTAGGTTAGGTTAGGTTACAACTGCGACCATAACAAAAACGACCTGATACCAGGAAAGTAGGATAGGTTTATCGATTGACCGAAACTTACTTGACATACTTACTGCTACCAGAAAAGTAGCTTAGGTTAGAACTGCGACCATAACAAATACGAACTGCTTCCAGAAAAGAAGGTTAGGTTAGGTTAGAACTGCGACCATAACAAATACGAACTGCTACCAGAAAAGAAGGTTAGGTTAGGTTAGAATTATGTGCTTATAAAAAACTAACTCCTCTATATCGGACAGGGCCCAGTGGTGTCGCGAGTAATACGATTATTGAGTATTTGGATAGATGTCGCTAACAGGCACTCGGATATGATGGTGAATCATTTCACTTTCGCTTCCGCCATTATTAAAGATGCTCTGATATAAATACAACGTCGCGTGACGCAGTGCGGCGTAAGCGCCATCCGCCATAAGGTCCCTTTACATAGATAACGTCACATTTTACTTTCAGGGATCATACACACATCTCCCCTAGATAAGAGCAATTCTAAGACTCCAAATGCTTTGATGAGTCTTGGAGGTTTCCTATGTAATTAAGTACCTATATATATTTTTCACAACACCGCTCGGAAATATGGCCATAGATGGTCTTGTTTGGGGTCACAAAACGTCACTTATAAGGACAGACCAAGAATGTTTTTGCCGGCGTGTTTGCTGATTGGTCGAGAACATTGTTGTCCAACTTTAAGAACCAATGAAAATCAATCAATCAATTTTTGTGTCATAGCTCCTTAATGAAAAATTGAAATCGACCAATGAAAACACACCATTTTGTGTCGTAAAATATTAGGTGTATTTTTGCTAAAAGATACACAGACTAAAAACTGTCACTGCTTTTTTTTTAAATGTAATTCAAACTTGGCCCCTAATCTCGAACCACTAGAGATGAAATTACATGGGAGATAAGGCGAAACAAATACAATTTTATATGGAGTTGACATCTTCATCTCGCATGTTAGTTAATTAATCTCGAGTGCCACGAGAATAGGGGTCCAGATTAAAAAAAAAGTTATCTATGGTAAAATTGGCGGTGATGTCACATTAACATGAATTAAAATTTGAGTTTTGAATATGAATTTTTATTTTATTTCCTCTCAGTAGTTGTGAAAAGCACTATGTCTGCCTCGGTAGAAAGTGCAATTTATGGACTCGTACACTAGAGGGCCTCAACTACGTTTTGGCCCTCTATTATGACTCTTCCAAAAATCGCGTACTTTCTGTCCTCTCCAACAATGTACTATTTCTATAGGTACACATATCAACACGCAATCAGGCCGGTGCAGCAGCTGATCAGGCCAAAACCCTCAAGCGCCGCAAATATTCATCATTATTAAATAATTACGAATTTGTGGCGCTTGCAGTGGAGACCATGGGACCTTGGTCAGCTGATATGAAAAGCTTTATTCAGGCCCTGTCACCCCGGCTCATAGACTCCTCCGGAGATCCTAGAGCTGGTGCTTACCTCTCCCAAAGGATTGGGCTAGCTATCCAGAGAGGTAATGAAGCCAGAGCCATAGGGACCATGCCACGAGCGGACCTGCTAGAGGGGGTGTTCTTTTTATAGTGGTGATTATTATTTATATCTTTAATGTTTGAGTAGCTTAGTTTTATTTTAATTTAAATACGTTTAGTTATAATTTTAATTGTATTATTTTTGAATTCTGTAAATACATGATTAATTGCCAAGATTCTTATAATATACCAGCACCTACATCAGAAACCTAAAAGTTACTCCTCAAATTAAAAAAGTTTATTTGGGTGATTCCACGGGCGTTTCAACCGCCGTCAGTCCGCTGTCTTATGTATTTAAGAAATAGGCGATAATATACTTAAAATTCGATCAATTGTGGCAAGAATTACGATAAGAGTATAGCTCTGTGTGAATGTTAGCTGCTTGGTGTAGCTCATTCTTTCAATATTTATGACAGCGGACTGACGGCAGTTGAAACGCCTGTGGAATCACCCATTTCTAAGATTTACCTAATTTTAAATAAGTGTAAAAACTAACGTTTTGTCGCATACATTTAGATATAGGTGTTGAAAAGTTATTATTACTTACTAGTCAGTATCTCCAACATCCACATACGCAAAACTTAAGTCAGTTTTCAGCTTATCAAGGTAGGTCCTGACAACAGACTCAGCTGAAACAACACAAATATAGAATAAATCGAAAACCCTACAGCCATAATATAACCAATTGCACATTGCAGCAATACAAAGACGTCTTAGAAAACACTTTACATAGGTAATTGAAAAAATACTATACTTACCTATTTGGCAACTAGCACACCCGCCTCTGCCTTTAAAGAATAAATAAACATTCCTCGTGTTTTCAGGTAAATTATCAACGAAATTACTGAATTCATCATAGTTAGTAAAATTGTGAACCCCTATTGTTTGGTATTTTATACTCTCCATTTTGCTCAATAAATAAATGATGTGACAAGAAAATGTCACAATCGGTAGGTAAGGTTTTATTTTGTAACTCATTGGAAAAAACCGGTCAAGCGCAAGTCGGAATCGCGCACCGAGGGTTTCGTATTTAAGATAATATGGTTGGAAAACTGACATATAATCTCCTTTGTGCCTTCTAATTGTCTATGATCTTGACGTATGTATTTACATGTCTGTCAGTATTTATCATTCTCATATGCTAGCTTCTAGTTAATAAAAGCCAAGTTTCTATTGGTATTTCGTTTTCCATGTATCAAAAACACAAACGAAAATATTCATTTTGTTATGAACTTTATTTTTATGCAATAAGGTCCATTTTGACTACCCTAAATTTTAATACGGATTTTTTTTTTTTTTGTAAATATTTCTAAAACTGTAAAATTTGACATCTTCATTTAAATTAGGAATTTTCCGATTTTTTGGTCTATTAACTTCGAAGATAACAGGGGGGAGGCGGGGACGGTTATTTGGTGTACATTTTTGGCTACAGGTATATCAAAAAGTACCTACGTTAAACAGATGCGGACAAGCATGTTATACCAAATTTCAAGTTAATAGCTTCTATAGTTTCAGAGGAAAACTGCTGTGACATACAGACAGACAGACAGACAGACACCGAAGTCTCACCATAAGGGTTCCTTTTTTACCATTTTTGCTACGGAACCATAAAAAATTAAACCTATTTGTTAGCACTACTTTGATGTTTTTTTTTACGACCAGAAACCAGCGCCTCTATTCTAGGCGGTAAAAACGATATCGTCTTTGACTTAAGGCCTCTACGCATTATCCTTCCGTGCCATCCCTCCAGGCACGATGCACGACGCAAAACGATAGTGCGTAGGCTTGCTGGACGCCTATTATTATTATTATTACCGTGATTATTGACGTCCAGCAAGCCTACGCACTATCGTTTTGCGGCGTGCATCGTGCCCGGAGGGATGGCACGGAAGGATAATGCGTAGGGGGCTTTATTGTGGTATTGTTTTTGACTCGGCCACCATGCGTTGACAATACGATAACAGCTCAAAGACGATATGGCTGTGGATATGGTTTTTATCGTGTTGAATCCACTTGATTGCTCGTGCAAATTTGATCGACCTTATGTACCTATAAGCAAATAAGGGCTATCACTGGTAACTCTGGTTACACGAAGCATGTGAGTGGATAGAGGCCGAACATTTAAAGTAATTTATAAGCGCGTTACAAGCCAGGGGCCTGTTTTATAAAGCTACAAATTACAATTTACAGGTTACAAGTTTCCATTTGACACAACCTCGACCAATGACGACCAGCCATTTGAGCAGTGTTGCCAGTTTAGACCTGTAAAATTGTAGCTTGTAGCTTTATAAAACGTGCCCGTACCGTGGGTTTAATTAATTAATACGAGCGATATCCAAGTATACTTACTAAATTACCATCAATACAATCAGGGCACCAACTGATGCCAGTAGGCAACTTAGCGCCGCTAAAAAAGAAGAATACCGACGGCCCATTACCATTTATCTACCTACTCCTGTGATTTAGGCTTTCAGTGTATGTAGGATGACGGATGTTGTACTTACTACTAATGGCCTGTTGTTTGATCAGTAGTTAAACTAATTGTTAAAATTCGAAAAAGGAATGGAAAATTTGACACATTTGCTTGAGATTTTAACAATTAGTAACTTTTTTTTGACCATTAGTTTAACTACCGATCAAACAACAGGCCATTAGTAGTATAGCCTGGCCAAAAAGTCGAGCCAGTGGTGACAGCTGCAACTAAAAAAAATCCATACAAAATTGTTGCCATGTTTACGCATTTTACGTCAAAAATGTGACAGTTACGTAGAAAGTGGCGCCCTCATTTAATTTCTACTCTTTTTGGTCGCACTATAAGTACAACATCCGTCAGAATGGAATGCTGCCGTCGCCTTGTTTTTATCAGACTGTTCAATGAGAGTAATGTGGTGGCTGTTCACCATTGGCGTATCTAGAGATATTTTCCAGGGTGGGGCTGGCACCCGCCTTGTTGAGATACATTGGGCTAGACTTTATTCGGCTTGCTATATTGATCATATTGCTCAATGATCATCCTGGGATGGGCACCACCAGGCCCCCTATATACGCCTATGCTGTTCACACGATAGCAAGCGAGAAGTGGTTAATATTATATATTAATACAAGCATAAAATTTATAATTAGGTACATAAATTATTTAAAATGTTTAGATAAATCAAATCTGTGTTGTTGTTTTTATTATTTCTGATGTTTTGACTTATGTTATTTAAAAAAAAAACTAATTTGGTTGCATGCTATTTTTAAGACGATCCTTAACTCCTTAGTTTTGTATTTTTATTATCCTGACTTCTTCTCTTATTTCTATTCTTGATTATAAATTTGTGTATATTTTTGACGATTCCAATGTAATTTCTTGTACTTTTGACATAACATGCAATGTATACTGTGACTTACTTTGGAAAATAAATATCATTCATTCATTCATTATTATTTTTTATTTGTAACCGTGCCAGTACCTACTAATACTAATAGAATAGATATGTTTCATTTTATGCCACAGTTCGTTCGCTGGGTTTTTAGTGGGTGTTCTGGCAACTTTCGGTTACTAACTATGTGGGCATAACTGCCTTGAGCTCCCCCGGACCCAGGAGTAAGCCTTAAAGCATTATCCCGGCAAAAAAAAGGTGGTAGAGGGACCAATAGGTTTTGGAAGCACAATAGTCAATCTAGCCAGGGCCTCCATTCTGCTGGGTAAAACTATATTGCCTTTGACCGGTTATCCTTTTTTTTTACTCGGCCGCCTTACGGTAAAGTAAATAAGAGCTATCATAACGTTGACAATACGATAACATGTCAAAAGAGATCGTTTTACAGAGTTGAATAGAAGCCCTGCGCCATAACCATATCGTTTTTGACGGTCTGTTATCGTATTGTCAGAATCTGTCCAGCTGAGAATTTGTCCAGCTGAGAATCTGTCCAGCTGAGAATCTGTCCAGCTGAGAATCTGTCCAGCTGATAATCTGTCCAGCTGAAAATCTGTCCAGCTGAGAATCTGTCTAGCTGAGAATCTGTCCAGCTGAGAATCTGTCCAGCTGAGAATCTATCCAGCTGAGAATCTGTCCAGCTGATAATCTGTCCAGCTGAAAATCTGTCCAGTTGAGAATCTGTCCAGCTGAGAATCTGTCCAGCTGAGAATCTGTCCAGCTGATAATCTGTCCAGCTGAAAATCTGTCCAGCTGAGAATCTGTCCAGCTGAGAATCTGTCCAGCTGAGAATCTGTCCAGCTGATAATCTGTCCAGCTGAAAATCTGTCTGAGAATCTGTCTAGCTTAGAATCTGTCCAGCTGAGAATCTGTCCAGCTGTGAATCTATTCAGCTGAGAATCTGTCCAGCTGCTCTGGAGGATTAGGAATAGAGACCCTGCGCCTCTATTCTAGGCGGTTTAATCCAAATCGTATTTGACCTGTTATGGTATTTTTTTTAACTCGGCCGCCATTACTGTCAAGTAAATAAGAGCTATCAAAACCTTGACAATACGATAGCAGGTCAAAAACGATATTGTATTTACCGTCTTGAATAGAGGCCCTGGTCTGTTCTTTAGGAAAACAACCCAAGCTACGCAATAAAACGAAAACTAGCTTATTGATTGTTTATTTACATTCATAAAACTTTATCAAAACACTTAACTCATCAATTACGTAATTTCAGCTATTTATGTATATATAGCTCTTCCATCCTCCTACATTAGTTACTTAAATCAAGCAAAAGGAATCGCAATCAGCTAGCTATCATCCTGCGATTTTACGAGAAATTAAGAATTAAGTAGGTATGGTATTATCCACCTAAGACGATTAAAACCGAGATGATGAAACAAGTTCTAGAGGTTAAGACACTAGCGCGTGGACATTTTGGGGAACATCTAGGTGCTAAAATCACATAGTAGGATCAGTCGGGTACAAAAAATAATGAAATTAACTAATGCCAGGCCGCGTTACGCTCAAAACTCAAAGACTCAAGACGCTTATCCACTTCAATTACAATCTTGCATCAAGAAGCAACCAATTTTTTGTGTAAGTAATTACAGTAAGTTCCCACTTCTCGCGTGTCGGATCCGACAAAATATCGGGTGCTCTGGTGGCAGTACATTGTATATGAGGCTGTTCACACCTATCCTACACCGATTGATGTGAACAGCCTCATGTGAAATGTATTCCAACTAGAATACCCGATATTTTGTCGGATCCGATACGACAAGTGGGAACCCGATCTTATAGTATAGCATATCCGCGCCCAACGCCGAGCAGCCCGTGTCTCAACCTTCAAGCTTCAAGCCAGGTTACTCTTCATCTTCGAACATCATCTGGAGGAGCTCCCGCTTGCAGCACTGGCTGCCCTCGAGCCTTTGGACTCCCTTCCACTTGAGCAGTGTGGGGACCACCATGAGTCGAGCGCGTTTGTCTGTTCTGAAGGGGCAGGCAGGGTTCTTCCAACTGCAAGAAACATGAGGGTTACGCGATACCCAAACCACCCGAACTGCCATTTACTGCTGGCAGGATGCATTGGATGGTGAAGTAATAAATGATTTTGATTTTGATTTTGGTTCTCACTGGAAATCGTAGGAGGCCTATTATGTTCAGCAGCGGACTACATGCTGAATTACCGTACTCGCTAGCGAGTCGAATGCTCTGTCCCTCGCGCTCTATAAGAATATTACGAATACTGTGAGGGACAGAGCATTCGACTCGCTATCGAGTACTCATACTCATACTCATTTATTTATTGCATTAATTGCATTTGCATTATGTGTATGTGAGTACGGTAATTGTAACTCATGGTAAGGGTACTGGACGCCTAGCCAAGATGCAAACGCTACTAACCCGCGTAAAAACCCGCGTGTCGACGGTCCCACGTACTATGAGCCAAACTTAAAAACGTATAATCCGACGAAGCATTTAAACATAAGCTGAGAAACCTTTTATTGGATAATCCCAATGATATTTTATATAAAGATACGTCATCTGCGCGCAAAAACGTTCCGCAAAAAGGAAGGCAAATTGCCTTACTTTTTATCTATTTATCTCTTTCTAACAATAGCGTTCGCTATGGATTGCCGTGTTTGTTTCTGTCAGTAATTGCTCACGGGTTTTGAATGCGTTTAGTATGAGCATAACGTATCTTAATATAAAATATCATTGGATAATCCATTATACTCCGTCGATATACATGGAGCTGGAAATGTAAAATTATTGTGTTGACTTTATTAATCCTTGTACATATATTGACATCGGACGAGTGACCATTTATCGTGGGCATCGTGGCACCCGAATTTTAATTTTACTAACGGTAATTGTTTGTTACTGTTCCAAAAACAGTTAAAGTTTGCAGCCTAATTTTAGTAACTTGTAATAATATTGTTAATATTGTAAATTAATTAAATAGTAATGTCCAATCAGTAGACATATGTTCAATGTTTGTATACTTTGTATTTATTTGAGATTGACCATTAGGTACTTACTAGTTACAGAAATATTGGATAGTAAAAGTTCTACTAATCTCAGACTTTATTCAAATTATATATAGAGAAATACAAATTAATTTAATTAACTGACATACTACTCAATGCCATTTCTGATTTCAATTTTAGTTTAGGTTATTTTATGTATAGTGTTGTTGTTAGTATAAGTATGGACTGTACATTGTCTGAAATAAAAATGATTTGACTTGATTTAATTTGTTTTATTAGATGCTTAATTGTTGTTGTTATAATTATTAATTATTTTTGTATTCTTTGATTATTATGTTTGACGATCTCAATGTACCTGATTTCGTATTATTTGACATGCAATGTAATTAATACTGTAATATTACATTGATGAATAAATAAACTAAATTAAACTATCACTAAAAATATATGGGATGATATTCTCGTGCGTTACGAATGTTACGATAAACCACGGGGTTAACTGTCATCCAACGCATTTTATAGGAAATAATAACGTTAGTAGCTTTTGCATCTGGGTTGGCGACAGTCCGAAAAAAATAACCAAAGCTATGGCCGAAACACGCTATTTGAAACACGACGCGACACAACGTATCGACACCGTGCTCGTGCACCGCGTTCATTACCAACACGTCGGATGTTCCGAGTGATTGTTGTATTTAATAGATCTAATAATTTTGCATCTCATTTTTAGTTATTATTTGTGCAGCAGCAAATTGTTAACAAATGGATATTTTGTTTTAGGCGGCCTTTACACTGAAACTTACGAGTTACGTAAGTAGGGACGCAAAGGTGCTGCTGTCACTTTCTTTGCTATAGCAATAGAATAACTCAACACATCACTAAACAAGCATTAAATTTAATTGACGTCTCTAAGTGCAGCAGTAGGTGTTGTATTTGCTTTTAATTATTTTAAATTTAATTTATGAATTGTGATGGAACGGCTACTGTTTGTTTAAAAAATATTCGGGAGTCGCCCCCAGACTAGCGTGTGGAGCACATAAATTGAATACTTATAGCTAAGAAGAAAATTAAAATAAAAAGAATAGTCTTGATAAAGTTTCTGTTCCGTCTGCTACCCTCTTCTACAACACCGCACTTGCTTGCTTTTTCTTTTTTACATTTGAATTTTGATTACACTCATATCTTTACTGACACTCACAAGATTAAGACAAATTGATTGACATAAAAATCATCAGATTCGGCCCATGCATTTAGTTTGTAGTGTCACAAAGGAACAAACATACATACATATATAGGCCCGCTTCTTTTGGCAGTCAGGTAAATACAAACATTTTGTCGTAAGAATTTATTTATTTATTTATTTATTTATTTATCCTCATACTCATAGGTGTTTATAACTTATTTAGTACTTACTAGTCTCTATCTCCAACATCCACATATGCAAAAATTAAGTCAGTTGTCAATTCTTCAAGGTAGGCCGTGACCACAGGTGCAGCTGAAACAATACAAATATAAAATAAAAAGAAATATATGCAGCCATAACCAATTGTGAATTGTTGCAATATAAAGTTCTTTAAGAAATTCTTTACATAATATACAAACCATTTGGCAATAAATACACCAGCCTCTACCATTTTCTTTTTTAAATAAATATTCCGCATTTTTTTAGGCAACTTATCAATGAAATTGCTGAATTCTCCATGGTTATTCAACTTGTGAAACTTTTTATTTGTTCTCTACCCTTGTTTTACTCATTACATTATGCTCAATAAATAAATGATTTGCTTAGAAAATGTCACAATCGGTAAGATTTTATTTTGTAAAAGTAATTGGAAAAAAAACGTATTTGTTTGCACTACTTTCATATTTTTGTAGCTTTTTTTTCACGAGTAATTAAAGTAATTTATAAGCGCGTTACCAGCCAGGCATCAATACAAAACAATATTCATGAATAAATTACCTTCAGCACAATCAGGGCACCAACTCACGCCGGAAGGCAACTTAGCGCCGCTAAAAAAGAAGAATACCGGCGGGCTATCATCACTTAGGCTTTCAATGAATGTAGAAAAAGCCTCAAATCCCATTAGTTCTATACGCTTTGCCATTTCTTATCATTCGTGGCGTTAGAAACGCCCACTTTTAGATTAATTAAATACGATGCAATCCTTTTTTGAGCAGAATGCTGGAAAAACAAGTCATTGAAATTGAAATGACACCATATCATCACCACATAGACAATTAGACAGTAAGCTAAGTAATGTCACTCTCCTGTCACTTGTCACTGTAACAAATCTGTTTAAGCCACCGTTAAACCGACAATAAATTACATTTATCTTGTTTCTCGTCAATCGATACGTTCCTTTCACTTTCTTTAATATATTATAGACTTTATTTACATCCAATTTACTTTCTTACATTATAGAGCAAAATCGCTTAATTCTAATATTTGACGGTCAGCATAATGAAAATAAACATTCAGATATAATTTATTACTTTGTTCCGTAACTTGTAAGTGGTTTCATATATTTGAGTTCAGGTTTTAATAATCACGCTAAATGCGTGTAACCAAACATAATGGCCGAACGGAGTTCAGCTATGACAGTTACATGTTTGAAATTTCGATTGTTGTGCTCGGACGCCTAAAGTAAAACCAACCAAATACAACCAATTAAATTAACTTCGTGCTTTTTGTGATTGTGCTGTGACTACGGTTGTGATTGATGAATAAAAATGGAAGAAACACCATTTCAGAACAAATCCTTTCAACCAAAAACTATGGCAGAGCTACTTCCCAATCTAGCTCTAAATGGTAACCCATTGTGGATTAACTAACAAAGAATTAAACAGTTCACTGTGATCTGCCTTATTTAGTTATGATACACGTCACAAAGTATTAATTTTCGTCTCGGTAACGTTGTTTTCGTATTGAATTTTAGGTCTGTTATCCAAAGATGCAATACTCACGCTTACGGCTAAGAAAAAACCGAGACCAACTATGGGAATCAACCGAACTGCGGAGAAGGCGGTCAAGCCGCTCACCATGGCTGAAATGAGAGCTGAGCTCCAAGGTAGCGACATCATTTTAAAACTGTCTTTGTTATTTGGTGTTAGTATCATTTTGGGTTAGTTAGTTTTAATTTACTGTTTACACACCAATTGACAATTACCATAAATAGACGTTTTAGCAGTTCTTACAATTCCCTTTTTCAGCATTTAAAGGTAATACTCCTGCTAGACCACAACCAGCCACATCAACGCGGAAAAAAGGCTGGAATTCCTCCATTAAAGTTGACAAGAGAGTGAATCACACGGCTGATGGAAAGTTACGTAACAATGTGGTTAGAAAAGTTCTCAATTTCCAGCCACCTAAACCAGCACCACCTGCACCGACTAGAGTATGCTTCATTCTTGTTTTTATCTATTACATGCTTTAGTTTTTCAAACTACATGATCGACTTAACTTTCTTACACGTTAATCTTAATTTAAACTAGCGTGTGTACTATCAAAATAAACACTGATTTGTGCTATGTGTACTGGAAGTTGCACCGCAATGACACTCCCTGATAGACCAGATTCCTAACAAGCATGAAATATGAAGGTCAATTTCCTTTCATTAAGACGAGATAGCAGTGTTTATTTTGTTGATAATTTTTATTTAGCATTGTACTAAGACAGTAATTTACCATACCATTTTCATGATTTCATAACCATTAACCCTTGCAAGTGGCAAGAAAATTATAGTTAGTTTAAATTTGAATTTTCAGTTCATGTCATAAAGTATTAATTGTTTTTTGACAGCAGCCGTTATACGGCTGCTTGCCACTCGAAGGGTAATAATCAGTGATCGGAAATAGGTGAGCTAATTTGCCTAAACTTGATGCATGTTCATTCAATAATGTATTCCCATCTCTCTCACGCATGAATGAATATGCGTCAAGTTTAGGCAAATTAGCTCTACCTATTCCGATCACTGGTAATAATAATATTTAGAAATAAGTATTTATATTAATAAAAACAAATTTTATCGCTTTTCAGACTGTTACGAATGCAAGAATGAGCATGATGCCTCCTGTTGCTATTTCACGGACGACCATGGCTACAACTGTGCCGCACTCAAGAATGACTTTGGCATCTGCGTCTGCTGTTACTCCAAAGTTTCCTAAACCTGAAGTCAGGACAAAGAAATCACTTTACATCCAAGGTTACACTATGTTCAATATATATTGATTAGCATAACAAAAACAAGCAATTCAGTATAAAAAGTTTCAGAATGATTCTCAACATTAATTCATAATAATTTTTTCTACTAATTATTAATTACCCACTTTTGAGTGTTGTTTTATAGTGTTAACAGTTAATATTTCGATTTCCAGCTAAAGCCAGTGTAAGGATAAGTGGCATATGCAACATTCCAGAAACTCCAGTGGAAAGTAAGCCAGCAAGACCTAAAGTAATTATAGCTGACAAAGAAAACTCCTCATATTCTGCCAATGTCAACAGAAAGTCGATAGCTCCAAAACTCTTTAACCACAAGAAATTAGCCCCACCCCCCGTGCCTTACACACCATTATCCAATGATTCCTGGAAGTCAGGAAGTGATGCCAGTTTTATACAGCAGGAGAAAGAAATTCATGACACAGAGCAAATCACAAATGCCATACTAGATGGACAGCACACTCTGGAAAACATAGCTGAAGTTTCTCCACCAATTTCAACACCTTTCCGGGAGTATAGACAAAATACTGAATGCTTCAACAACTCGAGTATTATAGACACGTCAACTGGTGAAAATGACACTATCATGTGCTTTGACAATCCAAAGGTGGCAGAAAAAGAGAATGTGGAAAATGACCGAGAGGAAAGTGTAATTGTGTCACTCTGTGACATGCTCAACAAAGCTACAGTTAACAATGTTGAGAAACAAATGTCTAAAATGGATGAACTACTGGATGTTGAAAGACAGACTGAGCACAATATCAAGATGATAAATGATGGCATTCAAGTACTGATAAACATACGAGAATCACAACAAAAAGCATTGGATCAAGTGAGACAACTAATAAGTGAGAGGAGTGATGGGAAAATATCTGACGGTGACAAAGATAATACCTTAATAGACAACAATATTCCAGCAGCAAACAAAAGCCCAGAAAAAAGCCCTGTTCTTGGGCGACGATGTTCTGTTATAAAAGAAAGTCCCAAGTCTCCATCTTATAAAATACCTAAGAAGACGTCATGTTTAAGGAAAAAGGTATTCTATAAGTCTATGCCAAATGTTGTAGGGGATATGAGTACACCAATCAAATTGGATGGGGGAAAAGCATTGAATATGTATATGAAAATGAAGGAGCAGCTGCATTTCTTGAACACTCCATTGGTAAAGTCACGGCCTGCAATAGTGCCAGACACGCCGGCCGTCACCTCACAAAATCTTAAAATGCAATTAAATAAATTATATGGAAGCTAAAACACGTAACATAAGTTATATTTTTTTATTTAATTATGTAGCTCACCGTTTGTGCTAGATTTATAGAAAATTGGTATGTAATGAATAATTTTACTTGGATGTAATATATTATGAATTAAAAATAAATTAATTAACAACTGCAGATTGCGTTTTTCTAATTTATTAGTTTACATAGGACCTTGTGCTACCACCGTCTTATTCTTTAACTTACCGCCAAGCATTAGTGTTCGCATTTTTGTGTTCCGGTTTGGTCTTCAGGGTTCAGCAAGACAACAGGTGAAATTACTAGCATAGAGACATTCCATCTTGGACGTCGGGGTTGGCAACGCAATTGCGGTCTTACGATTACAGTTTTCAGATTGTAGCCTTGAGATTGCAAATGTCCACGGGTCACAGATTCCTCTTACCATCAGGTGGCCTGTGTGCTCGTTCGCCTTCTCCATGCTCAAAGAAACTACGGAAAGTGCACACATTAGGTAATCGATTTTGTATACGATCGGTTTCTATAATCATCTATTTCGTCTTAATCTCTATCTTCCTTCATCTCGGAAGAGTCGTGAGAAATAATGCAGAGTATTGGCATTTTGGCATGCAACGATTTGCGATCCGAAGTTGAGGGTTCCTTGTACGCAATGGGATGTAGTACATTTAATGTAGGTACTTCAACCAAAATATACGGTCAAAAACATTGTTGGGTCACCATAAAAGATATAACTATATGAAAGGCAAGGTTTAAAAACCCGACTGCATTTTGTATTCTGTCGTCCATATACCTACATAATGTTAATAATTGTCATTTTGCCATTGTTGTTATTTCAATTTTAACATTTTAGGTATCCTATGTCACCCGGGATGACGTAAGGATTCTAACGATACCTCACACATCTAAATCGGTCAGGGATTTAGAAGTTATAGTGAAATAAAGAAACTCACATATATACATACATACATACATATGTACCCCTGAAAACAATACACTCCGTTTTTTGGGGCAGTCGTGTAAAAAGATGTTTATTCAGTAAGTAGACCGCACGGGCACTTTTACACGTCATAGAAGGTAGAACCCTGTCATAAGAAACCTGTCGGCGCCAGTCATAAGCAAGAAATTATATTCCATGTGTGGCACTATTGTAGTATTGTACTCGATAAAACCATATTGCTTTTGACATGTAAAATAAGAGTCGAATAATAAGAGTATAGAGAGAGAGAGAGAGAGAGAGGGCTCAGGATGACTTCGGCCATAGTTCCATCTCGTCACCTTCTTAAGTCGTTCTTATTCGCATATGGTCTACTGTTTCGATTCGCCAGCATTCCTATATCGTCACTTCCCTATCTCGTCCGCTTTCTTACGTGGGCCACTGTACCAACTCGTTTACATTCGTAATTAGACTACAGTGCCAATTCGTCAACATCCCTTATTAGTCTACAATGTCAACTCGTCAACATTCTTATTTAGACCACAGTGCCAACTCGTCAACTATATAGTAAAAATATTGAACACCCAGACTCGAGTACAAATATGCGGACGAGTTGACACTGAGGTCGATACAGGAATGCGGACGAGTTGGCACTGCTGACCAAGGAGTACTGAGGTCGATAAAAGAAAGTGGACGAGTTGGCACTGTGGTCAAAATAGGAATGTAGACAAAATGGGGTATTGACGATATCAGAAAGTGGACGAGTTAGGAAGGTGACGATTTAGGAATTACATGCTGACGACATGGCATTGTGGACGAGTTAAGAAGATGACGAAATAGGACTGTGGACAAAGTCGCCCTGAGCCAGAGAGAGTGTAGGGTAAAATATCAAAAGCAAATAGGTTTTACCGAGTATAGAGCCTTTGGTGACCAGTCGACTCGTTTGCATCTACAGTGTGTAAGCGGAATACGGGCAAACATTTTAACGACGATTAATATGCATCCTAATTAACGTAAAAACATGTGTATTGTTAACATAAGTTTTATTTCTTTTTTTCATACTAATTAATACACCACGCAATGTATTAGAAATAGCCCAATTAACTTGCAATTAACTTTGACTTAAATCTTCGTTTCACTGACAAGGTTTCAAGTGGTTCGGGAAAAGTTGATTTTGATTTGATTTTTTTGATTTGAATTAAGGACTGAAATTAAGGAACTTTAACTTTGTCAGTTTTGTGATGAAAATTAGCCATACATTTCGGCCGTCAATGTATAGCCACGTATAGCTAATTTTCGTCACAAAACTGACAAAGTTAAAGTTCCTTAATTTCAGAATTTTCAGACCATAATTGGGACATTGGGTACACTTTTTAGTGAAAGCGCCCGTGGAACACTTGAAAACAAAACAAAAACAAACACTATAAAAAAGATCATGCGTGAGTATGGCCTATTCACAACAAGCTCTTAAGGGCAATGGACTGTTACGTATCTGTGGCAAACTCGACGGCCTTTGCACTGTCAGCAGTGTCAACTAAACAGCTAAAGTCAAGTCAGCTTGTCACTACGAGTAAACTTTACATTTTGTTGATAACTGCTGATAACTTTATCAGTTATCAATTCAGAAACAAGTAAATAACTCTCCGCGTCATTTAGTTACAACCTATTTAGATTAGTGAGTACATTACGCTCAATTGAGACAGTTGTGACGGATAATTAACGTAAAATTGGAAGAAAATGGCCTTATCTAAACCGATTATGAATTTAGTGGCGTCATATTTGCAAAACCTGTATTTGCACCCTATTAAAACAAAAGCTATTACTAGGTAAGATACTATAATAAGTGCTTCTTGTATACTGCGATACTATTTCCGGACTTTAATACTAAGTTCAAAGTCTACCTTCGATTTATGGTATGAAGATATCGCCTGAATTATCCCTATAGCATTGGCGTAAGCTATTAAATAATGTGAAATGTCCTTTACCTTCCATCCATCCAATCAGTCTGTTTCCACCCACTGTTGTGTTTAGGCCTCTTCCTTGGTCATACACTGTAAAATTATTATGGTTTGCAGCTGTGTGGTGGGGTCTGCAGCCAGCATAGCATCGCAAGTAGTAGTGGGTGAATCTGTACGACTAGACCCAGTGTTGGCTTTCGGACTTTTTGGGTAAGTTAACTGTTTTAATGTCCTATAAACTTGTTATTAGATTTTATCTTTCATTATATAAGTTACAATTATATCGCACTTGTGTCAATTTTACAGAATTATATAAAATATGATTGTCAAAGAGACGAAACAAAAAAATAATTCAGTAAAAGTATTAATCATCATTCCAAGATTATTACATTTGCTCTTACTGGCAAAAATAACCTTTCGGGGCAGTGGTCCAACTGCTTTGTCCAAGTGACCAATAATTTCCACTTGGATATCAAATTAACAGGCTCGATGGAGCTCCTATTTCCTCCGGGCCAGCTTAAGAGCTAACAACCTAAACCTACCTCATATGTATGATACTTATTTTGGTCAGTTGAACAGAGCAGTTGGACCACTGCCCTAAAACTCAAAATAAACAGTGTTTATCATTGTGCTAATGATTGATCTTAACATTCTAAACCAACAATTGATATGAGGTCATGGCAAACAATAGTTAAATTTATATGAAGACAAACGATCATAATATGTGCATAGAACATTATGACTATACATATGTGTGTAGGACATTATGACTATATAAACCCTGTTGCTAAGAAAACAGGCGCTTTCAATTTTTTCAATTAATGCAAACATACTGTAACAAAATAAGATAATATGCCACGAAATGAAACTAATATAATTTGTATTAAATTATTATTTCTATTCATAAAATGTATTTTATTTATTTCATAGCTTAAAATCTCATTTAGTTATATAGTATATAGTATTATATAGCATTATATTTAAACAACTTAAAAAAATTGTAAGTGCTTGTTTTCTTTCCAACGGGGTTTATATGTGTGTACGACATTATGATGGGTTAAACATTATGTGACCTTGCAGTTTATTTTGAATCAGTATAAATCTATAAGCAATATGTTATACTAAAAGTTTTCCATATTACATTTCATTACATATTACATGGAAGGAATCATGGTGCTGTGATACAAATACTCAATAGAATTAATAAATATTTCTTTATTTTACCAGGTTGTTGTTCGGAGGGACTATACCTCATTACTTCTACGGCATTGTAGAACAGCTATTCCCCGAGGATGTTGTGGCGTTCCCGTTGGCTAAAAAGCTATTATTTGAAAGGCTCATATTTGCGCCGTTGATGCAAGCGTTCTCGCTCTACACTCTTGCAAGGTTTGAGGGCAAGAACCATGAAGCTGCCAAAAAACAGCTATTTGCGTTATATACGACTGTTTTAGAAGCTAACTGGAAATGGATGACTCTGTTCCAAATTATCAATTTGGCGTTTGTGCCTCCAATGGTAAGCACTTTTTTTTGTTTTATTTTTTGTGTATGTATATTTTTTTATATATCCTTGACTTATCTTTCTTATTAGGTGATGCTATGTGTAATTCAGTAAAGCCTAACGTAAATACATTTTATGTTAACCTTTAAACAGCATGTTATTACTTATTACGTATTTTATCAATTTGCATAAAACATTTTTCACATAACTTAACATGTTTTTGCTTGTTATGAGGTTTTTTTTATAGCAGACAGGTCACTTGTTGGTAAATGTTCTCTGAGGCCAATGTACACACACATATTGTCACTAATTAGAAAAACCTATTCAATATTTAATGATCACCAATTTTGTTGACATACCTAAAAATCTTCAGGTTTAGTCTCTTCATTAGTTATAGAAGTAAAACATTTTTTTTTCCTATCTCATTGTTCCAAATGCATTGCCATCCCTGCGGACTGAAATGGAATGCCTCAGTGCTAGTAATTTCCCAGGTCTGCCAAAAGCTCTTTGGTTAAGACCTGTCCATGTACAATACTCTGTTTAATAGCCTCCAGCTGGCTCAGCTATCACACAACAATATTTGTGTATCTTTTCATAGAAAAACAAAAATTGCTGATGAAGTAGGTACTGTAGATTGTTGTAACTTAGCACATATCCACGCTATTTACTTTTTACATAATTATAGTTTATTTTTGAGAACTCCTTCCTTACTACCCTTCGTAATATAGTTACCTACTACTGATATATTATATTCCAATATTCAGGTTTCTAAATTCAACAAAATACGGCCTAACATTGTACTCAGCAGCATTCTCTCTTATATTATAAGTCAGGATATTTGTATACTCATACCCCCTTACTTTATACGTGGAATTACCGTGGGGTAGCTTATGCCTTGCATTGTAGGCTTGTGTAGATCAGGAACTAAGAACTAAAAGGAATGAATTCCCGTCACGGACCGAAACGAACTAGTTCTTCGTAAACGATCTTAATCCGTCTTCGGTCCTTTAGGTCAGTAGCAATTATTGTATGTATGAGCGAAACAGAGCGAACGAGTAAAGAGCTCACTCGATGTGAACGAGACCAATAGTACCTACTTCAAAGCGTGTCCTGCTCAGATCTCCAAATTTGCTCCGGAGCTAAAGGAACTAAAAGAACGAACTAGTTCCTTTCACCGATTGACCGAGATCGGAGCGCTCCCTTTAAAGACCGAGCGGGCGCAACTCTATTGCATTGTCACTTTCTGTCAGATGCAAATGTCCCAATTACAGATAAGGAAAAAGCATGGCTTAAGCTACCCGACGGTTATTCCACGTTTATAAGTAGGTAATGCCGGCTACTCACACGCCGCCCTTGATTTGGGCAATTTCCATACAATGTAAAATTGCTCTGACCGCATCTAGTATGGATATTGCCCCGTGTGAGTAGCCGGCTTAAGGGGGATAGAGTAGAGGCTGGCGTCCAACTAGGCTCGCCGAGGCGAGTCAAATCGAATCGAAATTAATTTAATTTAGCTAATTATTTCGATTCGATTGGACTCGCCTCGCCGAGCCTAGTGGACTCCAGACTTAGGTTTTAAGTTTACCAAGACATGACACTGTCAAGCGTGCTACACATTACGCAGATACGGTACGATTTTATCTGCGTATAACAGGGGTGGGGAGCTAAATCGTCTCGCTCTAAGGCTTTACCTATGGTGCAGGTTGTGCACACGGGCGCAGGGTCTAAGGGGACGCCCAGCGCCGCACGCGACACCTGGGGCCTGTTTTATAAAGCTACAAATTACAATTTACAGGTTACAAGTTTCCATTTGGCACAACCTCGACCAATGACGACCAGCCATTTGAGCAGTGGTGCCAGTTTAGACCTGTAAAATTGTAACTTGTAGGTTTATAAAACGTGCCCCTGCAAAGAGCATGCGTCATTCGCGGCGCCGGCGCTCTCAAAGACCCTAGAGGGCGCCAGGATATTGATGTCACATTGTCGGTCGAGCGCTACAGGGGCTAGAGCCGTTTCTGGACACTTACGACTACATAATAATGTACTATATTACATATTTCTTAACTTTTTCAGTTGCGAGTTCTCTTCATGAATCTGGTTGGTTTCTGCTGGGCGATGTTCTTAGCCAGAAAGAGACGCCAAATGACCCAAAAGAAGGAAGACAAGAAAGAATAATGGTCAGATGAACGTAATTAAAAGGTGGGGGCTAAATCACATGATATTTAATATCAAGCTCTTGTTGACCAATTTTTAAGCTACAACAGAACTAAAATGTTGAGTATTTGCAATAGTTCTACAAGTATCCGATATTTGGTTTTTTGACTAGTTCAGTTGTTGTTAAAGGATCTTCCACACGAGATAATTAGATTGGACAGTTTTGCCTTCATCCACACACGGATAGTTTCTTTTTAAGGCGCAATTGCTGGGTAAATTTTGTGGCTCTAGTGAAAACGGATAAAAGTCGATTTAACTTTTAAACGTCGATTAAACGTCATGTAAAGAGTATACGAGACTTATACAGTTTTTCACCTAAACCTCGGGACACTTGTATCCTTTTTCACTAGAGTCACAGAATTTTGTTTATTAGCCAACGGAGTGCACATGAATTTGATAACCCATGATATTGTAGTGAGGAAATCCCATATCATTGGGGAATAATGGTGATAAACTTCTGCCTATAAGTTCAACTGCCTTCTTTCAGTACATGGTACACACTGTACGTAATCGAGGTTACTAATTTAATTAGCAGTGCTAATAATTACCAAATTTTAATAATGTTATGCAACTGAAAGAGTATAGATTTCCATTATCATATACGGTTCTAATCTTTATTATCAAGGCGATAAAAAAAACAAGACGTGAAAATATTTTTTGTACTTCTAGGGTTAAGGGAGATAACTGTTCTATACAGGGATATCTAGAGATAAGTCTGAGAAATATGTATTTTTTAATATCTAATGTATTATTTAAGAATGTATTTATTGGATGTAAATAGTACTAAAAAATTATAGTGTATGTGTATGCTTATCACGTTTACGCCACATTTTATGGAATACAGTATAAAATATTTTTCTAATAATGTTCTAAAGGCGTGCAAACACTTGACCTATAAGTGACTTTACATCTTAGAAGATAAGGTTATTGGATGTTTGTATTTAAATATAATATTGTTGACTTGTACCTAATTAACGAATTGATATTATAAATAAGTACATTTGTTGTGATGGGGTATTTCCTATAAATATAAAATCTCGCTTTTGAACAGTCCTCTCCTAGGGGGATTGAACTGCTTTTTTAAAGAAAAAAAGGTTGAAGATAATCTAAGGGTTGACCCAAGTTGGACCCGATCGGAGAAGCCCGATAAGCTCGCAGCATTCAGACACAGCACGTAAAATTAATATTGTATCGTTTTCACGGTCTGCCCTGGTTCCAAGCTATTTAACGCTAGAATAAACTTTCTCAACCAACATTCGGCAAAAGTATGATATGGCATATCAACGTTATGCAACTACAGGTTTAACAAATGATTCGTAATTTAAATGATTTATTTGATATATTTTTTATTTAATTTTTCAATGATCAAATATATTATTAATAAAAGATATGAATTCATTTTTTTTTCATTTCATATCGCATCATTTGTCAAAATTAGGTTCTTACATTTTCCCTGTAGGGAGCACAAAAAAAAATTGGCTGAGATATAGGGGCTCAAATAGGTTAGGTTAGTTTTTATATAAGCCCGTAGGGCAAGCCGCCTAGAAATAGGCGCCCTGCGTAGCGGGGACCCGTCGATTCAAATGGAAAAAGTAGGTAGATGTAATGTATGTTACTTTGTGTAATAACAGTAGGTATGTAAAGTAAACCGAAACGTTTTTAAAGTGTACTATTTGCTATATGATTAGTTTTGCTAATATACTATATGTTAAACGTCGTATTTTAATCTGATACATTTGTGAAACAATACAGGGCGTCCCACGGCTATGCCACATGGAAGGAAAGTACCTTAAATATTACAGATGTAACATTTTACTGAAAGAAGACATTATTTGAATTTAAAAATCAATTTAAACTGCATTCATAGATATTTAAATAATTACATGGTTGAACCGGGAATCGAACCCGTTACACGATAAAAATAATTACCATGTAGCTTTATCATACCGATCGAAAGGCTTCATCATAAGGATTATTTTTGCGAAATAACATAGTGTCAGAAATAAAAGGAAGACCATGAATTTTAACATTTTTAATACAAAATTAATTAATTTACCAAATGCTCAAAATGAGTCCCTTCCTGTTGAATACAAAGTCGCACTCTGTTGATTATTTCGCTCCCTGTCGATTTTTTGATCTTTTTGTGGTGGATATTTAGAATAATACGTCTAAGTTCTGTTTGTAGCTCGTGGACACTTTCATACTGGTAATTAGTAATAGGTACTTATGATAATGTCAGTTGTATGTTCTTACGGCAATGTCAGCTTTTCATTTTTCTGTTCAAAATTTCACATCAAATGTTAAAATTCATGGTCTTCCTTTTATTTTTGACACTATGTTATTTCGCAAAAAATAATCCTTATGATGGAGCCTTTCTATCGGTATGATAAAGCTACAGGGTAATTATTTTTCTCGTGTAACGGGTTCGATTCCCGGTTCAACCATTTAATTATTTAAATATCTATGAATGCAGTTTAAATTATTTTTTAAATTCAAATAATGTCTTCTTTCAGTAAAATGTTCCATCTACTATATTTAAGGTACTTTCCTTCCATGTGGCATAGCCGTGGGACGCCTTGTATATTTGTGAAAATAATAGTATATGAAACGTTGGTTGTGAAATGAACATTTGTGAAAAAAAAATCGGTAAAACATTAATGAACCGAATATAAGCTGTCCTAACCTCAACAATATGATTCCGATATCGAAGCATGATGGGCTAAACCAAAGTAGACCCAAGGCCCATATTACACTTTCGTCTTTCATATATTGTTAACAGACTATAAAAAAGGAGGTTCTGTTGACATTATTATAGCTCTTATTATCTTAAATAATACGATTTAAATTAGGCAAGAACGCAGTGGAACAGAGGCCCAGGTCCCATTACCTTTGGGTAATTAAAACAACAGAGTCAATTGTATCTATTTTATTCGACAACAGCAAATTGATCCATTATATTTTTGTCTAAGTTGCTAATATGCAAAACTGTCATGTTTTGAAGTTGCAAAAACAACTTTATTGTTATATAGTGCATTTATTGAGATTCGTTAAAATCAAAGACTTATAATATATTTATTATCGTATCGTGTATATAATACAAGGCTATTTTATTATTTGAGAGTATTATTTCATTTTTTTCCCTCATATCATTGCTTATTTTTTCAATCGATTCACAAGTTTTCACCTAATATAACGTACTTATAATTAATAATAAATAATTAGCCAATTATTAATATTTAGGTAACATTAAATTGTTACGACAGATGGCGAATAAATTAATAAAATTACAAATGACTAGTAAACGTTCCGACAGTGTAAATATTTTTATCAATAAATATATTGCACTTAATTACAATTTTACAATTATGAAATAAATATGAGAGTATTTTTGGTACTGTTACAGCTTAAATCTAAAAATAATTTAAAATAATATTACCAACAAGTAAAAATAAAGATGTAAAAATTTCTTAACAAAAAAATTACTGAATTGTTACGATTTTTTGACTAGATAACAGGAATGTATAATGTAATATCGTCCTAAAATCACATTTACCAAAACAGGCGGATTAATCATATTTGGCCTATCAGCAGAAATGCAAAGAAAAATACCTAAGAAAGGCAATAGTGACGCCTATTTTTTTGCAGTTTTTACATGAAGGGAATAGATAATTATGTACAAACTTAACTATAGCAGTTTTTATATTATCTATATAGGAAACTAACAGCCGTTTAAAGCAATTTAAATTACTTTAGACAAACTAGTTTGCCAGATAACTAAATTTAATAGTGATGAAGATATAAATGACGGTTTAGTATAGACTAGAGCTATATGCCCCGTCAAGTCTTACTAGTAGGGTGGATCACTGAATGTATGAAAACATTTTTTTTTGTTTCAATCCTTTTCGGCCACTATGAAAAACTTGTTACACCTATCTAATATTCATAATATAAAATATAAAAGAGATACATTAATATTTAGTACTGCCCCAAGCCCACAGAACTTTAAAATAATGGTCTTTTTCCCTATATTGTAAATGTTCCGTTAGCTTGGGGCAGTACTAAATATGAATGTATCTCTTTTATATTTTATATTATGAATGTTAGACATGTTTAACAACTTTTTCATAGTAGCCGAAAAGGATTGACAAAATTTTTTCGAGTTTTCAAACAGGTTTGCTTAAATAAAAAATCTACTATATATACACTTTGCCTTTCTTAAGATAATCAATACAAACTAATAATTTCTTCCACTCAGTTCAATTTATCAACGATCTATTTTACAAATTAAATATAAGACTTAATGACTAGAATTCCTTGATGTAATTACAACTTTTCATAAAGGTCTTCGAGACTAACTAATTGAGAACAAATATTGTCGCAGACAAATAGTTAAAGATGTCAATACATTAATTAAATTTCACACACTTGTTGAAAATTAAATATGTTAAATACATATGTTACTGTACATTCATTAAATTTACTAAATTATAATATCAAGCGTACACTTTTGAAACAAGCGATTCGTTTTTTACATGTTTGAGATCAAATTTTAACGCTTCACTTGGATTTGGTGAGTATTTTAGTTAACTATACTTACTTAGTTTTTTTTTTCAGATTTGAATAAATGACCAATATTTTAAAAACGTTTTTGCTACTAAGTTAAAATTAGCAAAAAAAATACTAGTTTATCTTTAATAAGTAATTAATAAAATAATAAAAATTAGTTGATTTGACTAATACTTTTCAGTATTATCGACGTGACTAAAAACGTGTGCTAATTTGAACGTCATTATTCTAATGTGAAAAAAAAACGAAGTATACATGACAATAAATAAGCATATTAAATCTTTAACGTAATCAGTGTGACTAGCATATCCTTTATTTTGCAGCTTTTTTTTTTATCATAATGACTAGTTAGAGAGGGATATTCGAGCGACAAACAAGCCGTCCAGGGGCTCTATTCTGCTCGGTAAAACCTAATTGCTTTTGATAGTTTTTAACGCTACTGTACCATAACACCAATTATATCAAGTATAAAAACGTTGACAATAAGATTTCAAAAGCAATAATGTTTAACCGAGAGTAGAGCTCCAATTCATTGTGTCTATGAATGCTTTTTATATCAATTATTATCTTTATTCTACTTTGATATAGCCCATATTGCTGCGACATCGTAATGGTAGATCTTACTTTCACAAAAGCCACCTGATTGCAAGTGGGATCTGAGACCAGATGGGCTAACAGTGGAATAAGGACCCAGTAACAAAGTATTTCTCAAAAGAAATGTCCAGAGAGTTGATAACTGTCAAGAATCTGTGGATAAAAACGGTTACGCATCAATGACGCTTCAATGAACACTTATTTCGGAAAACACTCGACTTCCAACAACTTCTGGCACCATTTTAACCTTTTGAACGCCACAGACGGTTCTGGCCGTCGGCTGTAAGTCGTGCCACTGACGACACGACGGCTACAGCCGTCACATGTTCAAGATTATACGACTTAGCTTCGTATCAATTAAGTTCTAATTTGCAAACATGTTTTGCGTGCGTTTTGTATTCGACGTCAGGCGTTCAAAAGGTTAAGAATCAAATGACTAAAAGGAAGATCGTCCTAATAGTTAATTTGGTAAGTTTGTCTTAGTCATGTTCTGGTTTCGAAGAGCACGACCAGCTTCGTTCAGAGGAGCTGGAGCCGTAACTTCCGCTCGACGCGGACGAGGGCGTCGGCCTGTGGTATGGGATGGGCCGCTTCCGCGCGCTGTTCGGTTAGTCATCGTTAGTACAAGCCATGGAGTTAGTCATATTACATATTAATTGACAATTAAATGGTGAAAAAACATTTTTGATTAGATCATTAATAGAGATTGCAAAGGAAAAAAAAATGTTTGTTAAGAACTACTTCAACTATGAATGTTATTGTTGATGAAGCGGGCAGAGTTCATGCACTATTAAGGGTTGATTAAGGGTAAAATACTTTTGAAATAAATTTGTACTAGTAGGAAACTCATGCACTAGTAATTGGGGAAGAAAGTGAAAAGTTGAATGCTATTAACAAATTGCTTACCTTTCTGACTGGCCAAATCATAGTAGCAATATAATCATAAAAACACTCAGTGTGGTCTATTAAATGTACAATATTAGAAAGTATCACATAACATAATAGCGCTACCATGCAGCGGTAATGAAAAATAAAATAAAAACACAACATAAATTAAAGGATAAACTTTAATGAGATAAAACAATACGTTTGGAACAAAACACGCAATAAAATGTCCTCGTTAAAATAGCACACGTTCTACGGTCGTCACTTCTTTAATCCACATAAAATAATTATCTTCTTCTATACTTGTATTTATTTGACGATAGATCTACAACGGGTGCGCTACGGAGGAAAAACAAATACCATTAGTCCATTTATTTAGATCTCGTATGGCACTGAGACAGGCAAGACAAGGTGCCCAGGAGTCCCTTCCGTCCCTTGATGCTGCCCTGTCCTCGATAAATAACCAACACTGCACCTTAATTGTTACAACGCATTGATTATTTAAATCTTAATACTAATGTTAAGTAGCACACCCATGTTATTGCATAATGTTCAAACTAAAGAAGAGCCACTCAATTCGTACAAAGAACCTTATTAATCCATAATTAAGGTCTTAAATTGTCTACCGTGGCCCGACTTTCATAATACAACCTGGTTAGATTCACGCACAAACAATATATATAGACGAGTATTTATTTACAATCTGTACCCATATGGAAATACATGTTTACTTTACGTGCTGGAAATTGAACATAAGTCTTATCTTCCCACGAAGGTCTACGTGGGCTTGAGTTTAAAATGACTGCACAAAAAGTAATCACGCAAAAAGTTAAATTTAGTTGAAGTCTACTCACAGCCTAATCTACTCATATTTCAAAACTATTAAGTATCCAAAAATTATGTACAGACCCAAGCAAGTAAGAATTAAAACACTTTGTGATTTGTCAACGTATCTGAATTATTTTATATGGATAGGTATTATTACAATGCATATAACTTAGAGCTAACTAGAAGTAATTCACACTAGCACGCCACTGCACTAATCGGAGCTACGCGTGTCCTCTGAACTCGTGCTATGCTTTCGTGACTTTTTTCTATAAAAGATGAAACAAAAATACATATATATGGGAAAACATACAATGCCATATTATGGAAAGTGAGTAAAAGACGCAATTGTCACACGTTTCATCCCTGTCAAAACTTAGGCCTCGCATAGAAGGCCATGTCAATTAAACAGGGCGAGTACTCCAAATAAGCTAGTAATAGGGAAGTTTGAAACGCTACACGGACAGGGAAATTAATTTTTAGGAACTACCTACGACTTCCATATTAGAATAAGAAAAACATTTAAATATTTTTTTAACTTTAAAAAAAGTAGTCCTCCGGTTCGGGTCTGGTCGTGTATGAGTTTTTGAAAACCCTTGAATGTAGGCAATTTCGTCAATTCTAAAATCGACATCATGGTCGAGAACAAATTTGTCTATCAGTCTCTCAGTTTCGGAATTCCCATATTGATCAATTTGGATTGCTAACTCGTGCATTATAATATATTTATACCGATAAACTTTCCATATTATGGCAAACGGCGAAAATAAAATAGAAAGCCAAAATATTTAAAATTAGCATAAGGGAAGCGTCACACGAACAATGTTAAAACCGAAAATCTCATAAAACATCCAACTGAATGACATTCGTCTGATTCTTAACCAAATGAATGCTATCCATTGAGGTGTTCCTACGGCAGTCCAAACAAAACAGTGCTTTGGAAGTGGCATTGATACAGTTCATTAATAATAATTATAATGCTCTTAGAAAATCATGGTGTGAGATGTATCAATAGCACTACGGACTTATCCAGATAATGTCAACAGGTTCCATAAGTTTACATGAAACGAATTACACAATCTGAGCAAGACATCTAGCCCTTACTGGTCACCCAATAAAAAATGCTACTTTATTTATGATATATGTTGACGACACATTTTTTCCCCCCTTAAATCTATTGGAGTGTCCCAAAATTAGGTATCATGAATTCGAAGTGTTTACAACTGAACTAGTATTATTGAGCCGGTCAACTTCACACGCGGCACTCGTATATTTCAGGAAGCTTAATACTAAAATGACTTGAATGTTTTTGAGATTTGAAAAGTACGCTCTTTACTTAGTACGTCACGTTCAAAGTTGACTGGCAATACTAACCTAGCCGAGAACATATGTAAAATTATGCCGGATTGAAAGTCTTTATAAGACATTGGCAATTTCCACTACATACGGTCACGGACGTTAATTTGTGACCCATTTCAAAAAAATATGCTTGAAGTCGTCAATTTCATTAGAGATGCCAAGTCATTTGTAACTTATAGGGAACTCCACCTTATTGTTCTAAAATGTCAGATTGACTTTGAACTTAGGGTGGATCACAAAATTAATTCTTTGACTGTACATGTAATATTTATTTATCTAGAATGAACGTATATCAAAAAAAAAAATGTGTCGTAAACAAACGCTGCGGTCAAAAAATCAGTGCAAACATCTGCATCAAAACTGAGTCCCGAATGTGAAAATGGCGTCATCTTTTATAAACATCGCTAGGTAGAAAGCAGAAGCGTCTCATTAGATGACCAGGGGGGCTAGCACAAGTTGGCCGCGACTTTTCTCGCGCAGTACGTTCTTTAAGGCCTTGATCTCCTGTTAAACGCTGTACGCGACGACAAACGTCAGTGTAACGCCCGCGTCAACGTTTCGGTCGGTTTCGGGAATGTGTAAAACTCCAACCAACTATGGTAATTTTTTTCTTAGTCGGCATAAATGAATGTATGTAATGTATCTAAAGTCTTGTTGGCTGAATTTGTTTTTTTTTTAATAAGGCCAAGAATTCAAGACTCTTATTTACAACAATCACAATCTCAATCAATAAAAAAAGTATGTATATTTCTAGAACGAAACATCCTGACGCAGTATACGGCGTGGCGCTGAAAGCAGCGTCAACGGGAGACCGAGGTTTAGGGACATATTAATAATACCATCTTAACCGATATGCTCACACGTCAACCCATAGAAAACTGTCATTTTTGAAGCGTCAAGATGATTTTATTAACGCCCTTATAGCCCAACGTACTGAACGAGTCGCAGTCCAAGTTGTGCTAGCCGCTAGAGCCTGCTGGCCCCGGCAGCGGCGGCTACCTCGTGATGCGGCGCCGGTCCAGGAAGCTGGGCGAGCCGGCGCGGCGCGGGATGGACGGCGAGCGAGGCGAGCGCGCCGCCCGCGGCGACGATCTACGGTAATCCGCGTACACGCCCGTCATCGTTCTGAACGTTACCCATGCGCACCCAAAAACTCGTGTTAATATCCGCTGCGGTCGTTGCTTCTGGATTTATATCAGCTGCTAGGAGTCGTACATCGAAGTGTTTTCAAGCTGATTGTACTTTTTTAGTGTTTTTTTTATGTACAATCAACTTATATTATGAATTGTATCATTGTTACGAAAATTAGAAAGTTGGCTATCAAAAACACTATACACAAGACAATCTCAATGAACACCGTAGTTTTAAAATAGTACAGTTCTAAATTCACAAGGAAACGTGATCCAGATAGTCATCTATAGTCAACATTCTGGACAGAACGTTTCCACCTCCACCTCCGAGAGCACAGCTCAAAACCAACTCATAAAAACAATTTTTAAATTTAGAACAGCCCTTCTATATTTAAATTCAGCTGAAGACCCGTCGTCACATCCTCTTATGCTGGCTGTACAAAATAATTTTCAAATTTAGAACAGCGTTTCACTAATCCGAAGAGCCGTCGTCAGATCTTATGCCGGCCGTACACATTCGTCGAAAGCCTCTAGCCGAAACCTACCGCCGACCGGGACATGGCGAGATGAGAGAGAGCGAGCGGGACGACGAGCTGAGCATGTACGCAATCGCTCTTGGCCAGTTTCGGGGTGTCTCGGAGATTGTGTATAACCGGCATTATAAACCGAGTACACGAGTTGGTTGTGAGGAGTGCCGGGTTCGGCTCGGCGGGGCGCGGGGAGGGGCTCACCTGGAAGAGCGCGTGGAGGAGCGCGACGAGCGCGACGAGCTGCGGCTGCTGTACGAGCTGGAGCGCGACGAGCGGGAACGTCTGCGGATATACTAACATTATCAGCAGAGCGTACCTTAAGTTGAACTTATGCGGGCAATTTTATGAGCAATGATTGCTTATAGGTACACAGTACGGGCGTCTTATTCTATGAACTCAAATTAGAGTAAGACAGCAATTTTATTGTTGACGGCAACTATTGCTCAAAAAAAATCCTATATAAGTGCAACTTTATATTGAATAAGCTAGTTGACTGAAAAGATTAAGAAGTGAAGGTAGTTACTGAATTATGGGTTTTATTTGTTTTATTCCACGTTATACAAACCACGGGCTTTGTGAATGTGGGTTAAAATTTGTATTATTGTTTTTTTTTTAAGTATGTGTAATAAATCGATTATCAAATTATGTAGATTTTTTTACGTAATTTATTGCGTCTACGCTTCATACTGTAAAATTGGTAACATTAAATATGAAAAAATAAACCAAAATTCATAGACAAACTATTCAAAGACATCCATAGTAGAACACTATACACGTCACGATGATGATAACTTCCACTCACCTCGACGACGAGTAGGACCGCGACCTCGATCGCGACGACCGTGAGCGCGAGCGGGAGCGCGACCTCGAGGACTTGCCGCGCGAGCGCGAGCGCGAGCCCGACGAGCGCGACCAGCTGCGGCGCCGACGCCGCCTCACCTCCGGGGAGCTCTCAACATTCAGGGGGCTCTTTTCTTTCCTGGCCGGTTCGGGACTCTTTTCGGTCTCTTTGGGTTTCTCCGGAGTCTTGAGTTTCTCCGGCGTCAAGTCGCGCTTCGCCTCCTCACTCGCTCTCCGGCGGGATGTCGCCGCCTCCTCGCTCGCTCTGCGGCGGGACGTCGCCGCCTCCTCGTCGCGGCGGCGCTCCAGCGACACCTCCCGCTTCGCTTTCTGCGCGAGCCTCGACTTGAGCTCGTTGAGCGTCTGCAGGTCGAGCTCGTTCTGTCTCGCCCGCTCGTCCGGCGGGAGCGCGTCCCCGCCGCCGCTCTCGCTCGAGGAGCTCCGCAGGCACGACGCGGGGGGCTTGACGCTGGACTTCTTCTTGAGCGGGAGCCGGATGTACTTGCGCTTGTCCTTCTCGGGCAGGCGGTCGATGATGTCCCGGTAGCGCTCGGGGCTGCGGCGCGCGGGCGAGTAGCTGAGGCTGGAGGAGCTGCCGCGCGCGCCCGCCCCGCGCGGGGAGCGGGACGCCGCCGAGCGCCGGCGCGAGCGGCTGCGCGAGCGCGCGTTCTCGACCGGCTTCACGACGCTCCTGTATTTCTCCTTCGGCGACGACGACCTCCTCCTCCTGCGCTCGCGGGACGCGCTCCGGCGGCGCTCCCTGGCCGGGGACGGGCTCGCGTCTTTGTAATACTTCGACTTATCTTTGGTGTCCGATTTGGGCCGCCGGTCGGCCCCGGACTCGGACGAGGACGCTCTCTTCTCGGGTTTGGAGTTTTTGTAAGTTTTGGCGGGCTCCTTGCGCTCCTTGTTGCGGTGTTTCGCGGGCGAGCGCTCGGCGCGCTCGGGGGACGGGGAGCGTCTCTCTCTGGAAGGGCTCCTCTTCCTCCTCGAGGGCCGCTCGTCGTGATTCTCCCTGTTCCTCCGCTTGGACGCTTCTTCCTCAAAACTATCATGATTATTTCTATTTTTCTTATCATTCCTATCCTCCCTCTCTTTTCGGCTATTAAACTCCTCCCTCTCTTTCCGACTATTAGACCCCTCCCTCTCCCGTCGGGTATTAGACGCCTCCCTCTCCCTTCGGCTATTAGACTCCTCCCTCTCCCTTCGGCTATTAGATTTCTCCCTCTCCCTTCGACTATTAGACTCCTCCCTCTCCTTTCGGCTATGATACTCCTCTCTCTCCTTTCTGTTACTAGACTCCTCCCTCTCCTTCCGATTATTAGACTCTTCCCTCTCCTTTCGGCTGTTGAATTCTTCTCTATTTATTCTGTAGTCGGGCGACTCGCTTCTCTGCATTCTTCGATCTCGGTCATCTCTTGGGCTATCTCTTCGGTTTCTATTAGGCTGTTTCTCTTTTCGATTGTTATAACTATCTTCTCGATTCCTGTAGTCGGGCGATTCACTCTTGCGCCGGCGTTTATCAGGAGGTGGAGAATCGCTGGGTTCGCGACGTTGTTTCCTGATTTTCTCGGCTTTTCTGGAATCTTCTTGCACTTCGGGAGACGAAGATTTTCTGTCGCGTCGGTTCCGTTTAGAACCGCGTGGCTTTTCTGAACCATCCCTAGACGGTTCTCGACGTCTGTTATCAATTTTAGTGACTGAAGACTTTTGCCTGTACTGTGGTGACACATCTCGTTCCGAACTTCGATCGTCTTCCCTCCTCCTGGATTCGTTTTGTCTCTTTGGCGGCGCTTCGTCTCTCTTGTCATACTTCTTGTTTCTGTCTTCGCGATCTCTGTGCTTGTGGTTCTCGTTCTCTCGATGCTCATTTGGTTCTTCCCACTTTTTATCTTTCGACGTTTTCTTGTTTTTGACGGGCGAACTGAAATAGACATAATGGCGGGTGTTAATCTATTGTACTGAGGTCTCGAGCATATGTGAAGATTAGGGCATGCCATCCCGGTATGGCTATATAGGTATGTACCTAATACCGGTATTAGTTCCGGAACTGCAGACAAAGTAATACCAGGGTTACATGCTTAAGCTGTGGTTAGATTACCTTTCACATCTGCAATCACATGGTCTCGAGACTCCCGTTTTATTTTGCGTCAATATCTAAATAGATAGATTATTTACCTACTCCATGGCAACGGCCTACAATGTTTACCCTTAAGCTTGCATCACCTCAAAAATCCAAATACGTTTCGGTTTAATACTAAACGAGTCAGATTTGAATATATATACATTTATATATGTTTGTAATCACGTTCTCGAAAACGGTTTTAACGATTTCGATGAAAATTGCGGAAAATGGGTTTTTCGGGTCAAAAAATCGATCTGTCAAGTTGTCATCCTCGGGAAAATTCGATTTCGCCTAACGTATGGTCCAACAATAAAAGGGGTATGTTATTTACTGTGTTTTTAATTTGATCAAGTGCTAATACTGCTATTGCATTATCGTTCTAGAAACCTTTAACTTATGAGTTATGACGTTATAATGTTTGACCTAAACTATAATTTACGACATGCGCATTTTCAGAAATTCAGATTCTTTTGTTTCTGATTACTAAAGAGATTGCAAGAGAAAAACTGTGATGTCAGGCTAAATGATGATTCATGCTGCATTGAAAATTTATCAATAGGTACAATGGACATATTTACATGATAAAGCTGACAGTAGACACGGTAAAAGTAATTTAAAACCAAGTTAGAATAGTGTAATTTTAAAGGGCATTTGGTAAATTTGTTTGAAGAATATTGTCATTATTTTTTTCAGCGGCCACTGATGATTTTTACGTAGTTATTTAGAGGACCTCTAATTACACATAGATATATATAATTTATGGCTTTAAATAATATCGGAGCGGAGATTTTAAAGATTTAAGTATTCAGTTTAGTACAAAAGAACGCCCAAGTATATATTTAAATATCTCGGCTCCGATGCACTTAAGAGTATTACAATACATAACAAAATATGTTTATTTTTAATAATTCTATCATAATTTACGAATGGCCGCTCACCTTGAAAATGTATGAATTTTACAAATGACAACACTTTTACCCAAACCCCTTTGATCACCTTAATGCTGATTGTTGGATTATGTACCTTCTCGTCTCGTTTTTTAATTGTAACACAGGGAACCCTAGCTCATCGCCCAGAGCAGCTGTTTAGCCTTTTACGGTTTATGTAAAAAGAAACTGTGATAGAAACTTAAGTTTGGTTTCGTCCACATTTTTTAAATGTTTTTTTTAATACTGCCTGTCACCTGTTATTATCAGGTTTGCGTAACAGTAGTAAAGTGGCCCGTGAGCTCGTTAAAAACAAGAAAAAAAAAAACAAAAAAAACATTTACCTTTCCCTAGTAGACGGCCCGGTGCTGCCGCGACGCCGTGCGCTCGACTTTTTCTGTTTAAAATCCAACAAAACACGTGAACAATCGTCGCCTTGTAATGTCGACATCCAACACCAGTGCCAGTACAAGAAGACTATAGTGGTAGGTAATGGCAAATCATATCAGTTTCACTAAAACATATAAGATTACTCAGACTCACAAATGAAAAAGCGAATCACGAAATCGACTAAACGAAGAGTTTACAGTAAAATAATATACCACTTTACACATGCAGGCTAATAAATAACCATTTAGAAATCAATAGACGTCAAATTATTGTTTAATACTAAAATAATAATGTAAGCTATCATGTAAGCAAGTATAAATGAAATGTACAACTATAAAGTGTTTAGCGGAATGTTTGTTTTTTGTTTTATCCATAACATTCTCATAAAAATAATAATAAACTTATATAGGTTGATTGTTGGCACCAGTGCAAGTGAGATATATATTATATTAGTAACACAATGAACAATGTCAACATTTAAATTAATATAGGTATATAGAAATACATAAATACATAGACACAAAATCAAATCGTAACAACACTTCGGAAACGTACCTTATTTAACAAACGGTGGTGGTATTGTATACCATTTAAACATGTGGAGCATCCTTAATTAGTTTTGGGTAAATGAGAAGAGGGAGAATGTTATGGATTAGTTACATTTTCACATTCAATCACAGGACATTAATAACTGGTCGTGACAGACAGAAACGTGCGCAAGGGCCGCCCGGCGGGGGCCAGTCTAAGCCGACAGCGTTGGTCGCAAGCGAGCACGTTTCTGCATCCCACGGCCCGCGTCGCACGGACAATATAAAACCACCATCTGTTTAAAGGACTACAACACCATGCAAGTTAACTGTGCACGCTAGGACCCGCGCGCCCACTCCGCCTCATTAGTCACAAATGTTAACTCAATGCACGAATAGGTAATTTAGTATTCACCTAACATAGTGTTTACTGAGTGTTATTGTTTTGTGATATACTTACAGTATACGTTATTTCTTCAGATAAAGATGGCTATCCTATGAAATGATGCACAGTTAAACAGATAATTTTTACTGTCTTTTCTTGTATTTACAGAAAAATAAACTAAAAATGAAGTAGGAAGACAATTATCACATTTACAATATCGGATCTTCCCCCAGTAGTGTCGAGCGAGTGAAGTGAGGGTAGATTTAGCTAAGACAATACAGCCGGGGGCAAGACTAGATAGAACATAGCAAATTAACAGTTGGTGATAGCTACAATTAGTCAAAAACTATTGCAAAAATAAGAAGAGAATAGGGCTGTGTAAAGAGATCTTTAGAAAAATAAAAAATGTGTCGCCCTTGTTGATACGCAGAGGAAAGGTGCTAGGTATTGTTAATTAAAGTGGACCCGAGGCAATCGAGGTTGAAATTATTCATCAGAAAGGCATCGCTACATCGGCGATCGGGACAGTATTCTGCTCAGTATCAAGGGACGAAGAGGATGTGTAATCGGTGTGGGTGACTGAATAGGGATCCCAAGTGAAATCTAGACAGGACGTGTGAAAAATAATTCTTAAATTTAAACAATATTTCCCAAAGTCCCAAAATATATAATTTTACCAACATTGTTAGAACAATTTTATATTCAAAGATTATATTTGGTAACAAGTATAACAACAAAAAGCCTGAATATAATTCATAACAAAGCTCTACCACTTTTGAAGGTTGATTTACAAGAACTGGCACGATTGGTACGAACAAAACTTAAGACCTGTGATTGTTGGAGCAGTCGTTTATAACTCATTTTAAATTTAAAACCCAAATCTTGTACTTATTTGACATTTTATGTACACTTCAATTCAACCTTTAATCTATTCGCGGCAGCTCTTGTAAATGGCCATCACGATCACCCAGTTTACCCCTTTTTTAAAGGTCCAAGCACACTGTCACAAATATAATCCTTGAACAGCCTACTATGGAGACGGGTTCATGGGCATTGAGCTGGTATTTGAGTATTATTTACCTTCTTCTTTTTCTTCTGCCGATCCTCGTCGGAACTGGATCCGTCGCTGTCCGACCCGTCAGAGTCGCTCGAACTGTCCGTGTCCGGGGACTTGGACCGCTTCTTCTTTTTCTTGCTGGATTCTTGCCTGGATGGAAAGGTATGTATTCACGTCACGTAGCGTAAGGTTAATTATTACGTTTTGATTTTTAGCATGTCTGAGCGTCCCACTATTGGGCAAAGGCCTTTTCTAGTTTTTGGATTGTAAGATAAAATCTCAGTAACTTTGTTTTTTAAAGTATATGTATAAATTAATATTATGATGTTCATTTAATTCAATTCAATTTTGGTATATCCAGAACTAATCGAGCATTTCTAAGTACCCATAATGTTTTCGACTCACGAACGCGCGCCCTGCCAGTCAATTCGACGCTGCATCGTAGCGTCAATGTATAAATAATGAAGTACTTCGTGGATTGAAAGCATTACTGCATAAAATTTCCCTAATTTGGCCAGTTATTATAATTAAAAGATATTATTAGATATTATCATTAAATCGGTTTACATTCATCTGGCCAAACTCTTATTGGCATAATCATCATTTGGCATAGTCATCATTTGACATAATCATCTTTTAGCAGTCTTTTTTCTGAAACCGTATACTTTTCAAGATTGTTGTGTTATAAAATAAACCTACCTAACCTTACCTAATTGGTTCTATGCAATGATATTTTCAATAATCCTGAAAAGTATACGGTTTCAGAATAAAAGACTGTTGCAAAAAGATGATAATGCCAAATGATGAGTTTGCCAAATGATGATTATGCCAAAAAAAGTTATGCCAGATGAAGGGTACCCCATTAAACCATTACAAGGGTTGATTTGAATGTTGTACATAAGTTTTTTTATTGAGAAATGCATACGATGAAACGTTTTCAATGCGCGTTTGAATTGAAAGCTAAGAAGTCGTCCACAAATTCCCAGTGTACTCTTTGTAGGTTTAAGTTAATGTTAAGAAGCAAGCAAGCAATGCTTTATATCAGTTAATGATTAACAAAGTCCATTTTCACAACGATAGGTTAATCCTTTGTAAAAATACAGAAAACATTAGTTTACCACCGTACATTTTGAGTAAGAATTATCCTTCAAATTGTAAAGCAGCAAGATTGGGTTAAAGTTTCCGTTAGACACACAGAATACAGAAAACTGACGTTTATACCTTTTGGCTTCAAATAAAAATAAAACAGCAGTAATAAAAACACAAAATAAATGTCTTAACGAATTCGTCTAACCATTGCCCATTAGGAATTAAACATTGAGAACCATACCTACGAATGAAATCCCATAACACTTTTCTTTCGCTGAAATTATTAAAATAAGTAGCTAAGTACATGTTCCAAAGATATTTAGGGCTTTCTGTATCAAATTCAGATTAAAATTAAAATACTTGCCTGTTCGACAACTGAAGCATCACCTGCCTGGGTTTAAAAATCTATCAGAATATCGCCAACATTACAACAAAAACATGCAATAACATTAAAAACATGAAAACGAGAGAGCTCTCTAAAATACCCACTTCTCCTTTTTATTTTTCTTTGACTTTTTCTTCTTCAGTTTCTTCGTTTCTGGCGAGGCGCTGGAAACAAACAAAGGATTTGGTGAACAACTGTGTAAAGACAATGATTGGAACAATAATGCAACTGACATCGAATAAATCAAAAGTTCGTTAGCATTGCGACGTAAGAGGTTCAATAGTCAGGCCAAATTATTAGAGAACATTATCATGCAAGGTCAAATAATGCTCCTTTGACATCACTAGAGCACCCTCAAGGTTATTAAGTATGTTGGGTTATCCAAACCAGAAGTCTTGAAGATCGCGTCGACTATTTTTAACAATAGTGGCAGAATTTACTCAACTCAAACTCATATAAATCGAAGTGGGCGGCTAGCTATGGGCGGTATATCTTTTATCGTATTAGGTATAAAAGGAGAGTGCGAATTTTGTGAGTTTGTATCTATCCGACTAGGTTCCCCTTGTTTCCGCATAATCATAAATTGACCGAATTTATGATTTCGCAGAATACTAATTTCGCATAATTGTTATTCTACTGATACCTTTGACTTTATTGAAAAGTTATAAAATAAAACTAAGCTAACCTATTCTATTCTACCAGGATTACACAAAACATTTTAAAAAATAGTGTCCGTTTAATCTGGAAAAAAAATATGCGGAAACAAAATTCGGGGTAACTATACATTCGGCGTAAAAAGTTTCGGCGAAATAGAGGGAACCCATCCGACTAATCTCCGGAACCGCAGAAAGTTTAAAAAATCTTTAACGGTTTGAATGGTACATTATTCCGTATCGACATAGGCTATCTTTTATATGTTTAAACCGGAGCGAAGCAGTTACAGCTCGCTAGTGAGTACAAGGTTACCCTAGCATGGATTACGAACCTTCGTTTCTTCTTCTTCTTGTGCGGCGGCGCGGGGCGCTCGTCGCGCTCGCGGCTGGGCGTGCGCACGAGCGGGTACCGCGCGGCCTGGTCGCGCGCGCGCCGCTCTGCGTCCAAACTGGAGCCCTCCACGAACCGCGGGGAGATGCCAAACGCGTCGCGGAGCCGGGCGTTCTTCTCCTGCTGCGCTTCCGCTACGGCGTGTGTTTCGCGGACGCTGGAATGGACGGGGTTCGTCAAAGCGGCGTCGAATTACGCTGTAGCTTCTAGTACTAGTCAAATTGGGTAAACGTTCACTTTTTTATTACTAAGTAGGTAAAGTAAACTGACACAGAAAGTTGAAAAAAAAATATGGAAAACTTTTTAAAACACCATTAGAAATTAAATCCATTAATCAAATCTAGCCTTCCATGAAGTGTTTCTTTACATTATCTGATAAAAATACGACATTAGAGGGATATAAGTTTAGTAAAAACGTGCTTCACACCCCAACTTCGTAAATGAAACGAAAGCACTGTTTCAAGTTATACTGAACACTACAACACATTAAACCTACGTTGCAATCGGCTTAGTCATTGTGATGCTGAGTTGCTTAGGCGTAAGTTCGTAATAAAGCTTCATATTACACTAACCAATATTTACCTGAGCAGCACCTAAGTGCGCTAGAAATGGGCAAACAATAAAATAATTTAACATACTTAATCAACACCGGTAAGTAATTTTCTGATAATTCTTATACAAGGCATAACTCATGCTAACGGCCGCATTATGCACAAACGAGTATGAAATCGTTTAATTTCTAATCAAATCGATACAATGGCCACTGAGATTCAATTAACGATCGGGGGATATTTAAGCGGCGTGTCTAACGTCGGCCTAGTTATAGAGATAAAGTTGTGGTGCACACCTTATGACGGACCGCATGGACTTCCTCTCCTCGTTGGAGAGACAGACCTGCAAGTTATCGTTAAGGTTGCGCTCGGCGCAGCTGCATCGGCAGCAGCATGGCGCGCGGAGGCCGGCCAGCAGCGTGCGCAGCGCGGGCTCCAGCGCGTCGGGCGCCGGCAGCGCCATGGCCGCGGGCTCGGGCGCCGGTTCGACCGCGCGCTCCCTATTACCACCCGCAACCACCGCTTGGAACGTGCCTCGCCACAACCGTTCGAATACTACTCTATTATTCTCGCGACGCGACCCTCTACCTCTTTGCATCGTATCCTAAAACTTAAAGCTAGTGGAAGACTTGGTTTCTTAATGCTATCTTATGCTAATGGAAGACTGTCGTGATGCTCAGGCTGGGACAGCGGCGGCCGGCGGCGGGCCGGCGGCGCGACTGCCGACGCCGCGGCGGAAGCGCGCCGCGCGCAGCCTGCGCAAACATCCGACCGGAGCTCAGCGCACAAAGGGAGCACTCCCCTTCGCATCCCGACGAGGAAAACACTCATTATTTTTCGCATTACGCTTCGGCGCTTCAGATTGTATTTTACTTTAGGATTATTAAAAAGAATACAAGAAACCTTTGTGGTCGATAAAACAAACAATTCACTGCAACATTTACGAAATGATTTTGATTCGAATAAAATCGAATTAAGCACGTAATGTATCTAAACAAATAGCATAATACCGTAATATAAACCTCAATAATTTGTATAGCGAATCGATAGAAATAATTCATGGTTTATTTTCCACTTGTCATACAAATAACAGATCTTATCGCTCGTACCGCAAAATAATAGGTTATCCGTGCTGATTTCAATTGCGGAAAATAATTTGCAAATCAAAACATAGTCCTGTTCGTGACCTAAATGTGAAGTATAAAAATTTGACATCGATGATTATTGCATAATATCCCAAGACCTTTGACGGAATAAACAGCAATTCAAAGGGCGATGAAAGGATTAAAACTGAATATATAGAACCCAGCCGCTGTAGCCATGGCTATGATAACTATTAAGAAACAAAGAAAGTAAATACATTTATTACCACCGAAAAGAACAATAAAACAAACAAAACTAACGATCATATAACGTTGCTATTGACGTCAAATCTAAATACGATACGTTTTTCGCATAAATACAGTCAGGGGTTGTAATGCGGTTGCAGTTTTGAAAATCGAAATCACTCAGAGTGCTCAGAAATTTGTAAACTCTTGACCGAAAAACGTTCTCACTCCCTTATATGTTAAGACAAGACGTAAATAAGACAGTTTCGCATAACCAATACTAATATTTATACGGTACCTTACATCATTTCCGTAGCTCACCCAAATACTGACCTAACCACTTGAAAGTTCTAAGACACCATAGTATCAAGAGTAATGCGATTGGTAAAATAACACACTGTTTTATTGGCAGTATCCATAAGAGTCAACATTAAACGTTTTCTAATAACACTCCTGCACTCCTTTTAAGATAGATAAAAACTTAATTCGTTAAGTAGCTAACGCACACCATGCATTGTGCAGTCTAAAGCATATCCATGTCAATATCAATCATATCAAAACCTGCTTAACTCAGTCCATTTTACATGTCCATGTAGGTAATAACTTTTAAAGGGCAGCCCTAGGGTGTAGTTCCCTTTGCGAGCCCTACATATTATATAATTAGCCGTAATCAGAGGTTTGGCGGCACGCCACCGCGACGCCTGCTGCTACAGGCCAGTGGCAGTGACACAACTGGCGTCTTCAAATTACATACATTTGATGATAAACGGTAGCAAGTGTATTTATTAATTATACCTAGAATTTCAGCCAACCTCGACAATTCCGTGCCACGCTGTTTCCACATTTAGTTGATTTGTATATAAAATGGACTCTAATGTTGAGTTATCAGCACTGAATGTTAATTATTGCGTGATGGATTTTAAAGAAACTAGAATGGCTACAGACAGAATTGTAGTAATTGAATTATACTGAGATTGCAATGTTTAGTGATTTTATAAGCCAAACGCGACTAAAGAAAGTAACTATGGTACTAAAAGCCATCATAGAGAAGTTTTTTTTTTCGATTTATTATATAATCAAGAAAAAGTCACACACATCGTGCTAAGGAAACTAAGTGAGTCATTGATTAATGGGAAAGCAATCGATAGTTTCTAGGACAATGTATTCAGGTTAAATATGCCACGGCTGCTTGTTTGCTTGTCAAAAAGTTATATATTGCAACAGAAAACTGTAGCCCAGACATAACAACCTATTTACAGAAAGTGGAGAACTTAAGAATATTCGTCTGAGGGAAGTATCGTTTGGACAGCTGTCTTATTCGGTTGACCTTCGAATGCTGTGACAGAAGCGAAAAACAAATAATTTATAATTAGGCGTAAACGTCTTTTTGCCTCTAGAAATAATAAATAGGTAGATAGAATTTAATGGTTTTTTTATATAAAACTTTGGAATACACAACTTTTATGATATCTGAACTAAGGAATGCAACTTAACCGGTTATTAACCGTTTTTGTATGCAAATAACCGGTTAAAATCGGTTAAAGCCGGTTATTTGCATTCCCTAATCTGAACACTCCCTAATTTTTTCGTACGCCTAATCTAAACGACTCTTAGTCAGATTTGATTTGCATGTGTACAGTCCATGAACTATGATTTTATTTAATGAATAAACAGACTGTCATGAGTCATGTCTCTTGAAATAAATAGAGCGGCACGCGATACGCTTTCAGGGTAGGGAAGGTTTTTTTTTTGTAAGTTTATAATATGATTTTACAAAAATTGGCACGGTTGAAAATCGACAAGCGATTTGATGATGAATATAATTTATAACTTTGAATTCAGCGAACTTAAACTAGGGCTCTAGAATATTCCCAGAACTAAAACAGCATCCAGAGCATGTTTACTTTATAGTCAAAAACATAAAGACGCCTAAAACAAGAACGTTACCCCAATTAAATTAGAAAACCGCAACCTTCGCCAAAACAGGCATAACTCATTCCTCAACATCATCATTTGTGATGAAGTGCTTTCAATGCGTGTAACATCTAATATTATCTGTCACGATATTACAAACAGAATATCGAGTCTAAGCATTTACAATATTTTCATATCAATTTCTAGACTCACACGCAATATGTTTATATAATAAAATAGGAGAAGCATTTATATAAAAGGTAATCAACCTAGTTCTCGCATTGCATTCTGTTATTACCCCATTCTAGACACGTATAAGCCCCTAACCAGTTTAGCTGGGGTGTTCGCTCGCCGAGAGCCGTATTAAAACCCACCCGTAGCGAAGGGTGTGGGGCGCTGACGTCATTGCCCGATCGATGTGGAACCCTATACCTCAGTTAAGCGGGTGAAACTATTCATGCAGCGTACAAGGAAGCTTTAATAAAGCCCCGTAAGTTTTCGCGGTTCGGGCGACCGTCAATGTATCGCATGTAAGTTAATATCTCTTCAAATGATCAAGTTTCTGTCACGCTATTTATAGAGATTTCGTGACATAATGTTGTTTTCCTATATTTATAAAATCAGAGTGGAAAGGTCGAAGGCTTTGCACGTGGCTTGTAAATTTGGAAATTAGCTATGGTAATAATCAAGCCGTACAATTGATGGTAAAGTCCTAAACTTTGATTTACGGCGCAGGTATTCAGCGATACGATGGTTTTAAGCACAATTAGGAATGAATACCTACCATCTTCAAGAAAACTGCAACAAACCGGTTTTCAAGACTGATTAAAATAACTCAAAAACTGTTTTACGAAAAACCATACCTAGTGCATACAACTCCTGTTGAGGAAGAACAGCATCGAATCATTTCTATCAGTCACAAATATTTCTGGCCAGAGAATTCTTTTATTCAGATTAATAACATTAATACAGATTCGTATGCTTTGTATAATTAAGTTTTGTATAAATAAAGATACGTAAAAGTGTACTTTTAGCCTCGGATAATGTTAACCAATTAAACCTAAATTAAAACCTGCCGGTTTTTGCATTCCCTACTCATCCAACACTCTCGATCTTATCATTCAATCATATACCAACAGAATGCAATTAAATGCAAATTTGAAATTCTCTTAAAGAAAACTCATGCGTTACCTAATTACGTAAGCTAGTTACACGCCGTGCATCTTATTAATGTTGACAAGCGCAGCAAATGGCGTTGCAATCGGCGAGTATACTAATTAAATCCTGCCTTAGCCGATTATAATGGAGAGCTGGCAACGTATGAAATAACTACCAATTTCCAACCAACAACATTTCTCAATTAATTTGAACACAATCAAAAGCAACGCGTTTTGTGTAAAAATACGCTTATAAAAGTCCTTTTAAAAACACGCAACCTTGATGTGCTTTTGCTAGTTATTGTTGTTATCATGTTCTTTAAATCTTGAAAATGTTTTTCTCTAATTATGCAGTTGTTTTTTCTCATGTAAATCCTAAATCACACATATAGTTTCGTATTTAATGTTTTTTTTGCATATTGAACATCACACACATCATACATCATTCACAATTCGACCAAATCCGACCAAAGGAACTACAAAATCTAAGATAGGGAATATGGCACGAATCACCTAAATTGGCATAAGGACTTAATACTTGTTAGGTGTGATTACCAGCTGGCTACACTTTTAATTCCTTTCATCCATTCAATCATTGTGTATCCACCCACTGGGTATAGGCCTCTTCCTTCTCACGCCATTTTCCTCGGTCCTGTGACCTGTGCTAATCACATCCATTGTCTCCCCGTCGTTTTACGGATGTCGTCGGGCAGGGGGTCTGCTAACGATTCGTTTTAAATTCCTCGGCCAACATTTAGTACCTAACTAACTACGTAGACTTGTCATCATTGTGTCCTGCCCATCTCAACGTAACGTTCGTTATTGGTTCCCCAAACTCGACCTACGTTCTACGTTGAATCTCGGTTTTAAAATTCGATCTACAAGGGATTTTTTCCACCATACAGACTTTTATTTTTAGGAACTGAATAATATTAACAAGGACATCCGTCAGGTTACTGAATGCTCCATCTTTCCACCAATCGCATACGTGTATAAGTTTCTACAAACCTATTTAATTTATATGTAACCAGGTTATCACAATGAGTTAAATGTATAAATCCATTGGAAACACCCGTTCATGTTTTTAAATAAATAATAATCATTATTCTCTCTAGGTCATTAATATTTGAATCTACAGCCATAGCTCACGTTTTATTTAGGGAAACACGCCAATTTGAGTTAAGGCTGATTGGCTGGATTAAGGATTGACTGACGGACAAAGAAAAAGAAAGAACTTTAACTGTAGGATAATTTTGGTTCGCTAAATTTATTATTTGCTCATCTTGCCTAACGCTGTCACTATTCAACTCTGCCCTTTTGGATTTAGTTTAAGAAAACAATAACATTCAAATATTGCGCGTGCGCATGTGTTGTCAGTTTGCCAATAAGCCGAATAAATCAATAGACAATGCCTAAGTGAAGTTCTATTTATTATATATATTTCATAACATCGTACATCAGAAAAAGAGTGACTCGAAAAGTTTCCAGTACTAGTATTATAAATAAACATACGTCAAATATAAACTACAAACGTTTATATTTCAAAGAATTAAAGTAAATTTATGTACGCGGAAAAAATGATGAAAATACAACATAAGGTAGCTATTTGAAAATTCAACCCCCGCTGTAATGGCTGTTTACAACAGAGAAAACCATTCCACTTACCTGCTATTGGTGTGAACGAGACGGTACGCTTTCGATGGAAAGGTAAACACAATGAATTGGATTGAATAAGTAATATTATAGGTCCAGCGGTGCCTTTTGAATTCTAGGAACGGTTTTGTGCCAGTGTTAAGGCAACTTAAGCTTTAAGTGTATTAAATAATAAAGGTGTACTCACGCTACTCTGCCGAATTCATCCCTAGGCAGGTCCTTGTCCCCCGCTCCACCTTCCGATATCTTCGCCCTGAACGCCGCTACCCGCGCCGCGATCTCCTCCTTCGGCAACCTGCGCAACCACACCAGTGATACACTCATTATTAAATTTGAAGAGAACCGCTGCGCATGAAGGTTTCACGCGCTATGTTTATTTTTTTTAATGAGAAAATTCGCTGCGAGCGTCACTCCGCCGCGCACCTGAACCTACCAATGCATCGCACTGTAGCAATCAAGACGAATTACTTTTGAAAAACAATAAAAGCGATAAGGCGCGCTCGGAGAGCGCTCGCGGAATGAACGAGTGGGAATAACTCTGAATAAAATATAGGTAGGGGGTGTATTCTGTATCGATCCAACTCCGGCGCAGCAGGGGCATCGCCCCTAAACGAGGGTGCAAGCCGTGCAAGCGCTCGATATAATAACAAGCCTTAGCTACTTCTCCATTAAAAGTAGCCCCGATTTATAGGGTGATAAATCGATAGCGTAATGTTAGCGGACTGTTGTGGTAACAGGTTGCAAATAAAACTTTCATAGTTTTACTGCTGTTACGATAAAAAATAATGCGCCGGCTCCACGGCACGACCGGTGTTTGCTCAAATTACGTATTTTTAGGTCAACTATTTGTACTTGTTCTAAAAATAATGTTCAATCATTCATTATAATCTATAAGAGAAACTTCACGAAACTTTCTAATATTATCTCTTCATTTCTGTCGTTGAAATTAATGGCTGCTTTTTTAGGGTTCCGTACCCAAAGGGTAAAAACGAGACCCTATTAATAAGACTCCGCTGTGCGTCCGTCCGTCTGTCTGTCACCAGGCTGTATATCATGAACCGTGATAGCTAGACAGTTGAAATTTTCACAGATGATGCATACTAAAAACAGAATAAAATAAATATTTAAGGGGGGCTCCCATACAACAAACGTGTTTTTTTGCCGTTTTTTGCTCGATATTAATAACGGCAACAGGTAGACGCTTGAAATATTCACGGAATATTTGGTTGTATAATCACTTTAAAAATAAATAATTAGTGAATACACCAAACGTGATATTCTCGCCGTTTTTTGCTAATGTGTTGTATAGATAATGGTAAGGAGGCCTTCTTGCGCGAGTCCAACTCACATTTGGCCGGTTTTTTTCAGATTTTGTTAAACTTAGAGACTTACGTGATTATATGTGTTATTTACATTGTTAAAAGAGCGAAAAAAGTTCTTTCAGTTTCCCTTATTGTACCTATCTGTACTAAAATCTTAAATAAAATATTTAACCTGTAGTTTACTATAGATTTTTAATTTTAACAGAATCGACTGTTACGTGTGTTCGTGTTTTTCGCTTTAATATAGTTCTGTGGTTTACTATGTTTGGGATAAATCAACTGGATTATTCATTTCTACATTTGAGTTACGGTCTCCAACGACTACAGTTCAAATCCAAGGCAAAAAGCAGCATTATTTATGACTCCAATAAATTGTATGGAGTACTTACTTCTAGTTATTGTAATAATAACAAATATTGTTTTTGGAACATTTCCAACATTATGTTTCATTATATTTGGCCTGAGGCCAATAAATAAAACACATTGGACAAACCTAGGGATCGATAATAAATCGATTTTACGACATATGGAACAAGTCCATTCTAGTTTAATTAATTAGTGTTAGGTTTCGAAAGCCGGAAATTATGTATCATTTTTTTTTTTTTACTTCTTTCATCAAATTCGTTATATCATTTTAGTATAAAATACGTTTAAGCATACGACCCCTGGTTCGATTCTTGGTATGGGAAAATACTTGTGTGATGAGCGCCAGTATTTGTTCCTGAGTCTTGGATGTTTTTATTTTTATGTATTGAAGTACGAGGGCAGAGTGAAAAGTCTGGAAAAATTAAACATTTTTTTTTGGTAAAAGTAAATATTTATTTTTCAACGTAGTCCCCATTTAACTCAATACACTTGGTCCATCGCTTTTCTAGCTTTTCGATTCCCTCCGTATAGAACGATTTCTCCAACCCTTCAAAATACGCATTGGTTTCTGCGATGATTTCTTCGTTGGAACCAAATCTTTTTCCACCAAGCCATTTCTTCAAATTTGGGAAAAGAAAATAGTCGCAGGGGGCTAAATCAGGAGAATAAGGCGGATGCGGGAGCAATTCGTAACGCAGCTCGTGGATTTTAGCCATAGCAACGGCACAAGTGTGGACCCGTGCGTTGTCTTGGTGAAAAAAAATTCTTTTTCGCCAAATGGGGTCGTTTTTCCACTAAAACTTCATGAAATTGCAGTAACAAGTTGGCATATTATTCGCCGTTAATCGTTTTACCTTTCTGAAGGTAATCAACATATCGCTGCTTAAATACAAAAGCGCCACAAATCAAAAACAAATATACTTTGATTTCAAACTTAAAGTAAATAGCATTCCGAATTTAAATGCAACACAAACACATTTTGATTTGTGTCGCTTTTGTATTTAAGCAACGATATATTACACCACGAGCATCCCAGAAGACAGAGTAGCCATAACTTTATTCGCAGATAAAACTGCTTTGGCCTTCTTTGGTGCAGGTTCACCTGAAGCAATCAATTGTTTTGACTGCTCCTTGGTTTCTGGTGTATGGTGATGAATCCAGGTTTCGTCAACAGGTATGAAACGATGCAAGAAGTCCTTTTCATTACACCTAAACTTCGCCAAACATGCCTCTGACAGGGTCACCTTAGTGCGTTTTTGATCCACTGTGAGCAATCGCGGCACCCAACGGGCGGAGAGCTTCTTCATATCCAAACAAGTGTGAAGGATATTACGAACCCGTTCGTCTGAAATGCTTACAATATCAGCTATGTCACGGACCTTTACTCTTCGGTCGTTCAATACGATGTCATGGATTTTGGTGATCATCTCTGGTGTAGTGACTTCAACTGGGCGTCCGGGTCGGTCGGCGTCAGCAGTGCACAAGCACACAACGAAAATCCGTAAACCACTTGTGGATCATTTTAATCGATGGAGCAGAGTTCCCGTAATATTTGTCTAATTTTTTTTTTGTTTCCGTAATTGTTTTTTTTTGCAAAAAATAATGTTTAATTAGAACACGAAACTCACTTTTCTCCATGTTTGCAAACACCAAAGTGATTGTTTTGTTTTTCATAGCTGTCAAAAAAAACTAGCCGTGCGAACTGGCTGAAAATATACGATTTACCTCCAAAAAGGCTGCATTACAACTTGACATTAATGAATTTGTGAAAAAAATACCCCTAATATGATTTTTACCAGACTTCTCACTCTGCCCTCGTATTTGAGTCGGTAACTTCAAACTCGGATAAGTCCATGCAAAAGGAGAACGAAATTTGAGTCTTTTTAAAAAAAAAAAAGTTTTAAATTCGTATACCAAATTTCAAGGACATTATCCGAGTTTGAAGTTAAGCGACTTTGGATTTTGATGCGGTGGAACGCGATTTTTTTTACCTAGGTGTTGTTGGTTCAGAAAACTCATATAAACCGAAGCGAAGCGAGGGCGGGTCTTTAGAATAAGTCTTTAGTTTAGCTTGGAACTAGGCCAATTTAAGTAATACTAGCGACCCGCCCTCGCTTCTCTTCGGTTTATGTGAGTTTTCTGTAACACCCGTCCATGAACCAGTATTTATTATACATATAAACTTTTCTCTTGAATCACTCTATCTATTGCTGAAAACTGCATTAAAATCCGTTGAGTAATTTAAAAGATCTAAGCGAACAGACAGCGGGAGCGACTTCATTTTATACTATGTAAAGAAAGATTGTCCCCTGATGTTTATTTAAATATTTATATTACACTAGGAATGTTATTAATCTTGCTAATATAATAAATGGGAAAGTTTGTGTTCCTCCTTCCGTTCCTACTTTACGCTGCAACGACTCGACGGATTTGGATAAAATTTGGAATGTAGATAGATAAACATATGCCTAGGCGGAAACGGGGATTGCCTGACTTGGATTTTAGCAGGCCTCGCCAACCACCTCGTCAGACAATTCCCTACTTTCCGGGCCTAGGCAATAATGTACTATTAACGTCTTAGGATAGAGGCCTTGTAATAAGTTGTTTACTCTCTATTAGCTACACTTACATATTAGCACCTTCCCAACGGTACAGCTATTAAAATAAATACTCTGAACATTTACTCGTCCGACAGTAAAATAATGTTTTCGCTTGAAATGAAGCGGAAAGCGCTCCAGGTATTTAAAGTGGCCACATTTAATTTCACGGAACTGGGTCTGTGAAGAATTGGTTCATCTATTTCTAGTCGCAATTCTCCAGCTTAAAAGTACCAATATTTTGCTCCAGCTTGGAATTTGTAAATGAGTTTTAACATAAATACGACGGTCTTTTCGTCATACATAGCTGATTTTTACAAAGCCTCTAGTCCATTATCCTAAGATTAGTCTTACAAATCCATTCCTCTTAAAACATTTTTTTCTCGATTCATCATCATCATCATCATGGCAGCCGAAACGTCTACTACGTCCACTGCTGGACATAGGCCTCCCCAAGGCTCTCCACTCAGACCGGACTTGTGCTTTTCGCATCCACCGCGTTCCCGCGATCTTTCCAAGGTCGTCACTCCATCTTGTTGGAGGCCTACCTACAATCTCGATCGTCTCGATCTTTTCTCGATTGTTAAAATAAAATTGAGGGAACTTATAGAAACGTAAGGTCTATTGACTGTGTATTATGTTATGAAACCGCGATTAGTATGGGACTTAAGGTCCATTTCAATAGACTTGTCTTATTTAGAAAACACATTTATCTACACTCATATGATAAACCCTCTATGATGCGTTCAGAAACCACAAATTATGACCAGCATAATAATCAACTCTGTTGTTAGAGCAAATTTTTTATCTGCGGCAGTAATCTTATGGATTCATAAGAACATCAATTTCAATGTTCTTATGACATTCAAATTTCGAACATCTCTGAAAAACAATGAAAATTTGATTTGACTGCTATTCTAATATCAGTCGAAATGACGTTTAGTTCGAAATGAATTGTCAATTTGCATACAAAATAGGACAATGTCGCACGTAAGTAAGATATCGAACGATATGATAGTTGGAGCCGACTCTAGTTTGTCTCTGAATTAAAAAAAATGTATGACAGCTGCCAGAAAACTTTTCAATCTTTTCATTACCGCCATTACCGGTTAAAATTTAATATGCGGCTCCTGAATGCATCATGGAGGCTTATGAAATGTGGGTAGATAAAGTAGTGTATGTAACTGTACATAATTAGGCATTAAACACTTGTGAGATGTTATTATGAATATTTATTATGAACCCACACTCGTGCTTAATGCCCTTCATTATGTACAGTCACATAAACTACTATTATAACCTCAAAATACTCCTTTTTCGCCTAAAATAACAGTTTTATCATAAAATAAACCATCCATGATGTAAAATCAGGAAAATGGTGTGCAAAATATAGTCTCTAATTGCTTTATTCAGCAGAAAACGGCCATTTTAGCCAAAAGTGATGCATTTTGAGGTTATAAAATTGTTTACTAAATAAGACAAGTCAATTGGAATGGAATTTAAGTATATGGTAAAACTGTCACCTCTAATCCCTTTCTTATCGCGGCTAGATATTATCTGGCTGGCGTATTTTCATGAGTAAAGTGCAACATTTTGTTGAGATGTTGCTTATATGTATATTTAACCAATAAAATAATTATTAGGAAAGAACTTCTATCCCGATAAAATATTAAATTTCACATGCCATATATACATACACCGACGCGTTTTTACAAAGTAAACTAGTGTAATCAGGATGGTTCTTAGCAAGTTTCATAATAAACGGTTGGGCTGTTGAACAGATACCTGCTCTGGATGGGCACAGTCCCTGTCACCCATCATTCGAGATTAAATCCAGGGAAAGGGACGGAGCTAACGTAACTTCAAACTTCGATTTTCAAAATAGGGGTCATGATTATATCAGAGTTTTCATCTATTGAATACGGGTGTCCCTCGGAATCCCTAACAACGTTTGTCCTAAAACATTGTTTGTCCGAATTTTCATTTGCCCTAAACTGGTTTTCAGATGAGTCAGACTTTTTAAGTTCTCCAATTATATCTGCGGTTCGGTTAGGCTTGTAATATAACACTAAAAAATAATAATAAGCGGAAATGGCTTTAGGATAAACGAAAATTCGGACAAACGATGCGAAAGGACAAATGACGATTAGGGATTCCATAGGGGAACCATTGAATAGTTATAGATGGACCGTTCAGATACAACGCGTACAGTACACAGCTTGCGGCGTTTCAATAAAAATCCGTTTCCCGTCCGATTCAACCAACATTCAAAATTATTTTTACCCAACATTGTCCGGACCAGGGGCCCGTTCCAGAAAGCCACTTTGCAACTCTGCACTCCACAAATCCCACTCTTCAAACGTATTTCTGTTTCACAAAGCTATCGCAGAGTTGAAGAGGCAGAGTCAAATGCAGAGTGTGGATTTGTGGATTTGCAAAGTATTTCTGTTCCACAAGACAATTGCAAAGTTGAAGAGGCAGTGTTAAATACAAAGTGTGGATTTGTGGATTTGCAGAGAAGCTTTTAGGAAGAGAATCTTTGCAGAGTTTGCAAAATACGCAGAGTGTTTTCTGGAACACGTTTGCTCTGCACTTTGCATGCATTATCGTCGATTTGCAAAGTGCAGAGTTGCAGAGTGGCTTTCTTGAACGGGCCCCAGGGCATTATTATGGTCGCCTTTATGGCGGTGGATGAAGCATCCGTTACTCTCCACTATCATACTGGTCAGAAAGTAACAGACGTTTTATCCACGTTTATCCACATCGATGAACAGTCGCCATCAGATATATTGGAGCGGCCGAGGTACTCAAATATTTCTGAGCAGCAATAAATTTCAATAAATTCTTTACGGTAAATAAGGTCAATAACATCTGAACATCCAATTCGCCACAAATATATGAGCAGTGGTTTTTCAATTAAATCTGAACACACAACGAGACAATAATATCTGAAAGCACAACTCGTCAAAGTTATCTGCACAGACAGGGTGATCATAAATATCTGAACATTTAAGGAAAATATACCTTAAAGCACTAGGCATACAGTTTAAAATTCTTTAACGTACTACGCTGGAATACATTTTCTACACAACCACCATTCGGTTTTATCAATGTCAAGACTAAAAAGAGTTTTCTGCTGGATGTAGGGTGTATACACTGCCTGAGATAGAGCGTGACGTCATCGTGATACTAATGGCGTCCTTATCTTACTCGTACTGTGCGAAACGTGCGGTATGCATGTGTCGGCCGGACTCTGTGACTCTTTCAGATACAACAATTGGCAGAATTTAGAAATATGGCCTTTTTGTACACATTTATGTTTTTGTTGGGATCTAGTTTACACAACAATGATAATTTTAATTTCTTTTAATACCGCTGAACACATGCGTCTTGTGTGCGGATTTGTGCAGGGCCGCAAGCTTGGTCGTGGAGCGAATGTACGCCCGCCGCAATCGAACACCCTCTTATAGGCTACCGAAAATACTATTGGAACTACACATTCGCTTCACGCTGCTCGCTTCTCGCTAACCGTCTGCGGTGGGACAAGTGCCTTCTCATTTTCAGTTCGTAAAGTAACAAAATATGGTTAAGGGCTAAATGCACGGCAAATAAGTTTGATTACAGTTTTCATTAAATAAAAATAATAAATTAGAAAAAAAAAGAACATGAATTCTTAATAAAATACAAAAAAAGCACAATTGAGGATTTGAACCCTGACGCAACGGTATTATAATTATAATTTCTAATTACTAAACCGCTAGGCCATGGCGACTGACACTATAGTGGATGAAATATTGCAAAGCATTCGTACCTATTTTCATTTGGCAGCTTCAATATTACATATTTACATTTGATAAAGACACGCAGTGAATTATATGCAATGACAGTTATGTTACCGTTTTTGTGAATTGCCAAATATTTTATTCAAATGTGTCTCTTGTAACAAGACCGTGAAGTTCCTTTACGCAGATTTATATTTTGTATACCTACTTATTTTGTAAAAGGAAAATTCATTACATCTGTACGATTACCTTTAAACTGTATGCCTAGTGCTTTAAGGTATATTTTCCTGAAATGTTCAGATATTTATGATCACCCTGTCTGTGCAGATAACTTTGACGAGTTGTGCTTTCAGATATTATTGTCTCGTTGTGTGTTCAGATTTAATTGAAAAACCACTGCACATATATTTGTGGCGAATTGGATGTTCAGATGTTATTGACCTTATTTACCGTAAAGAATTTATTGAAATTTATTGCTGCTCAGAAATATTTGAGCACCTCGGCCGCTCCAATATATCTGATGGCGACTGAACAAGACCATAATAGAGCGATATCGATCGATATCCACTCTGACGTGGGCAAAATAAATCTCGCTAACAATTAGCAGATGTGAAAGAAATATTTAAAAAAGGCTTCAGTTTTGAGTCAGCCGACAGTAAGCTGCAAAAAGAAACGGAAGCGCAGCCTTAAAGCATATTATCGTTGTGTCACGTTATGGTCGCTCTTACGAAATTGACGGTAAAGGTTATCGTAAACAGTACAATAGCACAAAGTGGAATAGAGGCCCTGGAATAGAAACTTGCATTTTAACATTTATTTTGGAGCAATTATTACAAAAACTATACGTAGAAAGTGGTGTAATAATTGTTTTGACAAATTATTTAATCTCGTTAAGCCCGCGTTAACTTTTAATTCTGAATTCTTTGTTAATAAATAAAAATCCGACGCAGAATTTCAAGAGTTCGTTTCATAACTCTTAATTGGTTCAATTGCTCATCAACGTCCGGAGTCGCATAGAATCAAAACCGGCCGTCTGCACTTGTTTTGTATGGCAGAAGGACGTTATTGATTCCAAGTGATTCATTAGCCTATTGAGCGCTAAAGCCGCCCTATCACGTTATAGGAAATGATGCCAAACGTCGGCAATTGCCGTCAAACTTCATACGCCACAATACTGTGGCGTCTTCATGAGACACGTCGTATTACTTCGCTGCTTCGCGATCAAAACAAATGAATTGACGCGACGCGCTGGCCTAGTTGGTAGTGACCCTGCCTACGAAGCTAGCGGTCCTGGTGGCCCTGCCAAGATGCATTGCGCTAACTAGCGTTTCTATTCGATTCGTTTTTAAACCAATCGCGTCACAGGTAGATGACGTGATACGAAAAGTCACGTGATCTACCAGTGACGCGATTGGTTTAAAAACGAAGCGAATAGAAACGTTAGTTAGCGCAATGCATCTTGGCAGGGCCCTCTGGGTTCAAATCCCAGTAACGGCAGATATTTGTGTGATGAGCACGAATATTTGTTCGCGAGTCATGGATGTTTTCTATATGTATATTTAAGTATATATTTCTCTATATATGTATTTATATCGTTGTCTAGTACTCATAGTACAAGCCTAGAGCTTAGTTTTGGACTAGGTCAATTGGTGTGACATTGTCCCCTGTTTTTTTAAATTATTATTATAGATATTTATTTAATTTTCTGTAGATTAGGTTTTTTATAACAAATATTCAAATATAAAAGTAAAATAACAATACTGATACAAAAAATAAAAATTGTAAAAAACTTAACCTACGAGTGCCGCCGGCGGCAGCGAAGCAGGACTCAAGTTACCGGTAGTTAGGGCTGCAGAAAGAGGAACCTCCTCACAATATTATTATTATTAAAAGGTAAAAACGCTGCAGTCAGGGCATCATTAGATTATGCTCAGCGGCGACAATTGAGGAAACCAACCACTAACAGTTTACCTTAAGTCCCGCTAGCAAATAGCATAGCTTGGTTGAGCCTAAGTTAACCGTTGAATTATATTCTACCTACGCTAAAGTTAAAATAAGTACGCATTGTTTATGATTACGATTTAAACTTGTACTTTCTCTCTAAGCGAATTGTATTCTATTGAGAAAAACCGGCCAAGTGCGAGTTCAACTCGTGTGGAGAGGGTTCCTTTTCCACACCATATGCCTAGCTGTTAGTCGTCTGTCTATCTGTCCATCTGTTACAGCAGATTTGCTCCAAAACTACTGGACCGATCGAGTTGAAATTTGGTACAAATACGTAAGTCGGTGACTCGAAGACGGACGCGTAACGTAAATAAATGAATTTTGGACAAGGGGGCCACTTGTAATGTGTACCGGGCTAACCGGACGACTATAGGGCACCGCAGACTTTTAACAGTCCGTCGGCCGATATTGGTCTGTCAACTTTTTTTTAAATTTCCTAATTTACCCCCACAAGTGGCCCCCTTGTCCAAAATTCATTTATTTACGTTACACGTCCGTCTTGTGGTCACCGACTTACATATGTGTACCAAATTTCAAGTCGATCGGTCCAGTAGTGTTGGAGCAAATCGGCTGTGACAGACGGACAAACAGACAGACGCACGAGTGATCCTATAAGGGTTCCTTTTTTCCTTTTGGGAACGGAACCCTTAAAAAACCTTAAACCGTAAATCCCAAGGCTGTCAGTTCGCCTGACAGTCCAAAACCTGTAAAGATATGTATGAAACCTTATGAAAAACTGTTCTAATACGAGGAACTGACTGGCCAATATCGGCCGACGGACTGTTAAAAGTCTGCGGTGCCCTATAGTCGTCAATTTCCGACTAAGAGTCGTCCGGTTAGCCCGGTACACATTGCACTGTTAACTGACAACGAGGTAACCCTAGCAGATAGTAAATTAAACTACTACCTAATTTAAAAGAAAATAAATAGACCTGCGAAGATAATATCAATTTTGTGCTACTACAAAGAAAGAAAAACTTGCAAGTTAGTATGGAAAGGCGTTTGGGTACTGGGTCAGCTTAAATAAAGTCCCAAATTTTTAATTCGTCATATTTAGTAAACACTTCCATAACCATAAACTGTCCCTTATTAACCTTTTTTAAAACCATCAATCCTTGATATCAAAATTGAAAGAAACATTTACTAAACTTGCCTAAGTAGTCCCTAAGTTCAAAATATTACCCTTTTTACTTTGGTTCGGTTTGGCTCTCACTTTGGTTGGCAGTAAAAAAAAAACCTGCAAGACGTTACCTACTCCGTCACCATGATGAAGCGACTCTCTTGTTGCAATTGTTACGATCTCGATTACGAGGGCTGCTACTTATGTAACCGGAATAGAAAAAAATAACAAACGTATATGACTAAATATGGTTTTATTGTTTTTCAAAATATTCTCCCTTATGATCGATGCACTTTTGCATACGTTGAAACCAATTTTTAAAACATTTTTTCCACTCTGACTGAGGTATCTCCAAAACGTGGTGTTTGAACGCGTCGACTGCATCTTCACGGGTCGAAAATCGTTGACCACGTAATTTATTCTTTGCATTTGGGAATAAATAAAATCATTGGGTGCCAAATCAGGGCTGTACGGCGGATGACCCGTTAATTCTATATTTTGACCTTCCAAAAATCGAGTCGTTTCGCGTGATGTATGACAGCTGGCATTGTCATGGTGAAGAACGATTCTGCGTCGCTGGTTGTTTTTACGTATTTCTTCAAATACCTCCGGCAAACAAATGGTCGTGTACCATTCCGAATTAACCGTTTTACGATTCTCTAGTGGCACTGTAGCCACATGGCCATTAATACCGAAAAAGCAGGCGACCATTTGCTTCAAGGTGCTTTTTGCAAGAGTTACTTTCGTAGGGTTCGGCTCATTTTGAAACACCCACACTGTTGATTGTTGTTTAGTTTCCGGATCATACGCATAGATCCAGGATTCGTCACCTGTGTAGATATTATAAACAGCTTTTGAGTCACCACGGACATATTTTTTTAACATTTTCTTGCACCATTCGACGCGAGCCTCTTTTTGATCCTTAGTTAAATTGTGAGGGATCCAACGGGAACAAATTTTTTTTACAGCTAAATGATCATGTAATATCTTATTAATGCTCGTCATACATATGCCCAGAGTCGCCTCTATCTCGCGATATATAACATGACGGTCATGCATTATAAGTTTTCGCACAGCTTCAATATTTTGTGGTACAACGACCGATTTCGGGCGACCTTCCTTAACTTCGTCCGTGAGCATACTACGTCCACGATTGAACTCACTAAACCAGTGGTACACAGTGCTTTTCGATGGAGCTTCATCATCAAAAGTCGAAGTTAATTGATCTATGCACTGTTGTTGCGTTAAACCACGCCTAAAATCATAGCACGAATATTTTCACGAGTGAGTTCCATTCTTGCAGCGAGATGACATTTTGATCCCGCCAAAAACAAAAGACTAGCGTACATAAGAAAAAAAATTAAAGCGGCCAGTATTAAAAAAAAGTTCAAATTTTACCATGGAGGTCAGATATAACGTTTATAAATGTTGGAATCCCAGATTCCGGATACATAAGTAGCAGCCCTCGTAATAATTAACCGACTTCAAAAAAGGAGGTCATACGTTCCACTCTGTTTTTTGTTTGTATGGTTACCGATTACTCCGTCAATTGTGGACCGATTTTGAAAATTATTTTTTGGTTTCACCAAATCTGAATCTGATCAGGGGATCAGTGAGGAATTGAGGGAACTCCTCAAATATTGTAGGCAAACATATAGCGATTTTAGTATTTTTAGTAACAAGTCTAGTATTTGCATTCAGAAAGTATCACTTGGTGAAGTGGAACTGATGATGAAGACCACAGATGGCCACCGGAACTCCTCAACGGTACCTATATATACCTCCTCAAGGGTGGCGCTAAGATATCTCGATTAAGATAGTTGAGCGACTACAACGAAGAATATTTACTTGTTGAAATATGACTATGATTTTTCCGCGGCGTTGCCTGCGGCGCGCTTGAAATTTCATATCAACTAAGAAGTGGGACTACGGAACAGCGTATTATGATCATTGATCACTAAAAAGTATAAAATAAAATATGTGTTTTAAAAAACAAAAAACCGCCTTAAAAACCTTTTTTTGCGTTTTGAAGGCGGTTTTTTGTTTTTTAAAACATTTATTTTATTGTATATGCGATTGATACACGTACATCCACGATGCGTCTACGTAGCGTAGTAAATAAATACGAAAACTTTGTTTTGTAAACTTTGCTGATTAAATAGTTCATACTTCACCACTTGTCAAACAAATTTTTAAACATTCAAGACGATTAAAACTCAATTGATAAGCGCAAGAAATAAATAGGTCAACAATAAACGATTTTTACGCCGACGAAGTCGCGGGGGAAAACATATTACAATTATATCCGACTGGCCGTCAAAGAGTCTAAAGGTGGTCACTAACGGTTAGTCCATTGGACCTAATCCAATCGTAGTCAATCCAACGGACGGACACCAAAATTTACGCCACTCACGACGTCAATGGCTTAATATCTCGGTCGACGAACCCGCAAATGGATGTGGGTAGGTCCATTCACGGGCAGCTTGGCCTTAAGCCACAACCACGGCGCGATCGATAAATAATCTATTCCTATTAACTTGAAATAATGGTTATTCTGTATAATAGAAGAAATCACAAATTTATGAGCAAGCCGGCGACTTTTCTCTCTAGGCTTAATATGTAGGTCACGGTATTATTTAAGTTAAACAGGCCTTTTACTGGATTCTGTCGTAGTCATCCTACAGCTCATGTGCTATAGGATGACACAACACGACATGTTTAACCTAGTTGGCAGTGATTCAGCATATGAAAAAAGAGGTTTTAAACCGGGTATTTGATACACTTTTTTTTTTAAACCTAAATTTATGAAATGAAATGCTAGGCCGTTCAGTTATCTTTTCTTTGTATATAATTCTTGATAAATTATCAATTATATTATATCCAAGGATACTTAAAATTGCTTAACATAAAACATATAGTTTTAATTTTCAAACATATACCTTTCAACATGTAAAAGTTTTTAGTTGAATTTTTAACAAAGATTTAAGACATGTACTCACATGTATTTTTCAACTCTGGCAAATTATGTTTTTAGCTCTACTTTCAGTACACGCCTGGCTTATGAGCAGAGCCCGGAATTTTCGTAGCAATTTTGAGCTGTCATAGGGACTTCTCGTTTATCGACTTCCGATATATATATATATATATATTATCGATACATTATAGAACACAACACAACATATCAATGAAGATTAAAAGTAAAGGCAAACAACAGGCGGTCTAATCGTTAAAGAGATCTCTTTTAGATAACTTTTGAGTGGCTGAAAATGTTAAATAGAGATTTGCAGTGAAAAGTTAATAGTTAACAATTTTACATTCAATCAGTTCATTTCAGTGTTTTAACATTCAATTTCATGTTCAAAGACAGTTTTAGGCTAACAAGTGTTTCATCATTCGTTTCTCAATAAAAGAAATAGATAGTCAAAATTTCGTAAAATTAGGTATCCAAAGGTTATCTCGAAGAGATCGCTTATTCGCGATAAGACTGCGTGTTGTATACTTCTACTCGTAATCATATTTAAAAAAACGTATTCTGTATTTATCGACATACACATGCATATCGGAAGTCGATAGACGAGAAGTCCCTATGACAGCTCAAAATTGCTACGAAAATTCCGGGCTCTGCTTATGAGTGACATTAATGACAATCTCACACAAATTGACCTAATTCCAAGGCATTAGGTGTATTATGTGTACTATACAAGGCCATCATGAATTATAAATAGTGACACAATTTGTATTCAACATTAGAGTATTCGGACGGCTAAACACAAATAAAATCCTTGAAAAAAGTCCATTTAAACAATTTGATACAGCAAATGCAATTATAAAGCATCGTCATCATAGGTATTTCACCCTTTAATTGGTACCTGGTTTGATTAGAGAAATTTTATGCTCATAATTGATTATACTCTTTCAGCAACATTATATTAGCAAATGTTTCATAGTCATATAACTTTTTGCATTGTGTTTACTAAGGGAACTCCTTAAAACAACGATATTTTTTCTGCATATTCATTCGTTTGAATTTTCATTTTTCCAAAACTATGTTATACTAGAGCTATTTTACATTAACTGCATAATATAATTGCTATACATACAGCCTTGGCCAAAAGTATTGAGCACCCCACTTTTTCTTTGTAACTTAAAAATAAAGTATTATTTTCTAATTTCATAAATACACAAAGATGTAAAACATAAAATGTGTTTGTACATTTGCAAATTATTAGTAGATTATTATTCTGAAGTGACTATTTTCGTGTGAAATCTGAAGCTAGAAAAAATCGGGTTTTACAACAAAATGATTAATTGTATTTTTTTACACGGAATTACGCTTTACGTCAATAAATATGACTATTTTTTCCAATAGATATACAACTTTCTATAATATAAGATATAAATGCACCTTTTAAAGTTTGACTTTTATATGAAAAAAGCGTGGGTGCTCAAGACTTTTGGCCAAGGCTGTAAGTTAGGTTAGGTTTGATTTATAAGCAATATCAAAAAATTCATTCTTCTATAAAAACATTGCATTCAGGATTTCAATTCGGAATTATGACTCTCTGTAAATTTTATGTAGTGTACCCAAAGAACTGGTCTCGAAAATATTTTGTGTTCATCATAAACCGTTAGGCCACTGCATTTAATTCATTATATATTTATGTGTTCACTGGCAGCTCTGGCTGCCAAAAGCACGTGAGTGGTTAGGAGAAAATATTTAACAAATTGTTGCTTAAATACAAAAGCAACACAAATCAAAATGTGTTTGCGTTGCATTTCAATTCGGAAAGGTATTCAAGTCACTGAATCACCCATGGCAACATTATCCTATGATTGTATTTTTTCTTTCATTCTATATTGTTTTTTTATTTTTGTGTTGTCATCCTTTTTTTTATGATGTTTTCTTTGTTCAGTTTAATTTTTTTCCCTGTGTTCGTCAAATAAATGTTTCTATTTCTATTTCTAATTTAAGTTTAAAATCAAACTATATTTGTTTTTGGTTTGTGAAGCTTTTGTATTTAAGCAGCGAAATGGACCTAAACATTCAGCTTTAGGCTTGTACTAAGGATGAAGGTTACAAGAAAATAATATATATATTTGTATGTATGTATAGATGGGCGTTATCACTAAAAAGTGTACCCAATTAAGGACTGAAGTTAAGGAACTTTAACTTTGTCAGTTTTGTGACGACGGCTATACATTGACGGCCGCAATGTATGGCTAATTTTCGTCACAAAACTGACAAAGTTAAAGTTCCTTAACTTTAGTCCTTAATTGGGTACACTTTTTAGTGAAAACGCCCAGATACATAGGAAACATAACATCATCATAATACAACTCCATCTGCATACGATTTTTGTATCTTTTTCCCTTGTGAACTAATAAATTCATCTCATGTCTTCTCCAGGTAGCTCTAGTAGAGATGGGCCGACTACGGATTTTGCCGACTCGCCAGTCGGCCGACTTATCGGTCTTCAATTCGCCGACTTATCGGTCTTCAATTCGCCGATTAATCGGCCAACTAGCCATGCCGATCGTAGGATTTTGCTAAAATCGGGTGAATCGGTTTTGCTTCGTCGGTCGCGCTATTTGTTACCTACTTCTATCATTCGTTCACGTTTTGACCAGTTTTGTTTACGTTTTTTTTGCACGACAAAAAAAAAACAATTAAATCCCTAATTAAACGAACTACCTAGTACTTTTTATAAATATTTCGAAAAGAAAATCGCGTGTGTGGTTTAATTTAATTTCTATTTCCCAACCAAATTTCCCAAATTTGCCAACTAGTCGCCGACTAATCGACTAGAAATGAATGAATATGAATAATCAATAGAAATGATCAATTTTTTATATGTATTCAGCAACAATATTATTAATGAATAAAACCATTATGGTTATGGAAAAAAAACACTTTGGCCAATCAAAAAGAATGTCTTTGTTTTAAATTATCGCCTGTTATTCCATAACGACGTGAATTTAGGACCTATTCGAAAAAGTTTGTTCACAGTTTACGGAGGACATTGGGGCAATCGTTGACATTGGTTTACTGTTTGTATGTGAGTTTGTGTTTTCTAATTAACATTTCGGTGTCATTCATTAATTAAATTGTCGCTAAGTACATATAAATTATTGTATAACAAATCTATAAAATACCTAATAATATTTTTAATTAATATCAAGGAAGTCTGCTATACGGAACAGGGTTATGTTTTCAAAATGACGGTCGTTTTTCCGATCCTTGGAAATGATGCCGTACTAATTGAAAGACACATGCTCACAAACTGTCACATTTAATGATATAAGTAAGAGTACGAAAAGATATCATGTTAGTGGGATATCGTAAAATATCATTTTTTGTTTTTGTACACAAAATAAACTATGTAAATGCTAGAAGCAAATAATTTCCTACTACTTCTTTCACTATTTTTTTGTTTTTGCAGTTAGAATAGTTCTAACTTACCTACAACAAGAACCAGGAAAACTCTATTTGAAAACCTTTGACATTTTATGGTATTGTCTATGTTACAATAGCTCTTATTTACTCGACAGTTATGGTGGTAGAAAACTATACAATAACATGTCAAAGGCAATATGGTTTTAATCAGGTGAATAGAGCTCAAAAGCTAGTTTATGGTATCAGGAGAACATAATATATGCATAATTAGCCTAGGTATCTCATCCATGTATTGTAATATAGAATGAGAATTATAATGTTTACATACATTGTTTTACCAGCTGCTATCTTATCCCAATATTTAAAGATAATACAATATAATAACACACAAAATATTCATATGAATTCTTAAAGCGGTCCCTAGGGTATTCAAGTAAAACGAACCGTCGTGGGGATCCTTAGGCTGATATGACGATACTGGTGAGATACAACCAGCTCAAATTACATCTTTAACACTAAACAACATAGTATTAAACTCACCCCTGGTCCTCCAAGGTGTCTTCGAGCTCCGCACATTTCACTTCAATCTTCCTTTTCCTCTCATGATCAAGTATCTCGCGGTTTGGCTGCTTATTAGAAGCGGAATCGAGTTTCGCGATCTCCTCTTCCGTTCTATAGTTGACAGAATCTTTGGTTTTACGGACTCCAGCCCAGTTTCTTTGGACGTAACCATTAGTTCCAGATCCTCTGGGTGTTGTGAGACCGATACCGTTGTACATATTGCTGTTTGTCAAGCTAAAAAAGCGATTAAAATTGAGAATTATATTGGCAACAACTTGACAGGAACGCACCGCAACGTAATTTCTCACGTAGAAAATAAAATAGTGCCAAGTGCATGTTCAACTACTTATTATGACGGAACGTATTAGACCCTAAAATTGTTAGAGACCTTACCTGCAAAATATTCAGCTTTTAAATATTATTTAGCACGCTAAGTGCCTCTACACGTCCATCTTGCCAAAATGATTTTAATTCATTTTTTTTTATATTTCTTTACCTACTCTATGGGTACAAACACAGTATTGCCAAAACATTATTTTTATATTCCGCACAACACTATGTCATGGAACAGAGTTTTTAATTTTGGTTTTGGTAAACTATTTTGTTATTATTATTTGTTAGCGTTAAGTGTCCTACTGCTGGGCAAAGGCATCCCTCTCGTCCTTCCACGCCTTCCAGTCACATGCTGCCTCCGGTCAGTCCCTTGTCAAACTATTTTATCTAAAATTCCAGAGGTAACCAAATCGTTATCAGGGCCAAAAAGTTTTAGATGTTGACAGAGTTTGCCATCCTAAGCATCATGATTTTGTATCAATACGTCATTATTAAATGCTCATACTCAGCAAATTAAAGATATTTCGGGATAGTTAGTGTTATGGTAACATCGATCTAATAAAAAAAAAGCAACGATTTGTTTATGGTTCTGTGCTGTGTGTAGTTGTAATCTCCATTCTTTCTTTCACACGTAACAGAAAGTTTTAAACTATTGTTACCTTAACCTATTATTGTTACACATAAAAGTGTTTAAAAAAATCAAGATAAACATGTTTTAACTTTGGGTGGTTATATTGTTTTGGCAAAAGGTCAAGATTAATTAATAAGTTTAATTTTCATTTGGCGGATCTGCTATCTATAGCATTTTTTTAGTCATTACTATGAAGAGTGGTAACCGTTCTCGAAAACGTACTTTAAGTTGACGTTAAATTTAATTGACAACTTTGACAGAACAGTTTGACGGACTTTGATTGACGTAACTTGGACGGGGTTGGACGTAACAAACAACACCGGATTTTGGAGAGGTTATTGTTTATGAGAATCGCTCTCGGTTGTTTGTTATAATTATAAACACGTCACAGGGAACAGTAAGGATCATCGATTTTACTTTGTAAAAACTTCTTAGAAACAAAATCAACAATGCTGGACAAGATACTATACAATACCGTCTTGTGTCAAACATTTTCTCCTTGCGGTAAATATTTGGTAGCCGGCAATATTTATGGGCAGTTAGCATTATTTGAGTAAGTATTTATTAATTTACCTAATTGTTTATAGTATTTTAGCTACGATTTGTAAGCTATTTATTGGACAGTAGCCATGTAACAAAGGGAACTATGACAAAAATACATGTTTGTTTTTAGCCTCGATCGTATCCTGAATCCTATTGTGGAACTTATCACAGATGATTATAACAAGCCTAAACAAATCTACAAAATTGAGTCAGGCAAGCAAATATGCAGTTTAGCAAGTACACAGAATTTTCTCATTGTCGGAACAGTGAATGAGGTCACAGGTTGGGATTGGAAGGCAGTTGTTTCGGGAAAATGGACGAAGCCGTCATGGACAATCACAATTCCAATTAAATCCTCAATGGAACAGTCTGATGTTAATAGTCTATGGTTATCTGAGGATGAGGTCAAGCTGTTTGCAGGTTGTGGTGACAGTATTGTCTATGCTTTTAATTTGGAAGACAGAAGATTAGTGTCTTCTTATGAAGGTCACACTGATTATGTACACAGTATTCATGGCAAGTAAGTATTGAATATCCCAATCAACTGTTGGTGTAAAATATTTGGCCTCATACAGTACATTGTGCCCTGACTCACTTGACATTGGCAAAATTGTCTCAACGACGGATGCCATAAACTAAAAAGATTGATTGATTAGTGTTCTGAGTATTACCCCATTATGAGCTCTTGGTGTAACTTCCACCTTAGTCCTGTCATTGTTGGCAACACATTTTTGGAGCCTACTTACCATCGGGTGATCGGTGTCCATACAGCTTCTCCAAGGTGGCTCTTTGAAAGAATATACACTTATATACCTTGGGTTAGTTAGAGATAAAAAATAATAATTAAAGAAAGTATATAAAAAATTATAGAAATAGGGTAATGAAAAAATACCAATTAAAGGTTTAATGGGTTGTCTATGACACAAAATGGTTTCCAGATCACAGCAGATAATATCAGCGAGTGAAGATGGCTTGGTCATGCTCTGGGATGAGCGAACAGGCAAGTCTCACACTAAACTGGAGCCCCATGCCAACTCCAAAGTCAGCCGCCCAGATGTGGGAAAGTGGGTTGGTGCTGCGGCCCTGGGAGATGATTGGATTGTAAGTACTTATACAATAACTTTTTTGCCTTTGTTTAAGAACTAAGAACTTGGAAATCAATTCATTTCCATTATAATTACAAAAATTGACATTCAAAATCAGTATCAAGTCACAACAACTATTGAATAAACAAAGGTATTCATTATTCAACTGAAGTTGTGGTTTGGTTTATTATTGACATTTTATCTGGACAGTCATTATATTTCTAAACAGTAACAGCAGTATTTTGGACATTTAGGAGGCCTAGTCTTGGGAGTACAGGTAAACCGATAGTCTGAGTGAGCCTTTAGCATAATGTCAAGAAAAGTATACAGATATCATATTGCCAGTCATACATTTACAGGGTATTGGGATCTTCATATGGGGAGACCCTTTGTTGAAGGGACTAGTATCATTGAGCCATAACTAATAATTTCTCTAACCTATCATAACTGCGTGATGGAAATCGCGCCGCAACTTTTTCAAAATGTTATCAGTACTCAGATTTTAAGAAGATGATGTGATTTATTACGTAAATGTTTTGAAAAACCCTAAAACTGAAAACACACAGAAAGTGAAGGGTTGTGTTGCGAATAGATACTCCTTTGCCACCGTTCTCCCAATGCGACACCTCGTATTTCATTAGCAGAATCAAGCTGTCTCTTTTCTCTGTACGTTTGCACTTTAACTGGACCAAATTCTGGTTATAACTAATTCAAATTCCTAGGTCTGCGGCGGCGGTCCCCGGCTAGCCCTATGGCACTTGCGCTCTCTGGACCCAGTCACAGTATTCGACATCCCTGACAATGGCATCCATGTGTCCTTCTTCCATGATGACTGCATAGTCGCTGGAGGGGCAGCCAAGCATCTCTACCAGCTCAGCTACTCCGGGGACATCAGGGTGGAGCTACCCGTGTCCGCAACCACAGTGTATTCTGTGGTCATGAAAACTGAGCCAAAAGTCCTCTCCATCGCTGGCTCCAGCCCAGAGATTGACTTGTGCACAACGTTTAAATATAGGGACCAAGTGTTGCATTTTCGGTGAGTTCTTTTCAATTTTTCGTTTGAAATGTGTTTGATAAGTTGAAAATGTTTAGGGTGACTGATTGATAATAAAAATGTAAAACAGATCAAATATCTTTTATTAACAATAACTTAATAAATGCTATCTTAAAACTAATTGATTGTGTTGAGCATTAGAATTGTTAAAAAACAAATCAATTTATAAAAAATAAATCTTCATTCGTTCAGTTTAGAAATGATCAACTTTATTACTAAGACATAAGCATAAGACGCAAATGAAATGCTTCAAGAGTCTAAAATCTCCCATTTATTAAGGATACAAATGAATAAAAATCGTTTTCCCTATAAGTCACACATACATACCAAAGATGTGTATACCAATTTAATAAAAATAATCTTGCTCAAACCAGCTACGGATAAAAATACCAGAATTCAAATATACCCATGCCCAGCAATCGCAGCCGGTATAAAACCTTGACTACCATCTCTTTTTCGCACGTAAAACCAATCAGCATCGACATCGGTCTCTCCCCCTCCCCCTTGCACTAGAATGACCACATCACCTTCCCTTACAGACAGGGTTTTGTTCAAACCACTGCCTCTATAATCACTATTCACTACTAATAGAGTCTGTCTTTTCACTTTACTTCTTTTATCCGTATGTATTTTGTCTATATTGGAAGACACTGATTTTGTCTTCAAGTATAAAGAGTCGAAATCTTTTTCTGCGCAGCGTTGTCTGCTCCTTGGTTTGTAGCGGGTTTCCGAACGTGTTCTGGTTCGAAGTTGTTCTTTTTCGTTGTCTGTGAGGTTGCCGCAAGGGCGCGGGTAGATGTCCGTACTGCTCTCCCAACACGGCGTCTTCTTTTGCGGCGATGTCCTGGAAATTTAAAATGTATTGTTTGAATTTGGTAATGAAAGCATTTCCGAAGTGAACATACGAAATATCACCTTCATCTGACAACCTTTTTCCGAATTCTCTGGTTCCCTCGAGTTAGGTAGAACAAACTCTTTTCGTATATCCTTCTTTAGAACAGTGAAAGGATGGTGATTGTGATGCTCTGGTTGGAAAGAGTTATTAAACGTATCACGTACGCAACGTATTTCGTTCAGAGGTTCTATAAACAAGTAAATTGCCCTGCCAACGATAGAATCGGCTTATGACTGATTTCAGAGGTAAGGCGCTTCAGATAAAGTGGTTAGTTGGCGCTAAGTTAAAGACCATTTTGTCGGAATTGGAAAAATATCGAAACGGATGTCCGTTGAGGTCAAAGAGTTCTCAAATGGCGACCGCGAGCCAGCCGACCTGAGGCCCTATTTCACTTAGTCCATCGGTTCTATTTCATAAATATCGTTATTTTTGACGTTACGGTTGCTCTTATTTACTTGAAAGTAATTTTTACATCGATCGAGCAAAAGCATGCCAGTAGAAGTACATTGCGTCTTTATAATAGCTCTCTCCTCAAACGTGAAAACCAACTCTTCAATGTATTACTGGCTTTGACTGGACCATTGTAAATCAGCCATAAGAGCTACTAAAATTTCAACGATATATTTATTTATTTAAACTTTATTGCACAATAAAAGAAAAGTACAAATGGCGGATTGGCGAACGAAGATGGGCTGACAAATTGAAAAAGAATTAGTGAAGGTCTTAACGACATCTCGTTTGTCGGGAACCAAGCCATGCAACACAACCCACACATATATATATGTATAGGTCAAAATATTATTTTCCATTGGCAGTCGGGTTAAAAATAATATATTATTGCCTAGGCCCGGTAAGTAGGGAATTGCCTGACCGTGGTTGCTAAAATCCGAGTCAGGCAATCCTCATTTCCGTCGAGGCATATATAATGCTTTAACCTTTTCAACGCCACAGTCGGCTTTGGCCGTCAACTAAAATTCGTGCCACTGACGCCACGTCGGCTACAGCCGACAAGAGTTCAGGATTAAAAGAGACTTTGTTGGGTAGTAATAAGGTGTAATTTGCATAGCATAGCAAACATGTTTGGCGTGTGGGTGGCACATTTTGTATTCGACGTATGGCGTTCAAAAGGTTAAAGTGGTGCATTGTGCGTTTTCAAGAAAGATTGCCTCTGAATTGGGCGAAAGCTTTTTACAAATACTTATATTATAATTATCTATGTATTTGTATCATTTCCTCGATTGTTTGAGTAAAGCGTTATATACATATCCCTCGCGGAAACTGGGATTGCCTGACTCTGATCTTAGCAGGCCTCGCCAAGGCTCGGCCCGCCAACCACCTCATTTTCCGGGCCTAGGCAAAAATGTACTATTCTTAGGCAGTCGGGCATGAACTTGTCCAATCTCACCTATTGGGTATGATCCCCAACGGCAGACACGCGCTATACATCACGTAGCCCTCGTCTCCGTGCGGCGTCTGCGCATACAGCCACTGCTGGTTCTTGAACACCGCGTTCACCACCGTGCCTAGGGGCAGAGTCAGCTCCCTCTGCAGATCCTTTTGTGTCTGATACAAGGTGGTCGGGTAGGCGATGACTACTGGTATGTTGCCGGGACGGTCTATTGACGCCTGGAGACATAAAAAAACATTTTATTCGCATTTTATACACTTTCGCAGTTTTTATACTATTTAAAAATTTCAATTTCGGACCCAAGGCACCCCTTAGTATCATAAATATAAGGTAGGTTTAGGTTATGTTAGCTCTTCAGCTGGCCCGAAGGGCCAAACGACCCAGACACACACACACACACACACACACGCACACGCACACGCACACGCACACGCACACGCACACACAAACATTCGCATTTATAATATTAGTAGGATAATAACTACATATACTACCGCATATAACAATGCAATAACAGTAAAGATTCAATATATACACCAACTATCTAAACTTAGTACTTAAAAAATTAAATTACTATTCCCACTAGAAGGGGACGGTCTCAAACTCAAAAGAAGCTCATTCCACAATTTTACAGAATGTACCGAGGAAGATTCCGCATAAACAAGCGTCTTACGTGGTTTGGTAAATAATATGCTATTATGTGTGTGGGTAGTGAAGTTATATTCAACCAAGAATGGTGGAAGTCTGCCCGAGATCTAATCCCTTAGTGGAAGGAAGGGAAAGAAGCCTTTGCCCAGTAGTGGGACGTTCTTCTTCTTCAGCCTCTTGTCACCCACTGCTGAGTGTAGGCCTTCTTAGTGGGACGTGGGACATTAGGACATTACAGGCTATTAAATAATAATAATAATATTTAGGGCCACTTGCACAGAAAATTTAACACTGGGTTACGACACTAACCCTAGTGAGTAAACGTCAAATTCATACGAAAACTGTCATTTTAACTCGAGTTAGTGTCTTAACCTGGGGTTAAATTTTCTGTGCTAGTGGCCCTTAGTGTATTGCGTTGTATTTATTATACGCGTTTTTTCTTCCTAAATGGTTTCTAGAAATTTTAAACCAAATCATGAAAAGCCAATCATTCGACGAATACGCGACACTAAATTGGGTCATATTTATATGAAAACCAAGCCACGTGGCACTGAAACTGGCTGTCGTAAACATTTTTCAACCAGCACGACATATATTATCACTGGCAATTAACACCGTGACATTTAACCCCGCGAGGAGTCGTTATTTTAAACCGCATTGATGAATGGCCCTTTCTACTCGAGGTAATCGGTGCGGAATATGAGGTTGTTATATAAGTATTATGCAGATGTAGACGGTATGCGTTTTTGAAAATCGATTTTCGATAATTCGATAATTTTTAAAGCAAAGACATCAACGGGCGTAACGCAGCAAAAACGAAAAGAAATTAAAAGTCGTTGAAATTTAATACAAGTAAGAAAGAAAGTGTCATAAAAATGATGTATTTTCCATGTTTTTTTAATGAAAATTGTTTTTAATTTGGACTTATCAAGACACCCGGTATTGTGTCCGGCCAAGTTCGAAGAAAAAGCCAAGCGATACTGCAGTGCGTAATATTTTTACTACTAGGTACTTAAATGCGTCAAATCTTATAGCGTTTTTTTTTTACTTTAACGTGTTACTTTATAAAAGCAAAAAAAAATATTTTGACCGAGAAGTAACGCTACAAGGGTCAAATAAAACAACCCAGGATCGTTTTTTTCTATATACATTATAATTTAAATTTTAGGTACTTCTCTTTCTTAGGATAAGTGCTCAAGCTGAACAACACATCTAAACCGCCTTTAATTAAGAAGCACACCAAATTCAAGAGGCCGTGCGTCTTATTTGATGGCTCGGCGTATATCGAGTGAAATTGTGGAGGATAAACTGTTCCAGACTCTTCATTAACCGCTCGGAATTCTTGTAAATGACGTGCAATTTATGCCTTGTCCAATTTTGCGCCAATTTGGCGTACAATGTCCAGCCGAGTTAATGTTCGCCCGGCAAAGTAAGGCACAAAAAGCTATATCTACCTACACTCCCAACCAAAGCAAAAGGGCAGTATGTGCATATGGACTTCATATTCTTATACAGCCCTTTTTCTTTACAATTTAACCTACAAATCTGTAAAGGCTACAGAATAAGGTACGTTTTCGTGTGGTTAAACCTTTAGTTCTCTTTACCGTGTGTGATAATATATAACGTAGATTTGAGTAATGATCGAGATTGCCCAGAGTTTAAATTCCTTGGTAAAGATCGGATCGGCCAATGTTGTCGAAATCGGAGGATGATGAATGGAGATTTTCTCAAATTGAAATTGTTCTTTTATTAAGAGTTTCTTGATTATATTCATTTGTTTGATTTGTTTCGCGAGGCACGAAATATTTACCATTATGAACGTTAATATTTTAACTTTTGGTTTTGAATACTTTTAGTATGAACATGTGTTTAACATGTGTGTGTATGTAGGTAAGAGCGAAAAATTATTGCCCTACATATCTTGATTTGAAGCCTTTAGAGAAAGAATACTTGTAATGTAATGTAATGCAAGTACTTAATCATATGCACACCTTTTACAAAAAAAAGGTACAGTGAAGTGCAAAAATATGTATAAATATGTTACGAAGCTCTTATTACACTGGAATAAGTTGCAATGGGGCATATTTTTGAGATGTTACGTTCTCGCATATTTTTGCACTTGACTGTACAGTCGAGTTCATAAATATATGTACATTTTAGTACCTACCTTGTCATTTTAATCACTGTGAGAATTCATATACCATGGCAGTTTAAACATGACATTAAATAGATAAGGTACTAAAGTATACACATATTAATGAAGTCGACTGTACCAAGAAATATAAAAAATAAGTTATCTGATACAAACAATACATTTACAACCCCCCATCAAAAAGGGACGCTTGAGTTTGACGCGTGTATCTCTCTGTCTTTCTGTCTGTGTGTCTGTTTGTACCTAGTAGCGTAGGTCCGAAACGATAGACTGATTTTAATACAGTATTGTTTATTGTGAGTAAGTTCAAACGGGATAGTTTTAGCAAAGAAATCGTTGGCTGTTCGAGAGTTACCAGCTCCTAAAGTAGTCGCAACTACATCTTTGTAACCTATCTTAAAGTTATTAACTGTGATAATATTACGGTGGGGAAGGACCACGCATGCATGCTTACTCCTGTTAACCGATTCAGTGCAAGTAAATTTTTTAACGTGTGGCGGATGACACGCTAGGCGTGTCATCATATTCTATGCATATTCTATGGCATTGTCCTAATAGAACGCGAATGCGCGATCATCGCAAGTTCGCGCGACTGTTTATATGACTGTTTACATATAAACAGTCGCGCGAACTTGCGATGTTCGCGCAATCGCGTTCTGTCTGGACTATACCACAGACTATACGTATGCATGGTGTATATGGCACGCCTGGCGTGTCATGAAATAATTGTTCGCCGCCATAGCCAAAAGTTTTCGAAAATGGAAGACGCGACGAATCGGTTAAGTATTTCGGAATTAAAAATCTGCACGAAATCACAACTGAGAGTCAGTGATTTTTATCACAAAAACTGCTTCGAAAGACAAATCAGAGAGTACTACTGACCGGAACAAATCTGGGATTATAAACTTACCTCACTCAAAAAGCTATCCAAATCCCTGATGTCGTAGCCAAATCGCTCTTGATTCCTCTTTTTCCTTCTATGCTTGTGTTTATGCCTCCTCTTCACATACTCCTCAGTAACACTGGTCTCATCTGACAGCGTGTCCTGATTCACGAACTCTTCACAGGCACTCCTGAATCTCAAGTTATGGTAGTACTCATTCCGCCCCACTACCCTAGTTTCTTTGACCTTAGTTTTCCTGAACCGGTCTTCAAATTGTCTCTGGTATCTCTGAAGTTCTTTCCCGAACCTCTCCCCATTCTGTGGTGGTTTGTTCTCCAGGTTTTCCTTTAATACCCACGTGAGGGATATCTTGGACTTGTGCCGATGGGGCAGTGGTGTGGAGTGCCACAGGCCCATGTCTTGGATTTCAGCGTATTCCACGTCTGAGTCGCTGTCATCAGTTTTGGTGATCTTGCAGTTGGCTAAGAGATCCAAGACTTCGCATGGTGGGAGGTTCTGTAATGTAAAAAAATATTTTTAGTATGTCGTTTGAGGTTTGTCGCAAATGTATTGTTGCGTTACGGTAATTACTTTACGTGATCGTCCGAATTGCAGATATCCGTGAAAATACGGAATTAGGTAGTTAGTGAAATGGTTAAACAAGTTTAAGCGATGAGTTTGCAAGACGAACGAGCGAATCGAGCGTGCCGTTGCAGCGCCTAGTATGTAAATAGACTAGCTGATGCCCGCGACTCCGTCCGTGTAAAAGTAGTTTATTGTTCCTCGCAAAAAAGTACCCTACGTCCTTCGGGGTTCAATCAAGCTATCACCACACCAAAATTTCATGGAAATCGGATTAGCGGTTAAGCCGTGAAAGTAACAAACAGACAAAGTTACTTTTACAGTTATAATATTAGTATGAATACTCTCACACAAAAAATAACCTATTCCCAAACTAAGCTCTGCTAGCGGTAATATTTACAATTTAAAGTATTTAAACGTTTCAAAATGCTTTAAGGTATTTTTTTTGTAAATATATATCATAACTCGGTGTAGCCCCAATATCTTCAGCCAGGTCGGCCTCTTTGTATTTAAATATCATTAAAGAAGTACTGCATAAGTTTCCACGGTGCCTCAAACACCTACGCAAAAATGCTTAACGGCTCTTGGACTATTACAGTACTATAAATAATAGCTCTTCAAAAATGTTTCGGATTCGAGTAAAGACGGTTGCACACTAGCGTTAGCGTAGCGAAGCGCACCGCAGAGACTTCTACACTGCCAAAGTCGTCTTTGGACATGTTGGAATAAGATCGAATACCACAAATAATCTCAACAAGCGTTTGTTTGAATTCCGCAAGCAAATACAAATCACTTGTTCATTAGAATAAGAAGAATTTAGGCACAAAAAGTCAGCAAAACATTATGTTCATAAATAAAATAAATAAATATCGCGGGACAATCTCACACAATTTGACCTAGTCCCAGACAAACTCTAGGCTTGTACTATGGGTACTAGGCAACGATAAACATACTTATATAGATAAATAAATACTTACCTATATACATAGAAAACACCCAAGACTCAGAAAAAAATATGCACGCGCTCATCACACAAATATTTGCCCTGACCGGGAATCGAACCCGGGACAGCTAGCTTCGTAGGCAGGGTCACTACCAACTAGACTAACGGCCTCGTCAAACAAAGTATTCACTGTTGATGTACACACCTGATTATCATCGATGACCCGTGGTATCTCTTCAACACGAACATCCTCATTTTCCCGATAGGGTGGCGGCAATTCTTTGAACAAGACTTCTGAAATAACACATTTGTAACACTTAAAACTTGTCAAAATGTCCAACTATTGCAATAAACTACATCAATATCTCTTAAATTCATCAAAATTACTTCTCTATTAACTCATCAACCATGCGCGTACGCAATCGCGAGACAATGCGCGATCTGTGCACCCGCTGCCGAGCGCGGGCGCGTCTCCTCCCACTGAGGTCGCGCGCAACACTGTACTCTTGAGATCCCTTACAGACTGAATGTATAATATTGTGCACGGCGGCCGCGAATCAATGGGCAGGAGTTTTTAAGGCTTCAGGACTTACCAAATGTATCCGTGTGGCTATTAGCGCGTAGGTACGTCTTTCTATCGCTCAAAATGTATGGGACATGGGATGACATTCTCGTGCTTAACGATTAATCACGTGGTCGAGCGATAGAAAAGAAAAACGATAGTAGAGTTTCCATCTTGGCTAAGGTCCCAGGACACGGCACACTTACAGGCAGGAGGCTCTTAGTATCACGTCATCTACCAGTGACGCGATCGGTTTAAAAACGAAACGAATAGAAACGCTAGTTAGCGTAATGCATCTTGACTAGGACGATGTTAAACCTATGAAACCCTTAGAGAGTTGTCACACGGGCGTTGCCGGTGTTCTGCGTCGTCGCCGCTGCGTTGTATTCTACATATAAATTAGAATAGAACGTCATGCCACACGATGCGTTGAAATACGTGCGTCGCTCTACAGGGTGTCCCAAAACTCAACGATCCGCCAAGGGCTGATAGAGCAGCTAAAAAGCTATCGATTTAACCCCTACTTATGTATGTTCAGCGATTTTTAGTAGTTTCGGAGATATTGATCATTTTAGTCTGAATTTGATTTCTGAGAAGAAAATAAAGACCTAATAAAAAATATACACCTCTAGAATTTTTTTTCAGAATAGTCCATATAATGGCCTTCTCGCCAAAATATCAAAATTGTCCAGGGCGGTAAGTACTTTTTATCAAAAATCACCAATATGTGTATTCAGTTCTGTATTCAATCGGTTGTTTTCTTTTTTTTTATATGATAACTAGTATTTGTTTTTTGGGAGGCGATGCAAATCTATGAAAAGAACATTATTTCAATATTTAAAGCAAATTGCTTGAATACATCCCGAAAAACAGTACATAAAAAAAATCATTAAACAATCATAAGTCGAGAACTGTCACAATTAAGATGTTGATACTCAGCATAAATATTCTGCACTATAAGAGGTATCTACTCACAAAAAACCCGAGCCCATTTGATGTAAGGGCCGACTTACTATGCAAACCCGAATAATTATGGCCTTTCGGGAATAATTTTTCCCTCCATATCTCATTAAATATAGATCCCTATAAAAAGTGTATTGAATCTTTTTTGTAGAGAATTTTATGTAGATTAATTATGTAATGGAACATGTTTTGCTATGGGCCACCGTTTACGAGTTATATACGAAAAACTTTAAAAAGGGACCTTTACACCCTCCTCCACCCGATAGCTCCACCCCCAACAATCAGTACTTTTAGTATGTGGTTTAAAACACCATTCCCTACAACTATTCCAAAATTCGCTTTTACACGAGTTTTTTCCACGGATTTGTCTTCGTTGCTTACACAGATTACTATAGGGAAGTACATCGCGGTGTAAAAACCAGATGAACGTAAAAACAAAAAATTCAAAAATCATTTTTTTGCATAAAACGGTTCAGAATGTGCTCCTGCATGAAATGCCAAAACGACGTTACGGTACGGTCAGTATTACACTAATTCCAAAAAAACTATTTATCATAAGAACCACTTTTAATCGATCCAGATGAGCGTATTACGAATTTCGTTAAATTACTTTTAACCACTTTCGTATCAATTAGAGACACATGGACGTATATTTTACAGTAACATTAATCTTACCATTAAAATATCATTTAAGTCACCTAACACGTAGAACCACAACAACTTAAAAGCTTATGCACAGGTCTGGCTGCCAAATAATACTTCATTGTAAGTTAAATTTAAAGAGCCAAAACAACGCATGTCAACCAATTCGAGAAAAAAAATATATTCAGCCTATGTACGTGAACATTCGCAAGTGTTGAACTTTTTCAAATCTTTAGCAATGTAAGAATGCATCAATAAATATATTGGTCTCTAAAATCATAGTATTAGCGCTAAAACTAAGATTGGAAAGTTGAAGACGTGAATTCGCACCGTTTTTTTGCTCTCCTGAAAAATAATAAAAATGTAGATACGTTCGTCTGGTTTTTACACCGCGACATGCTATAATAATGATAGCAGTATATTTATGTATGTATGTTGAATTTTGGATCAAGAGTGTTCTGTATGTTTTAAAAACACTTAAGGTTGGTATGAAAATCTTTTCGTTGATAAAACAAAGAATGTTGAATCATCACTATATATTATAAAACAAAGCCCCCGCCGGGTCTGTCTGTCTGTTCGCAATAATCTCAAAAGCTACTGAACGGATTTTCATATGGTTTTCACTACCAGTTACATACTTTTTCAAGGAAGGATTTTGTTTATAATAAATTCTTGTTTATGTACAGTTAACTCACATAAACCGAAGCGAAGCGAGGGCGAGTCGCTAGTGTTTACATAAAGTATAGTCCAATGATTTTGTCCGTGACCGATTCCAAATTCGAATTGATAGGTACATACTGTTTGTAGATGTAGATTTTAGGTACAGTCACCAGCAATAATATAATATCCATCATGGGCGCAAAAATATCTGACACGCTCTTATACCTCTAGTTATAAAGACGTGTCAGATATTTTTGCGCCCAATGTTGGATAATATATTATTACTGGTGACTGTACATAAAACTACTACATTTCGTAACATGGGAAAATGATACTGATCGTTTAATATACCTACCCAAAATCGTCTCGACCAGTTTATTTCATTTGTAACTTAATTTTTAAAGATTATGTGGTCAATATTGCATTACAACATGTCAAAACTCGAGTTATCAGACAGCTTGAACTGAACCAAAATGACAAGCAAGTTTTTTCGTACAATGTTGCACGAAGAAAGGTACTTGATACAGTTCAGGTTTTAAAATGAGAACGGTAAAAAAACAGATGTTTAAAAAGAGTTGGAAAAGACAAATTGTCACTTAGGTATCTAACCAAGTAACCTTTATCTTGGACAGTCAACAGCATAAATAAGTGATCATTTATGTACCTTGTCGCTTTCAATCGTTTCACAATTTTGTATGACATATCAAGCACGACGTTAAAGTGACAAGGTACATAAATGATCACTTATTTATGCTGTTGACTGTACAGATCCTTTCGCATACACTTCGACCCTCCAGAATATTTTGTGCAATTAGGTACCCTTCACACTCAGCTATTCGAATGTGCAGGTTTACTCACGATGTTTTCAGTGGCAAAAAATCATTGGTACAGTCAAAGTTTATAATAAATATATACACGCCCTATGCCACTGATAATAAGGTCTATGTTTACATATATTTGGCGCGATGACCGTATAGATATACGATGACTACACACCATGATACATGATACACGATATACGATGACTATACACTTTAGGACTTACTTTAATCACTGACAATTCATATATGGCAGTTTAAATATGACATGAAATAGACAAGGTACTAAAGTGTACACATATTTATAGGCCTAGCCAAAATGGAAACGCTGCTAACGTTTCTATTTTCTATCGAAATGACTCGGATGGGGTTGATAAGAGGTCGACGTGATTTGTCAGCGTACAATGTCCTAAATTGTTGTCTATTTCTGAAAATCGCTTACTGAGGGTAGTGCATTTTGAATAGGCTGCATGGCCACCACTGGGGTTCGTATTTAGGTACCTTACGATCACGAGTCGATACCCTAATGGCCGAACCCTATATTCAAACCGCGGACAAAATAGGCTTATTTGTATGGGCAAATGTCAAATTTTAACCCGAAATAAGCCTTATCTGTCCGCGTTTTCAATATAGGGTTCGGCCAAAAGTCACTAGGCCACCAAGACGTTCCTTTTCCAACCACCATTGCACTGAGACTGCCAGTCAATTTTTAATTTTACGATAATTATGCATGACAATGCACGACCCTATAATTTTAGCATAAGTAGCCCAGATTATAATCGGAATTCCTCTCAAAATTTCAGAGGTAGGGATCCTTAAAAATCTCAGGAGATTCTCACGATGTGCGCAAGCGCTATCCGGCCGCGGGCCACGATTTGCAGCCGCCGACAACCTTCGGTCTGCCCCCATTCATTCATTTCTCATTATGCCCACTTGTTTATTATTATGGCGGTTTTATTTATAACACGCAAAACTGTATTGTTGATATTTAAAAAACAATGATTATTTAGTGACGACGCGTTGGCCTAGTTGATACGAAGCTAGCTCCCGGGTTCGATTCCCGGTAATACATACTTGTGCTCACCACATAAATATTTGCCCTTACCGGGATTTGAACCCAGGACCGCTTCGTAGGCAGGGTCACTACCAACTAAAGTCGCCGTCAATAGAACTTGCAAAAGATGTAAACAAAACCAAACGAACCAATTCACCGATTACTCGATAATCACGTACTTTTAAAGATCAAGTGAGGTCTTTGCTATGATTTATACCTAGATCATTATTTTAACTATTCATTATAAGTACGTTATTTTTAATAAAAACACGCTTGTTGAATATTTGAGGTTATGTGTCAAACAGAACTAATTTGTTTACATCGTTCACAAGTTCTATTGACGGCAACTTTAGGCCAACGCGTCGCGTCACGTCCGTTTAAACTTAACACTTAACACCCCTTATTTTGCAATGGGGTTCCAAAATGGCGATGCCCATTGCTCCATATCCATACTCTCAATATAAAAGTACCTAAACTCAATCGCCAGCTTCGGAAATAGAATTGCAAAAGTATACTTTACTGCGGAACAAAATTTAAACTCCAGTAAGTGTACACTGACACCACCTTTGGTCTCCAACTTTGAGGAGCTGCGTGGAGTTGGAGTCCAAGATATCGTGGCATTTTTCTGCACTTATGGCTTTTTAATTGTATACGGCCGTACCACTTGAATCCGAAGTCCCTAATCAAGAGATCGCCAGTGTACTCGCAATTTCCTTATCACCGTTTAGCCATTCTACATCTGATAGATCGTGTGAAATGGTCGGAAGTGAACAGTCACGACTGAGTAATTGCGACGTGTTAATGCCAGTGCTAAGAGTTGAACAATAGCTCTAAACAGTACAAACGGACATTTTTAACACTCTCACGCTTTGGGTAGTGGTTGCACCTGTGTTTGTTTTTCGTTAGTTTGTTATTGGCTTGACGAGGTGCACCGATTTGTGGAGTTTTTTATTTATTTATTAGACACACCAACAAAGTACACAGCTTATACATTAACAAGACAGATTATAATAAAGGATTATGGCCTGCCTGTACCTCAATAACAGGTATGAAACAGCATTCGCGAATAGATTAAACAAGTAGAACAAGTGGGTTACATAAACTATTTTTTTTTGTTTTAAATTGGCCCGGAATGTTTACTGTATGCTTTCAAGTTGTAAGAAAAGTCGCAGAATATGTTCAAAATCATCTTAGCACTTAATAAGCATTAAGTAACATAAGTAGGTCGTAACTGTCTTACAAATGGGAGATAGAAACTTATTTTATTGCCGACAAATATTTTAAGAGCGAAGCGAAGTTAGTACCTATCTATGTGAGTCCCAGAACCGTGAAGGCCTTAATGATTATCCAAATCAGGTAAAACATAGAAACTTCAAGAAAATATAAGCGGGAGAGAGGCTCTTTCAACTTAGTCGAGCTCTACTGTTTTGGAAAGATGTTACCGAAACAAGAAGCTGTTTTATAAAACGCAGCATGTGTAAATTTGTTATTTAGAAATGCAATTTTAAAGCGAAACTAACGGTAATTGAGAGCGATCTTACCACAGAAGAAGTACTTGAGACACATTTGGCACAGAAGCGAAAATGATCATAAACGCGTGTTGACTTGTGGTTAAATTATCACGTTTTCACCAACTGCCACGGACACTTGCACGTTTAAAAATAAAAATGTAATGCCTCCCGCAAATTCTGCGATTAGGCGATTTTACATTCTCGAAATTGGAAAGTGAGACGTGCCTCGTCAGTGAGGCTGTTACTTTTCTACTTTACTTTATTCTATACAATATAAATTAATGTAGGTAATTTCGAAAACTAGTGACTTTTGCAGAGAGGTAGCTGGAATGCTGGGTGGCAAGAATAGGTACGTTACATTCTGAAAAATTAGCTGTGTCTATAGGATAAAGGAATTTGCGCAAACGAAGCCGAGCAAGGAAATCGTTGAAAGATAACAGTTTCTGTAAATAAACAGTAATACACAGATAGTATATACGCGCGAAAAACATAACCCTCTGGCCATCGAGTAAAAAATCATGACTAATGCACATATTTTTTGCAAACAAGGTTAGGTAAGTGCTTTGTTAAATATGCTTCATAGCGTGTATTAAGAATAACATTATAAAACCTCCGGTATGGGGTCAGGTATGGGGCGCACCATGCCCAATCTTCAACGCTTCCATCGATGACAATCATGTCTTCGCACACAATCCCATCAAATCCGACATATTTCTATATTTTTTTGTGCTCGTATCGTATCATGACTTATGAGGCGTGAAAATGGAAGACAATACGTTTACCAACGCACGACCATATCGCTATGAGGGGAACGTGACCAATCCACAATGGGACAACTACCCTAGTAATTAAAAAAGCCCCATCTACTTCCGAACTCCTACTGTAAGCGCAACCTTATTGGTAACAGGAGAAGGTAGAATTTAGGTTAGCTTTTGAAATGTTGATCCGCCATTTTGAATTGGGACGGGATAGGGGAGGAATGCCGCGTGCGCACGATCGCCGAAACGTGCGTGCGCGCACCGTGACACCTCCGAACCCTCTCGTCAAAGATTTTTACGAGCGTCCTTATCTGTAACTGAGGAAGGTTGGGTTTGCTCTAACAGTTAATTAAATTGCTTTACTTACTGCAGGAAAATGTTTACAGTTTGTAATTAACGACTTAAGATGCATTATTGTATTGTACCCACCGTACTCAGAGACTTTTCAGAGTCCAATTATCTCGTTCCTAATTCAAACTTGTGTTTTAAATATCGTCACTAACTGCCGCACTCAGAAACGTCAATTAAATTAAATGCTTGTCTTATTATATTGCTATAGCAAAGAAAGTGACATCAGCAACTTTAATCGAGCATTAAATTTAATTGACGTCTCTTAGTTCGGCAGTAAGGAACGACTTAATGTCATTAACTGACTCTGACTCTGTGCGGTGTTTTTTTTTTTGGTTTATTGAAATGTTTGTATTATTCTCGTGGCGTGGCTATTCCGACAAAGGAGTAAATAAAATAAATAAATAAAAAGAAATAAAATGCATTTATTTCAGACTGTAAATGCGTCATATAAATTTTTTAAAGGAATTAAACTATTCAAAACTATTCTTGCTCCCTTTTATAGAAATTTAGGTAGGTACTTAAATTATTTAAAACTGCACATTTTTTTTTACATGTACAAAAATTTATTGAAGCCCGACCTTTCTATCTTTTGCCCGTGACTCCGTCCGCTTAGAAGCGGTTTAAATCTCTCGCGAACTGTCTGGATAAAAGTAAGATAGTCTGTCTACGGGTTGTACAATCAAGTTCATAAATATGTGTACACTTTAGTACCTTGTCTATTTAATGTCATGTTTAAACTGCCATATATGAATTGTCACAGAGTTTAAAGTGACAAGGTACTAAAGTGTATACATGTTTATGAACTCGACAGAACCTTTCATTTCCATAGGATAAAAAAATAAAATAAAATAAATATCAGGGGACAATGTCACACCAATTGACCTAGTCCCAAAGTAAGCTCTAGGCTTGTACTATGGGTACTAGACAACGATATACATACTTATATAGAGAAATATATACTTAAATACATAGAAAACATCCATGACTCGGGAACAAATATTCGCGCTCATCACACAAATATCTGCCCTTACCGGGATTTGAACCCAGGACCGCTAGCTTCGTAGGCAGGGTCACTACCAACTAGGCCAGCGCGTCGTCAACAACCAAGGTCAAGGTCAAGGCGTTGAACCGCTAAGCCGAAACCTGCAACCAACACTATCTTTCGCATTTACTTACAATATTCGTTATATTTCATGACATTCATTTTTCATAGATAGCTTGCTTATCTAGATTGTGCTGATGAAAAGGGCGTGATCACAGTTTAGCTGAATTTGAGCTCACCTGTGGTCAGCCATGAAGAGATTTACGTACCTACATTAATATGAATTTATGATTTTAAATTACACGATCGTCGTCCATCGTGTTTTGTTTAGCTTTTTCTGTCACTGTAATTATTTCGCTTACTTGAAAAAACTTTTGTATTCTACGTCTCAAAGATGTCATTATATTTAGAAAATTAAATACTATCATAAGACACGCGAGAGCAGTTAAAGATTCGAGAAACCAAATTAACTCTAATACATAATACATAGGTAGGTAGTTATCGACCGTTAAATGATTTCGTTGAATGTCCACACAAATTGTGCTTAAGTTCACAATATGTTACCAGCATTAAAAACGCTAGGTTTTACCGATTTGGCCTCTCGAACATCAATTAGTTTAAACTTATTATTAAGATTATTATCGAATAGCTATTATGTGGGTCCACCTACTATTCGATACCCACGCCCATAATAATTGGAATTTACACACAGCATTAGGATTTTTGTGGGAAGATCTGCCTCTTATATCGTCATTTGAATATCTAAGACTATTTAGTTAAATATATTGGAGGAAATAAAAGAGAATTGGATTTATACTTATATTGTATCAAGAACGAACCTAATCAGAAAGAAAATGTATAGGATTGTCGTAATTACGAGACGGTTGCGTCGAGCTTTGATGCTAATTCCATACATATCGACAGTTCATAACAGAAAATCGTTTACGTTATCGTTAGGCATCTTGTCTAGGCACCCAGGGCCAAAAATATAGACGCTAAGGGGAAAATGTACATTTTGCAAGATTATCACATCTATATGGTGTTTATGAAAGAGGCTTGAGGCTAGACAAATTGCTTAACGCTGACGTAAGCGATTTTCGATAGCTATGGAATTAGCATCAACGCTCGACGCAACCGTCTCGTAATTACGACAATCATTCATCACATTTTTGATAACGATAACGAACGCCGAATGCATCTTATTGTCTCTATTCTAATACTTCGAGGAAACCTAAATGCTTTGGACATTTGGATATTGTTTCTAACTCGGCCGCGAGGCTAGCGTTGACAATCCGATAACATATCAAAAGCATTGTTTTTACCGAGTAGAATAGAGCCATGTCACAATGGCAATTCAAAAACTTATAACATCTTGAACTTTACAATAGCGCTGAATACAACTAAAAGCACCTTTACCGACCTACAAGTCGGCTGCAGAGAATTAAGGGTAGTTCGGACAACCGATAATTGCGTGAGAAACTGCGCCTGCGCCGCGCCGACAGCAAAAAAATAACTCATTCGTTTGAATGAATGAATGGTATATTTATTAATCCTCGACGCAAACATCTGTGTATAGTTCATTCGCTTGGATAGTGTCGCTACACTCGTAAGTACTTGTGGTTATTGTAATAAAATACGAATATAATTCGAAGTTAACTGCCAAATTCACTTGCGGCGTAACACCCGCAAGAGAATTTGGCACATCGAAAAATATTTGTATTTTAATAAAATAACCACAAGTACGTGCGAGTGTAGCGACACTATCTAAGCGAATGAACTATATCTGTTTGTGGCATTAGCCGACAAAGGTACTGATTGTGGTGTTTTTTTAATATAAAGGTAGTTTGAACTGAAGTGGTTCTTAGCTTGTTTGATGATCGAGAATACATATGATGGGCCAAATCAGGTATCAGCTCAGCTCGCTAAAGGGTTGCAATTTCGGGGTTTTTACCCGACTGCGGCGAAGCCCAAAAGGGTCCCCTCGTCACTACTCAACGGGTCAACCGATTTTGATAAATGATACGTTATTTTATTAGATTCGTCTTGTTGGAGCGATGGCACGAGTGTCACTGGGTAGTGTAGTGGGTGCTTATATGAAAACAAAATAGCGGATTTTATGCACAGTATCAAAACATGCATTCGGGTTTTTAAAGCTTGCTTTTTTATCTATTTAATTTAAATGATGACGATGATTATTGTCTTATGTAAATAGACAAGAAATATAGGCCGCTCGCATTGTTATTGTTTCACTCGTAACTTAACATAGTGCCGGTATTTAACAATGCCAAAGCGTGACGTCACGGCTAGGTATTTCAAACAAACCATCATGTCAGCAATCGCTTTGTCATTTCGTAAAAAGTAGCTAATTTGACCTGTCATTTAATCGATTGTAAGGAAGTCTCTCAGCTGTTAACTTTAAACAGTGAAAGTAATTTGAAATTTATGCGCGCTTTGTGGCAGCGCTTTCCTTGCTCAAGTTTTTCACACGCACATAAACCTGAGATCTGTGATTGCGAAAACTAAATTGCTTAACATTTACAATGTAAAGAGGTAGTACTCTCTGTGGGATTTTAGACGCAAAGGGTTTTAGTTTATGGTTTGTCTGTTATCGGATCGGTTAGCTCGTAGGGATCAGTCAGTGTGTTTACCAGACTTGGGACCTTACCACCGATTATCTATAATGTTGCCATTGTACATTGCACAATCCCCAATCGCATTTTGCCCCATATTCTTAATTTTTCCAGGTGGCATATATTCCATTCTGAATTTTTGCCACTCCCAAAATTCCCCATTATGATGGGGCCAAAATAGGAGGTAGGTTTAGGTTATGTTAGTAACGTGTTACAGCAGGCCCGAAGGGCTAAACCAATCAGAAGTAGGAACTCCGCGCCAGCGGAGCTCCGTCGACTCTGTTGAAATCATATAAATACAGATTGGAAAATCATGATAACGCAAAAATTGCATAATGTATACTAATGATTTTATAAAGAAAGAACAACAACAAAACCGATGTTATTATTTCAATAAATCAAAAAGTCGGCAATCATTGTAATTTACCTGTAACTTCTCTGCTAACGCTACCAACACTACAACACGGCACGCAGCAATCGGCGAAAAGCAAAATTGCAGGCACATTACGATCCCGAACGATGCATCCACATGCACGAATAACGCATTCACTGATGTACTAGAGCCTTAGGCCCACCTATTGGCAAGGCAGCAGAATATGCACGAAAATATGAATTATTCTTGTGTTTGATTCTTTGTCTTTCTCGAAGAGGTAAGGTGAGGTAGGTAGGGGATATAAAATGATTTCAATTTGCACAAGTATCAAGCAAGAAGTCTCGCAGTTGTATTGTGATGCTTGTAAATTTGGAATGAGTGGAGCTCTAGTCAGGCTACAGAGGACCGTGAAGCGACGCTGAAATCACATAGCTGTCAAATAATTCCGTACAAATTTGGCTGCGGGAGATAACATTTCTTACCACCTAAATCAAGTCCGATTTCCACGATTTTTGAATATGTTGTAGTTATGATAAACTAGGTTCGAATGTTTGCGTTTTTTATTATTATTATTTTTCCAAGAATTTTTTTCTTGGAAAGGAAAACGTACAGACCTAGATTTTCATGATATCTACAACATATTAAAGGGTCACACTCGAAAAAACTGAAGTTGTCTCTCCTGTGGTCAATGGTTAAAGGCTTGTGTGCATATAAGTTATGTTTTTGTTTGATAGGATTAAAGTAGGCCTGACGCTTGCTTATGCGGATGTAGGTTCAGCCAGAAAATTAGGCCTTCGTTAACTTAATCGTTAATCGTTAACTTCGGGTATGTCCACAGGAAACACGGTAACCTAAATCTGTGTAGATATGACCTTAAAAATCTTGGAAATCGGACTAGCTTTAAGGGAAGAGAAACGTGGAATTTTTTAGCTTCGCAATCCTAAGGTAAGTTTATTGACCGCACAAAAAAGTTGAAGACCTTATTAAAGTAAAAAGATAAAGACTACTATGAATGATTGTTTGGTTCAGGTTAAATTCATACGTAAGAGCAAATTGCTGCAAATGCTTTAAATAATCATATTACTCTAATGTTCAAGGTTCCAGTCTATTACAGAACTGAAGAGGATATGCGGGAGGCGTGTAGTCCATACAAAGGCATTCCGTTTCCTCTCTAGATATCTAATAACATTTTTTTCGTACAATTAATATCTGCCATTATCATGTCTGTATGTTTTTAATTTATCCATTTATTAATTATTAAAAGAACTAGAAGCGAAAGTTTCAAAAAACTATTAAAATTGTCAGTTTTAGCGCCATTTCAAACAACTTTAACAAAAAAAACATACACAAAGCACTCAAGCAAGTTGGTCCAGATTTGGAACTGGGAATATTGGAAAATGCGACCCCGGTTTTGACTACTTTACTCGTACAAAGGTATGCTGTCTATTTCAAGCTCTATTCGGGAGTGTGGCGATATTTTTCCAAAAATCTTTTTTTTACTGGAAGCAATTTTTCCAGTCGCGATTTTTCCGATTCGTGATTTTACCGAATGTCTTTTTTCCCATTCTTAATTTACCTGGTCGCATATTTATTTACCGTTCTGGTTTTTCCCAGTCGCCAATTTCACCATTGTAATTAGGACGAAATAAGTAGGTAGGTTTAGGCTATGTCATGTGCAGCAGGCCCGAAGGGCCAAACCATCCAGAAGCAGGAGCTCCGTGCTAGCGCAGCTCCGTCGACTTTGTGAACATGACATAACTATTCAGATAAGTACAAATTTGGAAATTAGGATAATGGAATTATTTCTGCTGAGATAAAAATCTTTGGTAAAATAAGCTACTGAAAAAAATAAAGCCAGCAGTAAAATTCTATTTTCGGAAAGTCATCGCAACACTCCTTTGTTTGAAAAAGGAGCCGAGCGTCTCAAAAATATTTCTTAGGACGGCGGTTATAAATTATAAACGAATGAAAGGGAAATTTAATGTCAGTAGAGCGTTTGTCGCACAGTGTGGCGAATAGGAAATGACGGGCATCACGATTCGTCGCGGGCGCCGCTCGCTACCATGTGATAACTTAATAATAGATCAGCGTGGAAGAGTAATCGAAAGTGAGATCCATAGTATTACAGGCAACTCTAATGGTATGTAACCATATATCCCAAAGGCTGTTATTATTGCCACAATATTATGTCATCGTAAATATGATTTTACATAAATTTAAATCTTTAGTATACCAGAGATTTTGTACATATCTGCAGTTAAGTTAGAGAAAGTAAGGAATTTAGGGTTATTTTTGACACTTAAGTAGTTTATGAAAATCTGCGATGTAGCAAATTGAAAGATAGCTATATCATAGAGATATGTAAAACCATAGACCTGGAAGAGAAACGATACACGGAATACAATAGGCGTTGTTGCCGTTGTTGGTGACTTATGATATAGGTACTTGACGACGTATTTAGCCTAGCTGGAACTAACCCTGCCTAAGAAGCTATAGCGGTCCAGAGTTCGATTCCAGGTCAGGGCAAATATTTGAGTGATGAGTGCGATTTTTTGTTTCGGAGTCTTGGATGTTTTACATGTACATATATAAGTATTTATATCGTTGCCCAGTACTCATAGTACAAACCTAGGGCTTAGTTTGGGACTAGGCCAATTTGTGTGAGATTGTCCGCTGATATTTATATTTATCAAACCGGGTTTACAATTGAATCAACTCATTTCATAAGTAGAATGTTTTACTTCGCCTAACTTTCATTTCATCGACAGGCATTTACACGTGCAGCGGGTCTATCATGGTCGTGTCTCTATGGATGTGGATAAAACATCTGTCACTTTCTGACCAGTAAGTAAGTGCGAAAGTGACGGATGCTTCATCCACCGCGATAAAGGCGAGCATAATACGGGCCCAGGAGTTACACTTACGAGCAAAACAATTGCATCACTTTGCATTTTTTCATGTCCACCTTATCTTTGTAAACCGGCTTTTCTTTCTGAAATATTTAAATGAAATAATGTTTCGATAATTTCCATGTAGGTAAGTTAACTTCTTGTAAAGCTTAGATTACAAGAAACATGAATTCATTTAAATATTTCAGAAAGAAAAGTCGGTTTGCAAAGATAATCGGGGGACATCAAAAAATGCAAAGTGATGGAATTGTTTCGCTCGTAAGTGTATAATTTTTTGGTGGTCCCAGGTCTAACCTAACCTAACCTACGCCACCCGCATGTTTAAGATAACCTAAATAAGGTTTCAGCAGAAATTAGCTTTCGATACAATGAAATTCAATGAAATGATACATTCTATTAAATTAGTGTCATAGATTCGACGGGATCCCATCAAACCGACTATTGTGCAATCTCATCCATTCTCATATAAGGTCTGTTCATTCTTACTTGTCTTATATAGTAAAATACTTTCTAACCTCAAAATGAACCTTTTTTTGGATAAAACAGCTATTTTAAACAAAATAAAGCAATCACAGACAATACATTGGCCAAGTGATGTCCAAAATGTTAACTCGGTTTACTTTATTTACAACAAAAGAGCTTCATTTTGAGGTTAGAAAGTTGTTTACTATATAAGACATGTAAGGACTAAGGATGGACAGACCTTAAGGGCCGGTTTTATAAAGGCCCGTAAGTAAAAATGTCAGGTCAAATTTTAGTAACTTCATACAAGTTTTGACATTTCTAACCGAAATTTGATCTTACGGATCTTTATAAAAGCCAGCCTAAATGTGAGTTTAACCGTCCAACGTTTTCAAAACTCTTTCACTTTACTTATAAGATAATACTCGTATAACACGCGTTCAACTTTATTAAAACTCAACATGTTTCTTGTAAATGAATCTCGCAGGCAAAAGGATCGAAACATCGCTATCTGATACTAGAGCCGGGTCAATTTGCCTCCCCCGCCCCTCGCCCCCGCCCCCTGTCCGCGCTGCGTGCGTGTGCGTCGGTTCGGTATCGTAATTGCATCTTACAACGTAAAATGAAGCGTGTGACCGTCGGAGTGACCGCTGTGCGCTATGGAGGTATCTAGGAACAGGGAATATTTAAGTTTTTTTTCACAGCTTCAATAAATGCTGATTCATGTTAAAACAGTCGAGAAAGATCATTTTTTGAATAGCTATAAATTAACCAAGATATAAGCCAACAAAGATTTGTTCCTATCTCTCTAGCAAAACAGAATTTAACATGGAGTTTATATGGCCCTGTGACATGATGTCACAGTGCATATCGGATTTCTATCTAATCGCTGTCTCAGCAGTTTAAAATGCTTGTATCATCCGTATTTCTTGGCCGATTTTAATTTTAATTTTACTTTTGGTTATCTCTTAATTGGGTGAATTTCAACAAGCGTCAAATTATCCTAATTTTGGTGGTATTTTTTATTTTCTTAGTAGGGTTTACAATTAAACGTTTAAGTGACGTCATTAGTCATTATAACAATAGTGTTAAAATGGCCCTTTATTATACCAAGTGTTTTTTAAGATATAACGATTTTACTAATTATGTACCACCAAAATTGTTATTATCCACCAAAATTACTTTTCTTAGCAAAACTCACGATCAATAATAACATATCGGGCTAATTAAAATATAATCGTTAGGGAATCTTCCTTGTTATTTTTGAAAATCCAAAACGTAAGTTTCTAATATAATAAATAATGATTATTTGTTGTTTAAATAATTTTGGTGGAGCCCAGAAATTTTGATAATTTTGGTGCTTCGCAAAAGCCACCAAAATTGTACCACCAAAATTATAAAATTTAACATTTTTTTTAATTAAAAACAAATGTTTTAGTTTAACAAAAACTTAACTCGTTACAGTTAAAAAGACACCATGAACATATTTGAAAAAACTATCACACAACAAAACTTTTTGCGAAATAATGACTTATCTAAGTTATCACGATTAATAAAGTGTATGTCATACCACCAAAATTAGATACTTATGTGCTTAGCGGGAAGACGCAGAAAGATGGTACAAATCTTTCACCATCTATTGCGGGAGTGAAACTGAACGAACATCTGACGCTATATTTGTTTGTTTAATCACGTTTCGTTCGATCATAAAATCAATTTCAATATTCACCACCAAAATTAACTATTTCGCTTGGACAGTTTTATTTACACTGCTCCCAGTTTCCTTTTACTTGCAAATGCAATAATTGATACATTTTAAAATACCTCAACTAATAAGGAATACAGATAACTAAAATATAAGTCTAGTTGAGGCTTAATAAGTTTGTACCACGACATATCAGTATATGCGGGAAGTACAGGACACGACACCAAAATTGATTTTGGATTGAAAATATTTTTTTACGATAAATATAATAAGTTAATAATAATTTTAACTTTGGCTCAATATGGTACTTTGAGTAAGATTATTTATAAAATAAATAGTTTTTTACACCCCAATTATCACGTCCGCCGCTCAAAAAATGTGGTTGAGATAATTAGCCTTTTACGGTATTTTCATATTTGTTGAGAAATGCGATTTAAAAAAGGCATGCATGTTCCCTATTGTTAAGACAAACTATTAAAAAAGTGGACCTACTAGTTAAGAACCAAAATTAAGAAACGGTAACTTTAGTCATGTAAGTATCGAAAATTAGTAATACAGTTAAGTATATACTGCCCTCATATGCCAATAGGCGGTATCTCAAATTCAATAAACGAAGCAGATTCAATTCAATCTTTTCCTGAGGGCCCTGACAAGATGCATTACACTAACTAGCGTTTCTATTCGATTCGTTTTTAAACCAGTCGCGTCACTGGTAGATGACGTGATACGAAAAGTCATGTGATCTACCAGTGACGCGATTGGTTTAAAAACGAAACGAATAGAAACGCTAGTTAGCGCAATGCATCATGGCAAGGCCCTCTGACCATATTACTAACGTAATATGGTCGCACTTGCGACAGGAGTTTTGTCTAAGATACCATTGTCGTATAGCAGCATAGTTAATTTTCGTTACGTGACTAAAGTAACCGTTTCTTATTTTAATCCTTAACTAGGTACCTACACTTTTTTTGGAATCCACTCATTATTGACTTTAATTGCAACTTAGAACCTTGTCCTAATAACAGAGTCAAGATACGAGAAAGAAATGAAGTTGCATTAAAATCATTGGCTTTCTGCGAAAAGGTTCTAGGTACATATAGTGGCTTTTTTTAGGCCTGTTTTTTAGGAGAAGGGAAACGAGCATACAGGTCATCTGGGGCCTGTTTTATAAAGCTACAAATTACAATTTACAGGTTACAAGTTTCCATTTGACACAATCTCGACCAATGACGACCAGCCATTTGAGCAGTGTTGCCAGTTTAGACCCGTAAAATTGTTACTTGTAGCTTTATAAAACGTGCCCGTGATAGTAAATGGGATGTGAGGTCAATAGAAATGCATTCTCAGGACTACAATCTTAAGACTGCAATCCTAAAACAGTGTTGCCAACCCTGAGGATCAAGACGGAATGTCCCTATGCTAGTAATGTCAATCAAAAATGCGAACACTGCTGCTTGTGATAAAGGATAAGATGGTCGTATCCGCACGGAACCTGCACAAGGTCCTACCACCGCAAAAAAAGTAGTCTGAAGTGCAACTAGGTACATTATTCTCTGGAAGAGATCCCTTTAATGTATAAGTTAGGGTGACGGCACCAATGATAGACACTTTTAGCTAACACGCACCAGTAATGGACACTTCACTCTTAATTCAAATTTGATACGGTCCTAAATTGATTGTTGCAAAACAAATGAACAACCATTATCTTCTGTAAAATAAGAATCAGGTGTCCGTTATTGGTCCGTCTCCATTACTGGTTGCGTCACCCTAGCCCAAAGATATAATGTATCTACTTTTGGACCTTGAAGAACATTATCGACCCTCTCTTTTTATAAATGCTCCGTAGTGGTGAACCCCTTTAGCCAGATGGGACGGAAGTCACTTTACCGGCAGGCACCTGCATCTGGTAGGGTTACAAATAATGAACGCGATATAGGATTACCTATATGTTACGAATAAACTGAAGCCAAGCCAGTTTCGAACCTTACATTCTGTATAAACTAGGAGAATCTGGACAAACACATGATTCATTCATGCTTTAAGGCCCATTTAGAGCATGCAAGTGTCTTGTACAAGAATCGGCAATAATTGTATGCAATTATTTTGTTGCAATAATAGTGTTTAAGAATTGTACCAAACGTAAGGTTTAGACTGAGCAATTTTTTATTTCCTCACATTTATTGTATGGAATGTGCCAGAAAGTTGTATAATGTAAATGGGCCTTTAGGATGGTTTAGGCCTAAGTTGTACATATAGTACGTGTTACAAAAATGCCCAAAAAAAAATATCATCAATAGTACAACTTTTATGGATGAGATGACAGCTTACTAGGGTTGACATTATTTTTAGGGTTCCGTAGTCACACTAGGAACCCTTATACTTAACTTACTTTACGAGGGCGTACGGAGCAAAGGCACAAGTGCAATTAATTCATAGAAGCATATTAAACTCTCAAGGGTTATAATAAGGTTAGAAGTGCAATACAATTCATATAGCAGATGTGCCCTTTTCCGTAGGAGGGCAGTATTGTTTCGCCATTTCCGTCTGTCGTCCGCAGCTTAGTTCAGATATTGTTAGTTCTAGTGGTAAAATATTTTTTTTATTTTTTATTTACGATACAAAACCTGTCAGCTCTTCCCAACAGAAGACCACTGCGGCGCTGAAAAACAGTCAACACCTATTCATTTATGCCGTACTTTTTCTATAAGTCAATCCGTTAACACATAAAATAGATAAAGCAACAAGCGTGACATAATATTGAGTATACAATAAACACAATACTAATGTTCGCCATGGAAATATGAAATTTAATGTTTAGTAAAAGTCGTGCCAAAAGCAAAAGCTGCAATTTGTAAAGTCCGTCGTCACCTTGACAGGCGTCCGGCGCGAGCGCAGGTCGCCGGGTCGCGCGCGCAGACGCGCCCCGCCCCCCTAATTGCCCCCCCACGCAAATAAATAATTTTTATCCACCACGCCGAGATCACGCTCCCTCTTGACCTCAAATTACAAGTTTTTACGGTTTTTTATCGGTTTCCCGAACGGGGAAACTGATCTGATACCATCGGACGTCGAATTGTTAATGATATGCTGTTTCGCGATTAAAGGCTACGGGAAGTTAATTCGAAAACTCGGATGGCCTATCCTCTTTCCATTGGTTCATGACTGTGACCTTTGGGGATATCCAGTAAGATCACCTGGTAGAATCCCCCACGTACAAAATGAATAGGTCGGGGATCCTACCAGGTGATCTTACTGGACATCGCGTGGCCTTTAGGTTATTTATACAAAAGACATCAACGAGCGAACGAACTTGCCATCTATTTTCTAGGAAATACTTTCCTGAAATGAAATATTCGTTTTTAACAGCGACAAATTGTACATACTTAGGTAGGTAAATTTAAACCTTAGTTTATTATTTAACGATAAGTGTAACTAAAAATAAAATTGGTCAAGAACTTTTTGATCGGCGGTCAAAATGTAAAAATCATATTTGTAGGCAGTTGTATGGGAAAAACGCAAAGCGTTCCTAATTATGTGGCCACCTGTGTATGTACCTATTAAAGGATTACCCGTGTGGTTGCCGGCTTAGAATAGTGCCACTCCATGTTTTCCCGTTGAAGTCGTAAGAGGCGACTAAAGGAATAAACGCTTGTAGTATTGTTAGGCGATGGGCTTGCAACCTGTCACTAATTAAGTAATATACACATGGAAAACATCTTAGCCTGATGAAAATGTGGATACAGAATTAACAACAAATTTTAGAGTAGATGGTAATTCTGTTGTTCTACCTACCCCACTCTGGGAATGAAGGCGTGAATGTATGTATGTACTTATGTGTGTTGTAGTACGGTCACGAAGGTGAATTTAGGACCTCGTAAAAAATGTGTTTGGAGTCGTCAAAGTCATAGAGATGCCAAGTCATTTGTAATACAGGAAATCCAATCTTATTGCTGTAGAATGTCCACAGAATGTCAGATTAACTTTTGACCTAAGGTGGGTCAAAAATTAAGTCTTTGACTGCACCTACGTCAAGTTCTTGTCTCCTGTTCTAAATTTAAAACATTTTTAAAGTATTTAAAATAATTAATGAAACGAACTGTACAAACAAAGGTGAGGTCATTGGTCCGTGTAAGTACAGTCAGAGCTAATTAGGATCATAATGACTCATCCCAATCTGTCTTTAAAAGGACTCACGCGCTGACCTTACCAAAGTTAAGTTATATTGTTAAAAACTTGTTGTTGTTTGGTGACGCGTTAGGTTGCGGCTCCCCTGAGGCGGAAACGAGCGGAGCGGAGCTGTGCCAATATTAACCAATAGAAGGCGTATGCGGTCACGACGAGCACGCCTTGCGCACGTTAGTTTAGATTCTATTGGTTAATATTGGCACAGCTCCGCTCCACTCCGCTCATCTCCGCCTCAGTGGAGCCGCACCCTTAGCCTAGTTGCTGACCGTCTGTGTCCACTGATTGGATCCATGATCCATTGATTGGATCCATGATCCATTGATTGGAACCATCAACGGAGTCAAGGGACTTTTTGTAGATTCAAATCCATCAATGGAGTAGAGTGGGCTTTAATGTACACTTAAATCCATTTAGAGTCGTTTATTTACCCTTTTAATACGCCGGGATCCATTGAATCTGACAATACATTATATTTATCTATCTAATATCTACCCGAGTCAGCATGAAACTCAAAACATCCACCTTATTTTATATAAGCGTCTACAGCATGACTAAGTTGAACGTTCTTGGACTTCCTAGGATTTTTTGTCAAATTTACCAAATTTTCGTACAGTCAAAAACAAAGTTATATAGGTACTTTTGAACTTTTATTTCGTTGGTATAAGAATCGAGCTTCTTTGGGGTGCAAAGGGTCTGTGTGCTTTTCCTATTCCATACCAAAAAACATCGATAAGACTTACTTCGTCTCAGTTTCCTGATGATCTTCTTCATTGTACAATCACCGTCACGTATCTCTCAGGTAAAGATCACTTGATGCGGTCTTTTATGTACTTTAAAGCCAACAAAACTATGATTCGGACCAATTAACGCACACACTCCGCTTATATGACAGTTATGCCTCTCATCTTGTCCACACATGTGCAAGCGCAGGGCGGGAGTGGTTCAGCTATAGATTTGATGACACAGCTGGCCGACTCGGCACGCGCGTCTCAAATGCAGCGGCGCATGCGTCACGGTCCGTCGCCGGACGGTAGCGTTACGGGGTGGATAAACTCACTAAAGGCGAAATCAGGGGATCAGAAGATAATAGGTGTGTTTTTACGCGAGCTAGCTAAAGAGCGTCGGAGGCCTAGTGGCTTAGGGGTCGACTCGACTCGTGATCGTAAGATACCGAGTCCGAATACCCGCGGTCACCAACCAATGAGTTTTTCTAAATTTATGTACTATTAGTCCAATGGATACCTTGACCTACCATAGAACGGTGTCACAGTTACATTATACAACAATTTGTTTAACACGTCTTACGACTTGAATCATACGGCACTGTGACACAGTTCTATTGGGGTTACTATCGAATTGTCTTTATCGCCAAACGACCATTTCAGCCAGATGACAAAAGTAAAATACACAGTCAGCAAAGAGTCAATTCAGCTGGACGACATGAAAGTAGATTACTCAGTCAGCAAAGTGTCAATTAAGCAGGACGGCTCAGAATTAAAATGCGTAAGTAGCCAAACGTTTGGAAATATAAATAGTCCGTATGATTAGATTGCCTAATTAGCCGAAAGTAAAATTAGTTAATTGTGATGAGTCATGACCACAGAACGAGTTAGTAGCAATACCTAATTCGTCGAAAGTAAAATTTGTAGATTTTAATTATCAAGTGTCTTATCAATACGTAATTTTAAGATCCAGACGTTTTGCTAACCGGCCGTTTGGCGGTCATGTCAATGATATTTTATATTAAGATACGTTATGCTCACACTAAACGCATTCAAAACCCGTGACCAATTACTGACAGAGACAAAGACGGCAATCCATAGCGAACGCTATTGTTAGAAAGAGATAAATAGATAAAAAGTAAGGCAATTTGCCTTCCTTTTTGAGGTACGTTTTTGCGCGCAGATGACGTATCTTTATATAAAATAATCATTGGGTCATGTCTTTTAGTAATTAAGACATTTTGAGATACAAACGTTTCGCTACCGGGCCATTTAGCTTTCATGTCTATTAAGTAATAAAGACATTCTAAGATAAAGACGTTTCGCTACTAGTGTATTTTAAATTGTAACATTCTAAGATCCAGACGTTCTGCTAAAGATACATTTAGCGTTCATGTCTATATAGCAACAAAGACATTACACAATCCAGACGTTTGAGCTATATTGTCATTTGGCGAAAAGGGAATTTTGATAGTAACCCTTCTATGGTGGGTCAGTTTTCCGTTGGGCTCATAGACGATAGTGCATCATCCGATTATCCGATGCTCTTACGGTGAAGGAAAAAAATCGTGAGGAGGAAGCCTGCACTATGCGAACAGCTGAGTGTGTAAGAGTGTAATTGCTTTAAAGATCCTAAAGGGGTCGAGGTGTATCCCAAAGGGCCCATCTGTAAGATAAGACAAGATATAATATACACGAGTTAACTGACAGTGCTTACTCGCGTAAGAAACGGGGCTAATGTAGTGGCAGCTTAGTCCGGTAGGCTTTAAACTTTTGTGACGGGCGATTATGTATGATGTGGCCACCAGTTTTCGCGGGGGAGGTGAGCGGCGGCATTCTAATATTAAGACGATTTACACAATTAGACATTTTGCAACCAAGATCTTATGAAACTACGTCGTTTTGCTTACATGGTCGTTTTGGAATCTAGTCCTTACGAACCTAACCCAATCGAACTTGTTGTATCATGACGTGATCATGACGTGCAAAAGAACTTCAATCGTAGGATGGTAGACCACTTTTTTAGCCGACAGTACAGTCACGTGATTAAGTTTGGTACCCACAAGTCCAAAGTCAGTCTGATATTCTACAACAATAAGGTTGATTTTCCTAAAAGCAACAAATGACTTGACATCTCTAATGACATTGACGACTTCAAGCATATTTTTCTTGAAATGGGTCCCAAATTAACGCTCGTGACCGTACCATATTGTGATTTCGATGTGATCAGATCCTTCCACGATTAACCCTAGACTTAAAGGCTTCAGTTTCATTGCGCGATAATTCCATGCTTTTCGTGATACATTGCGCTGCTGCAATAGCTCTCCGCTCAATTTTTTTAAAACAACCCGTCAATGGATTATCGACCAATTAAACTGAACCTTTAGCTGACGCCTCGCCATTTAAAATAGACAACAAACTCGTTGCGCACACGCAGCGAAACCGAAGAGTTTATGTTGTAAAACGTTGATGTTATGAATATGACCAATTATGGCCATTCCAGATAATACAAGAATTACAACATCCTTATATAACAGCCAAAGAGGGACAGACGTACAACATAACGTAGTTACTAATTTGCTTGTTTTTCAAAGGATACAGACTTTGTAACAGTTGAATACTCTTTAATTAAGGTATGCCTAAATCAATGCCGGTTTCAGATCGCGTGCAGACGACAGGCGCGCAAACGTACTGTGTAAACGCCTCTTTAATCGTTCCCACAAAAGTACTAACTAGCATTATTAATGTGAAAGTTTGTTATATATTAGATTACTCGTCTTGACTACAGAATAAATAATTTAAATGTTGTCATTTACACACTAAATATGCGCAATTACTATTAAGTATAGGTACATTACATTACATTAAATCACGCCGTATGAATGTGGAAGAAGCGAAAGAATTTTTCAGGACCGTAGCAGGAGGAAAGAAGTGGTCTCTGCCTATTTCTTTGGGAAACAGGCGTGATTTAATGTAATTATTATTATTTATTATAGAATTTGGCCATACCTGAATCTGTAGTACCTACCTATCTGAATACCATAGCATTGCACAATATGACATGTATAGGTAAATTCGTTTCCTTTTGGAGTAAAAGAAAAATTATAAAAATTATAACCGCATTTAAAAGTCAAGTTCTTGTAATTAAGTTGAACAAGAAATTGTGCCTAAAGACAATTACCAGGAAAGGTCCGGGAGAGAACCCATGCATGGAAGCGGAAGCGTGCTCGGCCGAGCACGGCCCGTGCGATATGCTCGGCGGGATGCTTCCAGTTCATAGACATTACATATACTTACGACCTCTTTGTAAACTACGTCAAATAATTTGTCAAATGCTCGACAAATGACATATTTGTATATTATATTTCTTTTCAAATTATCTAAATCAATTAACGAATCAAATCAGCGCCTAAATATCAGCGGAAATCCATAACCATGGCAGGGAAGTCCCTTACGAGCGTCGAGGAGGACACCACGTCGAGAATCAGCAAGGTGGGGTACTCCTTCATGGAGAAACGGCACCGGTGTCGCGTGATCGAGGAAACCATGGACGTGACGCCGGACGACGTCGTGAGCCCCAAGTACGCCGCTATGTTCGACACGTTCTCGCACGCGGCCTTCGAAGTACGCGTGCGCCGCGTCGAAGCCACCCTCAAATCCACCTCCACCCCCGGCGACGCTATGAAAGTATTCGCCACCACCATCAACCTTGACGACATACATATCGATCACACACAACACACTGAAGAGGGCATCGCTTACGACGAAGTCGATCTCGAAAAAGCACCCTCTGCGTTTTGTCTGCCAAAAGTAATAACGATCATGTCTTATCCACCAGAAGTTACTCTCGTGTTCAAGGAAACTCCAACGGTTATGCTATTTGAACTGCCGACCTTTTCATATGAAAAGGGAAGCGACATGGCGAACATAGTTGAAGAAGAGAATGAATTCTATCAATATATAACTGTTGGGAAAGGCAGGAATAGAAAGATGGTTGTAGAAGAAACTCAGACTGAGCCCGTGGTGAGTCAGTCGCGGCACACAAACGCGGTGAGGCCGGATAAAAGAAATGCGTCGGCCTTCGCGTCTTTGTGGGACATGCACGACACGTACGCGAAGCTCTCGCACTACGAGCATAAAGAGGAGCCAGACGAAATGGTCCTATACCAGTCCGCGGATCCCGTACTGTTGCGAAAAAAGAAATCCAGCGAAATTTCTAGTAAAGGCGGAATTACGTTTGAAGATGTACGTAAAATGCACAATTTTTACGATGCAGCGATGTTGATAGAACGAGTCCTAGCTGTTCAGGATTATTGCACCGCGCAAAAACGATTTCGAGGCCTCATTCGCTCAGACCCGCTCGCACTCGACCTGGTGTACATCTACACAATGAAGCCCTTATGGACGCTCGAGTGCGAGGAAACGGAAAATCGTCCTATCACTAGTATTTCTTTTAACCCTAAAAATGAGAATATAATGGCCGTCGCATACGGTAAATACGGGTACGCTGAAAGCTTCAACGGTCTCATCTGCATCTGGTGTACAAAAAACCCTTGCAAGCCTGAGAGGACGTACAAGTTCGATAACCCACTGACGTCTGTCGCGTTCTCCGAGTGCAACCCGAACTGGCTCGCCGCCGGGTTCGCGAACGGCGACGTGGTAATTTTGGACATCACATTTTACCGCAAGAAGCTGATCGCGGAAAGCACGCGCGACTCCAACCCCTGTTTCGAGCCGATCTGGTCGATCAACTGGCGCAAGATTGACGCTAGGACCGAGTTCGTCATGACTTCCTGCCAGGACGGGAGAATAAACAAGTTTAAGAGTACAAAGTCGCACGATTTTATCTGTACGCTGATGATGCGTATTTCGACTGTCGAGGGTAAGATGAAAGGGTTGCAGACCGCGAAGATGTGTCTGAGGGTAGACGTGCCGATCACGAGGTACCCTGCCGCGCTGTGCATGCGCTGGCACCCGTACGTGGACCATGTGTACCTGGTGGGCACTGACGAGGGCTGCATCCACAGGTGCTCGAAGCATTATCTCAACCAGCACATGGACGTGTATCGCGCGCACGCGGGACCCGTGTACGCGATGGACTACTCCCCCTTCATGCCGACCCTCCTGATGACCTGTGGCGCGGACGGCGCGATTCGCCTATGGATGGAAAACATGGATGACGTCATCATGACTTTAAACTGCCCGTATGCAGTAAACGGTGTCGCCTTCTGCCCTATAAACTCGACGATCATCATATCCGTGAGCGGCCACTTGCTCTCCATTTGGGATTTGCGTCGCAAGAATCACATACCGTGTGCGGAATACACCTTTCCTGGGTCGGTGATATTGACGTTTATAAAGTTTTCGACATCGGGGGAGAACGTGTTCATCGGTGATAGTATAGGGCGCATCCACACGTTCCACTTGGAAGACACGCCGCTGCCGCCGTTCTACCAGCGGAAGATGCTGGAGGACGCGGTCAAGAAGGCGCTGTGCACACGGCCGCATATGTTGAAACAACTCTCCAAACTAACCGCTGCGAATAAGCATCATCATACATAATAAATTAAGCAATATGGTGTAGGTGTTTAGTTCTTACTGCATATTATTCCATCAAAACTACCAAAAAAAATATGATGGTGTTGCCATTAACCCTTAAACGGATTTTGTCCGTTTTAAAGGACACATAAATTAAATGCTCACCCTTCTAATTTCAACGAACTGTCGCATAGATTCAGTACAAAGTGACATAAATTAGTTTATCTCTTTCCCACTTATGCACGAGACGAGAACAAGACGCGAGCAAAATAAAAAAGAAACAATTTAATCACTTGAAAATTTACATGATATTTTTCTTTTCTAACCTTAATTTCTTACTGTGGTTATATTTTTTTAAAAACAACCACTGAAACGTAGAGGGATCCTTTAAGGGTAATGAAACATTCCAAAATTAGTAAATTTACTCTTGGCGAAAGAATGCACGTAAGTAATTAATTAATGAGTAATTTTAAGTGTAACATTTAAATGCCCTGTTTAAATAAACATGCTTCTATATTAAAACCAGTCGTATAAATAAATATTTAATTGAAGCTGTTTTGTGGGAGAAATGTTCATATTGCAATGGTAAAAGTTCAGAGGGCCCTGCCAAGATGCTTTGCGCTAACTGTCGTTTCTATTCGTTTCGTTTTTAAACCAAATCACGTGACTTTTCGTATCACATCATCTACCAGTAGGGCATGCTCCCGGGAAATCCCGGTTCTGTAATTCCCGGGAAATCCCGGGAATTTCACAGGTCCTAAAAAACCAGTACTGAAGATTACATCCCGGTTCTCCCGGTTCTTTCCATAAATACCAAACAAATATCGTGGCGCGTATCACATATATCCAATTCACACCTGAGCGACGAAGCCGGCACAAGCGGCAACATCGCATCAACATCCATCATGTTTTGTGGCATATTTGCAATAATTAATCTCTAGATTTGTAAAAAGGAAGAACAAATAACTTTCTAGTAAGTATTTTACTTAATCAAGATATGTTTTTGTTGAAGAAAACGTGCATGATTTTATTGCATATTTATTATATTTAAAGTTTCCTAATGTTTTTCAATCGTTTTTTATCTCAAATGTCCATGATTGCGGTGATTTGAGGTAAAATATAGAACCGGGAGAACCGGGAATCCCGGTACCGTCCCTGCTTAGAACCGGGAAATGGAAGTTTCGGAACCGGGCCCGGTACTGCATGCCCTATCTACCAGTGACGCGATTGGTTTAAAAACGAATCGAATAGAAACGCTAGTTAGCGCAATGCATCTTGGCAGGGCCCGGTCTCGATAACATTTGGTATCCGTTTTGATACAATAATATTATCGTTTGAAGATGTGCGTATATTATTATACATTAAATACGTACCTAAATTCGAAAAAAAAATCACTACCTAGTCGTGTTGGCTATTTCTAACGCGTATTACACATTACACTATCCTGACTGTAGCATCCTAACTGGAGGAGGGGAGTTAAATTTAGGATGCCAAATTCAGGATAATGTAAAACGCCCTCTTATGGTGAACATGGTGGATTGGTGGCGGCCATGAAACCCACTTGTCACTTCATTCGGCATCTGACGTCTGTCTCGAGCGCTCGAATGTTTTTTTTATTCGTCGTGGTAATTCCCATTGTTGAGTTTTGGTTTTCTGTTAAGTTTTCGTTAAGTTTAATTGTGTTGTTAATGATACCCTACATTTATGTAATTGTAGAGTGTCAGTATACAGAAAATGGAGTACATTTTTGAATTTTAATGTAACTTCCTTATTAACTTTCTACAACACTACAAAGACAAAGATTTAAATAAAATAAATAAATAAATAGAATAGACTAAATTCATTTATTCGGCTAATATCAGAGGACCATGTCACACCAATTGACCTAGTCCCAAACTAAGCTTTATATATCTACGCTTGTACTATGAGTTCTAGACAATTATATAAATACTTATATAGAAAAATATATACTTAAATACATAGAAAACATCCATGACTCAAGAACAAATATTCGCGCTCATCACACAAATATCTGCCACTACCGGGATTTTAACCCAGGACCGCTAGCTTCGTAGGCAGGGTCACTATAGGTGAAAAACTTAAGTAAAGCTCTCCTCTTGCATGTAGTTGTGTACAAAACTAATATGGAATTTACGTCAAATTTAAAATATAGAATGTTGAACGGTCTATTCAGGATCTGTTACAACTAGGTACATGCAAGAGGAGCTTTACTTAAGTAAGTTTTTTACCTATACCAGCTAGGCCAGAGCGTCGTCCACTATTTCATTGAGTTTTTCACCACACAGTAACATAATTATATTTTTTAGGGTTCTGTACCTCAAAAGGAAAAAAACAGAATCCTTATAGGATCCAGAATCCCTTTATTGTCCGTCCGTCCGTCCGTCCGTCCGTCTGTCTGTCTGTCAAGACCCTTTATTTCGGGAACGCGTGGAGGTATCGAGTTGAAATAAACCATATAGGTACTTAGGTCTACAGTCCCTTGAAGCTGTGAAAAAATCAAACTTCTAAGTCAACTTAAAAAAAACATACGGCCGTTTACTTATCCCACAAAAACGTATATTTTGACACTCTCAAGGGAATCAAAATTTAATAGGTAATTTCCGTTGACCTAGAAATATGAAATTTGGCAAGTAATACCGTCTTATACTACAAGTATAGGGAAAAATCTGAAAATCATACATTTTTAATTAAATCACAAACAAACAGGGTCTTTATGCAAGGAACGGCGGTCCAAATTTTTAATTGAGTTAACCGTGTCATGTGGGGTATCGTATGAAAGGGCTTTATAGGCACAAGCTTAACACATTTTTTATTTATTTTATTTTGTATTGTTTTCTATTTATGACGAAGAATTAAAAAAACCTTTTCCCTTTTTATAAGTATAGGAAGGGAAGGTAGTATAACTACCTAATAATTTTGATGTAACAGTTTGCATTGTTATTCGTACCTTTGTACGGAACCCTGGGTGGGCGAGTCCGACTCGCACTTGTACGGTTTTTTTATTATTAAGAAAGGGTTGGTGGCATCTGGATCGTCATACTGATATTGACAAATGTTAATGTCACAGGTGACATTTCTTGGTAGATTTGATGGAATCTAATTATGAATCCGAGTTTTAATTCAATGCGTGTGGTGATATTTTTGTAAAGCGCGGATGCCGACGACAAATAATTTCGTACATTGACCTTTACTGTGGTGCTGTATTAAGGTCACAGCTCATTAGACCCACCCGGCACCCGACCCGCCCCGCCTCGCTTCGAGGCGGTTAGTATTCTTTATAAATGGATTTGTATGGGCATGCGCTCACTACATCAACTACGCTACGTAACATTTTTAATACTAACCGCTCGAGGCGTGGCGGTGCGAGTCGGGTGCCCGGTGGTTCTAATGAGCTCTGACCTATACTATAGCCTCATAAGGCCTACCATACTGCAAACAGGGAGTTTTTTGTGAGTAGGACTTTGAATCTACCATCAAGGTAATAAAGTTCATTAACGATTGTTCGAAAATGCCATTTTCAATTTATTAATAAAGGAAAATAAACTTTATTTCTATTGCAATACAGTTCAAAATAATTTGCCTTGGTAATGTACATCTTATTGCCAGGGTTCGGAGTTTTCCTAGCACGGTAAGACGAAATAGAGCAGTGGAGTCGACATTCAACTCAAAAAAAAAACTCCGAACCCTGCTTATTGCACACTGGGCCCTACCAGGATACGGAAAAGGCACAATGCATGATGCCGGCGGTCACTGTCGCTGTGCGAGCGCGACGGCAATGGTATTGTGCGCGAGTGAAAGAGTTAAGTAATGATGTGTCAATGTACGAATTTCTTCATATTCGGCGCCTGAGCTTTACTCACCAGACCAGCAGTAGGTAATTATTAAATACATTATCCAATATTGGTTTAAATAATATTTGACAAGTCTCTGTCACTAGAAGGATCAGTGTGTGTCAGATATTTTTAAGCGCAATATGGATTACAGTTCGTTTGTTCAAATAGTGTGCATTACAACCCTTGAAGTCGCCGACACCGCTTTGTGCGCGCCGCGGCGGCTTCTTTGTAGCAATTGTAGCGGCACATCAAAGCATGTAAACTATTTGAACTCAACTCACTGAGTGACTCAACAAACAGTGTTCATATTAATCTCTCTGACTATTCATCGAATTTAATTGAAATAATATTTTACTTATTAATTAGAATAGAGTAGTTAGAGTATAGAGAGTTCGTTTTTAGAGTTTGTGGTAATCCTGTAGCTTTGTCTACCCCACTCAGGGAATGACAACGTGAGTGTATGTATGTGTATGTTAGAAAAATCATGTTTTTATTTTTATTATATTATAAAATAGATAGTCAATAATCATATTATAGTGGCGACCGCGAACCGGGAGACGAAGTGTCGGCAGGCCTTCCACAAGGTGGACTGACGATCTGATAAAGGTCGCGAGAAACCGCTGGATGACAGCAGCAGAGGACCGATCGTTGTGGAAAACCTTGGGAAAGGCCTTTGTCCAGCAGCGGACGTCTTGCGGCTGATGATGATGATGATGAATCGTATTATTAACAAAAATCAAGTTTATTTATTAATCAGATTTATTAATTTAAACTTACCTAAGCAATATGTAATAGGTAAAATTTTTAAAGTTAATAAAATATAAAGTTTGACTTATGACGGTATAAATAATATCTTACAAACAGAACAGGAATTAAACTCTTAGGTTGCGGCTCCACTGACGCGGACATGAGCGGAGTGGAGCGGAGCTGTGCCAATATTAACCAATAGAATCTAAACTAACGTACGCTAGGCGCGGTGAACGCATGCGTCTTCTATTGGTTAATACTGGCACAGCTCCGGTCCGCTCCACTCTTCTCCGCCTCAGTAGAGCCGCAGCCTTATTATATCATACATAAGCGGTGACTAGGGCTTGTTAGAGAGCATTTGCAGTTGATATTCTTTCTTCAGCTCCTTAAGGTTCGCCTCTAACATCGCTACCTGGAAACAAGAAATACAAATATTCAATTTATAGCTACACCGCTCAGAACTTTATTTTTACTTACAACTTTAAAATAAAGTTGCCCGCCCCAATTCTGCATTTGTAGGGTTCCGAAGTGAAACTAGGATCCCCTAGAGCGGTTCCGCACTACGTCCGATCCGAACCCGTGAAAATAAGGATCTATAGAGAAATCGGATGACGGAAGCTATCCGTCATCCGATTTCTTTATAGATCCGTTAGTTTTTTAAAATACTTGCGGTTAGGATAGTTTAGGGTTGTATTATATAGCAACACTAAATCTGACAACTTTTATAGTTTTTCAAAAATACCTGCGGTTAGGATAGGTTAGGGTATTGTATTATGGCAACACTAAAAAGTTTTTAAATTCAGGCGGAACCGTTTTGGATTTAGATTTAGTATAAAAAATTAACAACAAAACAAAAAAGGGAACATTATGTCATGGAAATTTCCATCGCCTTGCAAAGAATGGTTAGGACAAATGACGATTAGGGATTCCAATATAGACCCTATTATTATATGTATAGATGACAAACCTCCTCAAACTTCAAGTCCTTCCTGGCGTCCCGGATGTACCCCCGGATGATGTTCATCTGCTCGAGCAGCGGGTGGTCGTCGTCGTGGCGTCCAATATAGACCCTATTATTATATGTATAGATGACAAACCTCCTCAAACTTCAAGTCCTTCCTGGCGTCCCGGATGTACCCCCGGATGATGTTCATCTGCTCGAGCAGCGGGTGGTCGTCGTCGTGGCGTCCAATATAGACCCTATTATTATATGTATAGATGACAAACCTCCTCAAACTTCAAGTCCTTCCTGGCGTCCCGGATGTACCCCCGGATGATGTTCATCTGCTCGAGCAGCGGGTGGTCGTCGTCGTGGCGTCCAATATAGACCCTATTATTATATGTATAGATGACAAACCTCCTCAAACTTCAAGTCCTTCCTGGCGTCCCGGATGTACCCCCGGATGATGTTCATCTGCTCGAGCAGCGGGTGGTCGTCGTCGTGGCGTCCAATATAGACCCTATTATTATATGTATAGATGACAAACCTCCTCAAACTTCAAGTCCTTCCTGGCGTCCCGGATGTACCCCCGGATGATGTTCATCTGCTCGAGCAGCGGGTGGTCGTCGTCGTGGCGTCCAATATAGACCCTATTATTATATGTATAGATGACAAACCTCCTCAAACTTCAAGTCCTTCCTGGCGTCCCGGATGTACCCCCGGATGATGTTCATCTGCTCGAGCAGCGGGTGGTCGTCGTCGTGGCGTCCAATATAGACCCTATTATTATATGTATAGATGACAAACCTCCTCAAACTTCAAGTCCTTCCTGGCGTCCCGGATGTACCCCCGGATGATGTTCATCTGCTCGAGCAGCGGGTGGTCGTCGTCGTGGCGTCCAATATAGACCCTATTATTATATGTATAGATGACAAACCTCCTCAAACTTCAAGTCCTTCCTGGCGTCCCGGATGTACCCCCGGATGATGTTCATCTGCTCGAGCAGCGGGTGGTCGTCGTCGTGGCGTCCAATATAGACCCTATTATTATATGTATAGATGACAAACCTCCTCAAACTTCAAGTCCTTCCTGGCGTCCCGGATGTACCCCCGGATGATGTTCATCTGCTCGAGCAGCGGGTGGTCGTCGTCGTGGCGTCCAATATAGACCCTATTATTATATGTATAGATGACAAACCTCCTCAAACTTCAAGTCCTTCCTGGCGTCCCGGATGTACCCCCGGATGATGTTCATCTGCTCGAGCAGCGGGTGGTCGTCGTCGTGGCGTCCAATATAGACCCTATTATTATATGTATAGATGACAAACCTCCTCAAACTTCAAGTCCTTCCTGGCGTCCCGGATGTACCCCCGGATGATGTTCATCTGCTCGAGCAGCGGGTGGTCGTCGTCGTGGCGTCCAATATAGACCCTATTATTATATGTATAGATGACAAACCTCCTCAAACTTCAAGTCCTTCCTGGCGTCCCGGATGTACCCCCGGATGATGTTCATCTGCTCGAGCAGCGGGTGGTCGTCGTCGTGGCGTCCAATATAGACCCTATTATTATATGTATAGATGACAAACCTCCTCAAACTTCAAGTCCTTCCTGGCGTCCCGGATGTACCCCCGGATGATGTTCATCTGCTCGAGCAGCGGGTGGTCGTCGTCGTGGCGTCCAATATAGACCCTATTATTATATGTATAGATGACAAACCTCCTCAAACTTCAAGTCCTTCCTGGCGTCCCGGATGTACCCCCGGATGATGTTCATCTGCTCGAGCAGCGGGTGGTCGTCGTCGTGGCGTCCAATATAGACCCTATTATTATATGTATAGATGACAAACCTCCTCAAACTTCAAGTCCTTCCTGGCGTCCCGGATGTACCCCCGGATGATGTTCATCTGCTCGAGCAGCGGGTGGTCGTCGTCGTGGCGTCCAATATAGACCCTATTATTATATGTATAGATGACAAACCTCCTCAAACTTCAAGTCCTTCCTGGCGTCCCGGATGTACCCCCGGATGATGTTCATCTGCTCGAGCAGCGGGTGGTCGTCGTCGTGGCGTCCAATATAGACCCTATTATTATATGTATAGATGACAAACCTCCTCAAACTTCAAGTCCTTCCTGGCGTCCCGGATGTACCCCCGGATGATGTTCATCTGCTCGAGCAGCGGGTGGTCGTCGTCGTGGCGTCCAATATAGACCCTATTATTATATGTATAGATGACAAACCTCCTCAAACTTCAAGTCCTTCCTGGCGTCCCGGATGTACCCCCGGATGATGTTCATCTGCTCGAGCAGCGGGTGGTCGTCGTCGTGGCGTCCAATATAGACCCTATTATTATATGTATAGATGACAAACCTCCTCAAACTTCAAGTCCTTCCTGGCGTCCCGGATGTACCCCCGGATGATGTTCATCTGCTCGAGCAGCGGGTGGTCGTCGTCGTGGCGTCCAATATAGACCCTATTATTATATGTATAGATGACAAACCTCCTCAAACTTCAAGTCCTTCCTGGCGTCCCGGATGTACCCCCGGATGATGTTCATCTGCTCGAGCAGCGGGTGGTCGTCGTCGTGGCGCAGCGCGCGGGGCTCGGCGCGCGCGGGCGCGTGCGCGGCGTCGTGCTCGGCGCGCTCGCGCTCGCGCTGGATCTGCCGCTCGGCGCGCTCGTACCGCTGCCGGCGCACCTCCTCGATCTGGGCTTCTGTTGGGAGCTTGCGGAGGGATAGCAGCTCCTCCTGCGACCGATAGTAGGGGACTTATAAATTTAAATTGCCTTACTTTACCTTATACGGGGACGTATTAAGAAAGAGCCAGGTCAGGAGCGCGTGTATGAAAAGACATGAGTGTGGAGAGAGCGAGGGAAGTTCGCTAGGATCGTAGCTTCCGCTCGGAAGGAAGCGGTCTCTGCCTACGTCTACGGGACAGAGGCGTGATTGTATGTATGTATTTATGATGTATGTCACCGTGTACCTTTTGAACTCGTTACGTCGAATATAAAATGTGTCACTCGCACGCCAAACATGTTTGCCATGCTATGCAAATTACAACGAAAGAAAGTCTCTTTTAATCTTTAACTTGTGTCGGCTGTGGCCGACAATGGTGTCAGGGGTACGACTTTCAGTTGTCGGCCAGAGCTTACAGTGACTTTCAAAAACTTAAACATACTTACTAGGAATAGCTGTGTTTATACTTATATAATGCTTGATGTCGAGTGAGCTGTTTTGTTTACCAATGAAACCAAGCCTTTACAGTTTGACGAGCGAGTTATGTATCAATGCATTTATTTGTATTTAAGTAACTTATTGTTTTTACAAACTGTTCCTTGTATTTTTGTTTTTGTGAATTGAAATACAGGCAGGCCTTGATCCCTGAATTTATCACTTTTTTATGTATCATCGGAAAATTTGAGGTTATATTTAATAAAGATAAATAAATTAAAAAAAAACTATGGATTTATCGATAAAATCTACAAACAGCGGTGTTATCTCCCTACAAATTGTCAAAAGCCGCCCCCAAAATTACGGACTCTGCTTATAAATGAATAAAATAGAAATAAAAATTGTATTCTTCGTATAGAATCTATGTTTATTGTACTGAATAACTCGAAGATGACAAACTGATTGGATTGGAAGTTTGAATGGAATATTCCTTCGGGTGCACTTAGCAAGGATTTTGCGGAAATCGACCGCTAAAATGAAAAAATTGGGGGCGTAGCGGGAAATTTCTACGCATGCGTCCTCTAATGTTCTCCTACACATTTCACCCACCAAAATGGTGTGTCAAAGGATTTTAGTTTATCAAGCAAGTATGTACCTTGATATAATGGGCCGCGGCCTGCCGTATGGCGGCCTGCAGCTTGGCCTGGCGCGTGCCGGGCTCGGCGGGCGCGGCGGCGATCTGCTTGCTGCACGCCTCCACGCCCTCGGCCAGCTTGCCGATACGCCCGCGCATGGCGTTCACGTCCGACAGGTTGTACGTGGTCTCGCCGTCGAACAGGCTCTGGCACATCTACACGACACATATAATTATGATGGTACAAATAAATAAATATCGGGGAACCTCACACAAATTGACGTAGTCCCAAACTAAGCTCTAGTCTTGTACTATGGGTGCTAGACAACAATAGTTTTGTAGTTTTGCAGTTTTGCCGCCATAGCGATCGGACGTGTCGACTCATTATCATCTAATACTAATATTATAATATAAAGAGGTAAATTTTGTGAGGTTATAGGGGGGGTAATTTCTTGACCTACTGAACCGATTTTGAAAATTCTTTTATCTACCCTCATATCATAAGTCCTCTATTATGCGTTCAAAACCCGTAGGCAATGACCAGCATTACCGGTGGTAGTAGGTGACAGCGATGACAGTTGTTAATTTTGGAAGATGTTCCAAATTTGGATCTCCTTACAATATTCGATAACGTAATTTCAAAATTACGTTACATCTGTCATCGCTGTCACCTACTACCACAGGTAAGGCAATGCTGGTCATTTGCCTTTCGGCTTCTGAACCCATCTTAGAGTACTTATTGGAGCGAAGCTCCATTCTTTCGTTTGTCCGCATATTCCTCCCAAACTATTAGATATATCAGGATCAAATCCTCTAGCCATAGATGGTTTACAAAAAATAAAATTGAGAATCGGCTTCTAAACCCATCTTAGAGTACTTATAATATGTGTTTAGATAAAGTATTGTACGAAACTCTGCGTAATTAGCATTACAACACTCGTGTGAATCGTGTGATCAATTATGAAACTCGCCTTGCGGCTCGTTTCATAAACCACACTCATGCTGTGATGCCTGTCATTACGCAACCGTCACGTAAACTACTATTACCAATAGAAAGCCACGTTATTTGCGAGTGTCATAGGCTAAACACTAACCAAAAAAGAAAAGTTTATTGCCCAAAGAAGTGGGTATGGGAACAGCTAATATGGAATAAACAAAAGCTTGAAAAATTGCAACTTACGTAGTAAAGTTCTCCACTCTATTCTATTCAACATACTCATATCTGGGTCATCAAATACTAGTCTAAGGTTTTTATAACATTTTAATTAATTAATTATAATGAACTGTAACTATAGTATTTTTATAATTGGCATCAATAAACTTTAGAGCTTTATCTTTATTGATTGAAGTGTAATTCCTCCCACAAAAAGTAAAAATAAACCTTATCATTTCAATAGCACCTCTAATTAGTTGTTATTAGCAACAGATTTTACCATCCTAAGTAGCAATTTCACCTTCTTCTTCTTTTTTTTAAAACATAATTTTAAAAAAAGATACCTTTTCATACATGGCCACAGCTGGTTTTGCCTGGTCCATGAGATTTCTCATCAGCTCATAAGACGTCACCAGCATGATCTTGGCGTTCCGGCTCTCCTGGACCTGTTTCCGCAGCTCTATTAGATTGTAGCAGTGCTCGCAGAGGCGGAGACCATTCTTCTCTGTGACCTCATGGGTGGAGGTGGAGAGGGGCATGGATGGGTCTATTATTGATTCTGGAATTTGTTAAGAGACAGGATAAGTATGAAAATGAACCTCATAAGGAAATTTCCTAATGGAATATTAATATGAACCTATTGCAATAAAGACAATTGTCTAATTTAATTGTCAGTCATAAAAACAAGGGAGACTTTCCTTTACTTTATCTCTTTTGCAATGGATTTTTATTGCATTGCGTCGGTGAAACTGCAAAACCACGTAAGTAACATTTTTAATGAGGAGCAAAATGCACCTTTTTTTAAGATGTTAAGATTTATTTTGCTCTATAATAAATTTGTTGGTTACGCGGTTTTGCAGTATTACCGACGATTGGCTGTATTATGTATTTTTGTATGCGGGGCCATACGAGGTTAATTGGGCGGATTCAGAGTTGATAGATAGAATTAACCTTAAATGAAGTGTAATTGTCCATATCCAAACACACTTTTGTGCATCAAAATTAATCATTAGCTTTTGGTGACGGGGTTTTAGTGCCTTAAGAATTAAACTTCACAGTATGATGCATTATTAGATGAAAAGGAGATCAGTTTGCCTTGGTACATCCAAGTGTTTACACACATAGTTAAATGATTGCTAGGAGAAACCCATCAACATCTGTCAATCTGATAACTTAAACAATCAGATACTCACTAGCTATATTAATATCTAAGAACATGGAGCAGTCATGGCAGAGGATGGAGCCGCACAGCCGGCAGTGGTGCTTCCGCCGTGTTAGGTTAAAGGTCTTTGCGCAATTGGGGCACAGCTTCACTGATGATCCATCGAGCCAGGGGACCACCTGAACAAAAAATTACTTGGTAATCTATCCAAATGGGTCGGCATGGGGGATTCTTTGGAAACCGAAACATGTACTTTTTTATTTTGGCGTACAAACAAAGGGTTTTTATGATGCATGATTATACTCAGGCAGAATAAAGATTGATTGATAAAAAAATAGATTAATAAAACATGAACATTGATCATTAATCATTGTTCAGACAGACTTAAGATAAAAATTATTATAAGAAATCGAAAGTCAATTTATTACGCAATATATAGAAATAGACATTTTAAATCTGTAACTTAACATTTTAGGATAATATGGAAAATGAAATTTAAAAAAAAACTACTCTTTGGATATCAATAAATAATACACAAAGATAGCTTGTATGGAATATTTCCAAAGCAAACAGTTGATTTTGTCTTACTAATTCAACAGGATAAAAATATAAAAATAAACTAAATAATAATGTTCTAGGTACATTTGGAAACCTAGGAAACTGAGATTAAGTAAATAATTATTCATCTGTAACAATGACTAACCTCTTGCTCATGGTGTTTCCTCTGGCTGGGCTCACTAGGCATGTTACACACCAGCTTGTCTAGTCTAATTAACAATTTATTAGTCTCCGTCGCGTATCGTTCCATCCTAGCCGCCCGCACTGCTTTAAAATAGTCCGTCGAACTCCGAGATACGCCGACAGACTGCTCCTCGTTATAGTCATAATAGTCCTGATAATTTAACTTTAACGCACGATCAAACGTCTCCTGAATATCAGCATCATCATTATTAAGAATAATCTTCTTCGCCCTTTCGAAAATCTCCTTTAGAGACTTTAAAACATCCTGATCTTCCTGATGTAAACTCTCGAAATGATTCGTAAGTTGCGAAGCGGTTTTCAAGTCAGCCTTACAAATAGGACAGAGGAATCCCTCAAGAATCTCTTCGTCGTTGGCCGTCGCCATGGTTGCGCACTAATTCCTATCCTATAAGCACATGATAAATAAACATTCAAAGTGAAATGCAGAAGTAGAAAAGAAATCCTCCCATTCTAATTTGATGCTGATAATTCTGATTAATTGCGTTTCGTTCGGCTGCTCAATTTTTTTTACACTACTGACATTTGCAAAGTGTATTTTTCCTTTCAAAGTTTATGTTGAATTTTATTTTTGCCTATCATGTAATTATTATTTGTCCTTTTTACTGAATATATCTTGAATGAATATTATTCCCCATTTTTACATCACACATTTTGATAATAATAATAATTTTAGGTTATAATAGCAAAAAAATGATAAAATGGCACTGTTTTGTGAAATTGGCAACATGATCCAAGTTTTAATCAAAAAAGTGCTGTTTTACTGGCGAATACCTTGCCACTAGAGAATATCGTGATTTCCTGCGAGTTACTGTTTAAGTGTTTACGATCTAGAAACCCATGACCCCGTTACGTACGGGCGGACAAAAGGATTGTTACTATGAAGCACTAATTTCGAATCTATGAATGCCACATTTCTTTCACTTGTCATTCAAGAGATGGAGATAACGTAACTTCGAGCTTTGATTTTCAAAGTAGGACCCCAAAGTAACAGCAATGGGGTTTTGTTCGTACCAAGGAAGTCCTAAAAATTAAGTTGTATACACTACAGCTACAGCTACACCATATGTAGTAATTAATACTTCCATAGTTCACCCTTGGCGTACGGAACCCTAAAAAAGTACATACGCGTTCACGATAATAGATAACGCTGACAAAGTTCTATAGTCACAACAATTTTAATAACCTTGTCAACGCCGTAGACGGCTCTGCACCACAGGCCAACTACTGAAAAATGAAAGTGATTTGACTATAGCAAACAGGGTGTCATATTATATTATTAGAGCCATAAATGTACAAAAATTGATTCCCCAAATCTCAGAAGTTTGTGGGCCAATAAATCTGTTTTTCTTTATTATTTATTATTTTATATAATAAGCAAAAAAAATTAACACTTTAAAAATCTGTATTGAAATTTAGCCTAGTCAAAATGGATCATATCGCATAGAACATAAAGTTCATAACAAATTTAGTATTTTCAATTGCGTTTTCCAACCATATTATTTTAAATACGGAACCCTCGACGGGATTTTTTCGTAGCGCGACTGTACGTAAAATTAAAATAAAACACAAAAATACATTATCGACTTCATATATTCCGTTACATCACAAAACAATGATTTTAAGTTTCCAAGAGCGTCTATAGTTTCTGGCCAGTCCTGTTTCTCAGCCGCGCGAATAACGGCCTGCCCAGTCAGTCTCGCCGACGACAATTGCTGGTCAGCCTGTGTCTTGTCCTTCTCTTCTGCCTCTTGCCTGGCTTTGAGACTGTATTCTAGAAGATTCTGTGCCAATTCGATCACCGTTTTGCAGGTGTCGGGACTGTTGGGCCAGTTTCCGTTCTGGAAAACAAAGACAACATCTACAGTCGACTACAAAGAGATGTATCCACTTTTTAACCTTATTGCATTGTAACAAGGTCCAAAGGTGGATATATTTTTAGTCGTCTGTACAACTCACATTTTGTGACAAACTTTTATAAGGCATAAGCATTGTGGGGGGAGCCTGCCGTTTGGCTGAAATATGTTTGCCAAATGTATCGTTTCCCAACCGTTTCATTTGCCAACCCATTTGTTTCCTGTAACTGTAAATATTTCCGGAGTTATTTCAGTACCATCGTGTAGAACCCTATAGGTTAGGTTAGTTTTTATAAAATCCCGAAACATTTACGGTACAGAAAACAAAGCCGGTTGGCAAATGAAACTGTTGGTAAACGATACATTTGGCAAATTCAGGGCCCAGAATTAAGAACTTTTATATTTAAACAAAATGGCTTTCCAATTGTAAAATTTTAAGGAAAAAATTAAAATAATAATATGGTGGAATATAATACATTCCCCCTGCTTCATAATACACCCATAGTTACAGACTATAAATTGTCGTAAAACTCTTTCTCGTTTTATCCCCGCTCCCTACCTGTGTGTACCCTCGATAGGCCTTCAACAGCCTCTGCGCCTTCAGCAGGTACGTGGGGCTCAGGTCCGAGTAGAGCTGCCACACCTCGGGCTTGTTCTGATGCACGGAAGTTACCCGGCCGAAGAGCTCAAGCAGGCGCTTGCGTAACCTTAAACAAAAGTAGCACAAAATCAGCGATCAGTTATGCGGAAGCTAGATTACCTTAAGTTCACGAGTACGATATACATTGGTTACATACATACAATCACGCCTCTTTCCTGCGGGGGTAGGTAGAGACCACTTCCTTCCACTTGCTACGATCCAGACAAACTTCCCTCGCTTCCTCCACACTAATGTCTCTTCATACTCGTGCGTTGGTTTAGAGTACCCTGACCTGGCCCTTTCTTAATACGTCCCCGATCTAATCGTGGAACGTTCGCCTTAGCTACCGTCTTCCAACATTCCCATTTACTCTTGCCTCATATCGTCCCTTTACTTTCTCAACCTCGTATCTGATCGAATAGTTAGACAGGAAAAGCACTCATTTTCTCGATAGAATAAAGACTACCTTCCTATCTATCTATTCTATCAGATACAAGGTTGAGAAAGTAAAGTGACGATATAAATATGTTCCGTCAATCTCACTTCATCCATGCTCTCCACATGTCCAAACCACTTCAGCATTCGTTTATTAATCCTTGTCACTACATCCTTTATCCCACAAAGTTCTCTTATTACACTGTCATTGCGTCGGTGATACGGCAATTCCGCGTAACTAGCAAATAAAATAAGGTGCAAAATACACCTTAGCACGTAATCAGCAAGGTACATTTTGCAACTAATTGAAGTTGTTAGTTACGTGGTATTGCAGTATAACTGACGATTGGTTACAAGTGGGTAAGATATGGATTGTTGCCTTTTGAATACCGGATTTCTGGTATTAGTAGTTTATTCACCTGGCGCTGCTATTCCCATCGGCGTCTTCCTTATCCTGGAGCACGGCGCGCACGAGCAAAGCGAGCACCTCAGCGTCCTCGAACTTGTGCTGCAGGTCGAGCAGCCGGTGCACGCCGCGCAGCGCGTCCTCGAAGTGGCCCGTGTCCATAGAGACTATCAGCACGTTCTCCCACAGCTGGGAGGAAATATATTTAACAAATGAAATAGGGTGCAAAACACCTTAGCAAGTAAGCCAGTAAGGTACATTTTGCAACTTACTGAATTTGTAATTTACGCGGTATTGCAGTATTCCCGGACTCATAGTCTTCCGAGCCTTCTTAAGAGGCCACATATGATAAAATCGGTAGTGTTCCGCGATTTGGATCTCAATAACCATAACGCCTAAGGTCTGTTCATTCTTATTTGTCTTATATAGTAAGCAACTTTCTAACCTCAAAATGAACCTTTTTTTGGCCTAAACAGCTCTTTTATCGTAAATAAAGTAAACTGAATAAACATTATGGACATCTCTTGGCTAACGTATTGTCTGTGATTGCTTTATTTTGTTTAAAATAGCTGTTTCAGCCATAAAAGGTTCATTTTGAGGTTAGAAAGTTGTTTACTATATAAGACAAGTATGAACAGACCGTAAGTAAGGATGAACAGACCGTATGTGTCTGTTCGTTGGATATATTAAACATGGTCATATTTTCTTCAGACCGGTAAACGTGAAAACACGATTAGAAACAAACTCCTCGATAGTTTTATTTTTCAAACATGACACCTTTTTCCCATATTTTTGGTTAAATCTTCGAAATCCTACGATCTTTAACGGTGATTTTTGATTCAATAGTTGAGTACTCATAACTCCTTAAGGGTACGTTTCCACCGGAGATGCACATTAAAGTGTTTTCATACATTTGACAATCGAAGCGAAGTGTCGCGAGGTGTCAAATATATGAAAACACATTAATATCTCTGGTGGAAACGCACCCTAATCCTGGTAAACCATTTTTTTAATATACAGTGTGTCCCTAGATAAAGTTGACAAACGAATAGTAATGATAGAGCAGCTAAAAATCTATCAATTTAATCCCTATGTATGTTCAGCGATTTTTTCTACTTTTGGAGATATTGATCATTTAAATCTGAATTTTTGTAATTTTCCCTTATGTCCATGTCACAAAAAAACATTTTTTATTTCATAAGTTTTTCAGTGGTATCTTACATAATTAGAATAATTACGAATTAGCGAAGTTTTTAAACCTATTTGGCCAGTTTTTTTAGTTTTTTTTTTCAAGTAATCACATAAAGTTGTTTTTTCCATACAAAATGAAAAGCAAACACTAGGACACCTAGTATGGAGAAACAATGTTTATGTGATAACTTAAAAAAAATACTAAAAAAAAAACCGTCATATAAGTTTAAAAAATTCGCCAATTCGTAATGATTCTAATTATGTAAGATACAACTGAAAAACTTATGAAATAAAACATAAAATTAATGTTTTTTTGTGACATGGACATAAGGGAAAATTACAAAAATTCTGATTAAAATGATCAATACCTCCGAAACTAGCAAAAATCGCTGAAAATACATAGGGGTTAAATCGATAGCTTTTTAGTTGCTCTATCATCCCTATTCGTTTGTCAACTTTATCCAGGGACACCCTGTATGTTGTAGTTTCAAAGTAAAGCAATTATTTGAATTTGACCCTGCAATCAAAACACGCGAAAACTATCTCGATCTCACGTTCTTTGCGCGGAAGCAGATAAAGTCATCCCTTTTTATTCTTGTGTGGGCGTGGCCTCGTAAAGTCACTACAGATCTAGTGAATAATCCTTTCACATCGTGAATACTCGGAACTCACGTCTACTTCCGAATGATGCCGACGTGTCTATGAATTATTGAATTATTAAGTGCCATGTTTAATGATGTTTGTATTAAATAAATAGAGTACTTTAGTTATCAGTCATCATCATCATCATCATCATCATCATCATCATCATCATCATCATCATCATCATGTCAGCCGAAAGACGTCTACTGCTGGACATAGGCCTCCCCCAAGGCTCTCCACTCAGACCGGTCTTGTGCTTTTCGCATCCACCGCGTTCCCGCGATCTTTACAAGGTCGTCACTCCATCTTGTTGGAGGCCTACCTACAGCTCGTCCGCGGACGCCACTCAAGAACCTTCTGACCCCATCGGCCATCAGTCCTGCGAGCAATGTGCCCCGCCCACTGCCACTTAAGTTTGGCTATTCTTCGGGCTATGTCGGTGACCTTAGTTCTACTGCGGATATCATCATTTCTGATTCTATCACGCAGAGAAACCCCGAGCATAGCCCTCTCCATAGCCCTCTGAGTGAATTTGAGCTTCCTTATAAGGCCCATTGTTAGCGCCCACGTCTCAGATCTGTAAGTCATCACTGGCAACACACACTGGTCAAAGACTTTTGACTTCAGACACTGCGGTAATTTGGACGAAAAGGTGCTACGAAGCTTCCCGAACGCTGCCCAGCCGAGTCGGATTCGACGAGTGACCTCTTTCTCAAAGTTGGACCTACCTAACTGGACCGTTTGTCCAGTTATCAGTGTCAAATGTCAAACCACGAAGAGAGTTTGAAGTATATCACACCGAGATGTTAAAACCACCACGATCAAATTATATAGAAAATAGGTGTAGGTAACCAAGAAAAAATATAAATAAATATTGAAAATAATTTCACAGGCATGTCGATCTAAACGTTTCCCAGGTCTTAATGCTTTCGCCATGACTATTAAAAAGAACTGAAAACAAACTTAATCATAATTAACAAAAAAATGCTCTGGTATTAATCACTCTATATCGATTATCACTCTCGCGATGCGACGTTCCCCCACGTTGTCTTGATGGGTACTGATACTGATTCAGACTGAAGTAGCATGACGAGTGATCGGAATAGGTAGAGTATATTTACCTAAAGTTCGCAAAAGGACATAATAAAGAGTGGATACAACCGGGTGAAATATTAATTTATATTTATTTAATCCCGGATTTCCAGTATTTTTAATGCTAAATAGTTTAGTTTAGTTTAGTTTATTTATTAATCAATGTAATATTACAATATAAGTTGCATTGCATGTCAAAAAATACGAAATTACATTGAGATCGTCAAAACATAAATACTAATAATCAAAGAATACAAAAATAATTAATTAAAACAACAACAATTAAACATCAAATAAATGGTCACTCGTCCGATGTCAATATACAAGGATTAATAACTGTCAACACAATAATAAATAAATTTACAATTTTACAATTTTAGCTCCATATATTCATCCACAGAGTATAATGGATTATCCAGTAAAAGGTTTCTAAGCTGGTGTTTAAATGCTTCGTCGGAATGTACATTTTTAAGTTTGGCGGGTAGACGCTCATAGTACGTGGGACCGTGGGGAATATACGTAATATTTACTCACGGTATGGGATATTTTGTTAGTTTGTGATAAAGGGACCTGTAACTCATTCCATATATCTTATTATGTAATAGGTGGAGTATATTTACCTAAACTTCGTAGAACAGAGTCATAAACTGGAGACTTCCTTGCGACTACATTTACTAGTACCAGAAAAATACCGGAAATCCGGAATTCAATTTAAAAAAATAATTCACCCGGTTGTAACCACTCTATATTATGTCCTTTTGCGAACTTTAGGTAAATATACTCTACCTATTCCGATCACTGAGCATGACAAATACGAACATTTCCGAGAAAATACGATGTAAAAGGATATTTCACTACATCTGTACCACGCTTACCTTCCAGTTGTCGTAGTTGAACTTGAGCGCCTCCATGAGCGCGCGGTAGGCGCGCGGCTTGTCGCCCTGCTGCACGTACACCTTGGCGAGGTTGTTCCACGCCTCGAACGTGTGCGGCTGCAGGTACGTGTAGCGCCGGTACGCGCGCGCCGACCGCTCCCAGTCCTCGGTCATCAGGGCTGCGTACCTGGAGGTAAACGTTACTTGCAAACAGGCATAGTTCATTTCAAATATCATGGCCCTACTCCTCTTGAGACTTAACAATGAGAGTCATAATGTTTAGCTATTGTTGACTAATTGCTTTACTACCTGAGCACTTCAACTTCTTGCAACAATCTTAATTGTTATCACATCCTATTGTTCACGCTTAATAACCGTCTCAAGTGGAATCGGGCCTTGGTATATGAAATTAACTAAAACAACCACGATGAAGCGGCTCATATTTAAAGTAAAAAGCGTTCCCAAAGCGTGGCTGAGGCTTTTTTAGGGTTCCGTACCTCGAAAGAAAAAAACAGAACCCTTATAGGATCACTCGTCCGTCCGTTTATCTGTCAAAACCCTTCGCTCATTCCCGAAATACCAGTATTTTAAAATACCTGATTCTCAATATATCGAAATCCCAAAACTAAACATACAAATTAGGGTATTGTTTATTATCTTCATCCAATATTTCGAATCTGGTTTTTATCAAACCAGGTAAAAAGAGTAGTTTGGTATTTTAAAATACTGGTATTTCGGAAACGAGCGAAACCCTTTATCTCGGGAACGCGTGCAGGTATCGAGGCGAAATTAAAACCATATACTCCGGTCTACAGTCCCTTGAAACTGTGAAAAAAATCAAACTTCTAAGATAACGTAAAAAAAAGATACGGCCGTTTATGCCCCAAAAACCGTATATTTCGACTCTCTCAAGGGATTAAAAATTTATAGGGCATTTTCCGTTGACCTAGAACTATGAAATTTAGCAAGTAACACCGTCTTATACTACAATTATTGGGAAAAATCTGAAATCTGTATATTTTTAATTAAATAACAAAAAACAGGGTCTTTATGCCAGGAACGGCGGTCCAAATTTTGAATTAAGAATCTGTACAGAACCCTCGGTGGGTGAGTCAAACTCGCACTTGTCCGGTTTTTTTTAGGTAGGTAATCAGTGTAACCTCAATTACTGACATTATACACACAAGCAAAAATACTCACCGTTTTTTTACTCATATACAATTATTAACAAGTATAACTTCTTGAATCAAAGAGAAACTTCATAAACACTGAACGAATTTCGATGTAGCTTGTAGTGTTTTGTTGATGACCAATTTTCGTAAGGCCAAACAATTTTTTATGAAAATTAAAATTAAATCGCTGTCTAATTAGCAGTTTAAAATGCTTGTATCATCCGTATTTCTTGACAGATTTTAATTTAAATTTCACCAAGAGATCACTCTTTTACTGTATTTTCATATTTTGTTGAGTAATGCGATTTAAAAAAAGTCCATGCGTATTGACTATTGTATGAACAAAAGACGGGTGGGCGAGTATTTTTGCTGGTGAGTATAGTTCAAAAACCCGTATCACCGACGCGACGTACTTACCCCAATCTAAGCCAGATCCCCTCCTGTATGCTGTTAATCTCCAGCGACTTCTCGAAGTGCGGGATACACTCGGCGTAGTTCTTGTGGTCGAATATGAAATTGCCCCAGTGTCGTTGAGCTCTGCTGCTCTTGTGGTTTGAGAACTCCCAGGCCTTTTCGAAGCAGGATACGTCGTCTGGAATGTTAAGGGAGTATACACTCTACTTTAATCAACCAAAATCTTTCGAGGAACCAGTTTCTAGCTTGGAAGCATGATAATCGAAAACGTCGCCGCAGTGAGAGTAGAATAGTGCTGTTCGTATCGATAAAAAAGTTAACGGCTTGGAATGTATGAAATTCGCCACTAAAACATCGACGCTACCCCATCACTATATCCAACTAGTCCGTCAAATTAAAAAGCAATAATTAACACAAACAGACCGATTCAAATGAAGAATGTTTTTTTATAAAGTCTTACCTGTGGCGTCACCAAGAAGGCAGTACAGTTTGACGGACGGACTAATGTCTATCTGTTGTTGGATGATCTCAGCGGCCTGAAAGTAAAAAAACATTTTCAAAGATTACCCATGTTTCGAAACTGAATTTTATAAACCTGTTGCACGGAATATTAATCTGCAAATTAAGCTCACGTTAACCGAGTTAAACTCGCGGTGTCACATACAGGTTATTTAATAATAATTCAAAGAAAAAAGGTATAAATTTTGCTGAAGATCAATGGAAAAAGGGTTTGAGTCTAATAGGAACCAAAATGGTTCAAAAATATATTGCCATTTTCCGGGATGAAAAGTACCCTATCCTATAATCCAGGTTATAAGCTATATCCATTTTAAAGTTCATCCAAATCCGTCCAGCCGTTGGAGCGAGAAGGAGTAACAAACAAACACACAAACTTTCGCATTTATAATATTAAGTTGGATTGATTTAATAAATACTAACCAACTGCTGATATGAGCTTTAGCTATGTATAGATGTTCAGAAATGTCCCTAATTGAAGAAAGCAAGATGGGACAGGTCCAGCCTGTTGCTGCCAGAACCAGGCTAAAAACAGTCCTGATGTCCTGTCACAACAGAACTGTACCCCATGCCTCATCTTTGCCTTAATTCTGGATTCAGGTCTACCAGGTATTGGAGATATAACTAGGCTAAACAGACAGCCCTAAAACCAGCAGAAACTACATCCTGGGTACTTTCATAAGAATAAATACTATTAGAAGGGCATCTTCGGCGTCGTTGTATGGATTTGACAGCAAAGCCGTCAAATAATTACCTACAGCGCCCAACGGGGGGCCTTACCCCTCTCTCGCCTGTCGCAAAATTAGGGTTGTCACAAGTATATAATGGGTGCCTGTCGTATCGCATAACGTTTTTTGTCCTAAAAATGTTTGGCCGAGCATGTTTGGCATACTGATGAATGGCATACTACTCGTTTGTCCTAATATTTTTTACGCATACTCATTTAAAGTCCTAAACCAAGATTGTCCTAATATTGATAACTCTAAGATCTAATTACCTAAAGCATAATATTCCTAACATGAATTGACCTAAGAATTATTTTGCCTATTATTAAATTGGCTACAATTACAGCACCTAAACTAAACTATGGTAGGCGTGAAGTCAGAATCGTTACGTATTCTACCTTCAGGCAAGTCAGATTTCGGTTAGGTTAGGTACGACGACGAGCGAAGCGAGGAGGAGTGTTAGGTAGAACTGTGACCCTAACGAGTGAGCGAAACGCCAGAACCAACAAGGTTGACAAGGTTAGGTTTGTAAATAAAACATTTTTGCACATTAATTAATTTTAGCATATTAAATATTAGGAATATTACAATTATGCACATCAATCATTCGACAGTTGAATCTTAGCCACATCAAACGATAGGACAAATACTACTTAGGACAAACGATACCTAATAGGAGCAACAATTTCGGACAGTCATAAATATGCGGAACAAAGTGTATGCCATACGTTATTAAGACAAAAGACGTTATGCGACACAACGATAGGACTCATAATTGTATGCCATCCGATATAGACCCGTATATAATACTAACTGAGCCCGTAACCTCGTTCGCGTAGAATTAGTTTATTTACCTGTAAAACTATACGTTAAAATAAAATATACTTAATATAATAAAACTAAAATGTCCGTAAAATTTCCAATCCGTAAGACTTTCCAATAGTTCCACTGACGTATGAGTGTAACAGCGGCACAAGTTTGCGCTAACAAGTCTATGTAAAAATTAAAGTACTTTTATTACAATTTAATCAGATATAAAGTTGTAAGAACAAACGCAAAGCCAATGAAACTAATTTATATATGTAGGACGTATTTGTCCATTTTATTAATTAATTTAGCAACTCCTTCTTTTATAATATTACCACTGAAATAATATCTTAGACGTACTTAATTACGATTAATATTGGATAAAACATAAAGTGCATAGGTAAATAATGTATTTATTTAATTCTTTCATTTTAACGCTCTTTACTTAATGTGTTTATGTTACAAATAATAAATAAAGATTCAAACTTCGTTAATATCGTCCTACAATTATTATCGTAAAGCACGTGGTCAAATACGGAACTAACAATTTCGTATGGTAAAACCACAGTTTGCGTAGACAGTGGCGCCTTTGAGAGCTTCATTTGAAACATTGTCGCACGTTTACTCCAAGCGCAACCCGCTAGTGTTTGCTGCGATAAGTAGTCCTGGACTGTTGACAGGCCACGCGAGAGCGCGCGTGGGGGGGATGAAGTTACCCTTCTAATAGTATTTATTCTTATGGTACTTTGCAGCTGTAACCGATGGTACTACTGAAGCCCCGCCTCTACCAGCCCCAGGCTGACATACAGGTCTTACAGCTATTGACGCCACAACTAGGCTAATGATAGCCCTAAAACCCTCAGGGACTATATCCTACATACTTACCAGCTGTAAGTGTAACTGACGGTACTACTGAAGCGTCGCCTATACCAACCCCCGGCTAACGTCCAGGTCTACCAGCTGTTAACACCACAACCATCTTGGAACTGGAAGCCTAAAGGTTTGCCTGACCACTATACCTTATGCCTCAGCTGCAGCATTGTGTAGCAGACGATGACGTCCTCCCACAGCTGCAGGCGCTGGTACTCCTCAAGCGCCGCCTTCACGAGTCCAAGACTCAGGTATAAGTCAGCCAGCTGCTGGCGCCAAGACCACGCGGGAGACAGGCCTGAAGCCCAGAGGTACGAGAGCCTGGAACAAATAATGACAACAATTATAATAACGCATTAACTGCCTGCAACGCATATAAGTGTATGAGCATAATGTACGTTTCTACAATACGCGAGCTTCTTATAAAACAAAGGATGCCGCGCTTGGGGAAAGACCTGGGCTAAGAAAATAAGATGCAGTGAATGGGTTAACAGAAAAAATAAAACGCTATGAATGCTCGCTTCTGAAGGACGTTTGCATCAAATGTTCGCTTTTCAAAATAGCTTTTATACATAAACTAGCTGTTGCCCGCGATTCCGTCTGCGTAGAAGTAGTTCACCATTATTCCATCAGGAAATATCGGTCTTTTCTGGGGGTCTAAGCCATCTCCATCCAAATTTCATTCAAATCGATCCAGCGGCTTAACTGGTAAGGGTTGTTACAAACAAACAAAAAATGGAACGTTCGCAATTTCAGCACATAAGTATGCATGATATAAATACCTCTCTCTGTTTCTGCAGTTTAAAAGTACAGACGCTGCTTCTTCACGCATAAAGGAGCGAACACATCGCTGCTTAAAATACGATGACGGTACGGAATCGCAGTGACGTGGCGTAAATGTCAAGGTAAAGTCGTGACGTTTATGGCGCGTCACTACGATTCCGTACCGTCAGCGTATTTTGAGAGGCGGTGTGGAGGGCATTAGATAAAAACGGTACGGATACGATGCGTCACTGCGATTCCGTACCGTCTCCGTATTTTAAGCAGTGGTGTGGTCGCACCTTTAAGGAGCGCCCACACTGACGCGTAAAATACGGTGACATTGCACAAAAGAATGGGTCATAGTAATTACATGGCGCCAATTTTGACGGACCGTAATTTACGCACTGTTAAGCTACGGTGTGGTCGCTCTCTAATTCGAAATCTGGTTAGCACTTTACTTTTCACTGCTGACTGTCTCTTACAAGTCAACGAGGGCACTGGGCACTATATTCGCGCGTAGCCTCTTCCAAAATGTTGACTCCTAAGTTCTCACCTGGTAGTATTAGCAACTTCCTTCTTCTCATTGACGATAGCCTCACACTGCAGCATGGCCCGCTCCACGGAGCGCTTGTGGCCGGCCTCGAGCCGGCAGCGCACCAGCAGCGCCGCCACGCGCGGAGCCCACGGCCCGCGCTTCTGAGACACCACCGCCTCGATGTACGGGGACAGCTCTTCGTGCATTAACTCGTCTTTTGGCTGGGATTTTTGGAGATATTGACTGGAATTTGAAACTAAGATTAGTTGAGTTTTTACGTAACTCTTGGACAGTAAATGAAACAAAGTAAAGAAAAGAATTACCTAGACAAAATGAGCATTAAGTTCGCCTTTTGTATATTAAGACAATTCTTTTGTGCAATATAATAATAATAATAATAATAGCCTTTATTTTCAGACATCATACATATTTTTATCTTAACATACATACATACATAAACTCACGCCTTTATTCCCAGTTTGGGGTAGGCAGAGCTACAGAATAGCCAACAACTCTAAAAGCTTGTTGATAATTCTGTAACCACATTTTGCATAATCAGGCTAAGATGTTTACCAGTGTATTAGTGACAGTTTGCAAGCCCATCGCCTAACAGTACTACAAGCCTTTATTCCCTTAGTCGACTCTTACGACATCCACGGGAAGACATGGAGTGGTACTATTCTAAGCCGGCAACCATACAGCTAATCTTATCCTTATCTTAACACTTAACACTAATTGCACTTAATTGTTTGTCTACTATGTTCTTATATTATACACTTAACCTATGCAACGATAGCCTTGTCTGTATGCCACTTATTGGCAAAGGCCTCCTCCAACTTTCTCCATTCGTCTCTATCACTAGCTAGTCTGGTCCATGTGCTTCCTGCAATGGCTTTAATGTCATCCACCCATCTTCTAAGGGGTCTACCTCTTTGCCTTTTCTTATGACTAGTGAACCAGTTCATTATCACTTTTGACCATTTGTCCTTCCCTCTAATTGTGTGTCCTGACCACTTCCATTTTAGACTTAATACTGTTTTTGTAACATCTTTTGTTTTTGTGTGTTTCTTTATGGTTTCAGTTCTTATTCTATCCGACAGTCTTTTCCCGATCATACTCCTTCCCATGGCATTTTGGCAAGTTTCTAGCTTTTTAATGTGTGCTTTATTGAGTGCCCAGGTCTGGCAACCATAAGTGAGTATAGGTAGTATGCTTGTATCAAAAAGTTTACGTTTGATTGTTATGTTGATATGTTTATTTTTCATTATTTCTTTTAGGCTCCAATACTGCTTCCAAGCATTTCCAACGCGCCTGTCTATTTCTTTTGAAGTTAGATCTGTAGGTGAGATAATTTGACCTAGATAGATGTACTCATTGACATATTCAATTTCGTTACCGTTAATTCGAATAGGTTCTTGCCTGCCGTTGGTCATAGCCTTGGTCTTTAATGTGTTCATGACTAATCCCACTTTTGCACTTTCCTCAACTAGGTCATTCAGCATTGCCTGCAGTCCCTCACTCGATGATGAAAGGATTATCAAATCATCCGCAAATCTCAAATGTGAAAGGTTTTCACCGTTGATGGACAGCCCACAATTCTCCCAGTCTAACTGACGACAGACTTCTTCTAAAACGGCTGTGAAGAGTTTCGGTGATAGCGGATCGCCCTGGCGTACGCCTCTTTCGATTTTGATCTCTTCCCCTTCCTTCTCGAGTTTTATTTTAGCCTTGCTGTTATCATAGATGTTTTTTAATACTCTTATGTACTTAATTTCAATACCTTGGCTTTTGAGTGCCTGCCATATTTTTACATGCTCTATTGTGTCGAAGGCTTTACTGTAGTCCACAAAGCAGCAATAGAATGTTATGTTGTATTCTTTGCCTTTTTCGAACAGTTGTTTAATGACATGTAGTGGTCTAACGTCGAGTAACCACTCCTGAAGCCCGCCTGCTCTCTTGGTTGATTTTCATCCAGCGTTTTAGTTAGTCTGTGGAGTAAAACTTTAGCGAAGATTTTGTAGATATTAGATGTTAGGCTTATAGGTCTATAGTTATTTATGTTGTTTTTATCTCCTTTTTTGTGTAGAAGTACTATTGATGATGTTGTCCATTGGTTGGGTATTATTTCGGTTTGTAAAACTTCATTAAAAAGATGTTCAAGGATTGGTATCAGATGGTTTTTATTTAGAATTAGGAACTCGTTACTTATGCCATCCGATCCTGGAGCCTTATCTGCTTTTTGAGTTTTCAGAGCCTTTTCTATTTCTTCATATATTATGTCTGGTATTTCACTGTCTCCCGTTAAGAGTGTTGTTTGCGTATAGTTTTCCCTAGAAATATAATGCCTTAAAAAATATGTGGCTATTGATAAGATTTCCGGGCGACGCTTTTCACATATATGATTTTTATTTATTAAATTTGGTATCCAATTTCGATTTTCAAGTAGTAGTTTAGCTGCTTTTTTGGTGCCGCCAGTTCTTTGTATACATTTTTCCAGTTGTTCCAATCTGTATCTCTGATGGTCTTTTCTCATGTGTGTTTTAATTTTCTTACTTATGTCAGCTATATTGTTTCTTGTGGTTTTTGTCTTTTCAGGGATAGATATAAGGTCAGCTCTTTTCCTTATCAGTTCTTTAGTTTCGTTTGTCATCCAATTAAGGCTGTCGTTTCTGTTCGCTAGTTTACCTTTTTTATTAGCATAAAGTAGTTCTTGAAATTTGTTATATTTACTTTGTATATCTAAATTCTTTGTATCTGCTATGAAATGATCTAACTTTTCTTTTAATGATTCAGTACTTTCTAATTTTATGTTATTGATTTGCTTTACTTTAAAGGGTCTATTTTTCTTTTGGGTGTTTATTTGTAATTTTGCTCTTACCATTCTGTGGTTGCTGTTGAAATTTATATTATTTAGGACTCTACAATCTTGGAAGTCTTTACTTTTGTTAGTTAATATGTAATCTATCTCGTTTCTGTGGTTGCCATCTGGAGATATCCACGTCCATCTGTCATTCTTCCGTTTTCTATATAGAGTGTTTAGTATTTTTAGGTTGTTTTCGTATGCCAGTTGTACAAGTTTTTCCCCATTTCTTGATCTTTTGCCCGAACAGTACGGGCCCATTATTATTTGTTCTCCATCTCCTCTCTCCCCTGTTCTCGCATTGAAATCACCCATTACTACTAGATTGTTATGTGAGTGACTATTTATTGCGTCTTGTAACATGGAGTAGAAGGTTTCGATTTCTGTTCTGCTGGATTGCTCAGTTGGAGAGTAGACTTGAACGATTGACCACATTTCGTTTTTCGTAGGTAGTTTTATATTGAGTATTGTGATGCGCTCAGAGATGCCAATGAATTCGTCAATAAATGGTTTTAACTCCTTTTTTATTACAAAACCTGTTCCAAATAAGCCCGGCGTTTCGCCTTTATAATAAAATATATAGTTCCCGTGGTCTTCTATACACTCTCCAAGACGTCGGACTTCACTTAGGCCCAGTATTGACCAATTCACATCTTCTAAAGCTAGCATTAGTTCTATTAAGCTCTCATTGGTTCTTAAAGATAACGTATTGTATGTGGCGATGTGTATTATATCTTCCATTTGGCGATTACTTTTAGACGGAGCACGTAGATGGGTTTGTTGCGGATTAGTTGAAGGGTGGTAGTCTTCTTCCCCCACGGTGACTAGCCGGGTTGGGGTGCCTTTATTCAAAGTTTGTTTTGTTGATGTTGTGTTGTTTTGATTCTGGATATCGTTGCAGTTTACAAGTTTTTTGGGGTTTCCGATAACGATGCTGATCTTCCTCGTTCCACATAGTTGAGAATATTAGGTCGTATAATGTCTTTGTTTGTTGTTATGGTTGCTGAGTTAGTTTGTGTCGTGAAGGAGGTGGTTGTAACTTTCTTTACATTTGAAGAATTTGGCGAGCCTGATTCTTCTCGTTTTCTCTTTTCCGGGTTATTCTCTCTGCTTTTCTTCATTACTAATTAATCATATTTGAAGAATGCTTTTGTGCAATACAGATTAAATAAATAAATAAATAAATGAGCTATCAAACAAACTCAACTGCCATATAATGCATCTATTCGTTCAGACGCTGCAATGTCACTGACAGTTAGATGGACCACCCTTCTTTATGCATGACCAACAAAAGTACTTAACGTAAAGAGACAAGTTGTAATGAATGACAGATCATTTCAAAATTGAACATTTCAGACAAAACAAAGCAAACTTCTGCATAGTAATTTAAAGAAAAATACATTTATTCACTACACACATAAGACACACAGAAAACAAAAGTAAAAACAGAAAACAGCAATAATAATTAATTATTAGTAATTTTATAATTAATTTGGTATAAATTGCAGAGGCGAAGAGTAGTCAACACCAATGGAAGTTATATTGCCCTGAACGAGAGCCCTGGTAAATAGGGTTACTTACACAGTAAGCATGCACAATGTCTGCTCCAAGCTTGGCAGCTCTGTTTGGCTGATCTCCTCCAAGTATTGAATCTTGTTAAGCCTCACATCATCCTGCAACTCGATGTCTTGCGGCAATTCTGCCTCTCCATGACTCTGCTCAGCCGAGGGGCGGTCAACTGTTGAGTCCAGTTTGCTGGTCAACGCTAGCTGGGGCAGTGTGGTTTGCTGGAATTTAGTTCTCTTGCCAAGGACACCTGCGAACAGATAAAGGTTAATTATTAAAAAAATACAGACAGACAGACACTGAGTCTGACCATAAGGGTTCCTTTTTTACCACTTTGATACGGAACCCTAATAAGTTCTAGTACCTATGTGTCATTGTCAGTGTCAGAGAAAATTCAAAGGATATATTTAGATAATCTTAGGGAGGTTAACTAAAAGGCTTTGATTCAGATTGACAGAATAGCAGAAATTGATGATGTAAGAAAAAAAGGTTTACAACTGTACGCAAACATTTAAACCTACCAGTAAGCTCCAGTTTAAGTCCTGCCAATTCCCTTGCCTTATTCAAATATTCCTCAACCCTCTGCACCCTTCCGTACATCAGGTAAGCCTGCGCGATCTCCGCTTGCAACAGTATTGTCAGCCGCTTATTTTCCAGCCTGTTGCCTACATTTGACAACTTAGCTATGGTGTGTTCTAGTTCCTTGTATATTGTGGCGCTGTTGTCTTCGAGGGTACGCTGGTGTACAACCAGACTGCGGAAATACCACCATAAGTGCACCTGCAAAAATGATAGATGCAAAATACAAACATATGTATAAATTCAATAAAATAACTAAGCTTTTTTAAATAAAAGAAAAGAAAAACAAAATAGAACAAAATACTTCAGCATTTAAACATGACAAACTTCTCATAATCAAAGTTACAATAAATATTAAAGATCACTATCACAAACGTAATTTACTTACCAAGTTTTGTTCAACCAAATTAAGAGTACTGAATATTTGTAAAGAGAAATACAGCAGCTCTGGGTGGATTATGTTTAGATATACCGGCTCAGAATCCCTCTGCAAGTTTGATGCCGCATCTATATTAGCAGGCCACTCCATTCCGAAATAATTTTGCATTTTCAGTTTATCTGGATGTGTGTTCCAATTTAGGTCACAGAATGTCAGGAACGAGCTAATTGCGGCATTACGAACTGATCCCAGTGATAATCCATTGTCTTGGTATTTTATAAAAACAGTTTTAAGTTGATCTGTCTCTAAACCTGTGGCTAGTAACTCCTTTAACAGATCTAAATTATCTATTGACCATTTTCCAGACCAAAAATTATTAATGCTTTCTTCCTCTGAAATATAACCACATTATTAAAAAATGTTTTCTTTTTCTAAATGATGGCAACCACAATATACATAGTAAATAAATTTACCCAAGTTGTGAAACTTTTCGTCGAAATTACACAAGTATAAAGTAACAGTCTGTGATAACATTTTCATAAAATAAATAAATAACTAGGACGGACACTGTATACATATAAATATATATATATTTACTATAGAAATTTATAGAAAACGTTTTCTTTGTAGGTTATATTATTGTACGAAACTATGAATTCACAACATAGTAATACATGAATTGAACTTTAAAATAACCTCAAAATTATGTGGTGACAGTGACAGTTTTATGCCGTTCAGAAACTTTGTTTTGCACGTTAATTACTCTTGGATGTTTTAAAAAAAAAACGAATTCCTGGGTCTTGCGAATGTTTTTCATAAATACATCACAATATTTTTGGGCAAAGTTCGCAATTTCTCTTATTTTTAAGGTATTGTATAGTTTAAACATGAAGCAAGCAAACTAAAAGATGCATTTTTTTTATCAACTTTTATCCTATCACCTGTCGTTTTTTTTGTTATGGCAAGCCAACGCAACTCGCGGGGGTAGGGTCTTGACTTTAGGAATTGAAGGTTAAGATTACAAAAATGTATTTTTTTTGATAAATGTAACCAGTTCAAACAAAATGAATTTAACTTTTAAAATGGAATCAGTGCTGATTGGTGTTACAACGATATTATGTGCTACATTAGTTTTAAATTTACTGTACAAACTCAGGTAAGTGATTTGAGGTTAGGTCTTCCCGCTTTCCCGCCTAATACAATTATCCACTGATGCACTTATTTTTTTATATAGATTAGCGCTTCCATGGCGTGTCAACTGTTGGTTTTGTAACAACAACTTTTGGGTAAAATTTGTGGATCGAAACAGCTGGTTTTGTCAGAAATGCGACCAATACAACGGCTTCACAAAGGTAAGGTTATTTAGATACTTAAATGTTATAATGTACCTATTTACCATCATTAAACAACTATACAATCTAATAATGATGAACTCTTTTGCAGGATGGCGACTATAATAAGCCTTTGAACAGTACTTCGAATGAATTTGCCCTTATATCAGCTAAATCGCCGAAAGCGGGTCATCGAAGCCCACCCAAGAATGGTCTGTGCAAGATGTGCAATGTGAACCAGCAGCTGAAGGTGGCTCAGCTCGCCAACTTCGTGCCGATGCACGAGAGGAACTTTGACAATGAGATTGAGAACTACAAGTAAGATACTCGTATTTGTAACTTGTAACTGCTTTTACAGTAAAACCCTTTCCTAAAATATTAACTTCTTCACTCATGAGAGATCCATGTGGCCTAAACTGGGTGAATGTGTGGATAAACTAAAAAATACTGGCTCCTTTCCAACACCATTATGTAATAGTGGCATATCTTCAAATAGAATCTTAGTAGTTGATCATAATAAATCTGGCTCGTATCTGTATGATTCATAAAGTATGTTTAAGTTAAGATAAATATGTAGTGCCACTTGAGTAGAGCAATTAGTTAAATTATAGATAACTAGAGTTGAGATAACAACTCATACCATGTGAATGTTCTTAGTCATTTGATTGAGGACAGATATACTGGTTTCTTTGTAGACCAAGCTAATTTTATGAATTGGAGGCCTAAAACAAAAATCAAATAAAAACAAAATGAAAGAAAATAATTAATGTTAGTAAATGTTTCATTACATTAACAACACTCATTATGTAATTTCAGGACCCAATTAGAAAAAGCATATAGACTCTGTAGCCCATGTAGGAAAGTCCTACAGAAAAAGTTGCATAAAGAAAAGGAAGTTCTTTTGGGATCAAAGGTATTAGAATCCAGAAGCCCTGAAAAGAAGAACAAAAAGAAAGAAAAGCAGAGCACAATCATGAAGGGCTTTGTCAACAAAACCTCTGCAATAATAGCTGCAGTGCTAGTTTTGCTGGTTTCTATAGAATGCTACAAGAACACCGCATTGAATGATCTGCCTAGTACAATAAGAAACATAAAGGAAATACTTTTAGGCCTGTTAGATAGAGTGATATCTATTGTTAAGATGAAGATGATATTGACATTCCCATCGTTAGAAAATTACTCATTTGACTTAAATATGAATTCAGAAATACTGCAGAACAATCTTAACCTACTGCATATTCAATCCCTAGACCATGCCAATGATGTAGCGCAAAAGGTGTTGGGATGTCTCGTTTGTTTTATACAGATTATAGGACATATCTGGAATGCTAATAAATTGAAGTATACGATTTTGACTGACTTACTGTGGTCAGTTTTTGTGATTATGTCTGTAGCCAACGCCTCTTTGGTTATGGAACCATTGTACATTAGTATAATTAAGGTTGGTATTCAGAAATTTTATCCTATTTTTGAAAAAACTTTAGTTGTTCTGAAATTTTTAAGATTTAATTTACAGTTCCTATTTTTTCTTATTCTGCATTATTTTAAGTCTTATTATTTATTTTTATATTTTTTTCAGTTGACAAGTATACTGGCAGTGTTGCTTGTATATAAAAACATGGATAGAAAGAATACACACATACCTGCAAGATTTCAGCCGTCTCCCAGGAAGGTTAAAAATCTCCGAAATGGATCTCTGACTTCATATCTCGATGATGACAGTGACACTCTGCTTGAGACAGATGATGATGTCTCCCTGAGTAAATTCGGTTTGCACAACTTCACAGATTCTTCCAATGAAACAATCAGCCCTCTCAGTGCCAGCATGCTCAATGGAAGGTCCTTCACTCCTCGCAAATGTGACAGCATGTGGTCTAAGCCAAAACTTAACTCTACATTCTGTGTCAATACCATCCTTAACAAAAGTCCGAGCTCCGTTTCCGAAAACATATTCATAAAACCTTCCTTTGATAAGTATCAAAATTTGGCTAAAGACGATTCTGATTCTGATTTAGACGAGAGCATAAGCTCCTTATGTATAAGTAGTCCCAAAAAGGCGAGCCAAAAGGGCAATTCTATTTTTTCCCTTCGCAAGTTTACTGCTGCCCCTAGTTTTGTAGCTCCAGCGCCTTTGAATCGCTCTCGGCCGTTGATATCGCCCAGTAAACTTAATAGTACGTCTTGGGTCGCAGGAGGCTATTGGGGGACGGAAGGGGAGCGCCAGATATTTACGGTGAATGGCAGTCGATCGTCGAGTCAGAGCTCGGGGTTCGAGTCGCAGGCGTCTAGCGCTAATCAGCGGTTTGCAGCGTCGCAGCCGTCGTCGCGCGAGGAGTCTGTCTGCGGAGACAGCGCGTTAATCGACCGCTTTCAAAACTGCGGGACGTCGAGTTACTCCAGCTATCAGAGTCCTCAGAGCTTCGGGCGCGTAAGCTCCCCGGTGTTCCCCCAGATGCAGTTCAACGGACATGTGCACATGCCTCAGCCACAGCGGTTCGCGCCGCACCCCACTCCGCTCAGCGTCTTCTCCCAGCAGTACCCTAACAGCTTGTTCAAGCCCCCCGGCGGGCCCGGGCTCATAAGGCTGCCTCAGGCGAGCTTCAACTCCCACTAGCTCAATCGTTTCTAACACTTGACTCATAGTTATTTTTTTTCGTCTTTTATTCTTTGATTTCTTTTTAGTAGTATGGTGAACTGCCATTATGATAAGCGGACTCGTTAAGTTAAATATTGTTAGTGATAAGTTAGTTGTAAGGTGTGCGACTAAACTCTAGTATTAAGACCGCTGATCTCGTCGGTGCCAGGGCTGAGTGAAAGCATGAAGAATTATTGTATTGTTACAAATTATATGCGGACGTCACTGTCCTCGTCTCGAACAAAATGTGATATTTTAAAAGACTAGTAATTTTTCTAAGATGCTAAATAATGATTCTTGATGTTGTCATTGTTTTTTTTTCGGTTTTTTTGCCAATTTTTGTAACATTGAAAATTGGTAACCTTTTGTAAAGGTCCTGCAATAAAAAGTTTAAACAGTTGACTGGTGTTTCTCTGAAAGCAATCTAGCATCAAGTCTAACTTTCTGGCCGATTTCAATAAAACAATACTATACCATGTCAAAAGCAATATGATTTTGATGAGTGGAATGGAGCCCTTGGTACGTTAGTGCTATTGTTCATCCACTACTAAAAGCCGAAAGCCAAAAATATTGAGAATGACAGGGTTCTATGACGGCTCAAGGACAAATGCGACAACAGAAGCGCGTGGAGCTAACCACATGTGCACAGTATTGTATAAAGCTAAAGCAGTAAAGAAACTAGGTCTACTTTTCGAGATAAATACCTTCCCCAAATAATCGTAAGGGTTGTTTGTCGTTAAATTTTTGTAAAATAGAAAAAAGTTTTTGTTTATTGTATCTGAGCTATAATCTTTTTCACCTGAGTCCTGTGACAGCTCATATAAACACGTATTACACTTGTTTCTTTAACTTAAAACTATAACTGTAACTAAAACTATAAAAAATACTCTGTTACACACCTAGGGACGCCATTCAGGAACTTAATTATTAATCGCCTATTTTTAAAAACCTCTCATGTGAGTTGAGTATAGTAATAGGGGTGATAAACGGGCGAGTAAGTACCCCGTACTTTCACGACATTTGGGCATTTTCAAGAAAAGTGTACCCGCTTAAGGACTGAAATGAAGGAACTTTAACTTTGTCAGTTCTGTGACGAAAATTAGCTATACATTGACGGCCGCCAAAACTGACAAAGTTAAACATCCTTAATTTCAGTCCTTAATTGGGTACTCTTTTTCGTGAAATGCCCAAGTACGGCGTACTTACTAGCCCGTCTATCACCCCTTTGTATGATTGAAATTACGAAATACGGCTGTCACAGAACTCATCTTAGGTGACAAAGAGTGTAGTAAGTGCAAAATCGATATGGTGTGGTCTGCGACAACGAATCCGTTAAGGCCGGGATACCGAGGCTAGTTTTTCAAGCCAGGATAGCAAGTTAGATAGCTTGCTAGTAAGCTCGTCATAATGCCCTCGCTTGGACACATGCTAGGGCTGTCTACATGAATTCCAGTAATTTTAAGCCAGTCAGGTACCTAACATTGCAGTGACAGTAACAACACGTTCGCGAAAAAAAAAAACACTCCCAGGAGTCCCAGACTACACGGAGCTACACACAACTAGTTCTCTACTTGGTCTGTGCTACACACAATGCCAGGACAGCGAATTTAGTGGTGGGGGGCCCTACTAGCTCAAAACTATCTTGGCTTGAGCACTATAGCTTACTAGCGCGAAAATAAGCTAGTTTTGTATAGGTACATAAATATTGAATATAGACGCCCTAGCGTGCTAGCTTACTAGCACTACTAACTAAAAACTTCAAGACGGCGGCTTCTTTTTCTCAATCTGTCAACGGATTCGTTGTCGGAGACCACACAGATCCCCAGCTATCGATTTTGAAAACAATCAGTCGTATAACTAAAGAAAGAAGAAAGAGTATAAAATGCAAAGGAAACCATTCGTCTCGACGCGACACTCGCTACTGACGGCACTGCCATGTCCACTTAGCGGTCTCGTAGAGACGCGCGTCTGTGTAAGTGCGTCGTTCGAACGTTTGTTCGTAGCTTCTTTACTGCTTTATATATAACTGTGGCATGTGCATCTGTTCAGTCCACAATAGAAAATACTCTTTCACCGAACAATTTGTACTCGCGTGTGATAGGGACTCATTTCTCTAATTAAGTCGTTTAAGTCGTACCGCTGACGCCACCGTCGGCCACAGACGACACAAGTTGTACTTAGATTAAAAATATAAAAAAAGTTTAAAAAACAAAAACCCGCCTTCAAAAAGCAAAAAATAACTTCTTTAAAATGGTAGGTAAATAGGTCAGTCCAACTGAAGTCTGCGTTTGGTTAAAATATTGTTGGACGCCGACTTCAGTTGGACTGACCTATTTACCTACCATTTTAAAGAAGTTATTTTTTGCTTTTTGAAGGCGGGTTTTTGTTTTTTTAATTTTTTATTTTATTTTATACTTTTTAGTGATAATAATTATGCTGTTATTCTCCCATTTCTCAAGAAACAATAGAACATTTCAATCTCGCCGCAAGCAACGCCGTGGGAAAGTCATAGTCATATATTTAAACCTAAATATGCTTCGTCATAGTCGCTCAACTATCTTAATCGAAATATCTTGTCGCCACCCTCGAAATATATACCGTTTAGGAGTTCCGGTGGCCATCTGTGGTCTTCATCATCAGTTCCACTTCACCAAATAGTGCGTTCCAAGACCAAATACACGAGTTACAATGAAAAATACCAAAATCGCTATAGGTGTGCCTATAAATTTTGAAGAATTCCGTCGATTCCTCATGGATTCCACCATCAGAACTTCATTTTGAAAAAAATGGGACCAATCTGGAAGCACCAGCTTTCAAATAAAAAAAGAATCTTCAAAATCGGTTCACCCAGTCGAAAGTTCTGAGGTAACAAACATTAAAAAAATAAAAAATACAGACGAATTGAGAACCTCCTCCTTTTTTTGAAGTCGGTTAAAAAGAGACTATGTTTCGTCTGAATTCAATTGTAATTTGCACAGCGTTTTTGGCGTGTGAGTGATACATTTTGTTTTTGAGGTAAAGCGTTCAAAAGGAGAGTTATAGCCATTCATTAAAAATTAGAAGGACAAATGCATAATACGACAGTAGGCACTTACGCATCTCTCCCTTTTCTCTCGCACGGTTGCAAGTATTGTTCCCGGCGCGGCGGGATGTAGGAGTCGTCGTACTGCGTACAGATGTAGTCCGAGACATCAGTGCACGCCCACTCCCGCTGCTTAAACTTCCTCAGCCCCCACTCTGTCAAGTTGCCCTGGTCGTGGGAAAATATAATCGGGAAAGGTGCTAGCGAGAAATCTCGTGCAGTCAGAGAACTGGATTTGCGGACTATGAAACTAATGGCCTGTCGTTTGATCGGTAGTTAAACTAACTAATGGTCAAAAAACGTTACTAATGGTTAAAATCTCAAGGAAATGTGTCAAATTTTCGATTCCTTTTTCGAATTTTAACAATTAGTTGAGTTAACTACTGATCAAACAACAGACCCTAAGTCAAAGTGACGTCAATCAAATACTAACCATTTTTTAGACTTTGACTGGGCCTGTTGTTTGATCTGTAGTTAACTCAACTAATTGTTAAACTTCGAAAAAGGAATCGAAAAATTGACACATTTCCTTGAGATTTTAACCATTAGCAACGTTTTTTGACTATTAGTTAACTACCGATCAAACAACATAGGCCATTACTGATTGACATAGTTCCTTGCCTTAGTAGAGGCAAGTCTGCCAGCCCTCCGACAAAAATAATTTTTTTTGGGACAAGCTTTTGTATTTTGCACAGTCATCTGCTGTTCAAGACGAAACTAACGAGTCCCAGGTCCCAGCCCATAATATATTGTTAAATACCATATTGCATTGTCATCGGGTTGACGAGTACATTATGTATTTCAAGTTTCAGCCCATTGCTATAAACAGGCACACTGGTTCAAAATTGACTTGCAGCTCAAACATACTATAACGTAACTAAAAAAGAGACGGCGCGGGTTACTACCAAAATTCCCTTTTTGCCAAATGGGCGTTTCTTTAAAAGTTTGTACCTAGTTAAAGGCTAAAATTAAGAAATGTTCACTTTTCCGCTGAGTTACGAAAATTAGTTATACTTGTGATAAGATAAATGGTGGTATCTCAGACAAAACTCCTGTAGCAAGAGCAAGCATATTACTAACGGGTGAGGATTGAATCTACTTCATTGATTGAATTAGAGATACTGCTAATTGGCGCTGAGAGGTAGTATATAAATGTACGACTAATTTTCGTAACTCAGAGGAAAAGTTAACGTTTCTTAATTTTTGTCCTTAACTAGGTACAAACTTTTAAAGAAATGCCCAAATGACAATATAGCTCAAACGTCAGGATTGTGTAATGTCTTTGTTGCAATATAGACATGAACGCTAAATGTATCTATAGCAAAACGTCTGGATCTTAGAATGTTATAATTTAAAATACACTAGTAGCGAAACGTCTTTATCTTAGAATGTCTTTATTACTTAATAGACATAAAAGCGAAATGGCCCGGTAGCGAAACGTTTGTATCTCAAAATGTCTTAATTACTAAATAGACATGACCGCCAAATGGCCGGTTAGCAAAATGTCTGGATCTTAAAATTGCGTATTGATAAGACACTTGATAAAAAACAATAAATTTTACTTTCGACAAATTAGGTATTGCTACTATCTCGTTCTGTGGTCATGACAATCAACTTATTTTACTTTCCGCTAATTAGGTACCTACCTATTGTAATTATATGGACTATTTTAATTTCCAGACGTTTTGCTACATAGTCGTTCTGTGTTCATGTCAATGAACTAATTTTAGTTTCGGCTAATTAGGTATTCTAATCATACCGACTATTTATATTTCCAAACGTTTAGCTACTTGCTCATTTTAATTCTGAGCCGTCCTGCTTAATTGACTCTTTGCTGAATGTGTATTTTACTATTATGTCATCTAGCTGAAATGGTCGTTTGGCGATAAAGACAATTCGATAGTAACCCGCTTAAACTGATGACCGAAGGGGCGAAAGAGTCTCAAAAGGCGACCAACGCTGCTGCGTCTTTACGGAACATCAGCATCTTTCTTTATTTTTTTTATTGGTAATGGGTTTGCTTTAACTCTTGCTGTTGGAGGACAAAGATTTTGTCGACGATGAAGCGAGCTCATTCAGAAGATGCCTATTCACCCTAGCTTTAAATAGGTTTTTGTATACAGGTTCGGTCTGAGGTATAAAGTTGGCGGGAATCCCCAAGACCCCACGGGATCGATCATTAAAGGCTTAAGACCAGCAGTGGACATCTTTCGGTTGACGTGATGACGATGTAACGTACAAAACACTCCATGTTGTCAGGCTGCGGGGACCAGCCGGATTCTCTGTAGTGCCGCTGTATGGGCCCACACAGCGGCTTCGGAAGGTGACCGTACACCAGGTCGTTCGTGGTCACGAAGTTCTTGCAGGCGTCGTGGCTGTCATGACGAATTGTGATCGCAACGCCGCCCTGGAATTGGTCAATTTACTGATTGCTTTATTGATGACTTTTTGAGCCTACTTAGTTAGTGACCCTACCCACGAACGAAGCTTATCTTTTTAAGCATGTATTTCTTTATATTATGTATGTTTATCATTGTCTAATACAAGAGCTTAGTTTGGGACTGTGAATTAATTTGTATAAGATTGTCGCCGGTTATTAATTTATAGAGTACCTACATAATAAGTGAATTTAAGATGGTTTCACATATCATGATCTAAAAGTTCTAAAGTGACTTTTTGTCTCTATTTGTAAAAACTACGGCAGATTTTTAAACGAGACGCGTCAGTTTCTCCGTCGAAGAAGCTCGGCTAAAGTAGTAAGTTCGTGCACATGCAGCTTAGCAAAAAAGAGGGCACTCTTCGGAATTAAATTGGCAACATGATCCCAGTTTTGCTACTTCCCGATATTTTATTACGATATTATGTCACTATTTTACTCTTTTTTACCAAGTTATAGTACCTAAGTACATACCTAATCTTGTCATATACCTACAAGCACGCTGGACAACCTCGCTTGTTAATAATTACTTGAAGAACACGCGGCAGCGAGTTTTTATAAGAAAACTCTACAGTACAATACATTGTCCTACATACGTAGGTGCATTACCTTCACTCAGTCTCCCAATGGGGTAGGGAGTCTATGGAACGCCAAGGGCCTGTTTTAAACGCTACAAATTACAATTTACAGAGGCCCTACTTCGAAATTCGAAGTTCGAAGTTACGTTAGCTTCATTCCTGTCACTCGTCATTCGAGTCTAAATCGAGAGAAAGGGATGAAGGTAACGTAATTTCGAACTTCGAATTTCAAAGTAGGGCCTCAGGTTACAAGTTTCCATTTGACACAACGTCGACCAATGACGACCAGACATTTGAGCAGTGTTGCCAGTTTAGACCTGTAAAATTGTTACTTGTAGCTTTATAGGTAAAGCGTGCCCCAGGTGCATACCGGTCTAAACATATACCTTTTCCGCTTCCTCTACATTCATCAACTACATCATGCACGTACAGATCTAGTGAATAATCCTTTCACATCGTGAAAACTCGGAACTCACGTCTACTTCCAAATGATGCCGCCGTGTCTATGAATTATTGAATTATTAAGTGACATGTTTGTAGTAAATAAATAGAGTACCTACTTTAGTTATCAGTGTCAAATTTCAAACCACGAGTTTGAATTATATCACACCGAGATGTTAAAACCACCACGATCAAATATATAGAAATTAGGTGTAGGTAAACAAGAAGCAATATAAATAAATGTTGAAAATAATTCACAGGCTTGTTGATTTAAACGTTGTCCAGGTCTGAATGCTTTCGGCATGACTATTAAAAAGAACTGAAAACAAACTTAATCTTAATTAACAAAACAATACTCTGGTATTAACCAATCTATATCGATTATCACTCTCGCGATGCGACGTTCCTTCACGTTGTCTTGATGGGTACTGAGCCAGACTGAAGTAGCATGACAAATACGAACATTTCCGAGAAAATACGATGTGAAAGGATATTTTTCATTACATCTGTACATGTTTCGTCGGTATTTAGTACTGCGCTCAAAACTATCTGACACGCTCCTATGTCCCTAAAAACTCCCTAATAATGAGACGTGTCAGATATTTTTAAGCCCAATGTTGGATAATATACAGGGTGAAATTTTAATGATCGTCCAAATTTTAGGCACTTACTCTGTTGGTCATACTGATCAAATTTTATTAAGGGACCAACGTCCAAATCGTGAAAAAAAAACAGCTGTTCCATACAAACTTCGAGAGCTAAACAGCCGAAATGTTCCATACATTATGTTCCATACATAGTACAGCTGATTTTTTTTCGCGATTTGGATGCTGGTCCCATAATAAAAGTTGACCAGTATGACCAACAGAGTTAGTCCCTAAAATTTGGCCGGTCATTAAAATTTCGACCTGTATTATTCTCGGTGACTATACAAAGCATTACATTTGAGTTCAACTTGTTCGTACAAAAATCAGACTGGCGCGACTGCGGCTTCAACTTCTCGTAGTCAATGACTTCCTTCGGTGGAAAATAAAGGGTTCCAGCTTTCGGACATTCGGTTCTCTCCTCTACCCAGTTGCCTGAAAAATACTAAGCAATTGACAAGAGGAATTTGTTTAAAAGGTGTTCTGAAAAAAAAAACGTTGGATAGAGGTTTGTCTCAAAATCCTAAAAAACGTCCTCTAGTTAGTACCTACCTAGATTACAAATACCTAGCTCAAGCCTAGAGCTTACAAGGAAAGGTACCCAACCGTCCGGCCCCGATTCGTTTTATTTTGATATACCTAGTTAGAGAGTAGTCCAAAATAACAGACACGTATTTTATTTTAGCTGCCCAATCTCAACCGTTGGGAGAGATTGTCCTCCAAAGTACTGAAAAGTGACTAAACCCTCAAACTTCTATGGAGAATAAAAAAAAATTGCAAGTTACCTACTGTTTAATTATAAGTTTAAAAATATGAAAAAATAATGAGCACGTGTTTTGTTATATCGGCTAAAACACATATTTAAAAAAATACCCTTAAAAGTTATAATATTTCTCATCGAAGGTATTTTTTTATTAGACTATAGGTCTATTTTCTGTTTATTGTATTTGTTCATGTTTATGTATGTACAGTCGAGTTCATAAATATGAGTACACTTTAGTATCTTGTCTATTTAGTGTATTGTTTAAACTGCCATATATGAACTGTCACAGCGATTAAAGTGACAAGGTACTTTTTTACAAAAAAAAAACACGAAATATACCAAATCGGACCCTATTTCCTTGTACCCAACTGAAATATATTGAAAAGTAGTTCGTCTCCGGCCCTTAAGGAGATTGTGATAATTATTGCCAATTTGGCGAATAATTATCAGAAACTCCTTAAACCTACGTTTGCTCTTGGTGGCTCGCGAAGCGTGTGGGCGAGGCTCGCGCACATGCAAGCCGCATATCGTCCCTTTACTTTCTCAATCTCGTATCTGATCGAATAATTAAATTGGAAAAGCATTCATGTTCCCTAAAGAATAAATACTACTTCCTATCAAACTATTCGATCAGATACGAGGTTGAGAAAGAAAAGGGACGATATACCTACTTTTGTTTGAAGACTATTTACCTACTTACTGTCTATACTGTGCCTAGAGCTTAGTTTGGGACAGATCAATTCGTGTGATGTCCTCTTATCCATTCTCACCTATGAGTACACCTGAGCAGTATACCGGCTGAGGCCTCAAGGCTATGGCAATGGCTTCTGACCGACTAGGAGACTTAGGCCGTCCGGTGATCATTTTGGAAGAATACTGAAGACGACCAGATCACACCAATATTTATTTAAATTAAATTCTTTGTCATCTGGCTACTGGTAAATATTTTTCCAAAAGCAGATGCTGGTCGATCAGTTGAGGGATATAACAACAATATTTATTTACAAAAGTTAACAGATTGGTTGACAGTTCTGTTGTGTACAAAGAAAAATGACAGGTCATTTATTAGTTAAAAATAGGTCTGATAGTTTTTCTGTATGAAATATACTTTTATGTTTTTTGGCTATCGTTTTTTTGTATTACACTAGCTTCCCGCCCTCGCTTCCTTCCGATATTAAAGAAATAACAAACAAAAAAATAGCCTTTATTAGTCAGGAGTAATGTAGCTTCCTAAGTAGTGTTTTTTTTTTGGTTTCGTATTTCCAGTGATTACCTCCAACAACATATTTTGCCTTTTTATATTATATACCTAGACATAAAAATAATTATAGAAATTTAGTAGACTGATGATGATGATGTAAACCTGTAAGTGATGTCAAAGCAATATTATGTTATCCGGAAGCTAATTAGACGGAGTATCTCTGCTTTTAGCCTGCTGTTATATCTACCTAGCATAGACCTACCGAGTTTGAACTCGATGGGAAGATGACAACTGTGCATCTTTCATTTCATTGTGCACAGTCATCTTTCATTCTTGCTTAGAAAGTACAGTGAGCAAAAAATCATTATTTTAAAGACTTATTTTGGCGGCGGGTGATCCCAGAGCGGGCTCTTTCTTAGCGCAGCGGCTCAGTCTGGCTGTGCAAAACTGCAAAGGGGGGGGGGGGGGGGGGGGATTTTAGGGAGCATGCCTCAAGCGGGTGAACTGCAAGGGTTTTTAGTTACTACGTTAATACTTTTTGTACCTATTATCTTACAATGATGTTTATTAAATAAATAAACTATAATCAATTAAAAAAAAAAACATTTTTTTCGCAGTAATTTATAATTTAATACAAGATCCAATCCACAAAGCCCTGCGCAACTACATCAATTATACGAATAAGTGGCGATCCCTTCTTTTAAAGCTGGGGCACGTTTTATAAAGCTACAAGTAACAATTTTACAGGTCTAAACTGGCAACACTGCTCAAACGGCTGGGGCACGTTTTATAAAACTACAAGTTACAATTTTACAGGTCTAAACCGGCAACACTGCTCAAATGGCCGGTCGTCATTGGTGTAGGTTGTCTCAAATGGAAACTTGTAACCTGTCAATTGTAATTTGTAGCTTTATAAATCAGGCCACTGATGTATCCTAAACAGCTTAACCGCTTTTTATGCTATCAGAGCCACCTCGATAAAACTAGCTACCTTTAAAAAAAACGTCCAAATCAGTCCATCCGTTTGGGAGCTAGAATGCCACAGACATACACACAGTTACATCTGGAAACAACTAATATGGCGTGCGGTTACGCAATAATAGACTCTTGGTCAACGGTGTAAGCGCTTCGACGCGCGCCTCTTTAATTGTGTCGTGCCGTACACATACACACATGTATGCACAGATACAAAAGTTAAACTTGTAAAACCACTGTTTTTTTGTCAATTGTCAGAGGTTAAAAAACTAAACAATTAAAAAATTTAAAAACACAACTGCCGTTAAAGAGCATTTCTAAAAAAGTTTGTACATTTTGTAGTTAGCGGTAACCAAATTTTTAATATAACGTTTTAAATATATTTTTATTGCATATTAATAACTAGTTCAGAATGGACCGGAATAATTATTTTGTTTACAGATTCCATGTGGAATTAAATATGTAAAGTTTATTTATTGAATCGGGGCAATCACAAATTCCTGTTTTGTGACCATAGGTCGAGAAGGGAAATCTAATAATTAGACAACAATTTAATTGTTATAATTTATTAAACAGGATATTAATAACCAATTGCGTATGTTTAATAAACAAATTATTTATTATTTTAAGATAGTAAAAAAATAAAATGGATAATTACTCCTTTACGTTACCTTTTAATCAAACCTCAGTTTTAAAGTTAAATTGTAACACGTATTTATTACAGTTATTTTTAATATCTTTGGAAATTATAATTTAAGGCCAATTATATTTTAATATAAATACTAAATAACTATGAGTTCTATAACAAAAACTAAACAAAAATCAACAATATTATCTTTAAATATCAAGGGACAGTAACAATAATAGGAACATTGGTAACAAATTAGGAATTCTTAGGCAGTGTGTTCATTAGTATTAGGTATTGTTTAAAATACGTCTACATCATAAATTACTTATACTACGTATGCAATTACCTTTACTACGCAATAATAACAAAATCTCCCCCTGTTGAAGTCGGTTAATCTGACTTCATATTAAAAATGACATATTCGCAAATACTGTAATGTACATCCCTCCTAAGAATTCCTTTTTTGTTACCTTGAGTTCCTAGTCATACACAACTGTTCCAAAGTAACAAAAAAGAAAGTAACAATGTGATGCTCGATACTTTAAAAAAATGTTATAATCAAATTTAAGTAATATTCGAATAAAGAGTTTGGTTATATGGAGTCTTAATAAAGGGCTTAAGTATAAAATTCAAGCAAAACTGAAGAAAAAACAAAAGTTACCCAAGTTTTTCGGTAACAAACACTGACTTCTATTTCGGTTGATCACTTGCCACCTGCTGTTCGAACCGACACCTCGATTTGAAATGACTGTCAAAAACGAACAAGATGGCTACCACAGTGCTAGTGTTACCAGTTTCCTATTAAATTTTTTACTGAATTTTGCAAAAATTGCCTTCAGTACGAAAATACGGTAACAAAAACTGGAATCAAAATAGGAACGATTTTAAGGACAAACTTAAATGTTTAAAATAGGTAAAATTATATTTGTTAAAAATTATATGCAAAACATACAAATTACAAATTCCTGAGGTAAGCATTTTGTAATAAAACAAAACAGTCTAATCGAACCCTACATTTAGTTATGGAAAATCAACGATTTAAAAGCTTATTTTAAATTGGGACATCCGAGTTTCTATACAAATCAAATTTACCGATTATTTGAAATTATTTTTATAAATTAATGTAAAGCATTTTAATTTAAGAATAAAATATTGTCTTCAAGAAAATTAAATTATCTTTCAGTTTTATAGATCAACCAAAATAATAAGTGTTCTCAGAATAAATTAAAAGCTTAAAACTGGACAGGACAAAAGCAAAGATCAATTGTACAAACTTTTTTAGAAATGCTCTAAAAATATTGAACTAAAAAGTAAAAAATAAGTTTTATTTTTCGAATAGGACGGAAAAAGTTTTTGTTTCTATATTTTTTTAATGCAATCAGGGGACTTTTAAGGTTATCGTCTCAGTAGAAAACATTCCCCCGACTGCATTAAAAAAATATACTAACAAGAACTTTTTCCATCCTATTCGAAAAATAAAACTACCTAATTTTTTACTTTTTGGTTCAATATTTTTAACGGCAGTCGTGTTTTTAATTTTTTTTATTGTTTAGTTTTATTTTAAGCATTTTTAGTGTCTTGAACTTGTCTATTATTTATCACGTTTTACAGGTAAACCTGTTTATTAATGCTACTATATATGTATATATTTGAAATGGTCACATTAGACCAACGGTCGGCAACAGGCGGACCGCGGTCCGTTTGCGGACCGCGAAAGGTCGAACCTTGGACCGCCAAATATTGTAATGTATTGCATTCCAAGTATAAATTAATACATAGATAAGGTATACTATACCTTTATTAATTGACATAATATTTTTAAGCCACATAGAATCTAACTTAATACTTTTGTTTTTATCTGGACCTCGTTGAAATTTTCCCACAGTATCCGGACCCCACCTAAAACTTCATAGTTGTTATGGCAAATTTTTGGCCCAAAGCTGCATTTCGTGATGGAAGCATGGGGCTTTGTACATACATAGTAGGAACCAAAATAAGCGATTTTACCCGCAGCAGCAAAACTTTTACCCCTTAGGAACACAGATGGCGCCACTTAAATTTTTCATTTTTCAAAAAATTGTACAAGCAAGACGGCTGCACCGATTTGAATAATTAGGGTGTCAATCGAAAGATAATTAAACAATGTATCATAAAAAAAATGTACCATAAAAAACAAAACATAATTGCTACCAAAAACCTCGCATTTTTGTAAATTTTTTTTAGCTGTTCACCAGTTTTTATTTATTTGCATTAAAAAATGCAAGAAAAGGGTATTATTTTACTAACTCCCATGATTACGCTGTTAATAACATATTTAATAAAAATAACTGCATGCCAATACCTCTAATATTTAGAGAGATATTTACGATTATATGCGACGGGGCGACGGGGTCATTGACCTCAAATCCGCGCGCCATCCCAAATTAGGTAAGTAATTGAAAAAAATGATACATTGACGATATCAAAAGCATAGAAATTGACGTCTAGCATACTTCCAATCATGGTGCATGCTAGTTACAGATCATATTTATTGACGAAATAGGTATATTTCTTGTTGTTTTAAAAGTCAAAGAATGTTTATCGGTAAAGTAATTTTTAAAATATTAGTAGTTTTTATCACAGAAAAGTTTTTGGCTGTCAACCAAAAGATTTTCTGTGCTTTTGTGGACCTGGAAAAGGCCTATGATAGGGTAGATAGAAAGGAGTTGTGGACGGTGCTGTCTATGTATGGAGTGAGCAGCATCCTGGTGCAGGCTTTGAGGTCCCTTTATAAGGGCTCCAGAGCCTGTGTCAGGATCAATGGGGCATACTCGGCCTGGTTTAATATCTCTAGAGGTGTTAGACAGGGATGTGTTGCCTCACCATGGCTGTTCAATCTATTTATGGACAGTTGTATGCAAGATTTGAAAGAGTTTGATAAGGGTTTGCGTATGCAAGAGTTGCTAATCAAAGCCTCTTATATGCCGATGATCAAGTTATACTTGCTCCATCGGTACTTGAGTTGCAGGAGATGGTGACAGTGATGAATGAGGGATTTAAGCAAAAGGGGATGAAAGTAAATGTTGTTCTTTCGCTTCTTTCACATTCATACATCACATCGAAATCGACACAGGCGTTTAGAAGTTATGGTGGAATAAAGAATCATACATACATACATGAACCCTGAAAACATTACACTCCTTTTTTTGGGCAGTCATGTAAAAAGAGATTGATATGCTCCTTGAAGTTGAAACTAGAACATTGGCCCACCATGAAATATGTATATTTAATTCATGAACTTTGAAATTAAGCCAAAATTGATACATACATACATACATACCTTCACGCCTGTAATCCCAGAGTGGGGTTGGCTACAGAATTAAGCTACAGAATTAACAACAACTTCAAAAACTTGATGATAATTCAGTAACCACACTTTGAACAAGTAGGTTAAGTTTCCAGTGTATTAGTGACAGGTTGCAAGCCCATCGTCTAACAATACTACAAGCCTATATATTGCCAAAATTGATAATCAATAAATAATAATTGCAGGTGGACTTCAAGGGTTATTTTATTTATAGTTAGTATTTTAAGATGTTTTGTAAATTTTTATGTTATATGAAATTAAAATGATTCAAAATACTACTACAGAAAACATACTGTTTTTCGGTCTCATTTTATCAGATACTAGTAGTCTATAGTTACCATCAAATTTATTAAAGTAGGTAGCACCTTGCCCAGTCAGCATACAAAAGTAAAAGCAAACTTTTGAACCTTTTTACTTTACAGTCACATAAGCAATGTCATACAAGATTGTCCAATGTTTTAAGGAGTACAAAAATGATCAGGTACCATTGATGCTGACTGTACTTAAATATCTAAACACAATCTAACAGCTTTGACAAGAGTTGAGTAAAGCTATTTATGAGCACTTCATTCCAATATACTTGATGGCGTTTTTACTAGTATAGGGGCGTTCACAAATAGTGGTTGAGAAAAGATTGGTAAGAATGTAAGCCAGCTGAAGATGATGATGAATGATTCGTTCTGTAAAAGCCTGTTCCAAATGTTATAATGTATTAAAGTAAGTCTTATAATTACTATAACTTAATCTACAATTTAAAAAGCGTTAATTTTATTAAGATCATTCAGTTTCCATGTTGAGTTGAAGATTGGGCTCAGGCAAGGCACGAATCAAGGCATTAAGATGACTCTCGAGTGGCCCTGACTTGGTCGCTATGCGCTTCAAATTGTTCTCTACCTGCAGTAAGTCTTGGTTTATTGAGTCCATATTCTGTAAAACAAAACATTTATACGGGCTTTATAACAGCACTTGATCATTTATTTAATTAAGGTCGATCATAACATAATTATAATCGCAAAGAGCATTTGTTTTTTTACAAATTCTTACCTCAATCGCAGACATGTACAACTGTGTGATGTTTTGATCGTTGCAGCGTATGAATCCACTAACATTTGATTCATTATCAGATGCCATTGATGCCATTTTTCTCCAATAAAATGAATATAAAATGAATATAAATGAAATTCAATAATTTAATTTGAATAACGACAACAGCACACAGCAAGTGTACATTTGACAGTTATGGGGTGTTATTTTAAGTTCATGATAAAATATCATGTCTCCTTTTCTGTATAAATAAAATAACTAGGCCCTGCATGGCATCCATAATAGAAGGTAATTTTATATTACCTGATTAAAATAATAATATCAAATATTTTATATAATTAACATAAAAAACAATTATCAAGTTCAATTCATTTATTTTCTGCGATATTTCTATTTCTCAATCGAAAAACATCTCAATGTGACATTAGGCACAAGTTCAGAAATATTTGTTGTATTTTGTATACAACAAATATAGTGTGTGTGTTGTTTGTACTTCAGATGTTTTTAATTCTTTTAATTTTTTATCATTTTGTGAAATATATTTAACAAAAAGTTATTTATGTGTTGATTTGAGTTCAGTTGGTTGAGTTGAGATTGAAATAGGTTTTATTGATATACGTACACCACACTGTTCAAAAACAATATCTTATTAGTAGTAAGTGGAAAATAACCATCTTTATAAAAAATAAAAATAAATATAAAAAACAAATAAAGAAATCTAGTAATTAATTAACTGCAATCTTAACGTCACTATGATAAATAAAACCAAAAATAGCTCGAATTTTTGACATGGTTAGTATAGTATTCGAACGTTTCAATGTCAATGTCATTCAACTGCATAGGGAGAGTATAGATTTTAGCGAAAAAAATCTTGCAATAATTATGTCGCGGTAGTTTTTACTGAGTGAAAAACTGGTATATCTCAACGTATGAAGTGCTGCTAATTATAATACATAGTGGTTATGGTGTCTAGTCAGTGTTCCTCTTCATCACCTACTTTTATTCCAAATCCTAATCCCTGCCAATATTTTATCGATTGATATTTCGTGTGTATTTTTGTGCCTCAAAACAGGTTCTATATTTTTTACCTTTATAGTAGTGGGCTATAGTATAGTATTTGTATTTAGTAAGCGGTAGGAGCAGTGTTACATTTCCGGGTTTAGTATTTTGTTTTGTTTTTTTAAATACATAAGTAAATAGCAATAACTACCTTTTTTACTTTAGTTTGAGCCACAGTTGATTGTTCTGAATTAAATAATAAAATCGTGGTACCTATAATTAAACTTTAAAATTGACTCTAATGTTTAGGATGGTTTGAGAAAATATTTTTAACACATTAAAATATTTTTGGATGTGGTGAAAAAAATTGCCTTATGTCCTTCCTCAGGGCTCAAGCTATTGCATACCAAATTTCATTAAAGTCGGTTCTGTGGCATAGCTGTGAAAGGGTGACAAACAGACAAAGTTACTTTGGCTTAAATAATATTTGTATGGATATACCCCCAAATGAATTATGAATTTTAGGTGCTTAAAATAAATAAATATTGGAAAGCCTATAAATAATAGTTCAATGAGAAAGATGTTCGGTTTTGGAAATCCAAAAATTATAAAGATATAATCTGACCAGGGAGTATTGTTGGGACAGGCATTTTTTTCTAATTCTTCACATAGCCATAGTTTTACCTATGAAACAAGCTATCACATGTGAGTACCTATCCAGTCGTTATGCATCTTGTGTTACCCGCTAGTGATATTTTAAATTTGTTGCCATTTTTTTGTGTTACCACTCACTGGTCAGACTCTATCATTACAAGGTAGACCTCATTGAGACTCATCAAGCAGTTGACCACAAGATTTACATTAATTAACTTCCGCTTAAGTATGGCAAGAGTGTTTCTTCATAGATATCCTTACAAACCCGTAGTATCCTGGCAGTTGAACTTGAAAATTTACCTTATTGTTTGCTTCATCAATAGTTGCAAAATCATAAATGTTAACTAGTTTTTTTTTTGGTTTGGTTGCTAAGACTATACAATACAGTATGATAGCTCTTAGAAGGTGCTTCGGGTTCATACTAGTCTCTCATGCGCTCTTATTAAGAGCGAGTGAGAGAGAAGTACAAACCCGAAGCACCTTCTAAATGCTCACAGACTGTAAGTTATGTGCTTACCAGTAAACGTATAAAACTATGTATTAGGGTGGTCCAAAAAACAAAAGTGTGTATTATTGTTTCTCCTCAAATTTCTTCTTATTTTAAAATACACGAAAGTACACTATACCAAGTTTTATTGCAATTGAATAAACTTTACAGGTCGCCCATACTGTTAATATGGTTTCATATAAAAATTTATAGAGCGTCACACATCTAATAAAGATATCGAATGAGAAAGTCTTTGGACAGTATGTGACACTGTATTCCGAGCTGCAGCAGGAGGCGAACAATATTCTACTTCTGTTTTTAGTTTTTGTTAAGTTTACTAGATGTCGTCTTGTATAAGACTGAGATCTTTTTGGCATAAACTAAACGCTTTGGGCGACCAGTGAACGACCACATAACAAGTTTAAATTTGACACATAAGTAACTTATGCATTGTAAACAAAAAAAGGAATGATTTGATATCGTTTTATTTTCTTCTTACTATTTTGGACCACCCTACTATGTATCAATATGAGCTCATTAAATTAAAGTTATATGCATTTTAAATTTCGTAATAACCGCTACACTTTTATCAAGTGTTCGAGATCAGTTCAGCATTCTTTTGCATTTCTTATTAAAGGGTTCTGTCTCAAGTGCGTAGGTAGTTGGCTAGATTATGGATGTTATTTTATTACACGTCGACCGAGTGGTCGAGACATGGCTTCTTTGATCATGTGTAAGAATTCTGCGGTGGTACGGTGTCGTAAATTAGTACCTACTTGAAACCCTTAATAGTGCATCTTGATGCGCACTTTGCCAGATTGTTGAGAATTACCCCATGATGCATTTTTTATCAAATGTTAAGAAAAGTATCGTTATTTTTTGTAACTAGCCCATTACGTTTTCGGCATATAATTACCTAGGTAACCCATAATTCTATAGAATTTCACTTCATCAATTGTATCATTTTTATCAAACGCTATTTTCCAAACCAAATGTTATCAGGAGATCTTAAACACTAATTACGTAGGTTAGGTTCTTAACAAAAAAAAACTCATGCGGCGAGTAATGCCTTTGGATGAAATGAAAATTCTGCGTAATGATAATGATACGTTCGTTGAAAGATGTTTCGACAAAATAATAGCTGCGGCGCGAGCGTCGAGTGATCGGTTTATGCTAACATACAGACAAGTCCGTACCATACGCGTTCTTGGGTCTTGTTAGGCTTGTCGGTAAGCTCGTTGACGTTGTTTCTCAATAGAATTACACCCCTGTGGAGATTGGATAAGGCGCATTAGGCGGCAGTAGGTCGCCGTGGGCGCCTGCCCGGCTGGCGTCGCGACGTCGCCGGCTAGACTCCCTCCCACCTCACCTCCCAGCCCCTGCACCCCCATACTCCCCACAACACCCCCTTACAGGCATTCGCTACTGTTAACTTGTCAGAAGCAGTATTCTCTTACTCAACTTTTCCACGTAGGTAGAACGATGTACAAATAAACAAAAAGGCCTTGAGACATGTCAGAGGATCATGTAACTAGTGCAATAAATGAAAATCTAGACACTGGTGTAGGAGGGTCGGGACAGGCTGATGTCGAGAAATGTGAAGACGATGAAAACAAATCTGAAAAGGAAGATGATATCAGGGATATTGACGATGAGAGCCCGTCGAAAGAAAACGTGGAAAGTGCCGGGGAAACGAAGAGTCTTGCGTGGGAGCTGGATGGTTTCAAGTGTAGGGTGACTTGGAACTTGCCGGAAGGTTCGACAACGCCGAAGGATTATATCGCCTTGTGCTATGCAGGTTAGTGACTTGACGATCGAGAAAATGGAAGCTTTCTTTGTTTGTTTTTAAAATGAGGGAGAGATGAAATTGTGTACGGGTTGTTGGTTGATATGATATGTTAAGTAAGGAATGTGCTTATTTTATAGTGAGTTGCGGGTTTGACTTATTTATTGGGTCCACGACCTGACTGTAGGTTAGGTAGAACATAACACTAGGGATATTTCGTTTGACGCATACAATGGTCGCATTATGTTAAAACATATGTACCTACATACGAGTCCAAGGTAACAAGACTGAAAGTCAGGAAAAGGTTTATATTCGTTGCCAACTTTCAGCGTGAAACAGAACCCTCCAATTCCATACTTTCCATCCTCCACATGGATGGTTTAATGGAAAATAGGCTCCAACTCAATTAGGTCTTTAAACTGTAATGTGCTAAATGTTTTAAATATCTTGAATTCCTACTAAATTACTTTAAATACTCTGTCTTAAGTACTGTCTTGTAACTGGCTGTCCATTAAAGCGTGTTTCCTTCGGTTTTTACCGAGCTATGCTTAGCGATGCATTAGGTATAACGGGCCCGGAGCCCCGCCGACCGGGCACCGGTCTAGGCTGGCTTGTTGCGTCGAAAACAGGAAACATCGTTAACCTCCTGTAATGCAAGAAACTGTTATAATTTAAAAATATATTAATTCCACCTGTCATTGCATAAAAAAAAAGCACACTAGACAATTTTATACACAAATTACCCAAGTCCTGAACTACACTCAACGGAACTCCAAGTCCTGAACTCACAAAATATCCGCTCACCCGTCTTTTGTCACCCAAAAGATCAATGAATTTAAAAGTCGTACAAAACACAATAATTTACTATGACCAGATAATTCATGGATCCTTTGGGTTCCTTAGGAAAGAACCACGACAATTTAAAAAATATATTTTCACAACACTTCTCGGAAATATGACCATAGATGGTCTTGTTTGGGGTCACAAAACGTCACTTATAAGGAAAGACCAAGAATGTTTTTGTCGGCGTGTTTGCTGATTGGTCAGGAACATTGTTGTCCAACATTAAGAACCAATGAAAATCTATCAATCAATTTTTGTGTCATAGCTCCTTAAAATGAAAAATTGAAATCGACCAATCAGCACACCATTTTGTGCCGTAAAATATTAGGTGTATTTTTGCTAAAAGATACACAGACTAAAAACTATGTCACTGCTTATTTTTTAAATGTAATTCAAACTTGGGCCCCTAATCTCGAACCACTAGAGATGAAATTATGGGAGATATGGCGAAACAAATACAACTTTATATGGAGTTGACATCTTCATCTCGCATGTTAGTTTATTAATCTCGAGCGCCACGAGAATAGGGGGCCAGATAAAAAAAAAGTTATCTATGGTAAAATTGGGGGTGACGTCACATTAAGATGAATTAAAATTTGAGTTTTGAATATGAATTTTTATTTTATTTCCTCTCAGTAGTTGTGAAAAGCACTATGTCTGCCTCGGTAGAAAGTGCAATTTATGGACTCGTACACTAGAGGGCCTCAACTACGTTTCGGCCCTCTATATGACTCGTTCAAAAATCGCGTACTTTCTATCCTCTGCAACAATGTACTATTGTTGTTCATTTGGGACCTAGGTTAATTAGCAACAAAACACTAAAAGGTAAATCGAAATTCGTTCAGTATTTTTGAAGTTACTCTCTGATTTAAGAAGTTATATTAGTTAGCAATTGTACGGACATAAGACGGGTGGGCGGGCGTATTTTTGCCGGGTTGTATATCTAGACAAAGATATTTAGCAGCTTTAACAAAGAAGAGCTGATTACATACAAATTAAATCCACATCAGGTTTCGTCAAAGAGTACCTATTTGTAAACAGAGATCTAATACCCTCGTTCTTTTATCTCAAAAGTGTGTTCTGGCGTTTAGAAACTAAAGAAGTAAGTTACGAACAGCATGATGCTGCATTTTCGATAAAGATTATGTCATCTTTTGAAAATTTACTGATTAAAGTAAATGCGAAAGTTGTTTGTTTACGTCTCACGTCAGAATAGGTTACGACTAATTCCGGATAAAAATTGACTCCTAAAAAATGTGATTTATGAATTCTACATGGACGACATCTTGTTAGTAGGGACCGAATAAATGTAGAGCTGATTAGAGAAAATTAGGAGACTTACATCAAAACAGTGAATATCGCAAGTTATAAAATGAAACCAACTTTATCGAAGAGGACGTTCATTATTTCCGAATATCTCACTAGTTATCATTGCATCTTCATTCTCATAATGGTGTTTATGAGCACAGCTATTGCTATCCATAATTTATCCCGTTTTATTTACTACTTTCTCACATTAATAAAAGCAAATATCCTCAAGTTCCGCATCCAGACCATAACGAGCAAAACTAGGTCTACCACGTATCGACCGCAAAAAGGTTTTGTTTACCGATTTCATTTTATACTTGCTCTGTTATTTGCGAAAGTGCAACTCCGCCCACGCCTTACATTAATTGAAGCGCGGTGAGGTAATTTCACCCGCTTTAGTTCGCATGCTAATGCTACCATACCTACATGCCGATGAAAACCGTTTCGTTATACATTGAAGCTCGATAAAGGCAAAGCGCGTTGCACGACAATACAATCACTTCAATGTATTGCAAATCAGCCTGATATGTAGCGTTCATTGAGAAATCATCGGACGATTTTAGGGTCGCTATAAAGTCTGTATTCGCGTCCAACGCATTGTGAAGCAATTCAAGCAATGCCACGTGGATGGGGACGGTTGCATAAACCGTTGCACATACCCTTTCACTTGCACCCGTGCTCGCTAAATGCAACGGTGTTTATAACAGTAACAAATGTTTTTTATAACCATTTATTGCTGAGTGAATCTTGGAATTTTAGTTTGATTTAGGCGCTTCTTAAAACAAGCTTAGTTAGTTATTCGATTTTCTGCATCCCTACAGACCAAGTTTTTGGTTAATATACCACAACTACCAAGTTTTGGTTTATTAAGAAGCATACTCTGCTCTATCCGAAAATTTAGTGACTATTCTGTATATTTTTATCGTCTAACTTTCAAATCAATGGCACCCCTTATTGAATCTTGGTCGCAAGCATTACATGCGAGCCCACCGGAAGCAGATTTGTTGTCGTAGCATTATAATTAGTGGCAAATGATTGCAAGTCGATACCGTGGTGCATTGCGCAGTCGGCGGAAGCGGCGAGGCGACCGCGGGTCACTAGCGCTGCTCATGAATGGGCTGGCCTGCCCCGCCACTGGAGTTGTGAATGAAGCCCCCGCCGGCGCGTGCCACCTCCGCTTACGCTCAGTCGCGCCGACGAGCAAAGCGCCAACACGCGAGCGCATGCTCCGTTTAAATTTTTTGACGTTTCGAAATTTGAAATCGCGCGTGCTTCCTTGTGTGTTCGAATTTTGAATACAGTGACTGATATACTTATTTAGAGTCTGTATATCTATGAAAGTTCCTCAGTGCTAGGCTTGTGGAAACCAGCTTGCGAGAAAGCCGGCTCGGCAGACACCGGTCAGGTCGGATACGGTGAGTAAAATCCTAATTAAAAGTGAATTTTCTCGTAAATCGCTAGTTTCGCGGTATGTGAAGGTTAGGCCATCTGCTGTGACACGTAGGCTAGCTAGTGTTATACAAAAATACGACGGTGGGTTGGGTTGTAGGTGGGGGCCTACGCAATTTCGAATAGTAGGTGTAGTTTACCTACACGTTGTCGTCTTGGGCTTGTATCACAATTAGCTTGAGCAATGTAGATAACTACAGCATTTGTAATAACAACTTTCGCTGTAATTTCGCTTTTTAATTAAAAAGCGCGCGCTCGTCTAATTGAGTTCATAAACGTAGTAAAGCTGCTTATAATGAGCCAAAAACAAACGAAGCTACACACCTATTCATAAATCGAATTAAAGAAAAAGTTTGTTGGTATCGGCCAGATGCAGTTTGGGTTAGATGTGCAAGAAAAAAACGGTTAAAAGTTGGCGCCGGCGATCGTGATACAATGGCCGGTCTAATAGGCACTCGCTGAGCTCTACCTGGACTCGATTCTTGCCGATTTTTTCACATCACACAAATTGTGTTGTCAATTCAATCGGCTGTTTGGTTGCTGATACTGATCTTGAGTTTAATTTTAAATTTCTATTGCATTTACAAAACGTACAAGGATAAGAATCATTCACAGTTTAAGATTCAATTTTGCCACTGCTGTTCTTAATGGCTGGTTAACTATATTATTACAGGCTAATATTATATACACACCGACATAAGCAAAAAAATTTGTCAAAATCCTACTATACCATTTCGGGAACTGGAGAAGCAACGTTCATAAGCTAATCTGCAAGTTGTGATACTTTCAAAGTCTCATTGCCAGGCTCTCTAATTTCTATGAGAAGTCCCGGTGTAGAGTTCTCGGTTCTGAATGTTAAAGAGTATAACGAACAGTTCTAGTAAACCTTAGGTACTCTATAGTTTATAAAGCCCGGCTAATAAAATTGCCATCCATCATCCACTAGCGGATATTAGATTGACACGCCTTGCTCGGACACTCCTCCATCTTATATCATTAAAATGATGAGCTGTGTACCTATAAGGGCACATTTATGGTTGTTATCTTCCTTGAATACGTTAGAGATGCTTGCGACTGAAATCCTAGTTTGAATAGTAGGTATTATTTTATGTTGTTTTATTTTTCAAACATTGCATTTTTTAATGATTTTGCACAAATTTTTTGTCCTCTAAGACCAAGTCTTTTCGATAAGTATATCTAAAAGACCATAATAGTAACTTTTTTTGAATCAATTTTCATGATACTGCAATTAACCGAAGCCGCACCAAGGCGAGAATATGGTGATCAATGTGATGATGCTCGATATCATTAGATCATTACCTACAGTTTAGTGTTTGACGTAAGTTGCGAGAAAAGTTAGTTATTGTTTGTTGATTTCGGAATAATAATACATTTTGAAAATCTGTTATCACCTAAGTGGTCAATTTGTGCAACCTAACGGTACTGTTCTATCATCATGATATTTGACAATAATATTTTATACATTTTATGAATCAGGGCGTAAGCAAACTTTGAAATAAACATGACTTTTATTATTTTCCAAACAATATGAAACGCCCTAATTGTAGGATGCTTGAGGTTTGAAGTACTACATACACAGGACACACACAGGACAGGACAATGCACGCTCTAGTTTATCTCTCGAATAATATCTTACTGGGATCTAATTGGAACTGGGTTTTGAATAAATAACAAGTTTATCGAGCTTGTCACTCCAAATCCAACGTATTTTTCAAACAAACTTAACAAAACACAAAGCAAGCGTGCATTTTTGTAACTGAAAGGCATGCCTGCATGAAGAACAAGACTCGGTCTCAGGACAGAACTCAACAAAACATAAAATAAGTAGACTTCCTTCTTTTGGCTAAGTCTGCACCTCATGAATGTCAAAAGGCAGCTCACAGCATGTGGTGACGAACTCACGCAGTGCGACATAACCGCTGCAAGGCTTGTTCATATTTCTTCTGTTGATTGCTTGTATTGATTTGATTGACGCCGGCACTCGAATAAACTTCTAATCAGTTTGCTGAAAAAACTTAACAATCCTCGTTCTGCGGTCGCCAATACTTGTCACAACGCGACAAATATGTGGACCACGTTATCTCTATGGATTCCAGCCGCATCCCGCGACATCTTTTCTTGTAACTATAATTAATTCGATCTCGATATTAATGTTAAGTCATTATAACACTGCATGCTTTGATAGTGTTCTTGCACGCACAAAAACATCGCTGTTAAATAATGCAATTCACGTTTCGGATCTCTCCGTAAGCGCAGTAGGCTTACGTAAGTACATACTAGGTGAATTTGCGGTGCATCGCGTTATGAAACCGTATTCTGTCAGCGCAGTACCGCCGGTGGCGTAAAACGGAAATTAAACCGACACGCCTTTGTTCCTCGTCTGGCTGCACCGCTTTACATCTACCCCTTTATTTTTTTATTCCGCTCTTACCTCCTGCGTCAATTAAAACAAGCTCCCAACTCGGGCGAGTAATTAATAAGGTTTTTTTCAACTTTTTCTAATTAAAATCCCAGGTTCATGCACTTGAGGTACTTTCAAATGTTGCATTATTCAATTGAGTCGAATTATTCCCACGATCCGCGGGCCCGAGCCGCCATTAGTCAACTGCTGCTAAAGACGAGTGAAAGAAGTTGTGAGATCTTTTCTCACGAGCGGGGTACCGAGAAACGTACCCGCTGTTTCGTTTAATTCATTAAGTACGTTTTAATACATTCCCCGCGAGGTTTTCTTGCAATAAAGTTTTTGACAAACGAGTTTGTTGAACGAAATGTCAGCCGGTTCGATAAGGGCGGCCGCTCTAGATAGATAGACGTAAAGCGCTCTCGTCACGCGATTCAATTGCCGCATGTTTCTGTAACGGTGATAATAGTTAATGTAGTCTTCCGCTGGATCCTCGGACTCGTTACAGCAAATTACTCCTCGACACGTCGTAAAGGCATTAACTTCACACTGGGAGTGTCGAGCATTGTTGCCGAGTGAAAAACACTGAGAGGAAACGATAAATTATGTTCGAAGTTTATACGATCGGCCGGTAATGGGCTCCGAGATCGCGCCCGCGCAGCCTCGTCGCGCACTCAAAGGAATCCGTTTAGATTCGGTATTCCAAACAGCCGCTGCTTCCGTTTCTATCGAAAATATTCTTATCTAAACGAGGTGAAGGTAAATTGTTCTTGGCGAAATGTTCTCATTGTGTGCAATTAGGCTATTAATGGTTTCCTCAATTAGTAATGTTACTAATTTAATTGGTATGTTGAGTGAGAAATTCTAAAAATTCTCTGAATATTCTTAGTCTTAAACACGTGGTGTAAAGGTTCTAAGATAAGGTCATATTTAAAGAAACTTGGTATAGCAATTAAACGTAATGTAACGTTAATAAAGTCACGGTTACTTTAAATAAAACAACGGAAATCCGTCAACAGAACAAAAGTCTCATTGACTTTAAAACGTTTATTAAATTTAGTCTCTTCCTTCCGGAACAGCCCTTGAAAGAGGGTGAAACTCGCTCATGCAAAAACGGAAGTAGCATACGTCCGCCATATTTTGATTTTATAATTGTGGCACGGGCTCCGCTTCCGGTTTCTTTCAGTTCCATTAATAGAATAAAGGAATCTGAAGTTGTATAAAAAGTATTCCCATTGGTATAACTAAACTTTTAGCAGGTTAGATTTAAAAAAACTTTAATGGCTGACCACGATTTTGAAACTGCTCTTTGGATTCGGGTGCCATTTTTCTCAGGATGTTGTTTTTTTTGCCCTTGGAAAGATTAGTGAAGGGTGGAGGTGCTAATGCGTGTGTGTACGCACATCCGGTCCGACGGGGTCCGTTAATTGGTCCCCGTAAAAGGGATATCGTGTAGCCGCCCCGCGCCCGCGCATCCCCGCGCGGCTTCCTGCGACATCGGGCGACAGGTCGGATCGTGACATTCGGTCACTTTAAAGAGAAAGCAAAGGTTTACACACCAATTAAAGGTGCTCAAAAAATCAAGCGCAGTTCCGTCTACCATCGACAGTCACGACTGTGTATAAGTAGAGAATCAGTTCGAAGTTGCGAGCCTTTAACATCATTAAAAGCTTCTCTGACAAGGCTTTTCTTGCGATTCCCACGATTGTTGCAATTATTTAAACTACAGAATCATAAAGCGTGGCGGTAACTTCCTTACTTTGCGACGGCATGTGTAATCCGAACATAAAGCCTCGTTCCCATGACGATTTTCTGGACTGTGACGGACTGTACCTGGTCATTAGCGCTCGTCTTGTGAATGCATACATTCTTGCGTTCGTTCGGCCTACACTTCATTCAAGCCAAGCACGCGACGAGTCCATTGATATAGACTACAGTCATGTGTTTACCAGCAGTACTATTTTATACGCAATTACCAAGCCACGTGTGAATAACAATGTATTGCCCCCAACAATTTTCCTCAATTTAGGGCTGTAAACAAAACTAGCGATGTTTCGCAGAAATCTTACGGCTTTGCAGATATTCTTGCTTCCAGTATTGGCAAAAGATGCCGTCCTAGGAACAGAACAATCGCGGTCGTTCCCAGAATCGCGCGATGGTTACGCTGCTTGCGTAGTAAATGGATTTAGGGGATACATAGTTGGAAACAATAGGTGGGAAGTGGTCATAGACTTTCTTAATATAAGCAGGAGGTACGCAAGCGAGATTGTGGAAATTTCAGTCAGTACTAAGAGGAATTCGCAGCACGATCCCATTTGGATCTCTAGATAAGCATAATATTTATGATCTAGATCTAATCGAGGTAGTTGTTGTTTTCATTCGCGTTCCACGCATATAGATCATTGTATAAGCAAAGAAAGAAACAGTCAATGAATGACCGTCCATCGTAGATCCCATTGTTGTTAAACAAGAATTACACATCAATGAGAAAAAGGGGGAAAATTACCCGTTTAATATTATTAAACATCTAAGTTTTCATTCAGTTTCTTTGATAAATTAATTAAATCGGAAGTGGGAAAGTTATTATAAACATTAGTCGAGGATTCTTTTATAACTTCTTGATGAGTAGATATATGTAGAAATGGATTTAATTGCTGGCATGTCCAATCAGTGTCCCCTACTGAAACATTGTGAGACACAAACACAGGCTAGAGAAACATAATACAATACCTATTCGCACTTGCCTTGATTCTCTGGTAGGAGAAAGCCGGAGAAAAATCAACTATTCCGACATTTATAATATCTTAAAGGATGCAGAGTAGGCTACCAGATTTATTAGCAGCAGAGAGTGGTCCGGTTCCGGCGGCGGGGACGCAGGAAACCCTCGCGATATCTCAGAATTAGAACCGCGGCCCGATTGACGGCGGACTCGCACTATATCGACCGCACTTCCCATATCCCGTTTATACAAGCCCTCATTAATGTGTTAGTTGTACTGTTCATTCATCAATAGCACATTCTGTACTATACTAAGAATATCGATATCCGGTATTTTAGATAGAAGTCAAGGAGTGGCTGACCAGGCTGCTATCTGCTGGCTAGTCTTGTTTCAGAAGCTTATGACAAAATTATTTGTTTACCCCCTTACTAATAAATAAACGTTGAGTAACGGTGGTATACAATGTTTTGTCCTTATCTGTCATTGTGATATTTGAATTTGACAGATAAAGACAAAACATTGTATAGCTTTACCACCGTTACTCAACGTTTATTAGTAAGAAAGTTAGTGTTTAAAAAATATTTTACTTTTTTACTCTTGTTCTGTGTTTCCGTCTCGGGTGTCGTAAATACTCTTTTTACTGCGAATTTACTTTTGATTCTCGGAATCTGCGTGTCAATACATTTTCGATGTTTTCGCGGCCATACGAGCGGAAGTCATTATGCGTTTTCCGCCGAACGATGTACGCTGTCCTGTAAAATTGTATTCATTAAATCAGCGATCACTGGTTCATTCTGCTTTTTTCTCGCAAGATTCATTTCACGAGACACCGTGTGACGTCTCGGCCGTGCGGTTTTGCCAGACTCTGTTTTTAATAACGTCTCTCACCAACTCGTTTATTTTACTACTGGCTCTGGCTTTTGATCTTCGCCTTTTCAAACGGCCTGCGCAATGTCGTACGCCTTCTTGCAATAGCCGCGGGGGCATGCGACAAATATTGACTAGACAAATATTTGGGAACCATCGCAAACACGGGCGGCTTTAGTGCTCACTGCGCTCCGCGTAGGTGGCGATGTGGCGATGGCTGTGTCTCGGACAGATGAAACCCCGCCTGGAAACAACAGATATAACCACACTGTTTGCATATCACAGAATCATGTTTGTCCACTCTTAGTCCTGCGTGTTGCCTGCACGGATCACCCGCGCGTGGATGGATGAAACGTCACGTTCTGTTGGTTTAGGTTTATATGTAGTTATATATACAAGATGTCATAACAAGTGGTGCAGAGATGAATATGAACAAGTTTTTAATGTTTATGTGATCATAGAGTTGCAGTTTAGCTTTAGGTAATGTTATGATTGCTAATATGTTAAAAATAAGTTGTATAGTTTCGGTGTTATAATAAATCTTGATAATACCGACCGGGTTGGCTGGGTATTACACCCATAGTTTTGCTAGAGCTTGCAGCATCCGTAAACAAGCGCGCGTCAAGGCCGCTAGTGTTTACGCGTCTTCTATCATAAAACCAAAACAAATAGCTTTGACGTAGTCGCATGCATAAATAATTACAATTGTTTGTAATTATATGTAATGGCTTGAAACAAATAGGATAAACTTAATTTCTACTAGACCGCTGAAGCGTCATCGATAGTTATCAAACAAATCGTTGGTTAGTCGCGTGTTGCAAATCGTCAACGGAAACGAGTGTCGGTAATGAGCTTCGGATGTCGCTCACCTATTGTGCCAAGCTAATAGATATCGACTTCCTCAGATCAGGTACTGGTGGTTACAACTGGCAGTAATGGGGCATTGTTTCTGCACGTGAGGGAGTCTCCCTGTCCCACACTGCCGTTCTGCGGCCTGTCCTGTCCTCTGACGGCTCTGTCAATTTGAATAAGAAACATCTTATTAGACCCTGGTAGCTGGCATCTGTTTGCATATGCAAAAAGCGTTTGAGTTAAGCCATAAATGGATGTAATATGCACACATAGCTCAAGTAGTTTAGCACTTATTGCGGATTTAGGTTAGCGCTCCGTCACGGATCTGCAGGCGGCACCTAAAACGATAATGGCTGTGGCATTTACTTCACAAAGTTCAGGTAATCGGTATCCGTTCACGCTCGACTCTTGATTCCGTTTAGAACCGGTACTTACTCCATAGTCAATCATAGATCACGAAATACCCCGTGCCCTTAGCAATGGTGATGAAAAAGTTTTAATAAAAACTTATAGAACGATACTTAACGTCGTACCTTATCTCGTGGTAGAAAGCATTCAAGATATTTCATCGAGTTAGTTTCGCGTAGCATGGTACTTTACGAAATAATAGCACAGTGAATCTCTTGCGTATTCTTACTAGAGATTCGTTTTTTTGAATTTGTATCAAGGCGTATCAAGTTAATGTTCCAGCACAGGCTTCGTTCCGCACCTTGCCTGAGAACGCCACGTTATACGCTCCATCATTCACTCGGAACATAGTTTCCTTGTTCATTTGACTGAAACATTTGTTTTGGGAGCTATGCTAAACAATTCTACACGCTAACTGGTCCTAGTTTGTCCCAAATCTGTGCTCAGATATGTAGACTTACCAGTATTTTATAAGGCTCGTTTCGGGATTGAAATAATTAGGAACATGTATCATTAATGAAACACTTGTAGGACAAACAACGTTGACTGCTTCGCTTGCTATTGTTAGGCTCAGTCTATAATTTAGTTGCACGCAACGCTAGACGCGTGATGGGTAGGTAAATAGAGGCACACCAGCAGATATTGTAAGCGGGCGTCATTAGCTCGTATCGTAATCCCTTGACGGCACGCGTAGGCACGCGCCGTTAAGTGGGTTACCATACCATCCCGTCCTTTGGTTATGAAGGTCGTTATGTGTTCCAAGTTGTCGATTCCAAAATATATGTGTTAATAAAATGAAGACAGGATTTCCGTGGGAAATGCAGCTACACATAAAGGAAGTAACACCGAGATGGTTTGTTTTGAAATAATCAAGCGTGGAATTGCAAAACAAGAATGCAAGATAGACGGGATATGAAGATGATGTTGGTTGGAATGGTCCGTGGAGGTAATTGCTTAGAATGTTAAAGTAATCTTGTTGATGTGCGTTATGGTGAATGAAATTGTGAATTCTGTACCAACGTCCTTGATATTGTGGACTCGTTTTGCTTCCTGCATGAGGCGAATTGTATACACAGAGCACGTCACTCATTCAGACGCAATCAAAGGATTGTGAATGAGATGTTTGCCTGTATAGTTACCTATGTGTAGAATGTAAATGTGCAAGACTTGAAGCGTTTCCTGTTATGTGGGGCTACGCAGCTATTAACGTGCGGTGTGATAAAATAAACTTCTTTAGGAAAACATATAGTTCTGTTCTGATCAATTAACTTCTTTAAAATATTGCAAAAGTATTGTGCTGTAAGGGAAGTGCTTACGTTATCAGTTTTAAATCTAAAATGTTATCAGTTAGGTTAGCTTCGCGCCATACATTATGCATGGCTACCTCTATCAATTGATGACATGGCTATAATTAAGAACTAATGGTGATCATTTGTATCCATGTTAAGTCGCGGCCGGCAAAGGGCCGCAGGGCCGTATCGCCAAGGCCAGCGAGTTCGTTAGGGCCATTCATGGATGCCTACGCGTGCACCGCACCCCCCGCCGCGGCAGGATATTCATCCTTTGCCGTGTGCTATGCTGTTCGATTGATCGGTTTCTTTTTAGAATCGGCCTCGAGCAAAAAGACATCACGCGCAATCGTAATTCACCGGATGCACTAACGAGTGTAGATTTTTTAAGACTCCGCCATGCTGCATTTGTTTGTTTTTGTTAAAGCCCATGTTTCCGCTATCCATGGCTAACTATTTTGCAGCGACAAAGTTTTCTGCAAAATGCAGTTCAAGTTATTTAAAAGTGTTTATGTAATAGCCCTGAATTTGTTGCTGCTTCTTTTCGAATTGAATGGTGGCTTTGTCAGTCAAAGGCTTGAAGACTTTTTGAATAGAGTCTTTCATATTTTGCCAAAGCAAAGAAAGCCATCTCATTAGGTAGTCGTCGAGTCGCCTAGAATATCTTTAAGAATATAGGCGTTTATGAGGATGTCTGCTGCGAGTCAGTTTTATAGGTTTCTTTCAATTCGATTTTTATGACCAACCGTTCCGTGAACTGTCCGCTTGAAATGAAATATTAATGAGGCCAACAAGCGACAATGCAAACCAAGTGCGTTTTTATTTTTGAAACATTGTAAGGATGACAAATTAAAGCAATCAAAATTAGTCCTTAACATTTTTGGATTTGGACTCAGATTGCTTGTATTCTCGACGTGGGGACTCGTGTTTTGGACATGCATTGTGGGCAATTCGTCATGATTTGCGTATGTAAATCAATGAAGTTCGGTTGTGCGGGTCTAACGGTATTTTCGTCGGTGTACGGCAGGAAGGCGGACGCTATAAACACACTTTCAGGCGTGAAGCACTCCTCAAAGTGTTTTAGCCAATTATTCAGTGACCTGGTAAAATTCCATTTCATTATTTTTTTTGCGAAATATGATTGCCAACACAATATACCAATGCATGTAGGTGATGTAGGTAGTAATATTTAGCAAGCTTTTAAATTAACTTAAATACAAATTCATATTCTATGGATAGATCATGGCGAACGACTCGACTGCCTACCTAACGCTAAGCTATATTTATTCCCCAACACTTTTAGATAATGTCATTCAAATCCAAAACTCTTTCAAACGAATCTCAATGCAAATGGATTATGCATGAATTCAATAACCCGAGAATTTGTTATTAAAATATTGAGAGACTTCCGCAATAAAACTTGGCCGGAGTGTTTTTAGTGTTTTTACAAATCTGTAAAACCTATTTTTATGCTGATAGCTCAATTTCGTCAAGATTTTTGTTAATTTAGTTAATATCTAGAACTTCTTACATCAGGTCATGACGGATTGGCACTTGCTAGGTATTACCGATGATTTTTTCAAAATTTGCAGTATTTCTGAGGTAAAACCTAAGATTTACAAAGTTAATGCAAGCGTTTACACTTACATGTCTACCGGATTTATTAATTTGGTGCTCAAAACGTTTAACAGCTTCGTAAAAAATTGTGATTGTTGTAAAGTATTTTGAGTGACTGGACAAATCGTGGAATAATTGAATGAACCATACATCACAAATGTATGGTGCGGTGAAAGTAACAAGGCTCGTGAGGCCGTCGGCCTATTTTCTACTATGGTGTAGCAAAAAAACAATAAGTATGATAAATTTCTACTACCCAAAGCGTACACTAAAATGTCTATGTCAAGAGTAGGTGAAATGGTTTTTTTAGCGCCCGCAAGCCCAAGTAAGCATCCAAAGCTCGAGGCTAATTAATGAAAAGTGTTAAGATGTACCTACATGTATTGGTATAGGTCCGCTCCATGCTCCATCATTTGTTTTTTTTTTCTAAAATTTACAATTGATACTCTCTTAATGCAAGTCTTACTCTTTAGACGTATTGATATTACGGAATGTCTAATCTCACTTAATGATGATGGATTTGTATGATCAGCCCTCCAATAACCGGGCGATTGCGTCGGTGTGGCCACTTCCGCGTGTGAATAGGCCTCGCTTACCTAAGAGGGCTTAGTAAACGTAACCGCCATACCGTAATCATGGGTCGCTGCCGCTGACGTGATTTACTTAAGCGTCACCCTCACCAGGGAATAAACATTACACAGCCGGTATGAATTATTTACATAATCCCTCGACTTTTTAGCTATCCCTGTGTATTCCCGTATAGCCAACTTAGCGTAAGATATTACAGTCGTTCACTGGTTTACGTAACATAACTCGAGAGGTAACAAGAGCTATGGCAAAAGGAGCTATTCTGCCGCCCCCGGTTTAGAAACCCACGCTTGCCCGTGTATGTGTTACTATAAGACATTTCTGTAAAAAGCACATTGAAAGCTAGCTCTGTGATAAAGGTAAGTCTGTCCCATTTCCTAGAATAGCGGCCGTCATGTGTGAAATAGGGAATGTTTTCTCTAGTTTCAATGTTGTCGCACCCACTACAAAATTTGTCAATCACTAAGGATCGATTGAATGGGATTTATAAGTAGCGAATGTTGTGGGCGAACGGTCGTCGAACTGCGCGGGCGCAGCCTGCCGGTGGTGCGCTCTAATTGAATTTAACGACAATCCACTGCACACGGGCAATCCGCTCCGCTGTCACTGATGTGTTACTTCACCGTTATTATATTACTGGTGTTGAATATCCCCGAGATAAGCTGAGATTAATATACGAGCTTTTAATTTCAAGTCATCGAGTTATGGGTTTTATTAAGAAGATGAACGAGCATCTTCTTGATTTAACACTTAATGCTGGATGGTCTCGTAATAAACTTGGGCATAAACTGTTAAATGAGTGTCGTTTTATGTCACAGGTTTCATATTTCTCCGAATTTATTTTTATGAAGGCCAAAGTTCAAAATTACTTTTCTGTAAACAGTTTTTTTGTCGTCTCCGACGATTCTAGTAGATTTTTCTTGTGTGAATTTCCTTTCTCACGGCGAGCGCGTCCATTGTTTATTGATTTGATAATTTGGATCTGCGCGTGGACCGGATCTGCAAGGATGGTCCGTGTCACCTTGAATGCCGGATGCCGGCGTTCTGACGAAGGAGTTATCGGCCGTCAATCGTGCGAGCGTCTCGCCATATATTATGCTCGTCTGTCCGTTTGTCTCTGCTGCGAGGACCATGTTTGTTTTACGACCGTCCGCGTCCGCTCCTTTCAACCTCGTTCAAGGTCGAAGTTCCTTGAAATAAATAAATCGTCGATCTAAATTATACGCCAATCGGGTTTCGAGAATCGTGTTTGTTTAATGTTCTCACGTGAAAAGCAAACAATACTGTCAGATTAAAGTTTACACGGTGAAGATTTTTAAAGGCTCGTCTTTATAGTTCGCGCCGGAAACGTTTTGGACGTGGGCAACGCCTACGAGGTGCGCCGGAGTGACCGCGCCGTGCTCACACCGTTTGACAAGTTTAATTGCATTGTTTGTTTCCCTATTATCAACTCTCTCCGTTTAAGGGTGTGATACAAACCATTTCAATACTGTTGTGCGTTAGGCATTTATTTTAGTATCCTAAGATCCGTTTTAACTAGACCTTATCAGGTCCCCTTCTCCTTTAACGCACACAACAGCACAATTTGTAACACTATGACTTATTTCCGCATCCGCTTTTGCCTGTCCACTGCAATTTAATCATCTCTTCAAGTGACAAGATGTATTAGGGCAGTTTTACGGTCGTCTCAGGCCCGCTGTTTCAGATGCGTCTCTTTTCCTAAGATTTAAGGTTGGGAATTGTTTGATGAGTAAAATCCTTTTGATGTACAACGGGAATATAACGAAGACGGACGTCCGGTGCCGGTCAGGATTTGTTTCACACGAGTGTTGGGGCTCCTCGGGTAGGGATAGCGAGAAAATTTATGTATAATCTAATTATGTTTTTCTGTGGCAATATTTTTGCGAGACTCCGCAACTACTTTTGACATTTTGATCAGAATTGTGGCTTAAAATGTACTAACATCACACACTCTTCTAGTTTTACAGTGATACAGAGTAGGTGAACAACTTTTTGTCGATATAGGTGCCACATTCATCATATGTTAGAGTTTAAGACTAACGAATAAAGCCTCGAAAATCCTTCCGGTGCTTTTGACATCGGATGAGCGGCATTCGTTTCAAAGGGCTGGCTCGTTTTGTCCGCCGTGTAAACACCATTGTTGCTTCGGCGTGTGATTCCGATTTTTTGTATAGGCTATACTACCTTCGTAGTGATTTCTTATTATTAATGTTTATCCGGAAGTAGTAATGTGTTAAATGGGACTTTGAAACACAAACAATATGGCTGCTTTTAACGTGGATCCGTGTTTATTCACATTCATTGTAACCTGCAAGGACCCGCCACCAATACGCATCAATGTGACAGTTCCGTTACTCCAATATTTGGCAACGGTTCCCCGTTCGCGAATGGTTTGCATACAATGCCCTTATTGGATTGCGCTTGCGCAACGCGCGGTCATCCGTCCGGACGTGACGCGGCTGTCGCTGTGCCAAATTATAGTGCCTAGATGTCTCGACTAGATAGCCTCTGTTTATTATTCTAAGCCTATTATAGTGTGTGTTAGTTTACTAGTAATTACTTTGCATCACCCGCATGTATTGAATCTAAAATTTATGTCCCCGAGAGTCGCGGAGGTCAAATTGAAACGATGATGAATTAAACGAGTTTTTGTTCTGTTAATTTATGATGATCACACTTAGCCTGTGTCATATAAAGTCAAGCTTATGATTTACTTTTCGAAAATGATTTTGGAAGCTTTCTGAAACTTGAACTCATTTAGACGTATGGACAGGTCTCAGCCGGCGATCATTGCGTGTTTTATGCTGTTAAACCAGCAGTGGGTGGTCCCTCGAGCAACAAGGTCAGCCTTGACACATCCATACAATACGGGCATGCCATACATGCACTGCACGTTGGACAAACGAAGCCGGTGCTCGGCATCCGGTCACAATCGCTATGTAAATCAGGGACACACTTGGAGTATGATTGTACAACCGTCCTTGCAACAGTAGTTCGACGGCCAGCCACTAGCTCCAATAATTTCGGCCACAGTCGCAACGGTAAATGGATTTTTCCGCCTTAAAAGGCACTCGGCTTTTTGACTGATAAAAATTCTAAAGTCCAACGTGGAGTTTCCTTTCTGAATCATCACTTCCCCATAAAGTTGCGCTACATGTGTGGAATTAATTTAAAACTGCGTAAATTTCAAAGAAATCCTGTAATTAAGTCAGAATGAGTTATTTACTTTGTTACAGTTTAGGGGTAGGTATGTTTTGTCAAAGTACGTCAAGAGTAGTCAAGAACTATTAAGGCGGCTGGGAATTAGCAGGACTTAAAGCGAGGTAGTAGTCTTTTCATTGTGTTAGTTGTATTTGGACATAGGATAGGATAACCCCAAGAAAATAGATGCATATTTCTACCGATAATCAGGGAAGCGATTGGAGAGGCATATGTACAAAGCCGAGCCCGCAGTGAATGAGGCCTATCTCGTTAATTTATCAATGACCGTAAACGGGTATGGAATGTAAGCGTAGATTACCAACCAAGTGGTTTTTTATTAAATACTGACGTCTCAATGGATAGGGTAACTTTATCTCAGTAAAGTTACTCTTGCCTTTTTAAGCATCACTTATTCTTATTACATCCGGAGTATGTGTGGATATGGTACGATGTGCTTTGCATTTCATTTGAGGTCAATTAGAATTAAATGCCAATTGGCTACATAAAAACTAAGCGATTACGACAGCGCGGTTTGATTCTGTATGCACTATGCAGCGTATGATGCTGCGTTCAATGCTGACTTGTTGACACATGACAATCATTTTAATGTCAGACTCTGACGAACATGTACGGCAGATTATTTATTTTTGGATGCGCGCGTTATTGCAAACCCGATCCTGGCGCCCAGGCTCCTGCGGCGTGGGAATGCACAGATGCAACCCGTTAGCAATGGCCAGCTTGCTGACAGAAAGATATGAACTTCCTCAACAATTGCGTGGGAACAGGATATAGACCTAGAAATGAACAAACTAACCAATAGCGGAGGTTTTTATGACCTGTTCGGGCTGTTATTAAATGGGGTGAAAACTGCAGCCAATGAACGACGAAATGCAATGTCCACTATCCGCAGCAAGTTTCAAGTTTCTACCGAGAACATTCGCGTTAACGAAGATCCGGTCCCTGCGTAGACAACGAATGGAGCAGCGGTACCCAGCACGGTGGGAATGCAACGCTCCACTTACTGCTGCAGTTGATTCCGTTATAGTCATTTTAAATATCAGCACTATAATATCTAGAAACTTTCATAGTTTTATAGCCTATGCAATATATTGAGTTAAGATTTCTCATCCGGTATTAAAAAGCCAAGCTTGAGGACAACGACAAACGCCAAAGGGAATACGACTTCGCTAGTTACTGCTATTCTAAATGGTAGACTTTTAATTAATAATAAATAATCTTTCTCTTCGCTTTATTAGTTCCACCTAGGTAAGACGCACTGAACCAAGACTAGATAATCGCCGGCAGCCATTACTGGAGTTGATTGCAGTCCATATTGGCATCGGTAATATTGTAGATGCTGTAGTGGAATAATGTATTCTGAGCATTATCTAAAGATTTATCCAGGAATGTGGAGTCGTTGGAGACGTGGACGTGGGCAGGCTGGTCGTTACAACTCTATAAATATCGAGTCCTAGAGGCATGTCGGTGAATATCGCGTCAACCTGAAAACAACGACAATGCGGACGATTGAAGAGAGATTAAAAGCGCAACAGAAGAATTTTATTGCACTGTTAGAACAATAAGCTTTTTGCCTCATTGACGACATACAAATTTGCTTGAATGTCATCATTGCTTTAAGATTTATACGACACTAACTGTGTACAGGTAGATAAGACTGCTTATTACCGTGTGTGCCTGCGTGACTTTTCCTAAAAATAACGTGATTTCAACTTTACAATGGGCTTTGTTGCTTGTTTCTCACTGTTACATAAAAAGCGGCTAATGAGAGACTGCTGCACAATCATACATTTGTTTCTAGTCGTGTACAGTTTTTGCGCAACTATTGTCCGTGGATATGAAGAGGTTCTCACGCTGTGATTCCGAAATTATTTAAGATAATCCTAACGAACTACGTCGTGACAGGTAAATGAGAATACAAGTAAATAAATTAAATAAACAAATACCTAGGCGGATATCCTTAGTGATGAGTTTTGACATTTTCCTCGCGGATCACGGCCAAAGACGTAACGTTACAAGTGTTACAACCGTTTTGTGAGTATGGGAATCAATAAGTTTGGCTCGATTTTCGCACATACTGATTACATACCCATACAGGAAGTACGTGCTGGAATTTTTATCCATTGAATGGCCGGTTCATATTTCGTTTGAATCAGTTGATGTTGCCGCGCTGCGCAATTTAATTTGATTGATTGATTTTAATCAAATTGCGCTTACACTCATTCGATTAATTCAATATCAACGGTACTTATTTGCAGGTAGGTATGGAGCTATTCGTTTTCTGTAAGCTAGAAGAAAGGATTCGTGGATGTTTAGTAGAGGTCGTATTTTTTTATCAATGTTGATATGATCTTACCGTTGATAGCGACTATCTCGGGTCGTGGAGTTCTCTGGCCAATTGGGCATTTGTATTCGTTCTGCAGACATCGAGGTCGTTCGTCCCGGTTCTTGTCTGATGTTAAGTAGTCGCCCATTCTTTAGCATGGCGGACCCGGCCTCTGATTCCATGTGCGTGCCAATATTAACGCATTGAAAGCAAAACGCCCTCTGAATATTTGATGAGAACGAGGGTTTTCGCACATACAAAGCTGTAACTAGGTCCGGTAGGGATTATGGCATTCAGCTACACCACACTAGTACATTCTAATAACCTCTGGATTGTTTGTCATTTTGAACATTTGCTTTATGCCGGCACTTCACGTGGTTGTTATTTTTTAAACGTTTTCAATGCATCTCTTTCATTTGTTTCATTCGTTCTCTTTTATTAAGTCAAATCTCAGAGTTGTAAGATCAATATCTGGCAAACATGGCCACGTGAAGTGTTACCATCAGATTCGATACATTTTTACTTTGCCAATTTGCCATATTCATTTGATTTTAAACAAATCTGAGAATTCTTTATTAACGCATTCACTGCCACCGACGCATATATGCGTCACCGTGACTTCCACCCAGTGCCCTCAACGCATATGTGCGTTCTTACAGTAGGCAAGCTCCGTATAAAACAAAAGATGTGGCACCTGGCGAAAGTTCAAAAAACAGTACTGGCAGTGAATGCGTTAAGCATCTTATCAGCGATCGTTTGAGTGACTATGTTATTAATTAGGTCAGTTTAAATAACTGGCTTTCTTTGTTCGGCTGATGCCAACCGTAAACTTTTGTGTAGTTAATACTGTTCTGAATAATCTTCAGTTAGTTACATATAAATCGATTGTTCGCTCTATCCTGACTTTTACTAGATACAATCGGTTTTATTTATATTTTCCGTATGAATATGATTAGTGTAATTATCGTCGTTAATTTCCAGAAATCTGTGGAACGTTTGTATGCCAGTACCCAGTACTAGCGACGACGTGGTATGACGCTCTCGCGCCCACTCGCAGAACGCATCGAAGTGCGAAATTTAGCGACTTTTGCGATGTTTTTGCACTGCATAATTTAAAGTGACACAAATCGCATATTATTTTGTATCTTTGTTTAATTTATCTGCAGATCATGAGACGTTCAAAGCCCGAGGATTGGGATGTGGGTTGAACGCCTAAGATAAATTTTCAATAAAATTTAGACTGTCTTATTGGTGAAGCAGTAACTAAGGTTGATATTGTTATAATTATATTGGCATACACAACCGCTTGTGCCATTCTCCTCCATTCTCACTCGCATTGTCTACAGATTTTGCACTTCCGTACTTTCAATCGCACACGCACTTACCATCCTTGAACTTTAGATCGTACCTGACATCTGTCTTCCATTAGTAGCGCCATGTTGTCTGTCCTGATTTGCATAAATGCATATTTCATAAGACTGCACTTTGCTCAAGAAAACGCAAGCTTCGTGCACCTAAAGACACCGCCTAGGCAATGCGGTAAACAGTGGTTTCTGCAATTCTCATGCTGCCTAGCGTACAATGGTCAACAACAGGCGACGCTTTCTAGAAATGCCAAGAGTAAATATGTTTTCTGTGGGGTCAACTATCAACTATGTGTTTGAGGAGTTTATTCAGTCCACACCCTTCATTATGTATTAAATATGGATGCCTAAATTCCTAAAGATGTGGGAGTTGTTTTATTTCAGCGTGACCGCGCGCAGGTTGGCGGATGTAGGTGTTCGCAAATATTAGCACATGCCTAATTCACTACCCGGACTCTTGTTTGTCGTATTAACCTGCCGGTTAATCTGATAGTTTAGGTGTCACCTGCTCGTGCCTTATTTAGGCGCATAACTCCGGACTGGTTTGGAGGCGTGTTATGGATCCCTTTATATTATCGCGTGTCATATCCGATTGACTGTGAATAGAGAGTTGTCAGTAATGTTGGTATCGAGTTCATTTGAATTTTGTTGATTATAGTGGCTTCACTGTTGTGCATAAATAGCCAATAACATGTATCATAGTGCTGTAGCTACAGATAATTTGAATATGAAATGGATTTAATTTGAAACATGCATTTTGCGGTGGCGGCGGCTGGTCCGCGGCCGCGGCGAGGTCGCATTCGTCGCGCGTGCGCAATATCAATGAACCTGCCCCCTCCTTCACCACTCTCTACTTGAAACTCATGAATGGACTGTAGGTTGCAAAGAGTTGCAAAACGATAGCGAAATCGCAAGCAAAATTACGTTTAAAATCGTAAGTAAAATGCAGGTCGACGGCCCCCGGCTTAACAGTTAAGTAGGTATTGGGAATACCCAAAGGCGTAGATCCACGCCCTGCCTTGTCGATATTAGTAGGTGGAATATATTTGGGTGTTACCATTTCGAAAGCACCATGATGCTTTATTCGGTGTCTGCCGAAAGAGACATTGGTCGGACACATTTGGCGCTTTGTTTCGTAAACGTGTCTGTGATTGTCTGTATCTATGTAGTGCGGAAACGAAAGCTTATCGTCTGATCGTTCATTGCTAATTGACAGTTAAATGGACTATTAGCTAGTTACTACGTAACGTTATCGAATGAGCGATACCCTGATATAGTTAATAGAGCTACTTCACCGCCTACAAGGTTTGTTGCAGTTCACTTTTCCATTGATAATATAAAGCCGATCGGCTTTTTGGATTTAGGCCTGCCTTTTCTCTTTATATGGTGCAGCAGGCGTCGCCATCTTTGACCGTATTGGGAAACTTGCCGGGTAAACTATTCAGGCTTGCTCCCTTCGAGGCGCATGTGCAGTAGGAGAACCTTTTTAATATGGAATCTTTTATAATACGGAGACGACAACCATGACCATATTGGTTATTATAGCTAATAGGGTAAGCAACGGACTTCATTTTGACATCTTAGCTCTTGAGCTTAGAATTACTGTTGAATTTTTGTCAACCTTCGATAGAAAGTACTTGGTCCGAGAACAATGCCCTCTGAATGGTATTTTTATTACCCCAAAGGGAACTTTCATCCTCGCTTGCTCAGTAAGTAATAATTAATTAATAATGGTACCGAGTAATCAATCACTCGGGCGCAATACCGTCCGTCGAGGCGTGTCGCGGCCGCTGCGCGTGCGCTCTTGAATTACGATTAGCCGCTAATGAGTCACGCCGGATTTACATACCCGATATACTACTATACTCTGTGGAGAAAAACACCCGAAGGCCGAGGAAACTCATTCATATATCTTCCACATCGAATGTTATGAGTCAGAGTAATAATTTCCAAGAAATCGTACGATGTTGCGGTTATGCTCAGTGTATATCGGCACAAGATAATTCATTCATTATCAAGATGTTCGGCAGGTGATCGCGTTCGAACAAAGCAGGATTTATGTTTACTGCGTCCGTGGATTCTCGTTACAAAAGCTTAGCTATTTCCTCGTTGCGTTGTAAAACACATCAATCATTAGTATTGACTTTCGAAGCGATAAGTGTCACGGCGTTATCACAGGGAGGTGTTAATGGACGCTGTCGTCACCGCATTGTACTTAACTTCCAATATCCGGTGCGATTTGTAGGGATTGGGGGAATTTTAAGTGGTCCGCGATCGTAAAATTAACCGGTCCTTAATGGATCCTTGAATGAAACGAGGAATTTAAAAATGCATTTGCATTCGCCCGCTTTTACGATGCCACGAGATCGACTTTGAATGAGCGTATTTATTGCCTAGCTCGATGACGTGATACTTAAATAAGCTCCGGGTTTATCTGTCTCGTCTCCGTCGACAGCTCGAAGGGCTGTTAATTCGTTGAAAGCTCCCCGTGTGAACTTGGAAACAAAGCTCGAGTCGCCCGTCAACATATCCTAACCGCAGTCGTGAAACCGTCAAGTTGTCATCCCGCTAAATGGGGGTCTGTCGTCATCTCGACCCCTTAAACACCCGTTTCCTGACTTACAGTGTAATTTTGGCTATTTTAGGCGGCTACAGTTGGCGTTCGCGGCAGACAGTCCCATTCACGGCTGGAATTACCTTCTGTTGTGGATTGTTTTTTTCACTGTTATCTTGTTGATCGAATCTGAACGTTTATACAGTCAATATAACCGGTGGTTGTAGAATATAATCGCTGTTCCGTGTTGTTGGTTAGATTAAGAAAATAACGACATGTTGAATGTTGTGTTTATTGTAAATTAGAATTCATCATCTCAGATTTAAGTACGGAATCTTTCAAAAAAACCTTAACAAGTAATCATCTACTGCTCAAGGTGATAGACACAGTGTCAGTAAGGAGATAAAGATCACTTCGCGTGTGATACGAGGGATCCGTTTAAAAAGTCATCAGGAGATGTGGTTAAAGCGTAGGAGGACAGATGCGTCGAATAGGGGTCGAGGAATGACCGTAGTTTAGTTTAACTACGAGCTTCCGCCAAATAACCGGGTAGCAGGACCCAAGCGCTGACACATAGCCTCTTCCTCAAACTAAAATGACTTATATGCCTCGAAAACGCAAGGACATGTGATCATTCAGTTTATAAAGCAAGTTACTGTAGTGTAAATCTTCTAACAGGGGCCTTATTAACACCATATGAAACCACTTAAAGTTCTCGCTGCGCCCGAAAAGATTTTCTCGGTATTTTCCCGATGAGTAAACGTACGTTGCTAATTCTGAACTTGCATCATCACTAGTATTTTTTGTTTTAGTCGCAATTTTTATCTCTTGAGGAAGTCTAGAGTAACAGATGTTTCCTCTACGTTTTAACAGACGCTTTATTTTATTTGATATTAAGTGGATCACCATTTGTCTAAGAACAGACGGAAGCTATCTACTAACCCCCTTACTAATAAACGTTGAGTGGAACGGTGGTATAGCTATACAATGTTTTGTCCTTATCTGTCAAATTCAAATGTCACTATGACAGATAACGACAAAACATTGTATAACTATACCACCGTTACTCAACGTTTATTAGTAAGGGGTCAAGTGTTTAAATTTTTACTTTTCCCCATCCGATTCGTTCAAGGAAAATGGAGAATTTATTCAAGTTCCTGCCTGTACTGAAATATTAGTTTTTGCCAATGACTCCGTTTATTGCCTTTTCTCCGGAACTAAAATACTTTCCGGGATAAAAAGTTTCCTATGTGTAAATCCACGATGACGATGCCGCCCTAGTTTGCATGCATAGTCTTAAGGTAACATTAAGTAGCTACCATATATTGGTGGGCATTATGAATAAAAAAAAAGCATTTAAGCATACTAGTTGTTGTGTAACGACTTCGTCCGCGTTGATTTTCTAAAATATGAAGCAGAATAATAATCACTCGGGAATAATGTAGATTTTTATTACTTAAAGTACTCCAACAAACTTCTCTTTATAATCTTAGCATAGATGTAGAAGAGGATTTATGACTCGTCATAGCCTCATAGGTTTTAATGTTAGTTCCTACTTCCTAGTCATCAAACAACATAATTAAACATACACTATTATTATCGGTAGCATTATCGATGGCAGTAATAGTCTATACTTAACAGAGATATATATGATCAGTATGATTTATGCACTTCCGACTGTGCGTAAAGTTAATTACTAATCCTTGTATAAATATTACTAGCATACCTATAGAGGCATTCCATCTTAGGTAGTTCTCAGGATTGGCAACTATAAGATTGCAGTTTTAGAATTGTAGAGAGAATGCAAATATCTTTAGGTCTCAGATCTCTCTATTAGGTGACCTGTGTGCTCGTAGGCCTTCAGATGCCATTAAAAAAAACGAGCGCTCTAAAGCCAAAACACTTGAGCACGGTACGTCGTCGTATAGGGCAACGTCGTGTTACGATACGACGTCGTGTCGTGAAATATTACAATGCTCTCTGCCGAAATTGACGCCACGCACGACACCGTATCAAAGTTGCTCTTTGTAAAAATCACGAGTGTTTTTTTAAAGATCGATTGTAATTATGAACGCGTTTCAAAGGATGCTTTTAAACATCCGTTTCATTGCAAAATACTCATGACGTCATTTTGCACCTAAATGTTTAGAATAAAAAGACTTGTATTTTTAAACGTGACTGTACAATTATGTTAATCGGCTACTCTTTTTAATCTTCTTTCGCTTTGTTTCCCGGTGCCTCTGGCTAAGGACGTTGATTTTCTTAAACAATTCTCGTACACCATTAACCGGCAAGCTTAGTTTGTCCCGTCAGTACGTTTTAATTACATTTTCGTGTCTTGCGACTTCCGTAGCATGTTTCATTGTCGGAGTAGCTCGCCCGAAGAAGTTGGTAGCACGTCGATTAATAAAGGCTACAGTCTATACTTTTGGGTATTATAAAAAATGTAAACAAAACAACCACGTGATAGTTCGTCAGCCAATAGAAGCAGAACACTGATACGTCAAATTTCAATAAAACGGTTTTGATTGGCTGTTTAACAATGTCACGTGGTTTAGATTGTTTACATTTTTTGAAATACCTAAAAGTATAGACTATAGTTAAATGACCGAATCGTTTTAAGACATCGATTGATCGAGTTACATCAGATTTATTTGCAATAGCTTATTGGAGGCTGATGAATAAATGCATAATGGCGAAACGTATCACGGAAATATTGATACGTATCACATTACGACACGTTAGCCCAGTAAGCCTATGAAGCTAGGGATCCCGGGTTCAAATCCCGGTACGGGCAGATAATATTTGTGTGATGAGCGCGAGTATTAGTTCCAGAGAGATGTTTTCTATGTATTTATCTATATAAGTAAATTTATCGTTGTTTAGTACCCAAACATAGTACAGTCAAGGACTTTAATTGTTGTGCCACTATGGAACCCTGTCACATAACGTTAATCATTCATTTAAGCGTAATTTCTGTCATGTGGTTTGACGCTGTCATTATGACAGGGTTCCATAGTGTCATAATAATTAAAGTCCTTGACTGTAGAAGCCTCTAGCTTAGTTTGGGACTAGATCAATTTGTGAGAGATTGTCCCTTGATATTTATTTATTTATTATTATGTGAGTTAAGCGGGCTACTCACACACCTACCTCAGGAGCAATTTCGGAAATTGACCCTTAATTGCCTTCTTCGCTGTGATGTAGGGACTTAATTCCGAGGTTGCCCCTGCGGCAGGTGTGTAAGTAGCCCGATTTATCCGTATATTTATAAATTACCACCCACCCACCAAAATTCTTCATTCTACCCTTACTAATAAATGACGCGTGAAATATCGGCTCATTCTGCTGAAGGTAATCGCGGTCAGTATTCCTTATATAAATATAACATATGTCCACACGGTCGTCCGGCGGCAGTGAGGTCACGATATCGCAAATCCCGCGGAAGCAAGCTCATCTCGTCGCCTCTCCTGTATCCTCCGGAAGCTCGGATGTTGCGTCACCGCCGGAAATAGCCGCCCTCTGTGTCACCCGCTCTGTCGTCAACTAACGTCGTCATACGCCCTTTTTGCTTCAGCTCTAGTTAAGGGTGCATAGCATTTTTAATTGTTAAATTGAAAATTTACCACACTGATTTTGGAATAAATAATAATACAAGTTTTACCAGTTAAAATCCATTATCTGGTAAAATAACCCTAAGTACAGAATAAATATATAAATAAGCTCCAAGGTCCGTCTGGAAATATCGCGTTGTGTGTCATAATATATGTTTGAAACTCATTCTGACTGTTAGTTTGTTATAATTCAGTTAATATAGTATAAAGAGTTTGATATATCCTTCTTTAGCAAAGATAAAGGTGTTTGTTTGTTCAGTTAGTAGGTCGAACGAGAACTTTTACACGTCAAAAATCTATATACCAGCGTTTCCTAAAAGTTGACCACTTTTGAGAAAAAGCGCCGCAAGAAACTCAAGTCAATCAGTGTATACATACTGTATAGTATACAATTGACACATCTATAATAATTGATAATTTACTAGAATCAGTAAGTATTGTTGTTATCACATAAGAAGGTCTTGAAATTGCGTTTTTTTAAAGCATCTTTATCATTAGACAACACATTCAATTTAATCGTTATTTCAATTTGTTCTTCAGAGATAATAGTTTCTAATCATCATCACAGTTAACTTAGCTGGTTAGCCATGATTACTCGATAAGCTCCCTAAAGGAAATGACTGTCATTAAACATATTGGGCTGCACATACGTGCTAGAAATGACGTCTTGCCATAATGCTTCCAACAAAAAAGTTATGGGAGCTATCGATCTCGCACTGAACTGTTGTTTTTATATTACTGTTTCCAAACGGAAACGGGTTCGTGATTGTATGCAATTTAGTTGTGTGTATCTTTGTGAACTTTGAGTGTTTTTATAAATAGTGAATCAAGCGCATACTCTACAAGATTGATCTAGAGATCATAAGCAGTGATCGGAATAGGTAGAGCTAATTTGCCTAAACTTGACGCATATTCATTCATACGTGAGTGAGATGGGAATACATTATTGAATGAATATGCATCAAGTTTTGGTAAATTAGCTCTACCTATTCCGATCACTGATCATAAGTCTACAGTAACCATCTTGATGTTACCAAGAATGCGTTGTATTAAAATAAATCCCTCTCATAGAAGTATAATACTTATTCATAATATTCAATATTTACGATCGCGTGGAGCACTGAATCGACTGCGCAGGGGAGTTAAACAGGATCATATATTAATCCAATCAAAATATGGTAATGCTCGCGGGGCTCATCCGGGGTAGCTCGCAGAATCAATTTGCTTCCGCAAAATTTATAGCCGTGTTCCACCAATTAACTGGCAATTCGGTGGCTTCGATTATTTCGCATAAAATGTGCGGGCGACTCCCGCATCCGGTGATTAGGGCTGGCACATAATTTGTGATGCGCCCGCGCCGGCCGGCCTACGCCCGCTCGATTGTTGTTAGATAAAAAATGCAAGGGCTCATCGCGCGCGGCTCTGCGCAGTTCCCCCGCCACTTGTTTGTTTTTACTTCTGCGTTTTGCACCTGCCCGCGTTTTGTTTTTCATGCGGGTACCCGACGGTGCTTTTAAATGAGATATTCGCTAGTAATTTTCGGTTTTGTTTCTTTTTTAAAGTCTGATCACTTCCTCCCAGTATTTTATTTGGCCATTCTCAAACCTGTCATGTTCCTCCATTGAATATGTAAGAGAATCTGAACCGATAAAAATACATCTAAGATTGCATTTTTACAGCGTTCGGAGCGATCGCTAAGTTTATGTCGGAGATAAAGTGGGAATTTATGGCGTGTATGACGGCTCGGAATGTGAGGCGTAACAAAAACCGATAGAGGCGATTTATCGAGTAGCCGGTGACATTTTAACCGTCTGTTGCAGAGTCGGGCGGCGTCGTCGGGCGCGTGCCGGCGACCGGATGCGCCAGCGGCGGCATAATGTGGCTGCTTGATGAGCCCAATCAGCCGTACGAAGGTAATCCTCCTTATTGCCAACGCGCTCGTTTTCCTTCATAAATACGCATGAGCCAACCGTGAGCTCATCAATCAGCGCCTCGGAGCCTTAGTTCTTCGCTTCTTTAGAAATAATCCTTTAACGACACCTCATTGAACGTCTTTATAGTAATCCGTTTTTAAATCTGTCGTGTTTCAGATTGCGAGCAGCTGCTATGTTTCCGCTACTACAGCGGCGAGGAGGAGGAGATGGCGGCGGAGGCGCCGGCGCTGCCCGCGCGGCTGCGCGCCGAGCTGCGCCGGCTGCCGCTGCGCCTCAAGGAGGGCGTGTCGCGCAAGCGCGGCGGCGAGGCGCGCGCGCCCGCCGCCTACCACAACCAGAGCTTCGAGCCCGGGCCCGACCCGGCCGAGGTCGCGCGCCTCAGCGACACCGTCAACAAATGCTCAATTACCACACTGGAGTCGAATCTCGAACGCGAATGTGATCCTAGCAAATTTGTAGATAGTTTAAGTAAAGAATCTCATGTAAATAGTGAATCTCGAAGTGCTATAGACGAGCCGACGACGTCGGGGGTCAAGAAGAAGTGTCCCCCGCCGGTGGACACGGGCGGCGGGCAGAATCTCAGCGGGGTCAAGAAGAAATCGAAGATCAATAGCGGGTTCGAATCGCCCACGTCGCCCGGGACGGAGTATTATAAGATATGGTCGCCAAAGAACCCTTGTAAGATAATGAAGTTTGTTTATGAAGTGGAAGGGGCTCTGGCGGGCTCCGGCCGGGGCTCGCCGGGCCCGCCGCTGCCGCCGCGCGCGGCGCACCGGCCGCTGCAGCGCTCGCCGCCGCACCCGCCGCACGTGCCGCGCCACCGCAAGCCCAAGCTCGCCAAGCCGGAAGACGCCTTCACGTACGAACTGATCGACACCGACGAGCAGTTCTTCACCGACAACAACATTTCCAATTCCGCCACCCTCCAGGGCGGCCTGAACGATTTCAAACCCGGTGAATTCTACACGGGCAACCAGGTCGCTATGTCTTCCACGGCGAGCTTCTGGCGAGGCGGCCGGAACGTCGCCCCGCTGGCGACCCCCGAAACGGACGGCAGCTTATGCGAGTCCACCCTGTCCTCCATTAAATTATCTAGGTTAGTCGATGACAAAAAATCGAAAGACGTACCTGACGGTTCGAGTAGAAATAAGATATTATTTATTAAAGATATAGGGCCCGATAATTATATTACTACTACATTCGCGAGGAAGGATAAGATGCCCCCGCCGACTGATACCGTAGACAGCGCGAAGCTGACGCCAAATCACGCCAAATCCGAAGAGAAAGCTCAAAATACGTTCTTAAACGATATCAGTAATCACTCTGAATTTGAGGATGACAATAGGAATCAGATCGAAGAGAAGGAGATAACTACATTAAAAGGTCACAGGCCTCTGACTAGACAGAACTCGGGTCGCGCTAATACGCCAACCATGATGACTGCGTTTTTAAACTCGGCACATGTCGAAATACCAAATAGAGAGCCAGAAATCAACGGCTCTAACGCCGCGAGTTCGTGCAATTCCTCGCATTCAACATCCCCTGTCGACGAGGGCAGCAAAACGCTTCCCAGCGTCGGAACCCTATTAATGAACAGGAAGTATTCCTGTGACAGTTCGACGCCTAAACACTCGAGTTTGCCTCGGCATTTGTTGAAGAATTTGGGTTGCGAGGGGACCCCGAAGCATTCGCCGTCGAACAGTGCCCGCGGGCTGGACAGCCCGCTGCGGCCTCACCCCAGGGTCCTGAGCAGGGTGGCCGCTCTGGCGGGCGCGGCCCCGCAGTGCCCCCCCACGCCCACGCACCACGCGCGCCGGCCGCACCCTCCGCCGTCCGACCTCGGGCCGCCTCCGGTCCAAAACGCAGATGCCAGACACGAGAACTCGGAACTGATGGAATACACGAGCGAGCTCCGGACGACCGAGATCAGATCTCCGAACATGGAGTTTGCGAACAGCAACCATTTCACCATAGTTCACGCTGGCCCGCCTGAAGATGTAGTGTTAAGAAGACCGAGGCCGGTCGAAGATAGTGATGACAACGAGAACGGGGTGGCGTCGCCCACGCCCTTGAGGCATATGGCAGGAATAAGACTGCCCTCGATCCCTGAAAGGGCTTCGAGGCAGATGGCTTTGACTGGAGATTTTCCCGCGAATATGATTGGCGGGATCATCGAGTGTGAAGAGCCCTTACCAGCAGGTAAATAACTCGACGAACCTATGAACACAGGGTGATTATATTGATATAAATATCGTCTCTACTCCCAAATTTTAATGATTTTCAGTTACTCAAACTTTGTTAAATCAGTGTATTGCTGTATTAGCATACTTTCACCATTGTAACATTTGTTTTGACATCCTGACATGACAAGCCATTTTGTTTTTTATGCACCAGGGGATGACAAATCAAATGTAATTTCGAAATACCGTATCTTTTGTTTGATAATAAAAAAATATTACGGATTTTTTATATCGTAGTATTTAATAAGTTACATTTGAGGGGAAGAGTCGATACTTAACTAAAAACCAGAGCGCATAGGCACCCTGTTGATTATTACTTAACTAATAAGTGTTACTAATGACTTTTTTCTTCGTGGGTTCCAGGCTGGGAGGCGCGTATGGACAGCCACGGGCGAGTGTTCTACATCGACCACATCAACCGCACCACTACCTGGCAAAGACCTGGAGCCAATGGGATCACGCCGCGGTCGCCAGCGCCTGAAGTACAGAGAAGACAGCTGGATCGCCGGTAACTTATTTGATTTTAATTTTCAATTTCCTAAGATACCAATTTAGTTTAATACTTTACCGGTCAATAAAATTGCTGAAATTGAGAGATTAGACCTGGAATCGCAACGTTGGTCTGCATCTAACGAGATGGAAAGACCACCTGGTCAGTGTCGCTCGGAGAACAAATGGCCGATATGGTCGAAGACTTCTCGAGTGACGTCCGCGTACCGGAAGGTGCAACGTGGGGAGGCCTACAACAAGGCGGACCGTCGACGTCGCTAATGTTGCGGAAAACCGTTGGATTCCAGCGGCGCAAGACCGGGCCTCGTAGCAAACCTCGGGGAGGCCTATGTCCAGCAGTGGACGTGTTTCGCCTGAAATGATGATGATGACATAAGCCAGACAAGATCTGTCGTGCAGCTCGGTTGTTTCGGTTCCAGATACCAATCGATCCGGCGCACCATGACGCGCACGCAGCTGGACGAGGAGGCGCCGCCGGCCGCGGGCTCGTCGCGCGACGCCGCGCCGCCCGCCGCCCCGCACCCCGCCGCCGAGTTCCTCGCCAGGCCGGACTTCTACTCTATCATGCACATGAACCAGGTTTGTTAATACTTATCTAACTTTCCACCGTACTCGAAAGACATTTGAAAGTCAGTTAATTTCCTTTTTCATTTGTGTATTAAAAATCGTCACTAAGGAAGGACTCGATCTATGAGTGTGGCCGTTTATGTTTTGTCTGCAATTCCGTCCGCGTAGAACTCATGTCATATTCTCTGAAATCTATATAAACGAAGAAACTGACTTGCTGAGTGATCAATCAACGCACAGCCGAAACCGCTGGACCTAGGGACTTGAAACTTTGAGGGAATATTTCTTGAATTTTTGGAAATTCATCCCCTAAGGGGTGAATTTAGGGGGAGTAGCGGGAAACTAGTTCGACGCATACGAAGTCGCGGGCGTCTTCTAGTAAAATATATTTCTCGTTCTAACGCCGTTCAGCTGTCCGTGATTGAAATAAAAAATAAGTAAACACAGTTAATTGCGATCTTTTAAACTTATTTATAGAATTATACGGGTGGCTGTAATAGCGCCTCATCTTTCCTCTTATCGAGTTTTCCGCTTGTGGGGCTCAGTTGCTATTTAAGCTGGGCCAAGTAGCGATACTCAATGGAGATTAAGATATAAAGTGGATTTATGATCTTTATGCAGTATCTAGGAGCGTCGTGATCATGTTACGATCGTGCTCTTTAATAAAAGAAAACAAAAGGGACTTGCAGCTTCTAAGTGTACGGTGATGCGACTACGATTGCACTAGGAGTCGAACTGAAGCAAGAAAAGTTTCTTTAGGATTTTAGAACAGTGCAGTACTTTGAAAGCTTGCTAAGTTGAACTGAGATCCCACTGGCTTTTACGTTTTTCTTCTCTCTTCACCATAATGTTTTTCATGACCCGAACTTGAGCTAGAAGCCTCCATGTCACTATAGACTGCAAGGCGATTTCTTTTGCTTGTAAAATATTTTATAATTAAAATATCTGTCCTTTTTATAAGAGGAAGGCAACGAGCATGCTTGTCACCTGATCGAAAGTAATCACCACCGCCCCTGACCACCGTCACCTCAAGAAGGGTATTCGGTCCATTGCTAACGTTTTAGTGATTATTTTTTTCTTGAACATTCAAATGCCATAGCTGTTCGTAAACACTATCATCTTTATATCTATTTTTCTATAGCTTAAATCTATTTCCTTCCAGGATGCGTCTTCCCTATACAACTGCAATTCGACCCTCAAGCACATGATATCGAAGATCCGTCGGGACACTTCATCCTTTGAGCGGTACCAGCATAACAGGGACCTAGTCTCTCTAGTCAACATGTTCAGCGACGCTGACAGGGATCTGCCGCTAGGATGGGACACCAAGCTTGATAGGAATGGCAAGGTAAGAGAACTGGCAAGATTAACTCTGCCCTCCGAAGCCAATAAACAGTAACTCAGATTTAATTGCCATAGTAGATTCAGGGCCGTATTAATAAATTCATCTTGGGTTAGATGCCCGTCACGAGATACGTCAAAGTAAACGTCAAACCATAGAACACTGTCATTTTTGACGCATCTCGAGATGAACGTTAGAGTTGAGAATAGTTTATTAATACGGCCCTCAATCCTCTCCTCTTAGTAATGAGCAGAGGTCGGAATTCACGGCAAAACATAAGACTGTCGCAATCTTGCTAGTGTTAGAAACTTTTTTTATCGATATCGAGTAAATAAAAAAAAGTCGAGCCGATATATTAATATTATTTTATAATCATTTGTCACAGTTAATTTAAAATATGCAAAAGAAGTGGTTAGTTACGGGATTGTCTTATATGTTTTATTCCATCTAAATTAATCTAAACCTTAACTATACTTTATCATAATAAGCCTTCATTTTCTACTCCCAGAGGATGCTGAGAAATTAATGATTATTTATTTATTTAAACTTATTTGCACAAAATACAATAAAGTAGTTACAAAAGGCGGACTTAAAGCCCAATGGCATTCTCTTATCTACTCAACACACAAAATAAAATGTCATGTGCTGCTGTGTGTACTGACGTGGACTTCGAAGAAGAAATTGCATCTGTCTCTATATAATTTTATAAAAACCTGACCTAAAATTTTGCATTAAATATTTTTTTGTATTTGGTTGGGCCGTTTTTTTCTTCTATTACATAACTATCGATATCGATAAAAAATAGTTTCTAACACTAGCAAGATTGCGACAGTCTTATGTTTTGCCGTGAAAATTCCGACCTCTGGTAATGAGGTTGTGATTGCTACAGGAGTTTCATTCGAGATGATGCTATTTGGTTAAGCAGGGCAGAATTTTAATGTATATTACGACGACGCTTTTAGCCTAGTTGGTAGTGACCCTGCCTACGAAGCTAGTGGTCCTGGGTTCGATTCCCGGTAAGGGCATATATTAAGATTACCCTTCTAAAAAAACAAAGCAAAAATGGTTGTGGAGTTTAAAGAAAACTTAATACACATTTCATACACTGCTTTGGTGGCGTATTGATTTAAAGTTACTAAAATAATACTAACACTAGGATATCCCTAGATGGCTTCAAGGGAACTTTTTTTTTCAAACGCTGACTGGGTAAAACCATAATCGTTAATGGTTTAATGGTACATTTGGAAACTTACATAAATATGTTGACCCTAGTCAAACGGTGGAAGATTACTGTAATTGTGCTCCAAAATTAATTGCGTAGTCGATCAGCAGTATAGATGCATTTATTTTTATTACACAAAAAAATGCATACCAACTGCATATACCTTAGCCTAGTACCTAATACAGATAAAGTAAGACTAAATTATGACAGTTTGGTGGCAAATTATATACATCAATGAAACTTTGTTTATATTATAACTTTATCTTGGCACTATAATTAAGGATCTGCCGAGTCCTACCAAAATTTAGGTGTCCTACCCCCATTGGGGGAGTATAAACAGGGGAGAAATTTTACTAGGCGAGTGAGGTGTCATTTCCCGCTGGCAGAAGCTAGTGTATAATAAATTCTGTACGGGTGTTACAGAAAACTCACATAAAACAAAGCGAAGCGAGGGCGGATCGCTAGTAATTACACATAATGAAACAACAGTTAAAAGTTAGGATTGCAAGCCAACGGACACGTTTCGCAGTCACCAGGAGTCCATAAGGTGTAGCGACTAACCACTAACTCCGTAGCGTTTCTTCGTGGACCACGTGATGCGGCGCACCACGTTCATCGACCCGCGGCTGCCGCGCGCGCCGGCGGCCGGGCGCGCCGGGCCCTTCAGCCCGCTGCTGCCCACGCGGCGCCGCCCGCTGGTCGTCGAGGAGATCTCATACGTGGGTTGGCGGGATACGGGTTCACTGGGTTCTGAAGTTTCATTCTCCCCAGTCCTTAGTCGCGGTTGGCATATTGGCAGACCCAGATTCCCAAGATTTTTGACGTGATAACGTCTTATAGGCACTGGTCCCACCGAGGGCGGGGAAGCGATTAGCTATCGGCGATTTTCTCGCCCAAGAAACGAACAAAAGATAAAGATCCCCTGCCAGTAAAAAAAAACATATATTAATAGTTGATCGCTGGCTGTTCACACTGCCGGCGAGAACTCTTTCCACTAGTTTGTCGAAACAAAAAATATAGATCCCGTGTCAATAAAAGAGACACAAATATTTTTAGTCGATCGATGGCTGTACTCGCTTCCCGCTGATCGTCGGCGTTGGGACCAGTGCCATAAATCGATGACCGCCAGCTGCACGCACGAAAAAGTGTCACGTTCCGCCTGAGCCGAGCGTGCAAGCGAGAGCGCGGAACGAGCGATAGAGAGGCGAGATCGGCCTAAGCGTTCGGCTTGTGCGTTTTCTTATGACGTTATCGCGTAAAAATATCGTCCGTAAACCGACTTTACAGACAACCAGAGGCCCGTTTCACGAAGCTACAAGTTACAAATTACAAGCGGAACTCACTTTCTAGCAAAAGGAGTTAGAAAGAGACTTCCGCTTGTAATTTGTAACTTGTTGCTTTGTGAAACGGGCCTCAGACAGTGATTTTTGAGATTCCAAATGATTATGAGCATCGGAGCCTGCATACCATCAGCCTTCTATTTCATCATCTTGACAATGATAAGTGGCAGGTGACAATTCGCTATACATTGCAAAATTAACGAACTTTCAGATCAGTGGGATTCATATCAGCTGCGCCATGTATACTGAAATGTCACCTGTAATTGTCAGGGTGGTGAAATTGGGACTGTGCTGATTTGCCTTCTACGTGCCTTAAAAATTAATAGCTCACTGGAACTTAAAAGAATTGAGCTATAAAACTCTTATACCACTGACCCCTAAATAATTTGGAGGAATATACGGGGCAAAATTAAATGACATCTAGGGATTGCCTATATGGATAAACTCAATTATCGATGCTTTTCCCATATACTAGTGATCGCTCCAAGTTTTGTTGTAAAAATTAAATGCTATTGAAAGTATGCAATTGAAACAAAATAGCAACATAATTCTGGTTATTCTTTATTTTAAAAGGATTTTTTAACCTTCCCTCATCATCATCATATTTATTTATTAACAAATTCTGATCGTTTATTTTAACAATAGTAAATGGGACAGTCATTCTGAAATACACAATAAGGAAAAAAAATATGATGATGATGAGTGAAGGTTGAAAAATCCTTTTAAAATAAAGAATAACCAGAATTATGTTGCTATTTTGTTTCATTTGCATACTTTCTATAAAATTTTATTTTTACAACAAAACTTGGAGCGATCACTAGTATATGGGAAAAGCATCGATACTTGAGTTTATCGATATAGGCAATCCCTAGCTGTCATTTAATTTTGCCCCGTATATTCCTAGGTCTGGTTATAACTTAAGGACCATTTCTACCGATACCTCTGGTGTTCATTTAAAATAAGGCTAACATGAGAACGCAGAATTAAAAGTATAACGCTCTCTGTCTACTGTATGCCAGGCTCCATTTGGTGTTTCAATTTCATATTTTATCTATGATGTTATTGATAACAGTATTATTCTGAGAATTGGAACCTCATGTTAACAATATCGTTTACAACGATTAGCTATACTGTTGTAAATAAGTTCACAAAAGTCCCTCACCAAAATTGTTCCCAAAAACTTCAGAATCTAGTCGTTACGCTTGATCATTCGTTGTTTTCTTTCATGGTTGTTTTTTTCTTGTAAATAATTTATTTACTAACATGTTGGCAGCAAAATTAACTGCAAATGACCAATCAATTAAAGCAATTAATTAACTATATTAATCTTTATTATGGTTATACTATTTTTGTTGATTATTTGCGGATTCGACACATGTCCTCTTTGAAAAAGTTAAAATACTCTAAATGGATATTATTGTTTGGTAACAATTTATAACCTCCAATTTTAGAACTGTTTGTTATGATGACAACCTATTAGTAAACGAGTTTTTAATTTAAAAAAAAACAGAGGTTTAAAAAAGGTCATTAAGCAGTCTCATTTTGCTGTTTCTAATACAAATATTCAACGGTTCATTTTTTTTAAAGTCCGACATGAAATATCTTTGCACTGGGATTGGCCCGACTCTGGTACGTTGTTGGAATTTAACCCTTATTCCTATCGTGCTACGTGTTACTCGCTGATGACCTGTCACATGCTCTTTGCACGGTTGTCTCCCTAAGTGTTTTTTTCTGTTGTTTTTCTTCGCATGCGTTTTGTTGTTGACTTTGGTTCTTTAGTAATATTGTTGATCGTATTTTTTTTTAATTGTATTTAGTTTCTCACTTTTTTTGTCTTTTTGAATGTCTGCATAACACCTACATGATCTGGATAATTATTTAGAATGGGATATGTTTCTACAAAATAGTTATATTTTTCTTTAACACAACAAACAGAATAGTTTGTAGTTTACGCGCGTTCTCGAATATTGTATTTTGACCCCTGAGTTTCCAGTAAACTGATAGAAATGAGGTGTCAAAATAAGCTGGTCTTTAATTTTATGGCTGTCTTATTTTAAACTAAGAGATCTATCCTATTTTGAACCTTATAACCAGGGGTCGGACAAAACGTGCGGATGACGTCAAACCACTTATAGGATGATTTCAAATAGTGTTTTTGATTTTCATAATCAATCATGGATTTGCAACCTGTCACTAATACACCGGTAAACATCTTAACCTGATTATGCAAAACGTGGTTACAGAATTATCAACAACTTATTTAAGGGTGCTTGGTAATTCTGTAGCTCTGCCTACCCCACTCTGAAGAATGAAGGCGTGAGTTTATGTATGTATGTATAAACAATTATCACTTATCAATCTTATCATTTATCAACCTCCTTATTAAACGATATCGCCACTTGAAATGAGTAAGTACGTTTTTGACTGACATTGTCAATCAGATGAACAATAAATTGACTTCGTTATTGTTTAGCTATTGTATATTCACAATTATATTTAGCTAAAATCTATATTTACTAATGTATAAAAAAACGCTGTAAAATGTCATCTTTACTCGAATACTGTGGCAATTTTCCGTTTTAGTTTTTTTTATATTGCAGGAAAATGTGTAGATATGGAAAGCCAATCGATCTTACGTGCGTGTGAATATGAATACACGTCCGACGATGAAATCGATATGCCCTGTACTCAAGAGTATTTTATAAAGCTACCGGAGGGTCAAAGTGAACTCAGGAGTAGCGATAGTACACCTGATATTTTAATATCCGTAGGAACGCAGACTACAGGACAAGGCAAAAATATCTCTACACAAACTGAGCAATCAAGTACTGCAATTGTTATGGATACCGCAAAATTGTTGGCTAAAATTTTTTTCCCCGATCAATCGACTGAGGAAAAAAAATTCATTCAGGCATACTTTAATTCTGTAACAACTATTATAGACTTGTTAGAAAAATAGTAATAATTTAATTAAATACCTAATATCAACCTTTCTTTTTTATTTTTACTAATCTTACCTACTGTATTACCTACCTACTTATCTTTGAGTATTAAATCTAATTATCTGAGGTTCCCACAGATTTGTTCTAATTAATTTTAAATAATCGTACCTTATGGTAACAAGTTTCGTGAAATTTATTTTATTCACTACATCACCCTACCACCTGTATTATTAATACTATGGATTTATTTTGTTACTTCATTACTACTTCTTCGTTACTACATGTCACACGGAAGTTAAAATACAAACATCATCCTGTGTGCAAGATTAGGTACGTCATTTTTACGTCATCCGCACGTTTTGTCCGACCCCTGCTTATAACAATGCAATAAGCTGAAAAAGTAGATTCTTCTCCTTGTTTTTGTTGTTGTTTCTAATTGCTTCAAGTCGAAAGGTCAAAATATAGTAGCTCAGCGATAAATTCAACAAACTAAACCCTGTTGCGTTATAGAATCGTGTATTTTACTTACCTGTTCTATGAGCACGGTATGTGTTTCCCTGTGGGTATAGCCAAGAAGCAAACGCTGATAACGTTTCTGTTTTCTATCGACTCGAAATAAATGGAGTCGACATAAGCCGTTAACGCGATTTGTCATCAACAGTGATCGGAATAGGCAGTGCTAATTTACTTAAAGTTCGCAAAAGGACATAATATAGAGTAGTTACAACTGGGTAAAATATCAATTTATTTTTATTGCGTTCTGGATTAATTTTATTTCTAGCGAGTGTTGAAGATTATAAACTTATGAATATACTTGAATATACTTGTATATTGTATTGTATGTACTTACAATATATTTCATACTTTCGGATTCCTTTTCTTGCCAAAATTAAGTTTTAGAAAATAGGTTTTTTAAATTAAAGACGCTTCTTTAATCGTATTACAAAAGATGAACTAATTTAAAATAAGTGTCAAAATAACACACTTTTGAAAAATTAAATGGCTTGCAGGCGCCTTATACCACAAAATAACATACAATACCCCGTCTTGTGAGTAAATTATATATGAATGTTTAGAATTATTACTAGTACTTATTTGGTCGCCGACTTAAAAATCTGTTATTAACGAAATCACTATATTCTGTTAAAGAATATAGTGACGATTAGATATAGCTAGCTATATTGAGTTATTTTTTGATTTTATTACTTTTTACATTTCCAAATATTATTGTACTCTTGTCTGGACATTTTATGACTGTAGCATTTGGGCTATATTTATTTTGTTTTTCTGCTGTTTTTATTTTGTTTTATTATTATTATTACTTTTGTGCACATTGACATTATTTGATTTTTACTTTTTATTTTATTTTTTTACACTGACGATCTTATTGTGAATTCATTATAACTATACGACATATAATAATTCAATTTCCAATGTGAAATAAATGACTACTACTACTAAAAGTACTGGAAATCCGCAATTCAATAAAAATAATTTAGTACCTACTTTACCTGGTTGTAACCACTATATGTTATGTCTTTTTGCGAACTTTAGGTAAATTAGCTCTGCCTATTCCGATCACTGTTCATCGGTTTACGTCAATCTTACTAAACTTCTTCTTATCTTCGAAAATTGCTAACTTTGCGTTATGCATCTTGACTAGGCCGTCTGTGTTTTTTTTAAACTATTAATGCTGTTTTATGTCATTAATTTATTGGTTTAGTTTAGATCATAATATAATAATTGATTGTACTTTTCTCAAACGTCAGTGATAGTCTCATTTGTGTTTAAACCTAATTTTATTAACAGTTCAGTCAGTTTTTTCTTTGTTTGTTTGAGAAAAGTGTAACTAACTCTTACTTCGGCAGAAATAGCAGTCGCCTGATATTTACTTCTAAATTCTGGCTACACTCTCTACAATAGTGTATTTAGCCCCGCAAATGCATTTTTGCATTGTAGTTTAACCTATTCTTGGCGACACTTGTAATTAAAGTAATTTATTCGCCAAATCTATTTGAAAAGCAAGTCATAAACAAAAATAAGCTTGCTTAAAAACAACTGCTAATTTACCAGGAGAACATAAGTGCAACAAGGTAGAATTCTGTTAAAAGGATTCCAAAAAACACCCCTGTTTATCTATTTTATGTCGTCATAAAGTATAACATGTATGTATGCGCAGGCACCGACCCCGCCGCCGCGGCCGCCGATGTCGGCCGGCGACACGCGCGCTTCCGCACACGACATACCCGTCGCGTACAACGACAAGGTACGACATACACTTATTATACGAACCCCGTGGTGTTCTCGATCCTTCTTGTAAAGAGGATGAGGTGCCGGTGTCGGGCTGTGAGCCCCCGACCGGGGTGGTCTGCGCTGGTATTTTGGGTGGGGGGGTGTAGAATCAAATGGGTGCTTAAGGCAGAACGCCTAGAACTCTAAATAGTACATTTAGTACCCTAAAAGACCCTAATACTGAAAGAAAAGGACCTTGCTATGCGACCTCGCCCACGACTAGATTAGTCCATGCTTAGCCAATGCCTATATCGCGCAAGTGGACCACCTTGTGGAGCACCTATTTCTGAGTATTTGGCCCTTCGGGCTAGCTGAAAATCTCACATAACCTCGTAAGGCCCACGTCAAATTTCGTTAGTTCGAAAAAGAATCTTATGTCAGTCAACTAAAGTTAAAAGTCACTTTGACAGATGTCCTAAATTTAGGACATCGGGCCTTACGAGGATAACCTAAACCTACCTTATATTTATGAAACAAATTTTGAATAATTAAGAAGTTTAGTTGTGCAGTTGGGACAGGCCTCATTACACTATGTAACTACTCCCCAGGTGATAGCGTTCCTGCGGCAGCCGAACATCATCTCGATCCTGCGCGAGCGCTGCGGCGGCTCGGGCAGCGCGCTGCGCGACAAGGTCAACGCCGTGCGCGTCGAAGGTGCGCCCGCGCTCTCGCGATACCAGAACGATGTGCAGCTCACCTGCATGCTCAGGTACGTGACAACTGCGCATAGCGGCGGTGACCGCTTCCCAACAGGAAGCCTTGCCTGCTCGTCCGTCGATGGTAATAAAAATAAATAAATTGGTAAACTTCAGAAATTCAAGAATAAGATTTTAAGAAATCAAGAAATTTAAAACGCAGATTGTGGTTAGTGGTTTTAGATTGAGGAAAGAAGAAAACTATGTGAAAAATAAAAGAGTTTAAAACTTGAAGTATTATAGTATTTAAAAAGTTAATTTATTTCTTTTTTTACTTTATTTACGAAACATTTACTTTATTTACGTGACTGTAGTCACATAAGAATAAAAAAGGTCATAAAAACAACTCTTCATAGCCTATTTAATATAAAAACATACTTAACAAATAATTTAGGGATCAAACTTTAGCTTTATCAGTAAAAAAATACATGAAAATATGCTCCATTAGCACCTATTATTTACGGGGAGGTTATTTTATCCCGCTCCCATTACGGGAAGGAAAATTAGTCCTTTATCCACGCGGACAAAGTGTGCGTAGCGGGCAAAACCAATTGATAACACGTTTTTCTGAAAATTTAATTCATTTAAGTAGCTTTACAATAAAGTGTACTTTGTAAAACAACATATTAATTCAAACCTCATTGACTGGCGGTCACTTACATGAACGTGCTTCAAAACGAACTGCCATTCTACCATGCAGAACTTGGACTGTAGTAAGTCCAACCCATGACCAGTATAGCTTGATCTCCAGCTTCAAACATCTGTTTGAGTATGGAGATATATATAAGGTGGTCATCGGTTGCACTTAAACTTGGTAGCATTAAATAATCCAAGCATTGCCAATGACCCCATATCGTGTCTGTTTTGTATGATTACCAATGAAACCGGCACAACGTTGTAGATTTAATTCGATTTCATCACAGTGTTATTATTTACCTATTATCCTTTCTATTCAGGATAAAACACTGCTATTTTAAACTCTGTTTACAAACTTTAGAATTCAAAATCGTATAATTCAACCATGTTTAGGTGACATGTCATTATAGTTTTGCAAACATTGAGCCAATTGAGATCAAAAATGTACTAAACTCATGGCCGCGAACATTGTAATTTGTGTCCTAATGGTTTGCTGTCAACTTTGCATTTTGACTAATAAATGAGGGGTTATTACTTTTGTACTAGGTATACTATTATCTTTCCATACAGTTCGCTTGACAGTTAGTTCTCATGTTCTAATTCCCTTTATAATACCTAAGTTACACAGTAGAGTTAATTTAGTTATTTTCCAAAATTGACCCTTATATCTTGCACATTAGTGTTGAAACACACGCTAAAAGGAGTTTTTATATCGTCTTGAAAATTACGTAATTAGTGGCCGTCTATATAAAAATGGGGCTTACGTCAAATGGCGGTTATACCTTTCTTACCATTGTAATATGGCAATAAAAATCAAAACAGGGTAAGCGACAGCTGCGATTCCGTCTGTTTTTATTTACAGTTTTAGTTACCCTGGTCATGTCATTATAAAGTAAGTAAACCATACATTAACATAATTTCGGCAAAGTACTTATAAATTATACATGAGGTGCTTCTAATGATATACTATTTTGTTCTATCATTTCACAACTTTCGCGGTTTTTAACCTGTTTTTTGGCGAGTTGTTTGACCCCGCTGTGACTAAAGGCACGAGGTCGTAGGTTCGTTCGGTATGGACTTATTTGTTTTAGAGTTCAGTTCTTAGATTGCCTTTGTCTCAATTACACTGTCACTATTTTCTATAGCCAAGCTCTTGTCGGAGGAGTAAACGCGAACCACTCCGGTCTTCTGTCAACTGCTTGACTTTCTGTAACGACACGTTAAACCTTCTGTTTTATTTGCTCAAAGTAATTTCATTAGTGTTAGTTAATCGCAAATTCCAAATTACATAATACATACGGTATTACTACGTTACTACTTTAAAAGACTATGCCGAGCGTCCAGTGACGCCCTCATTGCTATAGTTAAAAAACTTAAGTAAAGCTCCTCTTGCATGTAGTTGTAACACATCTGTATAGACCGTTCGACATTCTATATTTGAAATTTGACGTAAATTCCATATAAGTTTTGTACACAACTACATGCAAGAGGAGCTTTACTTAAGTTTTTAACCTATACTATTGTGCTTTCTCATAAACTAAAGTAATAGTGTCTTGAAATCGAAGGATGTTTTTAGTTGTACAAATAAATGGGCGTTTTCACTAAAAAGCGTACCCAATTAAGGACTGAAATTAAGGAACTTCAACTTTGTCAGTTTTGTGACGAAAATAAGCCATACACATACACATTTTAGTGAAAACGCCCAAATACACAATTTATAGGGTACATGATGTAACTTAATAACAGTTGAACTTGGGTGACGGCACCAATAATGGACACATTTAGCTGACAGGCACCAGTGATGGACACTTCACCCTTAATTCTTTCATACGGTCCAAAATTGATTGTTGCAAAACAAATGAATAACCCTTATCTTCTGTAAAATAAGAATCAAGTGTCCATTATTGGTGCCTTGTCCTTTACTGGTTTCATCACCCTATGAGTTAGTCACTTACCCGAAAAAAGTGGCCACCTTTTTCATTTAAGTTGACTACACGAAAGTTAAAGGTTATTAAACTTTGTCATTCGCACTGCTAGATCAAAACAGCAGTAACTCAAAATACAACTGTATTTTAAAATCAACTTTAATACAACTTCTGTGAATTGAAACAAAACTAGCAAGGATTTTGAGTTGATACTGTTTTAATCTAGCAGTGCGATATATTTTATACATTGTGTATTTATTTGTACAACAAAAAAACCATCCTTCGATTTCAAGACAATACTTTACTTTATTTGAAAACCCAATAATAGTAATGAATGAGGCGCCACTGGACGCTCGGCGTAGTCGTTATATTTACCTATGAGTAAATTCAGGAATAAACTATTTTGAAAATATTGGTTATGTCAACAGGATAATAAGCAATACATTAAACAAACCATAAAGTAAGGAAAACCATAACTTGCCTAACCACAACATTTCATCTTTGTTTTTTAGCCTCATTTTAAATTAATTAACTAGAATTTAATTAAGTTATATGTTTCTGTCGTTAATTTTGATTATAAAGAGTAACAACAATATATTGACGCGTTAGCCTAGTTGGTAGTGATACCTACGAAGTTAGCAGTCCCCGGTTCGATTCCCAAATAATTTGTCTGATGAGCGCGAGTATTAACTGAGTCTTGGATGTTAATTTTCTATTTATCTAAGTATTTATTTCTCTATATAAGTTAATCATTCGTTATCTAGTACCCATACTACAAGCCTAGAGCTTAGTTTGGGACTAAAGTCTGTGTCAATTGAAATTGCCAAAGATGTAAACAAATCAGCACTGTTTGACACATAACCTCAAATATTCATCAAACGTGTTTTTATCTCAAAATTAATGTAAAAGTAAATATCCAGTGTATAAATCATTGCAAAGACCTCACTTGATCTTTAAAAGCACGTGATTACCGAGTAATAATAGTAAATTGGTTCGTTTGGTTGTGTTTACATCTTTGCCAATTTCAATTGGGACAGACTATAGGTCAATTTCGCCTAAGTGTAAGGCCCATTTGGAATTTATTTCGGTATTCTACCGCAATAAAGAAACTGTTATTGTAAGTTTACTTTGTACTTTTAAATAAGCAACATAATTACTTAAATACTACTTTGCCTATTTGTTTATCACGCGTAGCGCTGCGGTCGATGCGTACGCGCCGGCCTTGTTGTAAACTAAATACGTATTCATTTTAAATAATATTTCTTGCTCGCACAGTTACACCATCACTCTTTATTGCACGAACAGAAAATAATGAAAATAAATAAAACGCATGATACGATTTTTTCTCTGAGAGAGAATGCCTTTAGTATTTAAGTTCAACATTTGAACTCAATGTAGTATTTTTGAGCAATAAAGTTTAAATAATTAAATAAAGGTATGTATAAAGGCGAACTTATCCCTTTAAGGGATCTCTTCCAGTGTCTTGTGTTAAGTTTAAAGCATATCAAAGCAGTTTATATGTTATAACTAAAATAGCTTTGCTTTGTCTTTGTTTTTATTGAGAATAATATGACTTGATTCTGCACAGTTATAGCAAAAAAAAAACCGGTCAAGCACGAGTCGAATTCACGTTCCGAACTTTCGACGGAATTCCGTATCGCCCGAATCAACTTGGCTGGTTTTATTATTTTTTTGTTTCTTTAGGGTATAATGTATTTCTATCATGTTTTGAAAGCTGTTGGATCCTCAGTAAAACATAAATAAATATAAATAGGGAGCTTTTGTCGTCAACAATTCGTCACTGATCTTTTACTGTTGCCCTCCCGGAATTATTCAAATATAAGGTCCCTCGAAATAATGAATAAATCATAATAACCTATGCATCTTCGATCTGGCTTGTTTTTTGCTGGTGCATATGAATAAATCCACAACCAAAAAAGATCTATACACGAGTTTTTATTTATTTAACCTTTATTGCTTAGAAATAAGGTTTAATGCTTTAATGTCATTCTCAACCAGTAAACAAGAGACAGAGATAAAAAACTAAAAACTTGAAACTTTTCATCCTATTTATTGCTAATTCTTAATACAATGACCCATCCAGGGCCCATAATTTTTTTCAACCGTGTATAAAAAAAAAACAAACAGAAACAAGAAAAACAATCTTAAATTTTTTTTGTTAGTGAAAATGATGACCTCACAAGTTAATGTGTTTTTATATCTATCCTATTAATATTATAAATGCGAAAGTTTTGTGTGTGTGTGTGTGTGTGTGTGTGTGTGTGTGTGTGCATGTATGTTAGTATATTACTCCTTCACGCTGCAACGGCTGGACGGATTGGGATGAAATGTGGAATGGGGATAGCTTATACCTTGGATTAGCACATAGGCTGCTTTTCATCCCGGAAAATTCAGGAGTTCCTGAAGGAAAAACGATAATCGAAATCTACGCGGACGAAGTCGTGGGCAGAAGCTAGTAAATAATAAAATTAAGACTATTTGACCATGTTATTTTCACTGAGTCGCTAGGGTTCACTATTTAAAAGTTCACGTATTACGAATGGCGTAACCCTATCATTTTGATTCCTCTAGGGGACGGGGAGCGCGAAATGTAGGTATTTATTAGCGTAGTACAGCGAAGTGTCTATCGGCTGCACGTGTAGCACATGTTGTATTTTCTCGCTTGTCGCTCAGTGCGTCTCTGTCGTCACTGAGTAGATAGAAGGGGAGATCCGAGCGACAATCAAGTCGCGGGCAACTTGTGCTAGCCACACTGTTTATTGATAGGTAAAAATAAAGACTAAAAATAAGTTTTTATTCATAAATAAGCATTTAATATGGTGATGATAATCTTGTTTTAGGTTTAGGCGTAAACCTTAGTACGTTATGTTACTTACCTTGGACCTCCATAAGTATTTAGCATTTTAGGTACGTAACAAATAAATACACGTATTTAGGGCAGGCAAATTCGACGGCGTACGCTAGTTGGCCGTAATAACGTCTCATTAAGAGTCAGCCACCGACGCGGGAGCAAATTATATGTTTTCACTTTGTAAAATTGCAAGCCATTCATTTGAAGTGGTATAGTTTTTACTGGCCCGTAATACCTATAAAGCTATAGGCTGTGTGTTGTCTCTCAGTCAGTCATTTAAAAAAATAATAATAATGGTTTTGCGTTTGACCTCAGTCTTACCTGATGTTAAGTGATAACGAAGGTGTTACAGGTTTACCCAGAAAATGCCTATTCACTCTTGCCTTGAAAACACCAAGGTTATATTATGATTCGGGAACACAGACGCAGGGAGAGCGTTCCACTCCTGGGCAGTGCGAATAAGAAACGACGCAGCAAACCGCTCATTCAGTTACGGTGTTGTTTTATACGTTTAGATTGAGTGAGCTTAAACATTAATCCTATATTTTGACCGGGAGACGAGAGACTTCCCACAATTTAAACTCATGATCTGAAAGAAAGAAAGAAAATACTTTTAGTCACAACAACGCACGAATAAAGTAAAAATAAATAAATAAAATTACACAAAGTTGGACAGTTGTCTCCGATGCCGTATTACAGGAAAAATCTTGCCAGCAAGGGCTAAATTGTCTTTGACTTTAACTCGGCCACCATAAGAGTCGCCAGAAATTTCTGGCGACAGTTATGGTGGCCGAGTTAAAAACAATACAATAACATGTTAAAATCAATATGTGGCGTTATCTACGATAAAGGACCTTATTGTCGATGGCGCTTACGCCGCACTGCGTCACGCGACGTTGTATTTACATCGGAGCATCTTTAATAATGGCGCAAGCACCATCGACAATAAGGTCCCTTTTCTTTGATAACGCCACATATGCTTACCGAGTACAATAGAGGCCTGAGCAAAGCGAGGGTGGGTGACGCGTTTATAACATAGTGTTAGGTTATTTTCGATCTTAAACTTGGTGATGACTTGAGTTAGGAGTAATAATGTAAAAGGGGGAATATTCGGGCGTTTCAACCGCCCTCACTACAGTTCTCAAAACAATTATAATAGGGAATATGCATGGATTTTCTAAATCGCATATCTCAACAAAATATGAAAATACCGTCAAAAAGATCACCAAAAGTGAAATTAAAATTAAAATCGGTCAAGAAATACGGATGATACAAGCATTTTAAACTGCTAATTTGACAGAGAGATCCGAAGTGCACCGGTGACGTTTTGCTAGAAAGAGATAGGAACAAATCTTTGTTGGATTATATCTTGGTTATTTTTATAGGTATTGAAATATATTTTTTTCTCACCTGTTTGTTACATGAATCAGCTTTTATTGAAGCTGTAAAAAAACATGCATATTCCCTATTACCACCAACTTCTGACGTAATTAGAAGCAGAACTAAGAATACTTTCCATTTATTTCAGAAGTTGGTGGTAATTGTCATTGTTTTCTTCATTGTGAGAGCCAACCAAGAGAGATTTTTAATTATAGTTGATAAAAAATGAATACAATAATTATGATATTATTTACCTATATCCATCAAAGCTGCTAGTAACAACAGTAAGTTGTTTAGTGATTCAACTACTATCTTAGTTGATGTATCAAGCGATGTGTTGTTCGAAGCGACCAATTATTTTTTTCAGTGAGGGCAATAAATCTTTTATTGTTTCTGTTTTTCTGTCAAATGATAGTTTTTTTTAATGACATAACTAGAGAACTAGAGAATACTTAAAGTCCCGTTGGCAAAGGTATTCAAGCCGTATTCCAAGTTGCAGATAATGATAGGCAGCGTCGTAATATGATAACACGCTGCCCCCGGTTTCTCGGGTGGAGCCGGTACTTACCTTATTTTATAACAAAACATCCCGCCGGACCTGTACCGTGGAAAATATACATTGCGAACATTTGCCAGGATTCCGTTGGGATTTTAATAATATTTATTTGCTTTTATGATAAGACTTATATATGAATATTTCGAAGTCCTTTAAGATTGTACCGACCGTCCTGTGGCGCCCTCATTACTATTATTTTGTTTTCTAAAAACCTCAAGTATTATCTTGAAATCGAAGTGTTTTTCGGTTGTACTATACAATTTATAGGATATCTATACTAATATTATAAAGCGGTTTGCTTGAACGCGCTAATCTCAGGAACTATTGGTCCGATTTGAAAATTTCTTTCAGTGTTAGATAGCTCGTTTATCGAGGAAGGCTAGGCTATATATCATCACGCTAAGACCAATAGGAGCAGAGCACCAAGGAAGAATGTTTCAACCTTCTACGTACTCGTAAACAAAGGTTAAAGTTAGCGTTAGCCCAAAGTAACTATTCCACGGGGACGAAGTCGCGGGCAGAAGCTAGTATGACATATTTAATAACAATTGACCTATGAGTGAGTAACTTAACGGAAAAAAGAGGCCCCTTGTTCCGTTACGTTTACTATACCAAGGTTAAAGGTTATAAAGCTTTGTCAGTTAAGCCATACATTGTGTATTAATTTGGAAAACAAAAATACTTTCAAGATAATTCTTTAGTTTTTTAGAAAAAAATAGTAAGATAATAATATTCTAGAGTGGCGACCGCGAACCGGAAGACGAAGTGTCGGCAGGCCTTCCACAAGGTGGACCGACGATCTGATAAAGGTCGCGGGAAACCGCTGGATGACAGCAGCAGAGGACCGATCGTTGTGGAAAACCTTGGGGAAGGCCTTTGTCCAGCAGTGGACGTCTTGCGGCTGATGATGATGATGATGATGAATAGCAACGAGGGCGCCACTGTACATCTGTACACTGTATGCTCGGCGCAGTCTTAACTTCTTGTTACAAAATCTATGATTCCGTTGTACAGAACCCGTGTTCATATCCCAAGTATATTTAGCTTACGTTTTTTCAAAAGGCTCGCGGTCGCGGTTTGTTCCCCGTCTTAATAATTACTTATTAATTGATGCTCCCGTACCCTCGACCAGTTTCGACGCTTTTCTAGTTTTTACACGGCTTTACACTGTACACGCCAATAACCGTATTATTACTGAGGATTAAGGCGGAGAATTGGTTGGATTTGTAGCGAGAGATTTCTGGTTAGTAACAGTGTTTGAATGGATTAATCGCGATTTCATTCCCGCGAAGTGACTGCGGTATCTTGTACCACCACACACTTGCTGGCTTATCACAGTTGAATAAAGTTCAAACTGGCAACAAAAAAACGCCGGGTGGTAACAGGTGGAAATAACCCTGAAAAACATGTCGATTGAATTTTAATCTTACCGCCGTACTCAGAAACATTTTAGAGACAATTAACTCGTTCCTTTTTCAAACTTTTGTATGAAAAATCGTTACTAAGGAACGACTTAATCGTCATTAACTGACTCTGAGTGCGGTTGTTACAGTTCTTTTCTTTCATTAATGTCCTGTATTGTTATCTGGTATATAGTTTGGCTTTTATTTGATTTGGTAATCCTGGACGCAAACCGTAAGGTGGTAAGTTTAACGTGTATCTGTGGTATACTAGCTTCAAAATAAAGGAAATGAACGGTTTTGATTCAGTTTGTATAAATAGAAAGCTACAGTTTGGTAGTTCTAAGAGGGCCGATTTGACAGCTGTCAACTCAGTACAAAATATGTGTTTGAGGTTATATTTCATACTGCGTTGACAGCTGTCAAATCGGCCCTCTTAGAACGACCAAACTGTAGTTACGAGTAATTAGGGTTGTTTCTTAGCTAAATAAGTGTGATGAAAATCGGTTAGGGTAGTTAAGAGTTATCATCTCATAAATAAAATATCAGGGGATAATGTCACACCAATTGACCTATACTAAACCAAGCTCTAGGCTTGTACTATGGGTACTAGACAACGATATAAATAAATACTTATATATAGAAATATATACTTAAAAACATAGAAACCATGACTCGGAAATAAATATTCGCGCTCATCACACAAATATCGGCCCTTACCGGGATTTGTTTGAACCCAGGACCGCTAGCTTCGTAGGCAGGGTCACTACTTCACTAACAACTGGGCTAGCGCGTCGACAAGATTAAAGACTAAGAGTCATCATCTCAGTAGGCCTAGCCTTGGCCTAGCCTAGGCTTGTCAGTTCACGAAAATCGCTAATTTAGGTGTCGTCATTTTGTCGGGTATTTTTATAAATACAAACATAAAGTCACGCCTTCATTTCCAGAGGAAGGTAGGCAGAGCTACAGAATTACTAACAATCTATTTATTTTTATTTGAATTGTTTCAATCAAACACATTATACGTACACATTTACATCCTTCTTAGCGCTACAAAATATTCTACACGCGTGGTAACGCACGTGCTTCTCTACATATTAATACGTAATGTCTGTCCCTCCGTTGTTGCTTGTTTATAACGAAGCTGCCTGTCACCGTAGCCCTATATGCCCTTTTATAGGGCCCGCTTTCTCGTGATATAGAGAAATGTCACATTTCCTTGAGATTAAGATTTGTATACAAACAAGATAGACCGCTATAAGACCAATTTCTGCATAACTTGATACTAACTCGTTCGAAAAGAAAACTGGCACTTACGAGTAAGTAGTTTAAATATAGTGTAAGGAAATGAGATTTTATGGCATAAAACGTTTTATTTTCTCATAAATACTGCTTTCTTTATCTGTAATATATTCTTTCAATATATTTTACTTGAAAACATTGAAAGTAACCGTTTTCTTTGCGAGAGGTGTATTTTTTTATTTTAGCATAAAGGTGTATGTTTAAGTTCTTGGTTATCGTTTGACTTATATATATGCCAAATTAATTGTAGACACTTATCGTCGCGTAGTTTTTACGTGCTTGCGGATAAGGTTAGTTTTACTTCTCTTGAGTTGTTTTAAACAATACAACACTTAGGTTATTCATTTTTAAATTGTCTTAAGTTCATGGACCTATAGCTTAGAATGGAGACATTAACTATTTTGGTGTATCAAAATAACCCAATTAACATTTTTAATTTGAATCACAATGCACGTTGGGAGTCATGAGTCGTAAGTTCAACCCTTTGTCATTTAAATGATGCACGCAGTACTTCGATAACATTCAACTTTGAAATGCTTAATTGACGCCGTGACGTCACATCCTGGCAGACAAAAACAGGTCCTGAGTGTCTAGAAATATTTTTTCAGAAATGTGCTACAGTAGGACGTGTACTTTTTTAAATTTGTTTGTTCACTGTTCAACGCTTCTAACGATAGATAAGAAATTTGGTATAGATACAGTGTATATCTCGGAAATATTAACAATTTTTGCACTAACGTAGTCGCGGGTAATACCAACCTAGTAACCAACCGATGTGGATTAGATTTTGGAAAGAAAACTTTGTCAAGATTTTGTATGATACTACCAGCCCAAAAGAACCCTAACCCACTATAGAACGGTGCCACAGTGACATTATACAACAATTTGTTTGACACTTCTTACGACTTGAATCATAACGTCAGTGTGACACAGTTCTGTGGTGGGGCAGGGTTCCATTGCCGTCTGCACGCCACTTATTCTGCGTTGACAGTTGACAATCCCCCTGGAACAGTGTTTTTTTTAAATAAAATAACACTGTTCCAGGATCACACTCATGAATTCTCGCATTTAGAATATTAGTGTGATCACATCAAAGTGAATTATATGTCGCTACACTTGAGCGGTACGGTAACCCATCGGTTTATCGAATTTCACTTCATCGATTGTTTCATTTCTTCGAAATTAATTTCATCGGACGCTATTTTCTACTGAAACCATGATGTTTTCAGGACATCTTAAACATTAATTACGTAGGTTAGACTTATTTATGTTGGTTTAAAGAGTGGTCCGGAAATAAAGTAGCAGCACATAATATGGATTATTTGTTTATTTTGTGGTAATTTTTAAGCAGTGCATTTGCTATAGTAATCTGTAGATAATATTCAATAAAAAAAAAATAACAATCGTAAAAATGAACGGGCGATCCAAAGTTTTCGCCTTTTATATTACATCTTACCTAAAACTTTTTGAACAGCGTCTTCTCAGAGAATTAATGAGGTGTTTGTCATAAACATAGTTTGTCCTTAAAGTTTGATGGGCTACTTAATACCTTATTAAATTGTCTTTTGATCAATAGTTAACTTTTTTGATTTGACTTCACTTTGAGGTAGTTACATGGAATTTCAACATTGGTGTATTTACTATTTTTATAGAAATTTGTCTCCCATAGAAAAACCTCTGTCAGAGGTTAGATTGGAGAGACTTCCTTACTACCCAAAGTAAAATCCAGTTTATTGGTATAACTTATCCGTAAGATGATATTCCTAAAAGCATAAAACAAGTTGTGAAAATGGAAATTCAATTGTGGCATGGTAGAAAACGGCAAGCGAAGATTGTCAAATTGTGTTGTTCATAAGGTTATAAAGTACCTGCAATAAATATTGAGAAAACTTAAAGAATCCGATGCATTTCAATATGATTGTATTTTTATTTCATAGTATGATATCTACAGATTACTAAAAAAAAGCCTGATTCATAATTAGCAATAAATAAAAAATATATACCAGATAATACATTGCTACTTTTTTACTGAACCACTCCTTATGTTCGATGAAATGAAAATTTTGCGTAATGATGTGTTCTTTCAAAGGTGTTTCGATGAAATAATATGTACAGTCGGTCAAAAATATGCTCTACCACCCTACGGTTGAAGTTCATTTGCACGTCATGATACAGCAAGTTCGATTTTCCCTTGCAATAATATTATGACAGTGACAAGTGTCAATCTTAGCGATAATTTGATCTCACAGAAACTTTTGTCAAAACTGGTAGACCACTTTCTTGGCCGACCGTACCCGAGCGGAACACAATAAGCAGTTTATTTACGATCGCGCAAACACATGTCTGCGCACGCAGCCTTCTACAAACAACACAATGCCAGCTACTTCCAAAATTAATTCGACAAATATTACAAATTGTATCAACCATTTAACAATCCTTGGATCCGTTTGAACAGATTGGATTTGAATTAAAGCACTCTGTTCAAGGTTTTACGAGGTAATATTGGTTAGCAAATATTTTCAGTGTTGCCGCGTATGGGGGGGTATTTGTCCTGTATATTATCGCTAGTAGAATGCTGCGAATGTTTACTATCTTCATGGTTATCTGACAAAAGGTGGCTTTGTTTTTGAATTGTTGAAGCTTGTTATTATTCTCTATTGGGTTTTGTTGAGTTCTAGTTTTTTTTTTCTCTAAGTAGAGGAATATTTTGCACTCGTACAGTGCCTAACTATATTCTACTGGAGATAACTATGTTGCCTTTGACACGTTACCGTATTGTTTTTAATTCGGCCACCATAACTAATAAATAATAATAAATAAATATCAGGGGACAATGTCACACCAATTGACATATCCCCAAACTAAGCTCTAGGCTTGTACTATGGGTAACGGACAACGATATAAACATTATAGATATAGAGAAATATATACATAAATACATAGAAAACATCAATGATTCAGAAACAAATATTTGTGCTCATCACACAAATATCTGCCAATACTGGGATTTGAAGGACCGCTAGCTTCGTAGGCAGGATCACTACCAACTAGGCCACCGCGTCGTCAAACTGCCAATTAAAGCTATCGTAACTGTGACATTACGATATCATGGCAAAGGCAATATGGTTTTAAATAGTAGAATAGAGGCCCAGTTAGGCAAAAAGTGAGGCATGCAACTCTATTAACAAGGGTGCCCAATAGCCTACAGAATAAAGATTATCGTGGTGTTGTCAATAGGTGACGGTGATCATTTTCCAACAGTTGACTACTAACCTAGCTGAGTGGCTTCCTAGTATTTTTTACTTCACACTAGCTTCTGACCGCGACTTCGTCCGTGTTAGATTTAGATTTTCTTTATTACCTCGGGAACTTTTAAATTTTCCAGGATGAAAAGAAGCCCATGTGTTAATCCGGCTATCTTCATTCCAAATTTCATCGAAATCCGTCCAGCCGTTGCAGCGTGAAGGAGTAACAAACTATATAATATTAGTAGGATCATATCCGAAACACCCAAGTTAACAAAATAGCCAACCTTTAACATTTAAAAGGAAAGGAATCCCACTACAAATAATATTCCCCATATCGTTAATTAACCGACGAAAACCGGCCGTCAATTTGGACTTGAAATAGATTTTAATTAGAAACACTTCCGAGAACGTTCTGAGTTATTCGACCGACGGGACTGGCGAGACATCTTACAAATTCCTTTTCAAAATAAACAATAAAGCATGTTCGTATACCGAGAATAACTCCAGACGTACTCACATGTCAAATTTGGGTCCATAACCTAAAGTTAAAACAGTTGCAGTGCCGGGCGTTCTGATTTTGATAGGTAATCGACCCGAAATCGAGTTCCTGGCATCTAATAGGTTAATAAAACCCTGTCCTTGGCTAAAAGGTCATTAAAGTCGGCTGTGATCTATTGACCGACACACCCAAATAAACGCGCTCCTTGCTCACCAACCGTTGCCATAATTAGTTGCAAAGTGAAACGCGCACTCGCTTTTCGCTTGAACTGGAATTCATAATTACTCTTTTTTTTTAGGGTTCCGTGCGGGACCCTATTTCTATGCCTCTGGTGTCAGTCCGTCTGTCCATTCGTCAGTCTGTCTGTCAGCGGGCCGTTTCTCATGAACGGTAATAGGTACACATCAAATTTTCGAAAACTGTCAGGTATTGCTGTTATATAACTCTAACAACAAATAATAAAAATGAAAATAATTTAAAAATTAAAGGTGGCCCCCAGCCTCCATTCCAGAAAAGTACGGAACCCTTCGTGGACGAGTCCGACTCGCACGTGGCTACTTTTTATTGTAGTCGGATGTAACATTTACCTACTATGAAACTTTAAATCATAAGATACGTATAGTGTTTCTATGTTTATGTATTTTGTGCGTACTTACTCTTACGTTCCGCATCGTGACTTTAAATTGCAAACTGCAAAAAATTCTTCACGTGTTAAAGAGGTTTGAAGCAATTTACAATTTTTTCTTTGGCACTTTGGGTTGGCAGCTTGACCTTTGTCTGACGCATGAAAGTTTATAGCCCGTCCTTTTAGGACATCTTGGAGGAATTCATGGAAACGCTATTAAAAAAAATAGTTTATTTTTAAGCGCCATTCCAATTTTGTTGTTGGCGTTGATTTACGATGTCCTGTGACATTGCTTTTTAATTGCTATCATCTTTGTCTATGACAATGTTGCTGTCAAGGTTTAGTCTCTTTAGCGATGTTCTTAGAATGCTTAATATTAACATTAATAGCTCGGCAGGAATTGGTGAGTTTGTCTTTAGTGTGACAAAATAGGAACAAGTAGACATTTGCATGCATTCAACACTGGTGACCCGTTGGACGATTCCAAGTTGCAGGTACACATCGCTAGATGATGGCATTTATATTTAAGGTAAAATACCTACAAGTGACCCAACTTCGTGGACAGAATCATAACTTCGTCTCTTAGCTACCGGTGCGGTAGTTTCTACTGTTTCTAGCATAAGTTCTGTTTGCAACGTGCAACGTTTTGCATGCCAAGTGAATCAGCCCACAATGACCATATTTGGTGCAAATTTTCCAATGTCTGACTATGTTAGGAATCTTATTATTATTCAGATATTTATTGTGTTGGCACACTTTTCAGTCACCGCCACATATGATCTTTGAGTGTATAGGTAAATTCAACACAATCATACGAAACAAAATAGACATAGGGTGTTCAGATTGAAATATGACCGTCTTTAAACATACTACTACACACTATCAGTTGCGATTGTCACCCTTGTTGTTTTTATTACCCTTGTATATCGACACAGAACTTAAAATTTGTTTGTCGTCAATTCTTAGTTTTCCACAGTCATCTCTAAAATTTAAATGTTCCACTGTAACTGTTGGACCAAGGCCTCCCTTCTCTTCCACGTATTCTTCTTGGATAAATTCTCCAATGGGTATAATATAATTATCAGCTTAGCAAACATGAATCATTTAAAAGGTATTTTTTAATTCTCCACGCGTTTGACTAATGCAATCGCAAAGGAAAAATCTAAGAAGCCATACAAGTTAAACCTACTTGGGTATGGAATGCTACTCTGGGAAACCTTTAGCGGTATCCTTACTAACTTAACTAAAATTAAGTACGCCAATTTTGCCACAAAGGTTCCATTCACCCCAAGTTAACTTGGTGTTGCAATATAGCGAATACTATTTCGATTGGTGATATTTTCTCAAGAAGGTGAAGTAGTTATGTTTTACGCTACGAGTATACTAGCATAACTAGACCCGTGTACTCGTTAATGTTTATTACAAATTTCTTAGGAGAGAAGGGGTCAACTTAGTCTCGTCGCCGAACTCTCAGCGTTGACAGAATATGCGAGCTGCGTCTAGTCCATACAAACGTATTCCCTGTTTCCATTTCTTTTCCCGTTAATATCTTCTTAAAAGAAGTGGAAACCTTCGACAGCCGCAATAATTACCCAGTTTTAGCACTATATTAAAACATTCAGCAAATAAAGGTAACAAATAAAAATAAATAAAACAAAACATAGAGACATAGCCATTTTCTCGTGTTATTGTTGAAAAAAAATATATTGGTTCAGTCTAGATTAGGGAGAGGAAATAAGGGTAAACGTGATCCTGGTTTTGACTATTTCTCATACTTATAGGTATGCTGCAGTGTGTTAGTGTTTTTTTTGCTGCTTAATGCTCATGCGCAGAGCGACTTTTAGTTTATCCTAATACCTATCTCTGACACTTCTTCCTCCCAATAATAACATAGTTATGTTATATTGTTACATCCGTGCGTTTTTCTTAGCAATTCCAACGTGTCAAGGCCCGCCGTTTAATGAGATACATAACGCGATTACACCGTAATCATCACAATTACTCATGAACTTGGGAACGTAATCAGCGAAGGCTTATCTACAAATCTGATGCTTCTTTAATCTTGCTTTATGTGAAAAATGGTAAAAGTAACTTTTCTTCTGTGTTTAAGGGAATAAAGGGAATAAGTAAAGCTCTATAACTGGTTTCATTTTCAGATCCGATGAAAACTTAATGGTGATATTTTCTTTGATTGAGTAAGTGTCGTTCTTAGAAACGAAATTCTTATGTAAAACCCATAACTTCCATTCGTGGAAGCTCTTGTGAAATGATTTATAATCATTTCAGTTTTACGTTTGTTATCCGCATGTAATTGATTGACTTGACTGTTGGCTTTGCCACACCATTCAAAGACTGTATTTCTCGTGTGATGTATAAACAAGGTAAAAAAAAAGAATTGTGCAAAACTAGAACAAAAATACGTGAATATATATAGGTAAACATTGATTCGTGGTGGCGGCATAAGAATAAACAATAATGTAGTTATTGTTTATTCTTATGGTGGCGGTTCCACACTTAGCCAGTTTTGGAAGAGTTTTGAGACAATTAATCGTATTTTTGTCATTGACATTCGTCGAATAAATCGTTTTTTTGTCATTGACATTCGTTTGTTCTTGAAGTTTTTAGAGCGCATACAAATATTTATTAGGGACAAAAAATAAGAAATTAAAATGCAAAATGGACAAATTTATATCTTGAAAACTAGATTTAATTGTTTTAAACGTATTAAATGTTAGATGATTGCTTGATATGAATAACAACTCTTGTTTTAATGATATTTATATCCTTCAATATAAATGGTTGATAGGTACTGACCTTTTGAAAATAACTCCAAACACTTAATTACACATTAGAACAATGATCTAACCTTGAACTAAACTATTAAATGATTAACGTAATGAAGCGAAAAATTACCTTCAAATTAGGTATTACATTGTTTGTATACATTGTTAGTACAGTTGGGGAATTAACGGAAGGCTTCTGTCACCGTTCCTATTGACTGCGCAATAAGTTACATATATACTTAATTCAGGGATCTTGGGCTTGTTGTCTAACTATATGTGTTTTAAACTCTTCATTTTTTACACGGGCTTTTAAGATATTTAGAGGCAGTAAATGTAGGTCAGGTTCATTTAGAAGAAGCCTTGTATAAATTTGTCAAAAAGCCAATTTCTACAAAAAAAAAAACATACTGTACAACCATTTTCTCAATAGCGATCGGTTATCTTCGTTTTTCTATGACACACGAGTGACAAATGTACTGTCAGTTGCGAGTGCAAGCGTGATAACGATAGCCAGCCGAACGCTATTAAGGAGCTGGGAATACTGTAAAATTGTTTGTCCTTTTTTTGTTTTATCGTTTTTTTTTGCCTAACATCCTTTTAGGCTAAAACTACAAAATATAAACATGTATAAAAAGCCGTTTCAATTATAAAAAATCGTTTTTGGCCAACCGATTTTCGACCAAACAAATACATTAGGACAAACAATGATTATGCTACTCGATATAGACCCTAGCCTGATGGTACACGGACTACGATGCCCATGGACATGTGTTATCTCAAGATCGCAAAATTTACTGAAGAGTTATGATCCTGTCGGTCGAGTGATTTCCATTATTTCCTATTCCGAGACATCTCTTTAACAATACATCTAACTTATGTTTAAATATCTGCTTCAGAATCTAAGTCGATGCTTATCCAATTACTAGGTTCTGCCCGCGAATTCGTCCCCGTGGAATAGTTACTTTGCGCTAACGCTAACTTTAACCAGCGACTTTTTTTATGTGGAAGGTTGAAACATTCTAGATTTGTGCTCCGCTTCTATCGGTCTTAGCGTGATGATATATAGCCTATAGCCTTCCTCAATAAATGGGCTATCTAACACTGAAAGGTTTTTTCAAACCGGACCAGTAGTTCCTGAGATTAGCGCGTTCAAGCAAACAAACAAACAAACTCTTCAGTTTTATAATATAAGTATAGATAGGAAAGCTCATCTTACGCCAGTGTTTTTGATGTAGGTAAAAGTGTAAAAGTGCCTTGTTCAAATTGGACCGTTCAACATTTCAATCAATCAATCAATCAATCATTTATTTTACATAAAACATGGTATATACATACAGGTCTTAGGTTAGTAATTAGGTATCACATGTTTGGCCGCCAGGGCAGCACGTAAAATTTTACAAAATAATTCATAATTTTACTGATTAAATTTCAAATAAAGTGTACAGGATAAATAATAATTAAAAAACAAAGTGTATAACAGCATGTCAATCTAAGTCTAAATATATATAGAGGGGAGCTTCGAAGACATTTCTATGTACCCACACTACATTTTTATAATCAAATTTCACCTACCTACATAATTTAGTTTTTGTCTCCGTCGTTTAGATACTCATCCACCGAATAAAAGCATTTTTGTATAAGCCAGATTTTGAGGTCTCGTTTGAATTTATTTAGAGGCAGTTTTTTTAGTGTCTCAGGTAACTTGTTGTATACAGTTATGGCCATACAGTATGTGCTCTTACCATATAACCTAGTACGTTTGGCGGGTATTACTAGACGGTTCGGATACCTAGTGCGATGCTTACAAGTATCTCCACAAGTTGTGAAGTAGTCTGGATGACATTTCACGAACAGTAACAATTCAAACAAATACATGGATGGAGCAGTAAGCAATCGCAATTCCTTAAATAACGGACGACATGAACTCATTACATTTACGTTGCATATTGCTCTGATGCACTGCTTTTGCGATATTAGAACTCGTTTCACATATTGCGAGTTTCCCCATAGAAGAATACCATATCTGAGCAAGGAGGACACGCAGCCGTGATACGCCTGTATGGCAACATGTTTATTGCAAGTTCTTGCAAGCCGCCATAACGCGTAAGCAAAAGAATTTATTTTACTGCACACATTGTTTACGTGTCCCTCCCAGGAGAATCTATCGTCAATGGTAATACCAAGAAATTTAGTTTCAGTTGATTCTTTAACTTCCACGTCTGATAACTTTACTGCTAATGTTTGTTTTTTCGCATTTTTATTAATAAACTGTACAAATGTCGTTTTACCTATATTGACCGTCAAATTATTTTTACCTAACCATGTGACTATTTTGTTAATTGCATCATTTATATCAACATTATAAGTCATTATATCTTTCCCTGGTATAATAACTGATAGGTCATCCGCGAACAACGTGCAATCAAGAGTAGTTGTATCTGGCAAATCATTGATATATATCAAAAACAATAAGGGACCAAGAATGCTACCCTGTGGAACCCCTATACCATTGACTTTAGTAGCAGATCTATGCTTACTTACTGTATTTGTTTGATCAATTTTAGCAATTTCTATGAACTGGGCACGATTATGCAAATAGTCACGAAGCCAATCATTCACCAAACCCCTTATGCCATATAGTTCACACTTCGCTAGTAGTATATTATGCTTTACGTTATCAAAAGCCTTAGACATATCGAAAAATACGGCAGAAACCGGAGTTCTTTTGTCTAGAAGTTTGGCTATTTTATTTACCAAAGAAAAAGCTGCCAGAGATGTAGATTTGCCTTTTTGAAATCCGTGCTGTTCTTGTTTAATCTGGCTAAATTTGTGAAGAAAATTTTTAATTCGATCATGCATTGCTCTCTCAAAGATTTTCGAAAATAATGGAATCAGTGAAATTGGCCTAAAGTTCTCAACACGATTTTCGTCACCTTTTTTGTACAACGGTTTAACTAATGATACTTTTAATTCTTCTGGGAAAGTACCGGTTGCAAATGAAAGGTTTATGAGATAACTTAGCACACTCGAGATTTGTGATTTACAAATCTTTATGATTTGAGTTTGTATCTCATCATACCCAGTGGACTTTGTGTGTTTCAGTGAATTGATAATTCTAATTACCTCGTCCCCATCTGTCGGCACTAAAAATAAACTAAAAGCATTTGATTTTATTAATGATATATCAGGAGTTAGATTATTATGGAGATTTGTATTATTTATATTTAAATAGTAATTATTAAATTCATTAGCAATGTCAGTAGGGTTATATAAAATGTTATTATTACTAATTATTTTATTTATGTTTGTATCACTGGGAGTACTTTTATGCGTATTTTTAATCACATTCCAAGTGGCTTTGCATTTATTTCTAGCACTGGCTAGGTATTTACAATTGGCTAATTTTTGGGCATGATTTATACATTTTTTAAGTTGTCTTGAATACTTTTGATATTTAATTTTATTGTCCATTTTATGTTTTGAATTTAAGTAATAAGTAAAACGCAGATGTCTTTTTGTTATCACAGATTTCTTGATACCCTTCGTAAACCAGTTTGACGATTTTGACCTAACAACATGTTTAACTCTGTTTAATGGGAAGCAAAGGTAATAAAATAATCTGAAATTTTCATAAAAAAATTTGAAAGCCACTGTCATGTTATTTTCTCCATACACGTCCGCCCACGATAACGCACTTAGACATGAAAGGAATTTTGAGATATTTTCACCACTGTAAGTTCTTTTTAATTGATACCAGAATAAAGTAGGTTTAGGTTTCGCCATTACAGTGAATGTAAGACTTTGGGCAGTTTCATGGTCTGATAAACCTAACCTGTGAACTTGAGCTTGGCAATTTGGAATATTGGATATTATTTGGTCAATACAGGAATTTCGACGCGTAGGACAGAAAATATGTAACTGGAAATTTACGGCCGCGGCAATTCTACTTAGCTCATTCGAGGTTTTATTGGGTTTTAACGTATCTATATTCAGATCTCCAGCAATTACAATTTTATACTTAGTTTTTTGTTTCAATCTGTCCATAAAACGTTCCAACGTTTGTAAGAAATGAAGAGCATTTGATGTTGGTGTTCTATAGATGCAGATAATGATACATTTTAACGACACAATTTCGATACCACAACATTCAAAAACGTAGTCCTGTGCAAAGTCTTTAGTAAGCGGCATCTCCCGCGCTACAATGTGGCTTGAGCAAAATATACAAACGCCGCCCCTCTTTTGGTGCGACCTTGAGAACGATGCCACCAAGCGATATCCGGGCATATGCATATTCCCCTCACTCCCCGTCTTTACGAATGTTTCAGTAAAACACAATGCATCAAAACACATATCACGTTCTTTCAGTTCACGCAACGTTAATTCAATCAATTCCTTTTTACTAATAATATTTTATATATAATAATATTTTGCTTACTCTAGACTCTAGACATTTTCATATTAAAGATTTTTTGTTGTCAAGTGCATACTCTTATACTAATTAAATATAAGTTCGACGTGCCACTTCACTTGCACTTGTAAGCGTCAAAAACAAATCACGCATGTGCTCCAGTTAAGTACCTGTCAACTGGAGAGTTCTAAAACTTCCAAAATAGATGATATATGCGTACGCGCACTCTAGCCTGGAGTGAAGTGGTTTTGGTTTCACACTCTGTGGCAGGTCACTTTACAACATAGAATAACACGAAAGTTGATATTACTATAAAACAAGAATAATTTGAACCTTTTAACCTGAAAAACAAACATTATGAAAGTAAATACAGAAAAGAATACATTTAAACAAACGAATTTACCATTGTCACTCCGTACAATACAATACAATACAAATACTCTTTATTAAACACCAGAAAACAAAACACGGAACAGTAGTACATTTTAACTATAGGTATACAACAGGCGGCCTTACCGCTAAATAGCGATCTCTTCCAGACAACCTTGGACAGAGAAATAATAAAAGACAAAAAAGACATGGCAGGCGGTGTAAACTAATTTCTTCAGAACTCAAACGAAACTACAAGAAACAGTTCTGTTATGATTAAATCTACTTCCACATATATAAACTACATATAAATACACACATACATAAAGTAAATACATACTAAATACACACTAAATACATATTATTTTACATCTATATAATATATACATACATAAACATGTATTTATGTACTTCAATCAATTAATAGTTTTATTGACACTTGTTTCCATTTAGTTTTAAACGTGTAATTTAACTAAGCCCACTTTATTCGCAACAGTAACGAATTGAAGGGTTTGCGCAAGGGTTTTAATTAATCAATTGCGGATCATGAGGGCTAGTGAGGCTCTACTCCAAAAACCATAGTTATTTAACCCCGTCTCTTTCTCTCTACTTAGTTATGAACTGTGAGTAAATAGGAAAGGGTATACGAAGTTTCCAATTCATATCGCCTCGGTGACACTTCTGCCCTTGCGTCTGCGCACCATGCGGGCATTAGCATACAATCGTCAGATAAAGATTTATTCCACTCCTAACCCGTTTCTGCTGTCGTGTTGCAATTCATTAATTCGAGTTCGTTACAACTTTAATTGTTTTGTTAACGAGTTTCTCCTGTTTATGTAATTGAAGATCGAGACATTCGAGACCCACGTACAAGTTTGTTTTAATTCAATTAATAATTATTGCTTCTGTTACTGGTAACCTTGACCTGATATTATTAATTAGATCTGGCAAACATAATTTGTAATATAAAAAAATATTTATGTAGGTGCCATTGCGCATTTACATTAATTAAAAAAATATTTTATACGGCATCCCGCCCTTGTTTCGCTTCGATTTATGTAAGTTTTCCGTAACAATCAGAATGTATCATACTTAAAACCTTCCTCTTGATCTTGATGACTCTATCGTTGCGTAGTTTGAAAGATGCCAGCATGCATACAGCGGCGGGAAGCGACTTTGTTTTATATGTACATATAAAGAAGCGTTAATATTGTATGGCAGTTTTGTGACTGTCGCGACGGCTAATAATTGTAGGATCGTATATATCCGTGTTTAAAATTAAATAATTAAAGCGCGTTAGTTTTGAAATGAAAAGAACCCTTTGTTCCTCTCAGAGGCTCAATATATCTCTCTATAATACATACATACAGTGGTGGTCACATAATTAGGGACACTTGTTTTTTCCTATACAATTGCCTACAAATATGACTTTTAAATTTTGACCACCATCAAATAGTTCTTGACCAATTTTATTGCTAAATACAATTTACTTTAGATCATTATCTAACTAAGGTTTAAATTTATGTACAATGAACTACTGTTAAAAACGAACCTTATATTTTATAGGGATTTAAAAACTTAGTGCTGACCTGTCCATACAAAGTTTTACAACTTTGTATGAACGCGAGGTATTTTTTTTTTCAAATCCTTATAAAATGAAAGATCCGTTTTCTACAGAGATAAATTGTACATACGTTTAAACCTTAGTTCATTAATGAACGATGAGTGTAACCAAATATTAAATTAGTTTAGAACTTTTTGAATGGTGGTCAAAATTGAAAAGTCATATTTATAGGCAATTGTATGGGAAAAAAAACAAGTGTCCCTACTTATGTGACCACCACTGTATATACCTTCACGCCTGTAATCCCAGAGTGAGGTAGGCAGAGCTACAGATTTACCTAAAACTAAAAACTTGTTGATAATTCTGCAACCACATTTTGCACAAATAGGCTAAGATGTTTACTCTATATAAACTTTCATTAAAATCGCTTGAAAGGTTTATGTCGAATTTCCCCAACCACTTAACAGGTGATTAGAGTGTTGACAGCTGTATGAACTAACAGTCGATTAAAATTAATTATCATTTAACATCGTTTGGTGAAATTGGTACTTAGCCGTGAAATCTTAACACACAGACAGACACTCGGTTTAATATTAGTAAGGATCTATGCTGGTGACGCAAATTTTTGTACAAAGGAAGTGTATGTAAAATAAATCAGTTTTCAATGTTTATAAACAAACCGATGTTTCACAACGTCGCGTTGGGCGCTATTTCGACTTGCGCCCGCGTCGACTATTTTCAGCGAGGTTCGTCGATCCCGCAATAACACTTGGGCGCCCATGATCGTTACTTGTATGGATTTGAGGCTCTCTGAGGCCTCATGGGCAGTTGATAGATTAACATACAAATATAAGCAGCCGTGCAAATAAAAAGAGACCTTAAAGCGACAGTTAGTTATGTTGTTTTTGTCTTTCTTGTGAATAAAATAAATAAATATCAAGGTCCAACCTCACACAAAAGACTTACCCCCTTAAAAGATACGTTAGTTAAAGTATGCGTTGTCACTTTCTGTCAAATCATATTTTAATCACACTTTAGCTATTGTGCGTTTATGAATAAACGGGTAAATCCCAAACTAAGCTCTAGGATTGCACTATAATATGGAAACTAGACAACGATTAACATACTGATAATAAGATTGAGAAGCACAAACTTAAATACATGGAAAACATCCAAGACATCGGAACAAATACTTACGGTCATTACACAAACATTTGCCCATGCCGGGAATCGAACCTGGGACGGCTAGCTTCGTAGGCACGATCACTACCAAAATACCAACTAGCTAGAGTAACCGCGTCGTCAAAACTCAAATACTTTAGCACCTATAACAAGATAAAAACAAACAAACGCGAGCCACGGCAAACACTCAGATATAGACGTACATTTCATCATATATATTATTATATTTTATCGCAAGGATTATTCGGGAACGGCCGGGAGGCGCGCCAAATGTTGTGCAGATTCCACTAAAGCAACATCGATGCATCTCGGTGTTTGGAATCGCTTACGTCTGTCGGCGCGGCCTTCTAAGAGATATTTCTGTCGGCAATCGTTGAATTTATGATGTTTTTTGTTTGTTGCAGGTATGGATTTTGAAATGCTTGTCGGCTGTAAGTAATATTTATAAATTGAATGTGAATCAGGAAATAATTGCCAATGGTGCCACCAGGAAGACGCGGTACCTACATATAGATGAATAATTTTGAGGATACTATGCTTTAGGTAGACATACACCTCTCCCGTGGGGTACGCAGAAACTATATGGAACGCCAGGTGCACCGGTCATAACATACACCTTTCGCTTCCTCTACAATCTAATTTTATCAACCTCTTCATGCACGTACTATCGCGATAGTTAATTTGTGACCCATTTCAAGAAAAATAGTCTTGAAGCCGTCAATGTCATTAGAGATGCCAAACCATTTATAACTTATAGGAGACTCAACCTTATTGTTGTAGAATGTCAGAATGACTTTGGACCTAAGGTGGGTCCCCAATTTAAGTTCGTGACTGTACGTCACTTGTGCTTAAAATGTGGCCTGCATTCAGTACATCGCGAATTTTATCACTGTATGTGCGTCTAAGGCGTCCCCTACCGACATCTCCACTCACTTTCTCTAGCCATGCCTCGTTCGTATCTCTTCTTTGATCCATCCTTTCTAAATGACCAAACCCTCTTAGCATTCCCTTTGACTGACTAACTGACTAACTGATGGACATCGCTCAGCCTAAACTACGAACCTAGGGACTTAACATTTGTAGGGCATATTCTTTGGGTACCTTTTGGGTGCACTACTCTACCCCTAATGGAAAGTAGGGGGAAATTATTACGCGTACAAAGTGTCGGGCGTCCTATAGTTATTTTGAAATATAAAATAGCAAAATTTTGTCAATATGTTTTCATGGTACCTACAACATGGACTAGCAGATTAAAATTTCGTTTAAGAATTTAGAAGAGAGTTGTCTACAACAACTTCGCAGTTACAATTTTCGACGTAGAACCCAATTTCAGCACAATTGTTTTTTTCCTTGATATGGTTTCACCAATTTATTAGCGAGTCACGTTGTTTGGAAGCTTTAGAAACTCTGGCATTGATCAATCACGTGATATTTATTATTTTCACTTATTTACACACCCCCAACGCAAAAAGAGGGGTTATAAGGTGAGTGTGTACAGCTGGACACAACTAATATGGCGCACGGATTAAGCAATAATAGACTCTTGGTCAAAGGTGTAAGCGCTTCGACGCGCGCCTTATTAATTGTGTCTTGCTGTATCTGTATGTCTCCCAAAGGGATGGACCGACGGACGCGGTTTTATTTTCAAACAAAAGCTAGTTTAATAGAGAAGATTATTTATTATGGATTTTTTTCATGAAAATTAGATTTACCAGCTCTTTTAGAAGGAGTCGCCGTTATCAGGGGTTTTTTATCGTTTAAATATTATTTCAGTGGAAGTTTACCGAGTTCCTTTGTTTGAGCAAAATTTACTAAATTTATACCAGTTACAAATCAATTGTGAAAGACATAAAACCATCATAATCATACTGTTGACATCTATATGAAGATTACCCGTTCGGGTTATAAAATCAAACGCAGTGTCAACAAGGTACACGTTAATACAATGTAAGCACGTAATTTCACGCGCTGTTGAGCTTTCAGTGTCAGTTAATAACTTTCAATTGAAGCGAGTACGCAATTCGCACTGTTACAGAAAAAAAGACGCAAGTACAGTTAAGTTGTTAAACCAAATTGAAGCTTTCATTGCAAACGATACGGATGCTTTTCCACTAGAGTTCTATGACACAATACAGCTGTTTTGCATAGAGATGCGTACACGCATGATTCACCGGAAGAGCTAAATGCAGCGATCTAGGAGCTTTGTCGTTTTGTCAACGTTGATGGGCAGTATCCTCTAGGACTCTCTTTTTATTTTAACGCTTGGTTCATGGAAATGTATTTTAGAACTGATCCTTTGTAAATTTCAGAGCTTTTCAGTGTATGTTTGCAGGGTGTTATTAAAGTTAAATTGTAACAAAGTAACACCAAAGAACTTGGTCAGGTATTAAAACTGTGTAACGACTTTTAACAATTATAAAGAAGATAGCTGTTGCCCGCGACTCCGTACGCGCAAAAAAGTAAAACATAGCTCATGTTACTCAGGGTTAATGTAGCATCCTAATGGTGAAAGAATTTTTGAAATCGGTCCAGTAGTTTGAGTTTATTCGTTACAAACATACGCACACACAAAAATACAAATCTTTCCTCTTTATAATATTATTATTATAGTATAGATAGGGAGAAGTCTTACCCTCCTATTCCCTATGCTTTGTTCTTATCTGTCATTACGGCATTTGATCTTGAAAGAAATGGACAAAGAATATTTTAAGTAAAATATGTAGGTTTTTTTTATTTAATTGTTATTTATTACACATGAATATACTTAGTATACCTACAAAAAATACTACAAGAAAATTGAAACTGATGGAGAATCTCTCAAAGAAAATAACAACCAATGATTAAGATGTAGCTTATTACTTAGTTTCCCATTAAACATAGTGTATATTTGACAGGCATCTTCAAATTTCTTAATAAGTAAACTTCCTAAATTCCACGCACCTCTTTCGAGCTCACAGGATAAATGAAAAAAAAATATCAATGCAGAAATAAATTATTTTTCTCTCCTTAATACTTGCTGCCCCCTATTTCACCATCCCGACAATGATAGGTGACAGGTGACAATTCAGTGTACATTCGAGAACTTAAATTTGGTACCCACCTTAGGTCCAAAATCAATCTGACATTCTACAACAATAAGGTTGAGTTTCCTAAAAGTTACAAATGACTTGACATCTCTAATGACATTGCCGACTTCAAGCATATTTTTCTTGGAATGGGTCACAAATTAACGTTCGTGACTGTACATGGCGCAGCTGATATGAATCCCACTGATGTGAAAGCTTAACTTTGCAATGTACGAGTATAGTGAATAATCGCCTGTGACCTATCATTGTCAAGATATACAGATCAAGTAACAGAAGTACTTAAACTAGTATGTCGTATCTACAAGTCGTCAACGAACCCAACGTTGTTATAATACAGAATAACTTAGCGATCCTCATTGTTTTGTCAACCAAGTCATCGTCTGACGCATCGAAACGCATAGAACACGCACGCTCCTTATACGTTATCTGAAAACGGCGAAAACCTTGATCTGAATATACAAATCTACCATCTTAGAGTGACCATCGTAAACAACGATATCAGCTAGGTTAACTATTGGGGACACCATAATTGCCATGGTGTTTTGGGAACCCCGTGGTTATTAGAACTATTAGCGATTAGCTTTTGCGTGCAACTCCGCCGCAAGTTTATCGCTATTCCCTCGGGAACTCTCCAAATTTTCGGGAAGATAAGTAGCCTATTGTTATATTCCAGAATATAATGTATCTCTGTGCCAAATTTCATCTAGATCCATTCAGCTGTTGTGGCTTGATTATATAACAAACATCCAATGGCATTTATAATCTATAGTAATATTATAAAGCTGAAGAGTTTCTTTGTTTGCTTGAACGCGCTAATCTCAGTAACTACTGGTCCGATTTGAAAAATTATTTCAGTGTTAGATAGCCCATAATCGAGGCTATATATCATCACGCTAAGACCAATAGGAGCGGAGCACCAATGAAGAATGTTTCAACGTTTCAACCTTCTACGTAAACAAAGTGGCGGGTTAAAATTAGCGTTAGCCCAAAGTAACGATTCCACGGGGACGAAGTCGCGGGCAGAAGCTAGTATTAGTAATATGTAAGGGAATAAGGGCTTGTAGTACTGTTAGGCGATGGGCTTGCAACCTGTCACTAATACGCTGGTAAACATCTTAGCCTAATTGTGCAAAATGAGGTTATAGAATTATCAACAAGTTTTTAGAGTTGTATGTAGTAGTTCTGTAGCTCTTCCTACCCCACTCTGGGAACGAAGGCGTGAGTTTATGTATGTATGTTATGTAAGTAAGATTTTATAAACTTGCGACGTTGGAATGCCAATTAATATGAGCTTGAGCGTTATCGAGATGGAGGGTTGATGAGTGTTTTGAAGGACCATGAAAACTACAGGTCGATTCACGAGAGTTGGCACGAATGGATTGAATGAGTGAGCGAAAGTATACAAGTGTGTAAAATAATAACAGGTTTTCGGTTTGAAATTCGAACATCGGTTCAAAGGACGGCACTCACACAGTGATAGGTGACATTACTTTTGTTCATTCCATTCGTGCCAACTTTAGTGAATGTACCTTTTTTTTTGTATAATGTGTTCCACTTGAGATTTTAACTATTAGTACAAGTGTGGTAAGTGTTCTTTAACTTCTACACATGGGTTAACGTTTAGTTAGCTTGTTGATTAATGGGCAGGCTACATTTTTTGTACCAGGGGGCCTAATATGGCTGCGTTTATCGCGTGACAAAATGTGAATAAAACATCCGTCACTTCTTGACAGGTAAGTACGAGAGTGACGGATGCTTTATCCGCATTTCACCAGTAATTTTGTCATTTTTGTTTTATTTTTTATTTGTTAATGTTGTTTGCTTGTTGTTGGTGAATAAAGATTCTTTTATTTTATTTATTTTTATTTATTTTGTCACGCGATAAACACAACCATACTATCTGACAAGTTAGTGGTTTGATATAGTGCCAAGGAATACAAAAATATAAGTGAACGTTGTCGTATAGTCCTACTAATATTATAAATGCGAAAGGTTGTGTGTTAGTTTGTTATTCCTTAACGCTGCATACGGCTGCACGGATTTGGATGTTTGAAATGGAGATAGTGTAGGTAGCTTATTTTCTGGATTAACACATAAGGCTACTTGTCCTCCTGGGAAATTTTAAAGATCCCGTGGGAATAACGAAAATCGAACTCTACGCAGTTGAAGTCGCGGGCAGAGGCTAGTCAATAATAATTCCTAAACTAATATACATTACAATATAGCTATAAAGAGGGCTTTTTATGCCCTTTTTATGTTGTATATATATTTACTCAAGTTCTCGGACAACCTGTATGTCAACATAATGGTTCCCTACCTTTACAACATTATATTCACGCTGATCCCAAATGAACAGTTAAACCTACTGCGCATGACTCCGGCAAACATGTCTACTTATAAAAAAAGTCTCATTGAATCCTGCGTTTCTCACGGCGATCTCGCGTATTGTATCCGCACATGCGCAGGTGCGATCCCTCAATGGCTATAATGAGAGCATTTGGAGCATATGGCGTACACGTTTATCACTTAAAGGCTGCGGTATTTGTATGTAGTGGTAGAACCCACACAAAAGTAATTCCGATCAGAGTTTACGCACGCATGTCACGATGCTTGTGAGCGTGTGCGTATGTATTATATTTTTAAATGCATACACACACATATGTAAAAGAAAGGCCAACGCGATTTAGCTATAATTATACAGGAATTCGCATTGTACGCATCTTCATGCTTTCCATGCCGTGAACTCCTTTACAGTACTTTACAGGTATGGAGAACCATGAGCCTGGCAAAAGATGTGGTTAGCTGGTTAGGTGTCTTAACCGTTTACAAGGTATTCGTTGAAATGCAGTTTTTGTACGTCTAAAGTACTAAGGACTTTATGTATATTTTGTATGCTCTTAGGGAGTCTAACATCTGGCTTTTTTTTTTATGGCTGGTAGCACAGATTTGATAACAGGAGCCGGCAACCCTTTTGAAGTTTTGAACTAATTTGCTTTTGTAGTCTATGAGTGGTTTGGGTAGCAGATGCATGAATTGTATTTTTTTTCTGTATTAACTTCTGTACCCGACCAGCTAGAGTTAACTATATGCTAGGAAAGTGATTAAAATTATAAAAATCGTGTGCCATATTTATAAAAGCATCATGTACCTACCGTTATACGAGGATAACAACCCATTTCCTCAAATTATCCGCTTTCTAAACGTAACAAAAACAACACAATACGTTTACGTGTCAAATCCTGCGCAGCTGTTTCTTCATGCGGTTAATTTTCGTTTCTTATAGCTCATAGGTTCGATTAATCGACGCACCCTTCGCTTGTTGAGGTTTTTTTTTAAAGTAACGGTACCGTTGCGGCGAGGCCAGGTAGCGCCCGCGCTCCGTACAAGACAATATTTGCTACGGAATACGAAATAGTATAATTACTTACCATGACAGCAGTGACCGAGTATATGCTGAGAAGATGAGAAAAAGAGAGATGTTGGTTTATGACATTGAAGCATTTCAACAGTTACGAAAAAACTAGAGCTTCCTAATGACTAACTCTAACCACTAAACCACACTGTAGGTTAATATATGTATTTGAAAGACGTGTAATGTTATTCAATAGAATACAGCGAAACGATTTTACACATTTAAAGATGACCGCTTATAGTGTAGTTACAATGAAATATATTATAGCAGACAACGCCCAGGCATGGCGGTTAGCTTTATTCAAAAACTTACCATAGCGGCCAACGCGATTGATCGTCTGCTTACTTCAATCCCATACATTTTATCCGTTTTCTAATATCGCTAACGTTACCTTTATGCATCTTATCTAGGCTCCAAGGTGCTCAACCTTGTCTGCTCTGATATATTGGCTGATGATTGTCCTACAGGTTAAAAAACTACAGTTTTCCTTGAAATTTTTTTTGGATACGGCGTCAACAAAAGACCAATTATTTTGTCTTTTATTTACCATCGGATAGCCAGTGCGCGTGGCTGACTAAGCGACATCCAAAAGGCCCTTTCTACGCGTAATGGTCGGCAATAAAAATAACGTTACATTGAACGTTTGAATAGGGCCACGCACCCTGGCGCCTTTGTTGGGGCAGCGGTGAAAGCGAGAGTCACCGCCTTATTGGGCTGTTAGGAAAGGACAAAGGGAAACCATAATGTCGTCGTAGGTACTTGGGCAACCGATTTTACCGTTTAAGTAGGGTTAGAACTGTTATACACAAGCTTCAAGTGAATATGACTGTCAGCAAATTTAGAGCTATAGTAAGGTTATAATCTAGCTAGTATAACCCTAGTCTATCATTATACAGGAACTACGTAAACTTGGGCGAGATTGTCCTCAGAATCAACAGAAAAATTGGCGTTCAGAGGGTTGTCTTATATTTCATAGTTTCATATTCGCTCATTTGATTTCGCTACTTTAAGTTCAATTCTTTGTTATATGGCTTTGTCCAGTGGGATAATGCTGCCAGTGTCAAGGATGGAAGCTACAAGTGATCAGTAACAGTAAAGTTCCCCAAAAGCAATTTCTGTTTAAAGATCAGAAGGCAATTAGGATTAAACTTAATTGAGACAGCTGTTATCGCAATAAAATAACTTGTTTTTATGTTTGAAGTTAGAATTTGGAAATAAAGTGACAGATCTCAGCAGGATTAACGGTTTATGAGTATTTTCTCATTATCACGGCTTAGCTCGTTCTGAAAATGTTGGGTAACGATTCGGTTAGCCCTTGTTTGGTTCGGACCTAAAGCTATTTGGTTGCTTATCCAGACTATCCTTAATAGTGCGCAGAAAGTGCACGTGCATTGGCTTATATTATTGCTAGCTTTTGCCCGCGGTTCCGTCCGCGTAGAAGTCGTTTATCGCTATTCCCTAGGAAACTGTCCATAAAGGACAACGGGAATTTTGGTACCCGCTCCAATAGCGATCATGATGGTGTCGTTGAATAGGCTATACGAATAGGAACATCAAATGGAGATAAGCACCCTGGTCATCTTTGCTCTACATAAAATTACCTTTCGAATAATATACAACGTGTTACAAAATAATTATAAAAATAATGTCAACCCGAGATGTCATCTCTGTCATAGAACTTCGATGACTGAGATGACAGCTTACTAGGGTTGACATTATTTTTATAGTTTCTTTTTTTTGGGTATTTTTGTAACAGTTATAAATTATGTCCTTCTTAGGGCTCTGTACCCAAAGGGTAAAAACGGGACCCTATTACTAAGACTCCACTGTCCGGCTGTCCGTCTGTCACCAGGCTGTATCTCATGTACCGTGATAGCTAGACAGTTGAAATTTTCACAGATGATGTATTTCTGTTTCCGCATCCGTATTTCCATTTAAAACAGAACAAAATAAATATTTAAGTGAAGCTCCCATACAACAAAAGTGATTTTCTATGGATAATGGTACGGAACCCTTCGTGCGCGAGTCCGACTCGCACTTGGCCGGTTTTTTTACATACATTTTTACCCATTGTCCACTCGCGTCGTTAAGGAACTGATGTTGAGGCGTTGAAATGAAGACGAAATACGTAAGGTCTGTTCATTCTTTGTTGTCTTATATAGGAAACAACTTTCTAACCTCAAAATGAACCCTTTTAGCTAAAACAGCTCTTTTGTCGTAAATAAAGTAAACTGAATAAAAATTTTGGATATCATTTGGCCAAAGTATTGTCTGTGATTGCTTTATTTTGTTTAAAATAGCGGTATCAGCCTAAAAAGGTTCATTTTGAGGTTATAAAGTTGTTTACTATATAAGACAAGTAAGAATAAACAAACCTTAATTTTTCCTAATATTTATAGTAAGCATAAGGATTTGTCATTTTTGTTGTTCTGCTACTTACCTGTATTATTTTCCTGGAGCACGTTTTATAAAGCTACAAGTTACAACTCTACAGGTCAAAACCGGCAACACTGCTCAAATGGCTGGTCGTCATTGGTCGAGGTTGTGTCAAATGGAAACTTGTAACCTGTAAATTGTAAAGGTTTATAAAACAGGCCCCTGGTATGAATCAACCGTGCGTATCAATTGAAAATTGCTTGCATTGCAAGAACGAGAAAGTCTTCTATCATACACTGTAGGGAAATGAAAACGGGGCGCAATCGGTCAATCGGCTTATTAATTTAAAGTAGCTTCATTAACTCCCAACATTTTATTGACGTCGCCTCAACTAATAGATTTACATCAACCTCTCACGGTCAAGATTTTATTAGTCCGTAGGGATGAGATGGTATCTCGCCGTAACTCTTTGGCATGTTATCACTGAATCTAAGTTTTATATCCTTTTAACTGGACAGTAAAAATAAGTTTAAAAAGGTACGGAGCGTATGTCTAGGATTGAAGTAAGCCTTGGTTAATACGAATTTTAACTAATATTATAAGTGTGTATATCATCATAGACAATAATTAATATGACACGTGGATCAAGCAATAGCATACAGGCGACAGCGTTTTGATGCACGCCATAATAATATAATAGCGTCAATTAAATGTTTTATGTGGAAATACGGAATTACACAAACGTTTCTCACATCAAATAATTGGGTCAATCAACTTTTTTACCCACACATTTCTGTCTGTTGCCCACCGTTCAGATTTTAATAAATAAAATAAAATCTGGGGACTTATTTTAAGTGAAATTATTTTTAAATTGTAGTAATATCATTAACTCCTTTCATAAATCACATTATAATGTATTGTTTAAAAATGTATGTAATAAAAATGTGGTAACTCAGTTGACAATTCACTATTTATCACACAAATTCGCGGACAGTAACTCAGTAGACACGTAATTACCCAATTTTCACACATTTTAGAAATTAAGATATGGGTAGGTATTTGAAAAAGATAGATTGATAAACTAGTAAAATGACTACATCATTAAAAACGAAAATAAGCAGTGATATTATATTTAAAAACAAACATGTTTGTTGAAATCTGGTAAAATAAAAGTGTGGGTAAAAAAGTTTATTGACCCAATTTCATTATTAGACTATAAGCCCTACTTGGTTTCCTTTCTATTGACCACATGTTACACAATTCTTATGTTAGGTGTCACAACGATTTTCAATGCACACAATTCATACTGTTTGATGGCTACTGAGTGTTGTAGACAGCAATACACCAACCCACACAGAATCTAAGAAAACGAAAGTGATCGAAAACAACTAAACTCCGCTGTTGAGATGTTTTATTAACGCATATATTGATTTTTTACCGACCCTTTTGCTCAATTCTTGTATCAGCTTCTATCAATCCAGAAAATCTTCTCTCTTCATCCTGTTCCAACTAGCCCAATACGACAGAGACACCTTGATCAACATCCCATCATATTTACGCTATGGTGTTATAGTAGCCTGGCAGCTCCCGTCTCATTCCTGTCGCCCGCTCACCCGTTCCCGGCCCGATCTGACAGCAGGCGCACGCGCCGCCTCTATCGTCTTGTTTTATTCCACCTAACAAACACAAAAGGACGTATATGTCAGAAACTTGCAGCAATAATACTACATTATTCCAAAGCGTTACAAAGATTGGATATCACATTTTGATTCCGCAAACTGGAGCTTGTATGTAGTTTGAATGCGTTAGGTGTGTCATCGGCATTGAATGTAGCTCAATATAGATGTTAAATTGTTTTTTATGGTCGCTACACTGAACTCTTTATATATTACATTGGTATGTAAGGTCTGTTCATCCTAACTAACTAACCTAACCTAAATAAAGTAAACCGAGTTAACATTTGGGACATCACTTGGCCAATGTATTGTCTGTGATTGCTTTATTTTATTTAAAATAGCTGTTTTAGCCAAAAAAAGGTTCATTTTGAGGTTAGAAAGTTGTTTACTATATAAGACAAGTAAGGATGAACAGACCTTACTTACATAGATGATTATTACGTTACGGTGTACACTGAACAGGTGTTATAAATTGATTCAATAGATCTAATACGTGATAAAACTGATAAACGTCTATAATTATGAAAGGATGAAGCGTCAGCCTATTGTCTTTAGCATCAGTGGCGGAATACTAAAGACCTTGGTCCATAGAAATAATAACCAGGCTAAAAAAACAAAAACAAAAGAATTGGCGCGCAATTGCTTCAAAGAACTTCTTGCAAATAAACGGAAAACTGGTTGCATAAATTCGCCCGCATTAGACTTAAATTAGAAAACTGCCATGCTGCCTGATTTGTATATTAAATCGGACCCCAAATCGTGTCTTTAGTAGTGAACATGCTAAGTTACCATGTAGGGAATAAGAACTTTATTGCAGCCTAACTGTGCGGGATTAATGGAATTGTGACTAAGTGTGCCTTAAAAAGGATGCACAGTTCGTTGGGTCTCGTTAGTAGGCAGTTTAATAAATATCTGACGCGTCATGTAGGGCGTGTGACGCTTTAGTCACTCATTGTTACTGGGATGACTTCTGGACGTGATACTCGTTGGTTATTGTCTATATAGCGTATACAGAACTCTTTGCAGCCTTGCTTCAGCATATGTGTGTAAACATGTAAATATAGTTGACAATCGAAGTAAGAGTCGACCTCACAGAAACACTGTCGAGCGTAGGCGTCAATCTTGCTCTGAATCATTGTTGTTGACTTCATAACCTTACACTGTGATATATCTCTAGTGAGTATAACTTCGAGAAAAAAAAAACTTATGAATTTTTGAATAAATGCAACAGTCGGGAAAAGAAACTTTGAACTTGCGATGGATACTTGTATTGCAAAAAGGACTTTTTCTACTCGCCTACTACTTATAAACCGCTAGTATTGATATCGTAAATGGTACCACAATACAACCTATAGCGTAACCGAAACGTGAAAACCATTCTATAATAAGCGTTGCCATGGTAATAACAGATCTATAATAATTATTATAGCATTGTTATTACCATGGTTACGGTCATTCCGGATGTCAGTCTTGGCGTTCAGTGAACACTTGACGTTCTAATTTGTATAATAAACAGTTAAAAATATTTTAATACCTAAAATAAACAATAAAATTCACACACTATTAACGCCAATCGGAATAATGAAAATGACTTTGCTGACAAGTAATTTGTTAGCAGAAAAATCGAGGAAAGTATACAAGAAAAGTTAGCGGTTGTTTATTTTTGTCATTATCATTTTAAGGTTATAGAAAAGGTTATGTATGCAACGGTAGGTACATAACTAGCTCTTAAGGTACTTGTGCCTGTAATTAGAGCGCTCGCAAGCTCGCGCTCTTACCTCGGCACTCGTACCCTAAGACGCTTCATTATTTACCAGTTACATAAATAACTATTATAAATAGCTATATTTATTGTCTGTAAATTAACCGACGCGAGGGAGATATCTTTGTACATTTGTATTGTTCTTATGTTTCCTTTTTTGTTATCTTTTTTCCAGGAAAAAAGATGAGGTAATGTAGGTACAATGACAAGAATCATTTTATCAATTGCATTGATGCAATCACTTCAATGTTATTCATATCGGCTGTTATGACGGTGATAATATGTCTTCAGATTGTCTAGCCCCCGCATAGCGCCGCGGTAGATAGAGCATCCGTCACTTTTGCACTCGCATACTGGTCAGACAGTGACATATGTTTTTTTATCTACGGTTATCCACATCTTTAAACACGACTGTAATAGGCCCGCAGGAGGGATAAAGGTAGCGTAACTTATCCCAAGTTTAAGATATCAATTAGTATAGAGGAATACTCGAAAGCAATAATATTGTTCACTGTGTGTGTAAATTCGTACGTTATTCCTTTTATTGTTTTCATTGCTCTTTAAAAGGTATTTAAGTGTGATACAGACATAGAAACACGTCATTGTCGGTTGACCATCTGCACGATGCTACAAAAACATACGAAAATAAAAATATGAGATGATGCAGTCTAGTCTATCTTGGCTTTAATTAGCTTAATAGATTTAATAGGTTTAATGTTTGTGAGTCATGTTAACTAACTACGACAGGCTGACATCAGAATCCATACATATTACCTACAAGAATAATCTCTGTCAGCTCCTGCTGTGATCTGACGCTCAGACAAGATGCACTACGCTAACTAACGTTTCTATTCTATTCGTTTTTAAACCAATCGCGTCACTGGTAGACCACGTGACTTTTCGTATCACGTCATCTTCCAGTGACGCGATTGGTTTAAAAACGAATCGAATAGAAACGTTAGTTAGCGTAGAGCCCTCAGATATCATGTTTTTAGCTACCGTCAGTATTTTTAGTATTCATCTGCAATGTCTGATTTATAAAGGTTTTTTAATTGTTGCTAGCATGATGTTTAACCGTTTAGCCAGCAAGAGTAGGCCACGACCGCGTACTCATTTTCATAATCATAATCGATAGATAAAAATGAAGATAATTCAATAAAGAACTCGATATCCATATAGAACCGGGTCAACTTATCTAGCTAGAATAAATTTCACAAAAATTATCACAGTTCAATGAAAGTCGATAGTAACTATTTACCAACAAACGGAAATAAACACCATTGAAAAAGTATCCTTATACACCTTGATACATTTTTAATAAGTGCCTACTTTTGCTGAATCTGGGCCGGTCACAGACCCGAGGAATATTTTACACATCACGATCCACACACACAGATCCTCGTAGGACGGTCGTGGCCGAACTTGTTGTACTTGGGCTATATATGTGACTCACAGTCTATGAGTGCCATTTGACCTACAAAACGCTTGAGAAGATCTGCAGGTCTAAGTATATATTTTCGATAGAGTCACATAATATTTAATAAGATCGTGTCGTATTCGTCTCGTATATCTTTAAAATAGCCGCAAACCATCCGTGCGTAACGCAGGCTGATTCACTCGCCGCAGTTACAATCCGAAACATAAACATTGTTGAAACAGCTACTATACAAGGTGACAGCTGTTCCAAACATACGAAGGTTTTATACCTCGAATCGGTGCTACTTCAGAGACAATGCTAGGAATTGTATTTACGTCTGAAAGATTGAAAATTTTAAAAATCGCACCTTGTAAAGATGCCTTTCTATGTCCAGTCTTGTATGTCCAGTTCTATGTTCCCCGCTACAGCAAAAACGGCTTGGACGATTTTGACAAAAGAGGTATCATTGGATTCGTCTTCGCAGCGAGAGTGTCATAGGATACCTAAACTGTTAAAATTGAAATAACAACAATGGCCAAATGACAATTATTAACATATGTAGGTATATCGACGACAGTGTAAAAAATGCAGTCGGGTTTTTAAAGCTTGCTTTTCATAGAGTTATTAACGTCGTGTTTGAAATGTCATACAAAATTGTGAAACGATTGAAAGCGACAAGGTACATAAATGATCACTTATTTATGCTGTTGACTGTACTCAATCTTGCCAATCTTTGGCCAGTAGCAATATAAGCTTACATCGTTGACCATCTTTTAAACCTTCCTCGGTCATTTTTAAGCAAACATCGGAAACTGTTGTGCAACTCGAGGCACTTTTAGGGTTGGTCCTAAATTAGTGCTTGTAGCATATGGGTTATATTTAGCGAATCAATAAAATATATGATTTTATCGTATCTGTCTCCATCTGCCCATATGGTTTAGTATATATTTGTCCTTTCTCATAAATATCAATGTTAAACCATGTCGTTTGCTGAGTTTTTTTCTGAAACGGCCCCTAAATGCATTTTTAAGTAATTTGAACGTACTACATCATATTATAACTGATATAACTACTGTCGAGATAAACCATTCATATCACGAGTTCATCGAAAAATTATCACTGTCGACATAGTTTATCGATCTGCTTAACATAACCCAAAGGTTACAAAAAACTCATTTAATACCAGCCCTAAACACTGCCGCGAATTTCACAATATGTACCGATGTTTGCTTGTAAGTCATTTATTATTCATCCCATTCAAGTATTTTTATTCTGTTTTTAGGGTCAGAACATGACAAGCAATCCTGGGTAAACTTACGTCAGTCCAGCGAAATAATTATCACAAGAGTATCAAAAGACTGACAAATAAAGGACTTACTTAACTTGAGGTTTTTAAATGATTATTGCCAAAAAAATTGGACAAGAAACAGATAACTGCTTCACAGAAATAATACTAATCTCGCTCGCTGATATTCGTCACGTCTGGTACATCTTTAGCCGCACATATTTATTTAAATGCTAATATTCTGCCATGTTTTTGAATGTAAGTCAAAACGTACAATAGCCTTGCTAATTAGTCATACAGCGTGTGGTAAATTGTTTTTATTCTAGTATATAATATGTCTATTTACTGAGCAGGAAATGGTCTTGAAGGAAAATTGCTTCTGTAAGAATTGTAATTACCTTATAGGTAGAATTTTCTGGAATAAGGAGTAGAAAATATGGCTGGCGCTCACATTACGACTGTTATTTCATAGAGCATACCACTTCGCAGTATTTCACCAGCAGGAAATTCCCAGGAGTTATAAAGTTTATATATTGTGAAGTCACAAGTAGTCCAAATGGATTACTTCGGAGAATTTTAATTTCCCCGACAGTATTATCACCCCAGGGGTTTATAATGTTTGTAATATTCCAACAGCATGCATAAAAAGACGCTCGAGCGTTACAATTCATATTATAGATGGGATAGTCACTTCTGTTTCTTTCGCTTGCGCGGCTAAACCACTGTACCCATCTCTATGAAATTTAGCATGGAGATAACTTGTACCCCAGAAAGAACATAGGGTACTTTTTACCGAAACTAGAGATAAAAGAGTTCTACGCGGACGGAGTCGCGGGCAACGGCTAGTATCTAATATTTTAAATTGTATTGAGTCACTACAAGGTTCCAAATGCAACAGTGTTTTTAATTTCAAATATTTTCAGTGTCTGATATTAAAAAGTGTCGTGACAAAAACCATTAATGACCATCACGATAAAACCATAGTTATGGTTTTGAAATGATATCCTCATTAAAATAAATACAAAGGCAGTAGCGAAGCAGACCATGCTTTGACCTTAAATCTATCGATCACGTCCAAAAATACGATTGTAAACTATTCACTATCGACTTAAAAACGGTCTTTGACAGCACATTATCTTTTATCAACATGTGAGCCATCCATCTACGTTCTACCTACATGCAAATGGCTTAGAAAAGGTGAATATCTTTAGAATACGGGCTCCGCTGTAGCTCTCAATGGGATGGGACGGCTCGAAGCCACCCGATTTAGGTCACCGAGCATCGCACACGTGTCCTTCTATACTTAGCAAATAGATTTATATCACATCATGTGCCTATGTAAAAGGGAGCGTCATCATTGACTCAACGCATGACATCAGAGACCCCCTAGTGCAACATATTCCACATTAGCTAAAACATAAAAATTAAACATTTACATAAATTACCTACTTTATTACTGTATATAATTCAAACTAGTTTAACATTGTAATGTAATGATGTGAAGATAATAGTCGCAGTAAATTGTGTCGAGAATCAGGTAAACAAAGGCATTACCTCAACGACTATATTTGCATAATGCAGAAATAAGGGCCGAAAGAAGTCGAAAGCGTGTAAAAACGAAAGGACGCATTATGTCATCAAAGTGCCATGCAATGTTGGAATATCTTGCTTGGAGCGAGATTAGACTTTTGAAATGGAAAAAGAAAAACAAACTAGACCTGAAATGCTTTATTATCGCGATGTTAACGACCGTTTATTTGGACCACAGCGTCGTTATCTGGAGCTGTTAAGGTTTATTTTACGCCTTGACTAGGTCAAGGAGTCGTTTTATTATAATTTAGCTAAAATGCATAGTTTATGGCGTCGTCGGTTGGGAGCTGCGTGCCTCTAATTTGTGCCTGGCGTGTCCGGACACCTGTTCTAGCCGCTGCCAAGGATTTAATTCATTTTTGTTCGGCAAATTATAGACAGGATATTTGTTATCATTATTACGTTTTGTGCTCTAGTTAACTATTAGCGGAGCGATGACCCTTCCGCTTCCGTTAAAGACTACCAAATTACAAGACGCATCTCGTTTGAGTTCTTAACCAGGTTTAAGATGTTGACATGTTGACTTTCGCTTACGCGGCTAACGCCACGAGAGGAACACCTCAAGTATGCTTCTAGTCCAGAATATCCTACAATTTTTCGATTGACCGCGCCGTCATTGCCGACCTAACTCAACCATAATCGTATATGACGTCTGCCCATTTTTCTGCTCAATAATTTACTGCAATGAATACAATATACCAGCTGTGAGTCAGCCTATGAGATCAAAAGTGACATCAACTTTGTATTGAACTTTTCTCTTGTGCACTAACTAAATGTGAGTGGGTTGCAAGTATTACGTCATTGGATCCAAAGGGGGTGTAGTTACTCGATGGATGGATGTAATTGGAACTACGTCCCTTTGCCTGCGTCATTCGTTGGGTATTTGTGCTAGTCCCTGTGTGGTTTGACTTACATAAGTAATTAATTTAACGCTATACACGCTTGCTCACGGATTCCTATAAGCTTGTTATTTTAAAATTATTAAACTGGGTATTATTCTGCAAAATGTAACGACCAAAAAATAAAACAACCTCCAGCGGAAACACGCGACTTCTTATTTGTTTGTGTACGCAAGTAATGTACCAGTACAGTAAATCAGGTGCGTTGACGTCCTGGCTGACGCCTCACGCGATGTCACCCCCGAGCGCTTGGCGACCAGCATCCAGATACATTCTGCCTTGCTAAGTCACATGTTAATTTCCAGTCACGGCATACTCAACCACTCTTTAGATAATATTAAGGTTGAGAATGTAAAGGAAAGTTTTTGCCAATAGGCCTTTTTTAAGCTCGGCAGAATTGCCGGTAATGGTCGCGTGCGCAGGAGACGGCCTGTGGCCGGCAAGTCGAGCATTCTACGGAAACAATTGCGTTCGGGCCGCAAGCGCAATCGGACATGCCAAAAATGCACACTGAATATGTTAAGAATTTGAAATTGGTGTTGGATCCGACTTTTTGAAATTCTTATTCGAAACGGGATAAAAATAATTGAATTGGATGAATAATAAATGTCTTACCTTCAAACATCGGTAAATGAAATTCGAGGCAGTTTTTTGGGTTGGTACGAAATTCGTTTTTTGCCAAGAATCGATAAAATATGTCGACATAGATAATTTGTTGATAAAAAAAAATTGTTTATCTCGACATTAAGAGATCTCGGCAATAAAAGTAACCGAATAGGCCCGCAGGTCATAGCTTGCCTTCTCTCAATTTATTATGAAATTGCTATTATAATGAAATGTTATATAACTTGAATTTGAAAAATACATAGTAATTATATGATACATTTAAATTACGAGATTATAAATTTAGGTTTTATTAGGAAAAACAATAGAAAACGATAAGTTGTAATTTTGTAGTTCTTAACCAATGTTATCTGTTATAACCAATGATATTTAAAAGTAAGATTTCGGAAGGTTATATATTTTTTATTATTCTTATCAGTAGGATAAAGGATTTCAGCAAACGTTATGACTTCCGACAGACAGAAAGATATTTATGATAAAACGAAATATTTTATCGATTCGCTAAACATAACCTATAGTCTAAAACACTAATTCAGCCCTAAGAGTGCCGCAAATTGCACAACCGATACCGATGTTTGCAGATGAATACTAAAAATAATGACTAAGCCACTAAATAACGTGGCATCAGATCACAGCAGGAGCTCCCAGGGGCCATTTTCGTAATGTTGAAGAATTCTGATGTCAGATTAATTCAAGGTTACCGTCGTGTCAGTTGGAAAATTTGACTTTATAAAAGTTTTTCATGCATTGTATAGTCGCGGTGTTAAGATTCGCCACTCTTGGACCTTAACGGCATTTAAATAGAGTCGAAAAGTGAGTAGAATTTTGCTCTCTCTCAGGTTAATATATTTTGAAGTCAGTACATATTTCCCTCACTCGAACATTAGCAAAAAGCTCTCATAGCTCGAACTAAAATGTCATAGGGATAGAACGTTGTATTTTATCGACGATCGACAAGTTATTCTCATGTAGCACGACATCTTTTACGAAATAGAAATGTCTTATCGATACATTATACTTCACCAAGATATTATACCAATTTAAACATATATATCTATTAGGAATAATATCAAGTAAGTTTTATTGAAAAAATCGCAACATGTTATAATTTTTTTACAAGCTTCACGTTTTGTTGTTTATTTTTATTAAATACGAATGAAGAATGACATTTCAATTTTTAATAAACGAAAACTAAAAGAATTCCGCTCCCTGAATATTACGTACAGATTTTAAAAAAAATGTAGCTACGGGGGTGACGTTAGAAGCTTTCAGATCATCCGCTGAAACGTATAAAGCGCGCGAAGCTTCATCCCCGTAGCGCCGTAGCCTCCGAGTGTAGCGGCGACCCGACCAGCCAGTGTCGACCCAACCTCGTCGCCGGCCGCACGCCCGAACACCGCACCGACTCCACAATCACACGCATCGGGAAACTTACCGGACAATTATTCAACTGGATCTTATTATGGGTATTTGTACCAAGTGTTACGTTTTGTGAAGTGACTGCATGTGATGAGGGTTGTGGTGATTGGTGGAAAACCTCAAGATTAACCGGTACGCAGAGTTGGACTGCCGAGCGGCGCCCCGTGGGGCCCGCCGGCGCCAGTTCATCAAGGGCTGGAAGAAGACCATGGGGGTCATCTCCAAGACCTTCGGCGTTGTTTTCAGCCTGTAAGTTAATTTGCACTTTGAGTGTCAACTGTTGTGGAAAAAAAATACGTCTTCTACGTTGAAACTTTCTGAAGTCTTGTATGCATGTTAATTGAAAGTTATATTATTGAATCCCGTTTGTAAATAGTGGATTAAAATATTTAGATAGGAATGTTTTTAAACAAGGTTGGACTAGACTCGTTACTAGCGGTCTAAAGAGTTGTGCTAAACCTCTTTTGACTTTAGAATTAGAAAACTGTGATTCATTTGGTTTGTAACAAAAATATTATACATATAATAAAAAAAATCAAATAAATATTTTTAAAGCGATTCTCATTTAACATTTGTTTTACTCATTTGTTTTCTGCAACATTATTAGTAAGTATTATAATAATTGCAGTAGTTAAGTTGTTAGAATGAGTAATTGTACCTACGATTTAGCCAACTACTCAAATACAGGCAGAACAAAGCACACGAGTTGTACATCATGAATAATGTGATATATATTATTTTAAAAACGTATAGAGAAAGAGCCAAAAACTTTGCGTTTCGATGCCAACATACTAATTAGAGCTACATTAATTATGAATTCTAATAAGTTGATTCAAAAATTTAAGGTCTTTTATTTATTTATATTCAAATAAAAAATTGTATCGTTCTAATTTCCCGCGGTAGTCGTAATAAAGGATCATTTCGTATGGCGTAGGGCCGCGGTTGCGCAAGCGCTCCTATTCGCACGCTGTGCCGTCGTTTTTGATGCGTCCGCGCAGCCGTAAAGAAAAACGTTACTACAATATAAATCTATTTAAATAAGATACAATTCCGTGAATTAGAAACGAGAGTTTCTATTGAATTTACTATTTGCAATCAGCGGGCCTAGGATGGTTGTGTTTATTGCGTGACAAAATGTGGATAAAGCATCCGTCACTCTCGTACTTATATACTTACGTGTCAGAAAGTGACTGATGTTTTATCCACATTTTGTCACGCGATAAACGCTACCATACTAGGCCCGCAGCTGTGATAGTATAATGTTTTACAAAATACGTTTGCGAATAAGCAAAGCGCAATTCATCTCTACTTCTTTGAGTACACTTTGGACCCGATTCTACGTTCACATCGCTTAAATAGCCTAAAACTAAATTGTCTAATTTTTAGACTTAGTTTAGACGGCAGATTTAACAAGTGCTATTCCAGTATGTCATTATAATATTGAATAAGATCGCCTAAAATAAGAAGCGTCAGATTCCAATTAGCGATGTTATTTGATTATGATTGTCATAGAATAGCAAAGTGTTTTAGCGACACCTAAATAAAATTAGGAAGTTTAGAGGCCACTGTAGAATCGGGTCCATTCTTTTTAAATTTAGCAATACGATTCAATTGTATTTTATTATTGTCATTCAAATTGTCACTTACTATGCTATTATCGTAAAAGTATATGTCTCTATTCATGGTATTTCCGGGTCTCGCATTCTCTATTTCGGTTATGCAAAAATTACGCCATTCCACAACACTGCTATCATTAATTTGCCTGGGTTTGTCATTGTTTTTGTAATTAATGCGTTCTCACACGACGCTTTCGCTTCTCTGTTTCAGCTTTATGCCGACAATGAGTGAGGCCTTTAACACGTATATGTTTTGACTAGTATTAGCGAGTTGGTTTATTTGTTTGTACTCTTTAGTCTTTCTGTTTAGGTGACATGTTGTGTGGCCAATCTTAAAAAATAAATCTACTTTTTACAAACTATGATTTGTAATAGAATAATTAATAGAATCATAACTGCTATTACCTTGAGTGTATAATTATTAATAAAAGTTTCGCCTTTGTTTTTATAGCTTTTTTATAGGCATTTTGATGTTGATTTGTAACTTTTACATGTGACGGTTTTGAGTGTCTCAAGAAATTAGCATAGGAGCTTAGTCCTCAGAATTGGCAACGTATTTGGAACCTTAGGATTGTAGTCTTGAGATTGTAGTCTTAAGAATTCAAAGGTCTCAGATCCCACGTACCATCTGGGCTTATGTGCCTTTTCCTTGTCATAAAAAAAGAAACACACAAATCCATTTCACCGATCATGTTCTTCAAAGTACAGTCAAGGACTTTAATTGTTACGCCTTTATGGAACCCTGTCGCATAACGTTAATCATACATTTAAGCGTAATTTCTATCATGTGGTTTGACGCTGTCATTATGACAGGGTTCCATAGTGGCATAACATTTAAAGTCCTTGACTGTACCTACACATTAGTCAAACTCGGGCCATCCACTCACTGTCGCTCATACGTTCCTTCCAACGGCTTTCCACCAGCCATAAGAATGGTCATCTATTATAATTAAACTAATTACCCTGCGCATCTCTTGTTTGTTGCGATAAAATCTATTGAGGCAGTGGTCAAGGTACGGATGACCCCTATTGTCTTGCTGCAATGAAGGACGCATCTTAGCTGCAACACCAACTACGTGATACAATACGTTATTATACTCATTATTGAGCCGAATGCACGGAAACTTAATCTAATTGAGTTTTAGCACGAGACACTGATATTGTTATGCTAACAGAACCGCGGGATATAATGATTTCATCCATGTAATACGTTTAAAGGATGACTAAGCGGTAGTAGTAAATGAATTTTAGTAAATATGTTATGCAGTTCTTTCAATAGCATCGATCAGAGCTTGCTTATACATTTACACTCCTGTTCGTAAACTTGGCCTTTGACCTTATCGGTCAATTTGATATTTGACTTTGTCAGAAAGTGACAAAGAATGCTTTAACTAAAATAGGTTTATTGTGCTTTTATAAAAAAAGGGGGATGATGTATAGTTGTATATCTTATCATTTCGCTGTAATTTCGCATAAAAAATCAAACTGGTGTTTCAACACTACTATCACAAACAGATAATTTATATAGTCCCTCAGAAACTAGCCTAAGCCCTTCCCCGGGATTCAAGCTATGTCCGTACCAAATTTCATTAAAGTTTAATCAGTGGTTTAGCTGTTAAATTATAACAAACAATTACAGACTATCGCATTTATAATATTAATACGGATAGATACTTCAACTCGCGCCAATTGCTTTAAATGAAAGTTCCGACCATAAATCACTTCAACCAGTGATCGATATCGAATAAAGCACAGTATATAATTTAGATCGGGATAGGCCGGTCTCAGTGACGTCACGCTGGCCACGTTTGCGCCCGCGCCGTTCCGCTCCACGTCTAAATTAACAGCCTAGTTCCGCAAAAGTGGATAGTTTCACCTTCACTCTGCAATAAATATTATATGTACACTAGAAGCCTGTTATGGTCCCAGAGCCGGTGACGAAGTTAGAGGAGGTATTCTTATTTGTAAAACTCAAAAAAAGTGAAAATATCCCGTAATATCGGTCAAATTTATCACTCTTTGTTGAGTCTGGGATCGTAAGCCTGGCTAGGCATTTATTTTGCTACTGCACAGCACATTGAATAAAGGAATGCCCAAAAATAACACTGTCGCGAGCTGGCCTAGTTAATTGTGACCCTGCCTAGGAAGATGGCGGTCCTGGGTTCAAATCCCGGTAAGGACACATATTTGTGTGATGAGCGCGAATATTTGTTCCTGAGTCATGGGTGTTTTCTATCTATTTAAGTATATATTTCTCCATATAAGTATTTATATCGTTGTCTAGTACCCATATTACAAGTCTAGAGCTTAGTTTGGGACTAGGTCAATTGGTGTGACATTGTCCCCTGATATATATTTATTTCATTAGCTGTTGCCCGCGACTCCGTTCGCGCAGAAAAATAAAACGTAGCCTAAGTATGTTACTCAGGGATAATTTAGCATACGAATGGTGAAAGAATTATTGAAATCGGTCCAGCAGTTTCGGAGCCTATTCAATGCAAACAAACAAACAATAAATCTTTCCTCTTTTTAATATTAGTGTAGATAGTGTAGATTAAAGCACTGAATTTTCTCGCTCATTCCTGACATATGTGCCAGAATTGTAGAAATACCAGATTCTCTATTAAGGTATAGTTTACCAATATTTTAAAATTCTGATATCGGGAACGAGCGAAACTTTGAACAAGCTAAAACTTTTCCAAATTTGATTCTTACTCTACAGCTATTGTGATAGTGCTATTTCTGGAGCAATAAAGTCTCTAGTTCCACATCCGTCAGCCACCAACCTTTGCCCTTTTGAATTTTGATATTTCTAAACTATTTTAAGACCGTCAGTGCTCCACTTAGTTCGATCGATAAGCCTATCTTTTATATTCTACGGGTGTGACAAGGATAGTGTTATTGGAAATTTAGGTCGGCCGGGGCCCTGTTGAAATGTATTAAAGCGGTGCAATAATCATTAGGCTCCGGACGCACAGACGGACATCAAATAAATAGTCCGTGGCCCACAATTTCAAACTGTGGATGACAAAAATAGGATACGGTTTTCGGCTTACTGGCGGACAGCGCACACTGCAACCTACAAGTTAAGTAATAACCTTCTCTTCTTTAGTTTATATTAACGTATAAGTTTTAGCTAATAATCATTTAAAAGAGGGTTTAGATTTTGTTTCCTTAGGGAAGTTATGCCGTAAATGTGACTAATTATTAACCATTTTTAATACATTCAATTATAAACCATTTATTTCAACAACCGAACGAAGGCGAGTTTAAAAGTCGTAGCTGCACTTAGGTCCTTTTCATAATCTATGTACCTAATAATTGTAAAGTAATGAAATATTGTCACTATTTGTACGTATTTACGTTGTTTCGTCATAAAAAAACTACGTCAAAACGTTTACTACTTATGATGAAATAAACGTGCGTAAAATGACCAATGGATTTTTCATCATCGCCAGGAATCCCTATTCATCAGTATTGTTATGATCTTGCGGTCAGTTCCGTAGTAATGACGGCAAATTGTACTGATGCCTTTAGCCAGTGCGATGATGTTAAAATTGCTCCTGACCATCTACTGGAATTCAGAAAGCGATCAAAATGATTGGAACATACTGTCGCTCATGGAATCGATATGCGTACAATACAATAAGTATCGCTACATACAAAGCCTTTTTTCGTCCTGCATTTGAAGTTACATTATACGACGACGACGCGATAGCCTAGTTGGTAGTGATCCTGCCTACGAAACTAGCGGTTCCGGGTTCGATTCCCGGTATGGGCAAATATTTGTGTGATGAGCACGAGTATTTGTTTCTAAGTCTTGGATGTTTTCTATGTATTTAAGTATTTATTTCTCTATATAAGTATTTATATCGTTGTCTAGTACCCATAGTACAAGCCTAGAGCTTAGTTTGGGACTAGGTCAATTTGTGTGAGATCGTCCCGTGATATTATTTTATTTTTATTATTATTAGTTTATTACGGATTAGTTGTAAAAAACCTAAACCAGTAGTTCTATTCTTAACTTAAAAACTGTTCCAGATGGTCACGTCCAAAAATCACGTGCACGCTTGCTGCGTACGCTCACTATTGTACTTGTAGGATTTGTCCGTTTTCTGGAAAGGCGGCGGTGATCAAACGAAAACATCGGCTCTAAGCACCCTCCATTATATCCCTGCGCGGGCGCAGCCTTGTGCTCTTCCGCGTTTTAGAGCTGCGATAAAGAGACGTAAACAAGAGAAGAGATAGAGAAAGTTAAGTAAAAAAACAGTAATAATAACCGGTGGAAGAAAAGCTTCTAACAACAATTACAACTGGCTTCAATAACAAAACAATGAGCCAGTTAAAATGCAGTAAACAAACTTAAGTCCTTAATAATTAAGATTCCCATTAACACTTATCGTCGATGAAAGGAAACGAACAAAGGTTACATACGACTTAAATATAATTCTAACGATAACAAAAAGGGATAAACACAAAATAAAGAAACCGCGGAAGCGGATGAAAAAATCGTAGCAGAGTGATAAAATAGAAACACTCATAACTATTAAATAATGACTGACTAAAACAAGCCTTTACTAAGGTGTGATTTATTCGCCGCTATTGGTTTTAAATTATCTATAACAGGACGGGACTTAAATTTTTATTAGGATCGTAAATCGTTACGTTTTTTAAAGCGCGTACATCTATTCCGTGCTCCTGCGTCGTTAGTCGCGGTCCAATCAAATCGTCGTAAAGCGTAATGGTCCCGCTCGTAATCGTTCGATATGGGAATCGACCATTGTCGGAGATCTCGATACGATGTCTCTCACACCAACTTAATATCAATCTTCAGCCACACTAATCTTTACCATATAGCTTCTTAGATAGAGTCTCTAACGTCAGACCGATAAATTTGTAATCCGTTGCATTTGGATTAGGATCGGTCGTCACGTTTTGGACAAACACCATGTTACGGATTATACCATGTGTGGAGAATTGGTGTTTTCGTGCGTGTTGTTTAACTATAGAAAATTATTTCTCGTGCTATCTCTGTTTTACCGTGATCAGAACTCGGAATTGAAAAGGGTAAACTAGTGTAACCTGAACCAGGTGTATCTTTGTTTGGACGCCGGGCCAGTGAGTCCTGCCAAGGTGGACAGGGGAAGACTGGTTATGCCACAATGCTAAGTGCAAATAACAGACCGGGACAATTTGTATTCGCGGGGATAAAGGACGCTGTCTGATGAGTCATTACAATTAATGATACAGATAAGGAGCATAATTGAACATTTAAGATTCACTATCTCGTTGGCAACATGTCATGTATTGTTGAATTAACGTCGGTGCAAACTGTTTAAAAAACCATGTATGTTGTTGGTAAACCTTTGTCGACTGTCCTTTACGTTTCGTGAATCACTCCGGGCCGTGTTACTCGACTGACCCTAGTCGTTCTTGCCAAATTAGAACAAAGGAAGTCCCTTTATCTTAACCCAATATAGACCATATTTAATGTTGTGTACTATCTTTACAACTTGCCAATAAGTTGTCATCGGGGTGCGTCAATCGGTCAGTGGCCTTGTTTCCTGCACTATCCATGATAACTCATTTGCAAATTTGTTTAGCGAATGTAACACCTGTGCAGTTATAAGTTGACTGCGTTTATTTTAGAAAGTCCACACGATCCGTCGACAAAGCCAATCTATCCTTAATCTACTTTTAATACTTTAACTTTCTCAGTATTATTAGACCTTTCTAGTTGACGATTACTTACGTATGTTATATCTCGTGATGCAATTTGCATCAAACAAGAATGAAGAGTGCCGACAACACGCTGGATCTTGTTACAATAAATTACAATTAGTTTTATTGCTTGAATGTAATTGTCCACTTGATTGATGTTATAAGTTAATTTAGGTGCAAATGTTTTAGGTAATACTATTTCGTTTTGTATAAGTAGCTTGTTGAAATCTAAATCAATCATATTATATTTTCTTTCTTACCAATATATAAGAACATATTTACTGATCTGATGACTATCGAATTATGTTCTTCAGTCTATTCTACCCATATGATGTCATTAACCTTTATTGTACAAGACGATTTTGTGTTTTAGAATCGAAAAAACACACAGCGTGTGGCTGAAATAACATCAAAAGTATCAAACAGATTTCGTGCTGCTTTAAAACAAACGATTGAACAAAGAAAAACTTGCTAAAAGCCTTTCGCCAACTTTCAATAGAGATAACATCAAAAGAACACATTGCGTGACGCCAGCATGTGGAGTCAACGTTACTGACGTTTAAATTACGCATGTATTTGAAAACGTGCATTGTCCTTTCAGTGCCAAAAAACTCTATTCCGGGTTCATTTTGTATGGGATCCTGCAGTTTGGCGCTGAGTGAGTTTGTAATGGCAACGGGGGTCAGAGTTGGGCAGGGCTCCCCTATTGTTCCCGTTACTGCCGACTTCCTGTCCTGTCCATGTTGTAGTGTAATTATTGAAATATTAAGGGCACACAGTGATATGTAAACTGTTTTATAAGGAGCTAGTGAATAGGCAGCGCTATACGCTGAATCATTTAGAAAATTAAAATCTGTAGTAAGGAGTTGTCTTGCCTCATAATTGACATATTTCAGCCCATTACAATAACTGGAACTGGTCCAAATTTTGAACTTAAGTCAGTACAAACAAACAAATATATGAAATTTAATATAAGCTTGTAACGACACACGTAAAACCAAATCAGTGCCGCGTAGCTAACGTTAACCTTAAGCAAAGCAGATCATGGAAAAAGTATCCGGCAGTACGAACAACTGTCCTCCTACGCATATAATTGTTTTTAAGTTACTGTTTGGACATATAAGGTCAGTAAACTATATATTGAAGAGCTTCCGAAAGTATACACTTACATAAATAAATATAAAACAACGCATCTTTCAATTCACTTATAGGAACGTGACCTTAAGTATCATTTGTTAATAGAGCGCGCAAGCAGACGTTGTGCAAATATATTGCAAGCATAAATATATTTGTCCGGAAGTCCTTCGTAATATCCTATATAATAGGCGTGTGGTCCGTAATGCTAAAGATATTGTTACTTGAATGATAATTTGACGAGACCTTCAGTCCGTTTTGTATTGTTGTTGTCCTGAAATGTATAGCATATTGGCAAACAGGAATGTCAACTTTGTTTTTTGGATTTCGTGTCATCGTGTGACTTCACTTACGGACGTACAGTCAGATATTTTTGCGCCCAATGTTGGATACTGGACTGTACTGATTTAAATAATAAGTCAATGTAGATCACTCCTGAAGCCTGTTACTAATCAGGAAAGCAGTAGGTGTCGAATGATAACATGCCAATTCCAATTCATACAGAGACTCGGTGTTCCTCAAGGAACATCGTTCGGTACTGCTTTTTTTATACCTTTTCCCAGCCGTGGAACAGAACATGCTTTGTATAATAATAATGATTTATGTTATTTATAGCGAATATTTTTGATTAAGGCACCAAACCTGTTATTTTCCCTTACCATTGAACTTTAAAAGCTGAATCAATTTGTAAAATTCTGGGATACCTACCCTAATTTGTAGGCGTGGCAATATGGTTCATCAATTTGTTAATAACCCCTTATAATAATATCGGTACACGTAAACTGTTAAGTTTTATGAGTCTTTTGTAGCAGGTAAAATAAATCCTACCTTTTCTCGCTCTTGGTAAACCTTTAACTTGGATTGGTACCCGACGTAAAGTTTTGAGTGGTTGTTCAGCTAATATTGTAGTTTCTTCGGTCAATATTTTAGTAACTAGATACTTATTTAACAACTGGTTAGCCAAAGCAGTAACCGGACAGTAGTTTTACAAATAGTCAAGCAAGTGGGCAATATCTTAGGCTGGGCACTCCTGTGATATAAATAACTAAGTTTAAATTTCAAAGCCATTCGGAACTAACTAAAATCCGGAACTTAACTGCCTTATTGAATTTTGGCTCTACTTACATTTGTTTACTGTCAACAAAGCAATCTTTTGTTTCTTAACGTAATGGCCGATCATTCATCATAGGAAGTAATTTTGTAGAATATTAGGCACGTATCGGCGACTATTTCCAATGAGGTCGCGCCAATGCCGCCATTTCGTATATACTTACACGAAATAAATCATTCGACACTTTATTTTTAATTTTTTAAACGCCTATTGTGTTGGAACAATCGGATCGAGGGCTACGTGTCAATATTAGAATTATTCTCGGAAGTAATTTGATACTTTTCGAGTCCTCAATTCGAACCGACCGTTACGGTACAATAGGTGCCTAGTTTGAAATGTTTAGAGTCACTCCTACCTAATCAAATGTCATTGACGATAAAGATTCCTGGTGCGTTGTAATGAAATATTTGGTAAAAAATATCGTCGAGTGTAGATCTGTCGTTAATCTATCCCTTTCGAGTAAGAAGCGTCTACCTGCTCTCTTGGAGCACCGGCGCGGCGCGGGCGCACAGCCCGAGGCGCTCGTTGCCATGATTGCGCTAGGGAGCTCTAATCACAGGTGGCCGGAGCATCTATGGCACCGGAATTTTTGATTACACATTAAGATGCCAATGGCAACGTATTGATGAAATTAATTTTCTAATTCTGGTCCCAATGGCAACTTATGATTTTCCTTCGACGTGAAGAATTTTTATACGTAATGTCGAATAATTACTGAGTGCTCCACATGAAACATTCCTATCTTACTTTAACCCCTCAAGTCAAATGCTTGACTTAAAGTGAAGTAAATCTATAGATAACTTTATGACAAAAAGGGAAGCAAATAACAATTATAATTATTCGCAGAAATGTGTGCAGAAGATACTGAATTAAATAACTATAATGTTGTAGTGAAGATAAACTTGTTTAAAAGGCATTGTTGTTGTCTCCGTCCGTCGGGGGCCTAAAGTAATGATTATGGCAGGTAACGGGAAGCAGCGTATCGCCTCGTTAGCAGTCCGTCTGTCCGTTTGTTCGGTGCCCAGATGTAATCTAATCTATATTTGCATTTCTAGTGGACCTCTGGTATGTTTTTGTTGGCTCGGCTTCATTTAGCATTTCCTCTATTAACCAGCTAATGGGTGCGTTATCGTGTGATAACTTTCAAAGAGTTTGCGTTACTAGTTGCTGTGTTTCCTGTCCTAATTTCAGAAATACAGCGCTGTGAATCCGAGCCTGACCACAATATAGCTGATTTCCTTGTTTATTAATGAAATACCGAGTTGTTTTAAGTTTAAGTTCAAAGTTTACTCTATAATCAGTATCAAGACATCATATGTTCGGTGTGGTATCGTTGATCTCGTGGCCCGGAGCCGGCGCTCCTCGCGCACCTGTCGGAGGTGCGTGACCCGGCCCTAGGCCTCCGGGGCCTGTCCGCGGGCCGGAGCACGCGCCGCCTCTCATTAACTTTCGGGGGCTCAATGATATATGCGTAGGATATGCCGGATACCCGAGTAATGACGGCGAACACCGCCATTATAGGCATAAATCAGTTCTGAGCCTCGGGTGTCGTGGGCTCCGCCGTTGTCATGTTATTATAGTAACGCCATAAGATAACAATTAGCTTTCTTGTGCGTTAAGTTAGTGTAGGAATCTAGGGATACACTCTAGTAGAGTGGTCATAACTCATAACGAACATTGTAAATATCTTCTAGGATAAGGGGGTATTTAAAGATATTTACAACACAAACGCTATTAGCGCTAAAATGGTACTACTAAAGTTTTGGTAAACCAGTTCTCTGTAGGATTTTTACTGTATCACCTATTTCTCGCTGTGGACTTACAATCTAACGCGCTCCGGCGATATCGTTTCGATGCCAGTGTAATTTTAGGTCATTCCCATCGCTGAGGCGGGAGGCGGCCTTGCTGCGCGTGCGCTTACAGCCGAAATGTTTCCTCAATTACCCGGAGCCTTTGTGATTCATATTACTGCTCGATCGATCAAACAATGCAACCAATCATTACTGTCATTGACATTGAGCGCGTTATGTAATGTTCCTTGTAAACGCATCAGGTGGTTCGCGAAGGCTCTGTAAAAGGACCGAGTTAGATTTGCTGCGCAGGAGACGCTTCGGCGAAGCCCTCGATTGAACTCTCATTTGTTTTGACTACGGTTTTTAGGTTACGTTATGTTATTATACCAGTGTTTCCAGAAATTATGTCCCAATAATTCATATAAGATAACATAAATACAGATGGATGTTGGAGCTTCGGAGATTCAATTCGAAGTGTTAGCGGTGCGTGCGCGCAGCGTGCAGGTACCGGGCCCAAATGAAATTATACTAATTACCTAATCTCTATCACGAGCGGGGGGCGGGGCGGCGTAAATCTCGACCGCTCGCCTAAATCGATTACACGTATTACTAGCCCAGAGCCCGCGTTTTGTCTCTGTCTGATGTGGGCCGGACTCACCTTCCTCTTTTTGGATATAATCTATCACGGTTCATTGCACCTTGTGGGCATTTTAGCCGAGATTATTTCACGGGAAATGGGAAAGCGGGGCCGGAGGGTTACACAAGCAACGAGTTGATTTTGTAACGGATAAGCTCTGCCTCAAATTACTTCTTATGAAGGAAGTGTTAGGTGGTAGGTTTAATAGCAACTAAATATCTGTAATAGTTTTCAAAACAGATACGTTGGTGCCTGTAACATAAAGAAGACCAGTGATAAATATTTCTTAAGGTACCTATCTCAATAACATTCGAATAGTGTTTTTATTGCCCTGTTTTGCCATGTTTTAGTTGTGAAAGTAGGTACCGAGGGCAAAGGATGAACGATACTTCAAAGCAAAACCAGAAGTGAGGAAAGTACTAGTCATGATGTTTTAATGATAGGAAAAATCACCCATCATCAACATCATGCATTTTGCTGCACTCCTTGTAAGTGATATTTCGCGTATATATAAGGACAACGGCTTTTAAAAGTGAAACTATTTTTTCGTCTGTCGATCGGCGATCTGTCGTGTCGTTCGCCTCCCACGCACAGAACCTGCAGGATTGATGAGCCCGACAATTAGTCGCTCACGCTTCCTCTTGCTCTTTATTTTAATCATTTTAATAGTGACTTAACGCTCTGTTAAGTACCGCAGTTCGCCGACTTTCACACGTGATGCTTTATTGTTTTAATTACAATGTTATAAAGATAATATTCAAATAATATGTGGATCTTGCATTAACAAGTATCACGGAAAACGGGGCGTGAAATAAGCAAATGTAGACGCTTTTTGCAGTGAAATAAGAACTTTAAAGTGGATTAAATTTATGTGTTGTTTCCTGTCCAATTTTTCATCGAGTTTATAGCTCAAGTAAGAGTAGTGTTAAACGTTTGTTAAGTAAACCGGTGAAATATCGAAAGTCGTTACGTTGCGAAGGAAACCGCGCTGAGAGCTATCGCTCCATTTATCTATATTTATTGTCCATTCACTAAATAGCCAATTATCAATTGCGATTCGAACTCGAAAGCATTCGAGAAGATTATTTTGATTCTTACTTAAAGTGAAACGTTATATCCTATTCACGTATTCGAAATTCTACAATGCAAAATTAGTAAAACGTTAGGCACTTTTAAGCAACTTTGTACGAGTAAAACGATACTAGATATTATCATCAATGTTAGGCAGTAAATGATGCAGACACTACTTTTGAAAAAAACTTATAATAACACATGAAAATTATAACAAAATTAATTACAGAAAAGAGCCCGTTTCAAAGTGAAAAATAAATGTTAAACGCACTAGGCTTGCGTATGTTTTCTTCTCGTTTTTAAGTACTCGGCTGGGTCGGCTAGTAAATCACTCACCTATCTCTCTTTTTCAGCCTGTTCGAGCAGGAGATCATGAGCTACGTGCCGGCGGAGGGGCGGCCGACCGCGTCGCCGGCAGCGTCGCCGGCGCCGGTGCGAAGCCAGCGGGCGCCCGCGCCGCAGCGACGCGACTTCGAGGCTAAGCTGCGTGCGTTCTACCGCAAGCTAGAGAGCAAGGGCTACGGGCAGGGGCCGGGGAAACTCAAGTGAGTATATTTTTTATTTATTTAATATTTTTGTACAATATATCACAGTACAAACGGCGGAATTATTGCCTTAAGACATTCACTACTAGTCGGCCATTGTGCCAAACAGAACATGTTGAGGTAGATGCTCTTCACATTGAAAAATCTATAAAAACGACACTTGCGAACTGCATCAATTTCTTTGGTATTTATTCGCATGTTGATGCAGTTTGTCTGTTTTTTTTGTCTGTGAGTACTCGCATGTAATAAAAGCAAAATGTTTAAATATGGTTTTAAAATTTAATTTTAACCTGGTGTTCTCTAGCCCTCTAGTTAAGAGCCACGAAAGCCGTTCTTGTGCCTTAAGATTTCATAGACAATACGTTAATAAAGCGTTACACATTAGCTTCTAGGTGTTACACATTAGTTTCAAATCTCAACTTTAATTTTCCAGACTCCATGTCCGTCGCGAGCATCTTCTAGAAGACGCGTTCCGACGCATCATGTCCTGCGGCAAGAAGGAACTCCAGAAGGGCAAGCTGTGTGTCCTCTGGGACGGAGAAGAAGGCCTGGACTATGGCGGGCCCAGTCGGGAATTCTTCTTCCTGCTGTCCCGGGAACTGTTCAACCCTTATTACGGGCTGTTCGAGTATTCGGCGAACGACACCTATACTGTCCATGTATCTCCGATGTCGGCGTTTGTCGACAATCATCATGAATGGTGAGTTTTAGTTTTGAGTAAGTCCGATACCTATTGCACTTCGTGATGCATCCACATACACTTGAGTATTTAGTTCACTAGCTCTGAAATAGTGGTAAACAAACACAGTATGATTATTATGGTCATATTTAATAACAGAAGAGTTGCTGAGTTAGAAATCAAAGTTTTCTGTACCTCGACGTTCAGTTACTACAATGTCTGTCAGAATTCTACATACCTGTGATTATTGTTTGTAATTATATCCATGGGATTGTTCCACTTATAGTCATTATTATTAATACAAACAGTGCCTTATTATTACATTTCAATGGAAAATTGACCTCATATGGTGTTCTCAGTACTAAATTAGCTAACAAGATACAAAACAAAATAAACATGTCCATTACTCTGTCGGAATTGACTCCCAGGTAACAAGCGATAATTATCAAATCAATACACAACCGGGATCGTTATCTGGTCGATTATCCGCAATTATACAAATAACTGCTATTACAATTGTCTTATAAATATTGTATGAGGCCGTTGAGTGACAGCTTTAAAACAATACAAATGATAAATAATGATATTTAAATTTGATGTCATTCCAAGTTCAACATGCAATCCCTTATTGTCCTGGCAGCGCGATAGAATAGAATAATAGAATAAAGTTTATTGTTTAACCATGTACAGAGATCGCGATACTATTAGGTATAGCTTACTTAAAAAGGTTGGTCTGGTCACAAGCAAAAGCTACTGATAATTTCTGTTATTAAGTAGGAGAAGCAATATAGCAACAGTGCCTGCCCTATAGATGTGCTATAAAAGGAAACTTGATGTTGAATGCAAGAAAACAAACTCAGTCCCATTTAATGCAATATTGTGGTGTTTAGACATGCATATAACATTTGGGAAGATTGGTATAAACACTAGTGTTTTGCGCCCTTGTTTTGTTCCATTCTTTTCATCCATATATTCCAGTGTAATGAAGTATTAAGTGACTAACTAAACTCTTGCCTATAAATAAACTATTAAGCCAAAATAAATAACAGATAAATGTTCTAATGTAAACTTTTAGTTTAGTCATTAGATACAATAAGTACAAAAGACTCCATTATAGACAATGTTTCCGTTTTTAGCGCGCGCCCAACGGTTACCGCTGCGAGGCATTGTTGTTTGATAACACCATATTTTTGGCTGGAATCAATAACCAGCACAATAGCCGTGGACAATTGACGGATGTACTTATATAGACGTAGGATTTGTTTCATAAGGCTCATTTGATTCTCTTTGTACGAGGCATACCATTACCATGAGAATTGTTAAATTGATCGTAACTTTGAATGTATTACTCCTGTCAGCAAAACTTGAGGAAATGGTGGCCTAAAGTGTGTAAATGGGTCCGATGCAATAGAATTCGGCGTCGCGGCAGACCAAGGCGACGTTGGCGAGATGAGCTTGATGCCTTCAATAAAGACTGGTGCGAGACTGCCCAACATAGGACTACGTGGAAGGAAGGGAGGCCTTGTTCAGCACTGGGACATTATAGGCTATTGATTAATTGTACCTAAGGGTGGCACTGAAAGACAAAATTAAGATAGCTTATAAATGTATCAATACAATATAAATAATAAAATCTTCCTTGACTAACTGACTGACTGAGTGGACAATGAACAACCTGAACCGCTGAACCTAAGGATTTTAAATTTGGAAATAATATTACTTGGATTATTACCCCGTTACAATGTTAAGATTTCGGTCATAGCAAGTGGAATTAATTGGCTTTTGATCTAGAACCGTTGGGGGGAAAAGGGGAGCTATGGGGGAGGCCTATGTCCAGCAGTGGACGTCTTTCGGCTGACATTATGAAGTGGAATTATCTTCCTAAGTTAGCACTACCAGTTTCTTTATAGCAGTTGGATTGTATTTGTCCCTCATGCTTCTTAAAAAAATTAAGACGCGTTAGCCTATTTGGTAGTGACCCTGCTTACGATGCTAGTGGTCCCGAATTTGGTCCCGGTATGGGTAAATATTTGTGTGATGAGCGCGAGTGTTTGCTGACTCTTGGATGTTTTCTATGTATGTTAAGTATATTTATCGTTGTCTAGCTTAGATTAGGACTATTTCAATTTGTGTGAGATTGTCCCTTGACGTTTATTTACCTATTAATGAACTGGTAGTACTGTACATAAACCAACCAACGGAAGTAAACAAATGCACTGACTTTCTGCTTGTTTATAATTGGAGATTGTCCAATCGACAGGACGTAATGAACAGCACTTAAATATATGGACCAATGAATAATTAGCGGAACACTAAATGTTGTTAATTTTTAATTGGGTTTTAGGTAAATAGTCGTTGGGTTGGTACTTATATCAAACTAAATCAAATCAAAATATTTATTCAGTAAATTGGCCACATACGGGCTCTTTTACACGTCGGTAAAATAGAGTGAATCTACTAGCGCTTCGAACAAGACCATCATTGCGGAAAAGAAGAGCCGCAAGAAACTCCAGCAGGTCATTTTTTCAAACATAAAATACAATAATACTTTAAAGTAAGTTACATTACAAGGTAATAAAGCAACAAATAATAATATTTATCATATTATTAACCTTGCTACAAAGTACCAAGCTCATTGCTACATAGGTCATAACAACATTAACAACATAGTTTAAAATGCAGCAGGTATATTTTGTTTAGAAAGTTTGTTGATTGGGTTTTGAATTTAGTAACTACTAGAGGACGCCCGTGACTTTGAACGCGTGGAATTAGTTTCCCGCTACTAAGTGCACCCGTAAGATATGAAAGGAATATTCCCTCCAAATCTCAAGTCCTTAGGTCCAGCGGTTCCGGCTGTGCGTTGATCGATCAGCCAGTCAGTTTCTTCTTTTTTTATATAGATTATTATCAGATAGCTTCTGCCAGCGACTACGTCCGCGTAGAATTCGTAATTTTGTCATCCCACGGGAACCGTACTTTTTTCCGGGATTAAAAGTAGCCATTGTGCTATTCCAGACTATAATCTATCTCTTTACCAAATTCCATCCAAATTGAGCCGTTCTGGCGTGATTGAATAACATCGAAACTTTCGTATTTTTTTAGTAAGATAAGATTCTCAGACCCAAAATACAGGAAGTCTTAATTTAGGCCATTTAATTCAGCTTAATTATTTGCTATTTTTTTTGCACAAAACATGCTCCCAAACCTTGATTCGTTGTGTCGCAGCAAACGTGGTGTCCTGTTACCGAAAAACGGTAGGCAGCCAAGCATCCACTGTTGTGCGTTTTTTGTACTTGATTCGTAAAGGGCGTGTATTGAATTACATGTGATTTAAGTCTCGTATTTTGGTAAATTAAAAGCATAGTGTTTTTTTAAGGTCGCTTTGTGGAAAACTACGTACAGTTATAATAACTGGTACTTACAGATTTTTTACTATGTTAGTATCGAAACGAAAAATATATGACGATTGGGGTAGATATGACATTGACAGTTGCGCCCCCTATTATAATTAAACGAGATAATTTCATAGTTCACATAAAAAAAACAACGAAAGCTCATGGTGTAATTCAACTTGCAACTCAATTGATGATTCTTACATCTGGTTAGGCTCTTAGGACTGATTTTTCAATGTCCAGATAACAGTAACTGTTGGGTAAATTTTAGCTTGGTTCTTTTCTATGTCAAATAAAAGAAAATGACCAAGCTAAAATTTACCCACCAGTTAATATTATCTGGACATTGAAAAATCAGGCCTTAGACATCAATCAAACAACAATGTGTTAAAGTCCGATATTTTAATCTTTATTTTTTTGTCCATAGGTTCCGTTTCTCCGGGCGGGTCCTGGGCCTGGCTCTAGTCCACGGCTACCTGCTAGAAGCGTGGTTCACGCGCGCCCTCTACCGGGCGCTGCTGAGACTCTCCCCCGCGCTGGAAGACGTGGACGCTTTGGACGCGCAGTTCGCGGCGTCACTGCGGTGGCTACAGGTGAGAATGTTGTTTCTTTCTTATTTCAGTGAAACGTTTTCATCATGTTGAATGAAACTTTGTAAGGCACCAGATGTAATACAAATGGTTGGGCAAGGCGGTGTAAAAATGAGGCATTAAATGTCTTAAAAAAGCTTTGTTGGAGTATGTAACGGTGTGTTTTAGCTGTAAAGAGATTACTTACTGTTTTTGCAACGGAGAGGACAGGGCCGACCAGTCCCTTATCCAACAAAATTGTACAAGTGTACAAGTTGCCACATATTATATTAAAAACCTTAAAATATAAAACTTGTAAAGTTTTTTGAGAGAGGAGGCTAGAGTCTGATATGGCAAAATATTGATTTAGGTTCAATTAATTCGATATAGGTAATCGGTGATCAAAATGCAAGGACATATTTTGAGAATTAGTTCATTATTTCAGCAGTATGTACTCTCCACTGATAACAATCGAATTATAGTGAACTTGGTAGCTACCTTGATTATATTCTCACTTTAAAAAGGCCCAGTACTTATTAACCGACTTCAAAAAAACGAGGTTCAATTTGTCGGGTTTTTTTTTTAATGTATGTTCCTTCACACTAAATTCAATAATTAAAAATATATATTTCATATGCAAGTACCAATTTCGCACTGCATTTGTGGTGACACTGATGACATATTTTGAAACTACTAGCGCCATCTAATAACATATACGAGAAACACTTAAGTTCTCCGGTCCGCATAACGTTTAATAGATGGCAGCACCGGCGCCCATGTGCTTAAAAAAGCACGTGCTGATATTGGATTCCGGACATTCTTGTTATCGCGTCGGCGTTAACTTATCAGCTGTAGAATTCCATAGAATTTACTATGTTTTATTTATTACGGCAGGTTATTTTCACGCGCTCGTACTATGCAGTTTAAATCGATATCGCGGGCAGGTGATTAACCTACTGAAATTCCGACTTTAATCTGTTCTGACATTCGCTGAGGTTATGATACGTAAAGAAATTCTTAAGCAATAGTGGATGTAGGTCAGTTGATTAAAATGCCAATTAGTGAGATAGGGAATTGGAGCTTGATCTATAGGTGAATTGTTTGTGACATATAATATAATATAACGCATAAAGTAATAAAGATACTAGTATTAATTAAGTTTTATCTGTAAAGCGGTCACTAACGGAGAACTTTCGATTCATTCTTAAATACACAAAGAATTTTTATATGCAGGTATGGTCGACCACTTTTGGACCTTAACGTTATACGAATAGAATCGAAAAGTGGTTAAGGAGTTCCTTGATTGACGTACCTACATACGCGAGTAAAAATGACTTTAAAGGTTTCCTTTGTCAGACGTGTTGGATTACTCCACTGCATGTATATCCTTTAGAGAATGCCTGTTTTTTTAAACTGAATACTCGTAGTTGGCTAGTTGCCAATTTTCTCGACCTACTTCATGCCATGTTTTGCGTATGTACCCAATAACCTACATATCGAGTTACCCAACCGTCAGAGTACGGAGCCAAAATTCTTCCTCGAAGCATGTATTATCTTCTCTTTTAATATTAAATATTTATGTGCGTCCCCAATTCATATTGAATTATAGGGACCTTGAGAAAAACCTTGTAGACAGATTTCGTTTTGCCGTTTGCGACATTAAGGAAATGAACGGTTTCAGTTTCGAATCTGGCTTGAAGAAGGCAAGCGAGCACTCAGGCGAACTAATCATCTAAGGCGTCTAATCCTGCGGATTATGGAATGTCTATATGCTAGTTATTTCATAGACTGTCTTATCCCTACAGAGTATTTGCATAGCTGTGATTCAGTATGGTATTAAGCCAACCGGAGTTATTATTGACATTCAGGCGTTCCATCTTCGTCCTCCCTCAGGGTTGGCAGTTTTGCAATAATCCTCAGCATCAGGGCCCACTTACCACCAGGTGACCTGTGTCATCGCCTCCTCCATACCATAAAAAAACCAGCACCGGAACCCACAGGGCAATAAGCCCACCATTTCAAAGGAGGCGGCTAGCTACAATGCAGTCGAAGTATTCTATACCCTATTTTGAAAAATTAATTTTCACACATTAAATTTAAAATGCGTATAATATTACTATGCAGTTACCCGCCTTCTTTGGTATTATGCCAGCATTAAATAAATGAATATCAGGGGACAATGTGACACCAATTGACCTAGTCCTATAATGTAAATACTTATATAAAGAAATATATACGTAAATACATAGAAAACATCCATGACTGAGGATCAAATCTGGAGACCATGTGAAAAAGGTGACTGAGTATACTAGACTTAAACCCTTTTTTACTTGAAGTGAAGTTCAGGAGACTTATACCCTTTTTCACTAGGACCACAGAAATATTCACACTCATCGCACAAATATGTGCCCTTACCGATATTTGAACCCAGGGGACCTTATATGGCTGCGTTTATCGCGTGACAAAATGTGGATAAAACATCCGTCACTTTCTGACACGTATATAAGTACAAGAGTGACAGATGCTGTGATTTCACTATCTTGGTTCTTGTAGCGAACGTCAGCAACGCCCGGCTCGCAATTTAACTCTTTCTTTCCCTTTACACCGCTCTGGTTTTATTAGTAACTCTTTCACCCTTCAAGCTATTCGTCTTTGGAACGGTCTCCCTCCTAAAATCAGGCAAGCCTCTAATAAATTTGCGTGAAATTAGTTCGAGCACAGTTTTCCTCATTAAACTGACATCTTATAATTATCCTTTTAGTGTTTATATAACGTAATGGCACCAGTGTTCGACACTTTAAGCTGACATGCACCAGTAATCGACATGTAACTCTTAATTCAAAGATCATACGGTCATAAATTGAGTGTTACAAAACAAATGAATAACCCTTGTCTTCTGTAAAATAGGAATCAAGTGTCGATCATGGATCCTTGTCGATTACTGGTTCCATTACGTTAAACAGGGTGGAAAAAACAAACGCCACATGGACGGCAAATACCTTAAAAATTAGAAATAGCAAATTCTACACAAAGGAGATCTTCTTTTATTTATGAAAAAAATAAATCCTGCATTTATGGATTTTTGAAAATTCGTCTGCTTTTACCGGGAATCGAACTGGTCGAATATGACAAAATCATAAAGAAAGGCTTTTTACGGTCTTTATTTAACTAAAGGTGTATGTGTTCTAGACATAAATGACATTTAAATGATCACTATCAATGACCCTTGCGATGTGTATCATAAAACACGACACTTTATTGTTTTTGCATATTCGACCAGTTGGATTACCGAGTTTTAAAGAAAAATAATAAAATAATGCAGTATTGTTTGTTTTTAAAAATAAAAGTAGGTCTCCTTTGCGTAGAACTAGCTATTTCCAATATTTAAGGTAGTTGCCGTCCATGTGGCGTTTTTTTTTCCACCCTGTAATTATGTAATTATTGTATTTATGTATAGATAGATTTACGTATGTAGGTATATATTTGCATGTGCCTATGTTTATATAAGTATTGTCGATGCTTTCGTTCATACAATATTGCACCGCCTACAAAAACTTTCTGATTTGCCCAAGGTCAACTGAAAGAGAATGCTATTAGGCATTAAGTTCACCTTTTCTACTCTAATTTGTATTTTTGTGCAATAAATATTAAATAAATAAATAAATAATAAATTCTTTATAGGCAGGGTCACCGTTAAACCTTAATGTTTCGCATTCCAGTCTGCTCGCTGCGTCTCATCCCTCGAGCTGACATTCGCCGTCTCGGAGCGCCTTGCGGACGGGCGCGTGCTCGAGCGAGAGCTGAAGCCGGGCGGGCGGGACCTGCCGGTGACCGAGCGCAACAAGAAGGAGTACCTCGAGCGCGTCGTGCGCTGGCGCGTCGAGCGCGGCGTCGCCGACCAGACCGAGTGGCTGGTGCGAGGCTTCCACGAGGTAAACCCCATCCCACCACTACACATACATATAGCTATAGGCAACGGGGAGTGTTCTGAAAAAATATTCGTACTTCTACCGGCAGCAGAGTTCCACGTTGCACCATCGAACTAATCGTAAGCCAGGTTCCATCAACATCACCTTGTATGGCGTTCTTCCGCCGTGGCGTGCGTTTCACTAGGCACTTTTTGCGTCATACAGTAAAACTGTGGAACGAACTCCCTTAGGCGGTAATGCCAACACATTATAAAAAGTAAAATAATTGTTGATAAATCAAGATTCTTTGATTTATCAACAACAAGCAAACAAAAATTAACATTTTTTTTTTTACAAAATTAACAAAATACCAAGTTATGGCATCCTTCAAGAATAAAGCTGATATTTCCCTAATTGGCCGGCAACGGACCGACAACTCTTCTTGAGTTGCTGGTGTTTATGGGCGGTGGTGATAACTTCCCATCAGGTAACAAGCATGCTCGTTTGCCTCCCTCTCTTATAAAAAAAAACTTAAATGATGGAAACACCGATTAATAACGGACAACCCCTTTCAGAGCTGATTCTGTACCCTAACACGAACGAACGCTACGCTACGATGCCAAGGACAAAGTATTGCGTCAGGGGTTAAAAAAAAGTCAAGATGGTCAGGATACTTACTACGACGCAGTACCTTCGAAACCTATTCAAAACTTCGGATGCCCTCTCACACGTCATTCAAAACGAAATCAAAAGAAGACGATAAGCTTAACCTCGACTTTGATTTTCAAAGTAGTCTATGCGGATAGGATAGATAATAGGTAGAACTACTAGGGTTGCCAGAAAATATGGTCTATTCCCACTAGTTCTACTGACAGTTCTATTATTCAAAGGACTTCAGATAATAGAACTAGTGGGACTGATTTCTTCCCAGTAGTTCTATTGGAATTTTATTTAAAAATAATTTAGTCTCACTAAAACTGTTCATGATTTCATGAACAATGTGTTTTCATGGCACAAAACGATTTTACTATTAACATATATAAAAAAAAAATGCAAGAGTGGTTTTGCTTCTCATTTGCTTTAAAATTAATTATATTTGCATACAATAATTTAAAGTATAACAAATTATTTAAATAGTTTTCATCAATTACAAGGATTGATATAATGTCAGTCAAATATTATTAATTAAGTAAAGAGTGGTAAAACCTCTTTACTGATTAACGGTTTTAGTGAGACTAAATTATTTTCTAATAAAATTCCAATAGAAATACTGGGAAAAAATCAGTCCCATTAGTTCTATTATCTGAAGTCCTTTGAATAATAGAACTAGTGGGAATAGACCGAAAATATCACATAAATTTGGACATGGCAAAACTGTTTACATCTTCGGCTCGTTTTGCGTTTGCTAGAATTCTCGTAGCAGCATTCTTATCTCGCCAGTCAATGATTTAGGTAAATCAAACCATGCACTCGCATTATTATATACATACAGCCTTCGCAGTTCTGCGTCGAAATAAGATCATAGTCCGGGCACAAGCACTCGATTTATTTGGTATTGACAAATAAGGCTCTCGTTTGCTGCGAAAAACAGCACTAATGTTGCCGATAATTATAATTGATGATAAAGTTCTGTATCGTGGCCATGACGACCGTTTCAGCTTGGTTATCGTTTGCATGTGGCTACCGTTATCGTCACATAACAGGATTGAGGAAGGCCACTAAGGTCGGAGTGTATCACGAACTATGACGTCTTACGGCTAGACTTGATAAGTTGCAAAGATACTCGTGCAAAGACAATAAGAGGGCGGGCGCAGGTACATAACGATCGGTTTATGCATGGGCGAAGTATATTATTGTACCATGGGTTTATGTAGTCACGAGATTATATTTGGAACCCACCTTAGGTTCAAAGTCAATCTGACATTCTGCAACAATAAGGTTGAGTTTCCTAAAAGTTACAAATGACTTGACATCTCTAATGACATTGACGACTTCAAGCATATTTTTCTTGAAATGGGTCACAAATTAACGCTCGTGACCGTACGTCCCCAATAAACAATCGTGGGTAGATTAGTTCACTTCAGGATAAAACATAGCACTATTTGTAAAATCCGAAGTAACCAAATCTATCTGCTATTATTATGCCTTATTCAAGTTCTTATTCTGTTATAGTGGCGACTGTGTATCAAAATATCTGCCATCGCTGCCCTAAGGGTGCGTTTCCACCAGAAATGCGCATTAATTTGTTTTCATACATTTGACACCTCGCTCCGATTGTCAAATGTATGAAAACACATTAATGCGCATCTCTGGTGGGAACGCACCCTAATGCTGTCATAGGACTGTAGTCTTGAGAATGGGTCTCAAATCCCACTTACCATCAGCCCCTATTTCATCATCTTGATAATGACACAGGACAGGTGACAATTCGGTATACATTGCAAATTTAACACCCTGATACATCACTGGGTTACTGTTTACGTGTCGGTATGGTCGAAGAGGGGGCAGCGTGGATCTTAACCTAAAAAGTAGCCAGTTTTAACTAGTGTATCTCTCAGGTGGTGGACCCTCGACTGGTGGGCGCGTTCGACGCGCGCGAGCTGGAGCTGGTGATCGCCGGCGCGCCCGAGCTGGACGTGGCCGACTGGCGCGCGCACACCGAGTACCGCGGCGGCTACCACGACGGTCACCCCGTCGTGCTGTGGTTCTGGCAGGCCATTGACAGGTCAGGACTAGCCTCCGACTATCAAAGGCGGCTAGAGTCCGACCAGCGGGTGGTGACATAAAAAAAGGCCGCAAATTCAAAACATCACTAGCTGGAGCCATAAAACAGGCTCCAGCTAGTGAGCTAGAAAGCTACAAATTACAATTTACAGGTTAGAAGTTTTCATTTGACACAACCTCGACCAATGACGACTAGCCATTAGAGCAGTGTTGCCAGTTTAGACCTGTAAAATTGTAACTTGTAGCTTTATAAAACGTGCCCCTGTGGCCCGTTTCACTAAGCCACAAGTTACAAATTACAAGCGGAACTCTCTTTCTAGCAAAAGGAGTTAGAAGAGACTTCCGCTTGTAATTTGTAAGTTGTAGCTTCGTGATACGGGCCTCTGGTAGCACGAAACGCTTAGCGACTGGATAGGTACTCATAATGCGACAGCTCGATTCATAGGAAAAATTGTTGCCATATGAAGAATTTGCGAAAAATGGTTGTCACCACTCGCTGGTCAGACTCTAACCGCAGTAGTCGAATCATTTTATTTATACTCTATAAGACGCCTGCACTCCCCCTATTTTAACCCCTTAACTTAGGGGATGAATTTCCAAAAATCCCTTAGTACTATAGGATATCCAAGGAATATTCCCTCCAAATTTCAAGGCCCTAGGTCCAGCGGTTTCGACAGTGCGTTGATCGATCAATTAGTCAGTTTCTTCTTTTATAGTTATGTAGATTGATACCCACATTCAATACTTAACTATTACTATGCAGTTAGCTGCATTCTTTGGTACTACGACCTACGACAGCCTTACACTCCTGAAGCTGGGATATTCCCACAGGGAATAAAAAATCTCAGTGGTTACAACCTACGAGGGAACAAAATCCTCAGCTGTTACCAGTGGTAAAAAATTGGCGGGTATGGAATTGCATAGGGAGGAGATCGTATTCGCCTCATACTTGCCCTTAGTGGGAGCCAAGGATCCAGGATTTCAGTTAGGGTTTAAGGAAGTCGGGTCTTGTCATTTATCTATTAGGGGTAATAGAAATTGAAAGGCTATGCGCCCGTCTATTAGGTTTTTTTTTTAAGGGCGCCGTAGTCAGAGTATTACAAAATTATTACAGTTATAACTTTGATTATATTAGTTTTAGTTCCCTCGCGGATTGCAAACTGAATCGTGATATTGATATGTTCCTTATCAATTTTGTTATCACACGTCCGATAGAAGTCTGCAATCTCCGTGGGCTGCAATAGTACGTGCTCCAGAGGCCAAGCCCCTATTACGCTAACGTGATAGACGACGGTTACAAATCGATATAGTTTTTGGAGAAGTCTATAAACTTTTGCAATGAACAGCAATTTTTAATCTATAGAAATAGGGGTCCTGATCGACCAATCGACATGCCGCGGCCGCGGTGCAAAGAACTTGGAGATAATAATAACTATCTTGGGACATAAAGGAACAATCGCGCGTATAGTAGTTCTGTTATTGCATTGTTTTCATGCTACTAAAAGCTAATGACCTGATAAGTGACGAGTCGAGTAATAATAAAGATCCGTCATTCATACAGGTCGCAAGATGTTCGTCAGTTTCTTTTCAAAACATTTATTATGGTGGAGAATGTGGAGATCTTTGAGAAGGCCTATTATGTCCAACAGTCGAGGTTTTCGTCTGATAAGATAATGATGAAGCCTTTCAGGCCCCTAAATAATAAGTCTGGGACAATCTATCACAAATCCGACCATGCACACGATTAAATAGCATAACATAAATATTTGTCTTCGGCTATAACCCGGAGCTACTAGCTAAGCCTGGTGCATGGTTATCGTTCGTAGAGTAATAATGTGCGTCTCTGCAACAGGTTCACCAACGAGCAGCGGCTGCGGCTGGTGCAGTTCGTGACGGGCACGTCGTCCATCCCGTACGAGGGCTTCTCGGCGCTGCGCGGCTCCACGGGCCCGCGGCGCTTCTGCGTGGAGCGCTGGGGCCGGCCCGAGTCGCTGCCGCGCGCGCACACCTGCTTCAACCGGCTCGACCTGCCGCCCTACCCCACGCCGCAGCTGCTGCACGAGAAGTTGCTGCTCGCCGTCGAGGAGACCAACACCTTCGGCATAGAGTGAGCCGCCCGCTCTCACCCCCTCTATTAATTCACCGGGTTATCGCGGCTGCGGTTTCAGTGATATCGCAGGACGTCAGCGGTTCGTCGCGACCGGCGCCTCGAGACGATAACGAAGCGATCGACCGAGTAGATGTGCCTAGAAAATATTCCTTATATGTTGAAGTTTATACTGTATTAACGCTTTTACCGTAAGTGAAGTGTATTGTGGCTGTGAAACGGGATCGGTCCCGTGTTTAGATATTACGCTTTTACGTCACTAATTTATAATTCTATATGAAGCCCTCGATTAACGGATGGACAGTTTTATCTGATGTACAATACTATAGCAGAGGTCACTGCGGCAGTAGAAGTACCCGCTTCTGGTATGAGGAAAACTACTAATTGAAATGGATACTGAAAAATATTGAAATTTGTAATATAAGTTTATTGAAAAAATATGTCATAAATATTCCGTTACAAACAGCACTAGTCAGCTATGAATACCTACGTAATTGCTTACACAGGACGAGCCGCTGCTACTGCGAGAGGAGCGACTGTTAAATTATTATAGCTGGAAAATGTAAAGGAGAATTTCGAATTACACATTACAAGTTTAAAATGAAACAAGCTCTTTGTAAGTAACACTTATGTATCAACTTAATATACTATGCTCAAAATTAAACAGCATCATAAAATAAGTAATTTCGTTCTTAGAACAACACCAATAAAGATGTGAACAAATGTAAATACCCTATTTATTGCTTATGTACTCATTACACCAATGTAAGTCCATGTTTTATTTTTAAGTGATAGCTCTATTATGTTGAATATTTAAACTATCTTTGTGTATTGTTTTATTGTGTAAATTTTAAGTAATTTGTTTTCGTGTGAAAGTGACAGGTGTGTCAATATACAATATTACTTACATAAACTAGTTTCATTTTGTTGTATTGCTTTCTTGACGCCAATTAGCCACTACCGGCCCTGCTATCCTACCAACCACACAAATTTAACAATACCATATCGAGTGAAAAAATAATGGCATAGATCAATTCTGTTGTCTCATGCCAATGAAATATGATTCAATACAAAAGTAATTGATAACTAACCTATATGACTTTTCTCATCTCGCATACAAAAGTATGTTGTAATGAATTTTGGGGGAGGAGAATAGGTTTTTGGTTAGTTCATATAATGTTAGTGGAAAGATTTAGCAAATATTAGTAAAGAATAAGTATATGCACACTTACAAAATGTTTATTTTCAAGAAGTTTGTGTAACAACAAAATCAACCTTGTTATTTTTAAGACCTTAACTTTTAAACATATATAAACTATTTACAGTTCCCAGTCTGCATTTGTCAACACAAACTCATGATATAAAATGCAACAAGGGATATTCTCTTCACGTTCTATACTAAGTTGTGACGGAGTTAATTCAATTTGTCACAGTCTGCAAGTTAAATTCTTAATCCATAATAACTTGTTAAAAGTTAACTCAAGCTGATGTGATTACAATATGATAAAAGCTACTGTTACGATAGATCAGTTTGCATAAATCTTAAAGAATCCTCCCCCTCAGAGACATGTCGCGCAAAAACCATGAGCATTAGTCAAACCCAATATCATGAGAATTTCAAATAAGCCTGCCAACGTCAACTCAAAGACGATCAACGTCAAAACCAACTAACTCTATGTAATATAATACACACTCATGTAAATATGTTGTATATTTACTTCAAAAATAACAGTACATACAGTATTTAATTTGTATTTCTATCGTACTCTTTAAAAAGGGGGAAGAGCTTGGGCTCACCGAGTCTAGCCGAGAGAGGGGAAATCTTTGCTGTCATCCACCTTGGGGGGCGCCGGGGTGGCGCGCGGCGCCGGGCGCTCCTCCGGCGGCGGCTCCTCGCGCGGCGCGGCCGGGCCGGCGCCGGGACCGGCCGGCGCCCCGCGCCCGCGTCCGCGGCCTCGTCCGCGCCCGCGCCCGCCCGCGGCGCCGCGCCGTGCAGTGTCGTTGAACGTGAACTCGATGCCTAGAACTCTCTTCTGGCGCCCTACGCGCTGGGGGTAGTCAGCCAGCTCGTACTCGTCCTCGCTGTCATCGTCGTCGCCGCCCTCTTTCTTCTTCTCGAGCATGACGAGGTTCTTCCACTGGGAGAGATCCTCGCCCTCGCCGGCCTTGCGCAGGTTCCACTGCGGCGCGGCGCGCTGGGCGCTGCGGAGCGCGCGGTATTCGTCCAGTGTGAGCTCGCGCACTTCCTCCTCGGCCGGCGGGCGCTCGGGCTGCGCCTCGCCGCCCGCGTCACCCGCGCCCGTACCGGCGGCGACCGCGTCCACCACCGGCTTCTCCTCGGCCACCTCGCCCTCCGAGCCCGTCTTGTTCAGTTCCTCCATGTCATCCTTGATAGTCCCCCAGTTGTGCGGGCCGCCACCCTCGCGTTTATCCACAGGCTTCACGCCGGTCTTGTCGGAGCCGGACCTCCGGTCGAACTCGCGCTTGCCCCGGTTGTCATAAGGCGGGCGCGGACCGCGCGGCGCGTCCCGGTCGCGCGGATCGCGCGGTGGCCGCGGCCCACGGCGCTCACCACCTTCACCGTTGTCAGTAAAGTTGCGCCTCTCGAAGTTGGGCCTGCGCTCGCGGTCGCCAAACTCCCGGCGCGGTGGCCTAGGTGCGCCTTCCTTGTTATCGACAGCGCCGTTCTGAGGCCGGTCCTCACGGCGGCGCGGCGGGGGACGCTCCGCAGCATTGCGGTCGTTTGCACGAGGTGGACCCTTACTCTTTTGTTGTTCGCCGCTCTTGTTGTCCTGCGACTTCACATTTTGAGTCTCCTTAATCCCTTTTCTCGCGACGACACTGGCACCCTTGGGCTTAGTTTCAGGCTTGCCCTTATTTTCCTTTTCGGCTTCTTTGGTCTTCTTTTTGAGCTCCTTCGCCTGCTCTCGCGCTTTTAACGCATCAAGAGGATCGGACTCGTCGTCCAAGAAAAGAGCGTATCTGTTAACGACCCCGACACCGTAGGAATTCTCCATTGTGATCCTCTTGATGTTTTAATCACACAATAACTGGATGTTGGTGGATAATTTTACGCACTCTAGTAAGGCGACATTTTGTCTTATTTTATTGATTTCATTTAATATGGCGGACAAACGCACTAGCACGCCATATGACGAAAAGGAAAGAATAGAGAATGAATGAACATGGCGGGTTTAAAACTATAAAACTGCTTAGTCGAACTCTATGGTCATGCGCAAGAAAAGGATGGACATAATTTGAAGTGAGCAATCGTAGTTGCGCTATTCGAGACACTAATAAAACACGTCCGGAAGATAAAAAATGGACATTTGGCGATCTTATTTAATTATTGGCAGCCATTACACAGTCAATCTAGATCGCAATCCGTGATCGTGATCAGGGGATCTCCATCCAGATTGACTGTTAACGTGTTAGATTGACGGATCACGACATCGGATTACATATTATCTAGATTTTTTTGAAATCTCCTGCGATCCGCGACCTTGGCCGGATCACGATCTGGATTGACCGTGTAACGGCTGCCATTAATTTGGTATTCGTGGGTGAAACTATCTCGATTACCTAATTTAATTTCTTGCAAATATTCATATATTCTAATGCATAAATCTTAAAATACGTTTTAAGCCCCCTACGCATTATCCTTCCGTGCCATCCCTCCGGGTACGATGCACGACGCAAAACGACAGTGCGTAGGCTTGCTGCACGTGAATTATTATTATTATTATTACCGTGATTATCAGAGATCGGAATAGGTATAGCTAATTTGCCTAAACTTGATGCATGTTCATTCAATAATGTATTCCCATCTCTCTCACGCATGAATGAATATACGTCAAGTTTAGGCAAACTAGCTCTACCTATTCCGATCTCTGGTGATTATTGACGTCAAGCAAGCCTACGCACTATCGTTTTGCGTCGTGCATCGTAGAGATGGGCCAAACCGTAAATATTCGAAACCGAGTCACCCGAGTCGAAAATTGATGTAAACCGGTTTCAACCCGGGTTGCTCAAACCGAGTTGATAGTACGAACCTACGCATGCACGCGCGTTATGTTCATCAGGAGACGAGCCAAACCGAGTCTGTGTCGGGTTTGTTCGGCAATCTTCGTTAGTGCCGCTTCGCTGCCGCCCGTCCACCCGTCATGTCGTCGGAACGCCGCGCCGCGTTTGATCGGGTTCAATCGGTAAATTTCGACAATTTCCGCTTTGTCCGACCGTTTTGACTTGCGGGCTCACGGTTTCCGAGTAGCTCGCACGAAGCGAGTTAGAGAAACTTCAAACCGACTCGAACCGAACCGGTTTGGTAAATCGAGTTGACACATCTCTAGTGCATCGTACCCGGAGGAATGGCACGGAAGGATAATGCGTTAGGGGCTTATTGCTCGGTCATAGATGTAGCAAAACATAGATCCCGTGTAGCCAACTGTCAATCGTACCACCTTTTTCTTCTGTGTACAACACAGCTTGTGGGTAAGGCCGTAGATTATGCCACTTTTTGAAAAACAAAAATGTCCCATATAAATATATTTTTTATGGATTAATTAAGTATTTTCAATAAATTATGTATTTCTATAAATCTTACAATATATTCTTAAAGTAAATGTGAGTCGAACAGTTTATAAAATACAATGAGTTCAATTCATCCAGTCCCCTAAATTTAACCAAAAACAAGCTGTCTTTTTTATTCATCTAAACACAACATTATACAAATTATATATTTTTTCTATTGGAGGTCTAATTAATTAAGAACTACTTGTAATATTTGAACGTTAAGCAGCTACTTCGTGGTGGCAATGTTTTGAAAAACGCGTTTTTTATTGGTTTAATCACAAATAAATAAACTGTCTTTACATTTTCACTTATATGTTACTATTTTCTGTTACCATAATTTCGTCTAGTTAAGTATTTAAAACAGTGATGGCAATATTTTGTAATGACACTGGCAACACCAAGTAACCACCAACACAAAAAAATGGAAAAAACGACACCATTTTGCGGTCTGTGGCCCGTTTCACGAAGCTACAAGTTACAAATTACAAGCGGAACTCTCTTTCTAGCAAAAGGAGTTAGAAAGAGACTTCCGCTTGTAATTAGTAACTTGTAGCTTCGTGAAACGGGCCTCTGGACTCCGTCAAAGATGGAAGCGTGTGATTCGGCAGTGGATATTTTTTGTGAATTTTGTCAATTTCAAAGGTAAATAACAGCTTTTATTTCACAAGTGTGATGTAGTACTATTCGTAAGTGACTAATAATAGCGTTATAATATGTCTTTGTTTAAAATTCGGTATGTTTTCATATTATTGTCGATTTATAACCTTGAAAATACCGCTTCTACGTTATTTTTACGTATCTTCTATGTTACCGGGAACGTTGATTGTATGTTATGTAACATAGAAGTGTTGCAAAGGTTTGTGCATATTGAAAATTTTATACTTTACTGTTTGCATGCCAAAATTACTATTAAAACTTGCTTAAATAAACTTGCTTATTTTTTTTTCCACAGCGGAGTAAATGTCCGACCAGTGGCCCGTTTCACGAAGCTACAAGTTACAAATTACAATCGGAACTCCTTTTCTAGCAAAAGGAGTTAGAAAGAGACTTCGGCTTGTAATTTGTTCGGCCTCTGATTACTTTTTAACCGACTTAAAGGAGGTTCTGTGTTTGACATGTATGTATGTATGTTTGCATCTTTGCGATAACATAAACTACTGCACCGATTTGCAATTTTTTTTCGAAAATTTAATCCTCGTATACTTTTTAGATGATTCTTAGATAATATACTATGACTTTACAGATGCCGTTGACTGCAGCTGATATTGTTGTTTCCTTACTTTATTTTGATAAGAGGCCAAGTTATGGCTGTTTCTTTATTATAAAAAAATATTGTTAATGAATTACCTACTTTGAACTTAGTTGTTGATTGTTATCTTATTCTTCTATGTTTTATTAACCGGACTGAAATTTGAACTTTTTGTTTTTTTATCCATATAAGTACATCTTATGACTTTCACGTCATAGAGTGCGTTATGATATCGCCCTTACAAATAGTATGTGTTACTTTCGCGTTACTTTTTTAGTGGTGGTAGGATCTTGTGCAGGGTCCGTCCGGATCGCTACCACCATCTTATCCATTAACCCACCGCCAAGCAGTAGTGTTTGCATTGCTGTGTTCCGGTGTGGGGATAGGACAACCAGTGAAATTGCTAGCATAGGGGCATTCCATCTTAGTCCTCAGGGTTGGTAACGCATTTCAAGTCTTAAGATTGCAGTTTAGAGATTGTGGTCTTGAGATTTCAAATATCTATGGGTCTCAGATCCCACTTACCATCAGGTGGCCTGAGTGCACGCGTGCCTTCTCCTTGCCATAAAAAAAATTACTTTTACGTTACCGTAACATAGACGTGTCTATGTTACTCTAAGTTACAAAGTGGCAAAATCTACGGCCTTACCCTTGTAGCCAATTGCTCATTGGTCAATACCTGACATGTGAATCCTACTAAATTAAAGACGAATGGATGGAATAAGGGTCTCCCCAAATCTATCGACGAGGAATCGGCTTGAGCCGGTAAGAAAAAGTTGTATGTGCATGCAATAAGAGCGAGAACGGCGTCGTTGCAACGCCGAATAGAGTGCTGTACGCACTATCGTGAAAAGTATCCATCATGCTGTCACATCACAGACCACAAATTCTTACTTCGCTCATTCCTTCGTGCAAGTCCTTCATGGTAATAATAATAATTAATTATTGACGTCCAGCAAGCCTAGGCACTATCGTTTTGCGTCGTGCATCGTGCCCGGGGGGACAACCCGGAAGGATGATGCGTAGAGAGCTTTAATGCCCTAATCTGGATATACTGAGGCCATACTTTGAAAATCGATGTTCGAAGCTTCCATAGACTAATAAGAGATACTACGGAAGCTTCATCATTGTCACTCGTCATTCGAGAATAAATCGAGAGAAAGGGATGGAGCTAATGTAACTTCGAACTTCGATTTTCAAAGCAGGGCCTCTGGATATTAACCTAAAGTACGGCCAATGAAACGAGATAAAGAATGTAAACAAACAAACGTTACTGAATTATATTGCGATAGCGAGCGATTATTATATCTGTCCTTATTTCTCGTACCTACGCAACAATACTGCAACAATATCCTCAGTTGGTCGATGACGGCTGCCGTTGCGTGATTCGTGGTACAGGAAAGCTGCCAGTACAGAAGTTTACAGAAAATAGGGAATATGCATGGATTTTTTAAACAAAATTTTCTCAACAAAATATGAAATTACCGTAAAAGAGATCACTAAAAGTGAAATTAAAATTGAAATCGGTCAAGTAATACCTACCTATGGATGATACAAGCATTTTAAACTGCTAATTAGACCGAGAGATCCGAAGTGCACCGGTGACGTCATTGTACAGTTCGGCCATATAAACCCCACGTAAAATTCTGTTTTGTTGGCTTACTTATATCTTGGTTATTTTTAAAGCCATTCAAAAAATGTTTTTTCTCACCTGTTTGTTACATGAATCAGCTTTTATTGAAGCTGTAAAAAAACCATGCATATTCCCTATTAAGTCCCAGATAAACGGGCGAGTAAGTACGCCTTACTTGGGCATTTTCACGAAAAAGTGAACCCAATTAAGGACTGAAATTAAAGCCCCCTACGCATTATCCTTCCGTGCCATCCCTCCGGATACAATGCACGACGCAAAACGATAGTGCGTAGGCTTGCTGGACGTCAATTATTATTATTATTACCGTGATTATTGACGTCCAGCAAGCCAACGCACTATCGTTTTGCGTCGTGCATCTTGCCCGGAGGGATGGCACGGAAGGATAATGCGTAGGGGGCTTAACGAACTTTAACTTTGTCCGTTTTGGCGGCCGTCAATGTATAGTTAACTTTCATCACAAAACTGACAAAGTTAGAGTTCCTTAATTTCAGTCCTTAATTGGATACACTTTTAAGTACAGCGTACTTACTCGCCCGTCTATCACCCCTTTTAGAGCCGTCATTTTGTGAAGTTCATTCCTATTTGGATTGCGTGAAGTGACACGATTTTTGAAAGCTTGTTTACACTCTTTATCTCGTCTCGTTGGCCTTACGTTACTTTATTATCACCCGTTCAAATACTCGGCCTTTTAATTCAACTTACGCCAGATATTAGTCAAACCCATGGACAAAAAACACTAAGCCCAAAACACAGGGAAAACGGCGTTTAGGGTAGTCAAAATGAACCTTATTGCATACAAAATAAAGTTCATATCAAAATGAGTATTTTCTATTGTGTTTTCCAACCATATTATCTTAAATACGGAACCCTCGGTGCGCGAGTCCGAATCGTACCGTGCGACCGGTATGTTTTATAAGCTTTTATTAAACTTGCAATGTATGTATGTATGTATGTACGGGTCATATCTTGCAAGTTAAATTTAACCCACTTCCCGTTAACGGAACGGGCTGAAATTTGGACCATATAATTATGCAAAACCGATGACAATGCAATAATTATGGTATCTAAGAGCTGATCTGATGATGGAGTCGGAAGGTGGCGACAGGATCTCTAGTATTCTTAACGTAGACCCACCTGGTTAGGACTCAATAGATTGGCCTCGATAAGCAGATAGTTTTTGCAAAAAAAATCAGTAGGCAACAAAAGCTTGTCCCAAAAATTTAGTTTAAGACAAACTTATTTATAGATAACGGGAACAATTTAAAACAATATATTATGAGTGTAAAAAAAAAACAATTTACTCAAATGTATAAACAAAAAGTACAATAATAGATGCATAAAGTTACAAAGAGTTGAACTGTTATCTTCCAACCAGACCTTTGAAAGCCTATTTCACAAAATACCTATTTCGTTCCAGTTTCAAAATCAGTAAAATAACAAAAAATATGTATTTTAACGTTTTTTTTTTGTGTTTTGTTATTTTAATATCCTGAAAATAGACCTAGTGCTTTGTGAATGCGTTTTTTCTGGAATTTAGCGAATTAACAGACGACTGCGTTAAAAATGTACAAAAGGAACGAGAGTTTAAAATAACTACTTGCAAGGGTCGGCGCTGCCACCACTGCCTCCCAAACACGTTTCCAAGATAAGTCCACTGACATCATATGGATCGCAATCTGATGAAGGCCTTCTGTCCTCTATGAAACCTTTATCGTTTTCCTTGATACCCCTTTGCAACCTGATAGACGACTTCCGGTTAGCAATACCCCAAGAGAACTTGTCAAAAGGTGCCGTTTCGAATTGCCCAGACAGCCTCATTCTGTTAGTCGCCTCTTCCATTCCGTACCGTTTCATGTGCTTCATATGGTTTTTCTCCAATTTTTTAATAACGGCTTCTACGAATTTATACCCTCCTGGAGCAGTGCGCATCGACTTGCAGCTGAAGTTGTGATGCATACCACACCCGGGATGTAACATCCCGAAAGGCTTCGGATGGTATGTTATTTGCACGCCATAGTCTTCCGCAACACGCGCCATTATGTATCTTGATGCCCACATATCGTCTGCAGCTCTTATACCAATGGATGTACCAATTTGCCATTCCCAGCTGGCAAACAGTACCTCCGCATTGGTGCCCTCAAAATCAAGACCACCGTAAAGACAGGCTCGCTCATGAGATTCACAGACATCTCTTCCTGCAATGTATTTGGCGCCCACTCCACAGTATGAATACTCGTACTTCACCGCTGGGAATCCTCCACCTTTCGGCCATCCAAGGCCCCATCCATCAACATCCAACATTGTGTATTCCTGCTCGAGCCCAAACCAAGGGTCTTCTGCCTTGTGCGCTATACATAGGTCGTTGCAAAACTTTCTATGATTTGTCGGAGCTGCCTTTCCGTCACCTAAGTAAACTTCATTGGCAATGATTACATGAGGTTCCATTCTAAAAGGATCTCTGTACACGCCAATTGGGATTAACTTGGTGTCAGAGTTATCCGTGGAGGCCATGCCCGTGGAGCTGCCGTCAAATGCCCAGTCAGGCGCTCCCTCCGGAGAGTATGGCATGCAGTTGAGGATCCTATCTTTAGTTCTCAAATTAATACCTGACCCATCAATCCAAAAGTAGGTAGCCAAGATCTTGTTGCACGGGAATGGCAGTCGCATGTACCTGTCCATAACTTTCTTGCTCATGATGTGATTGATGTTATGGGCCATAAGGTTTCTTTTGGTAACATCCGATACATTTTTGGTTTTACAAGTAAGCGTCAATTTTAATATTTTACATAGATACATTTTTAATTTTTTTTCATTTCTTCAGGGTATTTTTTTTTGTAAAATTTACATTGGTATTTTTGGTATTACATTTAAATAAGGTGGGCAATTTTGTTTTCAATGCCTGCCATGTTAGAATGGCAGTTAATTTTTGAATTTGACTTTTAATCTAATGTATTCTTGGCCAGAATGAAAATAACACATACAATTGAAACTAAGAACTATTTGCATGTTTGTGCAAGCAGAGCGCATATCCTGTAAGGGTCACAATCTCCAGCAGGTCGCCGATCTTCAAGAAACCCCTTATTATCAACCAAAACATTTCTGTGTAATCGGATGGACGCTGACCGGTCGCCTACGGCCCACGTGCAAGTATCAAACGCCGCCGTCTCAAATTTACCTGTTAATCTTTTCCTGTTCTCTTCACCGTTGTCGGATCCATAATGCTGCATATACTTCTTATGATTTTCACATAAAAACTTACACACCCTTTCTATTTCTTTTAGTCCTCCATCAGAACGCATTTTATTGACACTAAAGTTATGATGACATCCGATTCCCGGTTGGTCCGGTCCCATTGGTTTAGGGTGGTAACTGATAGCCACTCCAAAGCTCTCTGATATTCTTTCAAGTAAGTAGCGGCCCATCCATAAATCGTCGGCAGCTTTGATACCAGGAGTCGTTCCTACCTGGAATTCCCAAGAGCCTTTCATTACTTCTGCATTAGACCCACCATAATCCATGCCGGCAAACAATGATGCTCTGGCGTGGCATTCTACAATTTCTCTTCCGGCGACGTGGCGGCCTAAACCGCAGTATGAAAATTTGTTCTCGAGTGCGGGAAAGCCGCGAGGGCCGGGCCAGCCCAAGGGAGAGAATTCTGCATTAAACATGGTGTATTCCTGTTCAATACCGAACCATGGGTCTTGATCCGAAATGCTGCTCAGAACTTTTGCGCATTCAGCTCTATGGTTGGTAGCGGTGGGTGTGCCGTCCTTGCCGACCGTCTCGCAGAGGATGATTATGTGCGGGCATTTCCTAAAGGGATCCTGATACATGGCAGCTGGTATCAATATAATTTCGGAATCACCGGTTTTAGCTTGGCCGGTTGAACTTCCGTCAAATGACCATTTAGGAATCGTTTTCAAACTACTAGGTTCCTTATCTAATACACGATCTTTAGACCTCAGTTTTCTACCAGTTCCGTCAATCCAAACATAAGTCGCTAAAACTTTGCATTTCGGTAAGGTTAAATTAAGAAAATGATAGTAGTTCGCGTTAACAGGTGCTCCTAAATGACTGGAACATCGATAATCGTGTAGCTCTCGAACAACTTGTTTTAAAACCGGTATAGATTTAATAGCAATGCTTTTGGTTACGGACAAGTAGTAAGTGCACTTTTTAAAAATAAACATAATAGTATCATTTAAGAAAAGTCTTAACAATGTGAACGTTTTTCCATCAACTTGTTTAGTAATAGCTTTTAGTTGGTTACGAGTTTTTAATTTTGATCCTAAATCTAGATGGGTTAAAGGTTGACGCATAGGGTAGGTGAAAACACGGCAGGATTAAATTCTACGCAATGCCGCTTGTTTCTACGCTAACGAATGCATTTGCAAATACATGTGCACAGCGGGTCAAAGTGTATGCCAACCGCCAACACCCTTTCATCTTTGTTGAAGAACCGGCAAGCCGGATCGGCCTGCTGCCAACTTAAGGTGAACGCACACTTAAGCGCAATTCACACAGCGCAGTGGGCGGGCGCGGGTCGGAAGTTCGGCAGTTGCTTTAAAATGGAACATTTTTATATGCAAGCGTCGGGACCCGCCCCCGACCCGCGCCTGCCGCTCGCCACTTCAAACAGCGCGCGGGTGCGGCAGGTGCGTCGCGGGTCCGTCGCTGGCGTCCTTGATCGTAATAACACGCATTCTCCGATAGGCATTCTAACAAGACGGGTACATATCTGAATATCGATAGTTAATATATCTAAAGTTAAAATACCGAAGTCCAAAATATCGAAAGATACAATATCGAACGGCCAAAACATCTACATCCATAATATCTACGTCTGAAATATCGAAGGTTACAAAATCGAACGGTCGACTTATCTACAATAGTTATATCTACAATTGAAATGCCACACGATTAAAATATCGAAAGTTCAGATTCAGAGCCAACCAGTCTGTTTAATGCAAAACCGTCTCTGTTAGGTTAAGTTGTTAGATTTTTTTTTATTGCTCACAAAACAATGAGTAGGTATTATGTATACTGAATAAACAGACTGAGTAATTTAGGTCATGTTTTAATGTTAGAGACCGGCCAAATTTTAGGTACTTAGATTAGCCCACATTCATAAGGACGTTTTATCAACGCGCGTTAAAAAAGCGGTCTTAAATGCAAATGGGCTAATTTACACTATGGGTACCGCCCAAGGTCGAAAATAGATAAAAAAGCAACGCGTTAAAAAATCGCTCACGTGTGAATGCATCCATAGAAATACTTTTGTTCTAAAGGGCTTATTACATTATCCTTAATTTACCATCCTAACTGAGTTAGGCTCCTAGTTAGGAAAGGAGTTAGGAAAGTGTAATAACATTTAGAAAAGCCAGTCGTTGCGTGCTTGCGATCACGGGACGACGTACCTACTTAAACTCTCTCCGAACATTGTTTTGTTTTTGAATAAACGGTGTAACTAAATTTAATAACTCATCAAAAGATGTCGTATCCATTCGAAAATAATTTCTGGAATCCTCGGGTTCCAAAGCGTTGGTGATATTTAACCCACTTGTTAGTATCGACCTTTATAACGCCGCAATTGTCGTATAATATAATCAATATGTTTTAATATTTTTTCGTAGATTACATATTAAAGTTAGTACAGTATAATATTTAAAATTAGTGCAATTTGAAATATTAAAAAGTTTTAATAATTAATATGTGGGTTAATTTCATAAATTTATTTCGCAGCAATAAATATTCCTTGATCCATGTCCTTCTCTTTTTTTTATTTTTTTTATTTCAATGCTTGCAACAGCCAAGGCTACTCCAAGGCCAAGTTTTTATTGTTCGACAGTACCTACTGGAGCCATCGCATCGCATTCGACACGGCCGACGCCGTTGCAAACTGATTTAGTGACTAAATTTAGTGTAGTGTGATCAGGAGATTCCTAACCATCCCCTCCCCTGCAAGCCAGTTAGGACGACTAAATTTAGGATAATGTAATCCCCTTTAAGCCGAAGTTTTTTCAAGGCGCGTTGAAAAAGCGCTCATGCGAATGAGCCCTAACTCCGTTGGTCATAATGATCAGTAAGTATTTTGTACTGTTACTACTTATTCTGTGTAAGTAGCTAGATTTTGTGCCGTTATGGGGTGGTAGCGTAGAGGGAGAATAGAATTCTATACTCTGTTTACGGGTGGTAGTAATATTTTCTGTTTAAGATTGGTTGTGGCTGGTATTCTACAACACGGTGACTCTACCGTACAAGACCAAGGGTCAACTGGCAGTGTTATCCAACTCGACATTGGCGGAATCTTCGCACCGCTCGATGGGGCCATAATATCCCAAAAATTTAATTGAACATTAAAAGTAAGTAGTTTTTCGAAATAATTATTCGTACCTACTCGTTTATTTGTCAAAAAGAAAATCTCACTATTTGTTTTCATAAAAATAAAAACACACTGCAACACACACAACAAAACAAGCGGAGCAACGTGTGAGCAATCTTATTTATCCACAGTTTGAATATTGGGAACCGGAACTCTAGTGGAGTTCTAGATAGCTGCATCCCTGTCACTCGTCATTCGAGACAATATCTAGGGAATGTTATTGTCGATGTGAGGCTGTCAAAGTTGTCAAAAATGTCAAACCAAATGTCAAACTTACCAATGCAATGTTGTCATAGTTTTAGTTTTACCCATTCCGAGAAAAAATTGAATTGAATAGTTTGACTTTGTAATTTTCAAGCAATATTGATTTATTGAAGTTTAGTACTAGTTTTAAGACTTGAAAGGTTAATTAAATTAAATTTAAAAAGCCAATACATTAGACTTCAATACCAAATCATTTCGCTTATCCTCTCATTTGATTGATTGAGAAAGATTTCTTTTGGTTATAATTGAGTCCTAACTTATCAACAATTTAATGCTCTAAACTACACTGTATACCTTATCTTTAACATTTTGTACAACAACTACTACTCTGGTGGCCAAGAACTGTTGTGAGCTTTCGAAAAACTTGTCGGAGGTATAGCATGTGAAAGATTTTCATTAAAACTTTTGAAGGAGGCCCAGCGAGTGTCTACTTTTTGCTGTCGAATAATGTCGAATTTATAATAACCTTACAATCGATTGAAGCTGTAATTCCTCCGGATTTCGTATAGAAGCCATCATGGAAACGTAATTATATATTTTTTTACTACCGTATGAAATAACTATTGAAATAATGAAATAAATAAAATTTGAATGGGTTCCAGGATAAAGGCTAATGCTGCATTCTTGTGCAACTACGAAGTGATGCAAATACTGCAGCAGCTAAAAGATAGCACTCAGAAAAAACACAAGAGAGAGGGCTCACTGGCCACCGTCACTTATGAGGTGATAATCTATTGCCCATTTCCACATATACTTAAGGGACTCCTATACCCTTTTAACAACACTGACAACTGTCATGGTGTCATGGTTACAGATCCGTATTAAACATACATATAATAATGTGTAGTTTTAGATGTAGCTAATTAACATTGTGCCATTGTGTAGTTTAAACCAGTAGAGATCAGAATCCAGAAACTCAGTCAACTGCAAGGAACTAATACACAGATCACGTGTTCCTTTCAACCTTGACACTGGCAAGTTGTCCCATTGAACAGAAGCCATTATTTAAAAAAAAACATACATAAAGCACATACAGTGCAGGTCCTCAAGTCTTCCAGGTTTGGGTAACATTGTTTGATTAAAGCTCTCTGTTACATGTCGTATTTACAGTTTTTCAAAATATGCAACAGAAATTAAAAAGAAACAAGACAATATACCTACTGACTGATGCATACAAGCTAAAGACTACCAAATTTAAATAAATAAATATAAGAAGGACATAGACATGATAGAACGAGTACAACGTAGATTCACCAAAATTCCCGCAAACCTAAAATCATTGCCATATGAAGAAAGGTTAAAGAAACTGGACTTGACATCACTTCAAAAGAGACGAGAGCGCGGAGACATGATCGAAACTTTTAAAATTTTAAACGGCTATTACGACTCTCCTGAACTTAGCGACCTATTTATTCGTAACACCAACACACGCACAAGAGGACATAACTTTAAACTTGCAACAAAAAAACACAACACAAATATCGGCAAAAACTTTTTAGGGAACAGAATAATAAAAATGTGGAATAAATTACCCTCAAATGTTGTGAACTCTAAAAGTGTTAACCAGTTCAAAAATAAGTTTGACAAACATTCTAAACTAGTGTGACATTACGTGCAGTGAACAAAGATTTAGACATATCAGTGCCAACTGCCTGTCTAAAATAAAATAATAATAATAATAAATGTACTATACAGTCTAACTAATATATATATTGTGCACAATTCTGCCCTCTTACGGAGAAAAGGCACAAGTGTAATAATTTATAGAAGCATATTAAACTCTCAAGGGTTATAATATGGTTCGAAGTGCAATACAATTCATATAGTAGATGTGCCTTTTTTCCGTAGGAGGGCTGAATTAATCTCATTCCAAATAGCATTTAGAAAATGATAAAGTTTAAACATCTACCTTTACCCAAAAAGCTGCTAAATTATTTTTTTGTGTTAAATACATATTTATTTCTTTTAAAAACTGACTCATCTATTGATGCTTCTGCTGGCCAAAATTCTAATGTTTTTTAATGATAATGTGTATGATTGCTATGCGTTTCTGTATTATCTTGTGATTTTACTTACTTCTGAACTTGTTGTACTTTATGATTGAATCAATGACCTGCCGCTAAAGATTCTTGCTTCTTCTTTGCAATGAAGGTATTGTATGTATGTATGTATGTATGTAAACACTTTATTGTACAAACAAAAGAAATAACAATTATAAAATAGACAAAAATATAACAGGGATGTACAAAGGCGAACTTATCCCTATAAGGGATCTCTTCCAGTTAACCTTTGAGCGATTGAGAAATAAATAATTACAACGAATAGCCAAATAAGTACAACACTAAAAGAAATTTCTATAAATATGAATAGATAAAATATATAGACATATATAAATATATACAATAAACAGGAAAAAGTTTAAGAACAAGTGTCAAGCCAGAACTTCTTTAGTCTAGATTTGAAAGAATCTACAGACTGAGACTGCCTAATTACAGTAGGCAATAAATTCCACAACCGCACAGCGTGAACCGAAAAGGATTTAGAGTAAGTTTTGGATTTATTCGATGGGAAAGCAAGAGAAAGATTGTCACTCGAACGCAAGCGATTATGAGAACCAGTGGCCAGAAAGCTAAAACGTTCAGAGAGGTAGGGTGGGGAATGAGGATAAAAAAGGATGTTAAAAAGCAACGACAGGACGTGAACATTACACATTACACATTGTGAGGTATTGTCCAAAGTGCTGGTAGATTCACTGCATAGCACTGACATATAAAAGAATTGTGATGTGGCCGTTTCAATAAATAAATAATTTCATTTTGATTCCAAAAGTAAGGCTAATGTTGATGTATCATATCCTACACTTTGCAGACTGTCCACTACCTGCAGGGTACCGACTGCAAGAACCAGAAGGAAGACTCCATAGAGAAGTTCCTTGGCTTGATGAAGAAGTTCAAGCTCACCAAGATAGAGAAGTTGATGATGGTGAACACTCCGCCGCGAACAGAGTTGGAAATACAATTGGTAAGATTTTTGAAGTGTACACTATTGTTGGTGAAAAAGCACCACAAAAATTCAACGGTCATCTGTTTATTCTAACGTACAATTTACTAGCAGAAGTCAGTTACGCTATTTAGGGACCTATTTATCCCGAAAATACATCTCATTCCTATGGGAAATCGAATGCATTGTTAAAAGATGTGAATTTGCTCAAAAAGTGGCGCTACTTTGTATGGACGAGTAACAAAATTAAAAAGCTAGCCATGTGTGGGTGGGTAGTATGTTTTATTTCTGTTTACTTTTGTCATTATAAAATACTTTCAGTTTGCATTAATTGTACACAAAAGTTACTAAAGCAACACACTTTTAGTTCTATATATACGAACTAGATGGCGCTAGTTCTGATTTCAAATCAATTTGTTGCCTTGGTGTGGTCAAAGTCACTGGGTAGTTAATAAATTTTCCCTTTACAGAGCAATTATAAGCTTTATAATATTTCGTTCACGGTCCGGTTAGGAGAAACTTATATTAATTATCATGGTATGATCAAACTCTGAAGTCCACGCAGACTAAGTTGTGGGCAGATGCTTTTATTAGATAAAACTTACTATAACTTATATAATACCCCTAAGTTATATTTTAAAAAAAGCATTTGGATCCGCGTTATCTTTGGTCTTAAAAGGACTGTGAACCGACTAACCGATGCTTAAATCCTGTAGCTGAATTTAAAAAAACCAGGCAAATTTTGCTCCGGGCGATAACGTTTCTCACCTTAGCCACTCAAGTGCTCACTGTTCAAAAAAAGGTAGCCTAAAGTGCCCTGTAATTTTTCTTTTTAATTTTTGTGTAAAAGCCATTTCACATGATAGGATTTTGAGAATAAAGGAATAAAAAGTAACTGATGGAAGTCCGTTTGGCAGCCACAGTTGCTGAAAGCTTTTTACGTTCTAAAATTTGGCAGCTCTGGCTGCCAAGAGCACGATCAAGTCAGATTTTAATGATTTTTGAATATGTTGTAGTTATTATAAAAAACTAGATCACTACTTTTTTTTTTTGTTTCTTCCTAAGAAATACTCTCTTCGAAAGGAAAACGTACAGACATAGTTTTTATAATATCTACAACATATTAAAAAATCGTTAAAATTAAATTAGGTTTAAGGAGAAAAACGTTATCCCATTTTGTATAGAAATTTTTAGCCGTTAAATGTTCACAACCCGTGGAATGTCAATCTTAGTTCCGTTTTCGAACCACTCTGAGTTTCAAATTCAAATAATCTCGTATACGACTGTCGTCTACGACACTTGACGGGTTAAGAGTGTTAAGACTGCCGTCTTAAGGTCACAGCTCATTAGAACCACCTGGCACCCGAACAGCACCGCCTCGCCTCGAGCGATTAGTATTCTTTAAATGGATTTGTATTCTACGTAGCGTAGAACCACCCGGCGTAATGTAACATATAAAGAATACTAACCCCTCGAGGCGAGGCGGTGCTGGGGTGTGATTCTCTCAACAACGACGAACGGACGGACGAACGAGCGGCGAGTTTAAGTAGTCCCGTCAGAGTGAACAAAACACATTTTAGCGCGTGTATTCAATTTGGCAGCATGACGTCTCGAACGTATAAGGCTGCCTAATTGACAATGCACGCGCTTAAATGTGTTTTTTTCGCTCGGACGGGACTACTTAAACTCGCCGCTTCGATTCGCTCGTCCGTCCGACCGACCGCCGTTCTTTGAGAGAATAACACCCCTGGTCGGGTGCCGGGTGGTTCTAATGAGCTGTGACCTTTGTTCAAGATTTGTTTGTTTGTTTTAAACTTTGGCGACTTTCACACATACTGTTATAAATCTAAAACGGGACTTAATCGCGTAAAAACATTATATATACCTCGGCGTTTCGATCGTGTTGCAACGGTCGTGGGTCACGAGCAGACTCAGCGCCAACGTCGAGGTATATATAATGTATTTACGCGATCAAAGGGCGCTGCATACGTAACGTGATTTTACACGGACGGGACGGGGACGGGACGAGACGACAATATCGTTTCATAGAAAATGTATCGGAATGTGCATACGTAACGATTGCACGTACGGGACGGGAAAACCAAAAATGTATGCAACCACGTCCCGTCCCCGTCCCGTCCACGTCCTGATCACTAATAAGAGGATTGTGAAGCTAAACATTTCCATACAAAATGCGAAAACGTTTTTCTCCCCTTAAACCTAGTCCGATCTTTACGAATTTTGAATATGTTGTAGATATCATGAAAAACTACGTCTGTACGTTTTCCTTTACACGAAAATATTTCTTAGAATGAAATAAATTGGAAAAACAAAAAACAGAAACATACAGACCTAGTTCTTTATAATAACTACAACATATTCAAAAATCGTGCAAATCGGACTTGATTTAGGGGATGAGAAACAATTTCGCCCGGACCTAAATTTGTATGGTTTTTTTTTGACAGCTACGCGATTTTAGCGGCTCTTCACAATCCTCTTAAGTCCCGCTTAAAATTTTCCAAGATTTGTTTATTTGTGGGCCCCTAGTCTTCGAACTGCCTTTGGTTTGGTATAAGTGGGGTTCACTGAGTCATGTCTCACGTCATATGTATTAAATTTCAGATCGTCCAAGAAAGTGAGGAGAGATTATCGGAGGATGAAGTACGAGAAGTAATAGAAATAGTGAACGAGTGCTTCCCGGCCGCTGACCCCTCCTGACCCCTCCCACCCTCTTCGTGTTAGGTGAATCAATTATTGTTTGTACATTTCCAATGGTCTTAGTTTTACCGAAGCCAGGAATAAACGTTATTTTAGTATTGATTTGTTAGTAAAAGTGGAAATAAGTTATGCAAATCAGGAACAGTTTTGACAAAAATACTAGTGACTCAAGAGAGAATAAATCACTATTTCTATACGCAACCGACAACCTGGTTCTTTCAGTTATCATTAAAAAAAATGTTTAATAAATATGCCCGGGTCATTGAACTTACTATTTATTTGTGTAATAAAAACATGCTGCATAAAAATAGACTCGCTCAGTTTTTCTTTAAAAATAAATGCCCTACAAACTTTAAAAATTGCATGACAAAATACAGTTGATTGTTCAAACATCAAGCTTGACACACAGCGAGCTGGACCGGTTATAGTATACCTAAATAGGAAAGAAAGGAGTTCGTCTCCTTTAGACGTGAGGGCCCTGCAAAGATGCACTACGCTAACTAACGTTTCTATTCGATTCGTTTTTAAACCAATCGCGTCACTGGTAGACCACGTGACTTTTCGTATCACGTCATCTTCCAGTGACGCGATTGGTTTAAAAACGAATCAAATAGAAACGTTAGTTAGCGTAGTGCATCTTTGCAGGGCCCTCAGAGATGGGCAATATTTATTCGAATGACGAATAAAGAATAAGAATAAACAAATTATTCGCGAATAACGAATGAAATTCTCGAATGATTATTCTTATTCAAATAAATTATTCGTCGAATAATTCATTTGCGAATAATTTATTCGCGGATAATTTATTCGTTGAATGAATTGCCACGAATAATTATTATTTACTACTTATTATACCTGCTCCATTGTTCTCTAATAAATTATTCGTTATTCGAAAAGTAGTGGAATGATTCATTCATGGATAAATTATTCGCGAATAAATCATTCGCAAATAAATTATTCGCGAATAATAATATTACGAATATTTTTTTATTCGAATGATTATTCGAATTAATAATTATTCGAATAATGCCCATCTCTGCTTTAGACTCGTAAGGCCCACCATATTACAAACAGGGACTTTTTTGTGAGTGGAACCCAAGGTACCATCAAGGTAATAAAGATAATGCCATGTTCAGTTTATGAAGATAGGAAAATAAACCTAATTCCCATTGCAACACAGTTCAAATTAAATTCCCTTGATTATGTGCATCCTATTGCACACTGGGCCTTACGAAGTTATGAGTTTCTGTTACCTACTGCCACTCGGGCGCTGGGTTGCGTCTATGCGCGTCGGTCTATACTTAAACGCACGCAACCATACGCGGTGACGGCGCCTAAACTCGGATTCATAATTAGATTCCATCAAATCTACCACGGTGTTGCCATTGACATGAAACATTGCAACATTAGTAAATTTACTCTTGGCGAAAGAATGCACGTAAGTAATTAATTACTTAGTAATTTCAAGAATAACATTTAAATGCTTTGTTTAAATAAAAATGCTTATATAAAAACCTGTTGTATAAATAAATATTTAATTGAAGCAATATTGTGGAAGAAATATTCATATTGCAATGGTAAAACTTCAGGTCTCGATATCATTTGGTATCCGTTTTGATAAAATAGTATTATCGTTTGAAGATGTGCGTATATTATTTATTATTATACCTAAAATACGTAAATTCGAAAAAAAATAACCACTACCTAGTTGTGATGGCTATTTTTAAGGCGTATTACATTATCCTGACTGTAGCATCCAAACTGGAGGAGGGGCGTTAAATCATCTCACTAATTAGAGCGAAAAAAGGATCATTTTTACTTAGAATTTAGGAATATATGAATATAAATGTTTAATTCGATACATAACAAACATCTAAGAATCAAAGTAGTATAGGCGACAAGCTTATAACGAAACCCCTACGTTTATGTAATTGTATAGTGCCTGTGTACAGAAAATGGAGACTATATTTGAATTTTGACGTTAATTTCCTTAATTCTCTACACCACTACAAAGACTTTCGTTAAGTTATTCACCTGCAGTAAGATAATTATATTTTTTATAATTAAGAAAGGGTTGGTGGCATCTGGACCGTCATACTGACAATGACAGATGTTATTGTGTCAGTGTCATTTCTTGGTAGGTGTGATGGAATCTAATTATGAATCAGTACGCTCAGACAAGATGCACTACGCTAACTAAAGTTTCTATTCGATTCGTTTTTAAACCAATCGTGTCACTGGAAGATGACGTGATACGAAAAGTCACGTGGTCTACCAGTGACGCGATTGGCTTAAAAACGAATCGAATAGGAACGTTAGTTAGCGTAGTGCATCTTGTCTGAGCCCTCAGAGTTTACACACATGCAAGCCGCGCGATATGCCTTTGTTTGACGAATTACTGTTTATATACTGTGGCCGAGTCGAATGCCGGCTTGAGGTAATCGTGGTGCGACAACTGCAATAGTCACACGGACAGCATCGCGCCCCGCTCGATGTGTGTCATGGGGCTCGTTTCCACCTATACTGCAACTTCTGCGAGATAAGTCCGCCATGAGGTCAATTTTGACGCTCTGGGAATTATGTGTGGATAGGGCTGGGCAAAATACATGCTTTGCTTTAAGTGAAATACAAATTACAAAATAATATCTCGCAAGTATTTAAAATACGAATTACAAAATATCTTTAAGTAATGTATTTTAAATATAAAATACAAAATACAGTATGTTAGCAATTTTTAGTTGAAATACAAAATACAAATTACAAAATACTATTAAGAATGTAAAGTAATTCAGCCCAGCATGGGCTAAAAAACAGAGTAATAAAAGATTGACGTACAGTAACAGGTGCAGAGTTGCCAACTCAACTCCGAAGATTGACATATTTAGCGGTCGCCATTTTGCTTACGAAAGCTATCGAGCGCTATTTTTCAGAATGCACCTATCAATAAGATCGCTAAATGAAGGTTAAATGTATTTATGTTAAAATGTATTTTGAATCCTAAATACAATCCATAAGTATTTGAAATACTAAATACAAAATACCTCGGCGTCAGGTATTTGAAATACGAATTACAAATTACATTTTAAGCAACTAATTGAAATGCAAATACCAAATACGTATTTGTATTTCAATTACGTATTTTAATTACAAGTAATATAAATACTGCCCAACCCTGTGTGTGGACTTAGGATGATAGATGGAGTGAGAAATAGCAAGATCTGAGAACAATGTGGATTGAAAGATGTAGTGACAAGGATCGAAAAGGGTATGCTAAGATGGTTTGGTTATTTAGAAAGGATGGATGAAACTAAAGTTAAGAGTCGCGATCTCAGTAGTGGACGCCCTAGACGAACATACGGATGATCAGATCACGATCGCGGACTGGAACGGTAGACGACAGCAACAGGCGTCGGACGCTTTCCGTTGCCTCCTACGGTCGGCCGCGGAATGATACCTTTAGGGTAGGGTGTAGGGATCCCCTTGGAACGCATAATTTTATTACGCATATTTACTTTTCGCATATTTTTTTTTTCGCATAACTCACTTTTAGGCTGACATTGCAGAATTTAGTAAACGTCTATTTTGTAGACTAGGTTAGGTTAGGTTAGGTTAGTTTTTTATAATAATTAAAATAAAACCGTTTCTATTGTAAAAACCGTTTTAGGTCAAACGATTTTATGCGTAAAGATACGTTATGCGTAAAAAAATTATGCGATCCAATAGAGATCCTAGGGTGTAGGGTGGATTAAGTTCATGTGAATGGGTGAACGCCATTGTTATAGGTACTATCACTATAGCTTGACAAGTTCGTTCGTGACAGTCCCTTAGACCACGCGGGGAGCGGGGATCATTACTACTAGTGTCGGATTCAGGTTTTTGATTTGGGAGGGGCTTGACCCGGATAAACCGTAAAGCACACAGAGCGCGGGCGCGGGTCGGGCGCCGAGCGGGTCAGGTCAGGGTCCTAGACTCCTAGCCAAGATTACTGATGTGCTTAAGGAAACTTTCCAATATTGCGGAACATTTCATGTAGTAAAATTTCGGAAACTTCTCACAATTTTGTATGGGGGTTGAAACTTACCGTTTTTTAAATTTCAATTTCCTATATTTCTAGTGAAAGTTTCCGTAAGTTTCTTAGAACTTTTCCAACTTTTTGGAAACTTTCCGCAACTTGCACATCAGTAGCCAAGATGCAAACGCTACTAACGTTTTTGTTTTCTATCGCTCTGGCATGGATGATAGTTTTTATAGTTGTGGCTGCTAAATCTTTAAAGGGAGCGCTCCGATCTCGTTTAATCGGTCAAAGGAACTAGTTTGCTCTTTTAGTTCCTTCCTTTAGGCCCTTTAGCTCCGGAGCAAATTTTGAGATCTAGGAACGAGTAACCGTTTCGATGTATAAAAACGCGGAACTATGGTAGCAATGCACAGTTATATATGCGTCCTACTCACACTTGAGCACGACACGCTTTGATTCGACTCGTTCATGTCGAGCGCCGTGCCGTGCCCTCTTTATTCGTTCGCTATGTTTCGCGCATACGTTAAACCAGTGATCCCCAAAGTGGTCTATATCGACCCCCAAATGTCGACGACGAGGTCTATGTGAGCGGAAAAAATAAATGGGCGTCCATGAGATGAAAATGGGGCTACGCGATACTTCACGATAGTGGATCCCATTTAAGCAGGTTGTGCCTTTAATTTTGGCGTTCCATAAATGGAATAATCCATATTCATACACAAATAGTAGGTACCTACTTAATCACGTAATACTTTCTTATAAATATATAAGTAAATAAACAAATATTATCTAATTAAGTAAGTATAAAAAATTTGTCTGTGTGTAGTTTTTTACTTCGTAAAAATATTTTTCCGCACTAAATTTTCATTGTAGAGGCTGCTCAATGTCAATTTCTAGCCGGCTAGACCTCCAAAGTTATGCTTGAAAAATTTTTTGCTTAATTTTTACGTAATAACGTAAATACTCGTATTGGGTAAGCTGGGGTCCACCCAAAACCGAAATAAATGCCAAGTGGTCTATGAGACTAAAAAGTTTGGGGACCTCTGCGTTAAACAATTGCTACTGACCTAAAGGACCGAAGACCAATTAAGATCGTTTACGAAGAACTAGTTCCTTTTGGTCCGTGACGGGAATTAATTCCTTTTAGTTCTTAGTTCCTGACCGACTCCAGCCAGTCCACGTGGTTTACCGTAACGAACAAGAATGTCATCCCATACATTTTGAGGGATAGAAAAGAAAAACGTTACTCGTAGTAACATTTGCATCTTGGATAGGGTCTCAGAAGTACGGCTGGTGTTTTAAAATGGAGTTTATATGGACGCTTTCACACATGAGCTTTCCAGACATTTTATTACACCCGTCATAACCTTGACGTCTCAAATCAAATTCAAATTCAAATTCAAATTCATTTATTCTGTAAGTAGGCCCTGTAGGCACTTTTACATGTCTGAGTCTACCAGCGCTTCCAAGGGACTCTGTTGTGAAGAAACGCCGCAAGAAACTCAACAGGAAGTCTTTTTTTTTTTATATGAGTAACTTATTACTATGATAAACTTAAGCTAACTAATTTAAATGTCACAGGGATGTACAGGTCCCAGGAGCAATTATGAGACTTAAAGTATATTCAATTTAAATTGGAAATGTAAAGTCTCCAAATTTCAGATAAAAATTAAAAATAGACATAGGTAAGGAGATGTAGAAAGTCTCCACGGTCAATAATACAATTATGGAGATGTAAAGAGTCTCCAAATGTCAAATTAAAATTAAATTTAAGAAATAAACATCCATAGGAGATGTAGAAAGTCTCCACGGTCAATTATGGAGATGTAAAGAGTCTCCAGATGTCAAATTAAAATAATAAGCATACAAAGGAGATGTATATAGTCTCCACGGTCAATAATAATTGTAATACAAACAATTCAGTCCCAAGCATTGTTATCATTCATATAATCAATCTACATCTACACTAATAATTATAAAGAGGAAAGATTTTATTGTTTGTTTGTTTGTATTGAATAGGCTCCAAAACTACTGGACCAATTTGAACATTTGTCTTACTAGTCTATGTTTTACTTTTCTGCTCGGACGGATGCGCGGGCAGCAGCTATCCTAAATATTTTTTTGTGTTTGGGGGGCAGCATGGATCCGCCACAGATAGTGCCATGTTGTAACATTTAAGGGACTTCGAAACGAGCAACATTTTCACGGCAATATCGCGTCGCCGGCTGTCTTAAATTCGTAATACACATACATACAATCACGCCTCTATCCCGTAGGGGTAGGCAGAGACCACTTCCTTCTACTTGCTACGATCCAGTCAAACTTCCCTCGCTTCCTCCACACTCATGTCTCCCCGGGTACCCCGAGCTGGCCCTTTCTTAATACGTCCCCGATCTGATCGTGGAACGTTCGCCTTGGCCTTCCCGTTCCAACATTCCAATTTACTCTTGCCTCATATATCTGTTTCGTCAATGTAAATTCGTAATAAGTTGCCGGTAACAAATTGTCTGGTAATGTTGATCATGTTAATCTTTACATTCCAAGGCTAAATCTAGTTCTTATTAACTTCAAAGAACTAGAGTTTTCCTAGGAAAATGCATAGGCATTCTGCGCGCGACTACGTCCGCGTAGTTGTCGATTATCGCTGTTTCCTTGGGAACTGTCAAATTTTTGAGGATAACAATTAGGTACCCTATGTCCTACCTGTGGCCTACCTATTACCTATCTCGGTACCAACATTTAACGTCGATCGGTTGAGGTTTTGGAGGTGAAGGCTTAAAACCCGATTTACATTAGTTAAGGACAGTGGCAAGGACAATGGAGCGAAAAAATAGAAATCGATTCTATTTGGATCCACTGGCACGGCAACTTGACTCTACTGTCCGACTGGTTTAAACTACTGTATTGCCCACTGTCACTGTCCACTGTAACCGATGTAAATCAGTCCTAGGGTTGCCAACTATTTCTTGGGCAAATATAGTATTTTCCAGCCCAAGGTATAACAAATAATATATAGTACCTACTTTGAAGAAAAACTTTTTAAAAAGTGTGTAAATTTATGCATTAAATATGTATAATGCACAATATTTACTACATACTAACATTCTGCCTGATATTGGGACAGCTATCTGAGCTGAAAGCCTGTTTCTCCACTCCAACTACATACATTATTGCTTAAAATCAGGTTGAAATGGCCAATCCAAACCGCATATGTATAAGGACTGACTGAAATATAGTATTTTGCGTAGGTACTATATATTTCTTCAGCAGTACCTATATAGTACACAGAGTCGAAATATAGTACAATACTATATATTATAGTATGGTTGGCAACCCTAATCAGGCTTAGCAAACAAACAAACACACACGTTTATAAAATTGTAGATCCACGCCGACAAGTGCGTCAAACACACCTAACAGATTCTGTAGTTTGTTCTGTAGATTACCCGTGATCTCTGATTGATAAGATAACAAACCAAACGTAATGTTAGAGTTCAAGCAACCTGAATGTTGTACTTTGCCCAAGCGCACGCTCAAGGCCGTTAGTTTTATTTTTAAAATGATCAGTCGGCACGCGTCTCTCGGGGCGAGTGCACGCCCTTTCCTTTCTTAGTTTTGTTTTTGATAAATAACATGCGTTTAACAACGATTTGCTTCAATAAGGGTAAGTCTGTGCTCATACTTGTCGTGTGAAGTGTAAACAAAGGTACCTATATGTAACCTCAACGTTTATTGAATTGAATTGATTATCAAGCAACAGCACGGTTAGCACATAAGCCCAAGCGACGTAGCTCGCGAAACGAGAAATCTCTCTCTCCGCTGTCAGTTTTCTCAATTTTGGTAGCACAAGTGCACGTGACGAGACATTCTCTTCAAGCGAGGACGCTATCCGCGGGCGAGACGTATGTGTTGCCTTTTGTGCAGATAGTATTCTACTAATGGAATATTCTTTTGTGGCAACACTGAATCGGTAATGAAAAAGGGCGCGTCCCTTCGTTTTTTGAGTGAACAGCAACCCTTACACGAGCTTATAATCTGTGTGCGAAATCACATGTGTGAAATTATACCCTTATTTATAATCTGGATTTGAAGTAAAGTAGGTAAGTTCATAAGTTGTTGTTTGTTTATCAACATGGCGGCTACGACTAAGCGTAAAGTGTAAGTATTTTGATTATTATTTTATTGGCTTCTAACTTTATGCAACAGTAATTTTCTATTATTTTGGCGAAATATTGTTAATAATTGTATTACAGGGTATAAAATTTGATGCTTTTCTGACCGGTTCATTGATAAATTGTCCATCGAAGTATTGTTTTCTTTTCAAATATATTTTTTATACCTAAATGTTATTTCAGTGTAAGGAGCACCCAAGCTCAAATTAAATTAATGGTGGACTATATGTCCACCAATCCTCTGTTTGCCGCGGGCGAGTATACTGGCCCACTCGGCGGTCAAAAAATGGAAGCAGAGTGGGTCAAATTAAAAGACCTGCTAACAGAAAAAGGCCCTGACAAGTCCATCGAGCAATGGAAGCACGTAAGTTATTTAGATTAAATTTATCTCTTTGATTTACTTCACTATTAAAACTCGGTGCACGAAATAAAAAACATCGACTCACACTTTCATGGAGAATATTTATCTGCTACTGTAAACTCATGCAACTATGTTTCTAGCTTACAACAATAGTCCAGCAATATAGTACATAGTCAAAGTTTTCTTCATACCTACATTAATTATTTTACCACATATAAAACTATACTCACATGAATCAAAAGGCGGTCAGAAAACTAATAGATTTTTTTAGATATGTACGGTATGAGGAAAAATTTGACTGTTGTTACACCTAGGAACAGAGTTGTGTGAGCTTACAGTACATAATTATTAGTAATTAAATAATAACCAAAATATAATTAGTCTTAAAATGTGGAGCAAGTGTAATTGTTTTCGACCTAATAAGGTTCGTTTTCTTGTTGCTTGTTCCTATATAAATTTACGTAATTTTTAGACATGGCGTGACTTGAAAAAGAAAGCTCGTGACGAGGGGGCGCGAGCCCGATATGCACTCGGAGTGACGGGGAACGACACAATTGTCCCAAAAATTTCCGAGATATCTGAGAAGATTTTGGGCACAATTGGGAGGGAGTGTGCTGTTGGAATCGGGGCAGAAGGGGAATCAACTATAGGAGGAACTGTCGTAAGTACTTGAATATCATCATAATATTAAACAATCTCACACAAATTTGACAAACTACGCTCTAGGCTTGTACTATGGGTACTAGGAATAAATACTTACAAATATTGCCCTTATTAGGAATTGAACCCATAGCCAAAGAGCCCGCGTCAGCCAGACCTAATAATTTTATAAATGCTGGAAGTTTCTCTGTGCGTGTCCCGTAAGAATGATACCCGCCTATGAAATTTGGGTAGTGGTGACTCAGGCAGGTAACAGGTAGTAAATGTGTATAAAACTGCACCTCAAATTTCGTTTTATTATAAAGCTCAGATTTTATATATCTTATTCAGAATAATATTAGAAATCACATTGTTCATTGCCAGTACGGTACCCTTAGTACGGTTGCAACCCCTGCGACACCCTTAAACTATAATGTAATAAATCATTTTTACCTATGTTGGGGACATATATACATAGAGAAACTTTCGGCCTTTGTAATATAACAAATGTCGGGCCGTCGCAGACTCTTGCTCTACGGATGATTAGCTTAGGCAGGTTCACTACAAACTTGAGTAAATGTGTTGTCAGTGAGGTTTAGTTTTATAGTAATACTAGCTGTCCCGGCCAGGAGCCGTGTTTTTTTTCATACAAACTTTATGAAATCTACTTTACGTAAATATACACACTAATAAGAATCGATCAAGCCGTTTCAGAGGAGTTTTTTTACAAACACTGGGACACGATAATTTTATATATTGGATTTTTTCTTTAAATTGCTTTGGATGTAAAAGGTTCACAAATCCCAATGACTTCTCGTGTGAATTAATTGTAATAAAATGGCATTTATTAAACACAACAGTCATATGAGGAACGAGGGGTGGCTGAACAAGCCTTGGACCAGCCCTCAACCTCTGCCTTCATTGGGACAGACCCTCCTGGTCCCAGCAGCAGCATTCCTCGTCGCCTCCCGGCAGCTCCGCGTCGCAGGCGGACGCGTATCCCGTCGCGAGAGGGACCGATGGCGCAGTATTTAAATTTAATGCGTCAGCAAACGCTGTTGCTGGAGGTATGATGTCTACTATTATGTATCTTTATCTTTTATTTTTTTATAACTTTTGCCGGCAACTTGGCCGTCTAAAACTTCTTAAAAGGGTTTCATTGGACACTATTTAATTTCAAGGACAAAGCTGAAAACTATGTTAAATTTCAAACTATCTCAATTCCAAATTTCATCAAAATCCGTTCAGGGGTTTAGCTGTGTAGGGCCAGCAAATGAATGACAAACATAAATATTTGTAGGGATGTGTTGTATTAGCCTATTTTTTTAGGGTTCTGTGCCTAAAGGAAGGGAGCTCAGCAGGACCCTATTAATAAGCCTCCGCTGTCTGTCCGCTTATCCGTCCGTCCGTATGTCCGTCTGTCCGTCCTTTACTAACTTTAAACAGCTACCTTTTGAACCGTAACATGTGATTTTACGTCGGGTTTACTAACAAATCTAAAAAAAACAAGAATGGGAAATAATAAAGGGCGTTCTCATTCATGAAACGTTTTTTTTTTCAAAGTATTTTTGTTTTTGTTGAATTGTATTATAAATTGGTTTGGTTATATATCAAACCCTGAAGAAAAACATCAAATACTAATAATTGCTCAAGAGTGAGTTGGGCTCATTAAAATTGGAATATAATAATACCTATTGAACGGCGGTACAGAACACCACGGTGCGCGAGTCCGGCTCGCAATTGACCGAGTTTTTACCCGACTGCTAAAGGAGGAGAGTTATGTGTTTATTGCACTTGCAGCACGTTGCGCCGGCAGCTATGTAATAGTGGACGCCTTTACATGTCTTTCTATATTGAATAATTTCATAATAAATTTATTTCAGGTAAATGCTAGTGCCACCAACCGCCTGCTGCGGCAGTTATTGAAAAAAGAGGCAAACACGCTTTTTTCAAGACTTAGTTTTAATTAGATTATTTTAGTTTAAGTAAATCACTTTATGGTGAAGGTATTTTGATTTAAAATTTACAAAATTATTTTTTATAATTACTTTATATTAGGTTAAGTTCATTATTATGGTAATGGTAATGTTGATTGATGATTTACAAATTATTTTTAATAATGGGTATATTACTTTAAGTTAATTATCACGGTAAAGGTAATGTTGATTGATGATTTAGAAAAAATGCTATTGTTAAAACATTATTTGATTTCATTCTGAGAAAAATAATATCTTAGTGCCTTTTTAGCTTTAAAACATGTAAAAAATAAGCTTGTAAGTTGAGTTTACTATTTTACAATGTACAGTCAAAGACTTAAGTTTGGTACCCACCTTAGGTCCAAAGTCAATCTGACATCCTTAAACAATAAGGTTGAGTTTACTAAAAGTTACAAATGACTTGACATCTCTAATGACATTGATATCTTCAAGCATATTTTTCTTGAAATGTACTATCCAACCTCGACATTGGCAGACTCATCAAAATATTGATGGGTTTGGGCTTTTATTCAAATACAATAATGTTATGCCGCCAAACTAAACAAGAAAGATATCAATAGGTAATAAAAACAACCTAGGGTTAACTTAAATTTAACTCAAATGATTGTTATATTAATGTAATTTGATTTATTCCTGAAAAGTATTAAGTGCCATAATTATATCACAGCTATAGTTGTGTGTTTTGACTCTACTAAGTAGTAGGTAATAAAAACCTTGGTGGACTTTTACCTTTAAGATTTCTGGGATTAAGTTACCTAAGGTTACCTTAAATTAATTAATTATTATTTATTTAAACTTATGGCATAATCTAAAGAATATATGTACAGAAAAATATGAGGCTACAAATTAAAATTAAGAGATTATAGCCACTCCGTGGCTACATCGTTCAGGGTGATTAGGATAATTTTATTAATATGACTAGTATGTAAAGTTATTTGAGTAAGTCTCAAAAAATGGGAACTGCCATATCATATCACACTTGTACCTCTATTACGTAATAAGTAAAACCTAGGCACCTTTCTACTTTCATTTTTTACCCGACTGCGGCAAAGCCCAAAAGGAGGGTAATGTGTTTGACTTGTATGTATGTCCGACTCTATGTCCGCTCGTAACTACTAAACGGCTAAACCGATTTAAATAAATTATACGTGGTTAGATTCGTCTTAACCACTAGAGAGGCTATAGAAATTATTTAAATGTGAAATTGGCGAAACAAAAAATATATACATGACAAGTAACTTTACTTTGACGACATTGTCCAAACCGCAGTTGGGTTTTTTTAATGCTTGCTTGTCGTAAGACTTGTTGTAAATTAAAATTACTAGTGTTAATTAATATAATTAATATTGTTATACTGTTAAAGGATTTATAAACGGATACAGTACAAAAGGTCTATTTTGAAAGAGCTAGTCTCAAAAAAGCTGTTTTATAATATAATTTCAACACTATTTAATTCCAATTAAGGCTCTATAATTGTGATATTAAAGTTATTTGAGGAAGTACCCAAAAATTTTGAAGTGTAATATTAAAGTTATTAGAGTAAGTCCCCAAAAATTTTGAAGTGTGTGTGTGAATTGTATCACACTTGTACTTACCTCTATTACATTCGGTAAGTAACATGTAAGAGTCTTCCTTTACGTTTTAGTATAACTCATGTTTTGATCTCACATAAGTAAATTGCAATTAGATTGCAACAGAAAGAATGTGATAGTATTACTGTAACTAATATTAACCTATATTATATTATATTAAATTAGATTGTTTACGATATATCTAAGAGATACATCAATATTTAGTACTGCCCCAAGCTAACGGAACTTTAAAATAATAATAATTTTAAAGTTCTGTGAGCTTGGGGCAGTACTAAATATTAATGTATCTCTTTTATTTTTTATATTATGAATGTAAGGAGGGTGTATGTAACAACTTTTTCATAGTAGCCAAAAAGGATTAAAGAAATTTAAAATATATTTTTTCATACATTGCGTGATCCACCCTACTACATACTTTTGTGAACATTCAGAAAGTGTCAAAGAAGGCTCGATTGGCTATTCACAGGGGGGTGCTAGTTCCTACATTAATGTTTGTAGTGAAAGATGGGTATGGCAGAAAAAACATGAAAGTAGAGTTAGTGCAGTAGAGACGAGAGCGTTAAGAAGTATGGTTGGGGTGAACGTGTGTGATAATAGAACAAGGATTAATAAAGGAATGCTGAAGTGGTTTGGTCATGTGGCGAGAATGGATTAAGTGAGTTTAACAATGCAGGTATATGAGGTAATAGTAAATGGAATTGTTGGTAGGGGAAGGCCAAGGCGTACTTTCCACGATCAGATTGAGAATGTATTAAGAAAAGGCCAGGTCGGGAGTACCCTAAACCGACGCACGAGTATGAACACAAGTAATCCAGGCGTGATTGTATGTATGTATGTATGTATAAACCACTTATCCCGGGTGGGCGTAACTATTAGCAACGCAGCGATACAGTTTTTGATAACTGCAGCTTCTTACAAACTAATTGATATTGTATTATTTAATAATAAAATGTGTTCAATAAGTATATTTTATCTTAGTTAAGTAAATTTAATTAATATTGTGATACTGCTAAATGACTGATTTACTATTTCAAATGAAAAAAGCCTTTCTTTTTACTAATACTACTATATATAATACTTTATTTAAATAAATACTTTTTGTTGAATTCAATGTTCTTTATTTATTAATGATTTTATTATAACAAGCTGTTTAAAAGCACTTGCTCATCTTCCTCCTGTGTGGTTGCATAATCATACCACCATAATTATACTATACAACATTCAGTTCTTCAATAAATTACTGTTTTATTTATTAGAAAACAATAATGGTACTGGGTGTGGCACCGTATGGTCGATGTATGTTCGGTGCAGTGTTAAGCAGATTTATTTTTAATTATCTTAATAAAACAACTTTGTTTTTAGTTGAAATGATCATTTATTAATCCGTCCCGTCGTGCCACTGCAGCTCGCAATAGCGTCGGCTCGTCGGACGACGAGTTCTCTCCGACTTCTTCGTCATTGATTTCGGCTACCTCTCTCAGCTCAACCCTGCGAATCAATATTAATATTGTCAATATAACATAATAATATTACAAATTAAAGCCCCTAAAATCTCAGAAAGTCCTATACGGAATTTCATACGGTTTTCACCGACTAGTGACTACCTAGGAAGGTTGAGTGATCCTCACAAAGAAGTTTCTTTCTTTATTTACTTACTGGATTACCAAATATAATGGTAATCCAGTAAGTAGTTGTTTAAGAATTTTGTATAAATGTAACTAGTATAATTTTACCAACTCTCATTTAATAATTTTAACTTTTATTTACCTATAGTGTTTCATTATGTTATATAAGGTGCAGCAGGCATATATGATGCGGCTCGCACAGTCAGGAGCGTAGTGGAGGGACCGATCTATACCCAGGCACCTCAAGGACCCCTTGAGGTACCCGTTGGTCCGCTCCACCACGTTGCGCGCCTGGCAGTGCCAGCGCGTGTAGCGGTCCTCCGGGGAGTGCGGCGCCGCGCGCAGCACCGGCGTCATGAGCCATGGCTCGAGGGCGTAACCCGAGTCTCCTGCATTTACATACATCTTGTTATGTTAATATCAAATTTGTCAACAGATTACAGAATCCTTTAAGCAATTTTATAGTACATACCCAGAAGGAAATAACGCCCTATGCGGTTTTCATAGAGCCGGCGCATTTCGGCGCAAACATTGGAGTTTTTAAAAATTCTACTGTCGTGAACCCGGCCCGGATAAACATCTTAGCCTGATTGTGCAAAATGTGGTTACAGAATTATCAACAAGTTTTTAGAGTTGTTGGTAATTCTGTAGCTCTGCCTACCCCACTCTGGGAACGAAGGCGTGAGTTTATGTATGTATGTATGTAACTCTTTTTCAGGACCCGGTAGTACAGGCATTAAAATCATGTTCAGATAATGAAGTCATCTATACTATTATCTGAAGAATACTATATCCATAGAAAACATAACTTTTTTGTGAAATACATGGTTGTTATTATGCTGTATGCCTGTTATTGTAGTTATATTTGAATTGATCCACCTTATCTTCCATTTTCATAATATTAAAATGTATTTAGTTTAGTTTGTATTTAAAGTAAACGAAATATACTTGTACAGTCAAGGACAAAAATAAATATACACACAAAATTGGAAACATATTTAAACATACACTTTACTTTATTACCGTAGTAATAAGGGCTGTATACATATTTTTGAGGCTGAGCATACATACTGGTGCCTAATTGACTGTAGTATGAACAATGCCCTACTTAGAACTACAACTTGTGTGTGTTTTTATGGCATTGTTATTATGTAGTGGTAGTAAATGAATCAAGTACTATAAATTATAAATCAAATTTTACATGTTAACGTAAACAGTGCCCACATCTTACCGTCCCTAGTCTTGTGTAGGGTAATGATTTAATTAAAGGTTTTTTACAAAGTGTATGTTTATTAAAAAAGATAGAGCCTATTTTGTTGTAAGTACCTAGGTGTTATTTAAAAAAAAAGTGGACCTATAAATCTTGAATTAGTTATATTACATTAATGAAATATAGGCATTATGCTTAAAAAGGGGTCATGATTTCAGTAAGTAGTATTTATATTATGTGGTAAATGCCTTACCGCAGGTTTATGGCCGCTACAACTTTGCTCAAATACTTCGAGACAGTCGTCTGAGCTACACAGAGGTTGTGGTCTTGACCCACCCCCCTCTGATAGCTCCCGGCAGCCATAAACATAACAGATGAAAGCACCTGTAATATGTTACAATTACTTTGTCAGCACCATTGATTGTAAAAACCATTCCATAACAAATAATTTTGGTATATTCTGGTACGAGCTAGTTAAAATTTTCTGCCTTGCCGATGACCTTTAACTATGTAGGTATACACACACACAACAGACAAAACTCAAATGCGTCCTTAAACACGGTCACCATTTTTAAGGTTCTGACAGAATAACAGCTATGCGATTCCTATGCTGTCACAACACAAGCCTGAGTCAGAACTCTTTTCATCCACCCACACACACTGCTGGCTTCTGCCATTCCTACACATTTAAAATGTAAATTGTTTATATAATTTTGCATGTTCTTAGTAGCACTTTTACTTTAACCATGTTGTTTGAGCTGTTTCTTTCTTTCTTTCTTTTTTTCTTATTTACCTACAGTTTAGACATACCTGTACGTGGACTGGAACTCCGTGGGATGACGTGAGGGCCAATGCGCTTTCAAGCTGCCGAATCAGGTACATGCCCATATCTTTGTTTATACGGTACAGGTGTTGAAACTCCTGATCCGGCAGCTCGAAGGGGTTGTTGGCATCCCTTAACCTCCGTCTTTGGATTTTCCTCTGTCGGACCTCCTCGTCCCGAAAAAGGAAAAATGCCATCCTGTAGAATTAAGAACTTCTTCACTACACAGAAAACATGTAAAATTACGATAAAGTAGCGGATGATACAAATAGCACTTCAGAACATGTATAATTGTAAACAAATAAACTTACATTGACTGTTTAAAAGATCAACCAAACACCAAAACGTTACTTCAAAATCAACACTAAGACACTCTCGCGAGTCTCGCGCGCTTGAAAGCTCGAAGACTAACTGTCGGCTTTTGACGTTGAAAAGCGTGGTATTATTTCGCCTTATGGGCACTTGTGCTACGAGTTGCGAGGAAATTTCGCCTCTAACTGTCAAGCGACTAAGATCTGTCGCGTTGACGTTTGGTCGCGGACGTTGTGCTACCAACACGCGAGAAAGCTATATATCGCGCTCTTTCTCGCTTGTCGCGCAAGTCGCTGGCAGATGTGCTAGCCGTGCAGATATCTGTTTATTATCTTGCCTGACTATTGTTGATTTATAAAGTTAAGTTTAGTTCATATGTTGTTGCGGGTGAAAGCTCGCTACCAGGGATTCCAGGAAACTTCCTCTGACACTTGTCGTCCGTGTCTTCTCTTCAGATTAAAACGCTTTTGTTAACTCACAAGAACTGTACTTAATAACTTTTTAACAGAAACTTTACAAGAGACGCCTCGATCTATCCCGCCGAACTCATACCAGAGAATAATACAGCACAGATAATATTAAAGGTATTGCTACTAAAGACTGTAATAAATGTAAGCACTCAAAAGTGCTGCCCAGCCAATCACAAGTATTCAATAATAACTACTATCGACTAATAAAACAATACTACGATATAATGGTGATATTAAAATATAGGATTTATATGAAATTGCTAACACGGGTTTTTATGGGTCGCGGTGATCACTTACCATCAGTGCATCAGGTAACCCGCTTGCTCGTCTGCCTCCTTTTTCACAGAAAACCTTCATTTTAGATTAGATCTTATTTAAAACCACATACCTAACTATCTATAAAATTTGACTTTAAACATAGCGCACCTTCAGAACAATAGTGACTTAATTGGGAAATTTTAAATTTCGAGTTAAGTCTCTATAATAATAAATTTATGACTAGAAGTTTGAAAGCTGAAATTTTGAATTAAGTCTCTATTGTTCTGAAGGTGCGATAGGTATAAGGTGCTGAAATAATTATCAGGAGACAACCTCAATCAAATTGAACTAGTTCCAAACTAAGCTCTAAGGCTACTACAGAGGTACTAGACAACGATATAGGTAAATGTGGTATTATCTATGTAAAGGGACCATATTGTCGATGGCGCTAACGCCGCACTGCGTCACGCGACATTGTATTTAGAGCATCTTTAATAATGGCGGAAGCGCCATCGACAATAAGGTCCCTTTCATAGATAACGTAACAAATACTTATTTGCCCGTTTGCACGTAAATATGTTAACCCTAGGTTAACCCCAGGTTAATTAAATCAATAAATAAATATCAGGTTAACAGGTTAATTTAAAAAAAAATGATAGTTCTTATAATGTTAATGAACCTGATAATCGTGAATGTTTTACCTGTGGTTAATCTAGGGTTAAATTTACGTGCAAGTGGAACTTATTAGAGAAATACTGCCCTCCTACGGAAAAAAGGCACATCTACTATATGAATTGTACTCGTATTGCACTTCCAACCTTATTATAACCTGTGAGAGTTTAATATGCTTCTATGAATTTATTGCACTTGTGCCTTTTCTCCATAGGAGGGTAGAATATATACTCAAATACATAGAAAACATCCAAGACTCTGAAACAAATACTCGCGCTTATCACACAAGTATTCGCTCATACCGGGAATAGAACCCGGGACTGCTACATAGACAGGATCACTACCAACTACCAACTACCTATGGTCTAAGATCCGATTAGGAGAAGATTTGCACCGGGCTGTTTATTCGATGAAAAGTATTTTATTTATATGAAATTTAATACGCTAAATGTATGTGTGGCGAATAGGTAGGCTGAAAAATTTCAGTCCAGTACTTACATCATTAAAATAATAATAAAAAATAACTTTTTTTTTAAATTGCAAATGTTTGTTTAATAGACAAATTACATACTAATCGAAAGTATGAAGTCTATAGAATATGCAAACGTTAGGTTTGGTGCAAATTACTAGTACCGACTTACCTGTTTATACCTGCCTACCCAATAGCTTGACGAGAAAAAAATAGTCAAACGTTTGCGTATTCTATAGGCTTCATACTTTCGATTGGTATGTAATTTGTCCATTAAACAAGCTAGTGTAATTTTTTAAAACGAAGTTAAGTTTTATTTTTTTTATTAATTATATACTGGACTGAAAATTTTCAGCCTACCTATTCGCCATATATTACTTAGCATATTAAATTTGGTATAAAATATTTTTTATCGAATAAACAGCCCGGTCCAAATCGTCTCCTATTCGGATCTCCTACTACTATAGGATGCTTTAGGAACAGTAGGTATATAAATAAAGCAGTAAAGAAACTAGGCCTACTTTTCAAGATAAATACCTACTCTCCAATTGAGCGTGAGGGTTGTCAATTAACATTTTGTAAAATTGAAAAATATTTTTTTTTGTAACTCAGCTATCTTGGGATCTGTTTGGTTTCAGACAACGAATCCCTTGACAGTTTGGGAAAAATATTAATTAAAACACCTTTATCAATCAAGGCTAGTCCAGGAATTTATGAGCACTAGGTACAGTCAAGGACTCTAATTGTTGAGCCACTATGGGCCCTGTCGCATGACGTTAATCATTAATTTTAGCGTAATTTCTTTCACGTGGCTTGACGCTGTCATTATGACAGGGTTTCATAGTGGCTCAACGAAGTCCTTGACTGTATCTATAGTATCCGCAGCGCGCTAAAGACAAGTCGTAGTGTAAAAATTCACTACGACTGCGAATACTATACATAAATATATTTGTTCAGATATGTTTGATGGCGACTTTACTTACAAATAATAGTTTGGCCTCTAAAAATACAAGTTTTTCTTATAATGTTTCTCGCTATAGGCTTGATTTGATTGGCTTCTGATTATGAGGCGGGATTTTAAAATGTCTTACAAAAATGTTTTTTTTTTAAGTTTTTTAACCCATTTGCTTTTCTGTCTTTAGCGTCATAATACACCTAGCTCCTGTTTAGAAAAAAACAACCAAGTGCGAGTCAGACTCGCGCACGAAGCGTTCCGTACAATGATATAATATAGTAAAAAGAGGTAGATATGTTATACGCACTTCGATAGTGGCACCCTAAAACCAAGCCAATTGGTACACCTTTACTTAGTCTTGCGCCGTCAACGGAACCGTGAACTAGTCTGCAGAGCAATGCAATTGCAATATTTACTGATTATGTGTGCGCAAGCCGGGCCATTTTTACACGCGGAATACCGTATAGGTAACATATCTACCTCTTTTTTATATTATATCATTGGTTCCGTACCATTATCTATGCAACATTAGACACTATATTATTGCAGTTATTAATATCAACCAAAAAACGGGGAAAAAAATCACGTTTGTTGTATGGGAGCCCCCCTAAATATTTATTTTATTCTGTTTTTAGTATTTGTTGTTATAGCGGCAATAGAAATACATCATCTTTGAAAATTTCAACTGTCTGGCTATCACGGTTCATGAGATACAGCCTGGTGACAGACAGACATACATTGGAGTCTTAGGGCCGTATTAATAAACTGATCTCAACTCTTATGCTCGTCTCGAGATGCGTCAAAAATGACAGTGTTCTATGGTTTGACGTTTATGTTGACGTATCTTGTGACGGGCATCTCACCCAAGATTAGTTTATTAATACGGCTCTTAGTAAAAGGATACCGTCCCGTTTTTACCCTTTTACCCTAAAAAGGTTTTCGTTCGTAACCTGTTCTGTTTTGGAAAGATTTAGGCAAGTATCGATTTTTTTCAATCTTTAGATCAATCTTTAGACTTAGTTTAGTGATTAGATATACGATAACTACGTATCAGCTATTTTTTGTTTTATTCCGTCAAATATAAAATAACCAGAGATAAGATAAACAAATCATATGAAGAAACTACACAAATACGGAATGTTACATTCGGCCATCACAACATAAACGTTTTTTTGTACAGTAATGATTACTATAATATAACCCAAGGCGTTTCAATCCCTAGGGGGAAAGGGTTTTTGGAAATATAGTTACACACTCAGCCATTTTAGACTCTTTACTAGACCATCGAAGAATCTTTTAGGTAGCTGCAGTCAACAGAGGCCCTACTTTGAAAATCGAAGTTCGAAGTTACATTAGCTCCATCTCTGTCACTCGTCCTTCGAGATTAAATCGAGAGAAAGGGATGGAGCTAACGTAACTTCGAACTTCGATTTTCAAAGTAGGGCCTCAGATTTGATTCCTCGGCCACTATGGACTTTGGTCAACGTGACGTTGTAAACCAAATCATAGGAAGTCTCTTACGTTTTGGTTGACAACATCACTTTAACATTGCCCATAGTGGCCTAGAAATCAAATTGGTTGACTGTAGGTACAGTCGCCATCAGATATATTGTAGCGGGCGAGGTACTCAAATATTTCGGAGCAGCATTACTTTTCAATAAATTCGGAACATATAACAAGGTAAAAATATCAGAAAGCACAGAACGTCAAAGGTATCTACGCACTCAGGGTGATCATAAAGATCGGAACATTTATGAAAAATATACCTTAAGTCTGTAACACACAGTTTAAATTCGTTACTATAATTATTATGCATGTCGAATCTACTCGTGACGTGTACACGTCACGAGTAGATTCGAATTCCAAACAAAACATAAATACGTCATGCCAAAGATCGACATGCATAATAATTATAGTAACGAATTTAAACTGTGTGATACAGACTTAAGGTATATTTTCCATAAATGTTCCGATCTTTATGATCACCCTGAGTGCGTAGATACCTTTGACGTTCTGTGCTTTCTGATATTTTTACCTCGTTATATGTTCCGAATTTATTGAAAAGTCGCTGCTCTTATATTTATGACAAATTGCATGTTCTGGTGTTATTGACCATAACTAGTGTAACGAATTAATTGAAAAGTAATGCTGCTCCGAAATATTTGAGTACCTCGCCCGCTACAATATATCTGATGGCGACTGTACATGCATACAGCCCTTAAAAAATAACAATTGGCTTTTCCTTGGTTTAAAGAAAAACATATTGTCTGCTTCCATCATCCGGAATAATGAGCCTTTCAAATTATGAAAGAATTTTTGAAATGGGTTCCGTGATTCCGCAGATTACATACGGATAACCGCTGGAGTTATCGTGTTCTTGAGTGGAGACCGCGGATCAGCAAAGGCAGTGTAGGACGCCCTTAGACTAGGTGGAGCGACGATCTTCGCAAGGTGGCTGGCAAGAGCTGGATGAGAGCGGCCGCAGACCGTGCTCGGTGGCGTGCAATGGGAGAGGCCTACGTCCAGCAGTGGACTGGTATAGGCTGATGATGATGATGATGATGATGTTGATGATGATGATGATGATGATGATGATGATGATGATGATGATGATGATGATGATGATGATGATGATGATGATGATGATGATGATGATGATGATGATGATGATACAATCACGCCTATTTCCTGTATGGGTAGGCGGTAGAAACCTCTTCCTTCCACTTTCTACGATCCAGACAAACTTCACTCGCTTCCTCTACACTCGTAAGCAGGGATCGAAAATTCGGATCGATATGCACCTAAAGTTGCTTCTTAAAAATATTATTTTAATAATATAAGTTTCGGGATTCTGGTATTGTACAAAACGTTAATAATTATTATTTTACATGTAGAATAAAACGTTCCGTTTTGCTCCTATAAATTCGTTAGGTCAATGAGTTACAGGCAAAATAAATAACATTTGGTAAATCTATACATGGAAAATAAATTAAAAAAGTTAATATAAATACTTAATTAGGAATGTATGCTGGCGTAATTTATTTATTTAGAAATTTCGGGAAATTTATTAATGAATTATATGATTGAGTCCACCTCCATACAACTGAACAACAACGCCGCCGCGAAAGTTTAGGTAAAAATCGATCCGAATTTCTGATCCCTGCTCATAAGTCTCTTAGGTTACCTGCCCGATATAGATACAAACTCACAAAATTCGCACCCTCCCTTTATAATAGTAATAATAGTTTAGATTTTATTAAGTATAGATTTGGGGTAGTTATGTCTTCTTATATAAGTGATAGAACTCAAACAGTTGTTGTAAACAAAACGCAATCTGTTGGAGCTACAGTGAAAATAGGTGTGCCTCAAGGCTCTATTTTAGGTCCTTTTTTATTTTTGGTTTACATGAATGACTTGCCACCAACAGTAGATAAACTTTGTGATATTGTACTTTTTGCTGATAATACTTCACTAATTTTCAAGGTAGATAGAAAATCCGTAGACTACAGTAGGATTAACACCACACTAGTTAAAGTACTTAATTGGTTTACTAGCAACAATTTGCTACTAAATGCTAAGAAAACGAAATGTGTTAGGTTCGCTTTGCCTAATGTTAAACCGGTACATTCTAGTATTTTTCTAAATGACGAGTGTTTGCAAATGGTAGATAAGGCAATTTTCTTAGGCATAACATTAGATAAATATTTGCAATGGAGTCCCCATATAGCTGTACTGGCAGGTAAACTAAGTTCGGCAGCTTACGCCGTTAGGAAAATTAGACAACTAACCAATGTTGAGACAGCTCGCTTAGTCTATTATAGTTATTTCCATAGTGTCATGTCGTACGGTATTCTGGTTTGGGGTAAGGCAGCTGACATACAAACTATATTTGTGTTACAAAAAAGGGCCATTCGTTCTATTTACAACTTAAACTCCCGTGACTCTTTAAGAGAACTTTTTAAAGAAATTAATATCTTGACTGTAGCGTCTCAATTTATTTATGAGAATATTATTTACGTTATTAGAAATTTAGATTCTTTCACCAAAAATTCTGATATACATATGTAATTTAAATACCAGAAATAAAAATAAAATCGCTATCCGAAAATTCCGCGTCCGTAAAGTATATAAATCATTTGTTGGTCAATGCATTCATTTCTATAATAAATTACCTGACGAAGTTTTAAAGTTACCCTTTCCAGCACTTAAAAATTACTTGAAAAGGTCGTTAATGTCTAAAGCGTATTATAGGATCGAGGGCTATCTAACAGACAAAAATGCATGGCCTAAATCCGAAACTTAGTCAATAATAATTTATTCAAATGCAAAATCTTTATCTTGTCTAGGGGACACCGTTGATGTAGGAAAACATATCGAAACTTTTATGTGGTCGTCTCGCACCATCTTATATACACATAAGTATGTGTTTTTTTTTTCTCTATCTCTCCCGTAAGATTCTTAATTGGCATGTTTTCCAGCTGAACTACGCATGTTATTTGATACTATATTTAATTTAATATTTATAGCTTTATATAATGCTAGACTAAGTAGTACCATTGTAATAAGAAATATGTTTAAAAAATGACTGACTGCTGAGTTTCTTGCGGCGTTTCTTCTCGGCAGTGGTCTTCTCTTGGGAAGCGCTGGTAGATTCTTGACGTGTAAAAGTGCCCGTGCGGCCTACTTACTGAATAAATTTCTTTTATCTTTTTTTATCTTTTATCTTTATTTCCAGCGGCCCCACTGCTGCTGTACAAGCGGGACCCGAGCCCGCCCTCCAACGCGGTGCGCGTCGTCGGCGCGATGCTAGGACTCCGCTTCGACTATCTGGAGCCCGACCTGCTTCATATGGAGCACCGCACGCCGGAGTTCAGGAAGGTGTGTATCAGAGATGGGCATTATTCGAATAATTATTCGAATAAAAAATAATTCGTAATATTTTATCCGCAAATAATTTATTCGTCAAATAGTTTGTTTGCGAATGTTTTATTCGAGTCGGCTTTTTGTTGAAAATGTTGTGGTCGCCGACTTCAGTTGGACTAACCTATTAGGTGCCTACAATTTTAAAGAAGTTATTTTTTGCGTTTTTGAAGGCGGTTTTTTGTTTTTTAAAACATTTATTTTATTGTATACTTTTTAGTGATCATAATACGCTGTTACGTAGTCCCACTTCTTAGTTAAAATTAAACTTTAACTTATATCAAGCGCGCCGCAAGCACCGCCGCGGGAAAGTCATAGTCATATTTCAACAAGTAAATATTATTCGTTGTAGGTAGTCGCTCAACTATCTTAATCGAGATATCTTATCGCCACCCTTGAAATCGGTACCATTGAGGAGTTCCGGTGGCTATCTGTGGTCTTCATCATCAGTTCCACCACACCAAATGATATTTTCTGAATGCAAATGCTGGACTTGTTACTAAAAATATTAAAATCGCTATATGTTTGCCTACAATATTTGAGGAGTTCCCTCAATTCCTCACTGATCCCCTCATCAGATACAGATTTGGTGACAATGGGACCACCTCGGAAGTATACTCTATCAAACCAAAAAAAAAAATTTGAAATCGGTCGACAATTGACGGAGTAATCGGTGAACATACATAAAAAAAAAATACATACAGTGGAACGTATAACCTCCTCCTTTTTTGAAGTCGGTTAAAAATGGAGCAGGTATTCCAGTATATAATAATTATTCGTGGCAATTTATTCGCGAATAAATCATTCGCAAATAAATTATTCGCAAATAAATTATTCGACGAATAAATTATTCGAATAAGAATGATCATTCGAGAATTTCATTCGTTATTCGCGAATAATTTGGTTATTCTTATTCGTTATTCGTCATTCGAATAAATTTTGCCCATCTCTGGTGTGTATATAGGGCGTAATTTAGGGGGGGAGGATTTGTACTCTGATATCCTATCGAACAATTCTGCCCTACTAAGCATAATGGCGTTATCTCAAACAAAACATCTGTAGAAATTGCAACCTAGTTACAAACAGAAGAGAGTTGAATCTGCTTTGGCTATTGAATTTAGTTATTGCATTTTTGCTTAGGAGGGCAGAATTACCACCACAATTTTTGGGAGCAGAGCCACGTCCTGTCTTCGACTGGTAGCCTCTTAGCCTCTAACTAAAGCAACTATTAGGCTTGAATGGCAGATCTCTAGTTAAAACCTAATAAACTATGGCTAACCCCATCGTATCGTACTTTAAACGATACTTAATTCCAAGAAACAAGAATACATGAATTTACACGAAAAGTATGAAAAAAGTTGAGTTTTTAAAAACATTTTTCTTGGGCTTGTGTTAAATAAAAGTCGTACTTTTCCAGATTAATCCCATGGCGACGATACCGGTGCTGCAAGATGGAGACTTCATTCTCGCAGAAAGGTATTAAAGAAAAATTTGGTCAATTCAAATTAATTATTTTTTTGGAAAAATAATAGTCCCGTGAACAGATAAACTACGCCTCTATTCTAGGCGGTAAAAGCGATATCGTAGTTTTCCTGTTATGGTATTGTTATGACGTCAGCCGCCATTACTGTCAAGAAAATAAGAGCTATCAAAACGTTAACATTACGATAACAGATCAAATACGATATTGTTTTTACCGTCTTGAATAGAGGTGCTGATCTTGAATGAAATGTTAGCTCAGTTGGTAGTGACGCTGCCTATGAAACTAGCGGTCCTGGGTTCAAATCCCGGTAAGGGCAGATATTTGTGTGATGAGCACGAGTATTTGTTCTTGAGTCTTGGATGTTTTCTATGTGTTTAAATATTTATTTCTCTGTATACGTACGTTTATCATTCTCTAGTACCCATAGGTAATAAGCCTAGAGCTTAGTTTGGGACTAGGTCAATTTGTGTGAGATTGTCCCCTAATATTTAATTATAACACTTTTCTACGACTTTGATGTTGCTGTGGTAATTTTTTCAATACAATAGGAAATGGCAACTGAGAATGTACTAGAATATAATGACCACTCAGAGTCAGTTAATGATGATTAAGTCGCTTTTAATGTAAAAAAACCGGACAAGTGCGAGTCGGCCTCGCCCACCGAGAGTTCCGCACATGACACGGTTAACTCAATTCAAAATTTCCGTTCCTTGCATAAAGACCCTGTTTTTTTTGTGATTTAATTAAATACGTTAATTTTTTTCCTATATCTACTTGTAGTATAAGACGGTATAACTTGCCAAATTTCATAGATCTAGGTCAACGGAAAATACCCTATAAATTTTGATTCCCTAGAGATCGTAATATACGTTTTTTGCGGCAAAAACGGCCGTATCTTTTTTTACGTTAACTTAGAACTCTTAGAAGTTTGATTTTTTCACAACTTCAAGGGACTGTATACGTACTAGACCTGACTATATGGTTTTAATTTCAACTCGATACTTCCACGAGTTCCCGAGATAAAGGGTCTTGACAGACAGACAGACAGACGGACACCAAAGTGATCCTATAAGGGCTCCGTTTTTTGAGGTACGGAACCCTAAAAAAGGCAGGCGAGCAAACGAGTCATCTGACTTCATAGCATCTGTGTCTATGTAATTTGCTTGCTGTTTACAGCCACGCGATCAACTTGTACTTGCTGAACAAATATGGCGGCGAGCACAAGGAGGCGCTGTATCCGGGTGAGCTGCGCGCGCGCGCACTCGTCGACCAGTGCCTTTTTTTCGACGCAGGAGTCTTGTTCAGGAGGCTACTAGAAGTGTCTGTGAGTCACCTATGTTATTATGATAAAGTCTTAAAAATACTTGAATCTCGAGGTTCAAGGATAAATTAGTTCAAACATCTAGACTTTTACGGGTTCCAATTACTTGCTAGGTAAACAACATTTCACAAACATATGATGATATCAAATTCAGCTAAGCTGTGCTCACTCACGCTCTTTTCATTACCACAATCTAGGTATGCAACCTACATATGGAAAATGTCGAAATATAATGAAATAAATGAATTTGATTTGATTTGAAATGAAACAGTTGGAAATCTAAAATTTGGACTGAAGATATTTGGACATACATACATACATACCTTCACGCCTGTAATCCCAGAGTGGGGTAGGCAGAGCTACAGCATTACCTACAACTCTAAAAACTTGTTGATAATTCTGTAACTACATTTTGCACAATTAGGCTAAGATATTTACCAGCGTATTAGTGACAGGTTGCAAGCCCATCGCCTAACAGTTAAGTATTAAGTAGGTATGTTATGTTGGTCTAACAGCTGATCGTGATCAGCAACAGGACCTTCGCTGTTCTTAACACAGTCGGAGTTTGAACTGTCCTTGTCCTATCCTATTCCGTAGATGATGACTAGTATCAAAATTCATCATTTCCAGAGTGAAGTTTCATTAAATTTCAAAAAGATGTGTTGTTTTATGAGAGCGCTCCCTAATGCGGTAAACTTAAAACCTGAGGACCCTGCAAAGATGCACTACGCTAACTAGCGTTTCTATTCGATTCGTTTTTAAACCAATCGCGTCACTGGTAGATCACGTGACTTTTCGTATCACGTCATCTCCCAGTGACGCGATTGGTTTAAAAACGAATCGAATAGAAACGTTAGTTAGCGTAGTGCATCTTTGCAGGGCCCTCTGGGGTGTTATTCTCTTAACAACAGCGGTCGGTCGGACGAACGAGCGAAATCGCAGCGGCGAGTTTAAGTAGTCACAGCGAACAAAACACATTTTAGCGCGTGCATTCTCAATTAGGCAGCCTTACGTTCGATAAGCCATGCTGCCTAATTGAAAATGCAGACGCTAAAATGTGTTTTGTTCGCTCGGACGGGACTACTTAAACTCGCCGCTGCAATTCCACTCGTTCGTCCGACCGACCGCCGTTTTTGAGACAATCACACCCCTTGTCAAAGTAATCTCCTTAATTCCCAGCAACCAGCCTTCATCGGCAAGACTGTCAGCCCCTCGGACACGCAGATAAGGAACATTGAGGAGGGCTACTCCGTTTTGGAGGCGTATCTTCAGGCGCGGCCGTACGTCGCCTGCGACCGGCTGACGCTCGCCGACGTGTCGCTCGGGTCCACCGTCGAGGCTCTGCAGGGGATCCAGCCTGTAGACGCTGAGAAGTAAGTAGGAATTCCCTAACTGCCTATAACTAATAATAAATAAATAATATCAGGGGACAATGTCACACAAATTGACCTAGTCCCAAACTAAGCTCTAGGCTTGTACAGTTGAAGTCAAAGATATGTTTAGTACTTTAGTACCTTGTCACTTTATCCGCTATGACAATTTCATGTGGCAGTTAAAACATGACGTTAAATAGACAAGGTACTAAAGTGTAAACATATCTATAACGTCGACTGTACTATGGGTACTAGACAACGATAAACATACTTATATGTGGCATTATCTATGTAAAGGGGCCATTCTTCTTTTTAATGCCTAAGAAAACGTCCCTTAACGTGAACGTTTGTTTAAAGTAATAATTTTCAACAAAATTAGATGACATTAGAAATGCACACAATTTTCAGATTTTGATCTACGTACCTGAATAACGTTTTATACTAAATTTTGTGGGGTTGTGTCAAAAAAGGCTAATATAGTAACGCAGTGGTCGTTATTTCCAAGAGGACGTGGAGACTGGTAACGCAGTGGTAATTTGAACAGCAAATTCTTGTTTTATATAGAAAAAGAACAAAAATAGTGGGTAAATATACGGTAAAAAGTGAGCCCTGGTTAAGACTTAAAGTCCTGTCCTGTAAAATAATCTCAAGATATCTACGAATTTCATTACATGGATCTTAAATTTTCATTTCTATTTTAGGCATCGAAAAGTAGAATGGCCCAAAGGGACCTTATTGTCGATGGCGCTTACGCCGCACTGCGTCACGCGACGTTGTATTTACATATTTATATTGATATCGGATGAGTGACCATTATTAGATGTTTAATTGTTGTTCTTTAATTATTATTTTTTCTTGTATTCTTTGATTATTACTATTTATGTTTGACGATCTCAATGTAATTCGTATTTTTTGACATGCAATGCAATTTATATTGTAAAATTACATTGATGGATAAATAAACAAAACTTATAGTAATCTGTGACTAAACTAAACTAAACTATCGGAGCATCGTTAATAATGGGGGAAGCGCCATCGACAATAAGGTCCCTTTTCATAGATAACGTTTCATACATAACTACATAGAAAACATCCAAGACTCAGGAACAAATAGTCGAGCTTATCACACAAATATCTGCCCTTACCGGGATTTGAAGCTAGCTGTCTAAATTTTAGGTGAAAGTTTAAATTTTTCATGCAGTATTCTGAAAGTTACCAAAGTGAAATCGGTATATTTCTGAAAATTACTATAGTTTTGACATGTAACGTAAGAAACGGAATAAGAATAAGAATGGAGGGTTAAAAAATTACAATGATTTGATGATAGCAAACGTGAAGTCATATGAAAGGGCTACACATTTCAAAACTATATTTTATAATTTTTGCGTGACGTATTTTTTGATTTATAGCAAAAAAATTACCGTTTCCCTGCCCATATCTCCGAAGTTTATGGACCAAAAAATCTGAAAAATACTAAAAAACTAACTACTACTCTAACTACCACTTTAAAGATAGTTATTTATATTTTAAGCAAAAAATAAAATGAAGCTCTCAAATTTTACAGTTTTGGTAAAATTGACCAAAAAACTTTAAAAATCTGTATTAAAATGCAAGCTAGTCAAAATGGATCTTATTGCATAGAAAATAAAGTTCATAACAAAATGAGTATTTTCGTTTGATTTTTCAACCATTATTATCTATACGGAACCCTCGTTGCGCGAGTCCGACTCGCACTTGACTGGTTTTTTATTTCTGAATCAATATTGATAATTTATTGTTTGCCCGCAGGTTTCCCAAATGCAAGGCTTGGCTGGAGCGGCTGCACGCGGAGCCCCATTTTAAGGAGTTCAGCGTGACCGGCGGCGTCTTGTTAGGCAAATTACTAAGATTTTTATGGAAACGGAATAAAAAAGAGTAATTTTTTCAAATGCATTTTCATTCTTATGTTAGCAAAACAGAGTGAAGAAAACCGAGTCGGACTCGCGCACGAAGGGTTTCGAACCATTATCTATAAAAAATGACATTTGTTGTATGGGAGCCCCCCTTAAATAAACCCTTTTTATTACCCGACTGCCGAAGGAGGAGGATGATGTGTTTCACAGCCTATATATGTATGTTTGTTCCTTTGTGTCACCATAAAAACTAAACCCGTTGTCTGATTTTGATGATTCTTATGTCAATCGATTTGTCTTAGTCTGGTGAGTGTCACTGAAGATATGACAGTAATCAAAATTCGATATGGCGGCAACCAGACGCCATATTGAGCAAATACAAATAAAAAAGTCGACCAATTATGACAAGTAGGGTATCATTGAATAGGCATTTAAAAATCATCTTTAGGTTTCTTACATCATTTTTCATTTTGAATGATCATTTAAGATTTAAAACGATTTAAAGTTGGTTAGCAACAGTCGGGTTTTGAAAGCTTGCTTTTTGTTAAAGTTATTTGTGGTGTGTGGCCTGCTGTGAGGTCACCAAATGGTCCCTGCGGAAGACCAGCGCTGGTTTTACTACTGGCATCATGCTGAGCTTTACATGGCATCTTTGTATTTTTTGTTTAGTACTTGTTTTCTCCTTTTGTAAGATGTCTGAATAAACATTTTTCTTTCTTTCTTTTCTTTCTTTGAATAGTCATTTTATTTTAATTTAATTATTTATTTTTAAATTGAACATACAACTAAATATTCTGTGAATATTTCAAGCGTCTACCTGTTGCCGTTATTAATATCGAGCAAAAAAATCACGTTTGTTGTATGGGAGCCCCCCTTAAATATTTATTTTATTCTGTTTTTAGTAAGTATTTGTTGTTATAGCGGCAACAGAAATACATCAACTGTGAAAATTTCAAATGTCACGGTTCATGAGATACAGCCTGGTGACAGACAGACAGACGGACAGTGGAGTCTTAGTAATAGGGTTCCGTTTTTACCCTTTGGGTACGGAACCCTAAAAACAGAGGGTGGTATTCGGAATGACACTAGCAACATGGTCTAATTTTTAGCTTCTCTTTATTTTTTTTCTTAATTAATGGCTTTCACTCCTTGTGTTTAACAAGGTGTATTTCGCCAGTATCGAGTTTCAGACAATCACCATGGACTTATTAGAGAAATAAGTCCATGGATATCACACGCGAGGACAATTGTTCGGTTAAAGAGATTTACTCTGGTGGACTAAACAGAAGCACATGGGGTTAGCTCCACGCGCTTCTGTCAAGTCCAGCTAATCTCTGACGCCCTTATTTATAAACGTTGAAAAACCGTGGGGTAAGCTAAACCATGCTTTGTCCTTATCTGTCAAATTCAGGATAAGGACAAAGCATGGTTTAGCTTACCCGACGGTTATTCCACGTTTATAAGTAAGGGCGTGAGGCGCTTCTTTCAGGAAAAGCATTTTCATCGATCTCGTGTAACTTCCAACCTTGATAAACCTGTCCCACTGGACGGTAGCCATTTATCAAAGAATTAAACTCGAGGCGCTTTCTTGAAAATCGAATTTCGATTTAGCTCCGTCCCTTTCTCTCGATTTAGTCTCGAGCGACGAGTGACAGTGACAGAACCTCGGCACCCAAAGTTTCGAATTTAGTGGTTCGTGGTAGCGTAAAGTTCTTAAAGTGGTGAAGACTATTGTAGTTCTACTGTCACCATGTCAATCTCTTTTTTTTTAGTATACCAAAGGGAGGGGCCCTATTTCTAAGCCACTGTTGTCCGTCTGTCTGAAGAGAATGTCACGAAACCCTTCGTGTGCCTGTCCAACTCGCGCTTGGCCTGTTTTATTACCCAACTATAACTTTTATTCTGTTGAACAACGAAATAAGTGACGTTATCTATGAAAAGGGACCTTATTGTCGATGGCGCTTCCGCCATTATTAACGATGCTCTGATATAAATACAACGTCGCGTGACGCAGTGCGGCGTAAGCGCCATTGACAATAAGGCTCTCATAGATAATGCCACATATAAACAAAAACCTTAGTTGTGTTCAAGTTTTTCTACGCCAAGTAACAGCTGTTTAACCGATTTGAAATAAAATCGAGGAAGGTCTCAATTTGGCCCTTGTTTTATAGCCTTTATAGGACACCATTTTATAAGTCTGTATTCCTTCTCGCTCTTATCGTAACCTAGCCATATTGTGCTGTCTCGCTCACACACTTCTACATTTTGTAAGGCTAGCTTCTTCTAACACTGGTTTATACGGACGGCTATACATTGTTTATGGGTTTTTATATAAATCACTTTGACCTTGCGTGTCGGCATAATTATGTGCACAAAGAGTATGAAAGAATTTTTACACAAGGTATATCATTTTTTAAATATTGTTACTTAATCCATTGCTTCACCAATATACCATCACTACACGATTAGATTAGTTAGACCGCGTCTTATCCTCACGTAAGGCCCACGTCAAATTTAATTAACTGCCACACTCAGAGACGTAAATTAAATTTAATGCTTGATTTAAGATGCTGCTGGCACTTTCTTTGCTATAGCAATAGAATAAGACAACACGTCACCAAACAAGCATTTAATTTAATTGCCGTCTCTGAGTGCGGCAGTAAGTAGTTCAAATATAATCCTTAGTGTCAGTCTAACTAAAATTAAAAGTCACTTTGTCGAATATTCTTAAAATAGGCCGTTGGGCCTTAGGAGGAGAGATTTTTACCAAAGAAGTAGACAAGATGAACTTTGCGTCAGCTATCCTTCTTTACTTTTTAAGGTCCGTGTTTTAAGTTTAGGAAGTTTAAAAAAGCTAGGTTCTGTACCCAAAGGGTGCTGCTAGCAGGACTCTACTAAAGCTTCGCAAAATTAAAAAAACGTAGAGGGAGAATAGAATGGAGTGGGCATTGGACTAGTACCAGGTGGGAAGTCTGAGATGCGTTTATACATAATTACGTATGTATAAACGAGATGCACTTACTCTTACCTGTCCCTCTCGCGCGTATACGTTTTCGACTTGTTAGCCACAAAACATTGTGGCAAACAAACCCTGACAGCGGATGCGAGTCGTATGAGTTTTTAGTGGTTTTTAGCTGTTTTCGGAGTTTTTTTGCAAAATGCAAGGGTGAAGTTTACGTGTAATGTGCTAAAGAAAAATTTCGTGATGGTGAATTTCAGAGGCCCTACTTTGAAATTCGAAGTTCGAAATTACGTTACCTTCATCTCTTTCTCTCGATTTAGTCTCGAATGACGAGTCAGTGACAGGGATGAAGCTAACGTAACTTCGAACTTCGAATTTCAAAGTAGGGCCTCAGTATTTTAGGCTGTAAACGCCGGAGTGAGCGGAAATATGAGCCCATAACGTTTCATACGTAAGTGGATAGATTATACTATTATTGTGGTCTTATAAATCCTGATTGACAATGTAAACAACTAATTATTTGAAATAAGGTCTCCTAGTTACATTTTAACATAAAAAAGGATCGGTTTTGTGTTCAAATATATCGTATTTTTCTTCCGCTAACCGTCCGATTTATGTTGATAACGATAGTATTATCGTAATCCGTGTGATTGCTGACATTTAAATTTAGTCGTATAAAACCAATTTCGTGTTGTCATCCATCAAAAATGCATTTTACCCAACAAACGGGGTAATATATAATTATGATGTTATTGGGTATTTTGTTATACTAATAAAACAAGTTTTGTTGATTTGACATAGTATTTTTTTACGAATTAACTCTTATAATCCCTGAAATTTACCTTTTTACGTTCGCAAAATTTTAGATTTTTTTTTAATATTTTTCAGATACCCATCTGAGGCCCTACTTTGAAAATCGAAGTTCGAAGTTACTTTAGCTCCATCCCTTTCTCTTTATTTGGTCTCGAATGACGAGTGACACGGATGGAGATAACGTAACTTCGATCTTCGATTTTCAAAGTAGGGCCTCTGATACTGAAGCAAGGAAGCTTTGGATTATAGCTACATGTAGCATAAATTGGCAACCAACAAAGGTTTCTCGTATCTGCTCAGAACACTTCGAAGCACATTGTTAATATAATATATGACTGTAGGTACCTTCTGTAACAAATAGTTATATAAATAAACATTTGCACAAACATGCAAGTGGCATTTTAATCGTAGGCATTTCAGACCTAAAAACATATATAGAATTCCATAATTACTGACCGTTCGATATTGTAACTTTAGCAAATTGTTGGCAACTCAGAATTGATTGCATATATACCACACTTATATGTATAGATACTATCTCCATCTCAAAGGTATACGCGCGGGCCAAGTCTATTCTATACTCTGTTTACGTAAAAAAATGACAAACTTACGTCTTCTGTTTATTTTGAAGTCTGTTTTTTGCAATTACAGATAAAATTTGAAATGTTTATAACAATGTACGTGCTAGTATAATGCCATCTAACGGTTGTAGCAAGAACTGCGGATGTCCCCACACTGTGTCACTTAATCCGATAATCAACTTACGCTAAAGATGTCGCTACGAGAACCTTTCAAAGAACTATCATATGGCACAGTAGATAACAATAATAAAATGTTGTGCGGACAAAACGAAGTAAAATGAAAAACCAAAACAAAATAGTTTTAGAATAGCCTTGTTTATTCCTCCACAAGTCCACACGGTTTATACGCTGTTTCAATAAAAACAAATCTAACCTCGAACGTGTTCACTTACAGCGCCATCTTAGAGTTGTTAGTGAAACTGCTTGAGTTTGATGTATCCCACGGAGCCAAGCATAGAATGGAACGGTGACATGAGAACACGTAAAGGAACCGGCATCATATACGTACTTGTTGCAAAAATACTCAGTATTTTGTCTGTCCAAGTACGAATACCAGTCGCAACGTTCATAACGGCAGAAACGTGTACGGCGAAGTGCGATCGACTCGTCGATACGCAGCTGTCCCGCCGCGCTTGTCATTTTTAAGTTTTCCGAATCGCGTGTGTAAATAAACAAATTATTTTACTTTTCATTGGGAATTATAATATGAAGTGATACAAATGTTTGTTTAAAAACCGTGTCAATTAACAGTGGAACATTTGAATGAAACCGTAACCGCTTCTCGCAATGACAAGGGAGAGCACTCGGTTACCTTTAGAGAAACCCGGAGGCATTATAATGTTTCATGTGGCTTAATTGATGCCTCATCTTAACCGATAAGTGTATACGTTGATTTTAAGGACCATTGTGAATCGTTCGGAAGTATAATTGTCTTCGTTTCGACTCGATCGTCAGTCGTCTAGAGTACACGTTTAAAATGAGTGTTATAAGTGGTTTGAGTAAAGCTGATTTCAAGACGGCGAGTGATGGACTGCTGGAGCTCTCAGAGGAGCGGCTCCGCAGCATCATGCGCTCGGAGCCCATCACAGACGTCTACCACGTGGAACAGACTCCCTTCGCAAGGTTAGCATTGTTCTCTGACACCTGTCAAACTTGTATTCAAACTTCTCGGAAGTTCCAAATTCAAAAGTATGTTTTGGGGTTAGGTCCTTTATCGTCCCTCCAGACTTTAAGGGATGAAGAACCGGTTCTTGGAAGTATCTTGAAAGTTTAGCAGATACTTTCTGTTCAGTTAACAACAAAAAAAAACTCGTTTTGAAGGACAAAATAAACAAAGCAGTTTTTGCTCTTGCAGGAAGTTGTTAAAATCACCATGAAGGGAAAGGGCTGGTCTTGCATTTCAGAACTGTTACATGGTCAATGTCAGTCAGTGCTTGTCCATAAAAAGCTCACAGTAAGGGAACATAATATAATTATCTAAAGCAAAAAAAAGTAAAACCTAAATATTTTAAAACTCATTCTAGCCCAGTGTCAATAGGTAGTTGTGCAATGAATACATAATCTAGCCTTGAGATTGCAATAAAAGCATGACAAACCAAGTTGTGTTGAAACTGCATTATAGTTGGTTATGTTTTTACAACCACATCCTATCCGTGTGCCATTGAATGTACACCTGATAGATATAAATGAATTATTTCCTATGTTAGCTCCTCAGAACAATGTTTATCAGCATGTTTTTGATAAAGATGACTGATGTGAGCCCTTGCCTTGATAAGAGAAGATAAGATTGCTATGCGGCTGAATATAAAGTTGTACAGTCAGGTGTCTGTTTAAAATTATACTATTATTTAAAACAATAAGGAGACAATTTCCAAGGCATGTTGATATTGTTAGGGTAATATGTGATTACTGCTATACATATTTATTCAAAACATTCCACCAAATATCTTTGTTTGAAACAACTTTTTTGTCCATTGTTATCTGTTTTCCTACAACACTTGTTGCTTGCCAAGTCACAAGATCTGTTTTGATTGTTTCGTTGTAATACTTTATCATATTGAGTGCAATTTTATTCATTACCATGTTTTTATTAAATTACTTTCTTGTCTGTTAGTTTGTATATTTGTATAACGGTTCAGTACACAATTTTGCAATAAGTTTTAAATTAAACTAATTTCCTGATTTACTAAAGACTTTTAACTTTAAACATGGCCCAGAAATAAAGTAAAAGTGTATGAGTTGTATGGCATATTGACTCTGATACCTGCTTTGAACTGTGTGTTAAAATTTCAATAAAATACAAATGGAAATTAAAATAGTTGCAGTTCACCGTAACTGTTTGTGGAATAGTATATGGCATTAATTCATTCTGTATTTTTGGTTATTATAGTTTGTTTAAATAACTATTAAATAAAATAGCTTGTGTGTTGGTTTAGTGTTATGTTTGTTTAAATTTCTGCTTATGGTTTAATAAAAAATCAATATTTTGGTTTTGTTATCCAGCTGCTTTAAAGGACTTCAAAATTTAAATGCTTGACATAGCTCATAATAACCCATTGGACAATTTATAAACCTAATTAGATGAGAAATTACACTGACCCATGATGCATAATAAAAGAGGTTTATGACATGGTATCCGATGCACCGAGTAATCGTGGAAATATGTTGTATGTAAAAGTATATATAAAAAATATATTTTACATAAAATCTTTTTGTATCCAACTACCCATTCAGAAAGTTTCAATTTATATTTACACCAAATGGTGAATTATTATAATTTTTTAATTATTTGGATGACCTTGACTTGCCTGTTACATTCATGTTTTATCATTTCCTTCCTTTCTGTTAGCGTGGCATGAGGGCAAAATACAGTTATGTAGAGATCAAAATTATATCTAAGTCCAGATTTTATTTTCTAACTACTTCTCAAGTTTTAACCCTTTTTTTAAGTGCCTTACTTACTTCTTATGTTTTTTTTTAATGAAGCTAATAATAAATACAGATAACCAGTCCATAGTCTACAGGCCACAAGGTGGCAAAATACTTAAGGCGGGGGCCGCACTTGTTATATTGACCCTAGTATTTTAATTATGCTTTAAACCATGGGCCCGTTTCTGAAACGTACTAGACTAATAATACTAGTCCATGCGGTACATTCCACTAGTTGACTTGTAGAAAATTGTATGAAGTAAACTCTAGCGACTTTCGTGAATTGGACCCCAGTACAATTTTCTACGAGTATACTAGATGTACAGCATGAAATGAATAACCTTATTAATAGTGTTGTGAGTTTCGAGAAGCTGTCTCTAAATGGTCAAATAATTCAGATAATTAAATAGCTTTGTAAATTATTTAGTGTTATGACATAAGTGCTTAATATCAATAGGTTCTATTACTATCAGTTTGCTAAGGCATGCTTCAACGGCTGACCAGAGTCTAATTTTGTTCGCAAGCAGGAGCTTGAACAGCCACATGAAATGCAAGGATTCTTAGATGGATGGAATGCCATACAAAGAACACTAGAAATTATATCAATTATAATTCTTTTACACCAGCCAACTTCGTTGATTACTGATAATCAACGTACCTATCTAAAACCGAGATATCGTTTGTAATTGCGCATTACTTTAATATGATAATGTGATTAGGAATTTGATAGTCTTTAGACCAATCAGCTGGCTTGCATTCGCATAAGACTTTGACCCGGTGCAGAGCGAACAAGTACGCGTTGTTTACTTGCATCTAAGTAATATGGACTAGACTGGAGTTTATTTTGTTGCGCTAGGACGTTTCCACGCTGGGCGCGTGACGCGCAAGGTCGTCCGCCGGCCTCCTGACGTAGCCGTTTACCGGCGTCGTACTGCTGTCTCGACTAATTGCACTTTTTGTTTGATCAACTGCTATTTTCGAAGCCCCCGCGCGCCCGCGAGGCCGATCGGAACTGGTTCGAAGCGGGTTTGTGAATCAATTTCATTTCCCCTCGCCGCGTAGGTCGTTTGTGACAGTTTTTTTAAACGTTAATAATTGCTTTTCGTATCTACGCTGTAAGCTTCAAGTGCAATCAGTCTGATCTAAATGGTGATCATCGATGTGCTGATATCATACAGGTGACTCATTTGTTGGCCTTTTAGCTTTGAATTATTTTGTAGCGATAAAAAGAGCCAGTGATATTAACATCGTTTAATACACAGGTGCATCGACTCTAAACCAGTATGAAAGTTCTCAAAAATGTTACGCGGTGTGATGCATGGCCGCAACGTAAGACGGCGCCGATGGGATCAGTTGAATGATTTATTCGATATACAAAGCGATTGTCGGCCGTAGCCGCAGGTCAGCGGCTAGTTTAAGTGAAATTCAACATTTCAACGAGCGGGTGTTTAAGTAAATGAAAGGAATCGTTTAGGTGTAGCTGTTGTTGGCGGTTTCTCTGGCGCCCGGGGCTCGTTTCCCGGGAGCCTGGTGGAGATAGCAGTTTTTGCTCGTCCGGCGCTGGCGAGATGTAATCGTGGACTTTCTACAGCTGAGCGGTCGGTCGCCGCGGTTTCACTTTCATGCAGCGGCGGAATGCGGCCGGACCTCCGACCCGCTGTACCCCTCCTACACCCTTAGCTCCTCCACGACCCGAACACGTTTTGCATATCGACTTCTTAGAAGCGGTCGCGTGCGAGATTGAATACGCTGCTTGCATAACTCGCTTGTTGCAATAACGGTGCTCTCCCGCATATGGTGTCAGGAACCAGTCACCGGCCGACCGCCCGGCACTCGACGGCTTTTTTGTACAACAGCTAACATAATTCTGCAATGCCAAGAGCGTCAGCGTTACCAACAGCGCGTCGTAGTCTCGTCTCTGCAGCTAAATTTATTTAGTGTTGGTTACTAGGTACTTTGATTCGTACCTTCACTAAATTATAAGAAGGTTCAGCAGACGGGCGTCTGTCGCCATGTCGGGACCTCCTCCGCAACCACCATTAGGTTAATTTTGATTCGACTCGCGGCCCGAATACCAGCGTCGGCGCCGCTGCTATCCGCGCTAATATCTTATTCGTGTCATTAGCGCGAAATGCCAGCGGCTTGGCAGCGCTCCGTGACCCGGCGCGCCTCGCCGGCCGATGCACCGCTCCTCACTAAATTCGGGTGCGTTGCATCACGCGTCACATCGGTTTCGTTTGTCACGGGGCTATTTTAGACAATATCGATTATTAGAACGCCGCATTTAGCGCCCGCAACCATGTTAGCGGCGTGACTAACGCTGCAGAATGTCGCCGCTCGGAGCGGGACGTAACCTCGCATTTCTTATTCAAATAAGATCTATAAGAGGACGCCGAGGGCTGGAGGCTTCTCGTTTCCTAGTACACTGGGCTGGCGTAGTTATCTCTAGTTTGCGGAACGAAACCCGATCCTTATGCGACACGCGATCGAGGCCGCGCGGCCGCGCTATCTACCGTTCGACTGAAGAAAGAACTTTTTCAACGCTGTTGGCACTTCGTTAAGCCTTCCGTTCCCACGTGCCTTTTTACCTGGCGTCGGAGATCGGTGGATACGCGTAATTGAAAGCGAACTTGCCAGTTCCGTTTGACGGCTTTTTAATAGCTTTATAAGTCGAGCATGCGTTGAATTTCCTAGCTTAGTTGTTTGGGCTTTTCGCCCTTGGTGTCACCTGCGCCCGGGGCGCTCGCCCGCGCGCGCGCAGGTTGTGCAAGCGCACGTGGTGTGGGCGACGCCCGAGAACAATCGCGCCTCTCATTAACAAAACAACCGTCGGAATGCGGGCTCCTGATATCGGTTACAGAACTATGTATAACGGTGGGCCAATGTCAACAGCGGTCGGTTGACTGGATTGTTTCTATGGTAATGCGATCGGTACACGCTTTTTGAATGTGTAAAGGGTCACACATGTAATATATTGTAACATGTAGGAGTGAAAAAATTGTTTTCGAAGTAACCGAAATTACTGTGGTCTGAATAAACTGCACGTGCTATATTTATGTGCGCCCTCAGGGGCAAGACATCAACGCTGCTGACGTCAAAGGCAATAAATACCCCTCTTACTTAACCCGGGCGGTCAGCACGCAACCGCTCGGAGCGATCTGTCGATACCGCCAGCCCTGATTCGTGTAGGCGACTAGATTTTCCGATACTCCGGTTGGGCCATAATGTAGCCGGCGCGAAAGTCTCGTCGACCTTCATCGCCTCGATATGGGCGTAAGTACTCGTACCTAATTGCGATTTAAGTTGAACCGCAGTGTGACAAGTCCGCTGGGTCCTGCGAATATGTTTTGTAATGTTTTATACATTATACGAGGCTGGCCGGGCCTTCCGCATCTCCAAGTGGTGTTTATCATGATCGACGATCGCCGTTTACCCACTAGAATTTCAAGTAGCAGCGGTTACGGTCCGTCTCGTCATTGTTTGAGGATGACCCCTTTTGATGTCTGTGAACCTAGCATATCAATTTCTAGAATCTCAAAATTTAAACACAGTTCTAGTAGCATCCCCAATAGTTCTACAGTTCTACATATTTATTTTCGATAGTTCTGCTTTTTTTTTCAAAAAAACGATTTTTTGAAAATGAGATGCTAACTTCACATTTCAAATTTTAGCATCTCACCAGTTCTCGATGCCTGGGCCCTAAATACGTCAGAAAATGCATAGTTCTGTGGTCTGGAGTCGACATAGCAATAGTTCTAGCCAAAAAACGAAAAAATATAAATGAGATGCTAACTTCGCATTCCGCCTATTAGCATCTCAGCAGTTCTCGTTGCCTAGGCTTCAAATACGTCAGAAAATGCATAATTCTGTGGTCTGGAGTCGATACAGCAATAGTTCTTGGTAAAAAAAAACGTAAAAATCTAGACATATGTTGGGATGCTGTAGATTTTAAGATAGTTCTGCATAGCATCTCAGCGGTTTTCAATAGCAACCCTACAAATACATATGAAACTGCACAGGTCTATGGTCTGGAGTCGATACAGCAAAAGTTCTGGCTCAAAAACCATTAAAATCTAGACATATACTAAGATAATAGAACATTTAAGATAGTTCTACATAGCATCTCAGCCATTTTCGATAGAACCACTACAAATAAGCATGAAACTGCAGAGTTCTATGTTCTGGAGTCGATACAGCAATAGTTCTGGGTCAAAAAACATTAAAATCTAGACATATACTAAGATATTAGAAAATTTAAGATAGTTCTACATAGCATCTCAGCCATTTTCGATAGAACCACTACAAATAAGCATGAAACTGCAGAGTTCTATAGTCTGGAGTTGATACAGCAATAGTTCTGGGTCAAAAAACATTAAAATCTAGACATATACTAAGATATTAGAACATTTAAGATAGTTCTACATAGCATCTCAGCCATTTTCGACGGAACCACTACAAATAAGCATGAAACTGCAGAGTTCTATAGTCTGGAGTCGATACAGCAAAAGTTCTGGGTCAAAAAACATTAAAATCTAGACATATACTAAGATATTAGAAAATTTAAGATAGTTATACATAGCATCTCAGCCATTTTCGATAGCACCGCTACAAATACGTATGAAACTGCAGAGTTATATGGTCTGGAGTTGATACAGCCAAAGTTCTGGGTCAAAAAACATTAAAATCGAGACATAAACTAATATAATAGAACTTTTAACATAGTTCTACATAGCATCTCAGCCTTTTCCGATAGAACCGGTACAAATAAGCATAAAACTGCAGAGTTCTATGGTCTGGAGTCGATACAGCAATAGTTCTGGCTCAAAAAACATTAAAATCTAGACATATACTAAGATAATAGAACATTTAAGATAGTTCTACATAGCATCTCAGCCATTTTCGATAGAACCGCTACAAATAAGCATAAAACTGCAGAGTTCTATAGTCTGGAGTCGATACAGCAATAGTTCTGGCTCAAAAAACATTAAAATCTAGACATATACTAAGATAATAGAACATTTAAGATAGTTCTACATAGCATCTCAGCCATTTTCGATAGAACCGCTACAAATAACCATAAAACTGCAGAGTTCTATAGTCTGGAGTCGATACAGCAATAGTTCTGGCTCAAAAAACATTAAAATCTAGACATATACTAAGATATTAGAACATTTAAGATAGTTCTACATAGCATCTCAGCCATTTTCGACGGAACCACTACAAATAAGCATGAAACTGCAGAGTCCTATGTTCTGGAGTCGATACAGCAATAGTTCTGGCTCAAAAAACATTAAAATCTAGACATATACTAAGATAATAGAACATTTAAGATAGTTCTACATAGCATCTCAGCCATTTTCGATAGAACCGCTACAAATAAGCATAAAACTGCAGAGTTCTATAGTCTGGAGTCGATACAGCAATAGTTCTGGCTCAAAAAACATTAAAATCTAGACATATACTAAGATAATAGAACATTTAAGATAGTTCTACATAGCATCTCAGCCATTTTCGATAGAACCGCTACAAATAAGCATAAAACTGCAGAGTTCTATGGTCTGGAGTCGATACAGCAATAGTTCTGGCTCAAAAAACATTAAAATCTAGACATATACTAAGATAATAGAACATTTAAGATAGTTCTACATAGCATCTCAGCCATTTTCGATAGCACCGCTACAAATAAGCATAAAACTGCAGAGTTCTATAGTCTGGAGTCGACAGAGCAAAAGTTCTGGGTCAAAAAACATTAAAATCTAGACATATACTAAGATAATAGAACATTTAAGATAGTTCTACATAGCATCTCAGCCATTTTCGATAGAACCGCTACAAATACGTATGAAACTGCAGAGTTCTATGGTGTGGAGTCGACAGAGCAAAAGTTCTGGCTTAAAAACATGTAAATCTAGACATATGCTTCGACGCTAGAACATTTAAGACAGTTCTACATAGCATCTCAGCCGTTTTCTATAGCACCGCTATAATTACGCAAAAAATGCACAGTTCTATGTTCTGGAGTCGATACAGTAATAGTTCCGGTTAAAACAACATTGAAATCTAGACATATACTGAGATGCTAGAACATTTAAGATAGTTCTACATAGCATCTCATCCTTTTTCGATAGCACCGCTACAAATACGCATGAAACTGCACAGTTCTATGGTCTGGAGTCGATCCAGCAAAAGTTCTGGCTAAGAAAACATATAAATCTGGACATATGGTGATATACTGTAACTTTTTAGAAAGTTCTACTTAGCATCTCAGCCGTTATCGATAGCAACGCTACAAACACGTACGAAACTACAGAGTTTTATTGTCTGGAGTCGATACAGAAAAAGTTCTGCGTAAAAAACCACGAAATTCTAGACAAAAGTGGAGGTGCTGTAACTTTTTAGATAGTTCTGCATAGCATCTCAGCGGTTTTTAATAGCACCCCTACAAATACGTATAAAACTGCAGAGTTCTATAGTCTGGAGTCGATACAGCAATAGTTCTGGCTCAAAAAACATTAAAATCTAGACATATACTAAGATAATAGAACATTTAAGATAGTTACTACATAGCATCTCAGCTATTTTCGATAGCACCGCTACAAATACGTATGAAACTGCAGAGTTATATGGTCTGGAGTCGACAGAGCAAAAGTTCTGGCTTAAAAACATGTAAATCTAGACATATACTTCGATGCTGGAACATTTAAAATAGTTCTACATAGCATCTCAGCCGTTTTCGACAGCACCGCTCCAAATACGCAACAAAATGCACAGTTCTATGTTCTGGAGTCGATACAGCAAAAGTACCGGTTCAAAAAACATTGAAATCTAGACATATACTGAGATGCTAGAACATTTAAGACAGTTCTACATAGCATCTCAGCCTTTTTCGATAGCACCGCTACAAATACGCATGAAACTGCACAGTTCTATGGTCTGGAGTCGATCCAGCAAAAGTTCTGGCTAAGAAAACATATAAATCTGGACATATGGTGATATACTGTAACTTTTTAGAAAGTTCTACTAAGCATCTCAGCCGTTATCGATAGCAACGCTACAAATACGTGTAAAACTGCAGAGTTTTATTTGCTGGAGTCGATACAGCAAAAGTTTTGGATAAAAAAAACCACGAAATTCTAGACAAAAGTGGAGATGCTGTAACTTTTTAGATAGTTCTGCATAGCATCTCAGCGGTTTTTAATAGCACCCCAACAAATACGTATAAAACTGCAGAGTTCTATAGTCTGGAGTCGATACAGCAATAGTTCTTGCTAAAAAAACCACGAAAATCTAGACAAAAGTCGAGATTCTGTTTTTTTTAGATAATTCTGCTTAGCATCGCAGCGGTTTTCAATAGGAACCCTACAAATACGTATGAAAATGCAGAGTTCTATAGCCTGGAGCCGACTCAGCAAAAGTTCTGGGTCAAAAAACATTAAAATATAGACATATACTAAGATAGTAGAACATTTAAGATAGTTCTACATAGCATCTCAGCCATTTTCGATGGAACCACTACAAATAAGCATGAAACTACAGAGTTCTATAGTCTGGAGTCGATACAGCAATAGTTCTGGCTCAAAAAACATTAAAATCTAGACATATACTAAGATATTAGAACATTTAAGATAGTTCTACATAGCATCTCAGCGGTTTTTAATAGCACCCCTACAAATACGTATAAAACTGCAGAGTTCTATAGTCTGGAATCGATTCAGCAATAGTTCTTATTAAAAAACCACTAAAATCTAGACAAAAGTGGAGATGCTGAATTTTTTAGATAATTCTGCATACAGCATAGCATCGCAGCGGTTTTCAATAGCAACCCTACAAATACGTATGAAAATGCAGAGTTCTATAGCCTGGAGCCGACTCAGCAAAAGTTCTGGCTAAGAAAACATTAAAATCTAGACATATACTAAGATAATAGAACATTTAACATAGTTCTACATAGCATCTCAGCCATTTTCGATAGCACCGCTACAAATACGTATGAAACTGCATAGTTATATGGTCTGGAGTCGATACAGCCAAAGTTCTGGGTCAAAAAACATTAAAATGTAGACATATACTAAGATAGTAGAACATTTAAGATAGTTCTACATAGCATCTCAGCCATTTTCGATGGAACCACTACAAATAAGCATAAAACTGCAGAGTTCTATGTTCTGGAGTCGATACAGCAAAAGTTCTGGGTCAAAAAACATTAAAATATAGACATATACTAAGATAGTAGAACATTTAAGATAGTTCTACATAGCATCTCAGCCATTTTCGATGGAACCACTACAAATAAGCATAAAACTGCAGAGTTCTATGTTCTGGAGTCGATACAGCAAAAGTTCTGGGTCAAAAAACATTAAAATATAGACATATACTAAGATAGTAGAACATTTAAGATAGTTCTACATAGCATCTCAGCCATTTTCGATGGAACCACTACAAATAAGCATGAAACTGCAGAGTTCTATAGTCTGGAGTCGATACAGCAATAGTTCTGGCTCAATAAACATTAAAATCTAGATATATACTTCGATGCTGGAACATTTAAGATAGTTCTACATAGCATCTCAGCCATTTTCGGTAGCACCGCTACAAATAAGCATGAAACTGCAGAGTTCTATAGTCTGGAGTCGACACAGCAAAAGTTCTGGGTCAAAAAACATTAAAATCTAGACATATACTAAGATAATAGAACATTTAAGATAGTTCTACATAGCATCTCAGCCATTTTCGATAGCACCGCTACAAATAAGCATAAAACTGCAGAGTTCTGTAGTCTGGAGTCGACACAGCAAAAGTTCTGGGTCAAAAAACATTAAAATCTAGACATATACTAAGATATTACAACATTTAAGATAGTTCTACATAGCATCTCAGCCGTTTTCGATAGAACCCCTACAAATAAGCATAAAACTGCAGAGTTCTTTAGTCTGGAGTCGATACAGCAATAGTTCTGGGTCAAAAAACATTAAAATCTAGACATATACTAAGATATTAGAACATTTAAGATAGTTCTACATAGCATCTCAGCCATTTTCGACGGAACCACTACAAATAAGCATGAAACTGCAGAGTTCTATAGTCTGGAGTCGATACAGCAATAGTTCTGGCTCAAAAAACATTAAAATCTAGACATATACTAAGATAATAGAACATTTCAGATAGTTCTACATAGCATCTCAGCCATTTTCGACGGAACCAATACAAATAAGCATGAAACTGCAGAGTTCTATAGTCTGGAGTCGATACAGCAAAAGTTCTGGGTCAAAAAACATTAAAATCTAGACATATACTAAGATATTACAACATTTAAGATAGTTCTACATAGCATCTCAGCCGTTTTCGATGGAACCGCTACAAATAAGCATAAAACTGCAGAGTTCTATAGTCTGGAGTCGACACAGCAAAAGTTCTGGGTCAAAAAACATTAAAATCTAGACATATACTAAGATATTAGAACATTTAAGATAGTTCTACATAGCATCTCAGCCATTTTCGACGGAACCACTACAAATAAGCATGAAACTGCAGAGTTCTATAGTCTGGAGTCGATACAGCAAAAGTTCTGGCTCAAAAAACATTAAAATCTAGACATATACTAAGATATTAGAACATTTAAGATAGTTCTACATAGCATCTCAGCCATTTTCGACGGAACCAATACAAATAAGCATGAAACTGCAGAGTTCTATAGTCTGGAGTCGATACAGCAAAAGTTCTGGGTCAAAAAACATTAAAATCTAGACATATACTAAGATATTAGAAAATTTAAGATAGTTCTACATAGCATCTCAGCCATTTTCGATAGCACCGCTACAAATAAGCATGAAACTACAGAGTTCTATAGTCTGGAGTCGATACAGCAATAGTTCTGGCTCAAAAAACATTAAAATCTAGACATATACTAAGATATTAGAACATTTAAGATAGTTCTACATAGCATCTCAGCGGTTTTTAATAGCACCCCTACAAATACGTATAAAACTGCAGAGTTCTATAGTCTGGAGTCGATACAGCAATAGTTCTTGCTAAAAAAACCACGAAAATCTAGACAAAAGTCGAGATTCTGTTTTTTTTAGATAATTCTGCTTAGCATCGCAGCGGTTTTCAATAGGAACCCTACAAATACGTATGAAAATGCAGAGTTCTATAGCCTGGAGCCGACTCAGCAAAAGTTCTGGGTCAAAAAACATTAAAATATAGACATATACTAAGATAGTAGAACATTTAAGATAGTTCTACATAGCATCTCAGCCATTTTCGATGGAACCACTACAAATAAGCATGAAACTACAGAGTTCTATATTCTGGAGTCAATACAGCAATAGTTCTGGCTCAAAAAACATTAAAATCTAGACATATACTAAGATAATAGAACATTTAAGATAGTTCTACATAGCATCTCAGCCATTTTCGATAGCACCGCTACAAATAAACATGAATCCGCAGAGTTCTATGGTCTGGAGTCGATACAGCCAAAGTTCTGGGTCAAAAAACATTAAAATCTAGACATAAACTAATATAATAGAACTTTTAACATAGTTTTACATAGCATCTCAGCGGTTTTTAATAGCACCCCTACAAATACGTATAAAACTGCAGAGTTCTATAGTCTGGAATCGATTCAGCAATAGTTCTTATTAAAAAACCACTAAAATCTAGACAAAAGTGGAGATGCTGAATTTTTTAGATAATTCTGCATACAGCATAGCATCGCAGCGGTTTTCAATAGCAACCCTACAAATACGTATGAAAATGCAGAGTTCTATAGCCTGGAGCCGACTCAGCAAAAGTTCTGGCTAAGAAAACATTAAAATCTAGACATATACTAAGATAATAGAACATTTAACATAGTTCTACATAGCATCTCAGCCATTTTCGATAGCACCGCTACAAATACGTATGAAACTGCATAGTTATATGGTCTGGAGTCGATACAGCCAAAGTTCTGGGTCAAAAAACATTAAAATGTAGACATATACTAAGATAGTAGAACATTTAAGATAGTTCTACATAGCATCTCAGCCATTTTCGATGGAACCACTACAAATAAGCATAAAACTGCAGAGTTCTATGTTCTGGAGTCGATACAGCAAAAGTTCTGGGTCAAAAAACATTAAAATATAGACATATACTAAGATAGTAGAACATTTAAGATAGTTCTACATAGCATGTCAGCCATTTTCGATGGAACCACTACAAATAAGCATAAAACTGCAGAGTTCTATGTTCTGGAGTCGATACAGCAAAAGTTCTGGGTCAAAAAACATTAAAATATAGACATATACTAAGAGAGTAGAACATTTAAGATAGTTCTACATAGCATCTCAGCCATTTTCGATGGAACCACTACAAATAAGCATGAAACTGCAGAGTTCTATAGTCTGGAGTCGACACAGCAAAAGTTCTGGGTCAAAAAACATTAAAATCTAGACATATACTAAGATAATAGAACATTTAACATAGTTCTACATAGAATCTCAGCCATTTTCGATAGCACCGCTACAAATACGTATGAAACTGCATAGTTATATGGTCTGGAGTCGATACAGCCAAAGTTCTGGGTCAAAAAACATTAAAATGTAGACATATACTAAGATAGTAGAACATTTAAGATAGTTCTACATAGCATCTCAGCCATTTTCGATGGAACCACTACAAATAAGCATAAAACTGCAGAGTTCTATGTTCTGGAGTCGATACAGCAAAAGTTCTGGGTCAAAAAACATTAAAATATAGACATATACTAAGATAGTAGAACATTTAAGATAGTTCTACATAGCATGTCAGCCATTTTCGATGGAACCACTACAAATAAGCATAAAACTGCAGAGTTCTATGTTCTGGAGTCGATACAGCAAAAGTTCTGGGTCAAAAAACATTAAAATATAGACATATACTAAGAGAGTAGAACATTTAAGATAGTTCTACATAGCATCTCAGCCATTTTCGATGGAACCACTACAAATAAGCATGAAACTGCAGAGTTCTATAGTCTGGAGTCGATACAGCAATAGTTCTGGCTCAATAAACATTAAAATCTAGATATATACTTCGATGCTGGAACATTTAAGATAGTTCTACATAGCATCTCAGCCATTTTCGGTAGCACCGCTACAAATAAGCATAAAACTGCAGAGTTCTATAGTCTGGAGTCGACACAGCAAAAGTTCTGGGTCAAAAAACATTAAAATGTAGACATATACTAAGATAGTAGAACATTTAAGATAGTTCTACATAGCATCTCAGCCATTTTCGATGGAACCACTACAAATAAGCATAAAACTGCAGAGTTCTATGTTCTGGAGTCGATACAGCAAAAGTTCTGGGTCAAAAAACATTAAAATATAGACATATACTAAGATAGTAGAACATTTAAGATAGTTCTACATAGCATGTCAGCCATTTTCGATGGAACCACTACAAATAAGCATAAAACTGCAGAGTTCTATGTTCTGGAGTCGATACAGCAAAAGTTCTGGGTCAAAAAACATTAAAATATAGACATATACTAAGAGAGTAGAACATTTAAGATAGTTCTACATAGCATCTCAGCCATTTTCGATGGAACCACTACAAATAAGCATGAAACTGCAGAGTTCTATAGTCTGGAGTCGATACAGCAATAGTTCTGGCTCAATAAACATTAAAATCTAGATATATACTTCGATGCTGGAACATTTAAGATAGTTCTACATAGCATCTCAGCCATTTTCGGTAGCACCGCTACAAATAAGCATAAAACTGCAGAGTTCTATAGTCTGGAGTCGACACAGCAAAAGTTCTGGGTCAAAAAACATTAAAATCTAGACATATACTAAGATAATAGAACATTTAAGATAGTTCTACATAGCATCTCAGCCATTTTCGATAGCACCGCTACAAATAAGCATAAAACTGCAGAGTTCTATAGTCTGGAGTCGACACAGCAAAAGTTCTGGGTCAAAAAACATTAAAATCTAGACATATACTAAGATAATAGAACATTTAACATAGTTCTACATAGAATCTCAGCCATTTTCGATAGCACCGCTACAAATACGTATGAAACTGCATAGTTATATGGTCTGGAGTCGATACAGCCAAAGTTCTGGGTCAAAAAACATTAAAATGTAGACATATACTAAGATAGTAGAACATTTAAGATAGTTCTACATAGAATCTCAGCCATTTTCGATGGAACCACTACAAATAAGCATAAAACTGCAGAGTTCTATGTTCTGGAGTCGATACAGCAAAAGTTCTGGGTCAAAAAACATTAAAATATAGACATATACTAAGATAGTAGAACATTTAAGATAGTTCTACATAGCATGTCGGCCATTTTCGATGGAACCACTACAAATAAGCATAAAACTGCAGAGTTCTATGTTCTGGAGTCGATACAGCAAAAGTTCTGGGTCAAAAAACATTAAAATATAGACATATACTAAGAGAGTAGAACATTTAAGATAGTTCTACATAGCATCTCAGCCATTTTCGATGGAACCACTACAAATAAGCATGAAACTGCAGAGTTCTATAGTCTGGAGTCGATACAGCAATAGTTCTGGCTCAATAAACATTAAAATCTAGATATATACTTCGATGCTGGAACATTTAAGATAGTTCTACATAGCATCTCAGCCATTTTCGGTAGCACCGCTACAAATAAGCATAAAACTGCAGAGTTCTATAGTCTGGAGTCGACACAGCAAAAGTTCTGGGTCAAAAAACATTAAAATCTAGACATATACTAAGATAATAGAACATTTAAGATAGTTCTACATAGCATCTCAGCCATTTTCGATAGCACCGCTACAAATAAGCATAAAACTGCAGAGTTCTATAGTCTGGAGTCGACACAGCAAAAGTTCTGGGTCAAAAAACATTAAAATCTAGACATATACTAAGATAATAGAACATTTAAGATAGTTCTACATAGCATCTCAGCCATTTTCGATAGCACCGCTACAAATAAGCATAAAACTGCAGAGTTCTATAGTCTGGAGTCGACACAGCAAAAGTTCTGGGTCAAAAAACATTAAAATCTAGACATATACTAAGATAATAGAACATTTAAGATAGTTCTACATAGCATCTCAGCCGTTTTCGATAGCACCGCTACAAATAAACATGAAACCGCAGAGTTCTATGGTCCGGAGTCGATACAGCCAAAGTTCTGGGTCAAAAAACATAAAAATCTAGACATAAACTAATATAATAGAACTTTTAACATAGTTCTACATAGCATCTCAGCCTTTTTCGATAGCACCGCTACAAATAAACATGAATCCGCAGAGTTCTATGGTCTGGAGTCGATACAGCCAAAGTTCTGGGTCAAAAAACATTAAAATCTAGACATAAACTAATATAATAGAACTTTTAACATAGTTTTACATAGCATCTCACCCGTTTTCGATAGCACCGCTACAAATACGCTTGAAACTGAACAGTTCTATCGTCTGGGCCCGTATTATGGTCAATTTTATCGCGGTGGATAAAGCTTCCGTCACTCTCGCACTTACATGCTGGTCAGAAAGTGACAGATGTTTTTTCTACGCTTATCTACGTCGATAAACACGACCATAATCGGCCCGCTGGAGTCGATACAGCAAAATTTCATTTTTTCCCATACATAATAAACATGACGTCATAACTCGTCTCCGTTTTCGTTGTTTCTTCCGTGCTACGGTACGGGTCAAATTGATTATTATGGCCTAAAGATCAATCCTTCCAATTTTCATGCCTTTACGACCATTTGCAGCATTTTTTGGCGTACCGCTAGGACAATTTGGCATTCCAACTTTTGTGATAAATTGTCAGAACTGTTTTACTTTACAATAAAATTCACAAACTATTAACGCCAATCGGAATAATGAAAATGACTTTGCTGATAAGGTAATTTGTTCTAGCAGAAAAATCGAGTAAAGTATACGAGAATAGTTATCGATTGATTATTTTTGTCATTATCATTTTAAGCTAGTATAAAAAGTTATGTATGCAATGGTTCATAATTAGCGCTTAAGGTACTCGTTCCTGTAATCAGAGCGCTCGCAGGCTCGCGCTCTAACCTCGGCACTCGTACCTTAAGAAGCTTCATTATGTACCAGTACATACATAATTATTTATTTATACAATTATTTCAGTACACGAAATAAACTAAACTTACCACGTAATCCTAAATTAAACACCAATTTAATTCAACACAAATTGTTTAATACCCAAGAAATATACAATTTCCTTAATTTTAATCACCTTTTTAAGTCTAAGAAATTTTATTACCTATACGCTAAATCGACAAACTTTAATATAGAATAGTACTTAACCTAAAATGTTGACTATTCTTTATCAATAGCAATTTGTTTAAACCAATTGTCTACAGAAGTTAGAGGGTTTAGTCACTTTTCAGTATTTTGAAGGACAATTTGTCCAAACACGTTGAGATCAGTCAGATAAAAAAAATACTTGTGTGTTATTTTAGACTACTGTCTAACATATATAAAAATAAAGCAAATCGGAGCCGGACAGTTGCGTACCTTTTCGTAAGTCAAATACCGTTCCTTTACTTTCTCAAACTCTTATCTGATCGAATATTTTGATAGGAAAGCTGTTTTTAATATTTTTTGTTATAGCGGCAACAGAAATACATCTTCTGTGAAAATTTCAACTGTCTAGCTATCACGGTTCACGAGATACAGCCTGGTGACAGACAGACGGACAGTGGAGTCTTAGTAACAGGGTCCCACTTTTACCCTTGGGGTATGGAACACTAAAAATATGTTACATTAAATTAATTATAATAAAATTAAGAAATGACCTATTTAACAGAACGAAAAACATTAAATTGTCAAAATATGACTACGTTATTTCCCCGGCGTTGCTAAGGCCCAGCCACACCGGATGCGTTCGCGTAGACGTGACGTGCGCGTTCGCTTTCGCTTATAAAAGTCGAAAGTCCAGCGGTTGTACAGTCACCCAATAAAAATGTTGAGCATACTTAGAACCTTGTCATTGTGGATGTCATTGTCGTTGTCATGTGTGTCATTTGATGTTCTGTTTGAAGTTTACTATGACAACGCACTAAAGTGCTTAACATTTTCGTTGGGGTACTGTACTGTAAAGCCGTCTAATGAAAATTGAGTTAACTGTAATCACGGAAGAAAAACTATCTGCTTCTGTATGCGAGATAGCAGGTATGATTGCGGAGACATTGGCGGACGAAGCTCCGGTTAATATACTAGAAAATTGTGATCAATTTCGAAGAACATACCGAGAGGAATTTGTCCGGTAAAAAAAGGGCGCAAACCAACATAATTTAGATAAGTGTCCTGAATGGAAATTTATCAAGGCCACGAAAAACTCGAAACGTAAACGTTACGTTACGTAATTCGTAATTATCTTAATGCAGTTTAAACATGAAAAACCACATAATTATAAGAATTATAAAAATACATAAATATAAGTAAAAAAATATGATAAAAATAAAACATATCTGAAATGGAAAACTTCTTGAGGCTGTCGGATATCCGAATGAGTACAAACAAAAATATATCATTATCATAAAGTTGACTAGACAAGCAGAAAGCAAAACAAAAAAATATAGGTAAGTATAAGTAAAAATAGAATAAAAAAATATTTGAAATGGGAAAATTTTGTGACGTGGTCTAAGGTCTGATGAAATGCAGATTGCAGACCGAAAAAAGAAACAAATACTTATTTGAATTAGAAGAAAACATAAACATATACTTAAGCTAGAAAAAGTATTTTAAAAAAAACATTAAAAAAAATGAAATGGGGAACTTCGTGACCCTGATTGAGCATGGAAAAAAAACATAATATTACAAAAACTAAAAAAATATTGTAGAAACGTAATTCGGAATTGTCTAAACGTAGATTAAACATGAAAAATAAAACGCATATCCCACTAATGCAGCTGTATGTCACAAATGCAGCTGTCATTATCATCTGGCACGTTTGGGATTTTCTACGACGGCGGTGTTCTATGTCAATGAGCGGCTCACGAGTGAAGACCGGCAGCCATTCCAGCGAGCCAACGAGGCCGCGCGCGCCGCTGCCTGGCGGTACGTTTGGCGGCATGCCGACGGCCATCCGAGCCACCGTTTACGTCGCCTGTCCGGTTTGGGTATTTTTGGGTCCATCGTAGCAGTCCAAAAAGTCTCTTAGTCTTATCGTAGTAGTCCTAAAACGATATAACAGGTGTTTATCGTTTGTTTTGCCTTCTTATGCGTTATATTACATTACTGCAGAGACCAGTAAGCGAGCCTTCTTGGATGAGCATGAGTTATAGTAGTTTACGTGACGGTTGCGTAATGCTTATTACGCAGAGTCTCGTACAATACTTTATCTACACACATATTATAAATACTCTAAGATGCGGGTTCAGAGGCTTGCAAAATTAACAGCTGTCATCGCCGTCACCTACTACCACAGGTACTCGTAATGCTGGTCATTGCCTACGGGTTTTGAACGCATAATAGAGGACTTATGATATGAGTGTAGATAAAAATTTATACCTACATACGAGTCCAGGATGGCCCTTAGTGGTCGTAGCATGGATAGTGCTTTTCTCACAAATAAAACAGAGACACACAGACCCGCACATACACAATTACACATAAACACAGATACACAAATACACACATACATACACATATACACAATACACATACATACATAAACAGAGACGCACATAAACAGATACACACACACACATACACAGATACACACGTACACAGATACATACGAACACATACATAGACACGCACATACACAGATACGCACATACACAGACAGACACAAACATACACAGATACACACATGGAGAGATAAACAGACACGCACATACATAGATAAACACATACACAGATACACACATACACAAACACACACACATACAGACATACCCATATAAACAGATACACACATACACAGGTTGGCATTCACAGTTTGGTATTACGACTACTAAGTCGTGCATCCAACCAAAGCGTTTGCATGTTTAAATAAAGGCACCAGGTACCAGAAGGGCAGAGGTTATTAGGGGTACTCCTAGTATTTGACGTTGTAATTTTTTTTTTAATGAATTATATGTTTGGAAAGCACTATACATACCTCGCCGTGAATAGGGGTTGCCAGCCTCGTCTATATCAACTCGGTCTCTCAACTATCAACTCGGTCTATATAAACTCGGCCGCCAACCCCCTACTTCCCGGCCTCTGAAGTAATGTACTATTATTGTAGAAAGTTGTATATCTATCGGAAAGGTTAGTCATATTTATTTACCTTAAGGGAAATACCGTGAAAAAGTACAATTAAGGAATCATTTTATTTTATAACCCGACTTATTCTAGCTTCAGTTTTCACACGCAAATAGCTACCTACTTCGAAACGATATCTACTAATAATTTGCACATGATTAAACACTTTTTTTAAATTTTACTTTATTTATAAGTTACAAAGGAAAACGTGGGGAGCTCAGCACCTTTGGCCAAGGCTGTTTGTTATGGAATATCAATACCTTCTTACTGGACCCTGATTGATTACAAATTGAAAATCCCTCGAATTTACTGGACGCGTTTGTAGTTGTCCAGGATCTTCAACCTACTGGCTCCTAATTACTGGTGTTATAGCAAGATTACATAGCATTTTGAGGAAAACATAAACATATTTGTTAATTGTACAACTTGCCTTGTTGTTGTGGCCTTCTCGTTTGTATTGTTTTTTTGGTGAGTCGTCGCGGGATTGAATCGACCTTTCATCCACGTCTATATTATTCATTCTGGAAAAATGATATATTTATAAACTTAAGTATGTATACAAACTATTATTTCACTCTTTAAGGTATTATATAATTATTTCTTCTCGAGTAATTTCACTTTACTTACATGTATACATGTCGTCCATTTGCTACTGTTGTAATATGTTATCTAAATCTTTATTATTTTTCATTGTAACAATTTTAAAGTTAGTTTATTTAATGCTGGATCTCTCGGTACGGGACACGACCAGTTGTTTAGGACTATTACTGAGTCTGTACTCTAGGTAGGTGAGCGAACTAATATGCGCGCGGCGGCGCGGCGGGGTGGTGCGGCGATCAGCTGACGAGCTAACCAGCGTTTTTAAACTAAGAATGCGGGTGGACGCGAATACTTGCGGGAGCCAGCAAGAATAATGGAATCTCGTATCAATGACATAAAATATATTATAATAAGAATGGAAATATGAAAGTACTTTAAGTATTTACTTAATACTGATTAGCGAAAAAATAAAATAAATTAGTCGCCAGTGGTGCGCGATTGATAAAAATGAATTACCAACTAATTTAAATAGTCAAGCATGAAGTATGTACATACATATATAACTTGTCGTATTTTGAAAGGATTAAAAAGATGATTTTTATTAATATAATATAAGGCATAGGCACATCAGGCAACTACGAGGTAGTTATACGAATAAATAGGACTAAAATTAAATTTAGACTAATTGAAATATCCTGGATCGAAGTGACCAAAATGAACGATCAGGTATATTTTTATTTCATTGGCGGTGTACGTTACTTGAAGGAAATATGGAATCAAGCGTACTTACTTGTAGAATCCAGGATGTGGGGGGCACAGGCCGGCCTCGTGGCCCTCCAAGGGCTGTTTTCACTCCTTCAGCTATTTAATTTTCTAAAGCGCTTTGTTTTCGAATACACGATTGCAGAATTAACAGTTTGTATAGTAATACTTCATAAAATCAGCGGAAATTACGGCGATTAATAAAGATTTATTGAGTATTGCTCGCGCACAGCCATTTTCAGAGAAGAATCGAAACGGAAGTATGGGCAACAACGTCAGATGGCGCGGCTGTTGCGTGTAAGTCGCGATGTAGTGCGACAGAGAGCGAAATATTATAGTGCGCATGGGTGAAAGAGAGAGATGACCAGAAATAAGTGTTACAAATAAACGAAATTAAATCATTAAAATTGTGGTCATATAATTAGGGATACTTGTTTTTTCCCATACTTGACTTATCAATTTTGACAACTAGTAAAAAAGTTCTTAATCAATTTAACTTTATTTACACTTATGTTTAGTAATAAACTAAAGTTAAGATGAACGTAAGAGTTATCTCTATTATGTTATATTATGAAAACGAATCTTTTATTATTTAAGATATTAAAAAAATAAATGGCGTTCATACAAAGTTGTAAAACTTTGAATTGTGCAGTTTCATACATATTTGTAGCGGTGCTCTCGATAACAGCTGAGAAGCTGAGATAATTATTTTTAACAGTAGTTCACTGTGTACATCAGTTTAAATCTTAGTTAATTATCTAAAGTAAATTGTATTTAGCAATAAAATTTGTCGAGAACTTTTTGATTGGTGGTCAAAATTTAAAAGTCATATTTGTAGACAATTGTACGGCAAAAAACGCAAGCGTCCCTAATTATGTGACCACCACTGTATATATGAATTCAAACAGCAGCGGTGCCATCGATAACGGCTGAGATGCTATGTAGAACCTTACGTCTAGATATTGATGTTTTTTGGGGGATGTTCCTGGTACGTGGTGGGGGCACGTACAAAATTAATAGGTACGGGACCCTACCCGGTTATCTTACTGGACATCACGGTTTTTTAGCCAGAACTATTGCTGTATCGACTCCAGACTATAGAACTCTGCAGTTTTATACCTATTTGTAGGGGTGCTATTGAAAACCGCTGAGATGCTATGCAGTTCTATCTAAAAACTTATTTCATCTCCACTTTTGTCTAGAATTTCGTGGTTTTGTACCCAGAACTTTTGCTGTATCGATTCCAGACTATAAAACTGCAGATTTATACGTATTTGTAGCGTTGCTATCGATAACGGCTGGGATGCTATGTAGAACTTTCTAAAAAGTTCTATTATCTTAGTATATGTCCAGATTTTAATGTTTTTTTGAGCCAGAACTTTTGTTGTGTCGACTCCAGACCATAGAACTCTTCAGTTTCATGCGTATTTGTAGCAATTCTATCGAAAACGGCTGAGATGCTATGTTGAACTATCTTAAATGTTCTAATATCTTAGTATATGTCTAGATTTTAATGTTTTTTTGAGCCAGAACTTTTGTTGCGTCGACTCCAGACCATTGAACTCTTCAGTTTCATGCGTATTTGTAGCGGTTCCATCGAAAACGGCTGAGATGCTATGTAGAACTATCTTAAATGTTCTATTATCTTAGTATATGTCTAGATTTTAATGTTTTTTGAGCCAGAACTTTTGCTGTGTCGACTCCAGACCATAGAACTGTGCAGTTTCATGCGTATTTGTAGGGTTACTATTGAAAACCGCTGAGATGCTATGTAGAACTATCTAAAAAGTTATAGTATATCAACATATGTCTAGATTTATATGTTTTCTTAGCCAGAACTTTTGCTGTGTCGGCTCCAGACCATAGAACTCTGCAGTTTTATGCTTATTTGTAGTGGTTCTATCGAAAATGCTTGAGATGCTATGTACAACTATCTTAAATGTTCTATTATGCTAGTATATGTCTAGATTTTAATGTTTTTTGAGCCAGAACTATTGCTGTGTCGACTCCAGACTATAGAACTCTGCAGTTTTATGCTTATTTGTAGCGGTGCTACCGAAAATGGCTGAGATGCTATGTAGAACTATCTTAAATGTTCTAATATCTTAGTATATGTCTAGATTTTAATGTTTTTTGAGCCAGAACTATTGCTGTGTCGACTCCAGACTATAGAACTCTGTAGTTTTATGCTTATTTGTAGCGGTGCTATCGAAAATGGCTGAGATGCTATGTAGAACTATCTTAAATGTTCTATTATCTTAGTATATGTCTAGATTTTAATGTTTTTTGAACCAGAACTTTTGCTGTATCGACTCCAGACTATAGAACTCTGCAGTTTCATGCATATTTGTAGTGGTTCCATCGAAAATGGCTGAGATGCTATGTAGAACTATCTTAAATGTTCTATTATCTTAGTATATGTCTAGATTTTAATGTTTTTTGAACCAGAACTTTTGCTGTATCGACTCCAGACTATAGAACTCTGCAGTTTCATGCATATTTGTAGTGGTTCCATCGAAAATGGCTGAGATGCTATGTAGAACTATCTTAAATGTTCTATTATCTTAGTATATGTCTAGATTTTAATGTTTTTTGAGCCAGAACTATTGCTGTATCGACTCCAGACTATAGAACTCTGCAGTTTTATGCTTATTTGTAGCGGTTCTATCGAAAATGGCTGAGATGCTATGTAGAACTATCTTAAATGTTCTACTATCTTAGTATATGTCTACATTTTAATGTTTTTTGAGCCAGAACTATTGCTGTATCGACTCCAGACTATAGAACTCTGCAGTTTTAAGCTTATTTGTAGCGGTGCTATCGAAAATGGCTGAGATGCTATGTAGAACTATCTTAAATGTTCTACTATCTTAGTATATGTCTATATTTTAATGTTTTTTGACCCAGAACTTTTGCTGAGTCGGCTCCAGGCTATAGAACTCTGCATTTTCATACGTATTTGTAGGGTTCCTATTGAAAACCGCTGCGATGCTAAGCAGAATTATCTAAAAAAAACAGTATCTCGACTTTTGTCTAGATTTTCGTGGTTTTTTTAGCAAGAACTATTGCTGTATCGACTCCAGACTACAGAACTCTGCAGTTTTATACGTATTTGTAGCGTTGCTATCGATAACGGCTGAGATGCTAAGTAGAACTTTCTAAAAAGTTACAGTATATCACCATATGTCCAGATTTATATGTTTTCTTAGCCAGAACTTTTGCTGGATCGACTCCAGACCATAGAACTGTGCAGTTTCATGCGTATTTGTAGCGGTGCTATCGAAAAAGGCTGATATGCTATGTAGAACTATCTTAAATGTTCTAGCATCTCAGTATATGTCTAGATTTCAATGTTTTTTGAACCGGTACTATTGCTGTATCGACTCCAGAACATAGAACTGTGCATTTTGTTGCGTATTTGTAGCGGTGCTATCGAAAACGGCTGAGATGCTATGTAGAACTATCTTAAATGTTCCAGGATCGAAGTATATGTCTAGATTTACATGTTTTTAAGCCAGAACTTTTGCTCTGTCGACTCCAGACCATATAACTCTGCAGTTTCATACGTATTTGTAGCGGTGCTATCGAAAATGTTCTAATATCTTAGTATATGTCTAGATTTTAATATTTTTTTGAGCCAGAACTATTGCTGTATCGACTCCAGACTATAGAACTCTCCAGTTTCATGCTTATTTGTAGTGGTTCCATCGAAAATGGCTGAGATGCTATGTAGAACTATCTTAAATGTTGTATTATATTAGTTTATGTCTAGATTTTAATGTTTTTTGACCCAGAACTTTGGCTGTATCGACTCCAGACCATATAACTATGCAGTTTCATACGTATTTGTAGCGGTGCTATCGAAAATGGCTGAGATGCTATGTAGAACTATGTTAAATGTTCTATTATCTTAGTATATGTCTAGATTTTAATGTTTTCTTAGCCAGAACTTTTGCTGAGTCGGCTCCAGGCTATAGAACTCTGCATTTTCATACGTATTTGTAGGGTTGCTATTGAAAACCGCTGCGATGCTATGCTGTATGCAGAATTATCTAAAAAATTCAGCATCTCCACTTTTGTCTAGATTTTAGTGGTTTTTTAATAAGAACTATTGCTGAATCGATTCCAGACTATAGAACTCTGCAGTTTTATACGTATTTGTAGGGGTGCTATTAAAAACCGCTGAGATGCTATGCAGAACTATCTAAAAAGTTACAGCACCTCCACTTTTGTCTAGAATTTCGTGGTTTTTTACGCAGAACTTTTTCTGTATCGACTCCAGACAATAAAACTCTGTAGTTTCATACGTATTTGTAGCGTTGCTATCGATAACGGCTGGGATGCTAAGTAGAACTTTCTAAAAAGTTACAGTATATCAACATTATGTCCAGATTTATTTGTTTTCTTAGCCAGAACTTTTGCTGGGTCGACTCCAGACCATAGAACTGTGCAGTTTCATGCGTATTTGTAGCGGTGCTATCGAAAAAGGATGAGATGCTATGTAGAACTATCTTAAATGTTCTAGCATCTCAGTATATGTCTAGATTTCAATGTTGTTTTAACCGGAACTATTACTGTATCGACTCCAGAACATAGAACTGTGCATTTTTTGCGTAATTATAGCGGTGCTATAGAAAACGGCTGAGATGCTATGTAGAACTGTCTTAAATGTTCTAGCGTCGAAGCATATGTCTAGATTTACATGTTTTTAAGCCAGAACTTTTGCTCTGTCGACTCCACACCATAGAACTCTGCAGTTTTATACGTATTTGTAGCGTTGCTATCGATAACGGCTGAGATGCTATGTAGAACTTTCTAAAAAGTTACAGTATATCAACATATGTCCAGATTTATATGTTTTCTTAGCCAGAACTTTTGCTATATCGACTCCAGACCATAGCACTGTGCAGTTTCATGCGTATTTGTAGCGGTGCTATCGAAAAAGGCTGAGATGCTATGTAGAACTATCTTAAATGTTCCAGCATCGAAGTATATGTCTAGATTTACATGTTTATAAGCCAGAACTTTTGCTCTGTCGACTCCACACCATAGAACTCTGCAGTTTCGTGCTTATTTGTAGCGATGCTAGGGATAAAGGCTGAGATGCTATGTAGAACTATGTTAAAAGTTGTATTATATTAGTATATGTCTAGATTTTAATGTCTTTTGTCCCAGAACTTTGGCTGTATCGACTCCAGACCATATAACTCTGCAGTTTTATACGTATTTGTGGCGGTACTATCGAAAATGGCTGAGATGCTATGTAGAACTATCTTAAATGTTCTATTATCTTAGTATATGTCCAGATTTTAATGTTTTTTGACCCAGAACTTTTGCTGTGTCGACTCCAGACTATAGAACTCTGTAGTTTTATGCTTATTTGTAGCGGTGCTATCGAAAATGGCTGAGATGCTATGTAGAACTATCTTAAATGTTCTATTATCTTAGTATATGTCTAGATTTTAATGTTTTTTGAGCCAGAACTATTGCTGTATCAACTCCAGACCATAGAACTCTGCAGTTTTATGCTTATTTGTAGCGGTTCTATCGAAAATGGCTGAGATGCTATGTAGAACTATCTTAAATGTTCTATTATCTTAGTATATGTCTAGATTTTAATGTTTTTTGAGCCAGAACTATTGCTGTATCGACTCCAGACTATAGAACTCTGCAGTTTTATGGTTATTTGTAGCGGTTCTATCGAAAATGGCTGAGATGCTATGTAGAACTATCTTAAATGTTCTATTATCTTAGTATATGTCTAGATTTTAATGTTTTTTGAACCAGAACTTTTGCTGTATCGACTCCAGACTATAGAACTCTGCAGTTTCATGCATATTTGTAGTGGTTCCATCGAAAATGGCTGAGATGCTATGTAGAACTATCTTAAATGTTCTATTATCTTAGTATATGT